>CM073469.1:33215000-35615000 GCA_037074535.1 Gleditsia sinensis | reverse complement strand
CAATCGATATCATTCTATATAAGGATATAGATACTAGTTGGGTTCTAAGGAGTAAATCAATATCAAATTCTCAAATTGCCGTGGCAAGGTTGTGTAGAGTTTCCTCCACATTGTTTACCGAATTCCTCCTTGGTGGTGCTATTTCCTACTGTGGCAAAAATATGCTGCTATTGAGGTGATCAAGCCCAATAGTTAGTTTTTAAAAAAAATTAACAGCAGTCATAACACCACCTCGGCATATAGATATGAAACACTAGTAATTTCCTACCTATATGAAATCACTGATCCCCTACACAGCACTACCACAACATACTCAAGATACTATAAGATAAATTCAGATAACCAACCACCTACTGGCCATCTAGGATCGACCTGCTCTGATACCAATTATGTAACAACCTCTTTTATTTATTTCTTTTATTATTATACAATATTGAGTTCACATACATGTCATTAATCAACATATATGTACAATATATCAAACACATAGATATTTACATCTTATTTATTTTGGTTGACCAATTCTGGAGATACAGGTGCGGGTGGTTGTACCTTCACCGGGATCTGAGCCAACTCAACCACAAACATCTTATTTGATTCTGAAATATGCCCAACATAAAGTAACTCGATCCAATGTGCACTAAAAGCCAGAGCCTTAGAAACAAAAGTTGCATAAATAATTTTCTAAACATGATATGGAAATATAGTGAGAATTAAATTCCAGTAGGTTTTACAATAAATCATCATCAATATAGCTCATCATGTCATGGTCAGCTATATAAACTACAGAAAATATCTTTGGTCACATGAATGCATTATATCTATGCACATAAGAATCATACTGTAATGATATGTATGACAGGATTAACTATTTTCAAAATATCATATGATGGCCATTAACTTATTCTCATTTCAAGCTACCCCGGTCAGAGTGAGTAACCTCTACTCTCCGGTACGGGCTTTTCTCGTTCCGTCCGACATGACCCACTTTCTCTTTCATTTCTCATTATCATGATCATAACCGTTGGTAGGGCGTCCCTTACTGGTGCACCACACGGATTGCCATGTGACCGTGCTCATTTCTTTTCTTTTCACAATGATAGCCAAAAATATGCTTTCAAAAACAAGTATGTTCATCAAAATATAACTATTACAATAAATCATTGGTAATCATGCCATGAACATAACCATTTCAAAAATCACTTTATAAAATATTTCCATGTCAAAATTTCACACTTAAGATGGTAAGAAGTTCATACAATGGCAATGGCTATGGCTATACTAGTCATTTATTATTTTCAATTATAAGATTCATCTTCTTTTTTTAAAATTACTTTTACTTCTTTATTTTCTTGATGTAGGTTTTCATCACATCTAACCTTCTCTTACTAATCATAGCATAACTCCTTCATATGAACTCCAAATTGAATCATTCCAGTGCCTAAAAATCCATGACACATATATCTTTAATTCTTATGTTAATCTTTTACTTTAATTCCCTACAAATAATTCCCAGAAATTAAAATACAGAAACTATCCTAACATATTCTTCCCTGATGAACCATTTTCTAACCTTTCACTTCTAATCGGCTTATATAACCCTCATATGGACTCCAAATTGAATGCTTATAATGCCTAAAAATTCATGACACATATATCTTTAATTCATATGTTAACCATTTATTTTAATTCCCTACAGATAATTCCCAGAAATTAAAATACCGAAGCTATCCTAACATATTTTTCCCTGATGGCCCATTTTCTGACCTTTACCTACTAATCGGCTCATATCTCCCTCATATGGACTCCCAATTGAATGATTCTAGAGCCTAAAAATCCATGACACATATATATTTAATTCTTATGTTAACTATTTATTTTAATTGCTTACAGATACTTCCCAGAAATTAAAATACCGAAGCTATCCTAACATATTTTTCCCTGATGATCCATTTTCTGACCTTTGCCTACTAATCGGCTCATATCTCCCTCATATGGACTCCAAATGGAATGATTCCAGTGCCTAAAAATCCATGACACATATAGGTATATTTTAATTCCTTATATACTGTTCCCAGAAATTTAAACACCGAAGCTTAAAATTCTGCCATCCATAGCCATACCCATGCAGAACTATCTACACCAACCTAAGTATTCAAACATACATCACATGCAAGCTCAATATGTAACATGATATAGCAACATCCATGAACAATCATCAAAGTTCTAAGATCAAAATCTCATATAAATATTATAAGTTTCAAAAGTTTTCTTCAAAAAGAAATATTGTTAAACTTACTTGGAGCACTTAGTCATCTAGACTTCTCCTTTCTCTTTCTTCCTTTCTTCCTCTACTTTCCTCACTCTACCTTGCTTCTATTTTTCCTCTCCCTCACTTGGACGAAATTCTAATGTTGTAAGGGTTGGTTTTCTTATATAGACCACCAAATAATTCACCTTTCATGATCATGGGTCTACCTTATCACAATTAGGATACACTTTGTTGAATTTTTGGAAAACAAACAACTTATGTTCTTGTCTTCCTCTTCCTTAGTCAAGATATGAATAGGAAAAGGAGATTTGTATTTTGAAAATTATGATAATATGTTCATAAGATATGGGACAAGGTCCCTTTGATTTAGGGATTCATTTACTTTTTCTTTTGTCTTAATCAATTATGATAGGTTGCCTTTTTAAGTGGCAAATTTCTAGCCCTTCAATCTCCATTATTTGGTTGAAATTATTTATATGGGATAGAGATGTTTTGTCCTAATGCTATGTCTTATCATACCAATTGCTAAAATTATGAGTGTAGGATATAGATGTTTTTGTCCTAAAGCCTTGTATTATTATGCCACTTGCCAAAATGATGAATGTAGAATCACACCACTTGTTAAAGTTTTGTCTTAATGCCATGTCACCTAATCTTGATTACACCATTATTTCATCACTTTAATTTTATTTTTATTTTTATTTTTCCTCTTGGGTTTGGGTTCATTCTTGCCCATTTTCTTTACTTTGGTTAAAATTCTACCTTTCATAATGGGCTTGATCACATTTTCATGATTTTTGGGCTACCGGTCCAATTTCTATATCCTAGTCCAAGTCTATATTTTATTTCTTCCTTGGGCTATTCTATTGGCTTGCTAAAAATTCATGTGAAGTAAAAAAACTCTATATGAAGTGTCCATAGGTTAAAGCCCAATTACGGGTGGAGATACTAAACTTAGTAACTTTTGCTCTTAAATTAAGAAAAATTACCCTAATCTGATCTTCTTGAAATTTTAAGACCTTTACTTACTTCCCAAAAATTTATCTTTCTTTACCTAAGAATTTCACCTTTCTTTAGCATGTTTATTTCTAATATTTCCTCTTAGGTTTTCTTTCTTTACCTATTCCATTAATATTAGAACATTTCTATGCATATATGTAAGGTGAAGAATTTATAAGGAAAATATCTAAAAATTACGGGATGTTACATATTCAACTATCTATAATCTATGCATAGTTATAGTATCCATTCTTCTTTTTCACAAATATGTCTAGAGCACCTCATGGAGAGTATTAAGGCATATAAATCCCTTGTCTAATGTAATGTCTGGTTTTTTTTTTTATTATTATTATAGCAACTTTGTAAGATTCGATTTACTTTTTTTTTTCACATTTCGCACATTAAATACGCCATATCTTTAAACACAATATATATGTGTAATGCCCCCAATTTATGAGCAGGTGAAACAAACATTTTTTTCCGCAATAAGACATTTTCTATAAGATGCATAACACTATTCTTTGTCATGGAAATAGATACATATAGATTCTCTCATGTATATACATTAGATAGATTAAATTATAAATGTCAAAGTAACACCAGAAGCAGAGATCTTATATGTCGCGTTCAGAGCACACTCTATAATACAAATACAGTATAATTCAAAACTGTGATCCTTGAAAGCAACGTAGACTCACCCAAAAAATGTGTCACCAAACTGATCACCTATCTGCAGGATCAGACTCTGTATTCTTATATGAAAAATGTGAAAATATCTTGTAGTGAGTTTTATAACTTAGTGAGCAGATAATACCTCCTATGACCTTTTAGGTCAGCATATAGATGTACTCATGTTTTAAAATTTGTTACTTAGAAAATACAGTTCAGAGCTACATCCATATAGGACTCGTATTTCATATATTTTCAAATAAAAGGATATTCAGATATCTAAACCATATTCAGCATGATATGATCATTAAACAAATGTTGTTTTGCTCAGTTGTATAAACTATGGTAAAATAATAAAATTTTGAGAAAAAGTTATAAACTTTTAAAATGACCTGCCTCATTCGACGATCTGGTCAACCCACACACTCATTTGCTATACACATAGTGACCAATAGACTACAGTCACAATAGTGATTAGGGAATGTGAGTTCATCACCCATCTTCCTCCTCACATTACCACTGTCACCCAGTTAGAGCGGACGTCCCTCGGCTCAATCAGGCTAATAGAGCGTCCCCTATTCGGTACTGTCATAAGCCATACAACCCGTCGATATTCATCCATACATATAAATACATATATATATATATATATATATATATATATATATATATATATATATATATATGCATATTGATCAAATGCAATGTATAATTATCAAGCAACTCGCCATGAGCTTTATGCTTGCCATTCAATCATAATCAATAACTTTATAGTTTTACAAATCAATACCTCATGCACATAATATTTACTGTTCCAAATAATGATAAATACATTTAGAATCACATATACATGCCCTTTCTCGAGGCAATCATATAGCTTTATAAATCAATATCATATGTATAAATATTCATTTCACGATTTAATGAGAAATACATGTAAAATTAGATATACCATGAGTTCAGAAATCCATTTCTCAAAACTATACTCTTCTTGAACTATAATAAAAATTGTAAGCAATTTAGATATTTTTAATGCATTTCAAAAACATATAAAAGTGTAAATATCTTATAAACCTAATTAAATACAGGTTTAAAGATCAAGAAGAGTATAGGGCAAGTTATAGAATGAATTATTTACTCACAGGGTAAGGGCTCCAGATTGGACAATCCCAAAATGCACTTTTTCAATCCACATTTGACTAAACATACTTAAAAAATGTGTCCGAAGAGTCCAAAAATCAAGGAAATGACTTCTGGAACTTGGTCACTATTCATGGCCGAAAAATACTATTCACTACTAGAAAACACTATTCATCACCGGTAAATACAATTCACCAATAACAAAAAGTTGTCAGATATTTGAAAATTTTCATATCATATGGTTTATCTAGCTCCTGAATCCATCTACGGTGTCAGATTTCCAATTTGAGGTCTCTAAGTTAAAGTTTCAGAGTTTACCTTTTTTTGAGATTTTTTACTTCCGATTTATGGTTATTCTACGGCTGATTTGAAAAATTGTTTGGTCAAAATCGTAGTATTCTCCATCCTGAATCCAGTGGTACCCTTAGTTTTGAGATCAGAGGCCTGTAGACACTCTAGATCTAGAGAGAAAATATGGAAGTACTATTCACACTATTCACTATTTATTCTCTTCCTCTGCTTTCATCTTTTTGCATTCTGTCTTCCTCTCCCTCTTTTCTATTTTTCATTTATAATAATAATAATAATTATTTAATAATTAAATATTTAGATTTATTTTATTTTATTTCATATATATTCATATAAATGTTGTTTTTCATACTAAAGCATCTCAAAAATTTCTAAAAATTTATATTCTCATAAATCTTTAGTTAAACTCTTAAATCATGATTTTTCTTGATAAAAATTTTAATAAAACAAAGCACAAAATAAATATCTTTATGTATAATAAAATAAAGAATATTTCTAAAAATAAAAAAAAATTATTAAAGGCCAATATAATTATTTTAAGCAAAACAATAATTACTTTAATTAAAAGTATACTTGCTTTTAGCAGAACATAATCATTTTTAACCAAATAAAAATATATTTGTTTATAGTGAAACATTATTATTTAAAAATAAAAATTACAGGATGTTATATGCTTCTCCTCTTAAGAAGTTCGGTCCCTGAATTTTAGCCCATCCTACCACATGTATGGAATGAAATCAAGGCATAATTCGAAGTTACCAACCTTATTATTCAAATAATTGAGGATATCGTTTCTGCATATCATCTTTACTTTTTAATATGTCTCTTCACTTGAGTGATTTTTTCATGTAACTTAACCATAGGGATTTCTTTCATCCGTAAGTTCTTTACTTTCAACAATAAACATCGATTGTACCCATAGTTAAGCCAAATTTTTGTCCAATTGAATTTCTTGGAATTAGGTAACATAAAAAGAATCTAATAAGTACTTCCTTAGCATTGATGCAAGAAAATTTGTATCCACATTACTCAATTGTGATGGCAAGGATAGGCAATGTATTACTATGCCTACTTTGTTCAAGTTTTCAAAAGAGTCTATATACTAGAGCTTAACTTTTTCCTTCCTTCCAAACCTCATTACCTCTTTCTTTGATGAGTCCTTCAAGAATATGTGGTTGCCAACTGATAATTTCTACTGCTCAACATTCATGGTCCTTATAGACTTTTGACCAATATTGAGTTGCTTGTATTTCTTTTCTAATCAATTCCACTTTATGCAAAATACTCAACAGATTATATATATATATATATAAGGAACTCTTAAACCATTGTATATCTGTTGAATATCATGCAAAGATGTATGCAGTGTCCGAACACAAGTGCACGTGTCGTGACCAAGTAATAAAGTGATAAGTGAGTATCGTCCCACGAGGAGTGAACTAAAACTATTATAGAGACTTTTGCTGTGTGAATGCTGTAGCAAACAGAATTAAGATGGCTCACAAGATAAAATAGACGTGGATCACTTAAATGCAACTATAACTAAGATGAGGGGCACTAGAGTGTAAAAGAAAAACGATAATAGGAGGTCTAGGGTTGCCATAAACTGCTTCACTCATATTTTCTCTAGAGATTGTTGCAGCAGTTGTGCTAAGTACCATGTTCAGTCTTGAATGGAGTCTTCCCAGACTTCCATTCCTTGCAATTATGAGGTTCAGACATGCATTCTTGCATCAGTCCTCACCCTGAATTGTGTATGAAGCTCCACTCTTGGGGTAATGGGAAACCATATATTCCTATATTGGCTTAATCCCATATATTCAACTGTTTTTCCAGCCTCCATTCCCCTCCTAGGTGAATCTTGGCCTAAGCCTTCCTCCACTAACTTCCATTATCAGGGGAAACAAAAATATAAACACAGTTGAATGTTAAGACAATGCTGTAGCAAGATCTGTTGTTACTAAAAATGTGCTCAAGTTCATTACAACCCTTATGCAACTCTAGCTGGAAACTAGCCAAGCCTCATGGTTACACTCGTTACAAATATCCTAGAATCACTGGTATATATCCCAAGCCTCATGGAAACTAGCCAAGCCTCATGGTTATAGTGATCAATGGAAATCAGAATTTTGCATTCTATCCCGTGCTCTAATGCTGCTATGCAATCTATCGCTGTTCTTCTTCCTATTCTCTTCCCGACCTCCCCTTCTCGGCTTTGTTTTCTGCCCCTTTATAATCAGGTCTTGTGGTCTCAGTAAGTTGTCTAGGTTTTCTGACATTCTCCCTGCTTTGCAGCCAGCATCTCTGCTTTCAGGTTTTTCCTCTCCACTTTCAGTAGTGGGGGCAGTTCTGCACCAACGTAACCAGTAACTTGCAGTGTCAGCTTGCTGCTTTCTCCTGCTAGGTGGTGGCTGCACCTGCTGCGCATCTCTGCTCCTCTGCACCTGCGCCAAATAAAACAGAATCAGTGCCTTGCAGAAAAAAGGAGCAGCTTTACTCAATATCACTTGGTTTGCTGCCAAGATTGCCACATATGCACACTACTTTGCTACAGTACATAGGGTGGATGATATTGCATCTAGGGGAGTCAACACATTCAATTAGATCCGGGAATAAGAGTGCTTAATAATCAAAACAGCACAATAAACACACTCGAAAAGCATTCAAAAATTACAGTAAATTGAAGTTATCAAATCCCCCCAAACTTAAAGGATTGCTTGTCCCCAAGCAATCTGCTCTGCTCACCCAACCCTACCAAATTTTTCCAGCCCTTTTCTCTTGCACGATTTGATGTAGTTTTGCTGATAGCTCTCAACTCTTTGGATTGCTTCTATATACGGGACACCACAAGCCTTTCTCCCAATCACAACCAAGACCTTCTTTGAAGTTGTGTGTGTGACATGGACAGTTTCCCAAAGAGCTACTTGGTTCAAAATTAGCCAGAGTTCCTGAGATTTTCTTGCTAATATATTGAGCTTCCTTTTTGGACAAGTTGGCATGCATCATAGGTGCAGCCAGGGCAGTAAATATGGGGGAGGGGGTTAGCTCACTGATTTCCTTTCTTCGTTTGTATATATATTTTCTTTTTCTCTCTTCATCTTCTTCTTCTTCTTCTTCTTCTTTTATTATTATTCTAGCAGAGGTCATTAGTGCCTTTTTATACGAATGCCAACATGTATGATGCAGGCACCCGGTTACTCAGCCTTATCACCTTTAAGCAGCATCCCACTCATACTCTATGTCCCTGTTTTACACTAGGGTACACATGGGGCTCATGCATACCCCTGGTTACTAAGGAACTACAAAAGCATTGGAGTGTCCAAATTTTTCTCTCCTTTCCCTACTTTCCTACTTCCCCCCCAAACTTAAGCCTTACTGACCATATGCGTATGCCTCTTTTACAATTCTGCAGAAAACTCTCAATATTAGCTCTAAAACTAAGGTTCCCTTTCTGAAAAATTACCAATTTTCTTTTGGCAAACTGCCAATGATCCTGTGCTTATTAGAAGAAGGTTCTGTGTGTGGTTGGGTAGGTGTGCAGGTCTCCTATTCTGGTTTTAGTGAAGTTCCCGATCCTCCTCATGGAGTATCACAAAGCTTACAATAGGCTATACAATGTGCAGACTCATCTATCTCTAATGCAGTCAGGCAGAAACATATGCAGTCAGGCAGAAACATAAGTAAACAGCAACACAGATAAACAGAAACAAAGATAAACAGAACAAAAATAAACAAGTCCCAGCCTAACATATGCTTCAGCAAACTCTACAACAATAACTAAAACAACACTAAGTCCCACAAATGCCACAGCAAACATTATATCACCCCCCCAAACTTAGAGGTGAGCAGTGTCCCCACTACTGAGTAAATTGCCAAAAACAGAAGGGGCACCAGGCAAAAACAGAGGCAGGGCCAAAGAAATTCTAAATGCAACATAGAAGGAATAGGAGAGAAGGGAACTTCCTGGGGGTGCTTGCAGGGATGCTGCAGCACCCTAGGGGCATTGACCCACAGAAGACCTTGATGAGCTCCTGAGCCCACTCCTTCACTGTGTTGATTGTTGTGGGGCCTTTCCTTTGCACATCACTGTTGCCCGTTTTGCAATGGGTTCATCATCTTCTGCGGACTCAGTGCCTACTGGAGTCTGATGGGGTTCTGGTTATGGCTCTTTGCTGTGTGAGGAGTCTTGAGACTCGTGATTCTCTTCTGCCCGGGGTTCCGGTGCTTGGCCTTCCTCTTCAAAGGTGGAATAGAGTAACTCTATGGGGAACTCTGAAAAAGGGAAAAATTGTTTGTAATTATGCTCAAGGGTGGTGTGGAGGGCGAAGTCCTTCTTCTGTTCATAATGCCAAAACGTCTACTGATGCTGCAACAACTTTGCTTACTGTCTCAGGATTTTAGCTTGTTGCTAGAGGATGAGCTGAAGGGCCTTGTCGGCTGGCTGAGGGGCAGAGGTAGAAGCAGATGGTCCGGTAGCTTGTGGAGGATCTCGGGAGGCAGCTGGTGGGTGTGGGATAGCTTTTTCTTGGACAATCCGGGCAATGGTGATGGTAGTGATGGGGCTGGTGTCCTTCATTGTTTCTTCATCAATGGAGACTGGGACTCCACGATTCTTGCACAGGATAGTGATAAGGGAAGGGAAAAGTAAGCTTCCCTTTTTCTGGTTAGCACATACTTCGATTTGGCCACTGATGATTCGGCCAACGTTGAGTGGTCTGTCGGATATGAGTACGTCAACCATTGCTACTCTGTCTCGGCTCACTGTCTGCCCATGGGTAAGCGAGTCTTGAGAGAGTGGTACCACACCTTTGCTGCCGGTACCAGAGAGACCCGATTGATGGTGGTGGAGCCCTGAGGGGATTTATCCCAGGTGGTGCCAGGAAGGCATACTCGGGTAAGCATAGCGTCCCAGTCCTGGTCCTTCAGACCCTGTAGATAGTCCTCGAATTGGTCTTCCTCATCTGGCAGATTGTAAGCCTTGTTAATGGAGGCTTGGTCAAACCAAACCCTAGTCTCTCAAACTATCACCCACTTCTCATTGCCTGGTGAGAAGTTTGCGTAGAATTTCCCGAACTAGAGGGATAAGGGCAGTTTGCGGGTGTCTTGCAAAAGCTTCCCAACCCCTCTATTTGACCACAGTGCCAACGTACATTGGCAGTCCCAAATCCTCCATGGCCATGAAAGTGAAACCCTTCTCTACACAGAAATTTTGCAGCAGGATCTCTTCATCGTGTCTTTGTTTACTCAACTTGGAGGTGAACTTCTTCAACTTGCTCGCCTTCCGGGCCACCGTCTTAATTCTCGGCATGGTTAGTTACGAGGGTTTGGAAGTGGAGGTCTCTGGTACGAAGGAGGTGAAGGAGCTGTAGGGGTTTTGGGAACTCAGGAGAGATACTCGAGGGTGAAGGGGGTGGGGGAGTTGCTGAGGTGTAATGAGGGTGGGAGAACGTGTTTTTGTGACTTATGGGCTTCTGCCTTTTTCCTGCCCCAATTTTGCGTTTGACAACAATTTTTGAAATTTTTTTTTACTAGATAGCAGAGGGGTTCTGTAACATCCTTAATTTCGTTTCTTTTATTGATAAAAGTACATAAATATTTAATTAAGGAAATAAAATTTATTAGACAATATTTTAGATATCTAAGGAAATATAATCCTTAGAAATTCTTCAACTTATGTATATGCATAGAAAATGTTTCTAACATTAAGAGAACAAATAAAGAGGGAAAACCTAATAGGAAAAACAATTAGAAATAACATACTAAAGAAATGCAAAATTCTTGGATAAGGAAGATAAATATTTAGAAATAAGTAAAGGTCATAAAATTTCAAGAACATTGGATTAGGGTAATTTTTCCTAATTCAAGAACTAGAGTTACTAAGTTTAAAATCTTTACCCATACATTGGGCTTTTACCTATGGACACTTCATATAAAGTTTTTCCACTTCACTTAAGTTTCTAGCAAGCCCATTGGATAACCTAAGCAAGAAATAAAACATAGACTTGGACTAGGATATAGTAATTGGACCAATAGCCCAAAAATTATGAAAATGTGACCAAGCCCTCCAAGAAAGGTAGAATTTTATCCAAAGCAAAGAAAATGGGTAGGAATAAGCCCATAATGGGTAGAAATAAGCCCAAAATCCAAGAGGAAAAATAAAATAAAATAAATTAGGTGATGATATAATAACATAATAATAATAAAGATTAGGTTACATGGCATTAAGAAAAAACTTTAGCAAGTGGTGTGATTCTACATTCATAATTTTGGCAAGTGGCATGATAATACAAGGCTTTAGGACAAAAACATCTATATCCTACACTCATAATTTTAGCAAGTGGTATGATAATACATGGCCTTAGGACAAAACATTCCTATCAAACACAAATAATATCAACTAATTAATGGAGATTCAAGGGCTAGAAATTTACCACCTAAAAAGGCAAACCTATTATACTTGTTTAAGACAAAAGAAAATGGAAATGAATCCCTAAATCAAAGGGACCTTGTCCCATATCTTAAGAACATATTATCATAATTTTCAAAATACAAATCTCCTTTTCCTATGCATATCTTGACTAAGGAAGAGGAAGACAAGAACATAAGTTGTTTGTTTTCCAAAAATTCAACCAAGTGTAATCTAATTGTGATAAGGTAGACCCATGATCATGAAAGGTGAATTATTTGGTGGTCTATAAAAGAAAACCCACCCTTACAACATTATAATTTCATCCAAGTGAGGGAGAGGAAAAATAGAAGCAAGGTAGAGTAAGGAAAGGAGAGGAAGAAAGAGGAAGGAGAAGTCTAGGGGACTAAGTGCTCCAGGTAAGTTTAACAATATTTCTTTTTGAAGAAAACTTTTGAAACTTATAATATTTATATGAGATTTTGATCTTACAACTTTGATGATTGATCATGATGTTGCTATATCATGTTACATATTGATCTTGCATGTGATGTATGTTTGAATACTTAGACTGGTATAGAAAGTTCTGCATAGGTATGGCTATGGGTGGAAAACTTTTTAGCTTCTATTTTTTAATTTCTGGGAATTATCTGTAGGGAATTAAAATAAATGGTTAACATAAGCATTAACGATATATGTGTCATGGATTTTAAGCCACTGGAATCATTCAATTTGGAGTCCATATGAGGTAGATAAAGTCCGATTAGTAAGCAAAGGTCAAAAAATGGTTGATCAGGGAAGAATAAGTTAGGATAGCTTATGTGTTTTAATTTCTGAAAATTATCTGTAGGGAATTAAAATAAATGGTTAACATAAGAATTAAATATATATGTGTCACGGATTTTTAGCCACTGGAATAATTCAATTTGGAGTCCATATGAGGTAGATATGTTCTGATTAGTAAGCAAAGGTCAGAAAATGGTTGATTAGGGAAGAATATGTTAGGATAGCTTCTGTGTTTTATTTTCTGGGAATTATCTATAGGGAATTAAAATATATGGTTAACATAAGAATTATAGATATATGTGTCACGGATTTTTAGCCACTGGAAACATTCAATTTGGAGTCCATATGAGGTAGATATGGTCTGATTAGTAAGAAAAGGTCAGAAAATGGTTCGTCAGAGAAGAATATGTTAGGATAGCTTCTGTGTTTTATTTTCTGGGAATTATCTATAGGGAATTAAAATAAATGGTTAACATATGAGTTAAAGATATATGTGTCACGGATTTTTACCCACTGTAATAATTCAATTTAGAGTCCATATGAGGTAGATATGGTCTGATTAATAGTCAAAGGTTAGAAAATGGTTCATCATGGAAGAATATGTTAGGATAGCTTCTGTATTTTAATTTTTGGGAATTATCTGTATGGAATTAAAATAAATGGTTAACATAAGAATTATAGATATGTGTTTCACGGATTTTTAGCCACTGGAAACACTCAAGGTGGAGTCCATATGAGGTAGATATGGTCTGATTTGTAGGCAGAGGTCATAACCTATCCGAGAAGAAATAACCTGTACATTTAGGGAGTAATATCACCTTGATTTATTAATATTTCGCTACAATGTTCAACATAATAGTTTTAGATAATTGTGTTATCTTGAAATTGAAACCAAGATCACCTACATCGGAGTTCAATTGAGGGAGTTATTCTCTAATTAGTAAGAGAAGGTTAGATATGATGAAAACCTGGATCAAGAAAATAAAGAAATAAAATTAATATTTAAAAAAGAAGACGAATCTTATAAATGACTAGTATATGCCATAGCCATTGCCATTGTATGAACTTCTTACCATCTTAAGTTTAAAATTCTGACATGGAAATATTTTATAAAGTGATATTTCAAATAGTTATGTTCATGGCATGATTACCAATGATTTATGGTAATAGTTATTATTTGATGAACATACTTGTTATTGAAAGCATATTTTTGGCTATCATTGTGAAAAGAAAAGAAATGAGCACGGTCACATGGCAATCCGTGTGTTGCACCAGTAGGGGACGCCCTACCAACGATTATGATTATGATTATGAGAAAAGAAAGAAAAAGTGTGCCATGTCGGACGGAGCGAGAAAAGCCCGTACTGGAGAGTAGAGGATACTCACCCTGACCAGGGTAGCTTGAAATGAAAATATGTTGATGGCCATCATATGATATTCTAAAAATAGTTAATCCTGTCATAAATATCATTACTGTATGATTCTTATATGTATAGATATAATGCATTCATGTCACCAATGATATTTTCTGTAGTTTATACAGCTGAACATGACGTGATGAGCTATATTGATGATGATTTATTGTTGAACTTATTGGGATTTAATTCTCACTATATTTCCATATCATGTTCAGAAAATTAGTTATGCAAATTTTTCTATAGCTCTGGCTTTTAGTGCACATTGGATCAAGTACTTTATGTTGGGCAGATGCCAGAAGCAAATAAAATGTTTGTGGTCGAGTTGGCTTAGATCTCGGTGAAAGTGCAACCACCCGCACCTGTATCTCCGGAATTGGTCAACCAGAGTAAATAAGACGTAGATTTTTATGTGTTTGATATGTTGTACGTATGTTTTGATTAATGACATGTATGTGAACTCTGTATTGTATAAATTATATAAATGTTATATTGAGTTAAGTTGTAACGAGGTAATAACTTCATGGTATTTTTTTAAAAAAAAATTTGATACTTAAATGTAGTTGTTACAGGTTCCCCTTGATTTAGGGCTGTATGCATTTGCTGCAGCAACTTTTACAGCAAAAACTGGCTTGCCTAGGATGTTGCTGCAGTAGAGGTGGCTTTCCCAAAATCTTGCTTCAGCAGAGCAAAGAATAACTTCCACCTAGTTTTGCTACAGCAAAGCGAGAACTTTCCTACAGATTACTACGTTCCCTACCTGTGTAACAAATAATAATGCGATTAAATTCTGAAATTAAACTTTCTAAAACTGCTAAATTAATCAATCAACGGATTTAAACGTGGGTTGCCTCCCATGAGTGCTCGTTTTAGAGTCATTAGCCTGACTTCCTTCCTGTTCATTCCTCTTGAAGATGGATAGAGTTGTGTTGTCTATCCATATCACCTCCCAGATAATGCTTGACTCTTTATCCATTTAGCCTGAATGTCCTCCCTTCCTCTTCTTCTTCCAATTCAACAATTCCAAAAGGGAAGACCTTGCTTATGCGAAAAGGGCCAGACCAACGAGATTTCAACTTCCCAGGAAATAAGGTCAGCCTGGAGTTGTACAACAGCACTCTCTGTCCTACCTCGAAGTTCCTTGGTTGTATGTTCTTGTCATGCCATTGCTTTACTTTCTCCTTGTATAGTTTGGCATTCTCATAAGCCTAACCACGGAATTCATCTAGCTTATTAAGCGGCAGCATCCTTTGCTCACCAGTAGCTTCCAGATTCAAGTTTAGCTTTTTCACTGCCCAATATGCTCGATGCTCTAACTCTACCGGTAGATGAAAAGCCTTCCCGAACACCAACTTGTATGGTGACATGCCTAGTGGTGTCTTGTAGGCTGTTCTATAGGCCAATAATGCATCATCCAACCTCGAGGACCAATCCTTCCTTGTGGGGCCTACTGTTTTCTCCAAGATTCTCTTGATCTCTTTGTTGGAAACTTCAGCCTGCCCACTCAATTGTGGGTGATAGGGTGTTTCCACCTTGTGCCTCACTCCATATTAGGATAAGAGTGCTTTGAACTGCCTATTGCAGAAATGAGTCCTTCCATCGCTGATGATGGCTCTGGGGGTTCCAAACCTTGTAAAGATGTTTCTCTTCAGAAATCTGGTCACCACTCTTGCCTCATTAGTTTGAGATGCACTTGCTTCCACCCACTTTGAGACGTAGTCTACGGCTACTAGGATGTATTAATTCCCAAAACTCGAAGGGAATGAGCCTATGAAATCTATTCCCCATACATCAAATAATTCCACCTCTAAGATGTTGTTCAGTGGCATTTCATGTCTGCGAGATATATTCCCTGTCCTCTGACATCGGTTGCATTGCTTTGTAAAAGAGTGGGAGTCCTTAAATAAAGAGGGCCAGTAGAATCCGGCCTGTAGTACTTTGTTTGCAGTTCTAACTCCTCCAAAATGACCTCCATAAGGAGAAGCATGGCATTGTTGTAAGATTTGCTCCATCTCTTCGCTGGGTATGCATCTCCTTATCATCTGATCAGCACAGTGCTTGTAAAGGTATGGTTCATCCCAGTAATATGAGTTCACCTTATGCAGAAATTTTTTCTTCTGTTGTATCGTCAAGTCTGGTGGGAGCAGTCCACTCACAAGGTAATTTACATAATCAGCATACCATGGCACACCATGTTGGGACAGGAGGTAGAGTTGTTCATTTGGGAAATGTTCGTTAATTTTATTTTCTCCTGAGCTGCCCCCTTCTAGTCTGGAGAGATGGTCTGCCACTTGATTTTCAATTCCCTTCCTATCCCTGATCTCCAGGTCGAATTCCTGAAGTAAAAGCACTCACCGAATGAGCTTGGGCTTGGAATCCTTTTTCCTAACCAGGTGTTTGATGGCAGAATGGTCTGTGTGCACTATCACTTTTGCTCCTACCAGATATGCTCTGAATTTTCCAAAGGCAAAAACTACTGCGAGCAATTCCTTCTCTATCACTGTGTAGTTCATTTGGGCCCCCTGCAGTGTTTTGTCCTTCTCGAGGTCGCAAAATGCTGTCATATAACTTTCATCAAAACAAAAAGTTCTGTCCTTCTCGAGCAAATTGCATAAAGGTTTGGCAACCTTAGAGAAGTCTTTGATGAACCTCCTATAAAATCCTGCATGACCCAGGAAGCTTCGGATGCCCTTAACAGAGGAGGGAGAAGGTAGCTTCTCTATGATTTCCACCTTGGCCTTGTCAACTTCAAGTCCTCTTTGAGAAACTTTATGCCCCAGCACAATTCCCTCTTTTACCATAAACTGACACTTCTCCCAGTTCAGCACCAAGTTTGTTTCCTCACACCGTTGTAAGACTTTAGCAAGGTTTCCTAAACATAGGTCAAAGGAGTCCTCGAAAACTGAGAAGTCATTCATGAAAATTTCCACAAATTGTTCAGCCATTTCTGTAAAAATTGCCATCATGCATCACTGAAATGTTGCTGGAGCATTGCAAAGCCCGAATGGCATTCTTCGAAATGCAAAGGTACTATAAGGACATGTGAATGTGGTCTTATGCCAATCTTCCGGCGCTATAGCAATTAGGTTGTACCCTGAATACCCATCCAGGAAACAATAATACTCTCTTCCCGCAAGTCTATCCAACATTTAATTAATTAATGGCAGGGGAAAATGATCTTTCCTGGTACTCTTGTTCAGTTTCCGATAATCCATGCAAATCCTCCAACCCGTCAACACCTTCGTGGGGATGAGCTCATTGTTTTCATTTTCCACCACAGTCATACCCCCTTTCTTCGGAACACATTGGACCAAACTCACCTAAGAGCTGTCTGATATGGGGTAGATAATGCCAGCATCTAGCCACTTAATAATTTCCTTCTTAACCACCTCCTTCATTATCGGGTTGAGCCTCCGTTGGGGTTCTATGGACCCTCTTTCATTGCTTTCCAAGAGGATCTTATGCATGCAAAATGAAAGGCTGATTCCCTTAATATCAGCAAGTGTCCAACCAATGGCCCTTCTGAATTTCTTCAATGTCAGGACCAATTTCTCCTCTTGTTCCTCTGTCAACAATGCTGAGATAACCACAGGAAGAGTGGTTGCTTCTCCTAAATATGCATACTTGAGGTGTGCTGGCAGAGGCTTCATTTCCAAGACTGGTGGTTCCTCTACTGATGCTTTCAGTAGCCTTGATTCTGGTAGGGTTACATATAATGGCTCCTTTATTGGCTCCTGGTTCCTAATACCATGACTGACATCAATCCAGGCTCATTCTTTCTCATCTTCACCTTCTGAATCTGAGTTGTCTGTCCATGCTACTGGTGGTAGGCCTTGCAGCATTTTTCTAACTGTTTTGATGCTAATGTGTCTATCATAGACACAACTGCGCATTCCTCTTCTTCACTAGCAAACTTCATGGTTTGGAGTAAATTGAATGTAACCTGCTCATCCTAGACTCTTATGGTTAATTCCCCTTTCTGAACATCAATTAATGTCCTGCCAGTTGCTAGGAATGGTTTGCCCAAAATGATTGGTACCTCTGCATCGACTTCATAGTCCAGTATTATAAAGTCTACTAGGAAGATGAACTTGTCCACCTTAACCAGTACATCCTCGATCTTTCCTTCTAGATGAGCTATGGATGTGTCTGTAAGTTGTAGTGAGACTGTGGTAGGCCTTGCTTCTCTAATTCCTAGCTTTTTAAATATGGCCATTGGCATGAGGTTGATGCTTGCTCCCAAATCACAAAGTGCCTTGCTAAAATACTGGTTCCCGATAGAACAAGGTATGGTGAAACTTCCTGGATCCTTAAGTTTGGGTGGCAGCTTATTCTGTAGCACAGCACTGCATTCTCTTGTGAGAGCAACTGTCTCAAATTTGCCAAATCTTCTCTTCTTGGTCAGGATGTCCTTCATGAACTTTACATAATTGGGCATCTGCTCTAGTGCTTCCACCAAAGGAATGTTAATGTGTAGCTGTTTCAGGACATCTAGGAATCTTCTAAATTGCTGGTCGTTCTGCTTTTTTTGGAATCTCTGAGGAAGGGGGGAGGTAGCTTAGTTTGCTGCATGCCTTGCTGCGGCAAAGTTGCCGAATTTTGCTATGGCATCGCTGCAGCATTTGCTCCAGAGATGGTTGCTTCCTCGCTCACCTCCTCCTCTTGCTTTTGCTTGTCTTTCTTTTTCTCCGGGGGTACAGTGGAGTCTTTCTGGTCCTATCCTCTTGCCTTTGGTGCCTCCACCATCTTCCCACTTCTCAAAGCTATAGCCTTACAGTGCTCTTTTCCTTCTCTCCTAGGGACTTCAATATTGCTTGGAAGTGTCCCTAGAGTTCTGCTTTTTAGTTCATTGGCAAGCTGTCCCACTTGAGTTTCCAGATTCCGTAATGAGGCTGCTTGACTCTGGATTAGAGCATCATTCCTTGCCATATATTCCTTTATCAGGGATTCCAGTGAAGTGGTGGTTTTCGTGAGGCTGCTGTCTTTGCTGATGGAAGCTAGGGGGAGCCTGTGGTCTTTGTGGAGTAGAGTTGCTCCCTTGTCTCGTACCAAGTTGCTCCAGGAAAAATTGGGGTGTTGCCTCCATCCTGGGTTATACATGCTGGAGTAGGGATTGTTATTGCGATTCATATTTCCCACATAGCACACTGATTCTGGGTTTGAGGGACAAGTTTCAAATAGATGTGGTCCATTGCACAAAACACAAGATGGTCCAGTCTCCTGAACTGCATTGGCTGCTTGAGGGTGGTTCATTTGTTGACTTTTTAAGACATTAACTAGTGAAGCTAGCTGGGCTGTGAGAAAAGTAACTTCACTCACTTCATGTATGCCTGTCATTTTTCTACTAGTGGAAACTCTATCCATAGGCCATTGATAATTATTACTAGCCATTCTTTCGAGCAGCTCATATGCCTCATTATATGTTTTGGACAGTAGTGCCCCATTAGCTGCTGCATCCACTATAGTGTGGGTTTGAACATTAAGGCCATTGTAAAAGGTCTCCATCTGAATGTAGTAAGGGATTCCATGATGAGGGCATCTCCGTAAAAGCTCTTTATACCTCTCCCAGGTCTCATACAATGATTCAACTTCCAATTGATGGAAAGCGGTGATGTCATTTCTCAATTTGGCATTCTTGGTGGGCGGGAAATATTTCAGCAGAAATTTCTCAGCCAAATCGCTCTAGTTAGCGATAGAGTCGGGTGGCAGAGAGTTCAGCCACGCTCTTGCTCGATCTCTTAATGAGTAAGGGAACAACTTTAGCCTGAGCACTTCTTCTGTTACCCCATTCATTTTGAATGCATCCGTGACTTCCATGAATACTCTTAAGTGAAGATGAGGGTCCTTTGTAGGCATTCCACTGAACTGGCCTGTAGTCTGCAACATCTAAAACATTACTAGCTTAAGCTCAATGTGTAGAGCCTCGATCTCTGGTCTCACAATACTTGGGTTCAACCTATTCAGGTTTGGTTAAACATAAGCATTTAAGACCCTATCTCTATCGTCCATGTTGTCTGCACCATTCTGATTAGCCATTCCTGCCTACTGCTGAGGTCCTAACTATCCTATTTTTCTTCTCAAAAGCGTTCTTTCTATCTCTGGATCTAGAGGCAGAAGTTCTCTATCAGCCCGGCTCATGCACTGCGTTACCTGTTCAACCAAACACCAGAGGGAATAATAAATATACTAAAAACACTTCACACAATCAAGTAACTAAGAACAATTTTTAAGTTGACACTCCCCGGCAACGGCGCCAAAAACTTGTTGAATATCATGCAAAGATGTATGCAATGTCCAAATGCAAGTGCACGTGTTGTGACCAAGTAATAAAGTGATGAGTAAGTATCATCCCACGAGGAGTGAACTAAAACTATTATAGAGAATTTTGCTGTGTGAATGCTGTAGCAAACAAAATTAAGATGGCTCACAAGATAAAATAGAGGTGGATCACTTAAATGTAACTATAACTAAGATGAGGGGCACTAGGGTGTAAAAGAAAAACGATAATAAGAGGTCTAGGGTTGCTCAGGGTTGCCATGAACTACATCAATCGTATTTGCTCTAGAGATTGTTGTAGCAGTTGTGCTAAGTGCCAAGTTCAGTCTTGAATGGAGTCTTCCCAGACTTCCATTCCTTGCAATTATGAGGTTCAAACATGCATTCCTGCATCAGTCCTCACCCCGAATTGTGTATGAAGCTCCACTCTTGTGGTAATGGGAAACCATATATTCCTATATTGGCTTAATCACATATATTCAACTGTTTTTCCAGCCTCCATTCCCCTCCCAGGTGAATCTTGGCCTAAGCCTTCCTCCACTAACTTCCGTTATCAGGGGAAACTGAAATATAAACACAGTTGAATGTTAAGACAATGCTGTAGCAAAATGTGTTGTTACTAAAAATGTGCTCAAGTTCATTACAACCCTTATGCAACCCTAGCTGGAAACTAGCCAAGCCTCATGGTTACACTCGTTACAAATATCCTAGAATCACTGGTATATATCCCAAGTGATAAAAAAACACAAGTGCGGTCTTTGATAAAAACAGAAGCAAAAGGAAAACACAACAGCGATCAATAAAAATCAGAATTTTGCATTCTATCCCGTGCTCTAATGCTGCTATGCAGTCTATCGCTGTTCTTCTTCCTATTCTCTTCCCGACCTCCCCTTCTCGGCTTTGCTTTCTGCCCTTTTATAATCAGGCCTTGTGGTCCCAGTAAGGTATCCATGTTTTCTGACATTCTCCCTACTCTACAGCCAGCATCTCTGCTTTCAGCTTTTTCCTCTCCACTTTCAGTAGTGGGGACAGTTCTGCACCAACCCAACCAACAGCCTGTAGTGTCAACTTGCTGCTTTCTCCTGCTAGGCGATGGCTGCACCTGCTGCGCAGCTCTGCTCCCCTGCCACCTGCGCCAAATAAAATAGAAACAGTGCCTTGTAGAAAAAAAGGAGTAGCTTTACTCAATATCACTTGGTTTGCCGCCAAGATTGCCACATATGCACACTACTTTGCTACAGCACACAGGGTGGATGATATTGCATCTAGGGGAGTCATCACATTCAGTTAGATCAGGGAATAAGAGTGCTTAATAATCAAAACAGCACAATAAACACACTCGGAAAGCATTCAAAAATTGTAGTAAATTGAAGTTATCAATATCTCATTCTTTTATATCCTCAAGCTTGCGTGCATATATCTATAGGTCGATATTGGGAAATACACACATAAAGGATCATATTCACATCCATATTGGGTAACTATATTTTCTTATTCCAGACTTCTATCAAGTCCTCTTTGATTCTCACATGTCAACATCATCCCATGAATTTTATCATCTTAATCTATCATCTATTTTTATCCTAAAATCCATTAATCAATATGTTAAACATACGTAGCAATAAATCCACCAATCCTTTTTAACGTTTATGTACCATTGGCACATGTCTAACGATTCCAACTTACCTCATCACAGTAACTCTATACCCTCTTATTGACTCCAATAAATTCATTATTAAAAATATCAAGCCTTTCTTCTATCATATCTAAAATCGCCTCATTCTAACTTATATCAATCCTATTTAATTCACCCAATCATTTCAAGAATATGAATTCTCAATTTCAACATAATTCACATCCTAGATACTAGACTCAATTTAGCATAATATAAACCTTTGACACAAATATCTTAATCACTTACATTATTTTTGGACATAATTCTCATAGTATTCTCCATATTTTCAAATCAAGAGTTCAAAGATTATTTTAAATCCTACTTCCCATATTTTACTCCTCAAGAACTTCAACACCACCAATTCTCTTAATTACATTCGTCAAAACACCATAAGGCCATCATCCGTCCATTCCTTTCAAACTTTTTATTACTTTAACCTACTAACAACTTGGTCACCATAATAATTGAGTTTCAAAAAAAAAATTAACTTTTCTTGTAATAAGGGAAAAGAACTTTGCATTTAATGCCAAACATTAATAAGGGAGAATGCAGTAGAATAGATAAAAAACATAATAGAAAACGATACCAAAATAGAAAGTCAAAAATTTGAACAAAGCATTGAAAGAAAATTAATATAGGTAGCCGTAATTCTTGAAAATCTATAAACAAAATCTAGCTAATATTTCGGCAAAAATATGTGGTCGTAAATTTTGAATATATGTGCCAAAATCTACTTTAAAATTGTTGATATTCAGTGGAAAAGAAACATTTCTGAGCTTATAAAAGTCTGTGAAAATGAAAGAATACGTAGTTAACTAGTAGGATGCAGTTGATGGCTTCAAAATAGATATAATCAATCAACTATAAAATAACTAATCCAAATTAAAATTTCTCAAAATAGCAAGTCAACTTAATAATATCGATAGTCGACTGACAAAAATATTGGAAAAACAAAATAAATCATTTGATTGTCTCTCTTCAACAACTAACTTATTTGCATTTTCACTCTTGTTTTTTACAATTACGCCTATCAACTACAACTTCCCTACAAGAATTAAGACATCAATGCTTCATCAAGGCCAACAAGGAAAAGACAAATTTCTGGTGATATCTTAACCTTATTCTCTTCATATGCCTAATATAAGCGACTATCACAACAACTATACATATACATACATGCCGTCATTTTTAAAAATTTCACCTTCAATTTAACTTATATCCACCAATCACTCACATAGCTATTCTAATTATTCTCGGCCTATTCGCATAGCTATCATAAGTATACCCTTTTCTAGGTTCTATAAATACACATGTTAATATCTTTACTTTCATACTCAAAGTTAAAGTGTGTGTAGCTATGGGGGGAATCTTATTCCGTCAATTTCAAAATATTTGTGTCTTTTGTGGTTCCAGTCCTGGGAAAGATGAAGAATATGTGAAAACTGCACAAAACATAGGTATGGTGCTGGCTAGAAGAAAACTTCATTTAGTGTATGGTGGAGGTAACCGTAGATTAATGGGGTGTGTCTCTACAGTTGCACATATAGGAGGATGTCAAGTTTTAGGTATTATTCCTAAATCTCTAGCTGCATCCAACATCACAGGAAACAAAATTAGGGAAGAATTTAGGGTTGCTTCCATGCATGAGCACATGGCTAGAATGATGAGAAATGATTATGCCTTCATTGCCTTACCAGGGGGTTTTGGTACTTTAGAGAAGATTTTCCAAATAGTCTCTTGGGCACAACAAAATATGCATCACAAACCGATAGGTTTGTTAAATATTAACCAATTCTTTGATGGTCTGTTGTCTTTTCTTAATCAAGCTATAGAACAGAGGTTCATCCCACATTCAGCATGACAAATTCTCATCTCAACTTCAAATGCTGAAGATTTGATTGATGCTTTGCAGGCTTTTGTTCATGTACCTGATCCAACTATGGCTCAAATAGAATGGACGGCAGACAACTGCAGGAAGCGCAAATTGGATTTGGATCTTCATCTTTAGATGTAGTAAAACGTAGCCATTGTTGTACCACTTTTACTTTCTTAGAGTCTACTTGGATACCATCTTTACCAACCATACTCCCTTTGAGTTGGTAAAACTATCTTTAGATGTTGCTTATGATCCTCTGAACTCTTGAAATATTATAGTATATCATCAATAAATATAATAACAAATTGATCCAGGGATAACTTAATTACTATTCATTAAATCTACGATTGTAGCCTCGACATTTGTCAAACTAAATGACATCAACAAGAAGTCATAATGCCCGTAATGAGTCCTAAAAGAAATTTTTCGAATATCTTCTTCCCTTATCCTCAATTAATAATACTCATATCTTAAATCAATTTTTTAAAAAATATTGAGCACCTTGTAGCTAGTCAAACAGATCATCTATACGAGGTAATGGGTTTTTATTCCACATTGTCACTTTATTCAACTGTCTATAATATACACATAGTCATAATGATCCATTCTTCTTTTCCACAAATAGGTCTAAAGCACCACAAGAAGAGTACTATGGCGTATAAATTCCTTGTCTAACAAGTCTTACAACTAATTCTTCAATTCCTTGAGTTTAGTCGTTACCATTCTATAGGGGGTATACATACTGGTTGGGTTTCAGGAAGTAAATCAATACCAAATTCTATTTTACGTTTCAAGGTAATCTTGGCAATTCCTCAGGAATTAAATCAGAAAATTCTCTAACCCCTAGAACTTTATTTACACTAGTATATTTCATATTAACATCTCCCACCACTGCCAAATATCCTTGGCACCTTTTTGTAATAACTTATAGGGTGCTAAAATAGATATTTGATTTTTGGGTACCTCACTATGGTCTCCTTGTATCATGAAAGAAGATTCTCTAGGAATATTGAATTTAATCATCTTCGAATGACATTATAAAATGGCTTGACATCTTGCCAACCAATCGATTTCTAATAACACATCAAAGTCTACCATATGTAGACATTTAGGTAAAACAGATATTATATTTAGAAATGATCATATTTGGCATTTGTCTCAATTCTTTAAATTATCTGGGACACCTATCCTTTTCAATTTCAGGCAGTATTTGATCCTTAGATACCTCTTAAGATGTCATAATATTCAATCAACTTTATATAAGGAAATTTAATAACTTGGAATAGAAAGAAAATTGAAACCCTGTAGAATCCCTCAAAAGCACCTGAAGTATAAATATGTTTGGCTCATATCCAAACTAAAGGTCTTACTAAAGAATCCTTTGCTCCGATAGCCACAAGGAAACCTAATGCTCTGATACCAACTTATAACGCCCCCAATTTACGAATAGGTGAAACAAACTTTTTTTTTCGCAATAAGATATTTTCTATAACATGCATAACACTATTCTTTGTCATGGAAATAGATATATATATATATATATATATATATATATATATATATATATATATATATATATATATTCTCTAATGTATATACATTATACAAACCAAGTTATAAATGTCAAAGTAACACTAGAAGCAGAGATCCTACCTGTAGCGTTTAGAGCACAATCTAGAATACAAACACAGTATAATTAAAAATTGTGAGACTTGAAAGCAACGTAGACTCACCTAGAGAATATGTCACCTAACTAATCACCCATCTGCAGGATCAAACTCTATATTCTTATTTGAAAAATGTAGAAATATCGTGTAGTGAGTTTGACAACTCAGTGAGCATATAATACCTCCTATGACTTCTTAGGTCAGCATATGGATATACTCATGTTTTAAAATTTGTCACTTAGAAAATACAGTTCAGAAGTACATCCATATGGGACCCGTATTTCAAATATTTTCAAATAAAAGGATATTCAGATATCCAAACCATATTCAGCACGGTATGATCATTAAACAAATGTTGTTATGCTCAGTTGTATAAATTATAGTAAAATAATAAACTTTTGAGATAAAGTTACAAACTTTTAAAATGACCTACCTCATTCGACGATATGGTCAACCCATACACTCATTTACTATACGCATAATGACTGATAGACTATAGTTACAATAATGATCAGGGAATGTGAGTTCATCACCCATCTGCCTCCTTACATTAGCATTGTCACCCGGTTAGACCGACCCTCCATCAACTCAATCAGGCTAATAGGTCCTATTCAGTATCATTACAAGCCATACAACCCGTCGATATTCATCCATACATATAAATATAAATAAATAAATATATATATATATATACATATATATATGTATACATATATGTATATACATATACATATATATATGTATATGTATATACATATATGTATATACATATACATATATATATATATATATGTATATATATATATATGCATATTCATCAAATGCTATGTATAATTATCAAGCAACTCTCTATGAACTTTACACTTGCCATTCAATCGTAATTACTAACTTCATAGTTTTACAAATCAATGCCTCATTCACATATTATTTACTTTGCCAAATAATGATAAATACATTTAGAATCACATATACATGCCCTTTCTCTTGGCAATCATATAGGTTTATAAATCAATATCACATACATAAATATTCATTTCACCATTTAATGAGAAATACATGTAAAATCAGATATACCATTAGTTCAGAAATCCATTTCTCAAAACTATACTCTTCTTGAACTATAATAAAAATTGTAAGCAATTTAGATATTTTTAATTCATTTCAGAAACATATAAAAGTGTAAATATCTTATAAACATAATCAAATACACGTTTAAAGATCAAGAAAAGTATAGGGCAAATCATAGGAAGAATTATCCATTCACAGGGTAAGGGCTCCAGATTGGACAGCCCCAAAATGCATTTTTCCAATCCACATTTGACTAAACAGACTTCAAAAATGTGTCCGGAGGGTTAAAAAATCAAGGAAATGACTCTGGAAATCTGGTCACTATTCACCGCCGAAAAACACTATTCATTGTTAGAAAATACTATTCACCAAGAATAAAAAGTTGTCAGATAGCTAAAAAATTTCATATCCTAAGATTTATCTAGCTCCTAAATCTATCTTCGGCATCAGATTTCCAATTTGAGATCTCTAAGTAAAAGTTTTAGAGTTTACCTTTTTCTGAGATTTTCTACTTCCGATCTACGGCGATTCTACGGTTCATTTGAGAAATTGTTCAGTCAAAATCGTAGTATTCTTCGTCTTGAATCTAGTGGTATCCTTAGTTTTAAGATCAGAGACTTGTAGACACTCCAGATTTAGAGAGAAAATATGGAGGTACTATTCACACTGTTCACTATTTATTCTCTTCCTCTACTTTCATCTTTCTGTATTCTGTCTCCCTCTCCCCCTTTTCTCTTTTTCATTTATAATAATAATAATTATTATTTAATAATTAAATATTTAGATTTATTTTTAATTTATTTCATATATATTCATATAAATACTGTTTTTCATCCTAAAACATCTCAAAAATTTTTAAAAATTTACATTCTCATAAACCTTTAGTTAAACTCTTAAATCATGATTTTTCTTGATAAAAATCTTAATAAAACAAAACACAAAATAAATATATGTATGTATAATAAAAGAAATAATATTTCTAAAAATAAAACAATAATTACTTTAATTAAAAGTATACTTGCTTTTAGCAGAACATAATCATTTTTAAACAAATAAAAATATATTTGTTTATAGCAAAATATTATTATTTAAAAATAAAAATTATGAGATGTTACAATATGTATATATATATATATATATTACAAACCTCACACATGTAATAATTATATAACACATTATTTTAGTACACAAATAAGAGTCTCTATACAGCACTCTACCCTTGTAACACAAAGGGGTGAAGATGTGGTGTTGATATCGGATCTCCATGAGTAACACAATTCCCTGTTGCATCTCATTTCTTTTTATCTAAACATAACACCACAATAATAGTGAGAACAAAGGTTCCCAGTAAACTTAACATAAATAAAATATAATGAGAAAAATAGGAGTTATGTTCTGCTGTATAAGCTATAAAAAATATTAAGATTTGAAGATAAAATCACCACTTCAATTGATGCATAATTAACATACTATATATGCACTAAAAATCCACTCTTTTTTATAAAAATTCTCAGACATATCGCAGTTCTCAATTCACTCATTTGCTATACGCATAGTGACCGTTCAACTACAGTCACAATAAGTGATCAGAGAATGTGAGTTCATTAACCATTTGCCTCCTCACATTACCTTTGTCACCCAGTTGGAGTGGCCCTCCCTTGGCTCACTCAAGCTAATAGGGCATCCCCTACTCGGTACTGTCTCAAGTCATACAACTCGTCAATACTCATCCATACATATAAATGTATATATATAAATGCATATTCATTAAATGCAATATATAATTATCAAGCAACTCACCATGAGCTTTACACTTGCCATTTAATCACTTTTATAATATGATGCATCATTTTTATACCAAATGATTAATAATCATTCATCACATACCATTTTCCAATATGATTCATTTTAAATCAAATAAAGAAAAAGAGTAATTTGTGATTCCAAAATCATCATTTTAAAAGTATTTTTCTTGGATATATGTTTTCTAAAAATATTTCAATAAACAAGATTATTTTTAGGTAGAAAACAGTGAAAAATACGATAATCTAGCAACCAACACAGCCATGCCTAAAAAATACTTTAAACATGCTCAAAAATAGCTCCAAACACGGCCTACCTAAGCTAAAACAACCCAGAACACGGCCTAGCCATGTTCTGTGACCTTACCTCACTTATTCAATGATATCTCCCTCATATGAACTCCGATTAAAGTGATTTCAATTTTTATCAAAAGCGAAGACAATTATCTACAACTTTTATGTTTATCATTTCTTTAGATACCTTACATATTGTTTCTAAAAAATTAAAAATAATAATGATTATTTTTACTATCTTGGATTTTGACCTCTACTCAATTAATAAGCCATATCTCCCTCATATGGACCCCAAATTAAGTATGTTCAAATCCTATAGATCCGTGAAACATATATCTACAATTAATATGTTGACTATTTCTTTCTTTAAAATCATTGTCAAATGTTCTCAAAATTCCAAAAACCGAGGCTTCCCAAATTATTCCGAAATTCATAACTTCTCTTTTGTTTTTTCTTTTATGTAATCCTATGTACCCTTATGCATGTCCATACAATCAAAACTGAATTCCATATAAATATTCAGACCATATGTTATCCAAAATCACATCTAAACAAATCTAAAAGTATATATATAAATTTGCACAAAATTCATGAGTAGATGTTAAACCTACCTCAAACAAATCCTTAAACTTGGTGCTTGATTTCTACCACACAAAAATCCTACATACATACCGTGAATTAGGATATTTCTTATGTAAAGATGATGAAACTAGAGAGATAACCAAGAACTTACCTTGGTTTTGCTTTCCTCTTCCTTCTCCTTCTTCTTCTTCCTCTTCTTTTTTCCTCCTCTTTCTTTTCCGCCTCTTTCTTTTCCTCTCTTCTTTTCTTTTCTTTCTCTCCTTACCGACACTCCCTCCTCTCCCTCATAATTATCAATATTTTTCCTACTTACCACCCCAAATTTACAATTTTGCCATCCTCCTTTATTTACAAAAATTCCATCCTATAGTATTTCCAAAACTGCCATCCTAGAATATTTACAAAATTGCCATCTCAAAGATTTTACATAAATGCCATCTTAAAAAATTTACATAAATGCGATTTTAACCATCCTAAGATCTTGCTTCACTTAAGTAAATTTGTAAAATAATTTAATCCTCCCTTGAGATCCAAAATACTTTCTCCTCTCTGAAAGAAATAAATTTCAAATAGTAACATATGGAAAGATCGGGGATGTTACATCTAACTGTAACAACTCCATTTATGTAACAATTTTTTTTCTATATTTGTAAAATTCCATGAAGTTATTACTTCGTTACAACTAAACTCAAAATAACATTTATTTAATTTATACAATACTGAGTTTACATACACATCATTAATTTACAAACATCTATACAAAAGTCTAACATATACATATTAGCCTAATCATCCATGTAGACTACTTCCGGGGACACTAGTGCGGGTGGCGGCACCTCCAACGGAATCTCAGTCACATCTATTACAGATATATTCAATATAATCGATAGTTGCCCAAGGTAGGGTAGCTTGATCCAATGTACAACAATAATAAGTGTCATGGAGAATAGCTACATAGTTAATCTTTTGAATATGATATGGAAAAATAGTGAGAATTAAATACCAGTAGGTTCAACAATAAATCATAATCATCATCAATATAACTCATCATATCGTGTTCATCTGTATAAGCTACAACAAAAACCTTTGGTCAAATGAACGCATGTTATCTATGCCCGTGAAAATCATACAGTAATGACATGTATGGTAGGATTAATTATTTTCAGCATATCATATGATGGCTATCAATTTATTCTCATATCAAGCTACCCCGGTCAAGGTGAATATTTTCTACTCTCCGGTATGGGTTTTTCTCGCTTCGTCTGACATGGTACACTTTCTCTTTCTTTTCTTATTAACATAATCATAACTATTGGTAGGGCGTTCCCTACTGGTGCACCACACGGATTTCCATGTGACCGTGTTCATTTCTTTTCTTTTCAGAATAATAGCCAAAAATATTTTTTCAATAACAAGTATGTTCATTAAACTCACATTAAAATATAATTATTACCAAAAATCATTGGTAATCATGCCATGAACATAACCGTTTCAAATATCACTTTATAAACTATTTCCATGTCAAAATTACACATTTAAGATGGTAAGAAGTTTATGTAATGAAAATGACTATGGCATATACTAGTCATTTATTATTTCCACTTATAAGATTCTTCTTCTTTTTTAAATATTATTTTTATCTCTTTATTTTCTTGATGTAGGTTTTCATCCTCTCTGATCATCTCTTACTAATTAGAGCATAACTCCCTCATTTGAACTTTAAACTCTGATTTAGGTACTCGTGGTGTCAATTTAAAGATAAAACAATTATCTAAAACTATTATGTTGAACAGTTTAGCCAAATATTAAAGATTCTTGGTGATATTACTCCCTCAACTGTCACATTATTCCTTCTCGTGTAGGTTCTGACCTCTACTTACTCATCTGTCCATATCTCTCTCATAAGAATTCCAAATTGAGTGATTCCAGTAACTATAATTCTATGAAACATATATCTATAATTTTTATATTAACTAATTATTTTAAGTCCCTACAGAATGTTCCCAGAAATTCAAAAACAGAAGCTATCCTAATGGATTCTTCCCTAATTAATCATTTTCTGACCACTGCTAACTAATCAGACCATATCTACCTCACATTGACTCTAAATTGCGTTATTTGAATGGCTAAAAATCCATGAGACATAGATATACATTTTTCATGTTAACCATTTATTTTAATTCCTTACCGATTCTTCCCATAATGTTAAAAAACAGAAGCTTAACATTTTTCCACCCAAAGCCATACCTATGCAAAACTATCTACACCAGCTTAAGTATTCAAACATACATCACATGAAAGATCAATATGTAACATGATATAGCAAAATCCATGACCAATCATCAAATATCGAAGATGAAAATTCCATATAAATGTTACAAATTTCAAAACTATTCAAAAAGAAATATTGTTAAACCTACCTAAGGATCTCTCTAGCTCACTTAGTGAATTCGTTTTCTTGTTTCCTCTTGAAGGAAGTAGGAAGATTCCTCCCTTCCCTTAGCTTTTCTAGAAGCTTAAATAAGAGAAGGAGAGTGAGTTTTTTGAACCTTAAGAATGAAGACAAAAGATTGATACAAGTGGAGATTTAGCTAACTTACCTTGAGCACTTAGTCCTCTAGACTTCTCTTTCCTCTTTCTTCCTCTCTTCCTCTCTTTTCCTCACTCTACCTTGCTTATGTTTTTCCTCTCCCTCACTTGGACGAAATTCTAATGTTAGAAGGGTGGGTTTTGCTTAAATAGATTATCAAATAATTCTCCTTTCATGATCATGGGTCTACCTTATCACAATTAGGATGCACTTGATTGCTTTTTAGGGGAAAGACAACTCATGTTCTTGTCTTCCTCTCCCTTAGTCAAAATATGCATAGCAAAAGAAGATTTGTATTTTAAAAATCATGATAAAATGTTCTTAAGACAAGGGACAAGGTCCTTTTGATTTAGGGATTCATTTCCTTTTTCTTTTTTCTCATACAAGTATGATAGATTTTCTTTTCTAAGTGGCAAGTTTCTAACCCTTGAATCTCCCTTGCTATGTTGAAATTATTTGTGTAGGATAGGGATGTTTTGTCCAAATGCCATGTATTATTTTACCACTTGCTAAAATTATGAGTGTGGGATATAGATGTTTTGTCCTAATGCCATGTATTATTACACCACTTGTTAAAATTATGAGTGTAGAATATAGCTATTTATCACATAACTTGCTGACTTTTTTTATCTTAATGCCATGTCACCTAATCTTGATTACACTATTATTTCATCGCATGTTTTCTTTCCCTCTTAGATTTGGGCTCATTTTTGCCCATTTCCTTTACTTTGGCTAAAATTCTACCTTTCATAATGGGCTTGGTCACATTTTTGTGATTTTTGGGCTACCGGTCTAATTTCTATATCCTAGTTCAAGTCTATGTTTTATTTCTTTCTTGGGCTATCCTATTGGCTTTCTAAAAAATTTATATGAAGTGGAAAAACTCTATATCAAGTGTCCATAGATGAAAGCTCAATTTATGAGGGTTGATGTTAAACTTAGTAACTCTAGCTCTTGAATTTGGAAAAATTACCCTAATCCAAGCTTTTTTTTGAAATTTTAAGACCCTTACTTACTTCGCAAAAATTTATATTCCTTACCCCAGAATTTCGCCTTTCTTTTGTGTGTTATTTCTAATTTTCCCTCTTAGGTTTTCTCCCTTTACCTTTTGCCTTAATGTTAGAACATTTCCTATGTATACACATAAGGTGAAGAATTTCTAAGGATTATATTATCTAATAAATTTTATTTTCTTAATTAAATATTTATGTACCTTTATTAGTAAAAGAAACGAAATTAGGGATGTTACTTTGAATACTTCTGTACTTTTATTAATACATGAAACAAAAGTAGGGATGTTACACTAACAAGTCTTATAACTAATTCTTCTATTCCTGGAGTTCAGTCATCACCATTCTATATTGGGGTATAGACACTAGTTGGGTTCCAAGAAGTAAATCAATACCAAATTCTATTTTACGTTTTGAGGTAATACTAACAATTCCTCAGGGAACATAATTCTCTAACCAATGGAACTTGATTTACACTGGCATACTTTATATCAACATCTCTCACCATTGCCAAATATCCTTAGCACTTTTTTGTAATCACTTATAGGCTGCTAAAATAGAGATTGGATTTTTGGGTACCTCACTATGGTCTCCTTGTATCAAGAAAGAAGATTCTTTAGGAATGTTGAATTTAATCATCTTAGGATGACTTTCTAAAATGGCTTAACATGTTGCCAACCAATCCATTTCTAATATCACATCAAAGTCTACCATATCTAGACAACTGGTTAAAACAGATATCATATTCAGAAACGACCATAATTACCATTTGTCTCAATTCTTTGAATTCTCTGGTACTCCTATCCCTTTCACTTTCAGGCAATAATTGACCCATAGATACTTCTTAAGATGCCACAATATTCAATCAATCTTATACTAGGAAATTTAACAAACTTGGAATAGAAAGGAAATTGAGACCCTATAGAATTCGTCAGCAGCACTAGAAGTATAAATATGTCCGGCTCATCTCTATACTAATGGTCATACTAAAGAATTATTTGCTCCGATAGCCATAGGGAAACCTAATACTTTGATACCAACTTGTAACACCTCCAATTTACGGGCACGTAAACAAACCTTTATTTATTTTTGCAATCAGATATTTACCATAACATGTATAGCACTATTCTTTGTCATGAAAATATATACATATAGTTTCTTTCATGTATACACATTATACAATCCAAGTTATAAATGTCAAAGTAACAACAAAAGCAAGGATCCTGCTTGTGGCGTTCAAAGCACACTCTAGAATACAAACACAATATAATTCAAAACCGTGAGTCTTGAAAGGAACGTAGCCTGTAGCATCCCGTAATTTTATTATTAAAATAATAATGTTTTGCTATAAAAAATATATTTTTATTTGTTTAAAAATGATTATGTTCTGCAAAAAGCAAGTATACTTTTAATTAAAGTAATTATTGTTTTGCTTAAAATAATTATATTGGCCTTTAATAAAAAAATTAAATTTTTAGAAATATTCTTTCTTTTATTATACATAAAGATATTTATTTTTTGCTTTTTTATTAATATTTTTATAAAGGAAAAATATGATTTAAGAGTTTAACTAAAGGTTTATGAGAATATAATTTTTAGAAATTTTTGGGATGTTTTAGGATGAAAAACGGTATTTATATGAGTACATATGAAATAAAATAAAAATAAATCTAAATATTTAATTATTAAATAAAAATAATAATAATTATAAATGAAAAAGAGAAAAGGGGAAGGGGGAGACAAAATACAGAAAAATAAAAGTGGAGGAAGAGAATGAATAGTGAATAGTGTGAATAGTATTTCCATATTTTCTCTCTAGATCTAGAGTGTTGATAGGCCTCTGGTCTCAAAACTAAGGGTACCACTGGATTGAGGACAGTGAATACTACAATTTTGACCAAACAATTTCTCAAATCAGCCGTAGAATCGCCGTAAATCAGAGATAAAAAATCTCAGAAAAAGGTCAACTCTGAAACTTTTACTTAAAGACCTCAAATTGAAAATTTAACACCGTAGATGGATTCAAGAGCTAGATAAATCTTAGGATATGAAATTTTTTAGCTATCTAACAACTTTTTGTTATTGGTGAATAGTATTTTTCTCCGATGAACAGTGTTTTCCGGCCATAAATAGTGACCAAGTTCCTAGAGTCATTTCCTCGATTTTGGACCCTCCGAACACGTTTTTGAAGTATGTTTAGTCAAATGTGGATTGGAAAAGTGTATTTTGGGGCTGTCCAATTTGGAGCCCTTATCTGTGAGTGGATAATTCTTTCTATGGATTGCCTTATACCCTTCTTGATCTTTAAACATGTATTTGATTTTGTTTATAAGATATTTACACTTTTATATGTTTATGAAATTTATTAAAAATATCTAAATTGCTTACAATTTTGATTATAATTCAAGAAGAGTATAGTTTTGAGAAATGGATTTCTGAATTCATGGTATATTTGATTTTACATGTATTTCTCATTCAAATGGTGAAATGAATATTTATGCATGTGACATAGATTTATAAAGCTATATGATTGCCTCGAGAAAGGGCATGTATATGTGATTGTAAATGTATTTATCATTATTTGGCAAAGTAAATATTATGTGCATGAAGCATTGATTCGTAAAACTATAAAGTTACTAATTATGATTGAATGGCAAGCGTAAAGCTCATGGTAAGTTGCTTGATAATTATACATTGCATTTGATGAATATGCATATATATATATATATATATATATATATATATATATATATATATATATATGTATGGATGAATATCGACAAGTTGTATGGCTTGTGACGGTATAGAATAAGGGCCGCTCCAACCAGGTAATAGTGGTAATAAGAAGAGAGAGATGGGTGATGAACTCACATTCTCTAATCACTATTGTGACTGTAGTCGATTGGTCACTATGCGTATAGCAAATAAGTGTGCAGGTTGACTAGATCGCCGAATGAAGTAGGTCATTTTAAATTGGGTTGACCAGATCGCCTAAGGAGACAGGTCATTTTAAAAGTTTATAACTTTATGCAAAAGCTTATTATTTTACTATAGTTTATACAGTTGAGCATAACAACATTTGTTTAATGATCATACCGTGTTGAATATGGTTTGGATATCTGAATATCCTTTTATTTGAAAATATTTGAAATATGGGTCCCATATGGATATACTTCTTAACTATATTTTCTAAGTGACAAATTTTAAAACATGCGTACATCCATATGCTGACCTAACAGGTCATAGGAGGTGTTATCTACTCACTAAGTTGTCAAACACACTACATGATATTTTCACACTTTTCATATAAGAATACAGAGTCTGATCCTGCAGATAGGTGATCCGTTAGGTGACATTCTCTGGGTGAGTCTATGTTGCTTTCAAGGGTCACAGTTTTGAATTATACTGTGTTTGTATTCTAGAGTGTGCTCCAAACTCTATAGGCAGGATCTCTGCTTCTGTTGCTAGTTTAACATTTAGAACTTGGTCTGTATAATCTATATACATGAGAGAATCTATATGTATCTATTTCTATGACAAAGAATAGTGTTATGCATGTTATGGAAAATATCTTATTGCAGGAAAACAATGTTTGTTTTCACCTACTAGTAAATTGGGGGCGTTACAAGTTGGTATCAGAGCATTAGGTTTCCCTGTGGCTATCGGTGCAAAGGATTCTTTAATAGGACCTTTAGTATGGGTATGAGCTGGATATATTTATACTTTAGGTGCTGCTGAGGGATTCTATAGGGTTTTTATTTTCTTTCTATTCCAAGTTATTAAATTTCCTAGTATAAAGTTGATTGAATATTGTGACACCTTAAGAGGTATCTAAGGGTCAAATACTGCCTGAACGTGAAAGAGATAGGTGTCTCAGAGAATTTAAAGAATTGAGAAATATGCCAAATATGATCATTTTTGAATATAATATCCATTTTACCTAAATGTCTAGATATGGTAGACTTTGATGTCATATTAGAAATGGATTGGTTAGCAACATGTTAAGCCGTTTTATAATGTCATCCGAAGATGATTAAATTCAATATGCCTAGAGAATCTTCTTTCTTGATACAAGGAGACTGTAGTGAGGTACCCAAAAATCTAATATATGTTTTAGCAGCTTATAAGTTATTACAAAAAAGGTGCCAAGGATATTTGGCAGTGGTGGGAGATGTTAATATGAAATGTACCAATCAAGTTCCAGGGGTTAGAGAATTTTCTAATACAATTCCTGAGGAATTGCCAGGATTACTTTGAAACATAAAATTGAATTTGGTATTGATTTACTTCTTGAAACCTAACCAGTGTCTATACCCCCATATAGAATGGTAACGACTGAACTCAAGGAATTCAAGAATTAGTTGTAAGACTTGTTAGACAAGGGATTTATACGCCCTAGTAGTCTCCTTTAGGTGCTCTAGACCTATTGGTGGAAAAGAAGGATGGATCATTATGACTATGTGTATATTATAGACAATTGAATAAAGTGACAATGTAGAATAAAAACTTATTACCTTGTATAGATGATCTGTTTGACCAACTACAAGGTGCTCAATATGTTTTTCAAAAATTGATTTGAGATATGAGTATTATTAATTGAGGATAAGGGAAGAAGATATTTGAAAAATTTCTTTTAGGACTCATTATGGACATTATGGGTTCTTGGTGATGTCATTTAGTTGGACAAATGCCCAGCTGCAATTATAGATTTAATGAATAGTAATTAAGTTATCCCTGGATCAATTTGTTATTATATTTATTGATGATATACTAGAATATTTCAAGAGTTCAGAGGATCATAAGCAACATCTAAAGATAGTTTTACGAACTCTAAGTGAGTATGGTTGGTAAAGATGGTATCCAAGTAGACTCTAAGAAAATAAAAGTGGTACAACAATGGTTATGTTTTACTGGAGCAGCAAACAGATTTGATTCTAAACTTTCATATGAAAAACATAATAAAAGAAGGGTGAGTTTTGCAACTTAGTAAGTAGGTAACACATTCTTTAATAGAATAGGACAAGCGAAAAACTTGAGTTTTTCATAAAAACTTATAATTCATAAAAAGCCCAAAGTTCATAAACATAAAAATATTTAGTAGTAAACTAATTGAAGCAATAATTTGTATTCTTATATAAATCTCAAACCTTTAATAAAACCTCTCTATAAAAAACAGGAGACGCAGATTTACTTCATGGCAATATGTCTTACGTACTCATGTCCTAACACTACCATTCCATACATCATCGTAAAACAATCCATTTGGTAAACGTATTACTATTATCACAAACCCATCAGGATTTCCTTCTTCCCAAAACTTCTCATTTATCACTATACTATAATTATCATAAATTCAAAATATTTTTAGTTCGTTAGCCCAGTAGGAACAATAGCTTTTAAACCAAATCAATTTTTACTTTAAGAAGAACTATAATTTTAACAATAATAAAATAAAATATGCTTAATAAACCTAAATATTTGTAAACCCAAAATATTTTTCCTAGTAAAATTATGAATCAACAAAAGGGTTACATTAAAGAAAACAAAATTTTAAATCCTTGTAATAAACAAATATTTAAAATTTACTATAAAAGTATTATAAAATAATAATTATGATAGAAGAAAGTTTACTAGAGGTTTAATGAAATATGAAGTTAAAATTAGCAAGTTTAAGAGAAAAAAATTTGATGAAAAAATAAAGTAAAATAAAATGAAACAAATGAACTATATTACTTCAAAACAATCCAAAAGCACTAGTAGTTCCCCATTAAAGTTTGAACCGTGGAATAAAATTATAGTGAAAGAGAATATACAAAATCAACGATAAAGCATTTAAAATTTATAATAGTTGATTACTACAAGAATTTCAATGAAACATAAGTTCAAAGGTTGGCAGATACAATTTTAAAATTATTGTACAAAAAATTATTGTTAACAATAAAACCTTTAAAATTTAAATAAACTGACTATTAAAATTTATATAAACAAGAATTCAAAGATTGGGAAAATTATGATCATATCATTATAATAACTAATTTCTCTTTCTTAGCAATATTACTTGATTTTACTAGTTTTCCACATTAATCACTAGAACCACATTCTCGCGAACTTTGATCGTCTATGGCCACTAGATGAACAACACATTTTAGTTTAATCTAATCACTAACTATCTTTATGGTATCCCATTATAGTAGATTCCAAGATTCAATATAATTGGTATATGATGGAAACATAATTAAACATTACAAAGCTTATCAAATATACTTGACAAAAATTAATAAATCTAGTTATCAAGACCTTAATGAAATGAACAAATGAAAGTATAAAGTTGTTGAAATTTTATAAATCTAAAGAGTTTTTGTTATCATGGAAATGAATTAACGTAAAGTAAGAAAAATAAATAAAAATGATTACTTCATGTTAGAAATATTTTTAGCTTTTGTAAATAAATAGAATAACTAGAAGTTTGTTATATAAACTTTAATAATCATTCGAAAGAATATTATCTTAGAAAATGTGAAAATATAATTTTTAAAACAAAAATGTTTACATAAGAACCATAAACTATTCCAACAAGCACAAAGCCTGAAAATGGAAATTACCAAATCCAACAGACACAATCTAACAAGGAAATCATTAAATCTGACAAACACACATAACTTGAAAGGAAAATCACTAAATCCAATACTCATAGATCGAAAGTAGGAGGATTCTTGCCACACCTAGATCAAAATAGGTTCACATGTGTTGGCCATCACACGGGACTATCATTACTCCTGCTAATTGTGGTTCCAAAGTGCATCAAGGCTGGCATTCACTATTGCTAGCTAACAGTGTTTTTGAAAAGACTCCTTAGAAAATAGTTTATGAAAAGCACTCTAATACTTAAAATAAAGTTGGAAAGAATTACAATATATTCCTTCTTCATCATTCAAAATTTTATCCAAAATGTAAAACACAAATTTATAATTAATAGTATTTTGGCTACATCAATGCTAGTTTATGAATGTATCTCATTTGGTCAAAATATAACTTTAACATTATTATTAGATTAAAATATAATCAAATATGTTATTATCAAAGTAGATATCAATAACTTAAATATCTCAACACTTATCAAAGTATTCAGTTCTTTCTGACCTTAGATACCCAATACATTCAAAATTTTTATTCTATTTAATTACTCAATTTAAATAAAAGAAATCATAACTATACCATATACAAATGTAATTTCCAATTTAAAAATAATAAATTATCATTTTTTTAAAAAGTATCAAATTACAATATAATATACTTTCAAAAGTTTCAATAACCATCAAACACAACACACATTCAAAGATTCTACATCCAAGGTTCATACATACCCCATATTCACTTCTACTAGAACAAATCCAACATTCAATTCTAATTCAAATTATACTCTTCATATTTTCAAAGGAACAAATTGTGTCATGATCTAAAGGCTCTATCTTGGAAGCATTTAAACTATGAAACTATTAATAAAACTATAACTCTTCTGCATCAAAGGAAAATAGTTAAAATGCATACTAAACACATGAACTTTTCAATTCACATCATATATTCTGAAGCATATAAAATATACTTTAGAAACTAGAAAGATATAACAAAACATGTCGTAGTATGTGCTATTTACTCATAGGGCATCTAATAGAGAGTTTATTGGTGCTTATGCCAACTTTTGAAGCCAAAATGATCAAAACAAACTTCAAGGTCAAACTTAGGATGCATGTCCAAGAACCTAGAAAACAACTTTGAATGGTTAGTTACTATTCATGTAACACCTACTTACTAGCGTTATTCTTCATATATATATATATATATATATATATATATATATATATATTCAGATGAGTCAACCTTGGGAATCTTGTTGCTCACATCTTGCTCAAGCACCTGGAATGTGATTGTATAGATATAAAAAGATGAGATGACAAATGAGATGACAAATGAGATGACAATCTCAATAGCTAGCAAATTTTCAAAAAAAAAAATAGTACACATTCCATTCCTTAAAACATCTCAACTTATTTCACTAAAACATAAGCACTGACCATACATACATACATCATCTTGGTCACACTAGGGACCCATAACATGTTGGTCTACTTACCCAATGCAGTCCCATACCTGCAAAAGGTTATGCATCTCCTATTATTGGCCAATACGTGGGGGAATTGGGGCTTACTTAGCATACTTTATGCACCCCTTAATTCCCGAGAATGCATACATAACATATTTTTAGATCATCATTCATCATAGCATAAAAGTCAGGCAACTAGTGAAATTGATAAATTCAAGATTATAAACATAAAGAGTGTTTTAAGGAAAAGCTAGTTACCTCAATTCTAGCACAATCACTTCCTTTCCAAGGCTGCAAAGGTTACAACCAGCTACTCAAACTAAAACATATAAAAGCCTTTGGTTAATGCATGCATATGAGCACCTAAAATCTTAAGTCTCAAGTTTAAGAGTTCCTGTTCCCCTAAAAGACCTGTGATTCTGTTTAGTTTTGGAATTATTATTAAATATAATAAACGTTATCCAAAAATTCTAAAATTTTGCATGTAAGTTCCTTTACATGTCTATTTGATTTTGTAGATCTCTCAACCCTTAAATATTCCATTCACCCCAAGAAGTACCTCCTTAACCCAGAACAGTACGTATTGGTTTTGGTTCCAATTCTATTCTATTTTCCATTCCTTTAGATGAGTAAAACTTCCTTAAAATTCGTGATATTTTATATGAAGCATCCTAGATATGTTGTATAATCCCCATAAAAATTCCAAGTAAAAAATAAATCATTTGTCCCCTTGAAAAACCCATGTTTTAAAGCTATCCCCTGTTATGGCCTATTCTACCTCATTTCCTGTCCTACCTAATTTCTACATTTTATTATGTGCCATAACCTACCCATAATTTTCTAAATTTTGGTGGGATCCTTAATTAGGATCCCTCTAACATGTCATAAAATTTTCATATGAATTTCAACATCTAACCCCTTCAATATTTTGTATTTCCATCAACAGTCAAAACTATCCAGCAAATTGTTCTCAACACTGTTTTAGTTGCAAATTCTAGAATTGATTATGAACATATTAAGACTCTTCTAACCAAAAATTAGAGAATTTAAAGGCCATTTACTAAGTTTACTAAGCCAATATTTTCAGGTGCTAAAAGGTTTCTATTTTATCAACCTAACCCTTCTATGCTCTATGACCTTTACTCACTAATCAAAATCTAACTCACTCATATGGACTCAAAATTGTGTTACTCAAGTGGCTATGTAACCGTGAGAAATATATCTACAATGTTTATGTTAACTATGTCTTCATATTCCTAATGGATTAGTCCCAAAAATTCGAAAACAGAAGCTATTCTTCACCAGCCTGAATTCCAGACCTGATTCTGACCTCTCATCACTCCCTGTGGTATAACTCTCTCATTTTACGTCCAATTGATGCGATTATAAATGATATGGAAATATAAGACATAGGGCTACAACTTCTATGTTGAACAAATTTTCATATTTCAGAAAGAAAGTCGTCCATGCAGAGCCAAAATTTAACCTAATAAACTCTAAACCATATTTTTATAAGAAGCCAGACTTACCTTGTGTAAACCCACTCCTATGGCTCTCAATTTGCAACTTTCTATCCCTCTTGGTTTCTTTTGCAACTCGGCTATGTTTCTTGCACTAAATATGGGTTGAGCAAGGCTTCAAATCTCATCACTCACTCTCACTCTCACTGCCTTATGTTGAAGGAAGAAAATAAGAATTTTCTCAATTTCTAGGTATTTCGTCTCTCAAATTTCTAGTTATTCTCTCTCTCTCTCTCTCTCTATTCCTTTCTTTCAATCTTAGACTCCCTCTTGTCAATGGTATTTATAGAGCAAAGAAACAATTAAAACAAAATTAGGAAGGTGCATGGTTTCTTTCTTTCTTGTCATGGTTTATAGAAACAAAATAAGGAAGGTGCATGGTTTCTTTCTCTCTTGTCATGGTTTGTAGAAACAAAATGAGGAAGGTGCATGGTGGCTGCAAAGTAGCATCATTTGGTGGTGATACTTGGTAGCTCCTTAGTTGTTTTATCTTGCCTTAATTTGCTGCTAATCCTAGATTAATAATGTCCTAAAAATGTATTTGTATCCTTCCCCCATCCATTGTGATCCTAACAATTTTATTTGTATTATTCATGATTAATTATATGTCACCTATTTTTTTTAATACCTTATTGTTCCATAACTAAGTATTTTAATTCTAGGTCATATGTATCTTTTACTTTTTCTTAGATTTATCTAACATTATTAGAGACTCAAGATGTTATAATTCACACGACAAAAGCACTATTTATAGCATCCTCAAATTTTATTCATCCTAAATTAATACAAAAATATTTTTAAAAAAATTTAGAAGAGAACTAAAGGCTGTAAAGAGAATATTAAAGAAGAATTGGATCAAATTGATGATGGAGTACATAGGTGGTGTGTTCACGCCAAGCTTAGGAGAAAAGAATAAATTGAATAAAGGTTGTAATCTTTTCTTTAGAAATTTGGATAAGATACATTAATCTTAATTTATTTAAGAAAAATAATTTCTAAAAGGCATTATGTGATTTTTTTTAAGAAATTAACTAAAAATTCCATATCATGCAATATAAGAAAACTAAATGTAGAATGGTTGACAATAAATTAAGTCATGAAAATAATCCTAAATAGGGATGTAAGTCTCACTTATTATGATTAAAAATGGATTAAAGAGAAATTATAAAAAAAATGGAAGATTCAAACATGACTTTAGAGATATGCCTTAGTGACACCTCATGAGATTAATGATGAAATTTTTGGATTGCTCATTAGGAAATTAATAAGCTGAATGAGGGGATAAGCTGAGCCAAGAAAAAATCTAGAGGAGCAGAAAATATCCAACAGAAAATGTAGAGAGAATAAAAAGGAAGAAGAAGGAGAAATGAGAGAGAAAGTGATGATCTAAGGTGAGAACCCTTCATGTATCTTTGACCTAGCATATTCTCTTATTCTCTTTCAATTGTTGACTTGTTTCTACTCTTGAAGAAGTATAGAATAGTAGCAAACCTAGTGAGAGTAAGTGGTGTGAACAAGAGAGAAAGGATGCAAGAAGGAGAAATAAACTAAAGCAAGAAGACGAAGTCTCTAGGAGGTGTTGTGGGGTAGGTTTAATAGTTTTTTTTTACTTGCAAAACTAATTCCAAATAAGCTGCAAAAAAAATTTGTGGGCACTTTTCATGAAGTTTTCCACTTGTGTACTAATGGAAAATTCAGGCTTTTGATAATTAGAATTTTCCATAAATGTAATATTTCTTGATGTGTATGTGTTTTGTGTATTATGGCTTATTATATGCTTAAATTTGTGTGTTTCCTTATGCCAAGAAATAGAGTGTTTGGCTAAATCAAGAATCGTCTTGAAAATTCAATAGATGTTTTGATCACCATGAGTTGCCTCGATAAGATCAAATTAAGTTCTTTGCCCATGAACCAAGGGAACCTCTCACTTTGGGAGAAAACTCAATTCTTATCAATCATAATTCTAAATTATATAAGCATAAGGGAACCCTTATATAGTCACTCTATGGAAACCTCAAAAAGCCTAATTAGACTTTTATGGAATATGCTGTATATGGACTAGACAAATTTAGTTATTCAGCCCAACCACACTAATAAAAATATAAATCCATAATTAAACTATTATTGGGCCAACATAAAGAATAGGCCTAAAGTACAATTAATACTAATAATTTCCTAGAAGAAAGCATATAATATAAATCCCATAATACATCTTTAACCCATGAAAGTTTGGGCTGGTTGTCTTCCAGATACAATAAGCTTAGCCTCCAAGAATGCCCATCTATTCGACCTCAAGCTTATGTTCTAAGCTGCCCTCTTTAACACCATCCTTAAAGCTACAAAGTATGATCCACTTGATGTCTTGGGTTGGCCCAACAGCTTCTTCTTTAGCCTACACATCTAAGATTAAGCCCAATAAAGTTTCTTTGGCCTACTTCTCCCTAGTCCTAGTCATTGTACTGCCTATCCCTTGCAAAGGATCTTGGGAACGTTTTAGAATAGGTTTGGCAGTGTGTAATTTTTATTTTTAACTAATAATGTTTTTCTATAAATAAATATATTTTTATTTTTTTAAAAATGATTATGTTCTATTAAAAGCAAGTATAATTTTAATTAAAGTAATTATTTTTTGCTTAAAATAATTATATTGGCCTTTAAACTTTCATTTTCTTCTCGAGATCTGGAGTGTCTACAGGCCTCCAATCTCTAAACTAAGGGTACCACTGGATTCAGGATGGAGAATATTACGATTTTGACCGAATAATTTCTCAAATCAGTTGTAGAATCATCGTAGATCGGAAGTAAAAAATCTCAAAAAAAGGTAAACTCTAAAACTCTTACTTAGAGACCTCAAATTAGAAATCTGACATCGTAGACGGATTCAGGAGTTAGATAAACCTTAGGATATGAAAATTTTCAACTATCTGACAACTTTTTGTTCTTGGTGAATAGTATTTTCCAGCGGTGAATAGTGACCAAGTTCTCAAAGTCATTTTCTTGATTTTTGGACCTTCCTAACACATTTTTGAAGTCTTTTTAGTCAAATGTGGATTGGAAAAGTGCATTTTGGGGCTATCCAATCTAGAGCCCTTACCTTGTGAATAGATAATTATTTCTATGACTTACCCTATGCTCTTCTTGAACTATAAATGTATAATTGTTTCTGTTTACAATTATTTATGCTATAATAAATTTTTGAAATGTGTTAAAATATTTATTTTGCTTATGAACTGGCACATAGTTCAAGAAGAATATGGTTTTAGAAATGGATTTTAGAACTCATTGAATATGTGGTTCTAAATGTATTTATCATTATTTGATAAAGTGAATATTATGTGCACGATGCATTGATTTGTAAAGCTATATACTTGTGAAAATGATGCATGTCATATTATAAATGAAATTGAATGGCAAGCATAAAGCTCATGGCGAGTTGCTTGATAATTTTACATGTATTTATATGTATGGATGAATATCGACGGGTTGTATGGCTTGTGATGGTACTGAATAGGGGACGCCCTATTAGCTTGAGTGAGCCGGGGGAGGGCCGCTCCAACCGGGTGATAGTGGTAATATGGGGGGGCAAGAGGGTGATGTACTCACATTCCCTGATCACTTATTATGACTATAGTTGATCAGTCAATATGTGTATAGCAAATGAGTTATGTTTTCATTGCATTGACCAGATCGCCGAGTGAGGCAGGTGCATTAAAAGTGATGATTTTATCTTCACATCTTAATATTTTACTATAGCTTGTACAGCTGAGCATAACAACATTTGTTAATGATTATATCATGCTGCATATGGTTTTAGATATCTGAATATCCTATGAATTGAGAATATTTGAAATACGGGTCCAATATGAATGTACTTTTGAACTGTATTATCTATGTGTCAACATTTTTAAATATAAGTACATTCATATGCTGACCTAAGAGGTCAAAAGAGGAATTATTTACTAACTGAGTTGTTAAACTCACTACACGATATTTTCGCATTTTTCAGATGAGAATACAGAGTTTAATCCTACAGATAGGTGATCAGTTAAGTGACAAATACTGTGGGTGAGTCTACATTGCTTCCAAGACTCACGGTTTTTGAATTATACTGTGTTTGTATTCTAGAGTGCTCTGAACGCTACAGGCAGGATCCCTGTTTCTGTTGTACTTTGATGTTTATAGACTTAGTCTATATATTGTGTATACATGAGAGAAATGACAAAGAATTGAATTGTGCATCTTTATGGAAAATATCTTAATGTAGAAAAAAAAATTTGTTTCACCTGCTCGTAAATTGTGGGCGTTACAAGTTAGTATCAGAGGATTAGGTTTCCCTGTGGCTATCGAAGCAAAGAATTCTTTAGTAGAACCTTTAGTATGGGTATGAGCCAAACATATTTATGCTTCATGTGCAGCTGAGGGATTCTATAGGATTTCAATTTTCTTTCTATTTCAAGTTATTAAATTTCCTAGTATAAAGTTGATTGAGTATTGTGACATCTTAAGAGATATCTATGGATCAATTACTCCTTGAAAATGAAAAGGATTGGTGTCCTAGGGAATTTAAAGAATTGAGATAAATGTCAAATATGATCATTTCTGAATATAATATCCGTTTTACCTGAATGTCTAGATATGGTAGACTTTGATGTGATATTAGAAATGGATTGGTTGGCAATATGTCAGGCCATTTTAGAAAGTTAGCCTAAGATAATTAAATTCAATATTCCTGGAGAATCTTCTTTCTTGATACAAGAAGACTATAGTGAGGTACCCAAAAATCTAATCTCTGTTTTTGCATCCTATAAGTTATTACAAAAAGGTTCCAAGGATATTTGGCAGTAGTGGGAGATATTGATATAAAGTATACCAATGTAAATCAAGTTCCAATGGTTAGAGAATTTTCTGATGTAATTCTTGAGAAATTTTCAGGATTATCTCGAAACATAATGTAACAACTTTTATTATTATTATTATTATACAATATAGAGTTCACATACATGTCATTAAACAAAACGTACGTACAACATATCAAACACATAAATATCTACATCTTAATAATTCTGGTTGACCAATTCCGAAGATACAGGTGCGGGTGGTTGCACCTTCATCGGGGTCTGAGCCAACTCGACCACAAACATTTTATTTGATTTTGGGATATGCCCAACATACAGTAACTCAATCCAAGGTGCAATAAAAGCCAGAGCCATAAAAAAATCTGCATAACTAATTTTTTGAACATGACATGGAAATATAGTGAGAATTAAATCCTAGTAAGTTCAACAATAAATCATCATCAATATATCTCATCACGTCATGTTCATCTGTATAATCTACAACAAATATCTTTGGTCATATGAATGTACTAAATCTATGCACATGAGAATCGTACAGTAATGACATGTATGACATGATTAACTATTTTAAGAATATCATATGATGACTATCAATTTATTCTCATATCAAACTACCCTGATCAAGGTGAGTATTTTCTACTCTCCCGTACGGGATTTTCTCGCTCCATCCGAAATGGCACAGTTTCTCTTTCTTTTCTCAATAGCATAATTATAACCGTTGGTAGGGCGTCCCCTACTGGTGCACCACACGGATTTGCCATGTGACCGTTCTTATTTCTTTTCTTTTTACAATAATAGCCAAAAATCATTGGTAATCATGTTATGAACATAACTATTTCAAATATCACTTTATAAAATATTTCCATGTCAAAATTTCACACTTAAGATGGTAAGAAGTTCATGCAATGGCAATGGCTATGGCATATACTAGTCATTTAGTATTTTCATTTATAAGATTCTTTTTTTTTTAAATATTAATTTTATTTCTTTATTTTCTTGAAGCAGGTTTTCATCCTATCTGACCTTCTCTTATTAATTAGAGCATAACTCCATAAATTTAACTCCGATTTATGTGATCTTGGTGTCAATTTAACGATAAAATAATTATCTAAAAGTATTATATTGAACAGTTGAACAAAATATTAAGACATCATGGTGATATTATTCCCTCAATGTACCAGTTATTTCTTCTCAGGTAGGTTCAAACCTCTACCTACTAATCTATCCATATCTCCCTCATAAGAATTCCAAATTAAGTGATTCCAGTGGCCAACAATTTGTGACACATGTAGCAATAATTTGCATATTAATCATTTATTTTAATTGCCTACAGAATGTTTCCAGAAATTAGAACACAGAAGCTATTCTAAAATATTCTTCCCTGATTAACCAATTTCTGACCACTTCTTACTAATCGGAACATATCTGCCTCATATTGACTCCAAATTGAGTGATTCTAGTGGCAAAAATCCATGACACATATAGATATAATTCTTATGTTAACCATTTATTTTAATTCCCCACAGAATGTTCTTAGAAATTAAAAAACAGAAGTTATCCTAACATATTCTTCCCTGATTAACCATTTTCTGACCACTGCTTACTAATCAGACCATATCTACCTCATATGGACTTCAAATTGAGTGATTCCAGTGGTTACAAATTTGTGAGACATAGATCTACATTTTTCATGTTAATCATTTCTTTAAAGTCGTTACCGATTCTTCCCAGAATTTAAAAAAAAAGCTTAAAATTTTGCCAGCCATAGCCATACTTATGCAGAACTATCTACACTAGCCTAAGTATTCAAACATACATAATATGTAACATGATATAGCAACATCCATGACCAATCATTAAAGTTCTACGATCAAAATCCTATATAAATATTACAAGTTTCAAAACTTTTTTTCAAAAAGAAATATTGTTAAACTTACCTTGAGCACTTAGTTCTCTAGACTTCTCCTTCCTCTTTCTTCCTTTCTTCCTCTGCTTTCCTCACTCTACCTTGCTTCTATTTTTTCCTCTCCCTCACTTGGTCGAAAATTCTAATGTTATAAGGGTGGGTTTTGCTTATATAGACTATCAAATAATTCATCTTTCATAATCATGGGTCTACCTTATCACAATTAGGATACACTTGGTTGAATTTTTGGAAAACAAACAACTCGTGTTCTTATCTTCCTCTTCCTTAGTCGAGATATGCATAGGAAAAGGAGATTTGTATTTTGAAAATTATGATAATATGTTCTTAAGATAAGGGACAAGGTTCCTTTCATTTAGGGATTCATTTCCTTTTTCTTTTGTCTTAATCAATTATGATAGGTTTTCCTTTTTATGTGGCAAATTTCTAACCCTTGAATCTCCGTTATTTGTTTGAAATTATTTGTGTGGGATAGGAATGTTTTGTCCTAATGCCATGTATTATGATACCACTTGCTAAAATTATGAGTGTAGGATATAGATGTTTTGTCTTAAAGCCTTGTATTATTATACCACTTGCTAAAATTATGAATGTATGAATGTAGGATCACACCACTTGTTAAATTTTTGTCTTAAAGCCATGTAACCTAATCTATATTATTATTACACTATTATATTATCACATGATTTATTTTATTTTATTTTTCCTCTTGGATTTGGGCTTATTCCTACCCATTTCCTTTACTTTGGATAAAATTCTACCTTTCTTGGAGGGCTTGGACACATTTTCATAATTTTTGGGCTATTGGCCCAATTTCTATATCTTAGTCCAAGTCTATATTTTATTTCTTACTTAAGTTATCCAATGGGCTTGCTAGAAACTTATGTGAAGTGGAAAAAATCTATATGAAGTGTCCACAGGTGAAAGCCCAATTTATGGGTGGAGGTACTAAACTTAGTAACTTTAACTCTTAAATTAGGAAAAATTACCCTAATCCAATCTTCTTGAAATTTTAATACCTTTACTTACTTCACAAAAATTTATCTTCCTTACCCAAGAATTTCATCTTTCTTTAGTATATTTATTTCTAATTTTTCCTCTTAAGTTTTCTCTCTTTACCTATTCTATTAATGTTAGAACATTTTTATGCATACACGTGAGGTGAAGAATTTCTATGGATTATATTTCCTTTGATATCTAAAAATTATCTAATAAAATTTATTTCCTTAATTAAATATTTATGTACCTTTATTAATAAAAGAAACAAAATTAGGGATGTTACCTTGAATACTTTTGTACTTTTATTAATACATGAAACGAAATTAGGGATGTTACATTTCTCTCCCCCTAAAAGAAATTTTGTCCTCAAAATTTTAGAAATTACCTAATAAGAACAATTTTGGATATTTCTCCCTCATGACTTCTTCTAGCTCCCAAGTTGCTTCTTTTGGAGTCAAACCTTCCCGTAACACCTTAACTAGGGGAATAGTTCTGTTCTGCAATTGCTTCACGTCAGTGTCTAATATAGATGCCGATACTAGCTGGTATGTCATGTTCTCATTTATTTGGATTGGTTCATCTCATATCATATGTGAAGAGTCTGGAAGATACTTCTGGAGCTGTGATACATGAAATAATTATGCAAGTTAGACATATTAGGTGGGAGAGCAACTTGATATGCTGACGTCCCTACTTTCTTCAGAATTTGGTAGGGTCCCAAAAATCGTAGATTTAGCTTTTTGGTCTTGAGAAACCTACCAATTCTAGTGGTCGGGAAAAGTTTTAGAAATACATAGTCTGCTTCCTCAAACTCCAGAGGTCTATGTCTCTTATCATAGTAACTCTTTTGCGGACTCTGACCTGTAAGTATTTTATCTCGTATCATTTTTATTTGTTTAGTGGTTTGTTGAACTAGATCAGGACCCAACAAGTTCTTTTCTCCTACCTCAAACCAACATAGTAGAGATCGGCATTTCCTACCGTATAAAGCTTCGTAGGGGGCCATCTTAATACTAGAGTGATAGCTATTATTATAAGCAAACTCCACTAGAGGTAGGTATTTATCCCATCATTTGCCTTGCTCTATTACACATGCCCTTAACATATCTTCTAGAGTTTGAATGGTTCGTTCTGTCTGCCCATCAGTCTGAGGATGGTAGGCAATACTGAACCGCAACTGGGTTCCAAAAACTTCTTGCAATGCCTTCCAAAACCTTGACATGAACCTTGGATCTATATTTGAAAAGATATTTAAGGGAATCCCATGTAGTCTAACTATTTCCTGGACGTACAACTGGGCCAATTTGTCTAGTGAATAGTTAATCTTTATGGGCAAAAAGTGAGCAGATTTGGATAGTTTGTCAACTATTACCCAGATAGAGTCATGTGTAACATCCCTAATTTCGTTTCTTTTATTGATAAAAGTACATAAAAACTTAATTAAGGAAATGTGACCAAGCCCTCCAAGAAAGGTAGAATTTTATGAAAATGTGACTAAGCCCTCCAAGAAAGGTAGAATTTTATTCAAAGCAAAGAAAATGGGTAGGAATAAGCCCAAATCCAAGAGTAAAAATAAAATAAAATAAATTAGGTGATGATATAATAATGTAATAATAAAGATTAGGTTACATGGCATTAAGACAAAAATTTAGCAAGTGGTGTGATTCTACATTCATCATTTTGGCAAGTGGCATGATAATACAAGGCTTTAGGACAAAAACATCTATATCCTACACTCATAATTCTAGAAAGTGGTATGATAATACATGGCATTAGGACAAAACATTCCTATCCCACACAAATAATATCAACCAAATAATGGAGATTCAAGGGCTAGAAATTTGCCACCTAAAAAGGCAAACCTATCATACTTGTTTAAGACAAAAGAAAATGGAAAAGAATCCCTAAATCAAAGGGACCTTGTCCCTTATCTTAAGAACATATCATCATAATTTTCAAAATACAAATCTCCTTTTCCTATGCATATCTTGACTAAGGAAGAGGAAGACAAGAACATAAGTTGTTTGTTTTTCAAAAATTCAACAAAGTGTATCCTAATTGTGATAAGGTAGACCCATGATAATGAAAGGTGAATTATTTGGTGGTCTATATAAGAAAACCCACCCTTACAACATTATAATTGGTCATGATGTTGCTATATCATGTTACATATTGATCTTGCATGTGATGTATGTTTGAATACTTAGGTTGGTGAAGATAGTTCTGCATGGGTATGGCTATGGGTTGCAGAATTTTAAGTTTCAGTGTTTTAAATTCTGGGAACAATCTATAAGGAATTAAAATAAATGATTAACATATGAATTATAGATATATGTGTCATGGATTGTTAGCCACTGGAATCATTCAAGTTAGAGTTCATATGAGGAAGATATGTTCTGATTAGTAAACAAAGGTCAGAAAATGGTTAATCAGTGAAGAATATGTTAGGATAGCTTCGGTGTTTTAAATTCTGGGAAACTTCTATAAGGCATTAAAATAAATGGTTAACATATGAATTATAGATTTTTGTGTAACGAATGTTTAGCCACTGGAATCACTTAATTTGGAATTCTTATGTGGGAGATATAGTCAGATTAGTAAGTAAAGGTTAGAACCTACCCGAGAAGAAATAATATTGAATTTAAGGGAGTAATAACACCACGATTTATTACTATTTTGCTAATATGATTAACATAAGATATTTAGATAATTGTCTTAGCTTTCCATAGACACTAAGAGCACCTTAATCGGAGTTAAAAGGAGAGAGTTATACTCTGATTAGTGAGCCAAGGTCACAGAGCACGGCCAGGCCGTGTTCTGGGTGCTTCAAGCTCGGGCTAACCGTGTTCGGGGCTATTTTTGAGTACATTTGAAGTATTTTTAAAGCATGGCCGTGTCCTGAAACATGGCCAGACCGTATTGGAAGCTGGTTAAGCCTATTTTCAACATTTTTCTACCCTAGATGAACCTTTTTAACTCTAGGGTAATAGTAGAAATCAAATTGGAGAACAATGCTCTATAAATTTGTAAGAACATGTGTTGGAAATGATATAAATAAGAAGAAAATTACTAAAGGCCAAGCATAAAGAGAAGGTTAGATATGATGAAAACCTGCATCAAGAAAATAAAGAAATAAAATTAATATTTAAAAAAGAAAACGAATCTTATAAATGAAAATAATAAATGACTAGTATATGCCATAGCCATTGCCATTGTATGAACTTCTTACCATCTTAAGTGTGAAATGCTGACATGGAAATATTTTATAAAGTGATATTTGAAATGGTTATGTTCATGGCATGATTACCAATGATTTATGGTAATAGTTATATTTTGATGAACATACTTATTATTGAAAGCATATTTTTGGCTATCATTGTGAAAAGAAAAGAAATGAGCACGGTCATATGGCAATCCGTGTGGTGCACCAGTAGTGGACGCCCTACCAACGGTTATGATTATGATTATGAGAAAAGAAAGAGAAAGTGTGCCATGTTGGACGGAGCGAGAAAAGCCCGTACCGGATAGTAGAGGATACTCACCCTGACCGGGGTAGCTTGAAATGAGAATAAGTTGTTGGCCATCATATGATATTCTAAAAATAGTTACTCCTGTCAAACATATTATTACTGTATAATTCTTATGTGCATAGATATAATGCATTCATGTGACCAAAGATATTTTCTGTAGTTTATACAGCTAAACATGATTTGATGAGCTATATTGATGATGATTTATTGTTGAACTTACTGGGATTTAATTCTCACTATATTTCTATATCATGTTCAAAAAATTAGTTATGCAGATTTTTCTATAGCTCTGGCTTTTAGTGCACGTTGGATCGAGTACTTTATGTTGGGCAGATCCCAGAAGCAAATAAAATGTTTGTGGTCGAGTTGGCTTAAATCCCGGTGAAGGTGCAACCAACCGCACCTGTATCTCCAGAATTGGTCAACCATAATAAATAAGATGTAGATTTTTATGTGTTTGATATGTTGTACGTATGTTTTGATTAATGACATGTATGTGAACTCTGTATTGTATAAATTAAATAAATGTTATATTGAGTTAAGTTGTAACGAGGTAATAACTTCATGGTATTTAAAAAAAAAATTTGATACTTAAATAGAGTTGTTACATCATGTCCAACTGAAGTCTTAGGTAATCCCATGACAAAGTCCATTGAAATACTATCCCATTTCCATTTAGGGATCTTAAGAGGTTCTAAAATTCCCGCTGGCTTTTGATGCTCTACTTTCAACTTTTGAAAAATTAGACACTTTGCCACAAACTCAGCAATGTCCTTTTTCATCCCTGGCCACAAATACTTCCTCTTTAAGTCCTAGTACATTTTAGTGGATCCATGATGGACTGAGTATTTACTCTAATGCGCTTCCTGTAGGATCTTAGTCTTCAATTCTCGGTCTTGAGGAACACAGACCCTTCCTAGGTACATGAATACTCCATCTTCCAAAACAGAAAAATCATCCTGATCATTATAATCCCGTAAGTATTGGTCGTGGCCTTGAGCCTCTTTAATCTGGGCTCTAAGGTCACACTCTATACTTAACCCATGGATGATTAACTTCTTTGGAGTAAGAGTAGTGGCTAGCTTCAAATTTCGAAACTCCTCTAGCATCTACATCTCATACACCATCATCTGACCCATGTGCAGAGATTTTCGACTCAAGGCCTCTGCTACAACATTTGCTTTTCCTGGATTATACTTTATCTCAAACTTGTAGTCATTGAGGAATTGTGCCCATCTTCGTTGCCTTATATTTAACTCCTTTTGATCAAAGAAGTATTTAAGACTCTTATGATCACAATATACTTCAAAGGTTGGCCCGTACAAATAGTGTCGCCAAATCTTTAAGGCAAACACCACTGCCACGAACTCAAGATCATGGGTTAGATAGTTTCCTTCGTGGGGTCTCAGTTGCCTAGAGGCGTAAGCAACTACTCTCTTATCTTGCATCAACACATACCCTAGCCCTTTCTTTGAAGCGTCATTATATACTTGAAAATGTCCTGTAGGGTTTGGAATAATTAAAATAGGAGGAGTGGTCAATCTTGTCTTAAGTTTCTGGAAACTAACTTCATATTGATCAGTCTATTTGAAAGGACTTCCCTGCCTGGTCAATTTAGTCAATGGCAAAGCTATACGAGAGAAGTTTTGTATAAACCTCCTGCAATATCTTGCCAAACCCAAGAAACTTCTGACTTCCGTAACCATCTTTGGTCTCTCCTATTGAATCACTGCTTCTATCTTGCTAGGATCTACGACTACTCCTTTATTAGAAATGACATGTCCGAGAAACTTTACCTCTGACAGCCAAAATTCACACTTTTCCAATTTGGCATACAACTTTTTCTCTTTCAGCACTTGCAGCACGATTCGGAGATGTTGTTCATGTTCTTTCTCACTCTTGGAATATATCAAGATGTTATCAATGAACACTACCATAAATTGATCTAGGTAGGCTCCAAAAATGCGATTCATGTAATCCATGAAAATTGTAGATGCATTTCTCAACCCGAAAGGCATTACGAGAAACTCATAGTGCACATAACTAGTCCTGAAGGCAATTTTTGGTACATCCTCCTCCTTGATCCTAATTTGATGATATCCCGACCTCAAGTCAATCTTAGAAAAGATAGAGGCTCCCTTCAGTTGATCCAATAAGTCATCTATCCTAAGCAGAGTATACTTGTTTTTTATAGTCACCTTATTTAGCTGTCTATAGTCTATGCATAGTCTAAGACTTCCATTTTTCTTCTTAACAAATAATACAGGAGCTCCTCAAGGTGATACACTTGGACTAATGAATTGCTTGTCTAACAGTTCCTCCAACTGTTTCTTAAGTTCCTGTAGTTCCTTCGAGGCCATTCTATAAGGTGCAATAGAGATAGGCCCTGTCCTAGGTAAGAGATCAATAGAGAATTCTATATCTCTATTGGGAGGTAAACCTGGAATATCTTATGGAAATACTTCAGGAAACTCATTGGTTATTAGGATTTCATCAAGCTTCGATTCGACTTCTAGGTTTGATAAATACACCAAAATGTATCCAAGTACTCCATTCTTCAACTCCCTATTAACTTGATTGGCATTAAGCATTAATAACTGCACTTCCTTTTTTGGAGTAGGAGGTAGAAATTCAATGGTCTTGTTACAACAATTCAGCAAGACCCGATTTCTAAACATCTAGTCCAACCCTAGAATGACCTCATTACCTCTTAAAGGTAAACAAACGAGGTCTACAAAAATTTTTTTCTCCTAGATGGTGACTTGACAGTCCTTACATACAGAGGAAGTTAATACATTTTCCCCTATGGGGGTTACTACAGATAGGTCATAGGGAGTTTCATAAATAGGAAACTGAAACTTCCTAATACATTCTTCCGATATAAATAAATGACTAGAACTAGAGTCAAACAAAATTATAAGAGCAAATCCATAGATATAACATGTACCTTGAATCATTTCAGAAGATTGAGCTGCCTCTTGGCCGCTCAGGGTGAAAACCCTTCCTTTCACCTGAGGCCTCTGTTCTGGCTGGTTCCCCACATTTTGTGGGCAGCTCCTTGCAAAATGGCCCTTCTGTCTGCATTTAAAACAAACATCTAGTCCCATGTAGCATGGCCGGTTACCATGCATGCATCCGCACTTAGTGCACTTAACTGGGGTGAGGTCTTGTTGGAAGGGTCGAGGACTCACAGTCATTGGCCTCTTGCTAGTACGCTGTCCTTTTCCTCTGACATTTCTGCCAAAATTTTGTGGCCCATTCTACCTTTTCCAAAAGTTTCGTTTTTGTTTCTCATCCTCCATTGCCCTCAAACTCTTCTCTAGGAGTCTGCATTTATTTATTAGAGGTATAAACTCCCTTATCTCCATAGCTATAAAAGCATTCTTTATCTCCAGGTTCAGTCCCGCTTCGAACTTAATAGCCTTCCAAGCTTTATCTGGGTTAAATTGTAGATAAGAGGAGAAATTAGACAACTCCTTAAATCTTGCGATGTACTAGTCTATGGTCATGCTGCCTTGCCTGAGTTAGAGAAATTCGATCTCCTTCTTCGCCTACACAATACCTGGAAAGTACTTTTCCAAAAAGGTGTCTTTAAACACCTGCCAAGTAATCTACCTTCCTTGGTGAGCTAAAAGTTCTCTAGCTCCACGCCACCAGCATTCTGCTTCATCTTTTAGCATATATACAGCGAAGATTACTTGCTGCTCCTCAGTATAGCCCATCACTTCAAAGATTTTCTCTAAGTCCCTTATCCATCTTTTAGCTACAATTAGGTCAAAGCTGCGTTGAAAACAAGGTGGCCTAGTCCTCAAGAACTCAGATATGCCATTATCATTTCCAGCCATCCGGTTGTTAGCACCAGTCTCACTATTCGAGTTATTAGCATTCTGAAGGTATTGTAGATTTGGTTAGTGGTCATGACTTCGTCTCGAATTGCCGTGGCCAGGTTGTGTAGGGTTTCCCCGCATTGTTTGCCAGATTCCTCCTTGGTGGTGCCATTTCCTATTGTGGCTAAAACAAAGTTATGCTGCTATTGAGGTGATCTAGCCCAATAGTTAGTTCAAAAATATTTAACAGTAGTCATGACACCACCTCCGCATGTAGATAGGAAACACTAGTAATTTCTTACCTATATGAAATCACTAATCCCCTACACAGCACAACCACAACATACTCAAGACACTTTAAGATCGATTCAGATAACCATCCATCCACTGGCCATCTAGGATCGACCTGCTCCGATACCAATTATGTAACAACTTTTATTATTATTATTATACAATATAGAGTTCACATACACGTCATTAATCAAAACATACGTACAACATATCAAACACATAAATATCTACATCTTAATAATTCTGGTTGACCAATTCTAGAGATACAGGTGCAGGTGGTTGCACTTTCACCGGGGTCTGAGCCAACTCGACCACAAACATTTTATTTGATTTTGGGATCTGCCTGACATACAGTAACTCAATCCAAGGTGCACTAAAAGCCAGAGCCTTAGAAAAATCTACATAACTAATTTTCTGAACATGACATGGAAATATAGTGCGAATTAAATCCTAGTAAGTTTAACAATAAATAATCATTCATATAGCTCATCACGTCATGTTCATCTGTATAAACTACAACAAATATCTTTGATCACATGAATGTACTATATCTATGCACATGAGAATCGTACAGTAATGACATGTATGACAGGATTAACTATTTTAAGAATATTATATGATGACTATCAATTTATTCTCATATCAAACTACCCCGGTCAAGGTGAGTATTTTCTACTCTCCGGTACGAGTTTTTCTCGCAACGTCCGACATGGCACACTTTCTCTTTCTTTTCTCATTAGTGTAACAACTCCATTTAAGTATCAAATTTTTTTTAAATACCATGAAGTTATTACCTCGTTACAACTTAACTCAATATAACATTTATTTAATTTATACAATACAGAGTTTACATACATGTAATTAATCAAAACATACGTACAACATATCAAACACATAAAAATCTACATCTTATTTATTCTGGTTGACCAATTCTGAAGATACAGGTGCGGGTGGTTGCACCTTCACCGGGATCTAAGCCAACTCAACCACAAATATTTTATTTGCTTCTAGGATCTGCCCAACATAAAGTACTCGATCCAACGTGCACTAAAAGCCAGAGCTATAAAAAAATCTGCATAACTAATTTTCTGAACATGATATGGAAATATAGTAAGAATTAAATCCCAATAAGTTCAACAATAAATCATCATCAATATAGCTCATCACATCATGTTCAGCTGTATAAACTACAGAAAATAACTTTGGTTACATGAATTCACTATATCTATGCACAGGAGAATCGTGCAATAATAACATGTATGACAGGGTTAACTATTTTCAGAATATCATATGATGGCCATCAACTTAATCTCATTTCAAGCTACCCCGGTCAGGGTGTGCATCCTCTACTCTCCGGTACGGGCTTTTCTCAGTCCGTTCGACATGGCACACTTTCTTTTTCATTTCTCATAATCATAATCATAACCGTTGGTAGGGCGTCCCATACTGGTGCACCACACGGATTGCCATGTGACCGTGCTCATTTCATTTCTTTTCACAATGATATCCAAAAATATGCTTTCAATAACATGTATGTTCATCAAAATATAACTATTACCATAAATCATTGGTAATCATGCTATGAACATAACCATTTTAAATATCACTTTACAAAATATTTCCAGGTCAGAATTTTACAATTAAAATGGTAAGAAATTCATACAATGGCAATGGCTATGGCATATACTAGTCATTTATAAGATTCGTCTTCTTTTTTAAATATTAATTTTATTTCTTTATTTTCTTGATGCAGGTTTTCATCATATCTAACCTTTCTCCTACTAATCAGAGCAGAACTCCCTCAATTAAACTCCGATGTAGGTGATCTTGGTGTCAATTTCAAGATAATACAATTATCTAAAACTATTGTGTTGAACATTGTAGCGAAATATTAAGAAATCAAGGTGATATTACTCCCTCAATGTACAGGTTATTTCTTCTCGGATAGGTTCTGACCTCTACCTACTAATCGGACCATATCTACCTCTTATGGACTCCAAATTGAGTGATTCCAGTGGTTAAAAATACGTGACACACATTTCCATAATTCTTATGATAACCATTTAATTTAATTCCATACAAATAATTCCCAGAAATTAAAATATAGAAGCTATCCTAACATATTCTTCACTGATGAACCATTTTCTGACCTTTAACTACTAATCAGCTCCTGTTCTCCTCATATGGACTCCAAATTGCATGATTTCAGTGGCTAAAAATTTGTGACACACATAGCTATAATTCTTATGTTAACCATTTATTTTAATTCCATACAGATATTTCCCAGAAATTAAAATACAGAAGCTAACTTAACATATTCTTCCCTGATGAACCATTTTCTGACCTTTCCTTACTAATTAGACCATATCTACCTCATATGGACTCCAAATTGAATGATTTCAGTGGCTAAAAATCCCTGACACATATATCTTTAATTCTTATGTTAACCATGTATTTTAATTCCCTACAGATAATTCCCAGAAATTAGAACCCAGAAGCAAAAACTCTTGCCACCCATAGCTATACCTTTGCAGAACTTTCTATACCAGTGTAAGTATTCAAACATACATCACATGCAAGATCAATATGTAACATGATATAGCAACATCCATGACCAATCATCAAAGTTCTAAGATCAAAATCTCATATAAATATTATAAGTTTCAAAAGTTTTCTTCAAAAATAAATATTGTTAAACTTACCTGGAGCACTTAGTCCCCTAGACTTCTTCCTTTTTCTTCCTTTCTTCCTCTCCTTTCCTCACTCTACCTTGCTTCTATTTTTCCTCTCCCTCACTTGGACGAAATTCTAATGTTGTAAGGTTGGGTTTTCTTATATATACTACCAAATAATTCACCTTTCATGATCATGGGTCTACCTTATCACAATTAGATTACAGTTGGTTGAATTTTTGGAAAACAAACAACTTTTGTTCTTGTCTTCTTCTTCCTTAGTCAAGATATGCATAGGAAAATGAGATTTGTATTTTGAAAATTATGATAATATGTTCTTAAGATATGGGACAATGTCCCTTTGATTTAGGGATTCATTTCCATTTTCTTTTGTCTTAAACAAGTATGATAGGTTTGCCTTTTTAGGTGGCAAATTTTTAGCTCTTGAATCTCCATTATTTGGTTGATATTATTTGTGTGGGATATGAATGTTTTGTCCTAATGCCATGTATTATCATACCACTTGCTAAAATTATGAGTGTAGGATATAGATGTTTTTTTCCTAAAGCCTTGTATTATCATGCCACTTGCCAAAATTATGAATGTAGAATCACACCACTTGCTAAATTTTTATCTTTATGCCATGTAACTTAATCTTTATTATTATTACATTATTATATCATCACCTAATTTATTTTATTTTATTTTTTCTCTTGGATTTGGTCTTATTCCTACCTATTATGGGCTTATTCCTACCCTTTTTTTTTGCTTTGGATAAAATTCTCCCTTTCTTGGAGGGCTTGGTCACATTTTCATAATTTTTGGGCTATCGGTCCAATTATTATATCCTAGTCCAAGTCAATATTTTATTTCTTGCTTAGGTTATCCAATGGGCTTGCTAGAAACTTATGTGAAGTGGAAAAACTCTATATGAAGTGTCCATAGGTAAAAGCCCATTGTATGGGTAAAGATTTTAAATTTAGTAACTCTAGTTCTTGAATTAAGGAAAATTACCCTAATCCAATGTTCTTGAAATTTTAAGACCTTTACTTATTTCTAAAAATTTATCTTCCTTATCCAAGAATTTTGCATCTCTTTAGTATGTTATTTCTAATTTTTTTCCTATTAGGTTTTCCTTCTTTATTTGTTCACTTAATGTTAGAAACATTTTCTATGCATATACATAAGGTGAAGAATTTCTAAGGATTATATTTCCTTATATATCTAAAATATTGTCTAATAAATTTTATTTCCTTAATTAAATATTTATGTACTTTTATCAATAAAAGAAACGAAATTAGGGATGTTACATTTCTCTTCCCCTAAAAGAAATTTTGTCCTCAAAATTTCAGAAATTACCTAGTAAGAACAATTTCGGATATTTCTTCCTCATGACTTCTTCTAGCTCCCAAGTTGCTTCTTCTGGAGTTAAACCTTCCCATAACACCTTAACTAGGGGAATAGTTTTGTTCCACAATTGCTTCACGTCAGTGTGCAATATAGATTCTGGTACTAGCTGGTATGTTATGTTCTCCTTTATTTGGATTGGTTCATCTTGTATCACAGGTGAAGAGTCTGGAAGATACTTTCGAAGCTGTGATACATGGAAAACATTATGCACGTTGGACAAAGTAGGTGGGAGAGCAACTTGATATGCTGACGTCCCTACTTTCTTCAGAATTTGGTAGGGTCCTAAAAATCGCGGACTTAGCTTTCTTGTTTTGTGAGACCTACCAACTCCATTAGTCGGGGAAAGCTTCAAAAATACATGGTCTCCTTCTTCAAACTCTAGAGGTCTATGTCTCTTATCGTATTAACTCTTTTGCCGACTCTGAGCTGTAAGTATTTTGTCCCGTATCATCATGATTTGTTCAGTGGTTTGTTGAACTAGATCAGGACCCAACAAGTTCTTTTCTCCTACCTCAAACCAACATAGTGGAGATCAACAGTTTCTACCTTATAAAGCTTTATAGGGGGCCATCTTAATACTAGAGTGATAGCTATTATTATAAGCAAACTCTACTAAAGGTAGGTACTTATCCCATCCTTTACCTTGCTCTATCACAAAGGCCCTCAACATATCTTCTAGGGTTTCAATGGTTCGTTCTGTCTGCCCATCAGTCTGAGGATGGTAGGTTGTACTAAACCGCAACTAAGTGACAATAGCTTCCTGCAATGCCTTCCAAAACCTCGATGGGAACCTCGGATCTCTATCAGAAACGATATTTAAGGGAATTCCATGTAGTCTAACTATTTCCTGGACGTACAATTGGGCTAATTTATCCAGTGAATAGTTAATTTTTATGGGTAAAAAGTGAGCAGATTTGGTTAATCTGTCAATTATTACCCAGATAGAGTCATGTCCCACTGAAGTCTTAGGTAATCCCACAACAAAGTCCATTGAGATACTATCCCATTTCCATTTAGGGATCTCAAGAGGTTGTAGAAATCCCGTAGGCTTTTGATGCTCTACCTTCACCTTTTGACAAATGAGACATTTCGCCACAAACTCGGCAATGTCCTTTTTCATCCCTGGCCACCAATACATCATTTTTAAATCCTGGTACATTTTAGTGCATCCAGGATGGACTGTGTATTTACTCTGATGCGCTTCCTGCAGGATCTTAGTCCTTAACTCTCGATCTTGAGGGACACAAATCCTTCCCTGATACATGATTGCTCCATCTTCCATGACAAAAAAATTACCTTTGTCTTTATGATCCTGTAAATATTGGTCATGAATTTGAGCCTCTTTGATCTGGGCTTTAAGGTCACACCCTATACTTAAACCATTAATGGTTAGCTTCTTTGAGGAAAAAGTAGTGTCCAGCTTCAAATTCTGAAACTCCTCTAGCATTTGCATCTCATATAACATCATCTGGCCCATGTGTAGAGATTTTTGACTTAAGGCATCAGCTACAACAATCACCTTTCCGGGATGATATTTTATCTCAAACTTGTAGTCATTGAGAAATTCCAACCATCTTCGTTGCCTCATATTATATTTAACTCCTTTTGATCAAAGAGATATTTAAGACTCTTGTAATCGCAATATACTTCAAAGGTTGCTCCGTATAAGTAATGTCGCCAAAAATGTAAAGCAAACACCACTGCCGCCAATTCAAGATCATGGGTTGGATAGTTTCCTTCGTGGGGTCTTAGTTGTCTAGAGGCGTAAGCAACTACTCTCTTGTCTTGCATTAGCACACACCCTAGTCCTTTCTTTGAAGCATCACTATACACTTCAAAATGTCCTGTGGGGTCTGGAATAATTAAAACTGGAAGAGTGGTCAGTCTTGTCTTAAGCTTCTAAAAACTAGCTTCACATTGATCAGTCCATTTGAAAGGACTTCCCTTCCTGGTCAATTTAGTCAATGGCAAGGCTATACGAGAGAAGTTTTGTATAAACCTCTTGTAGTATCGTGCCAAACTCAAGAAACTTCTGACTTCTGTAACTGTCTTTGGTCTCTCCCACTGAATCACTGCTTCTGTCTTGCTAGGATTTACGGCTACCCCTTTATTAGAGATGACATGTCCAAGAAACTTCACCTCTGACAGCCAAAATTCACACTTCTCCAATTTGGCATATAACTTTTTCTCTTTCAGCACTTGCAGCACGATTCAGAGATGTTTTTCATGTTCTTTCTCACTTTTAGAATATATCAAGATGTCATCAATGAACACTACAACAAATTGATATAGGTAGGGTCAAAAAATGCTATTCATGTAATCCATGAAAATTGCAGGTGCATTCGTCAACCCGAAGGGCATTACGAGAAACTCATAGTGCCCATACCTAGTCCTGAAGGTAGTTATTGGTACGTCCTCCTCCTTGATCCTAATCTGATGATATCCTAACCTCAAGTCAATTTTAGAAAAGATGGAGGCTCCCTTCAGTTGATCCAATAAGTCATCTATCCTAGGGAGAGGGTACTTGTTTTTTATAGTCACCTTATTCAGCTGTCTGTAATCTATGCATAGTCTCAAGCTACCCCGATCAGGGTGAGTATCCTCTACTTTCCGGTACGGGATTTTCTCGCTCCGTCCGACATGGCACGCTTTCTTTTTCTTTTCTCATAATCATAATCATAACCGTTGGTAGGGCGTCCCCTACTGGTACACCACACGGATTGCCAAGTGACCGTGCTCATTTCATTTCTTTTCACAATGATAGCCAAAAATATACTTTCAATAACATGTATGTTCATCAAAATATAACTATTACCATAAATCATTTGTAATCATACCATGAACATAACCATTTCAAATATCACTTTCTAAAATATTTCCATGTTAGAATTTTACAATTAAGATTGTAAGAAGTTCATACAATGGCAATGGCTATGGCTTATACTAGTCATTTATAAGATTCGTCTTCTTTTTTAAATATTAATTTTATTTCTTTATTTTCTTGATCTAGGTTTTCATCATATCTAACCTTCTCTTACTAATCAGAGCATAACTCCCTTAATTGAACTCCGATGTAGGTGATCTTGTGTCAATTTCAAGATAATACAATTATCTAAAACTATTATGTTGAACATTGTAGCGAAATATTATGAAATCAAGGTGATATTACTCCCTCAATATACAGGTTATTTCTTCTTAGATACGTTCTAACCTCTACCTACTAATAGAACCATATCTAGCTCATATAGACTCCAACTGGAGTGATTCCAGTGGTTAAAAATCCGTGACACACATATCTATAATTCTTATGATAATCAGTTATTTTAATTCCTTATAGATAATTCCCAGAAATTAAAATACAGAAGCTATCCTAACATATTCTTCCATGATGAACCATTTTCTAACCTTTGACTATTAATCAGCTCCTATCCTCCTCATATGGACTCCAAATTGAACGATTCCAGTGGCTTAAAATCTGTGACACATATAGATATAATTCTTATGTTAACCATTTATTTTAATTCCATACAGATAATTCCCAGAAATTAAAATACATAAGCTATCCTAACATATTCTTCCCTGATGAACCATTTTCTGACCTTTTCTTACTAATCGGACCATATCTACCTCATATGGACTCCAAATTGAATGATTCTAGTGGCTAAAAATCCATGACACATATATCTGTAATTCTTATGTTAATCATGTATTTTAATTCCCAACAGATAATTCTCAGAAATTAAAACATAGAAGCTAAAAATTTTGCCACCTATAGCCATACCTATGCAGAACTTTCTATACCAGTGTAAGTATTCAAACATACATCACATGCAAGATCAATATGTAACATGATATTGCAACATCCATGACCAATCATCAAAGTTCTAAGATCAAAATCTCATATAAATATTATAAGTTTCAAAAGGTTTCTTCAAAAAGAAATATTGTTAAACTTACCTGGAGCACTTAGTCCCCTAAACTTCTCATTCCGCTCCTTTCCTCACTCTACCTTGCTTCTATTTTTCTTCTCCCTCACTTGGATGAAATTCTAATGTTGTTAGGGTGGGTTTTCTTATATAGACCACCAAATAATTCGCCTTTCGTGATCATTGGTCTACCTTATCACAATTAGATTACACTTGGTTGAATTTTTGGAAAACAAACAACTGATGTTCTTGTCTTCCTCTTCCTTAGTCAAGATATGCATAGGAAAAGGAGATTTGTATTTTGAAAATTATGATAATATGTTCTTAAGATATGGGACAAGGTCCGTTTGATTTAGGGATTCATTTCCATTTTCTTTTGTCTTAAACAAGTATGATAGGTTTGTCTTTTTAGGTGGCAAATTTCTAGCCCTTGAATCTCCATTATTTGGTTGATATTATTTGTGTGGGATAGGAATGTTTTTGTCCTAAAGCCTTGTATTATCATGCCACTTGCCAAAATTATGAATGTAGAATCACACCACTTGTTAAATTTTTGTCTTTATGCCATGTAACCTAATCTTTATTATTATTACATTATTATATCGTCACCTAATTTATTTTATTTTATTTTTCCTCTTGGATTTGGGCTTATTCCTACTCATTATGGGCTTATTCCTACCCATTTTCTTTGTTTTGTATAAAACTCTACCTTTCTTGGAGGGCTTTGTCACATTTCCATAATTTTTGGGCTATCGGTCCAATTACTATATCTTAGTCCAAGTCTATAGTTTATGTCTTGCTTAGGTTATCTAATGGGCTTGCTAGAAACTTATGTGAAGTGGAAAAACTCTATATGTAGTGTCCATAGGTAAAATCCCAATGTATGGGTAAAGATTTTAAACTTAGTAACTCTAGTTCTTGAATTAGGAAAAATTACCCTAATCCAATGTTCTTGAAATTTTAAGACCTTTACTTGTTTCTAAAAATTTATCTTCCTTATCCAAGAATTTTGCATCTCTTTAGTATGTTATTTCTAATTTTTTTTCTATTAGGTTTTCCTTCTTTATTTGTTCTCTTAATGTTAGAAACATTTTCTATGCATATACATAAGGTGAAGAATTTCTAAGGATTATATTTCCTTAGATATCTAAAATATTGTCTAATAAATTTTATTTCCTTAATTAAATATTTCTGTACTTTTATCAATAAAAGAAACGAAATTAAGGATGTTACAATTAGCATAATCATAACCGTTGGTAGGGTGTCCCCTACTGGTGCACCTCACATATTTGCCATGTGACCATGCTCATTTCTTTTCTTTTCACAATAATAGCCAAAAATAATTGGTAATCTTGCTATGAACATAACCATTTGAAATATCACTTTATAAAATATTTCCATGTCAAAATTTCACACTTAAGATGGTAAGAAGTTCATGCAATGGCAATGGCTATGGCATGTACTAGTCATTTACTATTTTCATTTATAAAATTCTTCTTCTTTTTTAAATATTAAATTTATTTCTTTATTTTCTTAATGCAGGTTTTCATCCTATCTAACCTTATCTTACTAATCAAAGCATAACTCCCTAAATGTAACTCCAATTTAGGTGATCTTTGTGTCAATTTAAAGATAACACAATTATCTAGAACTAGTATATTGAATAGTTGAACGAAATATTAAAAAATCATAGTGATATTACTCCCTAAAAATATAGGTTATTTCTTCTCGGGTAGGTTCTGAACTCTACCTACTAATCTGTCCATATCTCCCTCATAAGAATTCCAAATTAAGTGATTCCAGTGGCCAAAAATCCGGGACACATATAGGAATAATTTTCATATTAATCATTTATTTTAATTTCCTATAGAATGTTTCCAAAAATTAAAACATAGAAGCTATTCTAAAATATTCTTCCCTGATTAATCAATTTCTGACCACTGCTTACTAATCGGAACATATCTGCCTCATATTGACTCTAAATTGAGTGATTCTAGTGGATAAAAATCCATGACACATATAGCTATAATTTTTATGTTAACCATTTATTTTAATTCCCAACAGAATGTTCCTAGAAATCAAAACACAGAAGCTATCCTAACATAATCTTCCCTGATTAACCCTTTTTTGACCACTGCTTACTAATCAGACCATATCTACCTCATATGGACTCCACATTGAGTGATTCCAGTGGTTAAAAATCCGTGAGACATAGATATACATTTTTCATGTTAACCATTTCTTTAAAGTCCTTACCGATTCTTCCCAGAATTTTAAAAATAGAAACTTAAAATTTTGCCACCCATAGCCATACCTATGTAGAACTATCTACACCAGCCTAAGTATTTAAACATACATAATATGTAACATGATATAGCAACATCCATGAACAATCATTAAATTTCTAAGATCAAAATCCCATATAAATATTACAAGTTTCAAAACTTTTCTTCAAAAAGAAATATTGTTAAACTTACCTTGAGCACTTAGTCCTCTGGACTTCTCCTTCCTCTTTCTTCCTTTCTTCCTCTCCTTTCCTCACTCTACCTTACTTCTATTTTTTCCTCTCCCTCACTTGGACGAAAATTCTAATGTTATAAGGGTGGGTTTTGCTTATATAGACCACCAAATAATTCACCTTTCATAATCATGGGTCTACCTTATCACAATTAGGATACAATTAGTTGAATTTTTGGAAAACAAACAACTCATGTTCTTGTCTTCCTCTTCCTTAGTCAAGATATGCATAGGAAAAGGAGATTTGTATTTTGAAAATTATGATAATATGTTCTTAAGATAAGGGACAAGGTCCCTTTGATTTAGGGATTCATTTCCTTTTTCTTTTGTCTTAATCAATTATGATAGTTTTTCCTTTTTAGGTGGCAAATTTCGTTTCCTTAGATATCTAAAAATTCTCTAATAAATTTTATTTCCTTAATTAAATATTTATGTACCTTTATCAATAAAAGAAAAGAAATTAGGGATGTTACTTTGAATACTTTTGTACTTTTATTAATACATGAAACGAAATTAGGGATGTTACACGTGACATAGCATTTTGTATTGATTTACTTCCTGAAACCCAACCAGTGTCTATACCCCCATATAGAATGGTAACGACTGAACTCAAGGAATTGAAGAATTAGTTGTAGGACTTGTTGAACAAGAGATTTTTCTACCTTAGTACTCCTTCTCGGAGAGCTCCAATACTATTTGTGAAAAACAAAAGATGGATCGTTGCGATTGTGCGTAGATTATAGACAGTTAAATAAGGTGATAGTGTGGAATAAATACTTATGACCTCGTATAGATTATCTGTTTGACCAGTTACAAAGTGCTCAATAATTTTTTCAAAAATTGATTTGAGATATGAGTATCATTAATTGAGGATAAGGGAAGAGGATATTCAAAAAAAAATTCTTTTAAGACTCATTATGGGCATTATGAGTTCTTGGTTATATCATTTAGTTTGAAAAATGCCCAACTACAATCATAGATTTAATGAATAGTAATTAAGTCATCTTTGGATCAATTTGTTATTATATTTATTGATGATATACTATAATATTTCAAGAGTTCAGAGGATCATAAGCAACATCTAAAGATAGTTTTACCAACTCTAAGGGAGTATGGTTGGTAAAGATGGTATCCAAGTAGACTTTAAGAAAGTAAGAGTGGTACAACAATGGCTATGTTTTACTAAATCTAAAGGTGAAGATCCAAATCTAATTTGTGCTTCCTACGGTTGTCTGCCGTCCATTCTATTTGAGCCATAGTTAGATCAGGTACATGAACAAATGCCTGTAAAGCATCAATCAACTCCTCAGCATTTGAAGCTGAGATGAGAATTCGTTGTGCTGAGTGTGGGATGAACCTCTGTTCTACAGCTTGATTAAGAAAAGACAACAGATCATCAAAAAATGGTTAACATTTAACAAACCTATTGGTTTGTGATGCATATTTAGTTGTGCCCAAGAAACTATTTGGAAAATCTCTTTTAAAGTACCAAAATCACCTGGTAAGGCAAAGAAGGTATCAGCATTGCTCATCTTTCTAGCCATGCGCTCATGCATGGAAGTTACCTTAAACTCTTCCCCATTTGTCTTTCCTACGATGTTGGATGCAGCTAGAGATGTAGGAATAATACGTAGAACTTGACATCCTCTTACATGTGCAGCTATAGACACACACTCCATTAATCCACGGTTACCTTCACTAGAGACTAAATGAATCTTTCTCCTAGCCAGCACCATACCTATGTTTTGTACAGCTTTCACATACTCTCCATCTTTTCCAGGACTGGAACCATAAAAGACACAAATATTTTGAAACTAACGGAATGTGATTCCCTCCATAGTTGTACACACTTTAACTTTGAGTATGAAAGTAAAGATATTAACATGTGCATTTATAGAACTTAGAGAAGGGCATACTTATGATAGCTATGCGAATAGGCCGGGAATAATTAGAACATCTATATGAGTGATTGGTGAATATAAGCTAAATTGAAGGTGAAATTTTCAAAAAATGACGGCAAGTATGTATATGTACAATAGTTGTGATAGTCACTCATATTAGACATATGAAGAGAATAAGGTTAAGATATCACAATAAATTTGTCTTTTCCTTGTTGTCCTTGATGAAGCATTGATGTCTTAATTCTTGTAGGGAAGTTGTTAGTGATAGGCGTAATTGTAAAAAAAAAGAGTGACAATATAAACAAGTTAGTTGTTGAAGAGGGACAATCAAATGATTTATTTTGTTTTCCCAACGTTTTTGCCAGTTCACTATCAGTATTATTAAGCCGACTAACTATTTTGAGAAATTTTAATTTGGACTAGTTATTTTACAGTTTATTAATTATATCTATTTTGAAGCAATCAATTGCATCATACCAGTTACCTACGTATTCTTTGATTTTCACAGACTTTTATAAGCTCATAAATGTTTCTTTTCCACCGAATATTAACAGCTTTAAAGTAGATTTTGGCACATATATTCAAAATTTGTGGCCATTGACTTTTATCGAAATAATAGCTAGATTTTGTTTACATATTTTCAAGAATTACGGCCACCGATATTAATTTTTTTTTCAATATTTTGTTCAAATTTTTGACTTTCTATTTGGCACCATTTTCTATTATACTTTTTGTCTAATCTACTGTATTCTCCGTTATTAATGTTTGGCATTAAATGCAAAGTTCTTTTCTCTCATTACAAGAAAAGTTAATTTATTTTCTTTGAAACTCAATTATTATGATGTCTAAGTTGTTAGTAGGTTAAAATAATAAAAAGTTTGAAAGGACTGGACAGATGATGGCCTTATGTTGTTTTGACGAATGCAATCAAGAGGATTAATGGTGTTGAAGTTCTTGAGGAATAAAATATGGGAAGTAGGATTTAAATTAATCTTTGAACTCTTAGTTTGGAAATATGGAGATTTTGAAAGACTTCATCTAACAAAGAACGTATTAAAAAAAATTTATATCAAGTATGTATAACCGTTTAAGTTGGCAGACTATGTGCAAATTGGAAAGAATAATGAGTTTACAGTATATACTGATTGAGTATTAAGGTATGGAGAACACCTAAGTTTACCTAATGTGGTTGAGAAGGGAAAGGAGAATAATTTGAGAACCATATTCAAAAATAATGTAAAGCGATCAAGGTATTTGTGTTAAGGGTTTATACCATGCTAAGTTGAGTCTAGTACCTAGGTTATGAATTATATTGAGATTGGAAATTCACATGTGAACAATTGTTGAGAAAGGAAATTTTAGAGGAAGTCATATATTGTGAACATGGATAACCCGATACAGTAAGGATATACTAAGATATGAAATAATTGTACTAGTATAATGGTAAAAGAAGAAACAAGTGAAATATTTTTCGTTGTTGGATATATCAGCAAGTAAGAATTGAATATATTGTTTTAAGAGAGCTAATCAAGAATCTTAAGATCTTAACTAAATTATAGTATATCTGATAGTAAATTTAAATGATGTGTTTATACATTAGAAATTATGCTTTAGGTATCTTTATATAATTTTGGTGAAATTTTGAAGAAAATCATTTATCCTTAGTTGAACTTGTCCATATCAGTAATTATTAGGCCTTACAAACAAATGGCACTATTTGAGGTTTTACATTAAGCATCGTAGGACTCCTAATAGGTGGATGAGTTGAATAAGGTTAAGTTTTTCGAATCTAATTTGGAATATCAAGAAATAGATAGAATATGATTAACCTAAATCGATGATGCTAATTTAGAGAGTATGCTTCAAGCATATGTCTTCGAGTTTGGAGGGAGATCCCTTAACAAAATTTTCTTATAATAATGTGTTATTGGATGATTTACTTCCTGAAGTAAAGGTGTTACAAACTTTTGTTTGATGACTCTGTGGAGTTAGTGTAACACCCGAAATTTTGTCCATAACATTCACAAAATGGAGTGGTAAGAGAGGGTTTAAAAGAGTTAAACGAGGGAGTTATAGAGAAATAACAATAAATGTTTAATAGGGATTTTCTCATTTTTGAAAAAAGTTGTTGAGAAACAGATAGTAATTTTCTTGTCCACAGGGTTACAAGTAGATAACAAGAATAGAGGTATGGGGCCATGAAGAGAGTTGCACAAAAACCCATTGAAGTAAGGCTCAAGAAGGGATTAAACACTTGGTGAGTTTTCTCTAAACCAAACAAAGCCTTAGCCAACCCCTTAGTCATACTTTAATGGAATGGCATTCTTGAAATTGTTAGGCAAAGCAAGGGTAATAGTTAGAAGGGTAAGTGGCTTATTGGAGAAGAGACTTTATTTTATAATTTGCCCTTGACTTGGTGGCCAAGTCGCCACCTTCCAGCCTAAAGGAGAGGAACCCACGGCAAAGGGAGAAGGAGAAAAGCGAAGAAAGAAAAGGGAAGAAGAAAGAGAAAAGAGAGAAAGGGAAGAAAAGAAGAAGAAGAAAGAAGAGAGAAGGAAGAAGACAACTAGAGTGAGACTCAAGGGGAAGAGAGAGAGAAGGTAATAGAGCAAGAAAAGAGGATGACCAAGTTGAAGGAAGAAGGTAAGATCAACATCCTCCTTCATGATTTATTGGTTGGTTCTGGATGTTATGTTCTATGTAGAATCTGGAAATATGCTTAACAAATGAATTGTAGCCTATTTCTTAGCTTTTATACGCCTCTGGAATCACCTTGATTGGATAAGAAATGAGAGAGATATGGCCTAATGAGTGAGGGTAGGTCAGATCTAACGCGCTAAGTTCTGACTCTGTTTTCAAACACCTTTTTTCCCTCTTTCTGTTTCTTATTTGTTAAAGTGATAGGAAAAAAAGTTGGGGTAATTGTTTTAGCTTTCCATAGACACTGAAATCATCTTAGTCAGAGTTGAAATGAGGAAGTTGTGGTCTTTTTTTTAAAGGAAGGTCATACTAGACCAGAAATATAGAACGCAGAGAAAAGGGAAAACCCGAAGCACGATCGTGCTTGAGGACACGGCCAGGCCGTGCTTTGGGCTTTTTTTGACGTTTTAGCATATTTTACACATCCTGAAGCACAGCAGTGCTTGGGGGCACGACCAAGCCGTGCTTCAGGCTGTGTTGCACTTTTTCTTGTTTTTCATATCTTTTTTGAATCATTTTTAATTGCCAACATTTTTATGATGTTAGTAAAAGTTTTGGGATGTATGAATGTTACCATTACATGTGTTATATCTATTTCATCATGAATGGTTGGTAAATCATGTATGTATGACATAAGGAATGATGCATGATTGCTATAATTACATATTAAAGACTGCTTGTGTGCATGGTTGCAAGTGAGTCAGTGATGCATGTGCTTTTGGAAGGCTATAGAAGCAACTATTTTGTTTATGAGGAATAGATGTAACATGCTTAAGGATGAATATGATTTATGTTCTGGATATTTATTGATATGCATATTCTTGTTGTGATAAGTGGCTGGAGAGAGATAAAAGACTTAATTTGGTCAGGAGGACCCTTTCTGAAGTAGCGTGGCCTAGAAATGGGTGTCTCCCTTGCTGTATTGAGGTGACTGACGGTTAGACTGATCCTCTCTGAAGTAGCATGGCCTGGCAACAGGTGTCTTCCTTGCTGTATTGAGGAGACTGATAATTCTAGGTTGACCCTTACCCACTAAGGTGACATGGCAACATGCGGCACCTTCTGAGGTAAGGCGACTGAAGGGTCGTGGCTTGTGATACGGTACCGGGATATGGGATGCCCTATAGCCTAGAGTGGTCAATGTGTGAAGGACCGCTCCGTCCAAAGGCCCTCAAACGGTGGGTGAGTAGCTGGAGGGGTAAGGCTCACGCCACGTTGAGGATTACAACTTAGACAATTAATATGAGCCATTGAAAGTGATGGTTTGCCATGAACAACGGCACATGTATATTATAAATGCATATTCTACTTTAGCATGCGTGATATTCATGCATGACCTATAGAAGGCTAGTATATACCTTTATTGCATGAAAAGAGAAAATGTTTTCTGTAGCTTATACAGCTGGACATAGCATGTAAGTTTTCATTATAATTTTTTTTCTTGAATGTTGACCTTGCTAGGATTTTATATCTCACTACATGTTAATTCTATGTTTAGATCAGTAGAGATGGCCTATGTTGTGCTGACGCTGCTATTGGAGCTTCAGACTTTTGACATTCCATTTTTGGGACAGTTCATAATCATCGTGAACCTGATGGTGACTAGTATGATAGAGATCCCTACTCCTGGCTGACCTCCTCCACCAGCAGCACCCCAGGGGTGAGGGCCAGGGATAAGATGTAGTGTATCATTAGAAGCTTAACTTTTTGGCTATGTAAATGGGCTAACCCATTGTTTTGATGTAACCTCACGGTACTCTGCCTTTTGTGATGTATGCTTAGTACCTCGAGTTATATATGGATGTATATATGCTACCTAAACTCTAATGTAAATGACTCTTGAATGAATGTAATTATATGTTGCTTGGCATATGCGATAATTTGGGTCTCTGGCGTATGCATATTAACAAAAAGAACCCAGGCGTTACAAATTGGTATCAGAGTAGGTCGATCCTAAGTGGCCATGGGGGTGGATGGTATCAGAGTAGGACAAAGTAGAGTAGCGTATGAAAAGTGATTAAGGAAAATTGTTAGCATTTTCCTTATGTGTATGCTTGATGATGTTATCCCTACTGTATTGTAAAATTTTCTTTAAATACTATTGAGCTTCATCACCTCAATAGTGACTAATTCTTTTGTTTTATACAGTAGAAGAATGGCATCAATAAGGAGAAATTCGACGCGTAGTATGGAAGCTACTCTACAAGATCTAGCCACTGCTATTCGAGATCAAGTTTCTGCTACAAATCAGATCTTACGGCAGATGCAAAATAATAATAGTAACAATGCAAATGGTGATATGAGAGATAACCTGGGGAATGCAAGTAATAGATGGGCAGATTTTATGAGAACCCGACCTCTGTCTTTCGTTGGGGGTATGACCCGATGGTGGCAGACAGGTGGTTGACCGAAATAGAGAAAATCTTTGAGGTGCTGAAGTGTTTGGATGAACAAAAGGTGGATTTCGCTGTGTATATGCTGAAAGAAGAAGCAGAATTTTGGTGGAGGGGAGCCAGTGAACTGTTGGCTCATCAGGAACAACAAGTTGCTTGGGCGGTTTTCCGGGAGACCTTCCTGGACAAGTATTTCTTGAGAAGTGTTAGAGCTAAGAAGGAGATAGAATTTCTCCAACTCAGACAAGGAAACCGATCGATTGACCAGTACATTGTAAGATTTGAAGAGTTGGCTAAATTCTCGTCTTATCTGAAATACAATCTGGATGAATCTTGGAAAGCGATTAAGTTCAAAGCTGGTTTAAATCCTGAGATCTGTAATGCGGTAGTGGCTTTGGAAATTCATGAATTTGTACCTTTAATTAACAAGTGCCGGCTGCTAGAAAAGAGTTTAAAGGCAGTAGAAGAAGAGAAGGACCGACGGGCGCCATAGAAGAGAACGAGGGAATTTTCAACTCCTGATCGTTTTGTCAAGGGAAGAAACCCTGCTGCAGGTGATAAAGGGGTATTTTGAGTACTTAATGGCTATATTTTATACCCTAATTCATAGTAAACTTGTGGTTATTTCCCTGCTTTTGGTTATGGTTTGCTTTAGATACTGCTTTGGTTGTTTTTATGCTTGTAGGTGAGCAAAATAGGCCAAGAAGCAAGGGAAAACACTCATGAGAAGTGCCAAATGGATATGGAACAAGATGAGGAGGAAGCTTACCAAAATTCAGCCAAAACGAAGCATGGCAGCCTCCAACACACTGATGTGATCATAATTAAGAACAAAGGAAGAAGAAAAAGATAAGAAATTCATGGAAAAATACTACATTCTAGCGATTCCAGACCTTTCAGCACTGGTTTGAGCATATCTCCGTCTTATGAACTCCAATCAAAGTGATTCAAGTGGTTGTAAAAAGCTAACACAATAATATACAACTTTGATGTTGAACACTTAGTGAAACTCGGGAGATTTCATGGTGTTACAGAGCTCTCAAGTCAAAATCACAGTGCAGTAGGACGAATTCAGACATTTGGTTACTAATTTGGTAATAGCTCCTCCAATTTAGATCCGATTAAGGTGATTCCAGTGGCTATGGAAAGAAGAGAGCTACAAATTTCATGTTCGGCACTTTGGCAAAATCTGAAGATTCTGGGCGGCACAGCCCTAGTAAGGCCAGGTCGTGTTCTGGGCAGATGCTGCAGCGTTTCCCCAAATTCCAGCCCGAAGCACGGCCAGGCCATATCCTGGACCACGGCCGTGCTTCGGGGACCGTAAAGAGCACTAAATTTAGGGTTTTGGGTGCCCAAACTGATATATATGCTTGGGGTTCCGCAGCTGCAATAGGGAGGACCGAAAATACACTTGGGGAATGAGTTTTTAGGCTTAGGAAACACCTTAGGATTAGATTTAGAGTAGGATTAGAGTTTGACTCATGATCTTAGAGTAGATTTGACAGCAATTTCTGCTTGTATTTCATTCTCCATCCAGGTTTTATCTTTCTATCTCTGCACTCATCTCTATTTCAATTCATTGTCTTGGTTTGTATTGAATACTTATGATTTGGTTAATGAATTTGGTTTTAGTTTCTGCTTTTATCATGCTTGAGTAGATTTTGATCTAGGGTTTTGGTAAACCCACTTATGATGTGATGATACACTCTGCACATTGAACCATTGGAACCCTAATTGTGTTGTCTATGGTTAAATTAGGATTAGCTATTAAACATTGGTTATATGAGTTGATGAATGTTTGGCCAATATTTATCACGTCTTAGGATATTAATTGATGGACTGAAAGTTGAAGATTAATACCGGAACCTAATGGTTAATTAAGGATACCTTAATCACGAAAGTAGTTTAAGGTTCTCTAGGAATGAATCAATTAGTGGGCACGAGAAAACCGATTAATTGTATTCCATGGTTGGCATAGAACTTAATGGACTTAGGTTGAACTAAGAACCACGAAAGTAGGCAATTGGATTAACCTAGGTACGATTGGTATCGCTTGAAAGAGGTTACTAGTTAATTAAGGCTAAACCATCCCCAATAACCTAGATAATTGCAATTAGAGGTATAAATTGGATGTTGAATATCATAAGTGTAGTGAACCGTAACCCTAGGCTTGTTTAATTAGTTATTTTCATTCGTTGAATTGTAACACTCTAATCGTTTTACATCAATCTAGATAGCTCATTTGCATAATTCTAGTAATTGACATTGTTCTATGTGGGATACGACCCATACTCGCTGGACTAGGTACAGCTACGCCGTGCACTTGCTGTTATTTGGTAAAACTTACAGCACAACAAGTTTTTGGCGCCGTTGCCGGGGAACAATCGTCAATATTAGATATTTTGCGAAATAGCTAGACTAGATCATTTTTTCTTTTCTGGTTTTTCTGCATAATTTTCCTTTGCTCATTTGTGCACCTTTTTTTTCATCTTTCATAGGTGTGTAGCTATTGTATGTGAAGAGGGGAAAAATTCCTTGTTGAATTTGACCCAAAAATTTAGCGCAACCTACAGAGGAGAAGAAGAACACAATGACAAGAAAATTCTGCAGCTACAATGGAGGAGAGAGATAACCGATCTCTTAAAGATTTTACCACCCCTGATACACATGGCCTGAATCCTAGCATAGTCAGGCAAGTTGTTGAAGCTAACAACTTTTAGCTAAAGCCCTCTCTTTTGCAAATGGTTCAGCAGAATCAATTTGGAGGGTCACCTACTGAAGACCCTAATCTTCACCTGTCAGTCTTCTTGGAGTACTGTGACACCTTGAAACTGAATGGGGTATCCTCAGATGCCATCAGGTTGAGATTATTCCCTTTCTCTTTGAGGGACAAGGCCCGTGCATGGTTGCATTCTCTTCCATCAGGGTCCATCACCACTTGGCAGTAGCTTTCTCAAGCTTTTCTCGCCAAGTACTTTCCACCGAGCAAGACAGCCCAACTTAGAAATCAGATCACTATATTTGCTCAGAAGGATGGGGAGTCATTATATGAGGCTTGGGAAAGATTTAAAGAGCTCCTCAGAATATGGCCACACCATGGGTTGGAGAAGTGGCTTATAGTCCATACCTTCTACAATGGATTGATTTACAGCACCCGTATGTCTGTGGATGCTGCAGTTGGAGGGGCCATTATGAACAAAACTGTAGATGAGGCATATGAGCTAATTGAAGATATGGCTCAAAACCACTACACTTGGTCTAATGAAAGGCAGCCGAGGAAACTAGCATGTATGTATAAAGTAGATGTGTTTAATCATCTTACTTCTAAGGTTGATGCATTGTTTCAAAAATTAGATAAATTGAGCATCAATGCTGTTGGTTCTTCTTCATCTTCTACATGTGAGATCTGTGGGTGTGTTGGCCATATGGCCAGTAATTGTCAACTTGGAAATTCTGCACCTCAGGATTGTGAACAGGTGAACTTTGAGAATGATAATAAAAAAAGCAATCCCTACAGCAACACCTACAATCCAGGTTGGAGAAACCACCCAAATCTCTCATATAAGCCGAATGCAAATCAACAGCCTCAGAATAACTTTAGACAACCTCCTGGATTCCAAAATTAGAGGCCATTCAACCTAGCTCCTCAGCCAATGTCAAATTTGGAGGCTCTAATGGAAAACTTCATCACTACACAGAGTAAGCAGAATGATGAATTTAGAGCCTAGAATTATTCTATGAATGAGGCTATTAAATATTTAGCCTCCATGGTAGACTCACTTGCTACTCATAGCAAGATGCTGGAAACTCAAATAGCATAGCGAGCAAGTCTAACTAATAGGAACTTTGGCAGACTTCCAGGCCAGACTGAGAACCCCAGAGAGCATTGTAATGCCATTACTTTGAGAAGTGGTAAGCAGTTGGCTGAATCTGAGAGAAGTGGGGAGGTAAAGAAAAATGAACCTCAGGCTGCATCTGAGAAGAAAAGAGAAGAGGATCAAGAAGAAGAGGAAAGGAAAGAAGAAGAGCCAAAATATGTGGCTCCTGAACCATACAAACCACCAATCCATTTTCCTCAAAGATTGGTTATGGCCAAGCAAGAGAATCGGTTTGGGAGATTTCTGGATGTGTTGAAGAAGCTGAATATCAATATCCCATTTCTAGAAGCCATCTCCCAAATGCCATCATATGCAAAATTCCTGAAAGAGATCCTCTCAAACAAGAGAAAAATTGATGAGTATGCTGTGGTGGCACTAACAGAGGGATCTAGTGCTTTAATTCAGAATAAGCTTCCTCAAAAGCTTAAGGATCCCAAAAGCTTCTCCATTCCTTGCTCCATAGGAGATATGAAAATTGATAGAGCCCTATGTGACCTTGGAGCAACTGTCAGCCTCATGCCTCTCTCGGTGTGCAAAAAGCTTCAGATGGGTGACTTAAAGCCTACCACCCTTTCTCTTCACTTGGCTGACCGATCCATCAAGCACCCGGTAAGTATATTAGAGGATGTTCCTCTAAAGGTAGGTAAATTTTATATACCGGTTGATTTTGTAATTTTAGAGATGAAGGAAGATGATAAAATCCCCATCATTCTTGGAAGGCCTTTCCTAGCTATAGCTGGTGCAAATATAAATGTAAAAGATGGAAAGCTTTCTTTGAATGTAGGGGATGAAAAAGTAGAGTTTAATTTGAATGATGCTATCAACCCCCCATCTCTAAATGGATCATGCTGTATGATTGGCTTAAATGAACCTTATGTGAATGATAATGCCATGAATTTTTCTCCTTCTGACCTACTTGAGTTATGCTCTATGGAAAGTTCTTTGGTTTATGTCAAATAGGGGGAAGAAAAACAAGACATTGAGGAGGAAGTGAAAGATACAAACCTTGAACCCAAACAACCTCCTCAAAGCTTTAATGAAGTAAATGGAGAAAGAAATGAGCCAAAAAGACCCTTTTAAGCAAATAGGCAAAGCCTCAAGCACCACACTAAGAGGCAATGGATAGCAAAGAGAGTTATTAAAACTCTCTTCAAGCCTCCTTGAGTGGAAAGCATGAAAAGAGAGTCGAGCTAAAGACTTTAAACAAGCACTTTGTGGGAGGCAACCCACATTTTAACTTTTAAAGTTTCCTTTAGTTTTGTTTTCTGGTTTTTAGTTTAGTCTTCATCTTTAATTTTAGTTGATTTCTTTGGTTATAGGTTCAATGAGTGTTTCCTAATGTATTTTAGGTTCAATCCCATGTGCTTGAAGTGATATCAAATGATTAGAACCAAAGGAGCTCAAAGAGAGTCAAAAGCTGAAGCAAAAACTGAAGATTTGCAGCTTCTAGCCTACAACATGGGCTGCCTGTATCCTCCACCACGGCCGTGTTGTAAGCACGGCCAGAAAGCTGCAAGACAAGGTGCCACCTACGAGAAGCACGAGCAGGCCGTGTCCCAGAACACGGCCGTGCCCGAGCAATAAATAAATAAATAAATAAAGGGCCATCCAGCCCAAAGCATAAGTGGGCTAAATTTTTAGCCTAGCTCCAATTCAAAATGCTGCATTACTAATATCTAGCTAACCTCTTACTGATGCTATACAATTGGCACATAAGACAAAACCCTCAACCTCCTTCAGAAGACCAATAAACAAGTAAGTTACTTCTCCCTTTGCTTGTACTTTCATTGATATTGACATTGAGGACAATGTTAAGTTTAAGCATGGGGGAGTGACTTTAGGATTGTGGTTTTTGCTGGTTGAATATTTTATCTCCTGTTTCATTGTATAATCATAAAGTTTGCTATTTTAGAGATAGATTGATGTATTATGGGTTGATTTTAACTCATGAACATGTGATGCACAATAGGGTATGAAATAGGTAGTTTAAACTTTAGTCTTTCTCTTCTAGGATTAAACCTCTAATTTTTTGAAAAATATCTCTCTATTGTGCTATGAATTGTATGCTATTTTTGATTTTAACACTATGAGAGTGTGGAGGAAGGGAGAGGTGAAAAATGAGGGAATGTGCACCCCAAAAAGTTTTCAAGGCACCAAAAAGGCCTTAGTTTTCACTCTAGTACCCCTTCAAGGCACCAAAAAGGCCTTAGTTTGAGTACCTAGATGCCTTTACCCTAGTGAGATGGAGCATAAAATGCACTCACTACATATTTCTAATAAAATAAAATAAAAAATAAAAAAAAATTGATGATGGAAAATAAAAGTGTTTGAATGAGAAAAAGAGTGATAAAATAGAAATAAGGGTAAGGCAATATAGGGAGATCTAAAGGATGAGGTGGCCTACTTGAGTGTACAAAAAATCAATTTTATGCATACAATGTATGGTAACAATAGAAGTGGATATATAATAAGAGAATTTTGGTTTAGTTTTAGAAGAACAGAGACTATCTTGTAAATGTCTATTCATATATCTATTGTGTGCACACAGATCGACTGAAAAATTATCCATATTGCATCTTTCTATCTTCTGGAATCTGATTACATATTTCCCCCTACCAGATATGATATGTTATTTGCTTGAGGACAAGCAAAGGTTTAAGCATGAGGGAGTTGATAAAGGGGTATTTTGAGTACTTAATGGCTATATTTTATCCCCTAATTCATAGTAAACTTGTGGTTATTTCCCTGCTTTTGGTTATGGTTTGCTTTGGATACTGCTTTGGTTGTTTTTATGCTTGTAAGTGAGCAAAATAGGCCAAGAAGCAAGGGAAAACACATATGAGAAGTGCCAAATGGATATAGAACAAGATGAGGAGGAAACAAGGAGGAAGCTTACCAAAATTTAGCCAAAAAGAAGCATGGCATCCTCTAACACACTGATGTGATCATAATTAAGAACAAAGGAAGAAGAAAAAGATAAGAAATTCATGGAAAAATGTTACATTCCAGCGATTCCAGACCTTTCAGCACTGTTTTGAGCATATCTCCGTCTTATGAACTTCAATCAAAGTGATTCAAGTGGTTGTGAAAAGCTAACACAATAATATACAACTTTGATGTTGAACACTTAGTCAAACTCGGGAGATTTCATGCCGTTACATAGCTCTCAAATCAAAATCACAGTGTAGTAGGAAGAATTCTGCCCTTTGGTTACTAATTTGGTCATATCTTCACCCATTTAGATGCGATTAAGGTGATTCCAGTGGTTATGGAAAGACGAGACATAGAGCTACAACTTTCATGTTTGGCACTTTGGAAACTTCTAAAGATTCTGGGCGGCACAGCCCTAGCACGGCCAGATCGTGCTTGGAGGCCTGCAACACGGCCTGGCCATGTTCTTGGCAGATGCTGCAGCGTTTCCCCAAAGAACGGCCAGGCCGTGTCCTGGACCACGGCTATGCTTCGGGGACCGTAAAGAGCGCTAAATTTAGGGTTTTGGGTGCCCAAACTAATATATATGCTTGGGGTTCCGCAATAGGGAGGACCGAAAATACACTTGGGGAATGAGTTTTTAGGCTTAGGAAACACCTTAGGATTAGATTTAGAGTAAGATTAGAGTTTGATTCATGTTCTTAGAGTAGATTTGATAGCAATTTCTGCTTGTATTTCATTCTCCATCCAGGTTTTATCTTTCTATCTCTGCACTCATCTCTATTTCAATTCATTGTCTTGGTTTGTATTGAATACTTATGATTTGCTTAATGAATTTGGTTTTAGTTTCTGATTTTATCATGCTTGAGTAGATTTTGATCTAGGGTTTTGGTAAACCCACTTATGATGTGTTGATACACTCTGCACATTGAACCATTGGAACCCTAATTGTGCTGTGTATGGTTAAATTAGAATTAGCTATTAAACATTGGTTATATGAGTTGATGAATGTTTGGCCAATATTTATCATGTCTTAGGATATTAATTGATGGACTAAAAGGTGAAGATTAATACCAGAACCTAATGGTTAATTAGGGATACCTTAATCACGAAAGTAGTTTAAGGTTCTCTAGGAATAAATCAATTAGTGGGCACGAGAAAACCGATTAATTGTATTCCATGGTTGGCATAGAACTTAATGGACTTAGGTTGAACTAAGAACCACGAAAGTAGGCAATTGGATTAACCTAGGTACGATTGGTATCCCTTGAAAGAGGTTGCTAGTTAATTAAGGCTAAACCATCCCCAATAACCTAGATAATTGCAATTAGAGGTATAAATTAGATGTTGAATATCATAAGCGTGGTGAACCGTAACCCTAGGCTTGTTTTATTGGTTATTTTCATTCGTTGAATTATGACACTCTCTAATCGCTTTTCATCGATCTAGATAGCTCGTTTGCATAATTCTAGTAATTGACATTGTTCTCTGTGGGATACGACCCGTACTCGCCGGACTAGCTACAGTTACGCCGTGCGCTTGCGGTTATTTGGTAAAACTTACAGCACAACAAGTTTTTGGCTCCATTTCCGGGGAACAATCGTCAATATTAGATATTTGACAAAATATCTAGACTAGATCATTTTTTCTTTTATGGTTTTTCTGCATAATTTTCCTTTGCTCATTTGTGCACCTTTTTTTTCATCTTTCATAGGTGTGTAGCTATCCTTTGGTTGTGCTTTTTGATTCTAGTGCCAGTTATTCTTTCATATCCTCTGCCTGTGTGAGAAAGCTGTTATAGCCTGTGTCTGAGTGGAGGGAAGGTGAGTACCTTTTCGATCTATAAAGACTATTCCATTGAAGTATATGGTAGATCCTTCATTGTGGATCTTATTTGTTTACCCCTGGAAGATATTAATGTAATCTTGGGAATGGATTGGCTTAACAGTAACTAGATTCTCTTGGATTGTTTTAAGAAAACTTTGGTTTTTAGCTCAGAATCCCACAGGGAGTTTGAAAACGGAAAGGAGCAGATCAACGAAACCCAGATAGAGTTAGATGAGGAAGTTGTAGATGGTGTCTCCTTGTGTACCCTCAATAAGGAAATTGAGCAGGAGCTTAACAAGTTTTCAGTAGTTCAGGATTTTTTGGAAGTCTTTCCTTCAAAAATTACTGAACCACCACCCAAGTGGGAAGTGGAGTTTTCCATTGACTTGGTGCCAGGAGCAACTCCTATTTCTATTACCCCGTATAGGATGGCTCCTGTGGAGTTGAATGAGCTTAAGAAGTAGATCGAGGACTTGTTGGAAAAGAATTTTATTCAACCTAGTGTCTCGCCTTGGGGAGATCCGGTGCTGTTTGTAAAGAAGAAGGATAGAAGCTTACGGTTGTGCATTGACTACCGACGGCTCAACAATGTGACTATCAAGAATAAATACCCGTTGCCAAGAATTGATGATTTAATTGATCAACTCAAGGGGCCACTATTTTCTCTAAAATTAATCTGAAGTCAGGCTACCATACGATTCGAGTAAAGGAGGAATATATTCCTAAAACCGCCTTCAGATCCCGTTACAGGCATTATGAGTTCTTAGTCATGCCGTTCGGAGTTACTAATGCTCCTGCAATCTTCATGGATTATATGAATCGGATCTTCTGATCCTATTTGGATCAGTTTGTGGTAGTCTTTATCGACGATATTTTCATTTACTCGAAAAATAAGGAGGAACATGAACATCATCTTCGCTTAGTGCTTCAAGTTCTAAAAGAGAAGAAACTTTTTATTAAACTGGAGAAATGCAAATTCTGGATGCAAGAAGTCAAATTTCTAGGACATGTGGTGTCGAAGGAAGGAGTATCTGTAGACTATAGTAAGATAGAAGCCATTCTCAAGTTGGAACGACCAAAGTCAGTGACGGAAATCAGAAGTTTTCTGGTCTTGCAGGGTATTACAGAAGGTTCATACAGGGTTTTTCACAGATAGCATTACCCTTGTCTAGATTGACTCGAAAGGGATGTACGATCAAATGGACGGCGGAATGTGAGAAGAGTTTTCTAGAGCTTAAGACCTGGCTTACTACGCCTCCTGTCTTAATTCTTCTGGATCCCTTCAGACGTTTTGAGGTTTACATAGATGCTTCTAAGAAGGGACTGGGATGTGTTTTTATGGAAGAAGGTAGGGCGGTAGACTCTCTAGACAGTTGAGGCCACATGAAGAAAACTATCCTACTCATGATCTAGAATTGGCTGCTATAGTGTTTGCCTTAAAAATCTGGCGGCACTATTTATATTTTGCGGTGTTTGAAGTGTATAGTGATCATAAAAGTCTGAAATATCTTTTCGATCAGAAGGAGTTGAACATGAGATAGAGAAGATGGATGGAGTTCATTGATGATTATAAGTTTAAGCTAAAATACCACCCGGGAAAAATCAAACGTTGTGGTGGACGCATTAAGCCGAAAGTCGCTACACTTGAGTTATATGCTAGTGAAAGAGATGAATTTGATTGAAGAATTCAGAAATTTGAGACTGTCAGTGATAACTACTTCGGTCAGTTTACTTGTGGGTGAGCTAAGGGTGGAGTGCGATTTAAAAATGTAGATTAAAGAAGCACAAATACAATATCCCTTTCTGCAAAATAAACAAAATGCCCCAGGTTTCACCAAGTCGGAAGAAGGAATCATCCTGTATTAAGGAAGAATATGTGTACCTCAAAGGGGAGACCTGAAGACGAAAATTTTGGAAGATGGACATCAAAGTAAATACGCTATACATCCGAGAGCTACAAAGATATATCAAGATTTAAAACAATCATTTTGATGGCCGAGAATGAAGAAAGATATTGCGGAACACGTCGCAAAGTGCTTGACTTGTCAGAAAGTCAAGATCGAACATCAGAAGCCTTCTGGGACATTACAGTCCCTGAAAATCCCTGAATGGAAATGGGATGGCATTACTATGGATTTTGTAACCGGGTTGTCCAAGACTCAGACGGGTTATGACGCCATATGGGTAATAGTGGATAGATTGAAAAAATCTGCACACTTTTTTCCTATAATGATTAACTACTTGTTGGAAAAACTGGCACATCTGTATGTAAGAGAGGTAGTCTGATTGCACGAGATTCCAAGCAGCATTGTTTCTAATCGAGATTCTAGGTTCACTTCCAGATTCTGGAGAGCCCTAAAAGAAGCTTTCGGTACTAAATTACGATTTAGTACTGCATATCACCTGTAGACGGATGGTCAGATAGAAAGGACAACACAGACAATGGAAGACATGTTAAGAGCATGCATTCTAGATCAAGGAAAAGATTGGGATAAGTATCTCCCGTTGGTGGAATTTGCTTACAACAATAGCTACCATACAAGTATTGGGATGGCACCATATGAAGCTTTTTATAGTAGAAAAGGTAAATCGCCTCTGTGTTGGTATGAAGTAGGTGAAAGGAAATTGTTAGGTCCAGAGTTAGTCCAGCATACTACGGAGCAAATACGGATGATACAAGATAAAATGCGAATTGCTCAGAGTCGTCAGAAAAGTTATTTCGATCGGAGGAGGAAGCCCTTACACTTTCAAGAGGGAGAACAGGTGTTTTTGAAAATCTCTCTGACCACTGGAATTGGCAGAGCTATGAAGGTCAAGAAATTGAGCCCTCGCTACATAGGAATTTATCATGTACTCCAGAAAGTCGGCCCCTCAGCATATTGGATATCTCTACCTCCAAGATTATCTAATTTGCACAATGTGTTTCATGTCTCGTAACTATGAAGATATTTGCCAGATCCATCATATGTGGTCCAGGAGGAGTAAATAGCAGTGAAGAAGAACTTGACTTATGAACCAGAACCCATCATGATCCTAGATCAAAGTGTGAAACAACTGCGTAGTAAATCTGTTCCACTGCTAAAGGTGTTATGGAAAGGGCTATCCAAAGAAGAGGCTACAAAGGAAAGAAAGAAAGACATGAGGCACTCTTATCCACAATTGTTTGAGGTTAGGTAAAAATTCTTGTTAAGGGGGGGAGAAGTGTAACACCCGAAATTTTGTCCATAACATTCACAAAATGGAGTGGTAAGAGAAGGTTTAAAAGAGTTAAACGAGGGAGTTATAGAGAAATAACAATAAATGTTTAATAGGGCTTTTCTCATTTTTGAAAAAAGTTATTAAGAAAGAGATAGTAATTTTCTTGTCCACAGGGTTACAAGTAGATAGCAAGAATAAAGGTATGGGGCCATGAAGAGAGTTGCACAAAAACCTATTGAAGTAAGGCTCAAGAAGGGATTAAACACTTGGTGAGTTTTCTTTAAACCAAACAAAGCCTTAGCCAACCCCTTAGTCATACTTTAATGGAATGGCATTCTTGAAATTGTTAGGCAAAACAAGGGTAATAGTTAGAAGGGTAAGTGGCTTATTGGAGAAGAGACTTTATTTTATAATTTGCCCTTGACTTGGTGGCCAAGTCGCCACCTTCTAGCCCAAAGGAGAGGAACCCACGGCAAGGGGAGAAGGAGAAAAGAGAAGAAAGAAAAGGGAAGAAGAAAGAGAAAAGAGAGAAAAGGAAGAAAAGAAGAAGAAGAAAAAAGAGAGAATGAAGAAGACAACTAGAGTGAGACTCAAGGGGAAGAGAGAGAGAAGGTAGTAGAGCAAGAAAAGAGGAATACCAAGTTGAAGGAAGATGGTAAGATCAACATCCTCCTTCATGACTTATTTGTTGGTTCTGGATGTTATGTTTTATGTAGAATCTAGAAATATGCTTAACATATGAATTATAGCCCTGTTTCGTAGCTTTTATACGCCTCTGGAATCACCTTAATTGGATTGGAAATAAGAGAGATATGCCCTAATGAGTGAGGGTAGGTCAGATTTAACGCGCTGAGTTCTGATTTTATTTTCAAACACCTTTTTTCCCTGTTTCTTTTTCTTATTTGTTAAAGTGATAGGAAAAAAAGTTGTGGGTAATTGTTTTAGATTTCTATAGACACTGAAATCATCTTCATCGGATTTGAAATGAGGAAGTTGTGGTCTTTTTTGTAAAGGAAGGTTAGACTGGACCAGAAATCTAGAACGCAGAGAGAAGGGAAAACCCCGAAGCACGATTGTGCTTTAGGACACGGCCAGGCCGTGCTTCGGGCTGTTTTTGATGTTTTAGTACATTTTGCACATCCTGAAGCACAACCGTGCTTAGGGGCACGGCTAGGCCATGCTTCAGGCTGTGTTGCCCTTTTTCCTTGTTTTTCATTTCTTTTTTGAATCCTTTTTAATTACCAACATTTTTAGGATGTTAGTAAAAAAATTGGGATGCATGAATGTTACCACTACATGTGTTATATCTATTTCATCATGAATGGTTGGTAAATCATGTGTGTATGACATGAGGAATGATGCATGATTGTTATAATTGCATATTATATACTGCTTGTGTGCATGGTTGCAAGTGAGTCAGTGATGCATATGCTTTCGGAAGGCTATAGAAGCAAGTATTTTGTCTATGATGCATGATTGTTATAATTGCATATTATATACTGCTTGTGTGCATGGTGGCAAGTGAGTCAGTGATGCATATGCTTTCGGAAGGCTATAGAAGCAAGTATTTTTTCTATGAGGAATTGATGTAACATGCTTAAGGATAAATATGATTTATGTTCTGGATATTTATTGATATGCATATTCTTGTTGTGATAAGTGGCTGGAGAGAGATAAAAGACTTAATTTGGTCAAGAGGACCCTCTCTGAAGTAGGGTGGCCTAGAAATGGTTGTCTCCCTTGCTGTATTGAGGCGACTGATGGTCAGAATGATCCTCTCTGAAGCAGGATGGCCTGGCAACATGTGTCTTCCTTGCCGTATTAAGGAGACTGACAATTCCACAAGTTGAACCTTACCCACTAAGGTGACCCGGCGACATGCGGCACCATTTGAGGTAAGGCAACTAAAGGGTCGTGGCTTGTGATACAGTACCAGGATAGGGGACGCCCTATAGCCTAGAGTGGTCAATGTGGGAAGGACCTCTCCAATCAAAGGCCCTCAAATGGTGGGTGAGTAGCTTGAGGGGTAAGGCTCACGCCACGTTGAGGATTGCAACTAAAAGAATTAATATGAGCCGCTGGGAAGAACCTCCATCGCTTATCACAGTTGGAGGTACTCTAAATCTTAGAAAAATCACCCTCTTGAAGAGCTTGACAACCACTCTAGCATCATTAGTGGGAGATGCCACTGGTTCTACCCACTTAGACACATAGTCCACAGCTACTAGGATATACTTGTTCCCACATGAGGACGGAAAGTGGCCCATAAAGTCAATACTCCAAACGTCAAATATCTCTACTTCTAAAATATTGTTCAGGGGCATCTCATTCCTTCTTGATATATTACCAACTCTGATACTGATCACATACTTTTACAAAGGTGTGCATATCTTTGAAAATCGTAGGCCAATAAAAACTAGCTTAGAGAATTTTAGCTGCAGTCTTAGAAGTACTAGTATGGCCTCCACATGGTGAATTATGGCAATGGAATATGATGCTATATACTTCTTCCTCTAGAATGCACCTTCGAAAGATTCCATCTGCACACCATTTGTATAAACATGGATTATCCCAATAGTAAGACTTGATATCAGAGAAAAATTTCTTTCTCTGATGGTAGCTCAACCCTTCAGGTAATATTCTGCATGCAAGATAGTTCACAAAGTCTACATACTAAAGAGCATCGGCATAAGTGACTGCAAGGAGTTGGTCATCGGGGAAAGAATCGTTTATAGGCAACTCATCTTTATCATTTCTTATTAAATCGTGCCTAAGTCTTGAAAGATGGTCTGCAACCACATTCTCTGTTCCTTTCTTATCCCGGATCACAAGGTCAAACTCCTGCAATAAGAGGATCCATCTAATCAGTCTTGGCTTGGCATCCTTCTTACATAGCAAGTAATTGATTGCAGCATGATCCGTGAATACTATGACTTCGGATCCCAGCAAATATTGTAGAAATTTGTCAATCGCAAACACTACTGCCAGGAGTTCCTTTTCAGTGGTGGAATAGTTGACTTGAACTTCATCTAAGGTCTTGCTAGCATAGTAGATGAAATAGGGCTTTTTATCTCTCATTTGCCCAAGTACAGCTCCCACAGCATAGTCAATACATCACACATGATCTCAAAGGGAAGGCTCCAATCAAGAAGTTAGATGATCGGTGTAGATATTAGTGCCTCCTTCAACCTACAAAAAGCACGTAAGCAGTCATTATCAAATAAGAATGGGATATCTTTAATAAGCAAGTTAGTTAAGGGTTTAGAAATTTTAGAGAAGTCTTGGATGAATCTTCTGTAGAAGCTTGCATGCCCAAGAAAACTCCTCACTTCCTTAACATTTGATAGTGGTGGCATTATCTGGATTGCCTCTATTTTTGCTTTATCCACCTCTATCCCTCTTTTAGACACTAAGTGTCCAAGTACTATTCCTTCTCTTACCATAAAATGGCATTTTTTCCAGTTTAGTACTAGGTTGACTTCCTCACATCTCTTAAGTACCTGTGTCAAATTATTTAAACAGTTATTAAATGAGGTACCTGGTGCGCACTGTCGCAGGCACGCCCAAATTAAAACCTTACCTCAACACTAACCTGTAGTAGTGGGAGTAAGGGTCGATCCCACAGAGACTGGAATTACCTTATGTGATTCAGAAAGGGGGGATTGAGAGTCGCAATTAAAATTAAGTAAACAATAGCAAAAATAATTGAGAGAAAGTGATTAATGAGAAAAGCGTTGGTTTCGGTCGATATTCACCATCAAGGGATTGCATTGATCATTGACAAAATTATCAATCTTAAACCAAATATCTATCATTGGGATTCTATCCCAGTTCCTCCTTAAGCCTAGTAAATTAATGACAATCGCACTAATTATACTCTAATTAACGAGCAATCCTTTAGCACATCGGTAAAGCATAACTTATTAACCGCATGAAGAACAAGAGAAACTAATAGAGCTAAACGAATACAAGCACATCGGTTATATTCAATTTAGTTGATATTCATCATAGGGTTAACGATTTATAATCCAAAATCCTTAATCCTATTTGCTTCACGAATCAAGTAATAAAAGCTTTGTTCAAAACCTAATTCAGCAGCTACACATACAATATACTAGTAGGCCTCCTAGCAATCACATGCATAATATTAAGAAAATAAGAACAGATGAATAAACAATACCCGGTTAAGATTGAATGCAATGAAAACAAATCCGTATCTCACAATGACATCAAATCCCTTGACGTTTCAATCTCCCTCAACCAACTAAAGAAAATTAGCCGCGCAGGGCCATAGAAAACTAAACAAGAAGTAAAGAAAAGAGTTGAGAACTTGAATGAATTCTTTGCTGAATGAATCGATACCTTCTTTGCTTACTTTCCTTCCTTTTTATAGATTAAACCCTCCTAGTCGAAGTAGGAAAGTTTTTAGGTCAAATCTCCATCAATTAGGCTTCAAATCAGGCGAAAAAACTCTAAAATCGCGACTTACGGAGCGGCGGCGCCGCGGCGCATAAGTTCAGCGCCGCGGCGCTGCGAAGCTTCATCCACGGGGTGCCGCGGCGCACCCATGCAGCGCCGCGGCGCTTGTGGTTCTGGGGCAAGGACGCCGCGGCGCCAATAGCCAGCATCGTGGCGCTACGAGACATCCATGACGGGCCGCCGCGGCGCTGTATTGTGAGCGCCGCGGCACCTAGAAAACGCCGGATTTTGCCAAAGTGCCGAACACGAAAGTTGTAGCTCTATGTTTCTTCGTTCCATAGCCGCTGGAAACAGCTCAATCGGAGCTCAAATGAGTGAGATATGCTTCCATTAGTGACGAAAGGTCAGAAATCAGCATTTTTCATGATTTTCTTCTATTTTTCTCTTCTTTTCTTCTTTATTATTCCTAAAAACATAAAACACACAATTTAATTAAAACCTATCTATTTATCATTTAAATAAAATAAAAAGAAACATAAAATATGCTAAATACATGCTTAATTTAAAGCATATCAGTACCATAGACAGAAAAATCATCCATAAATACTTCCATTATATCCTCAATAAAGTCAGAGAAAATAGCTATCATACAACTTTGGAAAGTGGCTAGTGCATTACACAATTCGAATGGCATCCTTCTATATGTAAAGGTGCCATAGGGACATGTGAACATTGTCTTTTCTTGGTCGTCTGGATGGATAGGGATCTGAAAGAATCCTGAGTATCCATCTAGATAACAAAAGTGTGAATGTTGAGCCAGCCTTTCCAATAATTGATCAATAAAGGGCAAAGGGAAGTGATCCTTACGGGTGGCCTTGTTTAATTTTCTATAATCAACACATATACGCCAACCCTGAGTGAGTGTGTGTTTTGAGCAGTTCAATCATCTTTCATTCAAATGAGTTTATATATCTCAAGAAATCAAGTATGGATCTCTTCGTAGGATTTTCATAAGCTTATTTTTCCTGCTGCTCTCCACTAATGTAGGTCAAAACTACTTTTAAGATCAAAAGGACTTTATTTAGCTTGTAATGTGGCCAAGGTGAAGGGTGGGACAAAGGATATCAATGTAGGATCAGTCACCCAGCACCACATGATTAAAATTGATCTCTTGAGCTCTTTGCTTTCCTCCAATAATTTTGGGAAGATTTTCTCCCCACACTACTTTTCCTGCTTCAATCCATCATTGTCCTCTTTTTCTTTCACCCACAACATTTGTTCTTATATATATATATATATATATATATAATTTTTTTTCTTTTTCTTTTTCTTTTGAAAATTTCTTTTCTTTTCCTTGCTCCACCCTTCCACCCTTTTTTGTAAATAAAGCAATACAATACAAATATTCATCAAAATAATCATGGAGTGAGTGAATAGGGTAAAGAAAAAAATAAGGATATACAAACTTTGGCTTATGGCTCAGTTATGGTTTTCAGAAGGAAAAGTTCATTAAGCTCAAAATAAAGGAACTAGTGTTATTTTATTACTTAGGTTAGGCTTGAAAGGCTCAATCTATCAAATAATGCCTAAATCATCTCCTAATTAATAGTATCAACCTAGGATTTTGCCTCAAGCATCATTCAAATAAGTTCTAGAATCCTTTCTGAGATCATAAAAAAATTTCTTTAAGTTGTATAAACTTTCTTTAAATAAAAGATAAATTAAATACTCAAAGTTGTTGTGCAAAATAGATTCAGGATTCTAGAAAATGGATAATAAATTGCAAAAAAAATTAAAATTAAAATTACACATAATTATGATTTTCCTACGTTTCTTAGGAGCTATTAGCAATTTAAACATTTATATCATTGGCTATTGGTTTCACTAACACAAACCCATAAATTGAAATTTTGTTCACATGCTCACCTCATGACAGGAATAAAAGTGCACACATCATAGAATTATAGTAATGCATCAAAGTAGAAAAGTGCACAAGTGTATGAGTTATTATACAGTCATCCAGCTGAATCATAAAGTGACCCCCCCACACTTAAAAACATACATTGTCCCCAATGTAAGAATATCAAAGAAAAAACACAATAGAGACAAGTAATAAAATAAGGAGGGGTCCAGGGAAACTTCCCTGATCAAGTGTCACCATTCATCGCATCATGCTCGGTGTCAGGCCGAAAGGGTGGTTCAGGAGGCGCCGGGAATGCAATTGGAAGGTTCAGGGCATGGGCTAGCTGACTGAAGCAGGCATGATTATGTTGTGCAATAGAGTGCTGGTAGAGGGCCAGATCGTGCAGTTGGTGGCTCAGATATTCTGTGCGCTGCCATAAATCTTCAATGGTATGCTGGGATGGTGGTGGAGCTGAACTGCTGCCTGGTCCCTCTGTAGGGATTGGTTGAATCCCTAACTCCTCCTCTGCTGCTTCTTCATAGCCCTTGTACTTTTGGATATCTGTAGAGGAAATAGGCTTCATAGGGTGAATGAGAGCCTCAGTGGAATCCCAGCTGACTCCCGCCTGCTGACATAGACCAGTAATTAAACTGGGAGCAAAGAGGGATCCGCCTCTAGTATTAATACAGCCGAGCATCTGCCTATGAATAATTTTGCCTACATCAATAGAAAGGCCCTTTAGTATCGCATAGAGCAGAATGGCCCTGTCCCTCCTGACTTGACTCACATTGAAGCTGGGCATGAGTCGTGCTGACACAAAATAATACCATGCTTTAGCCAACTTATTCATATCAGCCCTAGCAAAGTACAACGGTTGGCCATGGCTATCCAATTTCCAGGAGGCCCCTCTATGGCAAAGAGTGCCTATGACGTCTTCAAAGTCAATAAATGATTGAAGAAGAGCAGTATATTCATCATTCTCAATGTCAGGCAGGGAATAGAATTCATTGATGGCATGCGGAGAAAATGGTACCCTCTTGCCTCGAACCTGTGCATGATGATGTTCATGAACTGTAGCATTGGAATAGAACTCCTGGACCACGGGGATAACTCCTGGCTCTGGGTTCCTGTAGAAAATCTCCCAGTGCCTATAGAGGATATTGTCTCTGAGAGGTAGCCCTTCGGTGATCAGAAATCCACGTTCTGGAACAATAGATTTATGTACCACCACTTTGATGTGGTGTTGATAAACCGGTTCAGTCACAAATGCCACAGTGTCGAATGCTGGAGGATCCTCAGCTCTGTTCTTCCTCTTTGAAATACTCAATTTAGAAGTTTTTGGAGCCATTAGTTGAAAAAATTCACTAGGGCCTTTTACCGAACACCTTGTGGGCGCTTGTAAAATTCGGAAGAATGAGTGGTGAATTTTCAACTAGATCTCCCAAACTCAGGACAAACCAGTAGCAATCAAGTATAAGGATCAATTGCAGCCAGAAAGAGGAAGAGAACTGTACCCAAATTGCCTTGAATGGTGGCTGGGAATTGCAAGCTCAAGAATACCTTAGAACCCTAGAAAAGTGTCTTTGAATTCGACTCAATTGCTGATATGAGGTGTATAATCCTGCAAAAGTAGATGAAAAATCAAGTTATGCAAGCAATACAATCGAATGGGAGGTGAGTATGGGTGATTGGAGGCAAGAAAAGGGATTTGGGGGTGAGAGAGAGCAAAAACCGCGGGTAGGAGAAGAGGTTCTCGTGAACCTCTTATAGAGAGCGCCGCGGCGCTCTCTGCTGAAACGCGGAGCGCCGCGGCGCTATCTTCAGACGCCGCGGCGCTGATCCAATATGGGTAGGGGCACCGCGGCGCTGTTCTTGATCGCTGCGGCGCTCGCCCAGCCTGGGCGATGGGCGCCGCGGCACTCTTGTGAAGCGTCGCGGCGCTTGTGTGCGTCCACAGCTTCTCCTCTTTTTTTTTTTTTTTTTAAGATTGAATAAACAAAATTAAAATTATGAAAAAGAAAAATAAGAAGAAGAAGAATAGATGTTGGGTTGCCTCCCAACCAGCGCCTTTGTTTTACGTCGTTGGCTCGACTCAGCTCCCTATCTTTGTTCATGGAGGCTCTTTGAGGTTCACTTTAAATTTCTGGGACTGATTCAATCTTTGAAATTCAACTGCATAACCAGAAGGCACATCAGTAATAACAAGTGGACCTAACCAAGGGAGCGATTTCTTACCTTTAAAGGGTTCAACCCCTTTCATTTCTAGAACTTGATGCAATTTTATAGTCGGGTCTATGCCTTTAAGGTTTGCAATTGTTCTTATAATGGCATTTCTTTTTTCTTGAAAAATATGCATCAATTCCTCTTCTTTTTTAACACCTAAACTTTTTGCAACTATAATAGGTGATGCATCTCCTATTTCCAAGTATTTCAGGTGATTAGGCAGAGATGACAAAATTGATCCACGGTCCTGCAAAACAGAAGGTGCAAGAATGGTATCAAAATTTGATAATTCCATATAAGAAATCTTTCCCTTTGGTGGCTCTTTCGAAGAATCATTGAGTGCAGCCAGTTTCTCCTTTGTTTTTTCATCTAAGTTTATCTCACCATCATCTGCTGCTATAGATTTGTTCACACTTTCCTCCATTTTATCCTTTTCATCTAATTCAAACACATCGTATGCTAATGAATCAAGCACATCAATGGAATAGACAGGAGTATCATCACCTGGGTATTTTATGGCTTCATACATATTGAATTTAATTACTTCACCATCAAATTCCATAGTGAGTGTGCCATTGTAAACATCTATCTTGGTTTTGGAGGTTTTCAAAAATGGTCTCCCTAATAATATTGGAGATGTAAAATCCCCATTTTCCATGTCAAGAACATAAAAATCTGCAGGGAAAACCAAATCATCTACCTGTACCAAGACATCCTCAATTACTCCCTTAGGGTATGCATTGGACCTGTCAGCTAACTGAATTACCACATTAGTAGAGTTCAATGGTCCTAATTTCAAGGAAGTATATATAGAATATGGCATGACATTTATGGAAGCTCCCAAATCTAACATGGCTTTTTCAACATGAGTATCCCCAATTTTACAAGGAATAGTAAACATACCTGGATCCTTGCATTTAATGGGGAGTTTAGTTTGAATCATAGCTGAAACATTCTGACTCATTTGAACCTTCTCACATCCCTTCAATTTTTGCTTTCTTTTCTGGGTACATAGTTCTTTCAAAAACTTTGCATATCTTGGTACCTGTTTAATAGCATCTAAAAGGGGAATATTAATTTCACACTTTCTGAAGGTTTCATATAATTCAGAAGTTTTTTCATGCAACCTGTCTTCTTTAAGAGCTTCTGGAAAAGGAGGCACAACTTCATAATTTAAATTAGAAGGAGACTTACCTGTAGGTGCTTCATTCTCCTTAATTGATTTTTCAGTTTTCTTAGGAGAAGAGGGTGCTGGTGGGCTTTCAATCTCCTTACCATTCCTTAACACAATTGCACTAGCATTCTCTCTGGGATTCACCACAGTTTGTGAAGGTAACTTACCTAAGTTTTGAGCATCCAGTCGACTCACTGTGGTTGCTAACTGACCCATTTGAGTTGTCAGGTTCTGAATGCTAGCTCTTGTCTCTTGCTGAAATTGATGAGAGCTATGCACAAGAGTCTTCACAATATCTTCCAATGGATTACTTACCTGATGCTCTTGGGATGCATTTTGTTTAGGATAATAGGCCTGTTGGTTTTGTTGAAAATTCTGTCCTGCAGGCCTATTTTGTGCATTCCCATATCTGAAATTTGGATGATCCTTCCATCCAGGATTGTATGTATTAGCATATGGATCATACCTCTTTGGTTGGCCAGGAAAACCTCCTACAACATTAGCTTGTTCTGTGGCTTCCTCTTGAAGTGTAGGGCACGTATCAGTAGGGTGCCCTGTTGCTGAACATATCCCACAGACTTTAACTTGTTGGAGTGTACCTGTAGCCATTTGGCGCACAAGAGAAGTAAGTTCAGATATTTGATTCTGAAGAGAAGTTGTACTTACCTCATGGGCATGTCTAACAGGAGGATCATGCCTAACGCCAAATTGTTGTGAATTGGCAGCCATATTTGATATGAGAATTCTGGCTGCCTCAGGAGTTTTATCTACTAGTGCTCCTCCACTAGCTGCATCTATCATGCTCCTGTCTCCCTGCAAAAGGCCTTCATAGAAATATTGGATTAATAGCTGCTCACTAATCTGATGATGCAGGCAGCTTGCACAAAGTTTCTTAAACCTCTCCCAATATTCATAAAGGGTTTCACCATGCAATTGCCTAATGCCGCATATTTCTTTCCTAATAGTGGCAGCTCTAGATGCAGGAAAATAACGTTCTAAAAACATTCTTTTCATCTCATTCCAAGTAGTAATAGTACCAGAGGGTAAATAATACAACCAATCCTTGGCTGAATCTTTTAAAGAAAAAGGAAAAGCCCTAAGTTTAATTTGTTCCTCAGTTACTCCAGGGGGCTTCATACTGGTACAAACCACATGGAACTCCTTTAGATGTTTATGCGGGTCCTCACCTGCAAGACCATGAAAACTAGGTAAGAGATGAATTAATCCAGATTTTAATTCAAAATTCACATTATCATCAAGATTAGGGAAAGTAATGCATAAGGGTTGTTGATGCAAATCTGGAGCTGCAAGCTCCTTCAAAGTGGGGTGTCTGGCCATGATCACTTCCTCCTTATCCTGATCAACGTCTTCTTGAATTCCTCTTCTGTGCCTGTATACAGATTTTCCAATATCTCGATTGAACAGTAAATCTTGACAATTAGCAGAACGAGTCACAGGCATAAATAAAAAAAAAATCACAAAAGTAATGACGCAGTCCCCGGCAACGGCGCCAAAATTTGGTGCGCACTGTCGCAGGCACGCCCAAATTAAAACCTTACCTCAACACTAACCTGTAGTAGTGGGAGTAAGGGTCGATCCCACAGAGACTGGAATTACCTTATGTGATTCAGAAAGGGGGGATTGAGAGTCGCAATTAAAATTAAGTAAACAATAGCAAAAATAATTGAGAGAAAGTGATTAATGAGAAAAGCGTTGGTTTCGGTCGATATTCACCATCAAGGGATTGCATTGATCATTGACAAAATTATCAATCTTAAACCAAATATCTATCATTGGGATTCTATCCCAGTTCCTCCTTAAGCCTAGTAAATTAATGACAATCGCACTAATTATACTCTAATTAACGAGCAATCCTTTAGCACATCGGTAAAGCATAACTTATTAACCGCATGAAGAACAAGAGAAACTAATAGAGCTAAACGAATACAAGCACATCGGTTATATTCAATTTAGTTGATATTCATCATAGGGTTAACGATTTATAATCCAAAATCCTTAATCCTATTTGCTTCACGAATCAAGTAATAAAAGCTTTGTTCAAAACCTAATTCAGCAGCTACACATACAATATACTAGTAGGCCTCCTAGCAATCACATGCATAATATTAAGAAAATAAGAACAGATGAATAAACAATACCCGGTTAAGATTGAATGCAATGAAAACAAATCCGTATCTCACAATGACATCAAATCCCTTGACGTTTCAATCTCCCTCAACCAACTAAAGAAAATTAGCCGCGCAGGGCCATAGAAAACTAAACAAGAAGTAAAGAAAAGAGTTGAGAATTTGAATGAATTCTTTGCTGAATGAATCGATACCTTCTCTGCTTACTTTCCTTCCTTTTTATAGATTAAACCCTCCTAGTCGAAGTAGGAAAGTTTTTAGGTCAAATCTCCATCAATTAGGCTTCAAATCAGGCGAAAAAACTCTAAAATCGCGACTTCCGGAGCGGCGGCGCCGCGGCGCTGCGAAGCTTCATCCACGGGGTGCCGCGGCGCACCCATGGAGCGCCGCGGCGCTTGTGGTTCTGGGGCAAGGACGCCGCGGCGCCAATAACCAGCGTCGTGGCGCTACGAGACATCCATGACGGGCCGCCGCGGCGCTGTATTGTGAGCGCTGCGGCGCCTAGAAAACGCCGGATTTTGCCAAAGTGCCGAACACGAAAGTTGTAGCTCTATGTTTCTTCTTTCCACAGCCGCTGGAAACAGCTCAATCGGAGCTCAAATGAGTGAGATATGCTTCCATTAGTGACAAAAGGTCAGAAATCAGCATTTTTCATGATTTTCTTCTATTTTTCTCTTCTTTTCTTCTTTATTATTCCTAAAAACATAAAACACACAATTTAATTAAAACCTATCTATTTATCATTTAAATAAAATAAAAAGAAACATAAAATATGCTAAATACATGCTTAATTTAAAGCATATCAGTACCATAGACAGAAAAATCATCCATAAATACTTCCATTATATCCTCAATAAAGTCAGAGAAAATAGCTATCATACAACTTTGGAAAGTGGCTAGTGCATTACACAATTCGAATGGCATCCTTCTATATGTAAAGGTGCCATAGGGACATGTGAACATTGTCTTTTCTTGGTCGTCTGGATGGATAGGGATCTGAAAGAATCCTGAGTATCCATCTAGATAACAAAAGTGTGAATGTTGAGCTAGCCTTTCCAACAATTGATCAATAAAGGGCAAAGGGAAGTGATCCTTACAGGTGGCCTTGTTTAATTTTCTATAATCAACACATATACGCCAACCCGTAACAGATCTAGTAGGGATTAATTCATCATTATCATTTTTAATAACAGTCATACCTCCCTTCTTAAGAACCATATGAACAGGGCTTACCCACTCACTATCTGAAATAGGATAGATAATACCTGCATCAAGCAATTTAAGTACTTTCTTCTTGACTACCTCTTTCATGTTTGGATTGAGTCTCCTTTGGTGCTCCCTGGAAGGTTTATGATCATTATCAACTATAATATGATGCATGCAAACAGATGGACTAATCTGTTTTATGTCATCAATACTATATCCAATCACTTTCTTAAACTTTCTAAGTTCATCCAACAACTTACTAGTTTCTTCAACATTCAGATCAGCATTCAAAATGACTAGATATGAAGAGTTAGGGTCCAAAAATTCATACCTTAGATTGGATGGAAGATGTTTGAGTTCTACCTTAGGTGCTTTGCTTTCCTTAATAGCTACTGATTTCTGATTATGGTCCAATTCCAGTTTTTCAGCTTTTACTTTTGAGGTGAGCATGGGACAATCATCAAGCAATTTAGCATATGCATCTGCTTCCACCTGTTCAACACAAGAAACAGAACTATCCACAAGGAAAAGTTCAAGTGGATCAGTAGAACATAAATTTACTGCATTATCAAGAATGTTCTGCTCAATAATATCAACCATGCAACAAGTATCACCTAAAGATGGGCATTTCGTTGCATCATTTAGATTGAACTCAATCTTTTCATCCCTTACATTCAAGGAAAGCTTTCCATCTTTAACATTTATAATGGCACCTGCAGTGGCTAGGAAAGGCCTTCTTAGAATGATGGAGATTTGGCTATCTTCCTCCATCTCTAACACAACAAAATCAATAAGTATGAAAAACTTACCTACCTTTAGAGGAACATCCTCTAATATACCTACCGGATGAGTAACGAATCTGTCCTATAACTGGAGGAAAATAGTGGTAGGCTTCAAATCACCCATCTAGAGCTTTTTGCATATGGACAATGGCATAAGACTCACACTTGCTCCAAGATCACATAAGGCTCTAGTGATTTGCACATCTCCAATGGAGCAAGGTCAAGAGAAGCTTCTAGGGTCCTTGAGCTTAGGAGGCAATTTGTTCTGGATCAGTGCACTACACTCTTCAGTTAATGCCACTATGGCATACTCCTCAATCTTCCTCTTATTAGAGAGGATTTCCTTCAGAAATTTAGCATAAGAAGACATCTGTGAGATACCTTCCAAGAATGGAATATTAATGTGCAGCTTTTTTAGCACATTAAGAAATTTTCCATATTACTTTTCTAACTTGGATTTAGCTAGTCTTTGAGGGAAAGGGCTTGGTGGCTTGTATGGTTCAGGAGCCACATATTTAGGCACTTCTTCTACTTTTCTTCCACTAAGTTGCTCTTCTTCTTTAGTTGTTCTTTCAGGCTCATCTCTCTTCTCTTCCTCCTTTTCCACTGACTCGCCCAATTGTTTACCACTTCTCAAAGTGATAGCTTTACAATATTCTCTTGGATTCTCAGGCTGGCAAAGAAATTTACCAAAATTTCTATTTGAAGAACTCGCTTGCTATGCTATTTGAGTCTCTAGCATCTTATTATGTGTAGCAAGTGAGTCAACTTTAGAAGCTAAGTCCTTTATGGCTTCATTCATTGAATGATTCTGGTCTCTAAATTCTTCATTCTGTTTACTCTGTGTGGAGATGAAATTCTCCATTAGAGCCTCCAAATTTGACTTTGGTTGAGGAGGAGGAAGATTGAATGGCCTCTGATTCTGAAAGCCTGGAGGTTGCCCGAAATTATTCTGAGGCTGCTGATTAGCATTTAGCTTGTAAGAGAGGTTTGAGTGATTTCTCCAGCCTAGGTTATAGGTATTGCTGTAGTGATTGTTTCTTTGGTTGTTCACAAAGTTTGCCTGCTCACAATCTTAGGGCCCGTTTGGGGCATAGGATAAGTGAGATAGGATAGGATTATAAATCCTATCCTGCTCTTATTTTATGTTTGGTGTACAGGTAGGATAGGTTAAAGTTATCTTTTTATTATCATATCCTACATTTTCAATGCAAAATTGTAACCCAAGAGTATAGGTAGGATACAAACCAATTGGATAGTATAGAAATTTTTTTCCCTCACTCACCCTCAGTCTCGACATCTTCCTCACCCTCACCCCAGTTTCACATCATTCCTCCTCCCTCGAGCATCGCTCCTTCTCCCTCGCATATCGCACATCCCAGGTCGCCTCCCACGCACATCATCCCAGGTCGCCTGAACGCAAAGCAAGCAAAAGGTTTGTATCGGTCCTTCTCCCTCGCACATCCCAGATCGCCTGAACGTAAAGCAAGCAGAAGGTTCACTCCTTTCCATTCTAAAACGATTTCGTTGCCATTCTGTCCTTCAGACCTCACCTAATATGAACATTCACTTCCTCTCAACATTTCTCCCACCTCCATTAAAATCCCTTTGCTCAAACTTCGACTCTCTAACCCAATTTCTGCGTGAGGATGCCAATCTTCTCTCATCTCTTCCCATTTTTGAAACCAACCAAGAGATGAGATATATGGTGCCACAAATAGACTTTCCATTGCTATTCTTGCCTCTGAGAAATGAGTTGGGAAACTTGATTCAATTGATTCTAATAATGCCTAATAATGCACCAAATGCCCTTGAAATTCATGCAGTTTTGTGCTGGTGTGCAATGGCCTCTATCATTGGAGGCCATTGAACCCCTTGAAATTCATCGCTAGTTCTCATTGTGCAGGTGGAAAAGAATGATTATATCTATTTATTCCTTGCTTGAGTTTTGGAATCTACTGCCTTGAATATAAAATATGGAAACAAGTATATTATGGCAGTTGTCAAATTCATAGATGCATATGCATTAGGGTGTTCTTTTTTGTGAGACTTAATTTGGTTCTGAATCTGGTTGCTGTGATCTTTGTCTGTATTTCTAGTTCTGGTTTGCTTCCTTTGGACATTGTTGCTCTGCCTTTTGAATTGCTCATGCCAAAACATTTGAGATTGAAGCCTGAGTTTTATCATATAGTCATTGCTAGTCAACAACACAGTTGTTTATATAATGGTTAAGTTATGATCATTGTTTAGCTGAAAGAGGCATCACTAGATTATTCTCAAGTTACAAAGGGTTTACTTTTGGTTGATAATTTGCTTACGCCCAACTGTGGTCTTCTTCCCTTGACATAAAAATTGAAAATATAGGTGGGTACTTTTGTGGGATCATAATTGAGAAAATGGATATGCATAGTATGCATTTGGATGTATCTTAACACTACAATACTATAAGTGAATGCTGCTTGAGTGTGTTCTTCATTATGTGTACTTAATTGTTCACTTAGAGTTTTAGAAATCCATAAGTTGTCTTGAGATTTACTTTTTGAGTCCCTGGTGAGCCAATTCTCTATAGATATAGAAACTGCGGCTTTCACCAATTGGTCATTATTTATTTGTAATATTGGTTTTAATAAAAGTTGGTTATTCCCTGGGACCAGATATAGACATATCAAGTTATGGTAGCTAAAAGAGTTCAATAAATTGTGATTGAAGGAAGTGATGGACTTTAGCCTTCTCTATTTTTGTCATGCATTTTCTTTTTCCAAACTAAGGTGGATCATGTGAGAAAAAGAAAGAAAGAAATGGTGCAACTGATTATTGACTTCTCAAACCATCTTTATAAAGCATGGCCAATATTTCATAACTCTGTAGTTTCCTTATTACAATATGCAAAACAAGGTTTGAATTCGAGAGACCAAAATCCACATTGTTTTAGGTGGCTAATTCTTTTTTTTTTTTTGCTGATGTATAACTCATCTAGAATATTGTGGCTGCTTGTCCTTGTTTGTAAACCAGCTTCAGCCTTCAGGTAATCAGTTACAGAGGCTTTGCGGTAGTTAAAGTGGTGAATGGAGAGCTTCAACACTTCTCAAAAGCTCATTGGATGATTGGAGAATAACTATAAAATGAGCCTCCACTGATGCAGAACAGGTATAAGCACTAAGTTGGAATGTTTCGAAATGAAACATAATATTCCTTTTATCAAGGAATAAAGTAGATGCATTCCTGCACGGGTAGAAGAAGACTCAATTTGAGTAAGCAAAATGGCTGCCCTTGAAAAAAAATTTTAAGCTTAATTTATCACATGCCCGAAATATGCTTATTTTCATAGTCGTTGATCTGGAGATACTTGTGCACTTTTTTTTCCATTGTAGCTCTATAAAATAAGTTCTACAGACTCAAAAAGGGTTAAAATGATTGTGAAAAAGTTCCAAGACCGTACAAGAAAAAGTAGAAAAGAGAAAACAAAGAAATAAATTGGAATGCCCCTAGATTATAGAAGTCAGATCATGCAATAAGAATATTGGGTTCTATAAATCAGATTTGCTTATTTTGACTTGTTCGGACTCCTTATTGTTCATTTCTTTCTTGTTTTGAATTTAGTTTTGTATGTTATTTTACTTAATGCATTAAAAAGAAAGTGAATTCGGCAGCATGTCACTTATTTTAGTAAATGATTTGTGTTGCAGTTAAAGACTTTTTCATTGAAGTTCAAGCATTTTGCATTGAGTTTTCACGAATCAAGGAGGCAGCTGCATTATTTAGGCTTCTGAAGTCATTGGAATAATTGTCACTTTGACCCCTCAATCTTGTTTCCTTTTTACCCCTCCCAAGTATAGTTCTATTGTAGATAATGAATGTATCATGCTTAGAGCTTAATTAGCATATGTGTATTCATTTTCAATTTATGGATTATCAATAAAGTTGATAGTTCATCAATTTGTATATTCCATTTTCCTTTAGAATGCGATGAAATTAGTGGAGTGTTAAGAAGCTCGAATATTATACAAATGCAAAATACAACATGATACATATGTAATATTTAAATATAATTATCAATATCATGTCGTGTGTTTGATTGAATGAGATACTTTGATGCTTCATGGATGAAATGTTCTTTATAAGATGTAGAATTTGTGGCATTTGAGTAAAAAATTGTTTTTTTTAATATTTAAGAAAACATGGAAGTGACGACCTTGATCAACTACTATGATAATAATTAATCTTGACTCTGATTTGGGATCTAATGACAAATAATGGAAGAAACTATTTCAGAGTCTATTAAAATGAAAAAAAATAGGATTGGATTTTTTTATAAAAAAAGAAAAAGAAAAAAAGAGAGCAAGCGGATGGTGGAATGAATGAAACATAAAGACAAATAAATTTTTACTAATATTATGGAAATTATTTTGTTAATTATATATATTTATTTTTAATTTAAAATTTGTACCAATGTATAAAATAATCAAAAAAATTGTATTAAAATTGATTTTAAATAAGTATATATGCAATTCTATTGTAAGGGTAATTTTGTCATTTTATACTATTTTTATCCTATCATATCATTATCTAATTTATTCCAAACACAGAATAGGATAGTTTCTATCCTATCCTGTTGCACATCAAACACAGGATAGGATAGGAGTTATCCTGCTGTTATCCTATCTTACTGTTATCATATCCTACTATCATATTCTATCCTATCATATCCTGCTATCCAAACGAGCCCTTAAAGTGTAGAGTTTCCAAGCTAACATTCATTGGCCACATGACCAACACCTCCATAAATCTAATAAGATGAAGAAGAAGGAGGAGAACCAACAACATTAATGCTTAGCTTGTCTAGTTTCTGAAATAAGGCATCAACTTTAAAAGTTAGATGACTAAACGCATCTACTTCATAAATCCCTAATGGTTTTGGCTGCCTCTCACTACACCAGGAGTAGTGATTTTGAGCCATATCTTCAATCAGCTCATAGGCCTCATCAACTGTTTTGTTCATAAGTGCTCCTTTAGCTGTAGCATCCACAGACATACGGGTACTGTAAATCAGTCCATTATAGAACGTATGGACTATCAGTCACTTCTCCAACCCATGGTGTGGCCATATTCTGATAAGCTCTTTGAATCTTTTCCAAGCCTCATATAATGACTCGCCATCTTTCTAAGCAAATGTAGTGATCTGATTCTTGAGATAGGCCGTCTTGCTCGGTGGAAAGTACTTGGCTAGGAAAGCTTGTGAAAGCTGTTGCCAAGTGGTGATGGACCCTGATGGAAGAGAATGCAACCATGCATGGGCCTTGTACCTCAAAGAGAAAGGGAACAGTCTCAATCTGATGACATCTGAAGATATCCCATTCAGCTTCAGGGTGTCACAATACTCCAAAAAGACTGACAGGTGGAGATTAGGGTCTTCAATAGGTGACCCTCCAAATTGATTCTACTGAACCATCTGCAAAAGAGAAGGCTTCAACTCAAAGTTGTTAGCTTCAACAACTAGCCTAACTATGCTAGGATTCAGGCCATGAGTATCTGGGGCGGTAAAATCCTTTAGAGATCGATTATCTCTCTCCCCCATGGTAGCTGTAGAATTTTCTTACTGCTGTCTTCTTCTTGTCCTTCGTAGTGTTCGTTCAATTTCTAGATCAAATTCAGCCATGAACTCACATTCTCTTTGCATAAAAGAGAAACACACCTATAAAGGAAGAAAAGAAGCAAAAATCAGCAAGATGAAATTATGCAAGAAAAATAAATAAAAAGAAAGTGATTTAGTCTAGCTATTTTGAAAAATATCTAATATTGACTTTGCTCCCCGGCAACGGCGCCAAAAACTTGTTATGTTTATTTTACTAATTACCGCAAGCGCACAGCGTAGCTGTAGCTAGTCCGGCGAGTACGGGTCGTATCCCACAGAGAACAATGTTAATTACTAGAATTTCACAAAATATGCTATCTAAATTGATGCAATTTGATGAGAAAGTGTCGCAATTAAATAGATAAAAATAACCAATTAAGCAAAGCCTAGGGTTAGGGTTCACCACACTTATGATACTCAACAACAATTATATACCTCTAATTGCAATTATCTAGGTTATTGGGGATGGTTTAGCCTTAATTAATTAGCAATCTCTTTCAAGCATTACCAATTGTACCAAGGTTGATCCAATTGCCTACTTTTGTAGTTCTTAGTTCAACCTAGGTCTATTAAGCTTTATGCCAGCCAGGGAATACAATTAATCAGTTTTCTCGTGCCTACTAATTGATTCAATCCTAGAGAATCTTAAACTACTTTCGTGATTAAGATATCCCTAATTAACCATTAAGTTCAGGTTTTAATCTTTACCTTTCAGTTCATCAATTAAATACCTAAGACGTGATAGATTGGTGATCAGGCATTCTACCAACTCATTCATGCATATAATAGTTAATCCTAATCAATCTAGAAGTTATCACAATTAGTGTTCCAACATTCAATTCATCAACCCACTATCATCATATCACAAGTGAGTTTACTGAAACCCTAAATGAAATTTACTCACACATCATGTAAACAGAAACCAAATTTATATTCATTAAGTAAACCATGATAGTTTAGTACAATCTAAAGAGAATGAGTAGAGGTAGAATTAGAGAATTCAAGTAGAAAGATATAACCTGGTCTTCGAAAAAGTAAGTTGAAAATACAACTTTCAAATGCAGTAAATCCTACTCTAGAACATAAAATCCATAATGATTCAAGTAAAAATTTAACCTATAAGTGTTTTCTAAGCCTAAAAACTGAGTCTAAAGTGTCTCTCTGAGTCTGAATATGTCCTCCGTATTTTCCCTCGCCTATGTATCAATTTGGCAGCCAAAAACCCTAAAAAACATGTGCAGTACGGACCCGAAGCACCACCGTGTTCCAAGACACGACCTGGCCATGCTTTGGGCTAGTTTCTGAAGGTTCTTTACATCATCTTCCCAGAGCACGACTTGGCCGTGCTCCATGCCACCAAGCACGGCCTGGCCGTGTTGAGGCCTGCCGAGCTGCTTTCTTGCCAATTTTTGGTGTGTTGCCTCCGTGTTTCCTCCTTAGCATATCCCAAGTCCTTTTGTCTCTTCCCATGATTTTTTTCTCTTACTTCTTGGCCTCTTTTGCTCTACTACAAAAACAAAACAAACTACAACAGTATCCAGAACAAAGTATAACCAAAAGCAGAGAAATAACCACAAGTTACTATGAATTAGGGGATAAAATATAGCCATTAATTACTAAAAATTCCCCTTTATCAATTATGTAATGAATATTTCTTCTACTGACCCATTTGATTTAGTCTCTGTGAATAGTTCTTTTACTAATGTTAAATAGGGGGGTCAAAAAGTAAGCAATTGAAGAGGAAGTGAAGGATACAAAGGTAGAACCCAAGCACCCTCCACTTAATCTCAATGGAGTTAAGGAAAAAGGGAATGACCCAAGAGGAACCTTAAAGGTTGTTGGGCAAAGTCTCAAGCATCATACTAAGAGGCTATGGATCAAAAAGAAAGTCATTCAAACTTTCTTAAAACCTCCTTGTGCAAAAGAATGAAAATGAGTTTAGCTAATAACTTTAAACAAGAGCTTTGTGGGAGGCAACCCCCATTTTCATTTTTTTAAGTTTCTTTTTGCAAAGTTTTATTGCCTTTGATTTTGTTTTCATCTTTAATTTTAGTTTATTGCTTAGGTTATAGAATTTATGAGTGATTCCATATGCTTTTTAGTTCAATTTCAATGTCCCCAAGGTTGGAGAAAAGAATGATGTGCAAAGAAAATTCAAAAGGATAAAAAAGAGAGGCAAAATTCGAGAAAATTAGAGTTCCAGCATGTAACATTGGCTACCCATGTCATGGAGCACGTCTGTGCTTCAAGCACTGGCCCAAATCTAGAAGAATTAAGGTTTCCTATAGCCAACACGGGCTGGCCGTGTCACCTGACACAGTCATACCCCATGCATCCTTAAAAAAATACACCGTCAGCAAGAAGCACGGGCAGGCCATGCTCCCTACCACAACTGTGCCCAAGATGCCAACCCAACACAACCTCTCTACATTGCTTAACACGGGTCTTTCCCAAGAATTTTGGGAATCCAGCATAAAGCACGGGTGAGCCATGTTGTCCAACATGGCCTGGCCCAAGCTGTGCCTTAAGTCTATTCCAAAAAAAAGAAGAAAAAGGCCACTCTAGCCTAAAGCACAGGTGGACTGTGATGTGAAGACGGTGGACCATGTTGTGAAGCATGGCCATGCTTCAGACCTAGGGAATTTTTTCCCAATTTTCCCCCATTTTTCTTCCCATACCAGTTGTCTTCCTTCCAGTTGAGACTCTATCCATAGGCCATTGATAGTTAATGCTAGCCATTCATTCGAGCAGCTCATGTGCCTCATCGTTTGTTTTGAACAGAAGTGCCCCATTAGCTACTGCATCCCTATGGTTTGTGTTTGAGCATTAAGGCCATTACAAAAGCTCTCCATCTGAATGCAGTATAGGATTATGTGATGGGGGCATCTCTGTAGCAGCTCTTTGTACCTTTCCCAGGTGTCATATAGCGATTCCCCATCTAGTTGCTAGAAGGACGTGATATCATTCATTAATCTTGCATTCTTGGTAGGTGAGAAGTATTTTAGCAAAAACTTCTCTACCAAATCACTCCAGTTTGCAATAGAATCGGGTGGCAGAGAGTTTAACCATGCCTTAGCTCGATCTTTTAATGAGTAGGGGAACAGTTTCATCCTGAGAACTTTATCTATCACCCCATTCATTTTGAAAGCATCAGTGACTTCGATGAATACTCTCAGTTGAAGGTGTGGGTCTTCTGTAGGCATTCCACTGAATTGCCCTACAGTCTGCAACATCTGAAACATTACCGGCTTGAGCTTAAAATGAAGATTTTTAATTTCTGGTCTTACAATGCTCGGGTTCAACCCATTCAGGTTTGGTTGAACATAAGCATTTAGGACTCTATCTTTGTCATCCATGTTGTCTACTCCATTCTGGTTGGCCATTTTTGCTTGTTGCTAAGGTCCCAACAATCCTCTCCTTCTTCTCAGAAGCATTCTTTCTATCTCAAGATCTAGAGGTAGTATCTCTCTTTCGAACCTACTCATGCACTGCGTTCACCTGCCCAAAAATGATACCAGAATAACTAAAAGATAAAGTCCTTCACACAATCAAACATCTAATAATTATTTTCTAGTTGACACTCCCCGGCAACGGCACCAAAAACTTGTTGGTTGCAAAGTATATATGCAATGTGAGAACGCAAGTGCACGTGTCGTGACCAAGTAATACAATGATAAGTGAGTATCGTCCCACGAGGAGTACATTAGAAACTACTATAGAATGCTTTGACTTGTGAAATGCTGTAGCAAAATTCTATTAGTTCACATGATTTAATGTTTAGGAGAAATTAAAATTAAACAAACTAGACAAGGCTTAAATTAAGTTGAGAAACTCTAGGTTATGAAGAAGAAGATATTAGGTGAACTAGGGTTGCTTCAGGGTTGCCATGAACCTCTGCACTCATTTTGCTCTAGAAATTGCTACGACAATTACTTCAGTGCCTAGTCTATTCTTGAATGGGGTCTTTCCAAACTACCATTCCTTGCACTCTTGGGATTTGGACATGCATCCTTGCATCAATCCCAACCCCAGAGTTGTACTTGAAGCCCCAACTCTTAGGTCAATGGGAAAACCATACATTCCTATATTGGTTATGCCCACACATCCAACTCTTTTCCAGCCTTCACCTCCTTTCTAGGTTAATGATAGCCTCAGCCTTCCTCTATCTAATTTCAGTTAGCAGGAGAAGTTAAAATATACAAACACAGTTGGATGACACAGTATTGCTGCAGCAAAATCATTTATAAATTAAAATGTGCATGTGTTCATTGTAACCTGTCTATAACTCTAGCTGGAAAATTAGCCCAGCCTCATATCCAAACTGACTAGAAGTATTAGATTAACCAGTATGCAGTGAAGAGTAATACAACTACATGAAAAGAAAAATACAGTTTCCTGCTGACAATGAAAACACTAAAAAGAAAATGAAAGGGATCCTCAGTAGCAGTCATCTTCCTTGCTCCTATGCTTCACCATGCAGGGTTGCCCCATCCTAGCCTAGAGTGTAACCACGCAACCCACTCCAGACAAGGATTTTTGGGCTTTCTCTTTCAATTTTCTTCTGTCACCCGCCACGTCTCCCTTCTGTGCTTTATGTTTTCCCCTTTTATAGGCAAGCCTTGTGGTCTCATTAAGGTGGCCTGGTCTGCTGAAATTCTCTCTGCTTTTCGGCTAGCACCTCTGACAACAGCTTTCCCTCCACTTCCAATAGTGAAGGCTGTTCCTATACCTCCAGCAGTTTGTTGTGTCAGCTGGACACTCCTTTTCCCTTTGCTTGGTGGTGGCCGTACCTGTTGCACAGCTCTAAATCCCTACCCCCTACACTATATCACCAAAGGTAAGCCTCTCATCTTATGTATCATATTAAAAAGGACCAAGATCACCCTACATCACTCGGTTTGCTACCTTAATTGCTATGCATGTATACTGAATTGTCACAGCAAACAAAATGGATGATCTTGTGTCCGTGGGAGGGTAAACATTCTATTGAATCTGGGGGAATGAATGCTAATAAGTCAAAATGCATATTAAATATCCTTAGAAAAACATAGAGAAATTGTAATGAATTAGAGCTATCATCCCCCAACTAGAGGGAGATAGTAGTAGGCTTCAAATCACCCATCTAGAGCTTCTTGCATATGGATAATGGCATAAGACTCACACTAGCTCCAAGATCACATAAGGCTCTAGGGATTTGCACATCTCCAATGGAACAAGGTATAGAGAAGCTTCCAGGGTCCTTAAGTTTAGGAGGCAATTTATTCTGGATCAGTGCACTATATTCTTCAGCTAATGCCACAGTGGCATACTCCTCAATCTTCCTCTTGTTAGAGAGGATTTCCTTTAGAAATTTAGCATAAGAAGGCATTTGAGAGACAGCTTCCAAGAATGGAATATTAATGTGCAGCTTTTTCAGCACATCAAGGAATTTTCCATATTGCTTCTCTAATTTGGCTTTAGCCAGTCTCTAAGGGAAACGAACTTGTGGCTTGTATGGTTCAGGAGCCATATATTTAGGCTCTTTTTCCTCTTTCCTTTCACTAATTTGCTCTTTTTCTTCAGTTGCTTTTTCTGGTATATCTCTCAATTCTTCCTCTTTATCCACTGACTCAACCAATTACTTACCACTTCTCAAAGTGATAGCCTTGCAATGTTCTCTTGGATTCTCTAGCTGGCCAAGGAATTTGCCATAGTTTCTATTTGAAGAACTCGCTTGCTGTGCTATCTGAGTTTCTAGCATTTTGTTATGAGTAGCAAGTGAGTTAACTTTAGAAGCTAAATCCTTTATAGCCTCATTCATTGAATGATTCTGGGCTTTAAATTCTTCATTCTGTTTACTCTGTGTGGAGATGAAATTCTCCATTAAAGCCTCTAAATTTGACTTTGGTTGAGGAGGAGGATTGAATTGCCTCTGATTCTGAAACCCAGGAGGATGTCTAAAGTTATTCTGAGGCTACTAATTTGCATTCGGCTTGTACGAGAGATTTGCGTGGTTTCTCCAGCCTGGATTATAGGTATTACTGTAGGGATTGTTTCTTTGGTTGTTCACAAAATTTGCCTGCTCACAATCCTGAAGTGCAAGGTTTTCGACTTGACATTCATTGGCTACATGACCAACAACTCTATAAATCTCACAAGATGAAGATGAAGAAAGGGACCCAACAACATTGATGCTCAATTTATCCAATTTCTGAAACAAAGCTTCAACTTTAGAAGTTAGATAATTAAATGCATCTACTTCATACATACCTGATGGTTTTCTTGGCTGCCTCTCACTAGACCAGGAGTAGTGATTTTGAGCCATATCTTCAATCATCTCATAGGCCTCATCTACAATTTTATTCATCAAAGCTCCTTTAGCTGCAGCATCCACAGACATACGGGTGTTGTAAATCAGTTCATTGTAGAACGTATGGACTATTAGCCACATCTCCAACCCATGGTGTGGGCATACTCTGAGGAGCTCTTTAAATCACTCCCAAGATTCATATAGTGACTCCCCATCTTTCTGAGCAAAAGTAGTTATCTGATTCCTAAGATGAGCTGTCTTACTCGGTGGGAAGTATTTGGCCAGAAAAGCTTGAGAAAGCTGTTGCCATGTGGTAATGGACCCTGATGGAAGAGAATGCAACCATGCACGGGCCTTGTCCCTCAGAGAGAAAGGGAACAGTCTTAGTCTGATGGCATCAGAAGATACTCCATTCAGCTTCAATGTGTCATAGTACTCCAAAAACACTGAAAGATGGAGATTAAGGTCTTCAGTAGGTGACCCTCTAAATTGGTTCTGCTGAACCATCTGCAAAAGAGAAGGCTTCAGCTCAAAATTTTTGGCCTCTATGACTGGTCTGATGATATTCGGATTAAGGCCATGAGTATCCAGGGCGGTAAAGTCCTTAAGAGATCGGTTATCTCTCTCTACCATGGTAGGTGCAGAATTTTCTTGCTGCTGTCTTCTTCTTATTCTTTGTAGTGTGCGTTCAATTTCCGGATCAAATTCAACGACGAACTCATGTTCTCTTCGTATAAAAGTGAAACACACCTATAAAGGAAGAAAAAAAGCAAAAATCAGCAAGATAAAATTATGCAAAAAAAATTAAAAGAAAGTGATCTAGTCTAGCTATTTCACAGATATCTAATATTGACGCTTGTTCCCCGGCAACGACGCCAAAAACTTGTTGTGTGTACTTTACTAATTACCACAAGCACACAGTGTAGCTGTAGTTAATCCGGCGAATACGGATCGTATCCCACAGAGAACAATGTTAATTACTAGAATTATAAAAAATATGCTATCTAAATCGAGGTAATGCGATAAAGATTTTGTCACAATTAAGTAAATTAAGATTTCAATTAAACAAAGCCTAAGGTTAGGGTTCAACACACTTATGATATTCAACATTTAACTTGCACCCCTAAAAGCAATAATCTAGATAATCGGGGATGGTTTAGCCTTAATTAACTAGCAACCTCTTTCAAGCATTACCAATTGTACCTAGGTTAATCCAATTACCTACATTTGTGTTTCTTAGTTCAACTTAGGTCCATTAAGTTCTATACCAACCATGGAATACAATTAGTCGGTTTTCTCTTGCCCACTAATTGATTCAATAATAAAGAACCTTAAACTACTTTTGTGATTATGATATCCCTAATTAATTATTAGGTTCTGGTTTTAATCTTTACCATTCAGTTTATCAATTAAATACCTAAGACGTGATAGATTGGTGATCAGGCATTCTACCAACTCTTATTCATGCATATAATAGTTAATCCTAATCAATCTAGAAGTAATCACAATTAGGGTTCCAACATTCAATTTAACAATGTAGTATCATCATACTATAAGTGGGTTTACCAAAACCCTAGATCAAATTTACTCACACAACATAGAAATAGAAATCAAATTCATTCTCATTAAGTAATTCATTCGAGTTTAGTACAATCTAAAGAGAAGGAGTAGAAATAAGAGTAGAGAATTAAAGTAAAAAGATGTAACCTGGTTTGCAAAAAGGTAAGATGAAAATACAACCTTCAATCAGTGTAAATCTTATTCTAGAATATAAATTCAACAATGATTCAAGTAAAAACCTAACCTATGAGTGTTTTCTAAGCCTAAAAACTGAGTCTAAAGTGTCTCTCTGAGTCTGAATGTCCTCCTCTGCGTTTCCCCAAGCCTATGTATCAACTTAGTAGCCAAAAACCCTAAAATTCACGTGTTGAACGGACCCGAAGCATGGCCATGCTTCGAGCTAGATTCTGGGAAGTTTCTGCATCTTTTGCCCAGAGCACGGCCTGGATGTGTTAGGGGCTGCTATGCTCCTTTCTTGCCAATTTTTGGTGTGTTACCTCCTTGCTTCCTCCTTAGCATATTTCAAGTCCATATGACTCCTCTCATGATTGTATTCCTTTACTTCTTGGCTCTTTTGCTCACCTACAAGCATAAAACAAACCAAAGCATAACCAAATGCAAGGAAATAATCACAAGTTTACTACTAATTATGGGATAAAATATAACCAATAAACAATCAAATTTCCCCTTTATCATACAGTCACATGGCGATCTGTGTAATGTACTAGTAAGGGATGCCATACCAACAGCTGTGGTTATGTTAATGAGAAAAGAAAGAGAAATTGTGCCATGTCAGACTTGAGAATAGCCCGTACTGGAGAGTAGAAAGTACTCACCCTAACTGGAGTAGCTTGATATGAAAATAAGTTGATAGCCATCATATTGTAATATGAAAATAGTTATCATGCCATACATGTCATTATTATATGATTTTCATGTGCATAGATAAAGTGCATTAATGTAACCTAAGATATTTGTTGTATCTTATATAGATGAACATGACATGATGATCTATATTGATGATAATTGTGATTTATTGTTATTGTTGAACCTACTGGGATTTAATTCTCACTATATTTCCATATCATGTTCGAAAAACTAGTTTTGTAGATTTCCATATGGGATTTTGATCTTAGCACTTTGATTATTGGTCATGAATGTTGCTTCATCATGTTACATATTGATCATGCATTTGATGTATGTTTGAATACTTAGGCTGGTTTAGATAGTTCTGCATAGGTATGGCTATGGGCGGTAAAACTTTTAGCTTCTATTTTTAAGATTCTGGGAAAAATCGGTAAGGAATTAAAATAAATCGTTAACATGAAAGTTATAGATCTATGTCTCATGGAAATTTAGCCACTGGAATTATGCAATTTAGAGTTCATATGAGGTAGATATGATCCGATTAGTACACAGAGGTCAGAAAATGTTTATTCAGGGAAGAGTATGTTATTAAAGCTTTAGTTTTTGAATTTCTGGGAATATTCTGTAGGGAATTAAAATAGAGCGCAAAAATAACAATTATAGCTATATAGCTCATGGATTTTTACCAACTGGAATAACTCAATTTGGAGTTCAAATTTGGGCGATATGGTCTAATTAGTCAATAAAGTTCAGAACCTACACGAGAAGAAATAATACTAAATTTAAAGGAGTAATAACACCACTATATCTTACTATTTTGTTGATATGATTAACATAATAGTTTTATATAATTGTCTTAGCTTTTCATAGACACTAATATCATCTTAATCAGAGTTAAAATGAGAGAGTTATCCTCTGATTTGTAAGCAAAGGCTGTGTTGAAAGTTAGTAAAACCTATTTTCAATATTTTTTCTACCCTAGATGAATTTTTTTAAACTATAGGGTAATATTAGAAATCAATTTGAGGAAAAATGCTCTATAAAATTTGTAAGAACATGTGTTGGAAATGATATAAGTAAAAATAAAATGACTAAATGCCTAGACATAAAGAAAATGAAAAGATGAAAATAATATTCAAGAAAGAAGAGGAATTTTATAAATGAAAATAATAAATGCCTAGTGTATGCCCTAGCTATTGCCATTGCATGAACTTACTAGCATTTTAAGTGTGTAATTTTTAACATGGAATTTACCCTAGTACTCATATAAAATTTCCAAGAAGTTTTGAAAGTGCCGGTTTTATTTGAAAAATCTTAGTATGCTCTGTGGTTGCAGTATTTCCACATCAGAAAAGAATTATTCTAGTTACTGGAAAAAAAAATTGTGATTTGTGAAAAGTGCATGTCTAAGGAAAGCTCTGGCAAGGAAAGACTTGGTACTTAAGCGTGTCCATTAGTGACCCACCTCTCTTTCCTGGGAACTTTCCTGGTGCGCTGTTTACAGACTACAATTACTATCCAGTTATCGAGGTATTAGTGTTGAATTTTGACATGGACATATTTTATAAAGTAAAAATTAGAAAATGATTATATTCATGGCATAATCTCAGTTTACCAATGAATTTTGAGAATGATTATGTTTTGATAAATTATGGCATGAGAATATAATGAACATACTTGTTATTGGAATCATATTTTCGGCTATTAATATGAAAAGAAAAGAAATGAGCACGGTCACATGGCAATCCATGTGGTGCACCAGTAGGGGATGCCCTACCAACGGTTATGATTATGTTCATGAGAAAAGAAAGAGAAAGTGTGCCATGACGGACGGAGCGAGATAAGCCCGTACCAAAAAGTAGAGAATACTCACCCTGACGGGGGTAGCTGGAAGGAAGAATAAGTTGATAGCCATCATATGAAATTCGAAAAATAGTTATTCATGCCATACATGTCATAATTGTACAATTTTCATGTGCATGATAAAGTGCATTCATGTGACCTAAAGATATTTTCTGTAGTTTATACAGCTGAACATGACTTGATGAACTATATTGATGATGAATTATTGTTGAACATACTGGGATTTAATTCTCACTATATTTCCATATCATGTTCAGAAAATTAGCTATGCAGTTGTTTTCAATGAGACTTGTTATTGCCGTACGTATGATCGAGGTGCCCTATCTTGGGCAAATACCTATTATTGCGGACATATCAGTTGTTGAAGTGACTGAGATTCCGGCGGAGGTGCCGCCACCCGCACCAGTGGCCCCGGAAATAGTCTATGTGGATGATTAAAGCTTATATGTACATGTATGTCTTGTACAAATGTTTGTATTAATGATGTGAGTGTAAACTTAGTATTGTATAATTAAATAAATGTTATTGTGAGTTAAGATGAGGTAATAACTTCATGATGTTAAAAAAAAAATTGTTACATAAATGGAGCTGTTACATATCCAAACGCTAAATAACTTAATTTAAAAGGCCTTATTCTATAAGCACTTTTTACATAAGGCCTTGTTCTATAAGTTCTTAAATAAACTGTATACCCAAATTGGGCCTTACAACAAAAAGGCTCTCATGCCATAAAAGAAAAAGGTACAGTCCATAACTTATTTTGCATCGCATTATAAGCTGTCTAAAAGGGACTTGCCAATCAACTAAGCCATCCCACATATATTACAAAACTAGAAAATATACAATTCATATCCATATTCATATGAGTCAACCTTGAGACCCTTGTTGCTCACTTCTTGTTGGAGTATCTGGAATGTGATTATGTGGACATAAAAAGATTATATGACAATCACAATAGCTAGTAAATGGGGCTTACTTGGCATACCTTGGGTATCCCCTTAATTCCTGAGAATACATAGATAACATATCTTTAGACCATCATTTATCATAGCATAAAAGTCAGGCAACCAATGAAATTGATAAATTCAAGTTCATAAACATAAAGAGTGTTTTAAGAAAAACTCAGCTACCTCAATTCCTGTACAATCACTTCCTTTTAAAGGATGCCAATGTTACTACCAGCAAATCAAACTAAAACATAAAAGAGATTTTGGTTAATGCATACATATTAGCACCTAAAATCATAAGTCTTTAGTTTAAGAGCTTCTGCACTGCAAAACAAAACTGTGATTCTGCTCAGATTTTGGGTTATTATTAAATTAGACAAAAGTTTTCTAAAAATTCTAAAATTTTCCATGGAGGTTCCACTACATGTCTATTTTATTTCTTGGTTGTCTCAGCCCTTAAATCTTTCATTCACCCTAAGAACTACCTCCATAATCCAGAACAATACATATTGGTTTTAGTTATATTTCTATTCTATTTTCCATTCATTTGGATGTGTAACACTTCTTTAAAATTCATGATATTTGATATGGAGCATTCTAGATATGTTATATAATCACAATAAAAATTTTAAGTAAAAAATAATTCATTTGACCCCTCAAATAACAAACTTTTTCTACCTGTCCGCAGTTCTAGTCTGTTCTGACTAACTTCTCGTCGCACCGGGTTTCTATATTTTATTATATGCCTTAACATGCCCAGAATTCTATAAATTTTGGTGGGTCCTTAAATAGGATCCCTATAACATGTCATAAAAGTTTCTTACAAAAATTCAACATCTAACCCCTTTAATGTTTAGTATTTCCATCAATAGCCTGAGTTATCTAGCAGCTTTTTCTCAGGACTATTTTGATTGTAAATGACCTATTTTTAGGATCTCAAAAATCACAAAAATTTCTAGAATTGATTATCAATATTTCAATACTTTTCTCACCAAATATTAGAAAATTTATAGGCCATTTATCCAATCAAACAGTATAAGAACACAGGGCCTAAATATTTTAGGTGCATAATGTGTGGTGCTTCAGCATGTTTGTTGCTTAGATGGAAAAGATTGTTCCCTACCACTAGAATTTACTGCCTTCTCTCCTTCTTGGGTGCTAATGGCATGAGGAATGGAGTTTGAATTTTCTACCGAAAAATAATAACTGGACATCATGATTCTTGGCTGCTAGTTTCCACTAGTCAAGAGGAAAAGTTAACTGTGTTTCGGAAGGATTCCCTTGTGGTTTCTAAAGGGTGGGTGTGATAATGCAAAGGCATGAAGTGGGGTAGTCACCTTTGCATTATTTTTCTGATTGTGGGCAGAAAAATGGCTGAAGTGGGTGGCTGCTTCTTGGCTGGAATGTTGCTGAAATAATGATGGTTGTGTGGGAGGATTTCCTTGCTGAAAAGTGGCATTTTTCTTGGCTGATTTTGGTTGAATTTTTTGTGGCTATGTTACATGCTTTGGTAGGTGCAAGATGGCTGCAAGGTGGCTAAAATTTTGTGGCCAATGTGGCATGCTATGTGGCTACAACTTTATGGGCAACGTGGCATGCTTTGGTAGCTGCAAGGTGGCTGCAAGGTGGCTATAATTTTGTGGCCAATGTGGCATGCTATGTGGTTGCAACTTTGTGGGCAATGTGACATGCTTTGGTAGCTGCAAGGTGGTTGCAATTTTTTGGCAAATGTGGCATGCTATGTGGTTGTAACTTTGTGGAAATTGTGACATGCTTTGGTAGGTGCAAGGTGGCTGCAATTTTATGGCCAATGTGGCATGCTATTTGACTACAATTTTGTGGCCAATTTGACATGCTTTGGTAGGTGCAAGGCAGCTACTATTTTGTGGGCAATGTGGCATGCTTTGGTATGTGCAAAGTGGCTACAATTCTATGGGCAATGTGGCATACTATGTGGCTGAAATTTTGTGATGTTACTTGACAGCTCCTTAGTTATTTTATATTGCCTTAATTTACTACTAATCCTAAATTAGTAATGTCTTAAAAATATATTTGTATTTTCTCCCCATCCATTCTGCTCTTAAGAATTTTATTTATATGATTCATGATTAACTCTTTGTCACCTATTTTATAAATGCCTTATTGTTACTTAACTAAGCATTTTAATTCTTTGTCATATATATTTTCTACTTATTCTTAGATTTATCTAACTTTATTAGAGACTTAAGATGTTACATTTCCTTCCCCATTAAAAGAATTTTGTCCTCAAAATTTAACATACCTTATTCAAACAGATGTGGATAAGTCTTTTTCATTTCTTCTTCTGTCTCTCAAGTTACTTCCTAAGAGGTTAGTCCCTTCCAGACCACTTTAACTTGAGGGATATTCTTATTCCTCAATTGCTTAGTCTTTGCGTCGATGATCCGATCTGGCCTTACTATGCCTAACAAATTATCTTGTAAATGCATTGATTCATCCTCTATGATATGTGCAGGATCTGGGTTATGCTTTTTGAGTTGGGAAACATGAAATACATCATGAATCTGAGAAAGGTTTAGAGGAAGTGCAAGTTTATAAGCTACTAATCCGATCCAATCAATATTTTGGAAAGGATCAATGTATTTTGAACTGAGCTTTTTGGTTTTCAAATACCTTCACACACCCGTGAACATAGTTACCTTAAGGAAAACATGGTCACCTATTTTAAATTCTAGCGGCCTTCTTCTTTTATCTGCATAGCTCTTTTGTATACTTTGGACAGCTAGTAGTCTCTCTCTTATAAGTTCAATGTGCCTTGTAGTTTGGCCAATCAAATCAGGGCCTTGAAGACTCTTCTCCCCTAGCTCTACCCAACATAGAGGTGACATGTACTTTCTTCCATACAAATTGATGACTGCATTTCACTATAGTTTCTATGCATTGCCCATGATTGTTTACTGAATTTTTCTGGTGTTTTGAGCACTTTTTACCCTCTGATTTAATTGAATGGGATGATTTTTCTGGACATAACGTAGCTACCTCATTGCTGCAGCATTTCAGTGAACATGTATAGCAATGATAGCAAAACCCTGGGTGATAGTGGGGAAAGTTGTTTTCTCTCTCCCCTGCAATATTATGATTCTGCTTGATTTGGTGCAGGTGGCAGAGCTGCGCAGCAGGAGTAGCCACCAGTGAGCAGGAGACAGCAGCAAGGATATCGCAGGCTTCTGGTACAGGACTGTTTCCACTACTAAAGTTGGAAAGGAAAAAGCTGTGCAACAAAGGGTGTAACAACTCCATTTATGTAACAAATTTTTTATTATTTAACATCATGAAGTTATTACCTCATCTTAACTCACAATAACATTTATTTAATTATACAATACTAAGTTTACACTCACATCATTAATACAAACATTTGTACAAGACATACATATACATATAAGCCCTAATCATCCACATAGACTATTTTCGGGGCCACTGGTGCGGGTGGCGGCACCTCCGCCGGAATCTCAGTCACTTCAACAACTGATATGTCCGCAATAATAGGTATTTGCCAAAGATAAGGCAACTCGATCATACGTACGGCAATAACAAGTCTTATTGAAAACAACTGCATAGCTAATTTTCTGAACATGATATGGAAATATAGTGAGAATTAAATCCCAGTATGTTCAACAATAATTCATCATCAATATAGTTCATCACGTCATGTTCAGCTATATAATCTACAGAAAATATCTTTAGGTCACATGAATGCACTTTATCATGCACATGAAAATTATACAGTTATGACATGTATGGCATGAATAACTATTTTTCGAATTTCATATGATAGCTATCAACTTATTCTTACTTCAAGCTACCCCGGTCAGGGTGAGTATTCTCTACTTTTCAGTACGGGCTTATCTCGCTCCGTTCGACATGGCACACTTTCTCTTTCTTTTCTCATGAACATAATCATAACCATTGGTAGGGCGTCCCCTACTGGTGCACCACACGGATTGCCATATGACCGTGCTCATTTCTTTTCATTTCATATTAATAGCCGAAAATATGATTCCAATAACAAGTATGTTCATTATATTCTCATGCCATAATTTATCAAAACATAATCATTCTCAAAATTCATTGGTAAACTGAAATTATGCCATGAATATAATCATTTTCTAATTTTCACTTTATAAAATATTTCCATGTCAAAATTCCACACTAATACCTCGGTAACTGGATAGTAATTGTAGTCTGTAAACAGCGCACCAGGAAAGTTCCCAGGAAAGAGAGGTGGGTCACTAATGGACACGCTTAAGTACCAAGTCTTTCCTTGCTAGAGCTTTCCTATGCACTTTTCACAAATCACAAATTTTTTTTCCAGTAACTAGAATAATTCTTTTCTGATGTGGAAATACTGCAACCACGGAGCATACTAAGATTTTTCAAATAAAACCGGCACTTTCAAAACTTCTTAGAAATTTTATATGAGTACTAGGGTAAATTCCATGTTAAAAATTACACACTTAAAATGCTAGTAAGTTCATGCAATGGCAATAGCTAGGGCATACACTAGACATTTATTATTTTCATTTATAAAATTCCTCTCCTTTCTTGAATATTATTTTCATCTTTTCATTTTCTTTATGTCTAGGCATTTAGTCAATTTATTTCTACTTATATCATTTCCAACACATGTTCTTACAAATTTTATAGAGCATTTTTCCTCAAATTGATTTCTACTATTACCCTATAGTTTTTTTTAAAAAAATTCATCTAGGGTAGAAAAATATTGAAAATAGGTTTTACTAACTTTAAACACAGCCTTTGCTTACAAATCAGAACATAACTCTCTCATTTTAACTCCGATTAAGATGATCTTAGTGTCTATAAAAAGCTAAGACAATTATCTAAAACTATTATGTTAATCATATCAACAAAATAGTAAGATATCATGGTGTTATTACTCCTTTAAATTTAGTATTATTTCTTCTCGTGTAGGTTCTGACCCTTACTAACTAATTAGACCATATCTCTCACATTTCAACTTTAAATTGAGTTATTCCAGTTGGTAAAAATCCATGATGTTGGCGCGCTATTTTAATTCCTTACAGAATATTCCCAGAAATTCAAAAGCTAAAGTTTAATAACATATTATTTCTTCTCGTGTAGGTTCAGACCTTTACAGACTAATTAGACCATATCTCCCAAATTTGAACTCCAAATTGAGTTATTCTGGTTGGTAAAAATCCATGAGCCATATATCTATAATTGTTATGCTGGCGCTCTATTTTAATTCCCTACAGAATATTCCCAAAAATTCAAAAACTAAAGTTTAATAACATATTATTTCTTCTAGTGTAGGTTCTGACCTTTACTGACTAATTAGACCATATCTCTTAAATTTGAACTCCAAATTGCGTTATTCCAGTTCGTAAAAATCCATGAGCCATATATCTATAATTGTTATGTTGGTGTGCTATTTTAATTCCCTATAGAATATTCCCAGAAATTCAAAAACTAAAGTTTAATAACATATTATTTCTTCTCGTGTAGGTTCTGACCTTTACTGACTAATTAGACCATATCTCCCAAATTTGAACTCCAAATTGAGTTATTCCAGTTGGTAAAAATCCATGAGCCATATATCTATAATTGTTATGTTGGCGCACTATTTTAATTCCCTACGGAATATTCCCAGAAATTCAAAAACTAAAGTTTAATAACATACTCTTCCCTGAATAAACATTTTCTGACCTCTGCGTACTAATCATATCATATCTACCTCATATGAACTCTAAATTGCATAATTCCAGTGGTTAAATTTCCATAAGACATAGATCTATAACTTTCTTGTTAACCATTTATTTTAATTCCTTACTGATTTTTCCCAGAATCTTAAAAATAGAAGCTAAAAGTTTTACCGTCCATAGCCATACCTATGCAGAACTATCTAAACCAGCCTAAGTATTCAAACATACATCACAAGCATGATCAATATGTAACATGATGAAGCAACATTCATGACCAATAATCAAAGTGCTAAGATCAAAATCCCATATAAATATTACAAATTTCAAAACTTTTCTTCAAAAAGAAATATTGTTAAACTTACCTAAAAATCTCCCTAGCTCACTTAGTGAATTGGTTTTCTTGTTTGCTCTTGAAAGAAGTAGCAAGACTCCTCCCTTCCCTTAGCTTTTCTAGCAGCTTAGGTAAGAGAAGGAGGGTGTGTTTTTGATCCTCAAAGATAAAGAAGAAAAAATGGATTCAAGTGGGGATTAAGGTAACTTACCTTGAGTATTTAGCCTTCTAAACTTCTCCTTCTTTTTCCTTCCTTTCTTCTCCTCTCTTTCTCTCCTTTCCTCACTCTACCTTGCTTCTATTTCTCTCTCTTCCTCACTTGCACAAAATTAAGATGTTATGGGGTGGGTTTTACTTATATAGACCACCAAATAATTCACCTTTCATGATCATGGATGTACCTTATCACAATTAAGATACACTTTGTTGAATTTTTGGAAAACAAACAACTTATGTTCTTGTCTTCCTCTTTCTTAGTCAAGATATGCATAGGAAAAGGAGATTTGCAATTTGAAATTTATGATGATATGTTCTTAAGATAAGGGACAAGGTCCCTTTGATTTAGGGATTCATTTCCATTTTCTTTTGTCTTTAACAAGTATGATAGGTTTGCCTTTTTAGGTGGCAAATTTCTAGCCCTTGAATTTCCATTATTTGGTTGATATTTTTTGTGTGGGATAGGAATGTTTTGTCCTAATGCCAAGTATTATCATACCACTTGCTAAAATTATGAGTGTAGGATATAGATGTTTTTGTCCTAAAGCCTTGTATTATCATGCCACTTGGCAAAATTATGAATGTAGAATCATACCACTTACTAAATTTTTATCTTAATGCCATGTAACCTAATCTTTATTATTATTACATTATTATATCATCACCTAATTTATTTTATTTTATTTTTCCTCTTGGATTTGGGCTTATTCCTACCCATTATGGGCTTATTCCTACCTATTTTCTTTGCTTTGAATAAAATTTTACCTTTCTTGGAGGGCTTGAACACATTATCATAATTTTTTGGGCTATTGGTCCAATTTCTATATCCTAATCCAAGTCTATGTTTTATTTCTTGTTTAGGTTATCCAATGGGCTTGCTAGAAACTTATGTGAAGTGGAAAAATTCTATATGAAGTGTCTATAGGTAAAAGCCCAATGTATGGGTGAAGATGTTAAACTTAATAATTCTAGTTCTTGAATTAGGAAAAATTACCCTAATCCAATGTTCTTAAAATTTTAAGACCTTTACTTGTTTCTAAAAATTTATCTTCCTTATCCAAGAATTTTACATCTCTTTAATATGTTATTTCTATTTTTTTCCTATTAGGTTTTTCTTCTTTATTTGTTTTCTTAATGTTAAAAACATTTTCTATGCATATACATAAGGTGAAGAATTTCTAAGGATTATATTTTCCTTAGATATCTAAAATATTGTCTAATAAATTTTATTTCGTTAATGTACTTTTAAGGAAATTAGGGATGTTACAAAGGGCACCTGCTACAGAGCAGAAGGAATGACAGCAATCCAGGGCGCTTTACTGGGACCACAAGGGCTGCCTATAAAAGGCCGAAAAGTAGCCAATGGAAGAGAGCCCGCCGGGGAAGAAAGAGGAAAGAACTAGGAGAAAAATAACACCATAACCTAGAGTGCTGCTAACACCGGAAGGTGCAGCACGCGGGGATAGTGTGCTAGTATAGAAGGGAACTTTGTTTTTTGTTGTTTTTTTTACTGCTTTATCAAAAAGAAAGAACTGCATTTTGTAATTTAGTTTTTATCTCTTAAAATGCACACCAGTGTTTCTGGAGTTTCTGTAACCAGTGCACCCATGAGGCTTGGCTAGTTTCCAGCTGGAGTTGCACAAGGGTTGTAATGGACCGAAGCACATTTTTATTATCAATACATTTTGCTGCAGTTTGTTACCATTCAGCTGTATATCCTGTAGTTTTTCTTTCCTTAATAACGGAAGTTTGGAGGAAGAAAACCGAGGCCATCATTCACTTGGGAGGGTAATAGAGGCTGACAAAAAAGCTGAGTGTAAAGGGGTACCTCATGTAGGGATATACGGGTACCTCATTAGTCCCATAATGTATTGCTTGCGCAATTCAGAGGTAAGTACTTGTGCAAGAATGCGTGTCCGCACCTTGGAGTTGTGAGGAATGGTAGTCTGGGAAGACTCCATTCAGAACTGATTTGGCACCAGGGATCTTTGCTGCAGCAAAGTCTAGGGCATATCTGAGTGCTAAAGTCCATAGCAACCCTGAGCACCCCAGTTCTCCCCAATTAGTTTCCTTTCTATTCCCTATTACTTTTCAGTCTAGTTACAGTAAAGATCATCCAACCCATGTCTATTTCAATTTTGTGAACAACTTAGCGTTGCTACAGCATTCATATAGCAAAGGTCTCTAAACAGTTTTAGTTCACTCCTCGTGGGACGATACTCACTCCTCACTTTATTACTTGGTCACGATACGTGCACTTGCGTTCTGACATTATATTCATCTTTGTATGAACTACACAAACACCAACACAAATCTTCAAAGGGAGCCATCTGGATACTGGAATGATAACTATTATTATAAGCAGATTCAGCTAAAGGATCCCAGTTTCCTTTCATTTCTAGTACACAAGCCCTAAGCATATCTTCTAAAGTCTGAATTGTTCTCTCAGTCTGCCCGTCAGTTTTTGGATGGTAGGCCTTGCTAAACCTAAGTTTAGTACCTAAGGCATCTTGTAAGAATCTCCAAAATCTAGAAGTAAACCTAGGGTCTCGATCAGAAACAATACTGGTAGGTAGCCCATGGTGTCTGACAATTTCATGAACATACACTTGTGCTAACTTGTCTAGAGAATAGGTAGACTTAATGGCTAAGAAGTGGGCAGACTTGGTTAGTCTATCCATGTTTACCCAAATTGCATCATATCCAAATGATGTCCTCGGAAAACCCATGACAAAATCCATAGAGATGTTATCCCATTTCCACTCAGGAATATCTAAGGGTTGGAGCAATCCGCTAGACTATTGATGTTCTACCTTGACCCTTTGACACACTAAGCACTTAGACACATAATGGGTTACGTCCATTTTCACCCCAAGCCACCAGAAACTCCTCTTTAAGTCTTGATACATCTTAGTGGCTCCAGGATGTAGGGTATACCTACTCTTATGAGCTTCAGCTAGGATACTATCTCTCAATTTCTTCACCTCAAGTACACATAACCGCTATCCAAACTTGATGAGCCCATCCTCAGCAATGTGAAATTCTTTAGACATACCCTAGGATATTTGTTCCCTAATGTCCTTCAAGTATGGATCAGAAACTTGAGCATCTTTAATTCTATCCCTTAGATCATTATGAATCCTCAATTCACTCATAAGGAGGCTACTAAGCTGTGGAGAAATATAGAGATTGAAATCTCCCATGCCCTCAATTAGTTCCTACTCCTTAAGCATCAATGATGCCATATGGAGGGATTTCCTGCTCAAGGCATCACCAACCACATTTGCCTTGCCCGGATGGTAATTAATGGTGAAATCATAATCTTTTAGGAATTCCATCCATATTCTTTTCCTTATATTTAACTCCTTCTGGTGAAAAAGGTACTTAAGACTCTTGTGATAACTAAAAACTTCAAACTTGACACCATACAAATGATGTCTCCAAATCTTAAGGGCAAACACTACAGCTGCTAGTTCCAAATCATATGTGGGGTAATTCTCCTCATGAGGTCTAAGCTGTCGAGAAGTATAAGCTACTACTCTACCCTGCTGCTTTAAAACACAACCTAAACCCTTCTTAGATGCATCACTATATATTGTAAAGAGTTCACTAGGGTTAAGTATCACTAGAATTGGGGCAGAGGTTAGCCTAGCTTTCAATTCTTGAAAACTACTCTCACATTGACCATCCCAGACAAATGGTTGATCCTTCTTGGTTAACCTAGTTAGAGGCATGGCTATCTAAGAGAATCCCTAGATAAATCTCCTATAGTGTCCTGCTAAGCCTAGAAAGCTTCGTATTTCAGTGACTATCTTTGGTCTTTCCTAGTTAACCACTTCTTTCACTTTACTAGGGTCCACTGTTGTCCCCTCCTTAGAGACAACATGTCCTGGAAATCTCACCTTTGTTAGCCAAAATTCACACTTGCTAAGCTTGGCATACAATTTCCTATCCTTCAGGGTTTGCAACACTATTCAAAGGTGATTCTCATGTTCTTCAAGGCACTTATAATAAATTAAGATGTCATCTATGAAAACCACAAAAAAATTATCCAGGTATGGCCTAAAAACCTTATTCATATAATCCATGAAAATGGCTAGGGCATTGCTTAACCCCAAAGGCATGACTAGGAACTCATAATATCTATATCGGGTTCAGAAAGCTGTCTTTGGGACATCTTTGACCTTAATTCTCAATTGATGGTAACCTGACCTCAAATCTACCTTAGAGAAGACTGACACTTTAGCTAATTGATCCAGTAGGTCATCTATTCTAGGCAGCGGATATTTATTCTTGATGGTTACTTTGTTTAACTGCCTATAATCTATACACAACCTAAGGCTACCATCTTTCTTTTTAACAAACAAGACTAGTGCACCCCAGGGGGATACACTGGGTCTAATGAATCCCTTCTCTAAAAGTTCCTTTATTTGTTTCTTAAGCTCAGCTAGCTCTACAGGAGCTATCCTATAGGGATCCTTAGATATGGGGCCTGCACCAGGCACTAAGTCAATGGAGAACTCTACTTCCCTATCAAGAGGGAGATTGCTAAACTCCTTAGGGAATACTTCTGGGTAATTCCTAACAACAGGTATGTTTTCTATGCCTTCTTCTACATTTGCTTGCAAAGAAAAGAAGACTAGAAACCCATGATAACCCTTCTTAAGGTATTTCTCATCCTGGGTGGTGGATAAGTAAGAAGTTTCAGTGGAGTGTTTAAAAGCAGGACCACAAATAGGTAAGGAAACATATTTTCTAGAACAATCAAGAATTGCATTATTAGCATACAACTAATTGATTCCAAGAATAACATTAATATCAAACAAAGGAAGGCATACAAGATTACATATATGATCAAATTGTACAACATAATTGATACAAGCATCAGAAGTTATGACATGAATACTAGTAGGTGTGGAAATAGAAAGATCATATGGCAAAGTATCCACAGTCAAACCCAGACTCTTAGCATAATTATATGAAATAAATGAATGTGTAGCACCAGAATCAAACAATGCATCTACAAGTAAGTTTCGGATCATTAACATACCTTTCATCAAATTTGGAGATTGGCTAGCCTCTTGTTGGGGAAGAGCAAACACCTGTCCCTGATTCTATGGTCTGTCATCAAGAACTAATCCCCTCCTTGCTCGATAATCCTTAGAGTAGTGGCTAGGTTTTCCACAACTGTAGCAGATGTAACATCCAGTAATTTTTATTTTTAAATAATAATGTTTTGCTATAAACAAATATATTTTTATTTTTTAAAAAATAATTATGTTTTGCAAAAAGCAAGTATACTTTTAATTAAATTAATTATTGTTTTATTTAAAATAATTATATTGGCCTTGAATAAATTTTTGTTGTGTTTTTAGAAATACTTTTTATTTTATTATGTATAAAGATATTTATTTTATGATTTGTTTTATTAAGATTTTTATAAAGAAAAATCATGATTTAAGAGTTTCACTAAAGGTTTATGAGAATGTAAATTTTTTAAAAAATTTGGGATGTTTTAGGATGAAAAATGGTATTTATATGAATATATATAAAATAAAATTCTATTATTTAATTATTAAATAATAATAATAATAATAATAATAATAATAATATTTATTATAAAGAATAAAGAAAAGGGGAACGGGAGACCGAAACCAAAATGTGAAAATGGAAGAGAATGAATAGTGTGAATAGTAACCTTTATTTTCTTCTCTAAATCTAAAGTGTCTATAGGCCTCTGATCTCAAAACTAACGGTACCACTGGATTCAAGATGAAAAATACTACGATTTTGACCAAACAATTTCTCAAATCAGCCGTAGATCGAAAGTAGAAAATCTCAAAAAAAGGTAAACTCTGAAACTATTACTTAGAGACCTCAAATTGAAAATCTGACACTGTAGATGGATTCAGGAACTAGATAAACCTTACGATATGAAATTTTTTAGCTATCTGACAACTTTTTATTTTTGGTGAATAATATTTTTTGGCCATAAATAGTGACCAAGTTTCCGGAGTCATTTTCTTAATTTTTGAACTCTCCGGACACGTTTTTTAAGTCTATTTAGTCAAAGGTGGATTGAAAAAGTGTATTTTAGAGCTGTCCAATTTGGAGCCCTTACCCTGTGAGTAGATAATTCTTTCTATGATTTACCCCATGCTCTTCTTGAACTATAAATGTATAATTGTTTCTATTTATAAATTATTTATGCTATTATAAGTTTCTGAAATGTGTTAAAATATCTATTTTGCTTACGAACTGGCACATAGTTCAAGAAGAGTATGGTTTTAGAAATGGATTTTGGAACTCATTGAATATGTGGTTCTAAATGTATTTATCATTATTTGATAAAGTAAATATTATGTGCACAATGCATTGATTTGTAAAGTTATATACTTGTGAAAATGATGCATGTCATATTATAATGAGATTGAATGGTAAGCGTAAAGCTCATGGTGAGTTACTTGGTAATTATGGCAAGCGTAAAGCTCATGGCGAGTTGCTTGATAAATATGGCAAGCGTAATGCTCATGGCGAGTTGCTTGATAAATATGACAAGCGTAAGGCTCATGGCAAGTTGCTTTATAATTTTACATGTATCTATATGTATGGATGAATATCGATAGGTTGTATGGCTTGTGACGGTACCAAATAGTGGATGCACTATTAGCCTGAGTGAACCGGAGGAGGGCCGCTCCAACCGGGTGACAGTGGTAATATGGGTGGTAGGAGGGTGATGTACTCACATTCCCTAATCACTTATTATGACTGTAGTCGATCAGTCACTATGCGTATAGCAAATGAGTTATGTTTTTATTGCATTGACCAGATCACCGATTGAAACAAGTGCATTAAAAGTGATGATTTTATCTTCAAATCATAATATTTTACTATAACTTATACAGCTGAGCATAACAACATTTGCTTACTGATCATACCGTGCTGCATATGGTTTTGGATATCTAAATATCCTTTGATTTGAGAATATTTGAAATACGGGTCCGATATGAATGTACTTCTAAACTATATTTTCTATGTGACAAATTTTAAAATATAAGTACATCCATATGCTGACCTAAGAGGTCATAGGAGGAATTATTTACTCACTCAGTTGTCAAACTCACTACACGATATTTCAACATTTTTCAGATAGGAATACAGAGTCTGATTCTGTAGATAGGTGATTAGTTAGGTGGCATATTCTCTGGGTCTACGTTGTTTTCAAGGCTCGCAGTTTTGAATTATACTGTGTTTGTATTTTAGAATATGCTCTGAATGCTACAGGCAGGATCCCTGCTTCTGTTGTTACTTTAACATGTATAACTTGGTCTGTATAATGTATATACATGAGAGAACAAATATATATATCTATTTCTATGACAAAGATTAGTGGTATGCATGTTATGAAAAAAATATCTGATTGCAAAAAAAAAAAAATTGTTTGTTTCACCTACTCATAAATTGGAGGCATTACAAGTTGGTACCAGAGGATTAGGTTTTCCTGTGGCTATCAGAGCAAAGGATTCTTTAGAAAGACCTTTAGTATGGGTATGAGCCAGACATATTTATACTTCAGGTGCTATTGAGGGATTCTATAAAATTTCAATTCCCTTTTTATTTCAAGTTATTAAATTTCCTAGTATAAAGTTGATTGAATATTGTGACATCTTAAGAGGTATCTACGGGTCAATTACTGCCTGAAAGTGAAAGGGATAGGTGCCCGATAGAATTTAAAGAATTGAGACAAATGTTAAATAAGATCATTTCTGAATATAATATCTGTTTTACTTGAATGCCTAGATATGGTAGACTTTGATATGATATTAGAAATGGATTGGTTGGTAATATGTCAGGCCACTTTAGAATGTCATCCGACGATAATTAAATTCAATACTCTTGGAGAATCTTCTTTCTTGATACAAGGAGACTATAGTGAGGTACCCAAAAATCCAAGGATATTTGGCAATAATGGGAGATGTTGATATAAAGTATACCAGTGTAAATCAAGTTCCAGTGGTTAGAGAATTTTTTGATGTAATTCTTGAGAAATTGTCAGGATTATCTCGAAACGTAACATAGAATTTGGTATTGATTTACTTCCTGAAACCCAACCAGTGTCTATACCCCCATATAGAATGGTAACGACTGAACTCAAGGAATTGAAGAATTAGTTGTAGGACTTGTTGGACAAAAGATTTTTATACCCTAATACTCCTTCTTGGAGAGCTCAAATACTATTTGTGAAAAATAAAAGATGGATCGTTACAATTGTGCATAGATTATAGACAGTTGAATAAAGTGATAGTGTGGAATAAATACTCATTGTAACATCCCGTAATTTTTAGATATTTTCCTTATAAATTCTTCACCTTACATATATGCGTAGAAATGTTCTAATATTAATGGAATAGGTAAAGAAAGAAAACATAAGAGGAAATATTAGAAATAAACATGCTAAAGAAAGGTGAAATTCTTAGGTAAGGAAGATAATTTTTTGTGAAGTAAAGGTCTTAAAATTTCAAGAGATTGGATTAGGGTAATTTTTCCTAATTTAAGAGTAAAAGTTACTAAGTTTAGTATCTCTACCCATAAATTGGACTTTCACCTATGGACACTTCATATAGAGTTTTTCTTCTTCACATAAATTTTTAGCAAGCCAATAGGATAGCCCAATGAAGAAATAAAACATAGACTTGGACTAGGATATAGAAATTGGACCGATAGCCCAAAAATCAAGAAAATGTGACCAAGCCCATTATGAAATGTAGAATTTTAACCAAAGTAAAGAAAATGGGCAAGAATGAGCCCAAACCCAAGAGGAAAAATGAAAATAAAATAAAAATAAAGTGATGGAATAATGGTGTAATCAAGATTAGGTGATTTGTCATTAAGACAAAAATTTAGCAAGTGGTGTGATTCTACATTCATAATTTTACCAAGTGGCATGATAATACAAGGCTTTAGGACCAAAACATCTATATCCTACACTTATAATTCTAGCAAGTGGTATGATAATACATGGTATTAGGACAAAACATTCCTATCCCACACAAATAACATCAACCAAATAATGGAGATTCAAGAGCTAGAAATTTGCCACCTAAAAAGGCAAACCTATCATACTTGTTTCAGACAAAAGAAAATGGAAATGAATCCCTAAATCAAAGGGACCTTGTCCCATATCTTAAGAACATATTATCATAATTTTCAAAATACAAATCTCCTTTTCCTATGCATATCTTGACTAAGGAAGAGGAAGACAAGAACATAAGTTGTTTGTTTTCCAAAAATTCAACAAAGTGTATCCTAATTGTGATAAGGTAGACCCATGATCATGAAAGGTGAATTATTTGGTGGTCTATATAAGAAAACCCACCCTTACAACATTAGAATTTCGTCCAAGTAAGGAAGAGGAAAAATAGAAGCAAGGTAGAGTGAGAAAAGGAGAGGAAGAAAGGAAGAAAGAGGAAGGAGAAGTCTAGGGGACTAAGTGCTTCAACTAAGTTTAACAATTTTTTTTTTGAAGAAAACTTTTGAAACTTATAATATTTATATGAGATTTTGATCTTAGAACTTTGATGATTGGTCATGGATGTTGCTATATCATGTTACATATTGATCTTGCATGTGATGTATGTTTGAATACTTAGGTTGGTGTAGATAGTTCTGCATGGGTATGGCTATGGTTGGCAGAATTTTAAGCTTCAGTGTTTTAATTTCTGCAACAATCTATAAGGAATTAAAATAAATGGTTAACATAAGAATTAAATATATATGTGTCATGGATTTTTAGCCACTGGAATTATCAATGTGGAGTCCATATGAGGTAGATATGGTCTAATTAGTAGTCAAAGGTCAGAAAATGGTTCATCAGGGAAGAATATGTTAGGATAGTTTCTGTATTTTAATTTATGGAAATTATCTGTATGGAATTAAAATAAATGGTTAACATAAGAATTATAGCTATGTGTGTCGCGGATTTTTATCCACTAGAATCATTCAATTTAGAGTTCATATGTGGTAGATATGTTTCGATTAGTAAACAAAGGTCAGAAAATGGTTAATCAGGGAAGAATATGTTAGGATAGCTTTGGTGTTTTAATTTCTAGAAAAATTATATAAGGAATTAAAATAAATGGTTAACATATGAATTATATATTTATGTGTCAATGATGTTTAGCCACTGGAATCACATAATTTGGAATTCGTATGTGGGAGATATAGTCAGATTAGTAAGTAAAGGTTAGAACCTACCCGAGAAGAAATAATATTGCATTTAAGGGAGTAATAACACCAAGATTTATTACTATTTGGCTAATATGATTAACATAATAGTTTTAGATAATTGTCTTATATTTCCATAGACACTGAGATCACCTTAATCGAAGTTAAAATAAGGGAGTTATTCTCTGATTAGTGAGTAAAGGTCACAGAGCACGACCAGGCCGTGTTTTGGGTGCTTCAAGCACGGGTTAGCCGTGTTCGGGGCTATTTTTGAGTACATTTGAAGTATTTTTAAAGCATGGCCGTGTCCTGGAACATGGCCAGACCGTGTTGGAAGTTGGTTAAGCTATTTTCAACATTTTTCTATCCTAGATGAACCTCTTTAACTATAGGGTAATAATAGAAATCAAATTGGAGAACAATGCTTTATAAATTTGTAAGAACATGTGTTGGAAATGATATGAATAAGAAGAAAATTACTAAAGGCCAAGCATAAAGAGAAGGTTAGATATGATGAAAACCTACATCAAGAAAATAAAGAAATAAAATTAATATTTAAAAAAAGAAGGTGAATCTTATAAATGAAAATAATAAATGACTAGTATATGCCATAACCATTACCATTGTATGAACTTCTTACCATCTTAAGTGTGAAATTCTGACATGGAAATGTTTTATAAAGTGATATTTGAAATGGTTATGTTCATGGCATGATTACCAATGATTTATGGTAATAGTTATATTTTGATGAACATACTTGATATTGAAAGCATATTTTTGGCTATCATTGTGAAAAGAAAAGAAATGAGCACGGTCACATGGAAATTCGTGTGGTGCACCAGTAGGGGACGCCCTACCAACGGTTATGATCATGTTAATGAGAAAAGAAAGAGAAAGTGGGCCATGTCGGACAGAGCGAGAAAAGCCCATACCAGAGAGTAGAGGATACTCACCCTGATCGGGGTAGCTTGAAATGAGAATAAGTTGATGACCATCATATGATATTCTGAAAATAGTTAATCCTGTCATACATATCATTACTGTATGATTTTTATGTGCATAGATATAATGTATTCATGTGACCAAAGATATTTTCTGTAGTTTATACAGCTGAACATGACGTAATGAGCTATATTGATGATGATTTATTGTTGAACGTACTGTGATTTAATTCTCACTATATTTCCATATCATGTTGAGAAAATTAGTTATGCATTTTTTTCTATGGCTCTGGCTTTTAGTGCACCTTGGATCGAGTTACTTTATGTTGGGCAGATCTCAGAATAAATAAGATGTTTGGGGTCGAGTTGGCTCAGATCCCGGTGAAGGTGCAACCACCCGCACCTGTATCTCTAGAATTGGTCAACCAAAATAAACAAGATGTAAATATCTATGTGTTTGATATGTTGCATGTACGTTTTGATTAATGACGTGTATGTAAACTCAATATTGTATAATAATAAAGAAAAAAAGTTGTTACACTCATGACCTCATATAGATGATTTATTTGACCAGTTACAAGGTGCTCAATATTTTTTTTCAAATATTGATTTGAGATATGAGTATCATTAATTGAGGATAAGGGAAGATGATATTAAAAAAAATCTTTTAAGACTCATTATGGGCATTATGAGTTCTTGGTTATGTCATTTAGTTTAAGAAATGCCCCAGCTGAAATCATAGATTTAATAAATAGTAATTGAGTCATCCTTGGATCAATTTGTTATTATATTTATTGATGATATACTATAATATTTCAAGAGTTCAGAGGATCATAAGAAACATCTAAAGATAGTTTTACCAACTCTAAGGGAGTATGTTTGGTAAAGATGGTATCCAATTAGACTTTAAGAAAGTAAAAGTGGTACAATAATGGCTACGTTTTACTACATCTAAAGATGAAGATCCAAATCTAATTTGTGCTTCCTATGGTTGTCTGTCGTCCATTCAATTTGAGCCATAGTTGGATCAGGTACATGAACAAATGCCTGTAAAGCATCAATCAACTCCTCAGCATTTGAAGCTGAGATGAGAATTTGTTGTGCTGAGTGTGAGATGAACCTCTGTTCTATAGCTTGATCAAGAAAATACAACAGACCATCAAAGAAATGGTTAACATTTAACAAACCTATCAGTTTGTGATCCATATTCTATTGCATCTAAGAAACTATTTGGAAAATCTCTTCTAAAGTACCAAAATCACCTAGTAAGGCAATGAAGGCATCATCATTGTTCATCATTCTAGCCATGCACTCATGCATGAAAGCTACCCTAAACTATTCCCTAATTTTCTTTCCTACGATGTTGGATGCAGCTAGATCTGTAGGAATAATACCTAGAACTTGACATCCTCCTACATGTGCAGCTGTAGATGCACACCCCATTAATCCACTGTTACCTCCACCATAAACTAAATGAATCTTTCTCCTAGCCAGCACCATACCTAAATTTTGTGCAGCTTTCACATACTCTCCATCTTTCCAGGACTGAAACCACAAAAGACACAAATATTAAGAAACTAACAGAATGTGATTCCCTCCATAGTTGCACACACTTTAACTTTGAGTATAAAAGTAAAGATATTAACGTGTGCATTTATAGAACTCAGAGAAGGGCATACTTATGATAGCTATGCGAATAGGTCGAGAATAATTAGAATAGCTAAGTGAGTGATTGAGGGATATAAGCTAAATTGAAGATGAAATTTTTAAAAATGACAGCAAACATGTATATGTACATTAGTTGTGATAGTCACTCATATTAGGCATATAAAGAGAATAAGGTTAAGATATCACTAGAAATTTGTCTTTTCCTTGTTGTCCTTGATGAAGCATTGATGTCTTGGTTCTTGTAGGGAAGTTGTAGGTGGTAGGCGTAATTGTAAAAAAGAAGAAGAGAAAATGCAAACAAACTAGAAATTTGTCTTTTCCTTGTTGTCCTTGATGAAGCATTGATGTCTTGGTTCTTGTAGGGAAGTTGTAGGTGGTAGGCGTAATTGTAAAAAAGAAGAAGAGAAAATGCAAACAAATTAGTTGTTGAAGAGGGACAATCAAATTATTTTTTTTATTTTTCCGATGTTTTTGCCAGTCTACTATCTGTATTATTAAGTTAACTAACTATTTTGAGAAATTTTAATTTGGACTGGTTATTTTACAATTGATTGATTACATCTATTTTGAAGAAAACAACTGCATCCTACTAGTTAACTATGTATTCTTTGATTTTCACAGACTTTTATAAGCTCAGAAATGTTTCTTTTTTATCGAATATCAACAGCTTAAAAGTAGATTTTGGCACATATATTCAAAACTTGCTGCCACGGATTTTTGCTGAAATAACAACTAGATTTTGTTTATAGATTTTCAAGAATTACGGCCACTGAATTTAATTTTCTTTCAATGTTTTGTCCAAATTTCTAACTTTCTATTTTGGCACTGTTCTTTATTATGTTTTTCGTCTGTTCTACTGCATTCTTCCTTATTAATGTTTGGCATTAAAGGTAAAGTTATTTTTTCTCAATACAAGAAAAGTTAATTTCTTTTTTTTTCAAACTCGGTTATTATGGTGTCCAATTGGTTAGTAGGTTAAAGTATGGAGATTTTGAAAGAATTTATCTAACAAAGAACGCATTTAAAAAAAAATCTTTATATCAAGTATGTATAACTGTGTAAGTTGGCAGATTATGTGCAAATTAGAAAGAATAATGAGTTTATAGTATATATTGATTGAGTATTAAGGTATGAAGAACACCTAAGTTTACCTAATGTGGTTTAGAAGGGAAAGGAGAATAATTTGAGAACCATGTTCGAAAATAATGTAAAGTGATCAAGGTATTTGTGTTAAGGGTTTATACCATGCTAAGTTGAGTCTAGTACCTAAGATGTGAATTATATTGAGATTGGAAATTTACGTGTGAACAATTATTGAGAAAGGAGATTTCAAAGGAAGTCATAGATTGTGAATATGGATAACCCGAGACAATATGGATATACTAAGATATGAAAGAATTGTACTAGTATAATGGTAAAAAGAAAATACAAGTAAAATATTTTCCGTTGTTTGGTATGTCAGCAAGTAAGAATTGAATATATTATTTCAAGAGAGCTAATTAGGAAGTTTAGGATCTTAGCTAGATTATAGTATAGCTGATAGTAAATCTAAATGATGTGTTTTTACATTAGAAGTTATGCTTTAGGTATTTTTATATAATTTTTGTGAAATTTTGGAGAAAATCATTTATCCTTAGTTGAACTTGCCCATATCAGTCATTATCAGGCCTTACAAACAAATGGCACTATTTGAGGTTTTACATTAAGCATCGTAGGACTCCTAATAGGTGGATGAGTTGAATAAGGTTAAGTTTTTTGAATTTAATTTGGAATATCAAGAAATAGATAGAATATGATTAACTTAAATTGATGATGTTAATTTAGAGAGTATGCTTCAAGCGTATGTCTTTGAGTTTGGAGGGAGATCCCTTAACACAGAATTTGCTTAAAATAAAGTGTTATTGGATGATTTAATTCCTGAAGTAAAGGTGTTACAAACTTTTTGTTTGATGACTCAGTGGAGTTAGACTTATGGTAAGATGTCGTTGATAAAGTGAAATGGAATGAAAAAAAATACAAGCAACTCAATACATGTCAAAAGTCTATAAGGACCATGAATGTTGAACACTAGAAATTATCAGTTGGTAACCACATATTCTTGAAGGACTCACCAATGAAAGAGGTAATGAGGTTTGGAAAGAAGGAAAAAGTTAAGCTCTAGTATATAGAATCTTTTGAAAACATGAACAAAGTAGGCATAGTAATACATTGCCTAACCTTGCCATCAAGATTGAGTAATATGGATACATAACTTCTTGTATCAATGCTAAGGAAGTACCTATTAGATTCTTCTTATGTTACCTAATTCTAAGAAATTCAATTGGACAAAAATTTGGCTTAACTATGGGTACAATTGATGTTTATTGTTGATCGACAAGTGAAGAACTTATGGATGAAAGAAATCTCTATAGTTAAGTTATATGGAAAAACCACTCAAGTGAAGAGACATATTAAAAAGTAAAGATGATATATAGACAAGATATCACTAATTATTTAAGTAATAAGGTTGGTAACTCATAATTATGCTTTGATTTCATTTCCTACATGTGGTGGGATGTGCTGAAATTCAGGGACCGAATTTCTTAAGGGGGAAGAATGTAACATCCCGTAATTTTTATTTTTAAATAATAATGTTTAGCTATAAACAAATATATTTTTATTTCTTTAAAAATGATTATGTTCTGCAACAAATAAGTATACTTTTAATTAAAGTAATTATTGTTTTATTTAAAATAATTATATTGGCCTTTAATAATTTTTTTTGTATTTTTAGAAATATTTTTTCTTTTATTATGTATATAGATATTTATTTTATGATTTTTTTAATTAAGATTTTTATCAAGAAAAATCATTATTTAAGAGTTTAACTAAAGATTTATGAGAATATAAAGTTTTAGAAAATTTTGGGATGTTTTAGGACGAAAAACGGTATTTATATGAATATATATAAAATAAAAATTTATTATTTAATTATTAAATAATAATAATTATTATTATTATAAAGAATAAAGAAAAGGGAAAAGAGAGACAGAAACCGAAACATGAAAATGGAAGAGAATGAATAGTGTGAATAGTAACATTCATTTTCTTCTCTAAATCTAGAGTGTCTACAGGCCTCTGATTTCAAAATTAAGGGTACCACTAGATTCAGGATGGAGAATACTACAATTTTGACCGAACAATTTCTCAAATCAACCGTACATCGGAAGTAGAAAATCTCAAAAAAATGTAAACTCTGAAACTCTTACTTAGAGACCTCAAATTGGAAATCTGGAACTGTAGATGGATTCAGGAGCTAGATAAACCTTAGGATATGAAAAATTTCAGCAATCTGACAACTTTTTATTTTTGGTGAATAGTATTTTCCAACGATGGATAGTGTTTTTCGGCCATAAATAGTGACCAAGTTCCCAGAGTCATTTTCTTGATTTTTGGACCCTTCGGACACGTTTTTGAAGTCTATTTAGGCAAATGTGGATTGGGAAAGTGCATTTTGGGGCTGTCCAATTTGGAGCACTTACCTTGTGAGTAGATAATTTTTTCTATGACTTACCTCATGCTCTTCTTGAACTATAAATGTATATTTGTTTATGTTTATAAATTATTTATGCTATTATAAGTTTCTAAAATGCGTTAAAATATATATTTTGCTTACGAACTGGCACATAGTTTAAGAAGAGTATGGTTTTCAAAATGAATTTTGGAACTTATTGAATATGTGGTTCTAAATGTATTTATCATTATTTGATAAAGTAAATATTATGTGCATGATGCATTGATTTGTAAAGCTATATACTTGTGAAAATGATGCATGTCATATTATAATGAGATTGAATGGCAAGTGTAAAGCTCATGGCGAGTTGTTTGGTAATTATGACACGTATAAAGCTCATGGCGAGTTGCTTGATAAATATGACAAGCGTAAAGCTCATGGCGAGTTGCTTGATAATTTTACATGTACTTATATGTATTGATGAATATCGATAGGTTGTATTTCTTTTGACGGTACCGAATAGGGGACGCCTTATTAGCTTGAGTGAGCCAGGGGAGGGCTGCTCCAACTGGGTGACAGTGGTAATGTAGGGGGCAGAAGGGTTATGTACTCACATTTTCTGATCACTTATTATGATTGTAGTCAATCAGTCACTATGCGTATAGCAAATGAGTTACGTTTTTATTTCATTGACCAGATCGCCGAGTGAAGCAGGTTCATTAAAAGTGATGATTTTATCTTCAAATCTTAATATTTTTGTCACGTCCGTACTTTACGAACGCGAATACCGTTTCTATCCGAAAATCTTTTCATTACACATGTACAAATGATCTCACGATAACACATATTCAAATATTATTCAACGTTCACAAGTTTACAAAAAACCAATAATTATACATGCCAAATCTATATACATCAAGTTTACAGCGGAAACAAGGATCCTGCCTGTGACTTTCAGAGCAACACTAGAGTACAAATATATTACAATATAATACACTGAGAGCCTAGAAACAAGTTAGGCTCACCACTGAGGCACGACACCTAGTCAGTCAAGTAGCTGCGGGACCAAATTCTGGGTCTTTATCTGAAAAATATGTCAACCACGTGTAGTGAGTTTTACAACTCAGTGAGCAGATAACACCTTCTATGACTTCTCAGGTCAACATAAGGATGTACTCATATTGTAAAACTTATCATATTAAAATATACCGTTCAGAAGTACATTCTTATGGGACCCGCATTTTCAAATATTCTCTGTTCAAAAATCATAATCAAGTCTTTCAAACTGTATGCGATACTGTATAAACAATGCTCATATCAAGTTCAAAATCATATTCAATACTGTAAAATTTTGTAAAATTATTAATCAAATTATGCTATGCATCAAAACATTTCTGTTAAAATATTCGGAGGATCCCATATCAGAACCACCACATCAGAGTTTGACCCCTTCCGTACTTTGGTGGTATAGGATTTGCCTAAACTCAGCATCCCGCTGAGGTTTGCCCTACTACCATTCAAGAGGACACGCGAAGGGACTCTGTATGGGTCTTTCCCAAGCACACAGCAAGGGAAGGCAAAATAACATCTCATAACTGGCATCTCGCCCATATATAGGAGGCATTCCGCTCTCCTTCACATATAATCTCCCGTGTGTTGGCCCTCACACGAGGCTAGCACCACCCCCCCTGCTAGCTGAGGCAATCAAGGTGCGCACCAAGGCTAACATCACCTGCTGTTAGCAGACAGTGTTTCCAATAGGATTCCTCCACAGAAAAATACCATATGCACATATGTCATATAATCCAGTATAAATTCTCATTATAATACAGACTTTCAGTCTCAAAATACACATATGTCAAAACTTCCCATTCAGGGGAAACATGTATACATGCCCATATCCAAGGCAAACATATCACTATAAAATCAATGTCACATGTATACCATATTTTCTTTGCCATGTCATGCGAAATACGTGTAAAAATCACATGCTTAATGTGTTTCAAAACTTATTGCAAAATCAAACTCTTCTTGAACTACATATCATATATTAAATATTTCAGACATTTCCAAACCATTTCAAGAACATATGGAAGTATAAATAACATGTAATCATACTCATTTATCAATGTAAAGTTCAAGAAGAGTAAAAACAAGCCATAGAAAGAATCATCTACTCACCTCTTTGAAGCACAAAGTTGGATACCCTTAAAATCCTATTTTCTGATCCGAATTCAGTGAAATAAACCCCAAAATCGAGTCCGGAACGTCCGAAAACCTTGAAAACGACTCCGGATTTGCGAAATTTGGCCTCCGGGAGCTCGGTCAACGCAGGTCAACGCGAGGAGGTCCGGCTGCCACGCGCTACACGCGCCGCCCGAGGAGCTGCGCGTGGGCGTCACTCGCCGAAGGAGAAGCGGCGCGTGGGGGCGCGTGCGGTGGTGGATAGGCCTGAAATTTGCGATCCAAAGGTTTCGGTGCCTTCTGGATCGATCTACGGTGTTAGTTTTGGCGTTTGAGAACTAAAAGTAGGAGTTTCGGAGGTTACCTTTTTGGCCGTTTTTCCCTTCAATTTTCCGACCAATTTCCGGCCAATTCTCCAGAAACCAATCGGATGGATTCGAAGAACTCTTCGTCCTGAGTCCGTTGATGGTGGTGGTGTCGAAATCCGAGGTCCGTAGGCGAAGAAATCTTAGAGAGAAGTTAGAGGGTTTTCGGGGAGAGTTTTCTGAAGAGAGATGGAAAAATCTGCGAATGATTGCTTCCGGAGTGATTGAGGCCCTTAAAATATCTCGGGGGACCTTTCTGCAAAATTTCACTTTTAGCGGAAAGTCCTTGCAAATTTTTCTTATTTATATTTTAACCCCGAAACTTTTAAGAAATTGCATTTTTGCCCCGAAACGTAAATTCTTAACATTTCTTTTATAATTCTTTAATCCATATAAATAATAACTTATTTTCACCGTGTCCTAATTCCATTTTTGAAATCCTTTGTTTTAATTCCAAATTTTCCTTAATTAAAATCTCCATTTTCCAAAATTGTCACTTTTATTCTAAATTCCTTTAGTTGAACTTTCTCGTTAACTTTACGGCTATTACATTCTCCCCCCCTTAAAGAAATTCGGTCCCCGAATTTCATCACCATAGTAGCAGATAGATACTAACCTCATTGTTCAAACAAATGCGGATATCGGGCGCGGATGTCATCTTCTTTTTCCCACGTAGCTTCCTCAAATGAGTGATTTTGCCATATCACCTTAACCATTGAAATATCTCGTGATCGCAACTTTTTCACTTGTCGATCAGCAATAGACATCGGCTTTTCCTCATAGGTTAAATTCTTATCTAATTGAATTTCCTGGGGTTGAATGACATGAGTAGGATCCGGTAAGTATTTCCGTAACATAGACACATGAAATACTGGATGAACATTCAGTTCTGGTGGCAGAGCTATGCGATATGCCACTGCACCTATTCTGTCCAATATTTCAAAAGGGCCTATATACCGAGGGCTTAACTTCCCTTTCTTTCCAAATCTCATCACTCCTTTCATGGGTGAGACTTTCAGGAATACTTGTTCACCCACTGAAAATTCTAACTTCCTTCGTCTATTGTCAACATATGCCTTTTGTCTGCTCTGAGCTGCCTGCAGCCTTTCTCTTATCAGCTTTACCTTGTTCAATGCTTCTTGTACAAGATCTGGCCCTATAAGTTTAGCCTCGCCCACTTCGAACCATCCAATGGGAGATCTGCACCGTCTACCATACAAAGCTTCAAATGGGGCCATCTGTATACTAGTCTGGTAGCTATTATTATATGCAAATTCAGCCAAAGGCAAATACATATCCCAACTTCCACCAAAATCAAAAATACAGGCTCGAAGCATGTCTTCTAAAATCTGAATCGTACGCTCAGACTGACCATCAGTTTGCGGATGGAAAGCTGTGCTCAAGTCCAATCTCGTTCCTAATGCTTCTTGAAAAGCTTTCCAAAATCGTGCCGTGAACTGCGGCCCTCGATCAGATATAATTGATATAGGAACTCCATGTAGCCTAACTATTTCATTTAAATAGAGCCTGGCATACTGAGCTACATTGTAGGTTGTTTTCACAGGCAGAAAGTGTGCTGACTTGGTCATGCGGTCTATAATGACCCAGATAGAATCATTTCCCTTGGAAGTTCTTGGTAATCCAGTGATAAAATCCATAGTAATTCTCTCCCACTTCCATTCTGGTATCTCTATTCGCTGATGTAAACCTGCAGGTCGTTGATGTTCAGCTTTTACCTGCTGGCACGTCAAACAATGGGAAACATATTCCGCAATATCCCTCTTCATACCATCCCACCAATACAATTCCTTTATGTCTTGGTACATCTTTGTCATTCCTGGGTGTATGGTATATGTAGATCGATGTGCTTCCTCCAAAACTTGTTTTCTCAAATCATGAACATTTGGAACACACAATCGTCTACCGTATCTTAATATCCCTTCAGTATCCACCGAGAATTCAGAATCCTTACTATCCTTCATTTCACTCTTAATCTTGAGCAAATTAGCATCCTTGTCTTGATCGGCTTTGATTTGCTCAACTAAGGAAGATTGGAGCTGCACATGAGCCAATAATATTCCCGGTTCTTTTATTTCAAACCTTATTCCCTTACTTTCTAACTTATGGATGTCTTCTAACAATGGTCGTCGCACCTCTGCTATATGAGCCAAACTTCCCATTGACTTTCTGCTTAGAGCATCAGCTACTACATTTGCTTTACCTGGATGATACAAAATCGTACAGTCATAGTCTTTCAGTAGCTCCATCCATCTTCTTTGCCTCAAATTAAGATCCTTCTGTTGAAAAATATACTTGAGGCTCTTGTGATCTGTATAAATCTCACAAGTTCTTCCATACAGGTAATGTCTCCAAATCTTTAGAGCAAATACTACAGCTGCCATCTCTAAATCATGGGTGGGATAATTCTGTTCATGCGTCTTCAACTGTCTAGATGCATAAGCAACTACTCTTCCATTTTTCATTAACACACAACCTAAACCCACTCTAGATGCATCACAGTATACTACGTAATCTCCTGTATCCTTAGGAATGGTAAGGATTGGGGCTGTAGTTAAGCACTCCTTTAATTTCTGAAAACTCTTTTCACAAGCATCAGACCACTCAAATTTTATTCCTTTCCTAGTCAACCTGGTCAAAGGAGCAGCTATCTTTGAAAAATCTTTAACAAATCTACGATAATATCCTGCTAACCCAAGAAAGCTACGAATTTCTGTAACTGTCGTGGGGCGTGGCCATTGCTGTACTGCTTCTATCTTTTTGGGATCAACATGAATACCCTCTTTGGTAACCACATGCCCTAGGAATGTAACATTACTAAGCCAAAATTCACACTTTGAAAACTTAGCATACAATTGATGTTCTCTTAGGGTTTGCAAAGCTATCCTTAAATGTCGCTCATGCTCCTCTGAACTCTTTGAATACACCAGAATATCATCGATAAATACAATAATAAACTGGTCTAGGAAAGGTTTAAATACCCTATTCATTAAATCCATAAATGCAGCTGGGGCATTCGTTAAACCAAATGGCATTACTAAGAACTCGTAGTGCCCATACCGAGTCCTAAAAGCAGTTTTTGAAATATCTTCCTTCTTTATTTTCAGTTGGTGATACCCAGATCTCAAATCAATTTTTGAAAACCATTGAGCACCCTGTAACTGATCAAACAAATCATCTATTCTGGGTAAGGGATATTTGTTTCTTATAGTCACCTTGTTCAACTGCCTATAATCAATACATAGACGTAATGATCCATCCTTTTTCTTCACAAAAAGAACAGGAGCACCCCAGGGAGATGTACTGGGTCGAATAAAACCTTTATCTAATAAATCTTGTAGTTGTTCCTTCAATTCCTTAAGTTCTGCAGGTGCCATCCGATAAGGAGGTATGGATATTGGTTGTGTTTCAGGGAGAAGGTCAATACTAAACTCAATCTCTCGGTCTGGTGGTAAACCTGGCAACTCTTCAGGAAACACATCAGGAAATTCTTTAACTATTGGAACTTGCTCTAAACTTGTATACTTCATATCAACATCCTTGACTATTGCCAGATATCCCTGACACCCTCTTCGTAACAGTTTATGAGCTGTTAAGGCGGAAATTAAATTACTAGACTTCTTACTACAATCTCCTTGTATCATAAAGGAGGATTCTCCAGGTACATTAAACTTAATCACCTTATTATGACAGTCTAGAATGGCATGGCATGATGCCAACCAATCCATTCCCAAAATCACGTCAAAGTCTATCATATTTAGAACTATCAAATCTATAAAAGTCTCCCTGCCTTCTATCGAAATCTCACAGGATTTATACACATCATTTACTACTAGAAGTTCTCCCATTGGAGTAGCAACCATGAAAGAACAATGCAAACTAGCAGGATCTCTATCCAAGTTCTTAGCAAAGCATGGTGATATATAAGAATGAGTAGAACCAGGATCGAACAGAACATATGCTTTATGGGAACCTACTGATAATGTACCTGTCATAACTGCATTTGAGGCCTGAGCATCCTGTCGTGTCAAGGCAAAAACACGAGCTGGTTCTCGCCCTCGATTTCCTGATCCTCTACCAGGACCCACACTACTTGCTTGGACCGAGGCTGCTCGAATAGGTCGTGCTGGCACAGATGCAGGGGGTAAAGCTGGTTGCACTGTTGCTTGACTAAAACTTCGCAGTTGTGGACAATTCCTCATCAGATGACCCATTTGTCCACACTTAAAACATGCACCAGTTTCTCTGCGACATTGTCCAGTATGGGACCTACCACAATGTGGACATAGTGGAATAGATCTTGAGTCTTGCTGACTCGGGGGTCTCATATCTCTTTGGAACATTCTCTGCTTGTTAATATTAACTGATGGCTGGTTAGAACTACCAGCTCCTGCTTGATTAAAACGCTGTGGATTTTGAAATCTTGACCCACTAACAGTAGGATTAGATCTAGTCTGGACATTACTATCTCGATCTCTCTTCCTTCTCTTAAAACTTTCTATGTCAGCTTGCTCTCGTGTTTCCATCATCCTAGCACAGTTCACAGCTGCTGAATAAGTTGAAAAATGATCCATCTGAGGACCCACTGACTTAAACAAGGGGCGTATCAATCCCAAAACAAACCTCTTAATTCTATCCTTTTCAGTTGGGACCAGGTATGGTGCATATCTGGACAATCGGGTAAAACGAATGTCATATTCAGAAACTGACATGTTTGGTGTTTGTTTCAATTCCTCAAACTCTCTGGCCCTCTTGTCTCTTTCACTTGTTGGTAGAAAGCGATTCATAAATGCTTCCTTAAATTCATTCCACTCCATTGGTGGTAAAACAGCTGCCCATCCTTGTACAAATGTCTCAAACCAAACTTGGGCCACATCAGATAGTTGAAAAGACACCAACTCCACGGATCTTCTACTAGAGCACCCCAAAGCTCTGAAAATTCGTTCCACAGCATCAATAAAAATCTGTGGATCTTCCTGAACATCTGACCCAGAAAAAGTCGGAGGTTTTAACTTAAGGAATTGCGGTAATGACACCTCAATCCCTCTCAGCTTATCCTCTTGGTCAGCTGTTCTTCCCAGTTCTTGCACTTCAGGATCATGTTCTGCTGGCTGGCCTTCCCTTCTACCCTGTTCCACTATAAATCCAGCCAATGTTTCTAAACTTCTATGGATACCAGCAATCATATCAGCGTTTCTATCAGGTGGCTCCTGAGGGGTTTCTACTCTTTCCTCAGGAACTCTATCAGGTACAGGAGTCTGTTCTCCTTGTCTTGGGGTTCTCAAACCCCGTGCACGTCCTCTACCTCTACCTCTTCCTCTTCCTCTAGGTCGGCCTCTACCACGGCCTCTTTGTACTGGTATTGTAGATTGTGCAGACTCTTCTGTAGAGGGTGCACGATCTACAGCTTCTTCTCTAGTGACCGCTCTAGTTCTTGGCGGCATCATTAACTATACAGAATAAAACACCTCTTTAAGACACATGTATTCAAACTTTACTCAAGGAATTTAAAGACACTTGGAAAGGAAGTGAATATCCTATAGATTCTCTCAGCAGCACCTGAAGTATAAATATGTCCGGCTCATATCGATACTAAAGGTCCTACTAAAGAATCCCTTGCTCTGATTGTCACAGGGAAACCTAATGCTCTGATACCAACTTGTCACGTCCGTACTTTACGAACGCGAATACCGTTTCTATCCAAAAATCTTTTCATTACACATGTACAAATGATCTCACGATAACACATATTCAAATATTATTCAACGTTCACAAGTTTACAAAAAACCAATAATTATACATGCCAAATCTATATACATCAAGTTTACAGCGGAAACAAGGATCCTGCCTGTGACTTTCAGAGCAACACTAGAGTACAAATATATTACAATATAATACACTGAGAGCCTAGAAACAAGTTAGGCTCACCACTGAGGCACGACACCTAGTCAGTCAAGTAGCTGCGGGACCAAATTCTGGGTCTTTATCTGAAAAATATGTCAACCACGTGTAGTGAGTTTTACAACTCAGTGAGCAGATAACACCTTCTATGACTTCTCAGGTCAACATAAGGATGTACTCATATTGTAAAACTTATCATATTAAAATATACCGTTCAGAAGTACATTCTTATGGGACCCGCATTTTCAAATATTCTCTGTTCAAAAATCATAATCAAGTCTTTCAAACTGTATGCGATACTGTATAAACAATGCTCATATCAAGTTCAAAATCATATTCAATACTGTAAAATTTTGTAAAATTATTAATCAAATTATGCTATGCATCAAAACATTTCTGTTAAAATATTCGGAGGATCCCATATCAGAACCACCACATCAGAGTTTGACCCCTTCCGTACTTTGGTGGTATAGGATTTGCCTAAACTCAGCATCCCGCTGAGGTTTGCCCTACTACCATTCAAGAGGACACGCGAAGGGACTCTGTATGGGTCTTTCCCAAGCACACAGCAAGGGAAGGCAAAATAACATCTCATAACTGGCATCTCGCCCATATATAGGAGGCATTCCGCTCTCCTTCACATATAATCTCCCGTGTGTTGGCCCTCACACGAGGCTAGCACCACCCCCCCTGCTAGCTGAGGCAATCAAGGTGCGCACCAAGGCTAACATCACCTGCTGTTAGCAGACAGTGTTTCCAATAGGATTCCTCCACAGAAAAATACCATATGCACATATGTCATATAATCCAGTATAAATTCTCATTATAATACAGACTTTCAGTCTCAAAATACACATATGTCAAAACTTCCCATTCAGGGGAAACATGTATACATGCCCATATCCAAGGCAAACATATCACTATAAAATCAATGTCACATGTATACCATATTTTCTTTGCCATGTCATGCGAAATACGTGTAAAAATCACATGCTTAATGTGTTTCAAAACTTATTGCAAAATCAAACTCTTCTTGAACTACATATCATATATTAAATATTTCAGATATTTCCAAACCATTTCAAGAACATATGGAAGTATAAATAACATGTAATCATACTCATTTATCAATGTAAAGTTCAAGAAGAGTAAAAACAAGCCATAGAAAGAATCATCTACTCACCTCTTTGAAGCACAAAGTTGGATACCCTTAAAATCCTATTTTCTGATCCGAATTCAGTGAAATAAACCCCAAAATCGAGTCCGGAACGTCCGAAAACCTTGAAAACGACTCCGGATTTGCGAAATTTGGCCTCCGGGAGCTCGGTCAACGCAGGTCAACGCGAGGAGGTCCGGCTGCCACGCGCTACACGCGCCGCCCGAGGAGCTGCGCGTGGGCGTCACTCGCCGAAGGAGAAGCGGCGCGTGGGGGCGCGTGCGGTGGTGGATAGGCCTGAAATTTGAGATCCAAAGGTTTCGGTGCCTTCTGGATCGATCTACGGTGTTAGTTTTGGCGTTTGAGAACTAAAAGTAGGAGTTTCGGAGGTTACCTTTTTGGCCGTTTTTCCCTTCAATTTTCCGACCAATTTCCGGCCAATTCTCCAGAAACCAATCGGATGGATTCGAAGAACTCTTCGTCCTGAGTCCGTTGATGGTGGTGGTGTCGAAATCCGAGGTCCGTAGGCGAAGAAATCTTAGAGAGAAGTTAGAGGGTTTTCGGGGAGAGTTTTCTGAAGAGAGATGGAAAAATCTGCGAATGATTGCTTCCGGAGTGATTGAGGCCCTTAAAATATCTCGGGGGACCTTTCTGCAAAATTTCACTTTTAGCGGAAAGTCCTTGCAAATTTTTCTTATTTATATTTTAACCCCGAAACTTTTAAGAAATTGCATTTTTGCCCCGAAACGTAAATTCTTAACATTTCTTTTATAATTCTTTAATCCATATAAATAATAACTTATTTTCACCGTGTCCTAATTCCATTTTTGAAATCCTTTGTTTTAATTCCAAATTTTCCTTAATTAAAATCTCCATTTTCCAAAATTGTCACTTTTATTCTAAATTCCTTTAGTTGAACTTTCTCGTTAACTTTACGGCTATTACAATTTTACTATAGCTTATACAACTGAGCATAACAACATTTGTTCAATGATCATACCATGCTACATATGATTTTGGATATCTAAATATCCTTTGATTTGAGAATATTTAAAATACGAGTCCCATATGAATGTACTTCTATATGAAAAATTTTAAAGTATAAGTACATCCATATGCTAACCTAAGAGGTCATAGGAGGAATTATTTACTCACTCAGTTGTCAAACTCACTACATGATATTTTCACATTTTTCAGATAGGAATACAGAGTCTGATTATGCAGATAGGTGATTAGTTAGGTGGCATATTCTCTGGGTGAGTCTACGTTGTTTTCAAGGCTCATAGTTTTGAATTATACTGTGTTTGTATTCTAGAATATGCTTGGAATGCTACAGGCAGGATCCCTGTTTCTGTTGTTACTTTGACATGTATAACTTGGTCTGTATAATGTATATACAGCAGAGAACCAATATATATCTATTTCTATGACAAAGATTAGTGGTATGCATGTTATGAAAAAAATATCTGATTGCAAAAAAAAATTGTTTGTTTCACCTACTCATAAATTGGGGGCGTTATGTAACATCCTTAATTTCGTTTCTTTTATTGATAAAGGTACATAAAAAATTTAATTAAGGAAATAAAATTTATTAGACAATATTTTAGATATCTAAGGAAATATAATCCTTAGAAATTCTTAACCTTAGGTATATGCATAGAAAATGTTTCTAACATTAAGAGAACAAATAAAGAAGGAAAATCTAATAGGATAGAAATTAGAAATAACATACTAAAGAGATGCAAAATTCTTGGATAAGGAAGATAAATTTTTAGAAACAAGTAAAGGTCTTAAAATTTCAAAGAACATTGAATTAGGGTAATTTTTCCTAATTCAAGAACTATAGTTACTAAGTTTAAAATCTTTACCCATACATTGGGCTTTTACCTATGGACACTTCATATAGAGTTTTTCCACTTCACATACGTTTCTAGCAAGCCCATTGGATAACCTAAACAAGAAATTAAACATAGACTTGGACTAGGATATAGTAATTTCACAAATAGCCCAAAAATTATGAAAATGTGACCAAGCCCACCAAGAAAGGAAGAATTTTATCCAAAGCAAAGAAAATGGGTAGGACAAGCCCATAATGGGTAGGAATAAGCCCAAATCCAAGAGGAAAACTAAAATAAAATAAATTAGATGATGATATAATAATAAGAATAAAGATTAGGTTACATGGCATTAAGACAAAAAATTTAGCAAGTGGTGTGATTCTACATTCATCACTTAAGCAAGTGGCATGATAATACAAGGCTTTAGGACAAAAACATCAATATCCTACACTCATAATTTTAGCAAGTGGTATGATAATACATGGTATTAGGACAAAACATTCATAGCCCACACAAATAATATCAACCAAATAATGAAGATTCAAGGGCTAGAAATTTGCCACCTAAAAAGGCAAACCTATCATACTTGTTTAAGACAAAAGAAAATGGAAATGAATCCCTAAATCAAAGGGACCTTGTCCCATATCTTAAGAACATATTATCATAATTTTCAAAATACAAATCTCCTTTTCCTATGCATATCTTGACTAAGGAAGAGGAAGACAAGAACATAAGTTGTTTGTTTTCCAAAAATTCAACAAAGTGTATCCTAATTGTGATAAGGTAGACCCATGATCATGAAAGGTGAATTATTTGTTGGTCTATATAAGAAAACCCACCCTTACAACATTAGAATTTCGTCCAAGTGAGGGAGAGAAAAAAATAGAAGCAAGGTAGAGTGAGGAAAGGAGAGGAAGAAAGGAAGAAAGAGGAAGGAGAAGTCTAGAAGACTAAGTGCTCCAAGTAAGTTTAACAATATTTCTTTTTGAAGAAAACTTTTGAAACTTATAATATTTGTATGAGATTTTGATCTTAGAACTTTTATGATTGGTCATGATGTTGCTATATCATGTTACATATTGATCTTGCATGTGATGTATGTTTGAATACTTAGGTTGGTGTAGATAGTTCTGCATGGTTATGGCTATGGGTGGCAGAATTTTAAGCTTCGGTATTTTAATTTCTGGGAACAATCTATAAGGAATTAAAATAAATGGTTAACATAAGAATTAAAGATAAATGTGTCGTGGATTTTTAGCCACTGGAATCATTCCATTTGGAGTCCATATGAGGTAGATATGGTCTGATTAGTAGTCAAAGGTCAGAAAATGAATCATCAGGGAAGAATATGTTAGGATAGCTTCGGTAATTTAATTTCTGGGAATTATTGGTAGGGAATTAAAATAAATGGTTAACATAAGAATTAAAGATAAATGTGTCATGGATTTTTAGCCACTGGAATCATTCCATTTGGAGTCCATATGAGGTAGCTATGGTCTGATTAGTAGTCAAAGGTCAGAAAATGAATCATCAGGGAAGAATATGTTAGGATAGCTTCGGTAATATAATTTCTGGGAATTATTGGTAGGGAATTAAAATAAATGTTTAACATAAGAATTAAAGATATGTATGTCATGGATTTTTAGCCACTGGAATCATTCAATTTGGAGTCCATATGAGGGAGATATGAGCCGATTAGTAGACAAAGGTCAGAAAATGGGTCATCAGGGAAAAATATGTTAGGATAGCTTCGGTATTTTAATTTCTGAGAAGTATCTGTAAGGAATTAAAATAAATTATTAACATAAGAATTAAAGATAAATGTGTCATGGATTTTTAGGCACTGGAAGCATTCAATTTGAAGTCCATTTGAGGTAGATATAAGCTGATTAGTAAGCAGAGGTCAGAAAATGTTTATTCAGAATATGTTATTAAAGCTTTAGTTTTTGAATTTCTGGAAAATATTCTGTAGGGAGTTAAAATCGTACGCCAAGATAACAATTATAGATATAGGGCTCATGGATTTTTACCAACTGGAATAACTCAATTTGGAGTTCAAATTTGGGAGATATGGTCTAATTAGTCAGTAAAGGTCAGAACTTACACGAGAAGAAATAATCTGTACATTTAGGGAGTAATATCACCTTGATTTCTTAATATTTCGCTACAATGTTCAACATAATAGTTTTAGATAATTGTTTTATCTTAAAATTGACACTAAGATCACCTACGTCAGAGTTAAATTGAGGGAGTTATGCTCTGATTAGTAAGAGAAGGTTAGATAGGATGAAAACCTGCATCAAGAAAATAAAGAAATAAAATTAGTATTTTAAAAAGAAGATGAATCTTAACAAATGACTAGTATAGCCATAGCCATTGCCATTGCATGAACTTACTACCATTTTAAGTGTGTAATTTTTAACATGGAATTTACCCTAGTACTCATATAAATTTACAAGAAGTTTTGAAAGTGCCGGTTTTATTTGAAAAATCTTAGTATGCTCCGTGGTTGCAGTATTTTCACATCAGAAAAGAATTATTCTAGTTACTGGAAAACAAAATTGTGATTTGTGAAAAGTGCATGTCTAAGGAAAGCTCTGGCAAGGAAATACATGGTACTTAAGCGTGTCCATTAGTGACCCACCTCTCTTTCCTGGGAACTTTTCTGGTGCGCTGTTTACAGACTACAATTACTATCCAGTTACCAAGGTATTAGTATGGAATTTTGACATGGAAATGTTTTATAAAGTGATATTTTAAATGGTTATGTTCATGGCATGATTACCAATGATTTATGGTAATAGTTATATTTTGATGAACATACTTGTTATTGAAAGCATATTTTTGGCTATCATTGTGAAAAGAAAAGAAATGAGCACGGTCACATGGCAATCCGTGTGGTGCACCAGTAGGGGACGCCCTACCAACGGTTATGATCATGTTAATAAGAAAAGAAAGAGAAAGTGTGCCATGTCGGACGGAGCGAGATAAGCCCGTACCGAAAAGTAGAGAATACTCACCCTGACCGGGGTAGCTTGAAGTAAGAATAAGTGGATAGCCATCATATGAAATTCAAAAAAATAGTTATTCATGCCATACATGTCATAACTGTATAATTTTCATGTGCATGATAAAGTGCATTCATGTGACCTAAAGATATTTTCTGTAGTTTATACAGCTGAACATGACGTGATGAACTATATTGATGGTAAATTATGATTTATTGTTGAACTTACTGGGATTTAATTCTCACTATATTTCCATATCATGTTCAGAAGAATAAATATGCAGATATTCTCTATGACACTTATTATCTCTGTACGTTGGATCGAGGTGCCCTACCTTGGGCAACTTCCAGTTATTTCTGATGTAACTGTCGTAGATGTAACTGAGATTCCGGTGGACGTGCCACCCGAACCAGTGTCCCCGGAAGTAGTCGATATAGATGATTAGAACTAATATGTATCTTTGTACAAATGTTTGTAAAACAATGGTGTGTAGTTTGTAAAATAATAGTGTGTATGGAAACTCAGTATTGTATAAATTAAATAAATGTTATATTGAGTTAAGTTGTAACGAGGTAATAACTTCATGGTATTTTAAAAAAAAAAAAATTTACATAAATGGAGTTGTTACACGTTACAGCAGACATTCTAACCAGCTAAACTGGGTCTATCTCTATGGTTCTTCCCACATTTATTACAAGCTAGCTGGCTAGAGGTTTGGCCACTACGGGTCAGCATTCTCCTTCCTTGAGAACTGTTCTACTTAAACTTTTTGTTCCAGGGTTTTCCTCTTCCTCCAGAGGGTTCACTATCTCTTAATCTTTTCTCAGCCTTGGCACTCATCAGAGTTTCTTATGCTATTCTACATTTACTCACCAACTTGGCAAAATCCCATTTCTCTAAGGTAGCCAATCTTTCTCTAATCTCAGGTTTCAATCCTCGCTCAAAATTTGCCACCTTCTATGCATCATCATGGGTATGCTTTAAGTAAGTGGAAAATTTAGAGAGCTCTTCATCTTAGCTTCATATTGGGGTACAGTCATGTTTCCTTGCTTCAACTGTATGAATTTAGCCTCTTTTTTATTCTTCACATTATCTAGGAAATATTTATCATAAAATGTTTCTTTAAAATTATCCCAGGCAATGGGAGTATCCTTGGTCTTCCATAGTCTCTGTATACTTTTCCACCAATGCTTTGCCTCACTTTCTAACATGTAAGTGGCTAAGGTAACTTTCTGTTCTGGCTGCATTCTAAAACCCCAAAAATGTTCTCCAATTGCATTATCCATCACTCAGCTATCACTGAGTCATATTCTCCTAGAAATGAAGGAGGTTCGGCCTTCCTAAATTGGGCCAAGAGTTTATTCATTTGGCTTGGCCCATTTTCCTCTCTAGCACCCTCAGGATTGTTTCCTTGTGGCACTTGTCTAAGGGTTTCTTGAACTTGTTGAAGAATTTGTGCTGTGGTGGCTTGGACTGTAGCTTGCCTATCGAGCTTGGCAGCTAAGGCTTCCATATTCTTAAATATTTCTTTTAGGGTCTCAGCCTGGGTTCTCTTATATGCCATTTCCCTGTGTGCACATTTATATATACAAACATTTTTCATATAATTAGTCACACAACCATAAACTATGTTTACTTTATTTAACAACCCCTAAAACAAAAAGCCAATTTGACAATAATTCAACTCTAAATCAATTTAGAATATCCTAGAATTTGTCCAAACACATATATAATTCCCTAACCTATTGCTTTGATACCAAAAATTCTCACACCCTACTGACTAGCATCTTATTTCATACATCCACATTAAAGAATATAACCCAAACTACCTTTTAGTATTTTTTTTTCTTATCTGTAAATTTCTAGCAATGTCTACCTAGCCTATAAATTCACCTATTCATTTATATTGTTAGTTATCTTTTTTGATTAAACATACAAGTGCTTCAGGCTATTCCAAGCATTTTCAAATCTCATTTCCTTATAGGCAGCTCACTAAGCATGATATGCATTACTTACAACACAAAGGCTCTCATGCCATAAAAGAAAAGGGTACAATCCATAACTTATTTTACATCACATTATAAGCTATCTAAAAGGGACTTGCCAATCAACTAAGCCATCCCACATATATTACACAACTAGAAAATATACAATTCATATCCATATTCAGATGAGTCAACCTTGAGACCCTTGTTGCTTACTTCTTGTTGGAGTACTTGGAATGTGATTATGTGGACATAAAAAGATGAGACGACAATCTTAATAGCTAGCAAATTTTTCAGAAAAATAGTACACATTCCATTCCTTAAAAAATCTCAATTTATTTCATTGAAATATAAGCATTGACCATACATACAGACATCATCTTGGTCACACTAGGGACCCATAACATTTTGATTTACTTACCCAATGCAGTCCCATATCTACAAAAGGGTTATGCATCTCCTATTATTGGCAAATACGTGGAGGAAATGGGGCTTACTTGGCACACCTTGGGCATCCCCTTAATTCCTGAGAATTCATAAATAACATATCTTTAGACCATCATTCATCATAGCATAAAAGTCAGGCAACCAGTGAAATTGATAAATTCAAGTTCATAAACATAAAGAGTGCTTTACTTAATTCCTACACAATCACTTCCTTTCCGAAGCTGCCAATGTTACTACCAGTAACTCAAACTAAAACATATAAGAGCTTTTGGTTAATTCATGCATATTAGCACTTAAAATCATAAGTCTCTATTTTAAGAGCTTCTTCTCCCCAAAACAAAACTGTGATTCTGTTGAGATTTTGGGTTATTATTAAATATGAAAAAAGTTCTCAAAAAAATCTAAAATTTTCCATGGAGGTTCGTCTACATGTCTAATTTATTTCATGGTTGTCTCAACCCTTAAATCTTCTATTCCCCCAAAGAACTACCTCCATAATCTAGAACAGTGCATATTGGTTTCAGTTCCATTTCTATTCTATTTTCCATTCATTTGGATGGGTAACACTTCTTCAAAATTTGTGATATTTGATATGAAGATTCCTAGATATGTTATATAATTTCCATAAAACTTTCAAGTAAAAAATAATTCATTTGACCCCGCAAATAACAAACCTATTATGGCTGTCCCCAGTTCTGGTCTGTTCTAACTAACTTCATATCCTACCGAATTTCCATATTTTATTATATACCTTAACCTGCCAAAAATTCTATAAATTTTGGTGGGTCTTTAATTAGGATCCATATAACTTGTCATAAAATTTTCATACGAAAATTCAACATCTAACCTCTTCAATGTTTAGTATTTCCATCAACAGCCTGAGTTGTCCAGTAGATTTTTCTCAGCACTAATTTGATTGTAAATGGCCTATTTATAGGTTCTCAAAAATTAGGAACATTTCTAGAATTGATTATCAATATTTCAAGACTTTTCTCACCAAATATTAGAAAATTTAAAGGCCATTTACTGAATCAAACTGTCCCAGAACATAGGGCCTAAACATTTTAGGTGCACAATGTGTGGTGCTTCAACATGTTTGTTACTTAGATGGCATAGATTGTTCCCTACCACTAGATTTCCATGTTTTCAACTATAAAATCTTGCATCTCATGCTCAATAATCACCCATGCAGAACCCAAAATGTGCTTTACTCACTACAAACCAACTTTTCTCAAGAGGAGAAACTCAGCTTGTGCAGAAATGCTCATGTGGTTCTCAAATTTCAGCTTGCTTCTCCTCTTAGTTTTCATTGCAACTTAGCTACATTTTTTTTTGAGTTTCTCTCCCCCTTTGGCTTTAAGTTTTCTGGCTACCTTCTCTCCCTCTTGGGTGCTAATTGCATTAGGAATGTGGTTTGAATTTACTGCCCAAAATAATACCTAGACAGCATGATTCTTGGCTACTAGTTTCCACCAGTCAAGAGGAAAAGTTGGCTATGTTTTGCAGGGATTCCCTTGTGGTTTCTGCAGGGAGGTTGTGATAATGCAGAGGCATGAAGTGGGGCAGCAGCCTTTGCATTATTTTTCTAATTATGGGCAGAAAAATTCCTGAAGTGGGTGGCTACTTCTTGGCTGGAATGTTGCTGAAATAATTATGGCTATGTGGGAAGATTTCCTTGCTGAAAGGTGGTGTTTTTCTTAGCTGATTTTGGCTAAATTTTTTTTGGCTATGTTGCATGCTTTTGTAGGTACAAGGTGGCTAAAATTTTGTGGCCAATGTGGCATGCTATGTGGCTACATCTTTGTGGGTAATGTGGCATGCTTTGGTAGGTGCAAGGTGGCTGCAATTTTGTGGCGAATGTGGCATGCTTTGGTAGGTGCAAAGTGGCTACAATTCTATAGGCAATGTGGCATACTATGTGGCTAAAATTTTGTGATGCTACTTGACAGCTCCTTAGTTGTTTTATATTGCCTTAATTTACTACTAATCCTAAATTAGTAATGTCTTAAAAATGTATTTGTATTTTCTCCCCATCCATTAAGCTCCTAAGAATTTTATTTATATGATTCATTATTAACTATATGTCACCTATTTTATAAATGCCTTATTGTTACAGAACTAAGCATTTTAATTCTTTGTCATATATATTTTCTACTTATTCTTAGATTTATCTAACTTTATTAGAGACTTAGGATGTTACAAAGAGTAAGCGAATGAACATCATAAAGAAAAGAGGTAGTGACACTAGAAACAAAGTAGATATATATAAAAAAATTTGAGGTCATTATTCCTATTCTACATTCCCAAAATTCTAAGAATGAACATCTATATTTACATAAGGAGCACTTAACCAAAGCATGTGAAACATAGTGATAAATGAGTTTAATTCTTTAAAAATGTCAAAGACATGTAAAAGCTATGTTGTCCATAATTAAATAAATATTTTCAAGCTTTAGGTTTCCAACAATCTAATTAGGTTTCAAGTTTGTTCCCAAAGCATCTTAAAACCTAGAAAATCATGTTGGAAAGATTTGTAAGCATACATGGTATGAAATTTCTATCTTGAAGTCCAGCCTTTCGCCACCCTCACTATATATCTTAGCTGTTAAATTAAATCTCCAAATTCCTTCAACATTTTGGTTAAGTCTTCATAGCCTTAAATTATATGTCAATCTATAAAACAATATCAATTCATCATCTACAAATTCAAGCCATAGAATTAGGATACAACAAAACCCTCAAAAAATTCACAATTTTCCAACTACTATACCACCACTTGAAGCTTCAAAATAAACCAATTTATCAAACAATTTTCCAAACCTAAATCCATTATTTAAATCTCCAAGTCATGCTATATGATTAGGATGTTTCAGGAGGCAACATAATAATGTTGGTACTATTAATAGAAGTATGATTCTTGTGATTTTAGTCCCTAAATGATTTTATTTAAGCATGAAAATTTGCATCATGGTGTTATGATATGTCCTAAACATTATTATAAACCCATAATTTTCAAATAATATAAAAATTCCAAGAATTCCAACTTATTACCTCAGGTTGTCCACCTCTTCAAAATAACCCAAAAATGGCTTAATTCTTGGTGTTATACCTCTTAATGTTTTCTACCACCAAAGAGTAGATTTTAGCCTCATAGAAAGTTGTTTGATGATAAAGGGAAAATTTGAGTGTTTAATGGTTATATTTTATGTAACAACTCCATTTAAGTAACAAATTTTTTTTAAATACCATGAAGTTATTACCTCGTTACAACTTAACTCAAAAAAATATTTATTTAATTTATACAATACAGAGTTTACATATATGTACAATATTTCAACACATAAATATCTACATCTTATTTATTCTGGTTGACTAATTCCAGAGATACAGATGCGGGTGGTTGCACCTTCACCGAGATCTGAGCCAAACTCGCCCACAAACATTTTATTTAGGATCTGCCCATCATAGAGTAACTCGATCCAACGTGCACTAAAAGCCATAGTCTTAGAAAAATCTGCATAACTAATTTTCTAAACATAACATGAAAATATAGTAAGATTTAAATCCCAGTAAGTTCAACAATAAATTATCATCAATATAGCTCATCACGTCATGTTCATCTGTATAAACTACAACAAATATCTTTGGTCACATGAATGTACTTTATCTATGCATATGAAAATCGTATAGTAATGACAAGTATGACAAGATTTACTAATTTACGAATATCGTATGATGACTATCAATTTATTCTCATATCAAGCAACCTCGATCATGGTGAGTATTTTCCACTTTCTGGTACGGGCTTTTCTCGCTCCGTCTGACATGGAACACTTTCTCTTTCTTTTCTCATTAGCATATTCCTAACCGTTGGTAGGGCGTCCCCTACTGGTGCACCACACGAATTGCCATGTGACCGTGCTCATTTCTTTTCTTTTCACAATAATAGCCAAAAATATGATTTTAATACCAAGTATGTTCATCAAAATATAATTATTACCAAAAATCATTGGTAATCATGTCATGAACATAACCATTTCAAATATCACTTTATAAAATATTTCCATGTCAAAATTTCACAGTTAAGATGGTAAGAAGTTCATACAATGGCAATGGCTATGGCATATACTAGTCATTTATTATTTTCATTTATAAGATTCTTTTTTTTTTAAATATTAATTTTATTTCTTTATTTTCTTGATGCAGGTTTTCATCCTATCTGACCTTCTTTTACTAATCAGAGCAAAACTCCATCAATTTAACTCCGATGTAGGTGCTCTTGGTGTCAATTTAAAGATAAAACAATTATCTAAAATTATTATGTTGAACAATTTAGCTAAATATTAAGACATAAAGGTGATATTACTCATTCAAAATACAAGTTATTTCTTCTTGGGTAGGTTCTGACCTCTACCTACTAATCTATCCATATCTCCCTCATACGAATTCTAAATTAAGTGATTCTAGTGGATAAAAATCCATGAAAAATATAGAAATAATTTTAATGTTAGTAATTTATTTTAATTCCCTATTGAATGTTCCAAGAAATTAAAACACAGAAGCTATCCGTACATAATCTTCCCTGATTAACCATTTTCTGACTACTTCTTACTAATCGGACCATATCTACCTCATACGGACTGCAAATTGAGTGATTCTAGTGGCTAAAAAACCATGATACATATATCTATAATTCTTATGTTAACCATTTATTTTAATTGCCTACATAATGTTCCCAGAAATTAAAACACAGAAGCTATCCCTACATATTCTTCCCTAATTAACCATTTTCTGACTACTTCTTACTAATTGGACCATATCTACCTCATAAGGACTCCAAATTGAGTGCTTCTAGTGGCTAAATATCTGTGAGATGTAGATATACATTTTTCATGTTAACTATTTCTTTAAATTCCTTACCGATTCTTTCCAGAATTTTAAAAATAAAAGCTTAAAATTTTGCTAACCATAGCCATACCTATGCAGAACTATCTACACCAACCTAAGTATTCAAACATACATAATGTGTAACATGATATAGCGACATCCATGACCAATCATCAAAGTTCTAAGATCAAAATCTCATATAAATATTACAAGTTTCAAAACTTTTCTTCAAAAATAAATATTATTAAACTTACCTTGAGTACTTAGTCCTCTAGACTTCTCCTTCCACTTTCTTCCTTTCTTCCTCTCCTTTCCTCACTCTACCTTGCTTCTATTTTTCCTCTCCCTCACTTGAACGAAAATTTCCATGTTGTTGGGGTGGGTTTTGCTTAAATAGACCACCAAATAATTCACCATTCATGATCATGGGTCTACCTTATCACAATTAGGATACACATGGTTGAATTTTTTTTTGGAAAACAAACAACTCATGTTCTTGTCTTCCTCTTTCTTAGTCAAGATATACATAGGAAAAAGGAGATTTATATTTTGAAAATTATGATAATATGTTCTTAAGATAAGGGACAAGGTCCCTTTGATTTAGGTGGCAAATTTCTTGCCATTGAATCTCCATTATTTGGTTGAAATTATTTGTGTGGGATAGGAATGTTTTGTCCTAATGTCATGTATTATCATACCACTTGCTAAAATTATGAGTATAGGATATAAATGTTTTGTCCTAAAGCCTTGTATTATCATACCACTTGCTAAATTTTTGTCTTAAATCCATGTAACCTAATCTTTATTATATTATCACATGATTTATTTTATTTTATTTTTCCTCTTGGGTTTCGGCTTATTCCTACCCATTTCCTTTCCTTTGGATAAAATTCTACCTTTTTTGGAGGGCTTGGACACATTTTCATAATTTTTAAGCTATCGGTCCAATTTCTATATCCTAGTCCAAGTCTATGTTTTATTTCTTATTTAGGTTATTGATAACTGCATTTCATTATAGTTTCTATGTGCTGTCCGTGTATGTTTACTGAATTTTTCTAGTGTTTTAAGCACTCTTACCCCCTGATTTAATTAAATGGGATGACTCTTCTAGATATAACATCAGCTACCTCATTGCTGCAGCATTTCAGTAAGCATATGTGGCAACGATAGAAGAACCCCGGGTGATAGTGGGTGAGCTGCTCCCTCTTTCCTGCAATACACTGATTCTATTTGATATGGTGCAGGTTGCAGAGCTGCGCAGTAGGAGAAGCCACCATCGAGCAGGGGACAGCAGCAGGGACACTGCAGGCTGCTGGTACAGAACTGCCTCCACTACTGAAAGTGGAGAGGAAAAAGCTGCACAACAAGGGTGCCGGCTGCAGAGCAGAAGGAATGTCAGCAACCCAGGGCACTTTACTGGGACCATAAAGCAGCTTTTGCAGAAAGCCCTGGGGGGACGAGAGGAAGAGGAGAGAATTCAGAGAAAAGAACACTGTAGCCAAGAGTGCTGCTGACACCGGAAGGTGCAGCATGAAGGGATAGTGCGTTATTTCAGAAAGGAATTTTTATCACTGTTGTTGTTTTTACTATTTTATCAAAAAGGAAAGAACTGCATTTTGTAATTTTGTTTTTATCTCTTAGGATGCTTACCAGTGTTTCTGGGATTTTTCTACCCAGTGTACCCATGACACTTGGCTAGTTTCCGGCTAGGGTTGCACAAGGGTTGTAATGAACTGAAGCACATTTTTATTATCACTACATTTTGCTGCAGTTTTGCTTACCATTCAATTGTGTTTCCTGTTAGTTTTTCTTTCCTTAATAATGGAAGTTTGGAGGAAGAAAACCAAGGCCAACATTCACCTGGAAGGGTAATGGAGGCTGGGAAAAGAATTGAATGCATGGGGGTTAGCTCATGTAGGGATATACGGGCACCCCATTAGTCCAATAATGGAACTTCATGCACAATTTGGAGGTGAGGACTGATGCAGGAATGCATGTCTGAACCTCAGAATTGCAAGGAATGGAAGTCTGGGAAGACTCTATTCAGGACTGAGATTGGCACTTAGAACAATTGCTGCAGCAAGCCTAGAGCAAATATGAGTGCAGTAGTCCATGGCAACCCTGAACAATCCTAGATCTCCCAATATAGTTTCCTCTTTACTTCCTATTACTCCTTATTTTAGTTATAGTTATAGTCAGTCAATCTACTTTTATATCAATCTTGTGAACCATCTTAACTTTGCTACAGCATTCATACAGCAAAAATCTCTATAACAGTTTTAGCTCACTCCTCGTGGGACGATACTCACTCATCACTTTATTACTTGGTCACGACACGTGCACTTGCGTTCTGACATTGTATTCATCTTTGCATGAAGCATACCACAACAGTTATCCAATGGGCTAGCTAGAAACTTATGTGAAGTGGAAAAACTCTATATGAAGTGTCCATAGGTGAAAGCCCAATGTATGGGTGAATATGTTAAACTTAGTAACTATAGTTCTTGAATTAGGAAAAAAAAACCCTAATCCAATGTTTTCTTGAAATTTTAAGACCTTTACTTGTTTCCAAAAATTTATCTTCCTTACCTCAGAATTTCACCTTTCTTTAGTATATTATTTTTAATTTTTTCTCTTAGGTTTTCTCTCTTTACATATTCCATTAATGTTAGAACATTTATATGCATACACGTAAGGTAAAGAATTTCTAAGGATTATATTTTCTTAAAAATTTAAAAATTGTCTAATAAATTTTATTTCCTTAATTAAATATTTATGTACCTTAAAAAGAAATGAAATTAGGGATGTTACTTTGAATACTTTTTTATTTTTATTAATTCATGAAACAAAATTAGGGATGTTACATTTTATCCCCTAATTTATAGTAAACTTGTGATTATTTCTTTGCTTTTGGTTATACTTTGCTTTAGATATTGCTTTGGTTTGTTTTATGCTTGTAGTTGAGCAAAAGAGGCCAAGAAGTAAGGGAAAAAAATCATGAGAGGAGCCATATGGACTTGGAACATGCTAAGGAGGAAGCAAGGAGGAAACACACCAAAAATTGGCAAGAAAGGAGCATGGTAGCCCCAAACAGGGCCAGGCCGTGCTTGGTGTGCTTGAAGCATGGCCAGGTCGTGCTCTGTGCAAAAAATGCAGAAAAGCCCCAGAATCTAGCTCGAAGCACAGCTAGGCTGTGTCCTGGAACACGGTCGTGCTTCAGGTCCATACACACCGTATTTTTTAGGGTGTTAAGCAGCCAAAGTTATATATATTGATGGAGAAACACAGCCAAAAGGATCCAGACACATTCAAACATTCTTTTACTCAGTTTTAGGCATAGGAAACACCATTAGATTAGGTTTTTGCTAGGATTAATGTTTAATTTATGTTCTTAGAATAGATTTGAGATTGATTCAAGTGTGTATCTCTTATTCTTTACATTTAGCAATTCAGGTTCTATCTTTCTATCTCTATACTCATCTCCACTTCTACTCTTTCTCTTAGTTTGTATTGAACATTGATGATTACTTTCATGAATTTGATTATGATTTATCTTTCTATCATGCTTGAGTAGATTTGATCTAGAGTTTCGGTAAACCCACTTATGATGTGATGATACATTGTGCTAATTGAATTGTTGGAACCCTAATTGTGTTATCCATGGTTAATTAGGATTATCTATTATGCATTGATTATATGAGTTGATGAATGTTTGGCCAATGTTTTATCATGTCTTAGGTACTTAATTGATTAACTGAAAGGTGAAGATTAATACTGGAACCTAATAGTTAATTAGGGATATCTTAATCACGAAAGTAGTTTAAAGTTCTCTAGGAATGAATCAATTAGTGGGCACAAGAAAATCGATTAATTGTATTCCATGGTTAGCATAGAACTTAACGGACTTATGTTTAACTAAGAAGAACGAAAGTAGGCAATTGGATTAACCTAGGTACAATTAGTAACGCTTGAAAAAGGTTGCTAGTTAATTAAGGCTAAACCATCCCTAATAACCTAGATAATTGCAATTAGAGGTACAAGTTGGATGTTGAATATCATAAGTGTGGTGAACCCTAACCCTAGGCTTTTAGTTAATTGAATCCTTAATTTATTTAATTGTGACAAACTTTCTATCGCATTACATCGATTTAGATAGCATTTCGCATCATTCTAGTAATTGACATTGTTCTCTATGGGATACGACCTGTACTCGCCGGACTAGCTACAACTACGCCGTGCACTTGCGGTAATTAGTAAAATACATTTGATTGGTTATATTTTGGGAGGAATTAGAGCTATTTAAGGTGAGGAAAATGCTATCCTATATTTTGGCTAAAAGGGAGGTGATTCTGCTACAGTTTTCCAATAGAATCTAAGCGAAATAGGATAAGGATTTCAAAGGTATTTTAGTATTTTCTTAGTTTATTTAAAGGGAAAAATTGTAATTTCAAAAAGTTAGATTCTTATGAAGAGTATTCTTGGAATTTTCATAAAGTTTTAGGGGTACATTTGGAAATCAAAAGAAGGACACAAGTAGGAGTTTCACAAAGCTGTAAGTTTAAATTTAGAAACTAAAAGGTGGGACATAATTATAATTTTTGTTAAGTTTTAAGTGAAAAATTGGAAACTAAAATGAACAAAATTTCTTATGCAAATTAACTAGGTTCCGAGTATATCAAGGAAATAATTTCAAGCTTTAAAACATTCTTCCCCTTATAAATAAATTAGCATAAGTCATTTAAAAAAATTCCTTTCTAACATGATAATCATTTAAAAAATATATAAGGCGTTACATTCTTGCCCCTTTAAGAAATCTAGTCCCTGCATTTCAAACTATTAATTCATGTTAGTAGGACATAAATTTGTACCTTATTAATTAAGGAGTTGTTGGTTTTTCTTCCACATATCACTTTCAACTTCCCACGTCACTTCCTCTGTAGAATGATTATGCCATAATACGTGCACTATGGGAATTTCTTTGGACCTCAGTTTCTTTATTTGTCTATTAGTAATAGATATGGGCTTTTCTTCATATGACATATATTTATCTAATTATACCTCCTAGAGTTGAAAAACATGAGAAGGATAAAGTAAGTATTTCCATAACATAGAAACAAGAAATACTAGATGAATCTCTGCCAATTCAGGAGGCAAAACTAAACGATATGCCACTGATCCAACTCTATCCAAGACCTCCAAAAGGATAATGTATCGAGGACTTAGTTTTTCTTTCTTTCTGAATCTCATTACCCGTCTCATCAATGACACCTTAAGAAACACTTGACCACCAACATTGAACTCTAGTTCATGGCTTCTATGATGCACATAAGCTTTTTATCTACTTTGTGTGGCCAATAATCTTTCTCTTACTAGCTTTACTTTATCAATTGATTTTCTTGTACCAAATTTGGCCCTATAAAATTGGTTTCTCCTACTTCAAACCATCTAATAAGAGACTGATAATGCCTCATGTATAAAGCCTTATATGGAGCCACTTGGATGCTTACTTGATAGCTATTATTATAAGCAAATTATGCTAGAGAAAAATATGTCTCCCAATTCCCTCCAAAATCTAGAACACATGCTCGAAGTATGTCCTTTAAAATTTAAACTATTTGTTCAAATTAGTCATCAGTCTCAGGATGAAAGGTGGTGCTTAAATATAATCTTCTCCCTAAAGTTTCTTGGAAACCTCTCTAAAATTGAGCTGTAAACTACGATCCTTGATCAAATACAATGGATATTAGAACTCTATATAGCTTGACTATTTCATTCAAATAAAAGCTTGTGTAACATCCCCGATTTTTTCTTACGTTACTAATTGAATTTTTTTTCAAAGAGGAGAAAGCATTTTGGATCTCAAGGAAGGATTAAATTATTTTACAATTTTACTCAAGTCAAACAAGATCTTAGGATGGTTAAAATGACATTTATGTAATTTAATTGAAATGGCATTAATGTAAATTCCTTAAGATGACATTTATGTAAATTCTTTAAGATGAAAGTTTTGTAAATACTCCAGGATGACAGTTTTGTAAATACTGTAAGATGGCATTTTTGTAAATAATGGAAGATGGTAAAGTTGTAAATATGGGGTGGTAGGTAAGGAAAAATTTTAATAATTATGAGGGAGGGGGAGTGTCAGTAAGAAAGAGAAAGAAAAGAAAAAGGAAGAAAAGGAAGAGGAGGAAAAAGAAGAGGAAGAAGAAGAAGAGAAAGAGGAAGAAGAAGGAGAAGGAAAATGAAAGGAAAATCAAGGTAATTTTTGTAACATCCCTAATTTCATTTCTTTTATTGATAAAAGTACATAAGTATTTAATTAAGGAAATAAAATTTATTAGACAATATTTTAGATATCTGAGGAAATATAATCCTTAGAAATTCTTCACCTTATGTATATGCATAGAAAATGTTTCTAACATTAAGAGAACAAATAAAGAGGGAAAACCTAATAGGAAAAAAAATAGAAATAACATACTAAAGAGATGAAAAATTCTTGGATAAGGAAGATAAATTTTTAGAAACAAGTAAAGGTCTTAAAATTTCAAGAACATTGGATTAGGGTAATTTTTTCTAATTCAAGAACTAGAGTTACTAAGTTTAAAATCTTTACCCATACATTGGACTTTTACCTATGGACACTTCATATAGAGATTTTCCACTTCACATAGGTTTCTAGCAAGCCCATTGGATAACCTAAGCAAGAAATAAAACATATACTTGGACTAGGATATAGTAATTGGACCGATAGCCCAAAAATTATGAAAATGTGACCAAGGCCTCCAAGAAAGGTAGAATTTTATCCAAAGCAAAGAAAATGGGTAGGAATAAGCCCAAATCCAAGAGGAAAAATAAAATAAAATAAATTAGGTGATGATATAATAATGTAATAATAATAAAGATTTGGTTACATGGCATTAAGATAAAAATTTAGCAAGTGGTGTGATTCTACATTCATAATTTTGGCAACTAGCATGATAATACAAGGCTTTAGGACAAAAACATCTATATCCTACACTCATAATTTTAGCAAGTGGTATGATAATACATGGAATTAGGATAAAACATTCCTATCCCACACAAATAATATCAACCAAATAATGGAGATTCAAGGGCTAGAAATTTACCACCTAAAAAGGCAAACCTATCATACTTGTTTAAGACAAAAGAAAATGGAAATGAATCCCTAAATCAAAGGGACCTTGTCCCATATCTTAAGAACATATTATCATAATTTTCAAAATACAAATCTCCTTTTCCTATGCATATCTTGACTAAGGAAGAGGAAGACAAGAACATAAGTTGTTTGTTTTCCAAAAATTCAACCAAGTGTAATCTAATTGTGATAAGGTAGACCCATGATCATGAAAGGTGAATTATTTGGTGGTCTATATAAGAAAACCCACCCTTACAACATTATAATTTCGTCCAAGTGAGGGAGAGGAAAAATAAAAGCAAGGTAGAGTGAGGAAAGGAGAGGAAGGAGAAGTCTAGGGGACTAAGTACTCCAAGTAAGTTTAACAATATTTCCTTTTGAAGAAAACTTTTGAAACTTAAAATATTTATATGAGATTTTGATCTTAGAACTTTGATGATTAGTCATGGATGTTGCTATATCATGTTACATATTGATCTTGCATGTGATGTATGTTTGAATACTTAGACTGGTATAGAAAGTTCTGCATAGGTATGGCTATGGCTGGCAAAACTTTTAGGTTCTGTGTTTTAATTTCTGGGAATTATCTATATGGCATTAAAATAAATGATTAACATAAGAATTATAGCTATGTGTGTCACGGATTTTAAGCCACTAGAATCATTCAATTTGGAGTCCATATGAGGAAGATATGAGCCGATTAGTAGTCAAAGGTCAGAAAATGGTTCATCAGGGAAGAATATGTTAGGATAGCTTCTGTATTTTAATTTTGGGGAATTATCTATATGGAATTAAAATAAATGGTTAACATAAGAATTATAGTTATGTGTGTCACAGATTTTTAACCACTGGAATCATTCAATTTGGAGTCCATATGAGGAAGATATGAGCCGATTAGTAGACAAAGGTTAGAAAATGGTTCATCAGGGAAGAATATGTTAGGATAGATTCTGTATTTTAATTTGTGGGAATTATATGTATGGAATTAAAATAAATGGTTAACATAAGAATTATAACTATATGTGTCACGGATATTTAGCCACTAGAATCATTCAATTTGGTGTCCATATGAGGAAGATATGAGCTGATTAGTAGTCAAAGGTCAGAAAATGGTTCATCAGGGAAGAATATGTTAGGATAGCTTCTGTATTTTAATTTCTGGGAATCATCTGTATGGAATTAAAATAAATGGTTAACATAAGAATTATAGATATGTGTGTCACAAATTTTTACCCACTGGAATCACTCAAGTTAGAGTCCATATGAGGTAGATATGGTTCGATTAGTAAGTAGAGGTCAGAACCTATCCGAGAAGAAATAACCTGTACATTGAGGGAGTAATATCATCTTGATTTCTTAATATTACGTTAGAATGTTCAACATAATAGTTTTAGATAATAGTTTTATATTGAAATTGACACCAAGATCACCTACATCGGAGTTTAATTGAGGGAGTTATGCTCTAATTCGTAAGAGAATGTTAGATATGATAAAAAACTTCATCAAGAAAATAAAGAAATAAAATTAATATTTAAAAAAAAGAATCTTATAAATGACTAGTATATGCCATAGTCATTTCAATTGTATGAACTTCTTACCATCTTAAGTGTAAAATTTTGACATGGAAATATTTTATAAAGTGATATTCGAAATGGTTATGTTCATGACATGATTACCAATGATTTATGGTAATAGTTATATTTTGATGAACATACTTGTTATTGAAATCATATTTTTGGCTATTATTGTGAAAAAAAAAGAAATGAGCACGATCACATGGAAATCTGTGTGGTGCACCAGTAGGGGACGCCCTACCAACGGTTATGATTATGATTTTGAAAAAAGAAAGAGAAAGTGTGCCATGTCAGACAGAGCGAGAAAAGCCCGTACCGGAGAGTAGAGGATACTCACCCTGACCGAGGTAGCTTGAAATGAGAATAAGTTGATGGCCATCATATGATATTCTGAAAATAGTTAACCCTATCATACATGTTATTATTGCACGATTCTCATGTGCATAGATATAGTGCATTCATGTGACCAAAGTTCTTTCTTGTAGTTTATAAAGCTGAACATGACGTGATGAGCTATATTGATGATGATTTATTGTTGAACTTACTGGGATTTAATTCTCACTATATTTCCATATCATGTTCAGAAAATTAGTTATGCAGATTTTTTTATAGCTCTGGCTTTTAGTACACGTTGGATCGAGTACTTTATGTTGGGCAGATCCCAGAAGCAAATAAAATGTTTGTGGTCGAGTTGGCTTAGATCCCGGTGAAGGTGCAACCACCTGCACCTGTATCTCCAGAATTGGTCAACCAGAATAAATAAGAAGTAGATTTTTATTTGTTTGATATGTTGTACGTATGTTTTGATTAATGATATGTATGTGAACTCTGTATTGTATAAATTAAATAAATGTTATATTGAGTTAAGTTGTAACGAGGTAATAACTTCATGGTATTTTTTAAAAAAATCTGATACTTAAATGGAGTTGTTACAATTTTCTTGGTCATCTCTCTAATTTCATCATCTTTTCTTTAGGAATATCCTATTTCACAGTATGTATGTAGGATTTTTGTGTGGTAGGAATCAAGCACGCAAGTTTAAGGATTTGTTTGAGTTAGGCTTAACATCTACTCGTGAATTTTGTATAAACTTATTTATATACTTTTAGATTTGTTAGATGTGATTTTGGATAACATGTGGTCTAGATATTTATATGGAATTATGTTTTGGTTGTTTGGACATGCATATGGGTGAATGGGATTACATAAAAGAAAAACAAAGGAGAAGTTAGACTCGGTTGAATTTCAGAATAATTTGGTAAGCCTTTGTTTTTGGAATTTTGGAAACTTTGGCGTTTTTAAAGACATGGTGAACATATGAATTGTAGATATATTCTCACGGATCTTTAGGCTCTGAAATTACTTGATTTGGAGTCCATACGAGGGAGAAATGGCTGATAAATTGAGCAGAGGTCAAAATCTAGGATAGTAAAAATAATCATTTTTTTAATTTTCTGGGCATATTCTATAAAGAATCTAAGGAAAGGATAAACATGAAACTTGGAGATAATTGTCTTCACTTTTTATAGGATTTGAAATATCCTTAATTGGTGTTTGATGAGGGAGATATGGTTGAATAAGTGAAGAGAGGTTATAAAACACGGCCAGGCCGTGTTCTGGGTTACTTCAGCATAGGTAGGCCGTGTTCGGGGCTATTTTTTAGTATGTTTGAAGTATTTTTCAAAAAAGGTCATGTTTTGAAACATGGTCAAGCCATGTTGAGTGCTGGATTATTATATTTTTCATTGTTTTCTACCTAAAAATAGTTTTGTTTGTTTAAAGCTTTTTAGAAAACATATATACTTTTATGAAGACAATTTTAGTATCACAAATTACCCTTTTTCTTTATTTGATTCAAAATGAATCATAATGGATATTGGTATGTGATGAATGATTGTTAATTATTGAGTATAAAAATGATGTATGCCATATTATGAATATAGTTAAATGGCAAGCGTAAAGCTCATGGTGAGTTGCTTGATAATTATATATTGCATTTGATGAATATGCATTTATATATATATATACATTTATATGTATGGATGAATATCGACAGGTTGTATGGCTTGTGACAATACCGAGTAGGGGACACCCTACTAGCCTGAGTGAGTCAAAGGAGGGCCAATCCAACCAGGTGACAGAGGTAATGTGAGGAGGTAGATAGGTGACAAACTCACATTCCCTGATCACTTATTGTGACTGTAGTTGATCGGTCACTATGCGTATAGCAAATGAGTGAATTTTTAGTGCATATATAGTATGTTAATTATGCATCAACTGAAGTGATGATTTTATCTCTAAATCTTAATATTTTCTGTAGCTTATACAGCTAAACATAACTCATGTTTTCTCATTATATTTTATTTATGGTAAGTCTATTAGGAACCTTTTTTCCCACTATTATTGTGGTGTTATGTTCAGATAAAAAGAAATGAGATGCAATAGGGAATAGCGTTACTGATGGAGATCTCGATGTCAGCACCACCTCCTCACCCTTTATTTTTCAAGAGTGGAGTGATGTATAGGGACTCTTATTTATGTACTGAAATGTTGTATTGTATAATTATTACATGTGTGAGGTTTGTAATATATATATATATATATATATATATATATATATATATATATATATATACATATACATATATATTGTGTTTATACATATGACATATTTAACATGCGTAATGTAAAAAAATAAATAAAAAATAAATAAATAAAGCAAATCAGATCTTACAAAGTTGCTATTATAATAAAAAAATAAAAAAAATCGGATGTTACAACTTGCATACTATGCTACATTATAGTTAGTCTTTATTAGTAAGAAATGTGCTGATTTGACTATCCAATCAATACTAATCCAGATTTAGTCATATCCTTTATAAGTCCTTGGTAGTCAAGTGACAAAATTTGTAGTGATTCTTTCCCATTTCCATTCTAGTATCTTTAATACTAATGCAAACTAATAGGCTTTAGATGTTTCGCCTTTACCTATTGACATACAAGGGATCGAGCGACAAATTCTGCTACTTCTTTTTTCATACCATTCCGCCAATATAACTCTTTGAGATCTTGGTACATCTTACTAGCTCTTAGATGGATAGCATTGACTAACTGATGAGTTTCCTTTAAAATCTTTCTCTTTAAATCATCCATGTTTGGTACATTTAAACATTTACCACACCATAAAGTTTCGTCAGGATTTATACTAAATTCATTTTTCTCATCATTCTTCACTTAATCTTTGATTTTACATAAACTGGTATGTTTTTCTTGATCGACTTTGATCTATTGCACCAAATGTGATTAAAGTTGCCCCTAGTTTTTTTTCACTTCAAAGCTTATCCCTTTGCTTTCCAACTGATGGATATTCTTTATTAACAACCTTAGTAATGCTGCTATATAAGCTAAGCTTCTTATGGACTTCTTGCTTAGGGCATCTACCACCACATTCATTTTCCCTATTTGGTACAAAATATTATAATCATAATCCTTAAGACATTCCATCCATCTTCTTGGCCTTAAATTAATATTTTTTTTTATTGAAAAATATATTTTAGGCTTTTATGGCTAAGCAAAAACCACTATAGCCAACTCAACATTATAGGTTGGATTTTTTTTCATGCTTCTTTAATTTCCCAGATGCATATGCGATTAACCAACCATTCTAAATTAACACATAACCCTGACCCACACAGGAGACATCTCAAAATACCGTGAAACCCTCAATACCAAATGGAATAGTTAAAACTAAAGTTGTAGTTAATTTTTTCTTTAGCTATTGAAAAATTTCTTTACAAGTATTAGGCCATTCAAAATTTACTTTTTTTCTAGTCAATTTGGTAAAGGGAGTAGTAATCTTAGAGAAGACTTTAACAAATCTTCTATAATACCCATCAACCCTAAAAAACTATGAATCTTGGTTACATTAGTACGAAAAGTTGACTACTTCAGTACTTCTAACCTTTTAGGATACACTTAAATACCATCCTTAATAACGATATGTCCCAAAAAAAGTAATCTAAACAAGCTAGAAATCACATTTGGTGAACTTAACATATAGTTGTTTCTCTGTAAGAGTTTGCAAAACTATTCTTAGATGTTTCTCATGCTCTTTTGAACTTTTTGAATACACCCATATAAAATCTGCAAAAAATAATAACAAATTAGATGTTTCTCATGCTCCTTTCTTTTCCATCCATGAATAGTACATCCCCTATATGTACCGACACAGAGACCATAAGACCTAGGGTCACCTTGTGCTACCAAGGGTCATACCCCTTTTGTATCTTTCTTTTCTTTTCTTGAAGATAGCCCAGGGTATGATATTAATTCTTTCAACAGAAATGCATCATCATAATGTATCCATATACTTGCTACTAATATAATACATATTACATGTCTAGTTGAAACACTTTTAAATCATGCATATGCAAATATCAATGCAATTTAACATTTTCTATGGAATGCTCATCAAAATAATTAAGAATCATAAATAGCGTCCATAATATCACATTAAATTAAATTCCTTGAATGGAAAGGAATTATTCTTATGAAAATGCCTAGATCTCGCATGTTCTTAATTAATTCCATCTTCCTTAATTACTTACTTTTGATTATTTTCTTCATTTAAGCCCTTGACAGCCTTCCATTAAAGAATTTTAGGATTTCACTTACAAACATACCTAGTTATGTATTTTATTCATATAGTTCATTTTAATTTATGTAATATATGATAAGTTGTTACAATGTGCCTATATGTCTAGGATACCCATTTATGCTTCTAAAACTCCATAGATTTCCACTTACCATTGCTTATATTGAATTTTTATATATATTCCTCATGAGTATCAAAGTTGTCTTAATCTTATATTCTTTAATTGAATATTTTGGCTAAATATATACATATATACCAAAGGAAGTATTAACCATACTTAAAAGATTCAACTTAAAATGAAATTACAGATTCTTTCCTATCTACTTATTTTTTTCTTACTTGCTACACCTATACTCACTTTGTGTTCACTTTATTTTAGATCTTAAATCCTTATTTAAATTCTAAGGTCATTATCTAATAAAAGATTGAACTTATGTTAATGTTGCTAAATATGGAATTTACTATTCATTTAGTAAGGGATACTATTCATTTGGTCAATTTTACTAATTCATTTAGTAATTTCCTTTCTTCCATCACATAATCCAATTCACTTTGGTATCTTTTAATTCTTGTTTACATATATGATTGTTACCATTGCTTTAAGTTACTTATAAAATATCACTAAGATACTTAACCCTTTTCCTTTATTTCTTTTTATACAAGAGTACTTATAATACTAAAATAAAATAACTACCACAATTTATATTCATATTTCCATTTCCTCATTTTCGGCCTATTCAAACTATTATTTACCTTTTAACCTAACCTTGAAATATTTCTTAACTTCTTTTATTATCCGAACTTACACACACACACATATATAGGTTACTTAATACTATCATTTCTTTCTTTCTTCAAAAACTCCATTTTCCAACCTCTAAGTTATTTAGTTTACATCTTCATTTTATTTGTTCCCTTTCTTCATCTTTCTAAAATTTTGCTTAATACATATGCTACTATATCATTCATTTGCTTAACATATATTTCATTCACTACCAACCTTAACATATATATATATACACACACACACAGACATACATACATACATACATACATATATTTCCTTAATTAAGCATGAATTTGGCTAATTGAGATTAGTTAGCATAATCAATCTTTCCTTTCATTGTTTCATCAACTTTCTATGCCAATTACATAATACAACAATAACCTTTTAATCACCTTAAACCAAGCCACGGTTTCCCATCCTAAATTAAAAAGGAAACATAAACTCACCTTTTTGACTACTATGTTTTTGATCTTCATGCGTTTTCTTCCCTTATCCTATCACTGATAAAGGGGAAAATTTGTATTTTATTGTTATATCTTATCCCTTATTTCATAGTGAACTAGTGATTATTTCCCTATTTTCATTCTGTTTTGTTTTGCTTGTTCTGGATACTGCTTGGCTTTGTTTTCTATTTTTAGGTGAACAACAAATGGCAAGATCAAGGGAAAACATTCATGTTAAGAGTTATGTGGACTTGGAATAGGCAGAGGAGGATGCAAGCAGTAAACACAGAAGAAATTGGTAAGAATTGACATTGACAACCTCTAACACGGCCAGGCCATGCTTGGTGTACATGGAGCATAGCCAGGCTATGTTCTGTGCAAAATATGGAGTAAACTCCTAGATTCTAGCCCAAAGCACGGCTAGGTCGTGTCCTAGAACATGACTGTGCTTTGCGTCCATACAGTATGTGTTATATATACAAGAGGAAACATGGAAAAGCATAGAGAGACTCATACATACTGATTTAGGCTTAGTTTAGGTTTAGGAAACAGTCTTATATTAGGTTTAGAGTACGATTATTGATTACTTTATGTTCTTAGAGTAGAATTGAGATTGATTCAAGCTTTGTATCGTTAATTCATTACTTACTGCAAAGCAGGTTTTATTTTTCTATCTCTACACCTATCTCTACTTCTACTCCTTTCTCTTGGATTGTATTGAACATTGATGAATTACTTAATGAATTGAATTATGATTTCTCTTTCAATCATGTGTGAGTAGATTTAATTTAAGGTTTCGGTAAACCCACTTGTGATATAATGATACCGCATTAATTGGAATTGTGAAACACTAATTGTGATTGTTTGTAGTTAATTAAGATTAACTATTATGCATTATACGAGTTGATAGAAAGCTTGATCACCATTTTATCGCATCTTAAGTTATTGACTGATGAACTGAGAAGTGAAAGTTAATGCCGAAACTTAATAGTTAATTAGGGATATCTTAATTACGAAAGTAGTTTAAGGTTCTCTAGGAATTGAATCAATTGGTAGGCATAAGAACCCCTATTAATTGAATCATATGGTTAGCATAGAACTTAATGGACTTAGGTTAAACTAAAACTATGAAAATAAGCAATTGGATTGAGCTAGGTACGATTAGTAATGCTCAAAAGAAGTTACTAATTAATTAAGGCTAAACCATCCCCGATTACTTAGATAATTACAATTAGAGGTACATATTAATCGTTAAATATCATAAGTTGGTAAACCCTAAGCCTAGGCTTTTGTTAATTGATTATCTTATCAAATTAATTGTGACTTCATACCAATTGAATTATATTGATTTAGATAGAATATTTCATAGAATTCTAATAATTGATCTTTGGTCTCTATGGGATACAACCCGTACTCACTTGACTAGTTACAGCTACGTCGTGCACTTACGGTTATTTAGTAAAACATACACAACAATAACTTGCCTCCAATTAACTACTATCATGATGCATACATATAACCCTAGTCACTGCCAAACAGAGCACCAAACCAACCATTTTCTAGCCATAAAGCTAAAACCATTCAAGCATGAATTCAACCATAATATACATAATACATACCCACCAAGACATAGTTTACTTATGGCTAACCTTAGGAGGTCAAAAACAAAATTTCCCATGAACCATAAGATACAATCTTCATGAAACCCAACCAAAAAATTCTCCCAAAATTGTAATAAAATAGTCTTACAAGTAAATTGCTATTAAATCTACCCCAAAACACTTCCTACAAGCTTCCTTTCCTTTCCTTGGTTTGATCCATCTTTTTTTTTCCTTTCTCTCTCTAGAACCACTAATGTTTTTCACTTCTCTAAGAGTATAAACACATCATAGACCAAAAAGAAAGGGGAAAACCACAATAGGATACCAATACAAGGAAGCACTTACCTTGGATAGCCACTTTCTTCACTTCCCCTCTTCTTCTTTCTTCCTTCCTCTTCACGATTTCTGCTGAGTTTCCTTTTTTACTCTGGTTGAATTTTCCTTGGCTGAAACTTATCCAAACTCCTGCTTATCTAATTAGCTCAATGAGCTATCCCAAAAATCATGATTAACCTTATAACGTGTCATCAAAGAATATACCTTTATCATTGTTTAGATATTACCTTCTTCTAATTTCTCTTCAATTCATTTATAAAGTATATTTAGTTAGGCTTATATCTCTAGTTAGGATGATTTTCATTACTTACCTTCTTATTTACAATTCTACATTTTTAGTTACTTTTATTTTGTTCCTAAAAATACAAATTCACATGTTCTTCCTTTAAACATTTTTTTCTAAAAGTATTTGGATTAATACCTATCATCCTATTTCTAAAAATAAAATAACCTTACTCATTTTATTACATTTCCCTTAAGCTTGGCACTACACTAACACTTATGTACTCCATAATCAATCTTAATACAAATTCTTCTTTAATCTTGTTCCAACAATTTCCACTTCCCCTCTATACTTTTTAGAAATATTTTTGGGAAAATTTAGGACAAATAAATTTGAGGATGTCACAGATAGAAATGTATTAAAGTTAAGATGTATGATAAAAAGAAATTTTAAATAGTGCTTAACATTTGTAATTTTACCATAGGAATTGGAATAATGGTTTGGTAATGCATGTATGTAAAGGTAAATTTATCGATTGGAAGAACATTGAAATATGGCTATGTAATGAGTGTCCTATTGGCAAGACCATATTTATGAATCGAAAGGGATTCAAAATTTTATTCTAATTAAACATGATAACTTTATGACTCTAGAGCACGATGTGACCAATCTAATGATCAAATTTGGAATCCATAACATAAATTTGGAATTGAATTGGAAGGAGGATTTTAAATTAAATTTCTTTTTTCTAATATTGATAATAGGAAAGGAGAATAATTCATAATTTCCTTAAAGGGATTCATGTTAGAAACATTGCCAACTAGCAGTAGAGATTGCTAACCTTTGTATACCTTGTGAACCTAGTTTCAGGGGTGTTGCTAGCATTGTGTAGTAGCCAACATTTGTGTATTGGATTATCTCCTCCTAGTAATGTGATATGATATGTAAGGGGTTGAGCGAGGGCTACTCTTGTAACTAGTTGTAGAATACCTGGTTACCTCTAATTCTAATGATGACGTACCTATCCCTTGCACTGTGTTTGGGAATGAATCGTAGTGATTACCCTCCCATGCTATGCGTTTGGAAAAAATCGTATAGTTTTAATATGGGATTAACATAAAATAAAATAAGGTAAAATAAACTAAAATAAAATTGTACAAAAAAAATAAAAGATAACCTTAGTTAATATATATATATATATATATGTATCTCTCTCTCTCTATGAGGGCAAATAAAGAATGGAAGTTAGTTAATACTATTATCGTATTAAACTACGATAATAAAAATAAATGTATTGAATATGGTGAAGCTTGATATAGCCTAAATGTATTGCTACATACAATATATACTTTTAAAAAAAGTCTGAAATGTCTTCAGTTGAAGGAAATAGTGAGAAAGGGATACTTAATGAAGTATATAAAAAGGAAATATGGTCATTAGGAGACCAAATCTGAGTTACATTTTTTATGGAGTTCTAAAGTAAAAGTAAGTGTTTGGACCAGATAAAAAACAATTGTGTTCTCAATTTGATATTATATTTAATTTAATCTAAATAACATACAAAGGGATAGACCAGAAAATTATACGAGTAATGTTGTCTCTATAAATTTTAAAGGGCTAAAATTTGTAAAGTCTAGAAAGTATATGTCATAACCTCACTTTTATATATATATATATATATATATTCATAACTTAACTTTCCATGAAGTCATTACCTTTCTGCTATATTCCCTATCATTTGGGCTTTAACCTAATTATTAATTTAAGTATAATTATAAAAAAAAAGAAAACATATATTTAACTTCAAATATACAAATAAAAAATATCAAGCTATTTTATTACTTCCTGATCTTATATTTACATTAGTACATTTCAAAATACAACTACAACCCTAAATGCTACCTATTGAAGAAAAAGTAAGGGGACACTTGAGTCAGCATCTTGGAGGATAATATCCAAAAGTCTTTAGCTATTATAGTAGTTTATCCCCAATACAATACAATGACATATACTCCAAATCCTCTGCATATGCCTCCTTAGGTGATAAAGGTAAAGGAGGAGGTACATGTTTGGGTATCTCTAATAAATCTACCACTATCAAATCCGAGATTATGGGAACATATCGCAAGTAGGGTGGCTCAACCTAATTAACATCTATCAACATAGATAAAGTATATACCGGCATCATATGATTCTTCATCTAAACACAGCACGGAACAATAATGGGAACTAAGGTTCCCAATAGGTTAATAATAATTATAAGTAATACATATCATGCATGTTATGTTATGTTTAGCTGTATTATATACAGAGATTAACAAGCCATATGTAATAGAAACATGTCTAATGCATAAATCACAATGCAATCATGGCATATGTGTGTGTGTGTGTGTGTGTGTGTGTGTGTGTGTATGTAAGATATCATTAGTAAGATAATTGATTATATTACTAGATCTCATGGACATCATACCACAAATAATTCATTGCATCTCATTTCACATCTTTCTTATCTCATAAATGTTTACTTTCTCTTTATTTTATGCTATAACTAGGGTAATGTTGGCATGCTTTCCTCACTCTACTTAACCTGAATGTGGTTGCCTCGCTCCATCTAGGAATGGGTAGGATCTCCTATATTGTCTATCTATAAAGCGTTTGCTATCTAGTACCAAAACGAAAGCCATGTAACATTTTGGGGTTACCTTTCCTACTTCAAGGATCATCCCCCACTTTAATTTTTCTTTTCTCTTTCTCATAAACAATTAATTCATGATGTCATTTTTCATAATCAACATTCAACAACTTCATATGGTAGGAAAAATTTCACTGATATTATGCAAACCATATATTCAACTCATTTTATACATATATCAGTACAAATTGGAATTTTTACTAGGATGTGTGGTAATCATCTTTAAATAAATGAATGCATCCATGCCATCATTTCTTGCAACGCATATTGAAAGGGGAAGAATTAGTGGTATGGAATGTTGGCCATTTCTTACTTTTAAACTCATTTATGGTTAATGTTCATTTTTTAAAATTTAGCTAAATTTTAGACTTCTCTTAAGTCTAGTTTTGGAAAATTCCACCTTAAGTATCACAATCTTCCTTTTTCTACTTAATTAATTTTAATTCTAGTTAGAATTATTAATTTAAATTACCCATTTCATTTATCCTCCATTAATAATCGAAATCTTTACATTAGTTTTATTGGAGATTCCAATTTTTATTTAATCTCTAAATCATAGTACAATGTTAATCCCTATTTTTCATTCCTTTGTTAGTTCCCCTTTTTTTGTGAAACTTTTCTTAACCTCCTTAGGTCTTGAACTAAACCCTTACCTATTCATCCATTTTAACCATTTCCTTTATCTAATTCTTTCATGTTCAAATGTTAAGATCAATTGGATAAATCATTATATTTTTTCCTTCTCCAATTCGGCCAAAGCTACAATATCATATCCTAAACATTTATCCACCCATTTAACTATCCCATTACACACCATTTCATGACATATTACAAAATTATCAAACCATAATGCTAGGGTTTTGGCCAACCTATTCCAAATTGCCAAAAATAGAATTTTGTTCTCTTATTTGTTTCTAACTTTCTAACTACAAAATTCACATCCTAATTGCACCATACAATTACATAAAACCATAACATCAAATTAATTAAAGACAATAACTCAATTGCCAAATTAGCCCCAAGAACAACTATTCCATGCAAAAGTTATCAATCATTCAATTCCAAATTTCAGGCACGAGCATATGTCATACATGAATCTATATATGAATCTTTCATGGCCATAAACAATAAGGCATACATTAGCAACTAATTTCAAGAAACCCTAAGGTTAGTGCTCAGTACAAAACATGAAAATTTCAAAGTTTTTCAAACAAAAATTATTGTTAAGCCTACCTATTACCATCTCTCTCCACTTTTTAGATTGGTTTTCTTCAGTCTCTTTTTTATTCCCTCACTCTTGGGCTAAACGTCCCTCCTTTCTCCTTACTATTTTATGCATTTTTTCCATTGGGGAAAATGAGCTTAAATAATCTAGAATAAAGAGAAGATGCAAGGATGAAAGTAGGAGGAAGATGGCTCACCTTGGTTCTTCCCTTTTCTTCTCCTTTTTCTCTCTCGCCTTGGCTCCTTTTTTTTCCTTTCTAATTCTACTGATGTTCTACAGATTATCCAGCCCCTTAATGTCTCCCTCCATTGCCTTAATCATGAGGCTACAGATATTTTGGGGTGAGATTTTATTAGGCCATATAATTACCCCTTAAATTCTAGCTTAATTACCCCATTACGAAGTCAATTTTTAATCATTACTTAAGACTTTGTTTGGTTACCCCAAATTCATTTATTTTATTTACTTTTTTATTAAAATGGCGTTGATAAATTTTAAGTATTCAAGTAGGGCAATTTTAGTAACTCAACCCTTTTCCAAAATTTCTACACCTAATTACTCAAAATTCCCTTTTTACCCTTATGTTTTCAAAAAATATTGAACCTTTATATTCTTTCTTTAAGGATAATTTTCTAAGAATATTAGACCAAACACATATCATTCTATCCTATTGAAGCTACTCTTACTAATTTTTCTCCTTTTTCCTAGTCACTTTTGTTATTTTGGCACCGATACACTTTACTAAAAAAGTTTTAGTTCATGTTCCTTTACCATTTTCCTAAAATTTCTCCATCACTTCATATTACTTATTTTTCCCCTCTTTAATTCTTTAGAGGAAAATTTATATAACTTTTTAATTAATAAAATTAAGGGTGCTACAATATAAAATTTTAAAATCCTAAATTTTGATTAGGATATAATGGTATAAATAGAATAAGTATGAATGTTAAATTGTATATAATTTGAATTATATTTAATACTAAATTAATTGGTTAGTATGAAAATCCTTATTCAACTTGTTATACTTGTGTTATTCACTCGCTGAGTTGCAAGACCTATTTCATTTCTTTTATATGTTTTATGGTTAAAATCACATAACCACAATAAAAACACTTAAAAGGTAGATTGACTTTAGTGAGTCCAAACTTGTCCTTTGGCCTACTCTTCGTATCTATTTGTCTATTGGAAATATAGAGTTCCTCCATTACCATATACAAGATCCGTATTTCCAATGTGTGTCAATATAATTCTATATGAGATGTTTTGTATTGATTAATAAATACAGGATAAATATGGTGTATGATTGTTGCTTGTATAAATAAAAGTTATATGTGTGTTTATGATCTTTATAGCCATATCTTTATTTATATTCTAAGTGAAATTAAAGTCTTAATTTTGAGTTGATTATTCTACAATTCAATTTTACTACTACTTGGTTTCTAAGAATACATTTCAGTTAGCTAGGTTTAAGGAATGAGGAAACCCCTTATTTCGTACTAGTCATTTGACAGAGATGGTATAAGAGAAAAAGGAATTTTGTGGTATTTTAGAGCAAGGATTTTGTATTAAGACTTTTAAGTACAGATATGTGACATGCTATAAATTAAGCATGTCTTTAGCATATTTTAAATTACTTTTTATTTAATTTAAGTAGAAAATAAAAAGGAATTAATTGGGTTTTTTGTTTTATGTTTACTTTATGCTTTTAGAGTAGAATTTACATCAATTCAAGGATTGTATCCCTAATTCATTTACTGCAACCAGGTTTTATCTTTTTAGCTTTACATCTACATCTACTTTTACTCTTTTTTTTTTTGAATTGTATTGAACATTGATGAATGGTTTAATGAATATAATTATGACTTTTCTTTAAAATATGTGTGAGTAGATTTTGATTTAGGGTTTCAGTAAACCCACTTATGATATAATGATACTGTATTAATTGAATTGTAAAACCCCAAGGGTGATTGTCTATGGTTAATTAAGATTAACTATTATGCATTATATGAGTTGATGCATGTCTGGCCAATATTTATCACAACTTAAGTTATTAACTAATGAATTGAAGGGTGAAAGTTAATGCCAGAACTTAATAGTTAATTAGAGATATCTTAATCATGAAAGTATTTTAAATTTCCCTACGAATTAAATTAATTGGTAGGCACGATAACTCTTATTAATTGAATCACATGATTAGTATGTGACTTAATGGACTTAGGTTAAACTAAGAACCACAAAAGTAGGCAATTGGGTTAACCTAGGCACAATTATTAACTCTTGAAAGAGGTTATTAATTAATTAAGGCAAAACCATCCCCGATTACCTAGATAATTGCAATTAGAGACATATTGGTTGTTGAATATCATAAGTTCGGTAAACCTTAACCCTTGGCTATTGTTTATTAATTATCTTATTTGCTTAATTGTGATTTGTCTCTATCAAATTAGATTGATTTATATAGCTTGCTTTGTAGAACTTTAGTAATTGATCTTTGGTCTCTATAGCATACGACCCGTACTTACTAGACTAGCTATAGCTACATCGTGTGCTTGCAGCTAATTAGTGAAACACGCATAACAAGTTTTTAGAGCCGTTGTAGGAAAGCAATAGTTCAATATTAGATATTTTGCAAAATAGCTAGACTAAATCCTTTTTCTTTTTATTTTTTTGCATATTTTCTCTTGCTGATTTTTATCTATATTTTTTTCTTTGTAATTGTGTTTCTATTTTATGCGAAGATATCACGAATTCTTTACTGATTTTGACCCAGAAATTGCACATACCTTACGAAGGAGAAGAAGAAGGAAGCAGCAAAATCCTAGTGCACCTACTGTGGTAGATAGAGATAACCGATCTCTTAAAGATTTCATTGCACCAAACACTCATAGCCTGAATTCAAGCATAGTTAGACCTATTGTTTAGGCTAACAACTTTGAGCTGAAGCCTTTTCTTTTATAGATGGTTAAGCAAAATCAATTTGGAGGGTCTCTTACTGAAGACCCAAATCTCCATCTATTAGTCTTTTTAAAATATTGTGATAAATTGAAGCTGAATAAAGTATATTCTGATGCCATCCTACTAAGATTGTTCCCATTCTCTTTGTGGGACAAGGCCTAAGCTTGGTTGCACTATCTTCCATTAGGGTCTATCAATAATTGGTAGCAACTTTCTCAAGGCTTTTAAGCCAAGTACTTCCCACCAAGTAAGACAGCCCATATCAAAAACCAAATTATTACTTTTGCTCAAAAAGATAGGGAGTATTGTATAAAGCTTGGGAGAGATTTAAAGAGCTTATTAGATTATGCCATCGCCATGGGTTAGAAAAATGGCTCATAGTCCATACATTCTACAATGGACTAATATACAGCAACCATATGTCTTTGAATGCTACAACAAGATGAGCTTTAATGAATAAAACAGTTGATGAGGCTTATGAATTGATTGAAGATATGGCTCAGAATCACTACTTCAGGTCAAATGAGAGGCAACCACAGAAAACCAACAGGTATATATGAAGTTGATGCAATGTTTCAAAAGCTAGATAAATTGAGCATCGATGTTGTTAGTTCTTCTACATCTTCTATATGTGAGATTTGCGGGTGTGTTGGCCATGTGGGCAATGAATGCTAACTTGGAAACCTTGCACCTTAGGATTGTGAATAGGTAAATTTTGTCAACAACAATAAGAAAAAAAATCCATATAGCAACACTTATAATCCAGGCTGAAGGAATTATCCAAATTTATCATACAAGCCTAATGTAAATCAGCCTCCTCAAAATAACTTTAGGAAACCTCCTCAGTTTCAAAATTAAAGGCCATTTAATCCTCCTCCACAGCCAAAGTAAAATCTAGAGTTTTTGATGGAAAATTTCATTGCTACTCAAAGTAAATAGGATGATGAGTTTATAGCCCAGAACCACTCAATAAATGAGCCTATGAAAGATTTATCCTCTAAGGTTGACTCGCTTGCCACTCATAGCAAAATGTTAGAAATTCAAATTTCAAAGTAAGTAAGCTATCAAATAGTAACTTTGGAAAATTTCCTAGTCAAATTGAGAACCCTAGAGAACACTGCAATGCTATAACCTTGAGAAGTGGTAAGCAGTTGACTGAGCCAAAATGATGTAAGGAGGTAAAGGAAGATGAACCTCAAGCTGCATCTTAGAAGAGAAATGAAGAGGAATCAAAAAAAGAGGAAAAGAATGAAGAAGAGCCCAAATATGTAGCTCCTGCATCATACAAGCCACCAATCCCTTTTCCTCAAAGATTAGTCAAAGAAAAGTTAGAGAAGTAGCTTAGGAAGTTTCTAGATGTGCTAAAGAAATTGAACATTAACATCCCTTTCCTAGAAACAATCTCCCAAATTACTTCTTATGCGAAGTTTCTCAAAGAAATCCTCTCAAATAAGAGGAAAATTAAATAATATGTTGTTGTGGCACTGACAGAGGGATCCAATGCATTAATTCAGAATAAGCTGCCACAAAAGCTTAAGGATCTTAAAAGCTTTTCCATACGTTGTTCCATTAGAGAAATAAAGATTAGCAGAGCCCTATATGACCTTGGAGTAAGTGTAATCCTCATGCCTCTTTCAGTTTGCATTTGATCAATATGCATTTATATATATATATATATATATATATATATATGTATGGATGAATATCGATGGGTTGTATGGCTTGTGACGGTACCGATTAGAGGATGCCCTATTAGCCTGAGGGAGCCAAGGGAGGTGTAACAACTCCATTTAAGTATCAATTTCTTTTTTAAAATACCATGAAGTTATTACCTCGTTACAACTTAACTCAATATAACATTTATTTAATTTATACAATACAGAGTTCACATACATGTCATTAATCAAAATATACGTACAACATATCAAACACATAAAAATCGACATCTTATTTATTCTGGTTGACCAATTCTGGAGATACAGGTGCGAGTGGTTGCACCTTTACCGGGATCTAAGCCAACTCGACCATAAACATTTTAATTGCTTTTGGAATCTGCCTACAATAAAGTACTCGATCCAACGTGCACTAAAAGCCAGAGCTATAGAAAAATCTGTATAAATAATTTTCTGAACATGATATGAAAATATAGTGAGAATTAAATCCCAGTAAGTTCAACCATAAATCATCATCAATATAGCTCATCACGTCATGTTCAGCTGTATAAACTACAAAAAATATCTTTGGTCATATGAATGCATTATATCTATGCACATAAGAATCATACAGTAATGATATGTATGACAGGATTAACTATTTTTAGAATATCATATGATGGCCATCAACTTATTCTCATTTCAAGCTACCCCGGTCAAGGTGAGTATCCTCTACTCTCCGATACGGGATTTTCTCGCTCCGTCCGACATAGCAAACTTTCTCTTTCTTTTCTCATAATCATAATCATAACCGTTGGTAGGGTGTCCCCTACTGGTGCACCACACAGATTGCCATGTGACCGTGCTCATTTCTTTTCTTTTCACAATGATAGCCAAAAATATGCTTTCAATAACAAGTATGTTCATCAAAATATAACTATTACCATAAATAATTGGTAATCATGCCATAAACATAACCATTTCAAATATCACTTTATAAAATATTTCCATGTTAGAATTTTACACTTTAGATGGTAAGAAGTTCATACAATGGCAATGGCTATGGCATATACTAGTCATTTATAAGATTCATCTTCTTTTTTAAATATTAATTTTATTTCTTTATTTTCTTGATGCAGGTTTTCATCATATCTAACCTTCTCTTACTAATCGGAGCATAACTCCCTCAATTGTACTCCGATGTAAGTGATCTTGGTGTCAATTTCAAGATAAAACAATTATCTAAAACTATTATGTTAAACATTGTAGCAAAATATTAAGCAATCAAGGTGATATTACTCCCTAAATATACAGGTTATTTTAATTCCATACAAATAATTCCCAGAAATTAAAATACAGTAGCTATCCTAACATATTCTTCCCTGATGAACCATTTTCTGACCTTTGACTACTAATCAGCTCATATCTTCCTCATATGGACTCCAAATTGAATGATTCCAGTGGCTAAAAATCCGTGACATACATAGCTATAATTATTATGTTAACCATTTATTTTAAATCCATATAGATAAATTCCAGAAATTAAAATACAGAAGCTATCCTAACATATTCTTCCCCGATTAACCATTTTTTAACCTTGGACTATTAATTAGCTCATATCTTCCTCATATGGACTCCAAATTGAATGATTCCAGTGGCTACAAATCCGTGACACATATAGCTATAATTCGTATGTTAACCATTTATTTTAATTCCATATAGCAAATTTCCAGAAATTAAAAAATAAAAGCTATCCTAACATATTCTTCCCTGATGAACCATTTTCTGACCTTTGACTACTAATCGGATCATATCTACCTCATATGGACTCCAAATTGAATGATTCTAGTGGCTAAAACTCCGTAACACATATATGTTTAATTCTTATGTTAACTATTTATTTTAATTCCCTATAGATAATTCTCAAAAATTAAAACACAGAAGCTATCCTAACATATTCTTCCCCGATGAACCATTTTCTGTCCTTTGCTTACTAATTGGAACATATCTATCTCATATGGACTCCAAATTGAATGATTCCAGTGGCTAAAAATCCATGACACATATATCTTTAATTCTTATGTTAACCGTTTATTTTAATTCCCTATAGATAATTCCCATAAATTAAAACACATAAGCTAAAATTTTTGCCACCCATAGCCATACCTATGCAGAACTTTCTATACCAGTCTAAGTATTCAAACATACATCACATGCAAGATCAATATGTAACATGATACAGCAACATCATGACCAATCATCCAAGTTCTAAGATCAAAATCTCATATAAGTATTATAAGTTTCAAAAGTTTTCTTCAAAAAGAAATATTGTTAAACTTACCTGGAGCACTTAGTCCCCTAGACTTCTCCTTCCTCTTTCTTCCTTTCTTCCTCTCCTTTCCTCACTCTACCTTGCTTCTATTTTTTCTCTCCCTCACTTGAACGAAATTATAATGTTGTAAGGGTGGGATTTCTTATATAGACCACCAAATAATTCACCCTTCATGATAATGGGTCTACCTTATCTCAATTAAATTACACTTGGTTGAATTTTTGGAAAAAAAACAACTTATGTTCTTGTCTTCCTCTTCCTTAGTCAAGATATGCATAGGAAAAGGAGATTTGTATTTTGAAAATTATGATAATATGTTCTTAAGATATGGGACAAGGTCCCTTTGATTTAGGGATTCATTTCCATTTTCTTTTGTCTTAAACACGTATGATAGGTTTGCCTTTTTAGGTGGCAAATTTCTATCCCTTGAATCTCCATTATTTGGTTGATATTATTTGTGTGGGATAAGAATGTTTTGTCCTAATGCCATGTATTATCATACCACTTGATAAAATTATGAGTGTAGGATATAGATGTTTTTGTCCTAAAGCCTTGTATTATCATGCCAGTTGCCAAAATTATGAATGTAGAATCACACCACTCACTAAATTTTTGTCTTAATGACATGTAACCTAATCTTTATTATTATTACATTATTATATCATCACCTAATTTATTTTATTTTATTTTTCCTCTTGGATTTGGGCTTATTCCTACCCATTTTCTTTGCTTTGGATAAAATTCTACCTTTCTTAGAGGGCTTGGTCACATTTTCATAATTTTTGGGCTATTGATCCAATTACTATATCCTAGTCCAAGTCTATGTTTTATTTCTTGCTTAGGTTATCCAATGGCTTGCTAGAAACTTATGTGAAGTGGAAAAACTCTATATGAAGTGTCCATAGGTAAAAGCCCAATGTATGGGTAAAGATTTTAAACTTAGTACCTCTAGTTCTTGAATTAGGAAAAATTACCCTAATCCAATGTTCTTGAAATTTTATGACCTTTACTTGTTTCTAAAAATTTATCTTCCTTATCCAAGAATTTTGCATCTCTTTAGTATGTTATTTCTAATTGTTTTTCCTATTATGTTTTCCCTCTTTATTTGTTCTCTTAATGTTAGAAACATTTTCTATGCATATACATAAGGTGAAGAATTTCTAAGGATTATATTTCCTTAGATATCTAAAATATTGTCTAATAAATTTTATTTCCATAATTAAATATTTATGTACTTTTATCAATAAAAGAAACGAAATTAGGGATGTTACAGGAGGGCCTGTCACGCCCCAACTTAATGAAACGTGAATCATGCCACTATCAAATAACTTAACCCTTATTTATTTGCATACAGCGTCACAATATCACATATCCGACAACATCATATGTTTACAAGTTTCTAGTATAGCTAATTATACATGTCAATACTACCTTTAACAATATTATAGCAAAAGCAGAGATCCTGCCTATGGCGTTTAGAGTAAACTCTAGATTATAATGAAAAAATATTTAAACATTTCGAGCCTTGGAAGCAATATAGGCTCACCCAGAGAATACGACACCTAGCTGATCATGTAGCAGTAGGACCAATCTTGATATTTTTATCTAAAAAATGTGGAAATATCGTATAGTGAGTTTGACAACTCAGTGAGCGTATAATACTTCCTACGACCTCTCAGATCAACATATTGATATACTTATTTATTAAAATTTATCAGATCAAAAATTATAGTTAAGAAATACATCCATATAAGACCTGCATTTTCAAATATTCCCAGTTCAAATCAACTTAGATATCTGTATCCATATATGATACAATATGATCAATAATCAAATAGTGATATGCATTTAAAACATTTCTTATAAAAATATTAAAAGGATCCCCTATCAAAACCACCATATTAGAGTTTAACCCCTTCTATACTTTGTTAGTGTAGGATTTTTCTATACTTACAATCTCAGCCAAAGTTTGCCCTACCACCATTCAAGAGGACATGTGAAGGGACTCTAATATGGGCAATTTCCCAAGCACAAAGCAAGGGAAGGCAAATCACATCACATATATCAGGTATCTCGCCCAGATATGAGGCATCTCGCTCTCCATCACATATCATATCCCGTGTGTTGGCTATAACATCCTTAATTTTGTTTCTTTATTAATAAATGTACATAAATATTTAATGTAACATCCCTAATTTTGTTTCTTTAAAGATACATAAATATTTTATTAAGGAAACAAAATTTATTAGACAATTATTTAGATATCTAGGGAAATATAATCCGTAGAAATTATTCACCTTATGTGTATGCATAGAAAATGTTTCTAACATTAAGGGAACAAATAAAGAGAGAAAACCTAATAGGAAAAATTAAAAATAACATACTAAAGATAGTCGAAATTCTTTGGTAAGGAAAATAAATTTTTGTGAAGTAAGTAAAGGTCTTAAAATTTTAAGATTGGATTAGGGTAATTTTTCCTAATTCAAGAGTTAGAAATTTCTAAGTTTAACATCTCCACCCATAAATTGGGCTTTCACCTATGGACATAACATATAGCTTTTTTCCACTTCACATAAGTTTCTAGCAAGCCCATTGGATAACTTAAGCAAGAAATAAAACATAGACTTGGACTAGGATATAGAAGTTGGACCAATAGCCCAAAAATTATAAAAATGTGACCAAACTCTCTAAGAAAGGTAGAATTTTATCCAAAGCAAAGGAAATGGGTAGGAATGAGCCCAAATTCAAGAGGAAAAATAAAATAAATAAATCATGTGATGAAATAATAGTGTAATAATAATAAATATTAGGTTACATGATATTAAGACAAAAATTTAGCAAGTGGTGTGATAATATCTATATCCTACATTCATAATTTTAGCAAGTGGTATGATAAAACAAGGCATTAGGACAAAACATCTATATCTTACACTCATAATTTTAGCAAGTGGTATCATAATACATGGCATTAGGACAAAACATTCCTATCCCACACAAATAACAGCTAAGTAAGGGAGATTCAAGGGCTAGAAACTTGCCACATAGAAAGGAAAACCTATCATACTTGATTAAGACAAAAGAAAAAGAAAATGAATCCCTAAATCAAAGGAACCTTGTCCCTTGTCTTAAAAACATATTTATCATAATTTTCAAAATACAAATCTCTTTTTCCTATGCATATCATGACTAAGGAAGAGGTAGACAAGAACGTGAATTGTTTGTTTTCCAAAAATCAGCCAAGTGCATTCTAATTGTGATAAGGTAGACCTATGATGATGAAAGGTGAATTATTTGATAGTTTATTTAAGCAAAACCCACCCTTATAACATTAGAATTTCGTCCAGGTGAGGGAGAGGAAAAACATAGGCAAGGTAGAGTGAGGAAAGGAGCGGACGAGAGGAAGAAAGAGGAAGGAGAAGTCTAGAGGACTAAGTGCTCAAGGTAAGTTAGCTAAATCTCCACTTGAATCCGTCTTTTCTCTTCATTCTTAAGGTTAAAAAAAACTCACTCTCCTTATCTTATTTAAGCTACTATAAGAGTTAAGGGAAGCGAGGAATCTTGCTACTTCCTTCAAGAGGAAACAAGAAAACAAATTCACTAAGTGAGCTAGGGAGATCCTCAGGTAGGTTTAACAATTTTTTTTTTTGAAAAGTTTTGAAATTTGTAACATTTATATGGGATTTTGATCTTAGAACTTGGATGATTGATCATGGATGTTGTTATATCGTGTTACATATTGATCTTGCATGTGATGTATGATTGAATGCTTAGGCTGGTGTAGATAGTTCTGTATAGGTATGGCTATAGGTGGCAAAATTTTAAGCTTCTGTTTTTTACAATTCTAGGAAGAATTCGTAAGGAATTAAAATAAATGGTTAACATGAAAAATGTAGATCTATGTCTTATAGAATTTTAGCCACTGGAATCACTCAATTTGGAGTCCGTATAAGGTAGATATGGTTCGATTAGTAAGCATTGGTCAGAAAATGATTAATCAAGGAAGAATCTGTTAAGAAAGCCTCTGTGTTTGAATTGTCGAAAACATTCTGTAAGGAATTAAAATAACTGGTTAACATAAAAATTATAGATATATGTGTCATAAAATTTTAGACACTGGCAATCTATGTGGTGTACCAGTAGGGGACGTCCTACCAACGTTTATGATTATGTTAATGAGAAAAGAAAGAGAAAGTGTGATATCTCAAACAGAGCGAGAAAAGCCCATACCGGATAGTAGAAAATACTCACCCTGATTGGGGTAGCTTGATATGAGAATAAATTGATAGCCATCATATGATATTCTGAAATTAGTTTATCCTGCCATACATGTCATTACTATACGATTTTTATGGGTATAGATAAAGTGCATTCATGTGACCAAAGGTTTTTGCTATAGCTTATACAGATGAACATGATGTGATGAGTTATATTGATGATGATTATGATTTATTGTTGAACCTACTGGAATTAATTCTCACTATTTTTCCATATCATGTTCAGAAGATTAACTATGCAGCTATTCTCCATGACACTTATTATTTTTGTACATTGGATCGAGCTGCCCTACCTTGGGCACCTACTGATTATATCGGATATATATGTAATAGACGTGACTAATATTCTAGTGGAGGTGCTGCCACCCGCACTGGTGTCCCCGAAAGTAGTTTACGTGGATGATTAGGGCTAATATATATATGTTAGACTTTTGTACAGATGTTTGTAAATTAATGATGTGTATGTAAACTCAGTATTGTATAAATTAAATAAATGTTATTTTGAGTTAAGTTATAATGAGGTAATAACTTCATGAAATTTTACAAATATAGAAAAAAAAATTGTTACATAAATGGAGTTGTTACATTATTGGTATCAGAGAAGGTCGATCCAAGATGGCCAGTGGGTGGATGGTTATCTAAATCGATCTTCTAGTGTCTTGAGTATGTTGTGGTTGTGCTGTGTAGGGGATTAATGATTTCATATAGGTAAAAAATTACTAGTGTTTCCTATCAATATACCGAGGTGTTGTTATGACTGGTGTTAAATATTTTTGAAACTAACTATTGGGCTTGATCACCTCAATAGCAGCATAACTTTGTTTTTGCCATAGCAAGAAATGGCACCACCAAGGAGGAATCTGACAAATAATGAGTTGGAAACCCTGCACAACCTTGCCATGGCAATTCGAGACCAAGTCACAACAGTAACATCCCGTAATTTTTAGATATTTTTCTTAGAAATTCTTCACCTTACATATATGCATAGAAATGTTCTAATATTAATGGAATAGGTAAAGAAAGAAAACCTAAGAGGAAATATTAGAAATAAACATGCTAAAGAAAGGTGAAATTCTTAGGTAAAGAAAGATAAATTTTTGTGAAGTAAAGGTCTTAAAATTTCAAGATCGGATTAGGGTAATTTTTCTTAATTACTAAGTTTAGTATCTCCACCCGTAATTGGACTTTAACCTATGGACACTTCATATAAAGTTTTTCTACTTCACATGAATTTTAAGCAAGCCAATAGGATAGCCCAAGGAAGAAATAAAACATAGACTTGGACTAGGATATAGAAATTGGACCGGTAGCCCAAAATTCATGAAAATGTGACCAAGCCCATTATGAAAGGTATAATTTTAACCAAAGTAAAGAAAATGGGCAAGAATGAGCCCAAACCCAAGAGAAAAAAATAAAAATAAAAATAAAATTTAAGTGATGAAATAATGTTGTAATCAAGATTAGGTGACATGACATTAAGACAAAAATTTAGCAAGTGGTGTGATTCTACATTCATCATTTTGGCAAGTGGCATAATAATACAAAGCTTTAGGACAAAAACATCTATATCCTACACTCATAATTTTAGCAAGTGGTATGATAAGACATAGCATTAGGACAAAACATCTTTATCCCACATAAATAATTTCAACCAAATAATGGAGATTGAAGGGCTAGAAATTTACCACTTAAAAAGGCAACCTATCATAATTGATTAAGACAAAAGAAAAAGTAAATGAATCCCTAAATCAAAGGGACCTTGTCCCATATCTTAAGAACATATTATCATAATTTTCAAAATAAAAATCTCCTTTTCCTATGCATATCTTGACTAAGGAAGATGAAGACAAGAACATAAGTTGTTTGTTTTCCAAAAATTCAACAAAGTGTATCCTAATTGTGATAAGGTAGACCCATGATCATGAAAGGTGAATTATTGGGTGGTCTATATAAGAAAACCCATCCTTACAACATTAGAATTTCGTCCAAGTGAGGGAGAGGAAAAATAGAAGCAAGGTAGAGTGAGGAAAGGAGAGGAAGAAAGGAAGAAAGAGGAAGGAGAAGTCTAGGAGACTAAGTGCTCCAGGTAAGTTTAACAATATTTCTTTTTGAAGAAAACTTTTGAAACTTATAATATTTATATGAGATTTTAATCTTAGAACTTTGTTGATTGGTCATGGATGTTGCTATATCATGTTACATATTGATCTTGCATGTGATGTATGTTGGAATTCTTAGGTTGATGTAGATAGTTCTGCATGGTTATGGCTAAGGGTGGCAGAATTTGTTGTTTCGGTGTTTTAATTTCTGGGAACAATCTATAAGAAATTAAAATAAATAGTTAACTTAAGAATTATATCTATGTGTGTTATGGATTTTTAGCCGCTGGAATCAGTCAATTTGGAGTCCATATGTGGTAGATATGGTCCGATTAGTAAGCAAAGGTCAGAAATTGGTTCATCAGGGAAGAATATGTTAGGATAGCTTCGGTGTTTTAATTTTTAGGAATTATCTGTAGGGAATTAAAATACGTGGTTAACATAAGCATTAAAGATATATGTGTCACGGATTTGTAGCCACTGGAAGCATTCAATTTGGAGTCCATATGAGGAAGATATGAGCTGATTAGTAGTCAAAGGTCAGAAAATGGTTCATCAGGGAAGATTAAGTTAGGACAGCTTCTGTATTTTAATTTCTGGGAATTATTTGTAAGGAATTAAAATAAATGATTAACATAAGAATTATAGCTATGTGTGTCATGAATTTTTAGCCACTGGAATCATTCAATTTGTAGTCCATATGAGGAAGATAGGTGCTTATTAGTAGTCAAAGTTCAGAAAATGGTTCATCAGGGAAGAATTTGTTAGGATAGCTTCTATATTTTAATTTTTGGGCATTATCTGTAAGGAATTAAAATAAATAGTTAACATAAGAATTATAGCTATGTGTGTCGTGCATTTTTAGCCACTGGAATCATTCAATTTGGAGTCCATATGAGGAAGATAGGTGCTTATTAGTAGTCAAAGTTCAGAAAATGGTTCATCAGGGAAGAATATGTTAGGACAGCTTCTATATTTTAATTTCTGGGAATTATCTGTATGGAATTAAAATAAGTAGTTAACATAAGAATTATAGACATGTGTGTCACGGATTTGTAGCCACTTGAATCACTCAAGTTGGAGTCCATATGAAGTAGATATGGTCCGATTAGTAGGTAGAGGTCAGAACCTATCCGAGAAGAAATAATCTATACATTGAGGGAGTAATATCACCTTAATTTATTAATATTTCGCTACAATGTTCAACATAATAGTTTTAGATAATTGGGTTATCTTGAAATTGACACCAAGATCACCTACATCAGAGTTAAATTGAGGGAGTTATGCTCTGATTAGTAAGAGAAGGTTAGATAGGATGAAAACCTGCATCAAGAAAATAAAGAAATAAAATTAGTATTTAAAAAAGAAGATGAATCTTAATAAATGACTAGTATAGCCATAGCCATTGCCATTGTATGAACTTCTTACCATCTTAAGTGTGAAATTTTGACATGAAAATATTTTATAAAGTGATATTTGTAATGGTTATGTTCATGGCATGATTACCAATGATTTTTGGTAATAATTATATTTTGATGAACATACTTGTTATTGAAAGCATATTTTTGGCTATCATTGTGAAAAGAAAAGAAATGAGCACGGTCACATGGCAATCCGTGTGGTGCACTAGTAGGGGACGCCCTACCAACGGTTATGATTATGATTATGAGAAAAGAAAGAGAAAGTGTGCCATGTCGGACGAAGCGAGAAAAGCCCGTACCGGAGAGTAGAGGATACTCACCCTGAACGGGGTAGCTTGAAATGAGAATAAGTTGATGGCCATCATATGATATTTTGAAAATAGTTAATCCTGTCATACATATCATTACAGTATGATTCTTATGTGCATAGATATAATGCATTATGTGACCAAAGATATTTTCTGTAGTTTATATAGCTGAACATGATGTGATGAGCTATATTGATGATGATTTATTGTTAAACTTACTGGGATTTAATTCTCTCTATATTTCCATATCATGTTCAAAAAATTAGTTATGCAGATTTTTCTATAGTTCTGGCTTTTAGTGCACGTTGGATCGAGTACTTTATGTTGGGCAGATCCCAGAAGCAAATAAAATGTTTGTGGTCGAGTTGGCTTAAATCCCGGTGAAGGTGCAACCAACCGCACCTGTATCTCCAGAATTGGTCAACCAAAATAAATAAGATGTAGATTTTATGTGTTTGATATGTTGTACGTATGTTTTGATTAATGACATGTATGTAAACTCTGTATTGTATAAATTAAATAAATGTTATAAGTTGTAACGAGGTAATAACTTCATGGTATTTTTTTAAAAAAAAAATTTGATACTTAAATGGAGTTGTTACAACAACCACCAATCAAATTCTACAATACCTCTAGAATTCTAATAACCCAAATGGTGAGAATGGTGTTAATAACTAGATCGCAGGGAATGATAACAACATATCTGAGTTCCTAAGGACTAGACCACCTTGTTTTCAAGGCTACATTAACCTAATTGTAGCTAAAAGGTGGATAAGGGAACTAGAGAAAATCTTTGAAGTGATGGGTTGTACTGAGGAGCAACAAGTTATCTTTGCTGCATATATGCTAAAAGATGAAGCAAAATACTGGTGGCCTGGAACTAGAGAACTTTTAGCTCACCAAGGAAGGCAGATCACCTGGCAGGAGTTCAAAGACACCTTTTTGGAAAAGTACTTCCCAAGTATTGTGCGGGTGGAGAAGGAGATTGAATTTCTCCAACTTAGGCAAGGCAACATGACTGTAGACCAGTATATCACGAAGTTTGAGGAGTTGTCTAAGTTCTCCTCTTACCTACGATTTAACCCCAATGAAGCATTGAAGGCTATTAAGTTCGAAGCGGGATTGAATGCAGAGATAAGGAATGCTGTTGTAGCTATGGAGATCATGGAGTTTGTACCTCTAATAAATAAATACAAACTCTTGGAAAAGAGCTTAAGGGCAGTGGCAGATGAGAAACAAAGACATAATTTTTGGAAAAGGAAGAACGGTCCATAAAACTCTAGCAGAAATGTTAGAGGAATAGAACATGGTACTAGCAAGAGGCTAATGATTGCAAATCCCCAACCCTTCCAACATAACTTTTCCATAATCAAGTGTACTAAGTGCGGACGTATGCATGTTAACCAGCCATGCTACATAAGATTAGATGTTTGCTTTAATTGTGAACAAAAGCATCATTTTGCAAGGAACTGCCCACAAATTTTAGGGAAGCAGCTGGAACAGAAGCCTCAGGTGAAAGGAAGGGTTTTCACCCTAAGCAGCCAAGAGGCAACTCAATCCCCCGAAATGATCCAAGTTATATGCTATATCTATGGATTTTCTTTTATGGTGTAGTTTGACTCTGGCGCTAGTCATTCATTTATATGGGAAGAATGTATTAGGGAGCTTCAGTTTCCCATTTTTGAAACCCCCTATGAGCTATCTGTAGTAACTATCATGGGGGAAAGGGTCTTAACTTCCTCTGTATGTAAAGACTATCAGGTTACTATTTAGGAGAAAACTTTTTCTGTAGACCTCGTCTGTCTACCTATAAAAGGTATTGATGTCATTCTAGGGTTAGCCTGGATGTCTCAAAATCGTGTCTTGCTAAATTGTTGCAACAAGACCATTGAATTTCTACCTCCTACTTCAGAAGAGGAGATGTAGTTATTGATGCTTAATGCCAATCAAATCAATAAGGAGTTGAAGAATGGAGTACTTGGATACATTCTCTTGCACTTATCAAATCTAGAAGTTGAATCGAAGCTTGATCAAATCCCAATAGCCAACGAGTTTCCTGAAGTATTTCTATCAGATATTCCAGGCTTACCTCCCACAAGAGAGATAGAGTTTTCTATTGATCTCTTACCGAGGACAGGGCCTATCTCTATTAAACCTTATAGAATGGCCTCAAAGGAACTACAAGAACTTAAGAAATAGTTGGAGGAATTGTTAGATAAGAAATTCATTAGACCAAGTGTATCACCTTGGGGAGCTCCTGTATTGTTTGTTAAGAAGAAAGACAGAAGCTTGAGACAATGCATAGATTACAGACAGCTGAATAAAGTGACTATCAAAAATAAGTATTCTCTCCCTAGAATAAATGATTTATTAGATCAACTGAAGGGTGCCTCCATCTTTTCTAAAATTGACTTGAGATCGGGATACCATCAGATTAGGATTAAGTTGGAGGATGTATGAAAAACAACCTTCAGGACTAAGTATAGGTACTATGAGTTTCTCGTAATGCCCTTCGGGTTGACAAATGCACCTGCAATTTTCATGGATTATATGAATCAGATTTTTCGACCCTACCTAGATCAATTTATGGTAGTATTCATTGATGACATCTTGATATATTCTAAAAGTAAGAAAGAACATGAATAACATCTCCGAATCATGCTGCAACTGCTAAAAGAGAAAAAGTTGTATGCCAAATTGGAGAAGTGTGGATTTTGGCTATGAAATATAAAATTTCTCGGACATGTCATTTCCAATAAAAGGGGTAGCCGTAGACCCTAGCAAAACAGAAGCAGTGATTCAATGGAAAAGACCAAAGATGGTTACAGAAGTCAGAAGTTTCTTGGGTTTGGCAGGATACTACATGAGGTTTATACAAAACTTCTCTCGTATAGCCTTGCCATTGACTAAATTGACCAGGAAGTAATGTTCGTTCAAATGGACTGATCAATGTGAAACTAGTTTCCATGAGCTTAAAACAAAATTGACCACTCCTCCTATTTTAATTATTCTAGACCCCACATGACATTTTGAAGTGTATAGTGATGCTTCAAAGAAAGGGCTAGGGTGTGTGCTAATGCAAGACAAGAAAGTAGTTGCTTACGCCTCTAGGCAACTAAAATACCATGAAGGAAATTATCCAACCCATGATCTTGAATTGGCGACACTATTTGTATAGTGCAACATTTGAAGTATACTGTGATAATAAGAGTCTTATGTACCTTTTTTATTAGAAAGAGTTAAATATGAGACAACAAAGATGGGTAGAATTTCTCAATGACTACAAGTTTGAGATAAAGTATCATCCAGGATAGGCAAATGTTGTAGCTGATTCCTTGAGTCGAAAATCTCTACACATGGGTCAGATGATGGTGTTCAAGATGCAGATTCTAGAGAAGTTTCGAAATTTAAAGCTGGCCACTACTCTTACTCCAAAGAAGCTAATCATTAATCGTTTAAGTATAGGGTGTGACCTTAGAGCCCCGATCAAAGAGGCTCAAGCTCACGACCAATACTTACAGGATCATAAAGATCAAGGTAATTTTTCTTTTATGGAAGATGGAGCAATCATGTATCAGGGAAGGATTTGTGTCCCTCAAGAATGAGAGTTGAGGACTAAGATCCTGTAGGAAGCGCATCAGAGTAAATACTCAGTCCATCCTGGATGCACTAAAATGTACCAGGATTTAAAGAGGATGTATTGGTGGCCAAGGATGAAAAAGGACATTGCTGAATTTGTGAGGAAATGTCTCATTTGTCAGAAGATGAAGGTAGAGCATCAAAAGCCAACATGATTTTTACAACCTCTTGAGATCCCTAAATAGAAATAGGACAGTATTTCGATGGACTTTGTCATAGGTTTACCTAAAACTTCAGTTGGACATGACTCTATCTGGGTAATAGTTGACAAGTTAACCAAATCTGCTTACTTTTTGCTTATAAAGATTAAATATTTACTAAAAAAATTGGCTCAATTGTACATCCAGGAAATAGTTAGACTACATGGAATTCCCTTAAATATCGTTTCTGATAAAGATTCGAGGTTCACATCAAGGTTTTGGGAGGCGTTACAGGAGGCTTTTGGAACTCAGTTACAGTTCAATACTGGCTACCATCCTCAGATTGACGGGCAGACATAACAGACCATTCAAACCCTAGAAGATATTTTGAGGGCCTGTGTGATAGAACAAGGTAAAGGATGGGATAAATACCTACCTTTAGTGGAGTTTGCTTATAATAATAGTTATCACCCTAGTATTAAGATAGCCCTCTACGAAGCTTTATACGATAGGAAGTGCCAATCTCCATTATGTTGGTTTGAGGTAGGAGAAAAGAACTTACTGGGTCATTATCTAGTTCAACAAAACACTGAACAAATCAGGATGGTACGAGATAAAATATTTACAACTTAAAGTCGGCAAAAGAGTTACTATGATAAGAGACATAGACCTCTAGAGGTTGAGGAAGAAGACCATGTATTTCTGAAACTTTTCCCAACTATTGGAGTTAGTAGGTTCTCTCAAAACTAGAAAGTTAAGTCCGCAATTTTTGGGACCCTACCAAATTCTAAAGAAAGTGGGGATGTCAACATATCAAGTTGCCCTCCCACCTAATTTGTCCAACCTGCATAATGTTCTCCATGTATCACAACTGCAGAAGTATCTTCCAAATACCTCACATATAATACGGGATGAACCAATCCAAATAAAGGAGAACATGATGTACCAACTAGTACCTGCATCCATATTGGACACCGACGTGAAGCAACTGAGAAATAAAATCATTCCCCTGGTTAAGGTGTTATGGGAAGATCTGACTCCGGAAGAAGCAACTTGGGAGCTGGAAGAAGCCATGAGGAAGAAATATACTCAATTGTTCTCATTAGGTAATTTTTGAAATTTTGAGGACAAAATTTCTTTTAGGGGGAGATTCAAGGGCTAGAAACTTGCAAACCTATCATACTTGATTAAGACAAAAGAAAAAGGAAATGAATCACTAAATCAAAGGGACCTTGTCCTTGTCTGTAACAACTCCATTTATGTAACAATTATTTTTCTATATTAGTAAAATTCCATGAAGTTATTTCCTAGTTACAACTTAACTCAAAATAACATTTATTTAATTTATACAAAACTGAGTTTACATACACATCATTAATTTACAAACATCTGTACAAAAGTCAAACATATACATATTAGCCCTAATCATCCATGTAGATTACTTCTGGGGACAATGGTGCGGGTAGCGAGACCTCCACACTTAAGATGGTAACAAGTTCATGCAATGGAAATGCCTATGGCATATACTAGTCATTTATTATTTTCATTTATAAGATTCTTCTTCTTTTTTAAATATTATTTTTATCTCTTTATTTTCTTGATGCAATTTTTCATCCTATCTACCCTTCTCTTACTAATCAAAGCATAACGCCCTCATTTTAACTCCGATTTATTTGGTCTTGGTGTCAATTTAAAGATAAAATAATTATCTACAACTGTTATGTTGAACAATGTAGCCAAATATTAAAGATTCTTGGTGATATGACTCCCTCGAGTGACATGTTATTCCTTCTCGGGTAGGTTCTGACCTCTACTTACTAATCTGTACATATCTATCTCATAAAAATTCCAAATTGAGTGATTCCAGTGGCTTAAATTCTGTGACACATTTATATATAATTTTTATGTTAACCAATTATTTTAATTTCCTATAGAATGTTCCCAGAAATTCAAACAAAGAAGCTTTCCTAACAGATTCTTCCCTGATTAATTATTTTTTGACTACTACTTACTAATTGGACCATATCTACCTCATATGGACACCAAATTGAGTGATTCCAGTGGTTTAAAATCTATCAGAAATAGATCTACATTTTTTATGTTAACCATTTATTTTAATTTCTTACTAATTCTTCCCAGAATGTTAAAAACAGAAGCTTAAAATGTTGCCACCCATAACCATACCTATGCAGAACTATCTACACCAGCCTAAGTATTCGAACATACATCACATGTAAGATCAATATGTAACATGATATAGCAACATCCATGATCAATCAACAAAGTTCTAAGATCAAAATCCAATATAAATGTTACAAATTTCAAAACTTTTCAAAAAGAAATATTGTTAAACCTACCTAAGGATCTCCCTAGCTCACGTAGTAAATTCGTTTTCTTGTTTCCTCTTAAAGGAAGTAGCAAAATTTCTCCCTTCCTTTAGCTTTTCTAGCAGCTTAAATAAGAGAAGGAGAGTGAGTTTTTTTGAACCTTAAGAATAAAGAGAAAAGATGGATTCAAGTGGAGAGTTAACTAACTTACCTTCAGTACTTAGTCCTCTAGACTTCTCCTTCCTCTCCTTTCCTCACTCTACCTTGCTTATGTTTTTCCTCTCCCTCACTTGGACGAAATTCTAATGTTATAAGGGTGGGTATTGCTTAAATTGACTATTAAATAATTCAACTTTCATGATCATTGTAACATCCTTAATTTCGTTTCATTAATTAATAAAAGTACAAAAGTATTCAAAGTAAAATCCCTAATTTCGTTTCTTTATTGATAAAGGTACATAAATATTTAATTAAGGAAATAGAATTTATTAGACAATTTTTAGATATCTAAGGAAATATAATCCTTAGAAATTCTTCACCTTATGTGTATGCATAGAAATGTTCTAACATTAACGGAATAGGTAAAGAGAGAAAACCTAAGAGGAAAAATTAAAAATAAATATACTAAAGAAAGGTAAAATTCTTGGGTAAGGTAGACAAATTTTTGGAAACAAGTAAATGTCTTAAAATTTCAAGAAAACATTGGATTAGGGTAATTTTTCCTAATTCAAGAACTAGAGTTACTAAGTTTAACATATTCACCCAGACATGGGACTTTCACCTATGGACACTTCATATAGAGTTTTTCCACTTCACATAAGTTTCTAGCAAGCCCACTGGATAACCAAAGCAAGAAATAAAACATAGAATTGGACTAGGATATAGAAATTGGATCGATAGCCCAAAAATTATGAAAATCTGTCCAAACCCTCCAAGAAAGGTAGAATTTTATTTAAAGCAAAGGAAATGGGTAAGAATAAGCCCAAATCCAAGAGGAAAAATAAAGTAAAATAAAATAAATCATGTGATAATATAATAAAGATTAGGTTACATGCTTTAAGACAAAAATTTAGCAAGTGGTATGATAATACAAGGCCTGAGGACAAAACATCTATATCCTACACTCATAATTTTAGCAAGTGGTATGATAATACAAGGCTTTTAGACAAAACATCTATATCCTACACTCATAATTATAGCAAGTGATATGATAATACATGGCATTAGGACAAAACATTCCTATCCCACACAAATAATTTCAACTAAATAATGGAGATTCAAGGAATAGAAATTTGCCACCTAAAAAGGCAAACCTATCATAATTGATTAAGACAAAAGAAAAATGAAATGAATCCCTAAATCAAAGGGACCTTGTTCCTTATCTTAAGAACATATTAGCATAATTTTCAAAATAAAAATCTCATTTTCCTATGTATATCTAGACTAAGGAAGAGGAAGACAAGAACATGAGTTGTTTGTTTTCCAAAAAATTCAACCAAGTGCATCCTAATTGTGATAAGGTAGACCCATGATTATGAAAGGTGAATTATTTGATAGTCTATATAAGCAAAACCCACCCTTATAGCATTACAATTTCGTCCAAGTAAGGGAGAGAAAAATAGAAGCAAGGTAGAGTGAGGAAAGGAGAGGAAGAAAGGAAGAAAGAGGAAGGAGAAGTCTAGAGAACTAAGTGCTCCAGGTAAGTTTAACAATATTTCTTTTTGAAGAAAAGTTTTGAAACATGTAATATTTATATGAGATTTTAATTTTAGAACTTTAATGATTGGTAATGGATGTTGCTATATCATGTTACATATTATGTATGTTTGAATACTTAGGCTAGTGTAGATAGTTCTGCATAGGTATGGCTATGGGTGGCAAACTTTTAAGCTTCGATTTTTAAAATCCTGGGAATAATCAGTAAGAAATTAAAACAAATGGTTAACATAACAAATTTAGATCTATGTCTCATGGATTTTCAGCCACTGGAATCATTCAATTTAGAGTCTATATGAGGTAGATATGGTCTGATTGGTAAGTAAAGGTCAGAAAATGGTTAAGCAGCGAAGAATATGTTAGGATAGCTTCTGTGTTTTAATTTATGGGAACATTCTGTAGGTAATCAAAACAAATAGTTAACATAAAAAATGTAAATTTATGTCTCACGGATTTTTATCCACTGGCATCATTCAATTTAGAGTCCATATGAGGTAGATATGGTTTGATTAATAAGCAAAGGTCAGAAAATGGATAATCAGGGAATAATATGTTAGGATAGCTTCTGTGTTTTAATTTCTGGGAACATTATATAGGGAATTAAAATAAATGATTAACATAAAACTTATATCTATATGTGTCATGGAATTTTATCCACTGACATCACTCAATTTGGAATTCTCATTTGGGAGATATGGACAGATTAGTAGGTAGAGGTCAGAACTTACCCGAGAAGAAATAACCTGTACTTTGAGGGAGTAATATCACTATGATTTCTTAATTTTTCACTAAACTACTCCCATATTGTTTTTAGATAATTGTCTTATCTTTAAATTGACACCAAGATCAACTAAATCGGAGTTAAATTGAGGGAGTTATGCTCTAATTAGTAAGAGAATGTCAGATAGAATGAAAACCTGCATCAAGAAAATAAAGGAATAAAATTAATATTTAAAAAGAAGAAGAAGAATCTTATAAATGAAAATAATAAATGACTAGAAGATGCTATAGCCATTGTCAATGCATGAACTTCTTACCATTCTAAGTGTGTAATTTTGACATGGAAATATTTTGATGAAACATTATAGTATGTGAGTATAATGAACATACTTGTTATTGAAATCATATTTTTGGCTATTATTTTAAAAAGAAAAGAAATAAGCACAGTCACATGGCGATCTTTGTGGTGCACCAGTAGGGGACGCCCTACCAACGGTTATGATTATGAGAAAAAAGATAAAGTGTGCCATGTCAGACGGAGTGAGAAAAACCCATACTAAAAAGTAGAAAATACTCACCTTAATCGGGGTAGCTTTATATAAGAATAAATTGATAGTCATCATATGATATTCTGAAATTAGTCAATCTTGCCATACATATCATTACTATATGATTCTCATGTACATAGATAAAGTACGTTCATGTGACCAAAGATATTTGCTGTAGTTTATACAGATGAACATGACGTGATGAACTATATTGATGATGAGTTATTATTGAACTTACTTGGATTTAAATCTCACTTTATTTCCATGTCATGTTCAGAAAATTAGTTATGCAGATTTTTCTATGGCTATGGCTTTTAGTCCACGTTGGATCGAGTTACTCTATGATGGGCAGGTCCTAAATAAAATGTTTGTGGGCGAGTTGGCTAAGATCCCAGTGAAGATGCAACCACCTACGCCTGTATCTCTAGAATTGATCAACCAGAATAAATAAGATGTAGAAATTTATGTGTTTGAAATGTTGTAGATACATTTTGATTAATGACGTGTATGTGAACTCTATATTGTATAATAATAATTAATAAAAAAAAGTTGTTACATAATTGGTATCAGAGCAGGTCGATCCTAGATGGCCAGTGGGTGGATAGTTATCTGAATTGATCTTATAGTGTCTTAAGTATATTTGTTGTTGTGCTGTGTAGGGGATCAGTGAATTTATATAGGTAAGAAATTACTAGTGTTTCCTATCTATATGCCGAGGTGGTGTTATGACTGCTGTTAAATATTTTTGAAACTAACTATTGGGCTTGATCACTTCAATGGCAGCATAACTTTGTTTTTGCCACAGTAGAAAATAGCATCACCAAGGAGGAATTCGGCAAATAATGCGGAGGAAACCCTGTACAACCTTGCCATGGCAATTCGAGATCAGGTCACGACCACCAATCAAATTCTACAATACCTCCAGAATGCTAATAACCTGAATGGTGAGAATGGTGGTAATAACCGGATGATAGGAAATGATAACGGCATATCTGAGTTCCTAAGGACTAGACCACCTTGTTTTCAAGGCAGCTTTGACCCAATTGTAGCTGAAAGGTCGATAAGGGAACTAGAGAAAATCTTTGAAGTGATGGGTTGTACTGAGGAGCAGTAAGTTATCTTTGCTGCATATATGCTGAAAGATGAAGAAGAATACTGGTGGCATGGAGCTAAAGAACTTTTAGCTCACCAAGGAAGGTAGATCACCTGGCAGGTGTTCAAAGACACCTTTTTAGAAAAGTACTTCCCAAGTACTGTGCGAGCAGAGAAGGAGATTGAATTTCTCCTACTCAGACAGGGCAACATGACTATAGACCAATACATTGTGAGGTTCGAGGAGTTGTCTAAATTCTCCTTTTACCTACGATTTAACCCCAATGAAGCATGGAAGGCTGTTAAATTTGAAGCAGGATTGAACTCAGAGATAAGGAATATTGTTGTAGCTATAGAGACTAGGGAGCTTGTACCTCTGATAAATAAATGCAGACTCCTAGAAAAGAGCTTGAAGGCAGTGGAGGATGAGAAACAAAGACAAAATTTCTAGAAAAGGAAGAACGGTTCACAAAGCTCTAGCAGAAATGTTAGAGGAAAAGGACAGGGTACTGGTAAGAGGCCAATGATTGCAAGTCCCCGACCCTTCCAACAGAACCTTTCCATAGTTAAGTGTACTAAGTGCGGACGTATGCATGGTAACCGGCCATGCTATATGGGATCAGATGTTTGCTTCACTTGCGGACAGAAGGGTCATTTTGCAATAAACTACCAACAAAATTTGGGAAAGTAGTTGGAACAGAAGCCTCAAGTGAAAGGAAGGGTTTTCACCCTAAACAAGCAAGAGGCAACTCAATCCCCTGAAATGATCTAAGGTACATGCTATATCTATGAATTTGCTCTTATGGTGTTGTTTGACTCTGGTGTTAGTCATTCATTTATATCAGAAGAATGTATCAGGGAGCTTCAGTATTCTATTGCTAAAACCCCCTATGAGCTATATGTAGTAACTCCCATAGGGGAAAGGGTCTTAACTTTCTCTCTATGTAAGAATTGTCAAGTCACTATCCAGGATAAAACATTTTCTGTAGACCTCATCTGTCTACCTTTAAAAGGTATTGATGTCATTCTAGGGTTAGACTGGATGTCTAGAAATCGGGTCTTGCTGAAGAATGGAGTACTTGGATACATTCTCTTGTATTTATCAAACCTAGAAGTCGAATCGAAGCTTGATGAAATCCCAATTGCCAACGAGTTTCCTGAAGTATTTCCATCAGATATTCCAGGCTTACCTCCCAAGAGAGAGATAGTGTTTTCTATTGATCTCTTACCTAGGATAGGGCCTATCTCTATTACACCTTATAGAATGGCCTCGAAAGAAATACAGGAACTTAAGAAACAGTTGGAGGAACTGTTAGACAAGCAATTTGTTAAACCAAGTGTATCGCCTTGGGGAGCTCCAGTATTATTTGTTAAAAAAAAGATGGGAGCTTGAGATTATGCATAGACTATAGACAGCTAAATAAAGTGACTATAAAAAATAAATACCCTCTCTCTAGGATAGATGACTTATTGGATCAACTGAAGGGAGCCTCCATCTTTTCTTAAATTAACTTGAGATCGGGATACCATCAAATTAGGATCAAGGAGGAGGATGTACCTAAAACAGCCTTCAGGACTAGGTATGGGCACTGTGAGTTTCTTGTAATTCCCTTCGGGTTAACAAATGCACCTGCAATTTTCATGGATTACATGAATCGCATTTTTTGACCCTACCTAGATCAATTTGTGGTAGTGTTCATTGATGACATCTTGATATATTCTAAGAGTAAGAAAGAACATCAACAACATCTCTGAATCGTGCTGCAAGTGCTGAAAGAGAAAAAGTTGTATGCTAAATTGGAGAAGTGATAATTTTGGCTGTCAGAGGTAAAGTTTCTTGGACATGTCATCTCTAATAGAGGGGTAGTCGTAGATACTAGCAAGACAGAAGTAGTGATTCAATGGGGGAGACCAAAGATGGTTACAGAAGTCAAAAGTTTCTGGGGTTTGGTAGGATACTACAGGAGGTTTATACAAAACTTCTCTCGTATAGCCTTACCATTGACTAAATTGACCAGGAAGGGAAGTCCTTTCAATTGGACTGATCAATGTGAAGCTAGTTTCCAGGAGGTTAAGACAAGATTGACCATTCCCCTTGTTTTAATTATTCCAGACCCGACAGGACATTTTGAAGTGTATAGTGACGCTTCGAAGAAAGGGCTAGATTGTGTGCTGATGCAAGAAAAGAGAGTAGTTACTTATGCCTCTAGACAACTAAGACCCTACGAAGGAAACTATCCAACCCATGATCTTGAATTAACGGCGGTGGTGTTTGCTTTAAAGATTTGACGACACTACTTATACGGAGCAACCTTTGAAGTATATTGCGATCACAAGAGTCTTAAATATCTTTTTGATCAAAAAGAGTTAAATATGAGGCAACGACGATGGGTGAAATTTCTCAATGACTATAAATTTGAGATAAAGTATCATCCGAGAAAAACAAATGTTGTAGCTGATGCTCTAAGTCGGAAATCTCTACACATGGGCCAGATGATGATGTATGAGATACAGATCCTAGAGGAGTTTCAGAATTTGAAGCTAGACACTACTTTTTCTTCAAAGAAGCTAATCATTAATGGTTTAAGTATAGGATGTGACCTTAGAGCCCAAATCAAAGAGGCTTAAGCTCACGACCAATACTTACAGGATCATAAAGATCAAGGCAATTTTTCTGTCATAGAAGATGGAGTAATTATGTATTAAGGAAGGATTTGTGTTCCTCAAGAACGAGAGTTGAGGACTATGATCCTACAGGAAGTTCATTAGAGTAAATATACTATCCATCTTGGATGCACTAAAATATACCAAGATTTAAAGAGGATGTATTGGTGGCCAGGGATGAAAAAGGATATTGCTGAGTTCATGGTGAAATGTCTAATTTGTCAAAAGGTGAAGGTAGAGCATCAAAAGCCAGCGAGATTTTTACAACCTCTTGAGATCCCTAAATGGAAATGGTACAGTATCTCGATGGACTTTGTTGTAGGCTTACCTAAGACTTTAGTGGGACATGACTCTATCTGGGTAATAGTTGACAAATTAACCAAATCTGCTCACTTTCTTCCCATAAAAATTAACTTTTTACTGGACAAATTGGCCCAGTTGTACATCCAAAAAATAGTTAGACTACATGGAATTCCCTTAAATATTGTTTCTGATAGAGATCCAAGGTTTACATCAAGGTTTTGAAAGGTGTTGCAGGAAGCTTTTGGAACCCAATTGCGGTTCAATACTGCCTATCATCCTTAGACTGATGGGCAGATAGAATGGACCATTCAAACTCTAGAAGACATGTTAAGGCCCTGTGTGATAGAGCAAGGTAAAGGATGGGATAAGTACCTACTTTTAGTACAGTTTGCTTATAATAATAGTTATCACTCTAGTATTAAGATGGCCCCCTACAAAGCTTTATAAGGTAGGAAGTGCCGATCTTCACTATGTTGGTTTGAGGTAGGAGAAAAGAACTTGTTGGGTCCTGATCTAGTTCAACAAACCACTGAACAAATCAAGATTATACGAGACAAAAAGCTCATAGCTCAGAGTCGGCAAAAGAGTTACTATGATAAGAGACATAGACCTTTGGAGTTTGAGGAAGGAGACCATGTATTTCTAAAACTTTCCCCAACCACTGGAGTTAATAGGTCTCTCAAGACCAAAAAGCTAAATCCGCAATTTTTGGGACCCTACCAAATTTTGAAGAAAGTAAGGACATCAGCATATCAAGTTTCTCTCCCACCTAATTTTTCCAACTTGTATAATGTTTTCCATGTATCACAGCTCCAAAAGTATCTTCTAGACTCCTCACATGTGATACGAGATGAACCAATCCAAATAAAGGAGAACATGATATACCAGCTAGTACCAACATCTATATTGGACACCGACGTGAAGCAATTGCAGAACAAAACTATTCCCCTGGCTAAGGTGTTATGGGAAGGTTTGACTCCGGAAGAAGCAACTTAGGAGCTAGAAGAAGTCATGAGGAAGAAATATGTGAAATTGTTCTTATTAGGTAATTTCTGAAATTTTGAGGACAAAATTTCTTTTAAGGGGAGAGAAATGTAACATCCCTAATTTTGTTTCCCGAATTAATAAAAGTACAAAAGTATTCAAAGTAACATCCCTAATTTAGTTTCTTTTATTGATAAAGGTACATAAATATTTAATTAAGGAAATAAAATTTATTAGAAAATTTTTAGATATCTAAGGAAATATAATCCTTAAAAATTCTTCACCTTATGTGTATGCATAGAAATGTTCTAACATTAATGAAATAGGTAAAGAGAGAAAACCTAAGAGGAAAAATTAAAAATAAATATACTAAAGAAAGGTAAAATTCTTGGGTAAGGTAGATAAATTTTTGGAAACAAGTAAAGGTCTTAAAATTTCAAGAAAACATTGGATTAGGGTAATTTTTCCTAATTCAAGAACTAGAGTTACTAAGTTTAACATATTCACCCACACATGGGGCTTTCACCTATGGACACTTCATATAGAGTTTTTCCAGTTCACATAAGTTTCTAGCAAGCCCACTGGATAACCAAAGCAAGAAATAAAACATAGAATTGGACTAGGATATAGAAATTGGACCGATAGTCCAAAAATTATGAAAATGTGTCCAAACCCTCAAAGAAATGTAGAATTTTATCTAAAGCAAAGGAAATGGGTAGGAATAAGCCCAAATTCTAGAGGAAAAAATAAAATAAAATAAATCATGTGATAATATAATAAAGATTAGGTTACATGGCTTTAAGACAAAAATGTAGCAAGTGGTATGATAATACAAGGCTTGAGGACAAAACATCTATATCCTACACTCATAATTTTAGCAAGTGGTATGATAATACAAGGCTTTAGGAAAAAACATCTATATCCTACACTCATAATTTTAGCAAGTGGTATGATAATACATGGCATTAGGACAAAACATTCATATCCCACACAAATAATTTCAACTAAATAATGGAGATTCAAGGGCTAGAAATTTGCCACCTAAAAAGGCAAACCTATCATAATTGATTAATACAAAAGAAAAATGAAATGAATCCTTAAATCAAAGGGACCTTGTTCCTTATCTTAAGAACATATTATCATAATTTTCAAAATACAAATCTCATTTTCCTATGTATATCTAGACTAAGCAAGAGGAAGACAAAAATATGAGTTGTTTGTTTTCCAAAAAATTCAACCAAGTGCATCCTAATTGTGATAAGGTAGACACATGATTATGAAAGGTGAATTATTTGATAGTCTATATAAGCAAAACCCACCCTTATAGCATTACAATTTCGTCCAAGTAAGGGAGAGAAAAATAGAAGCAAGGTAGAATGAGGAAAGGAGAGGAAGAAAGGAAGAAAGAGGAAGGAGACGTCTAGAGGACTAAGTGCTCCAAGTAAGTTTAACAATATTTTTTTTTAAAGAAAAGTTTTGAAACTTGTAATATTTATATGAGATTTTGATTTTAGAACTTTAATGATTGGTCATGGAAGTTGCTATATCATGGTACATATTATGTATGTTTGAATATTTAGGCTGGTGTACATAGTTCTGCATAGGTATGGCTATGGGTGGCAAACTTTTAAGCTTATGTTTTTAAAATTTTGGGAAGAATCCATAAGGAATTAAAACAAATAGTTAACATAACAAATGTAGATCTATGTCTCACGGATTTTTAGCCACTGGAATCATTCACTTTAGAGTCCATATGAGGTAGATATGGTCTGATTAGTAAGCAAATGTCAGAAAATGGTTAATCAGCGAAGAATATGTTAGGATAGCTTCTGTGTTTTAATTTCTGGGAACATTATGTATGGAATTCAAACAAATGGTTAACATAACAAATATAGATCTATGTCACACGGATTTTTTCCCACTAGAAGTATTCAATTTAGAGTCCACATGAGGTTGATATGGTTTGATTAGTAAGCAAAGGTTAGAAAATGGATAATCAGGGAAGAATATGTTAGGATAGCTTTTGTGTTTTAATTTCTTGGAACATTCTATAGGGAATTAAAATAAATGATTAACATAAAAATTATATCTATATGTGTCTCAGACGTTTAGCCACTGGAATCACTCAATTTGGAATTCTCATTTGGGCGTTTTGGACAGATTAGTAGGTAGAGGTCAGTACTTACCCAAAAAGAAATAATATGTACATTGAGGGAGTAATATCACTATAATGTCTTAATTTTTCGCTAAACTACTCAACATATTAGTTATAGATAATTGTCATATCGTTAAATTGACCCCAAGATCACCTAAATCGAAGTTAAATTGAGGGCGTTATTCTCTAATTAGTAAGAGAATGTCAGATAGGATGAAAACCTGCATCAAGAAAATAAAGGAATAAAATTAATATTTAAAAAAAAGAAGAAGAATCTTATAAATGAAAATAATAAATGACTAGAAGATGCTATAGCCATTGCCAATGCATGAACTTCTTACCATTCTAAGTGTGTAATTTTGACATGGAAATATTTTGATGAAACATTATGGTATGTGAGTATATTGAACATACTTGTTATTGAAATCATATTTTTGGCTATTATTGTAAAAAGAAAAGAAATAAGCATGGTCACATGGCGATTCGTGTGGTGCACCTGTAGGGGACACCCTACAAACGGTTATGATTATGAGAAAAGAAAGATAAAGTGTACGATGTCGGACGGAGCGAGAAAAGCCCGTACTGGAAAGTAGAAAATACTCAACCTGACTAGGGTAGCTTGATATGAGAATAAATTGATAGTCATCATATGATATTCTGAAATAAGTCAATCTTGCCATACATGTCATTACTATACGATTCTCATGTACATATATAAAGTACATTCATGTGACCAAAGATATTTGATGTAGTTTATACAGATGAACATGACGTGATAAGCTATATTGATGATGATTTATTGTTGAACTTGCTGGGATTTAAATCTCACTATATTTCCATGTCATATTCAGAAAATTAGTTATGCAAATTTTTCTATGGCTATGGTTTTTAGTGCACGTTGGATCGAGTTACTCTATGATTGGCAGATCCTAAATAAAATGTTTGTGGGTGAGTTGGCTAAGATCCCAGTGAAGGGGCAACCACCCGCACCTCTGTATCTCCGGAATTGGTCAACCAGAATAAATAAGATGTAAATATTTATGTTTTTGAAATGTTGTACATACAATTTGATTAATGACGTGCATATGAACTCTATATTGTATAATAATAAATAATAATAATAAAAATAGTTGTTACAATCATGGGTCTACCTTATCACAATTAGGATGCACTTGATTGCTTTTTAGGGGAAAGACAACTCATGTTCTTGTCTTCCTCTCCCTTAGTCAAAATATGCATAGCAAAAGAAGATTTGTATTTTGAAAATCATGATAAATTGTTCTTAAGACATGGGATAAGGTCCCTTTGATTTAGGGATTCATTTCCTTTTTCTTTTGTCTCATACAAGTATGATAGATTTGTCTTTCTAAGTGGCAAGTTTCTAGCCCTTGAATCTCCCTTGCTAGGCTGAAATTATTTGGGTAGGATATGGATGTTTTGTCCAAATGCCATGTATTATTATACCACTTGCTAAAATTATGAGTATGGAATATAGATATTTATCACACCACTTGCTGAATTGTTTGTCTTAATGCCATGTCACCTAATCTTGATTACACTATTATTTCATCATATGATTTTTATTTTTATTTTTATTTTTATTTTTTTCTCTTGAATTTGGGCTCATTCTTTCCCATTTCTTTTACTTTGACTAAAATTCTACCTTTCATAATGGGCTTTATCACATTTTCATGATTTTTGGGCTACTGGTCCAATTTCTATATCCTAGTTCAAGTCTATGTTTTATTACTTTCTTGGGCTATCCTATTAGCTTGCTAAAAAATTCATGTGAAATGGAAAAACTCTATATAAAGTGTCCATAGGTGAAAACTCAATTTATGGGTGGAGATGTTAAACTTAGTAACTCTAGCTCTTGAATTATGAAAAATTGTCCTAATCCAATCTTTTTGAAATTTTAAGACTTTTACTTACTTCACAAAATTTTATCTTCTTTACCCCAGAATTTTGCCTTTCTTTGGTATGTTATTTCTAATTTTCCCTCTTAGGTTTTCTGTCTTTACATATTCCCTTAATGTTAGAATAATTCCTATGCATACACATAAGGTGGAGAATTTCTAAGGATTATATTTCCTTAGATATCTAAAAATTGTCTAATAAATTTTATTTCCTTAATTAAATATTTATGTACCATTATTAACAAAAGAAACGAAATTTAGGATGTTACTATGAATACTTTTGTACTTTTATTAATACATGAAACAAATTTAGGGATGTTACATTGTCTTAAAAACATATTATCATAATTTTCAAAATACAAATCTCCTTTTCCTATGTATATCTTGACTAAGGAAGAGGAAGACAAGAAAATGAGTTGTTTGTTTTCCAAAAATCAACCAAGTGCATTCTAATTGTTATAAGGTAGACCCATGATCATGAAAGGTGAATTATTTGATAATCTATTTAAGTAAAACCCACCCTTATAACATTAGAATTTCGTCCAAGTGAGATAGAGGAAAAACATAGGCAAGGTCGAGTGAGGAAAGGAGAGGAAGAGAGGAATGAGAAGTCTAGAGGACTAAGTGCTCAAGGTAAGTTAGCTAAATCTCTACTTGAATCCATCTTTTCTCTTCATTCTTAAGGTTAAAAAAATTCACTCTCCTTCCCTTACTTAAGCTGCTATAAGAGGTAAGGGAAGGGAGGAATCTTGCTACTTCCTTTAAGAGGAAACAAGAAAACAAATTCACTAAGTGAGCTAGGGAGATCCTTTGGTAGGTTTAACAATATTTCTTTTTGAAAAATTTTGAAATTTGTAACATTTATATGGGATTTTGATCTTAGAACTTTGATGATTGGTCATGGATATTGCTATATCATGTTACATATTGATCTTGCATGTGATGTATGTTTGAGTTAAGTTGTAACGAGGTAATAACTTGATGGACTTTTATAAATATAGAAAAAAAAATTGTTACATAAATGGAGTTATTACATTGGCCCTCACACGAGGTTAGCATGACCCCTGCTAGCTAAGGTATTAAGATGCACCAGGTGGTGCGCATTGTCGCAGGTACACCAAAATTGATACCTTACCTCAAAACTAACCTGTAGTAGTGGGAGTAAGGGTCGATCCCACAGAGACTGGTATTACCTTATGTGATTGAAAAATGAGAGAATTGATAATTGTAAATAAAACCAAGTAAACAATAATGAAAGCAAATAAGAGAAAGTAATTAATGATAAAAACGTTGGTTTCAGTTGATATCCACCGTCAAGGGATTACATTGATCGTTGACAACATAATCAATCTGTAATTGAATATCTAGCATTGGGGTTCTAACCCTGTTCCTCCTTAAGTCTAGTAAATTAATGACAATCGCACTAATTAAACCCTAAGTAACACGCAATCCTTTAACACATCGGTAAAGCATAATGTATTAACCACATAAAGATCTAGAGAAACTGACAGAGCTAAATAAATATAAACACATCAGTTATATCTAATTTAGTTAATTACTCATCATGATTTATAATCCAAAATCCTCAAACCGTTTTGCCTCATGAATCGCAGAATTGAAAACTTTGTTCAAAACACAATCCAGCGGTAGATTAAGACATACAATATACTAGTAGGCCTCCTAGCAATCATATGAATAATCATTAAGAAGAAGAACAAATGAATAATCAATACTCAAATCAAATTGAAATAATAAAATCAAATCCACATCTCACAATGCATGAATATCCCTTGAGGTTTCAACCTACCTCAACTAACTAAAAAGAACTAGCCACGCAAGGCCATAAGAAAATCTAAAGAAGAATTGGAGAACTAGGATGAAGGATTGGATGAATTATCTGCTTGTTTTCCTCCCTTTTTATAGATTAACTCCTTCTAATCGAAGTAAGATTGTATCTAGGTCAAATCCCAGCCCATCAGGCTTCAATTGGAGTCAAAAAACCCTAAAAATCGTGATTTTAACGACCTGTACGGTGGCGGTGTCACGACGCTACGGACCTGCAATGATGCAGCGCCGCCGCGCTCTATTACGAGCACCGCGGTACCCAGAAAATTCCAAAATTTGCGAAAGTGGTCAACAAGAAAGTTGTAGCTCTATATTGCTTCTTTCCACAGCCACTAGAATCACTTTAATTGGATCTGAATTGAAGGAGATATGACACAATTAGTTACCCAAGGTCATAATTCATCTTGCTGCACTGTGATTCTGATTTGCAAGATCTATAACGCTATAAAATCTCTCGAATTTAACCAAGTGTTCAACATAAAAGTTGTAGATGATGGTGTTAGCGTTTCACATCCACTTAAATTACTTTGAGTAGAGTTCATAAGAGAGAGATATACATAAAACGGTGCTGAAAGGTCTACAATCCCTGCAATGTAGCATTTTTCCATGAATTTCTTATCTTTTTCTTCTCTTTTCTTCTTCCTTTGTTCCTACAACACAAAACACAAAACACAAAACTAAACTAATTCTTAATTATATTTTACTTAAATCAAACAAAAAGTAAGTTTAAAGGTATTAATATCATGCTTAATTAAGATCACATCAAATACCCCTACACTCAACCTTTTGCTTGTCCTCAAGCAAAATAATCCCTAAAGACAAAAAAACAACAATCAATAATGTAGTGAGTGTTAGGCTTACCAAACGTTTGCCTCATAACATAAAAATATACTCTAGAAAAATTTTGAAAGGTCATAATCATGCACAAGATTAACAAAATTGCAATATATTATTTTATCCTTCTGAATCCCTAGTGTGTGTGTGTTTTTGGGTCAATAAATTTTCTTTTTACCTGGATGAGTTTATATATCCCAAAATTTTGATTGTAGATCTCTAATTAGTTTAGGATTTCTATATGCTTATTTTTCATGCCACTCTCCACTAATGTAGGCCAAAACTACCTCTAAGATCAATAGGACTTTATTTAGCTTGTAATGTGGCCAGGGTATAAGGTAAGATAAATGATACAAATTTAGGCTCAATCACCCAGCACCACATGATTAAATCTGATCTCTTGAGCTTTCCAAAATTTGGGGTGATTTCTTCCCCCACACTCATTTTCTTATTTCAATTTAATCCGTTCTTTTCCTTGGTTCTCAATTTTTTTTTTCAGCATTTGAATTTTTCTTTTATTTCATTTGCATAATTCTTTTTTTTTCATAATTCTTTTCTTTTCCTTGCTCCACCCTTCCACCCACAAAAGCTCTACAAAACAAGTATTCAGAAAAAATAATCATGGTGTGAGTGAATAGGATCAAACATAAGGATTTTCATACAAAATTTGGCTTTCGGCTTGTTTGTGGTTTTTAGAAGGAAAAGTTCATTAAGCTCAAGATAGAGGAACTAAGGATATTTCATTGCTTAGGTTAGGCTAGAAAGGTTCAATCTATCAAATAATGCCTAAATCATCTCCTAAATAATAGTATTAACCAAGGATTTCGCCTCAAGTAGCATTCGAATAAGTTCTAGAATCCTGTGGAGATCATGAAATATGTTTGAATTATATAAACCTTCTCTAAGTACAAGATAAATTTAATGCCCAAAGTTATTGTGCAAACATATTTCAGGATTCTAAAGTCAAAAGTAATAAATTGCAAAAGGGATAAAATTGCACACAATCATAAATTTTTTTATATTTTTCAAGAGCTAAAAAAATATTTGGATAGTCATATTATTGGCTATTGGTTGTGCCTAACATCCCAAAACATAAATTGAAACACTCACACAATCACTCAACAGGCTAAACGCAATAAAAATGCATTAATAGTGAAAATCAGAAAATTGATGCTCATAATAGGGTCACAATGATTCAGACAAATAAACTTCCACCCCCACACTCAAACATTACATTGTCCTCAATGTAAAAGAAAGATAAAAATTATGGAAAGATATAGAAAAACATGAGTTAAGTGAACTTCCCTGAATTTGTTTGGAGTGGAATGCGCATGTTGCATTACTGGACCATGAATATTTTTGATTCCCACTTTTCTTTTTCTTTTTCTTTTTATGTTGGGTTGCCTCCCAATAAGCTCCTTTGTTTAATGTCGTTGGCTCGACTCAAGGCTCCTTATGTCATTCAAGGAGGATCCTTGATATCAACTTTGAATTGGCTTGCCTTTGAATGTGTAGAATTCTGAGGTTCAACTGCATTATGAAGAGGGAAGTTAGCATTAGTCCAAGATTTAATTAAATGAGAACTCAACTTACCTGGAAATAACCGATGTCTTGAGTAGCTTTTGGCATCCAATTTAATTTCATCCTTTTGAGACTCTACCAAAGCATGCAGTAACTTTCCTCTATCTTTGAGTAGGGCATATTTATTTGAGGTTATCACTGGGGGTGGTTCTCCGCTGTATATGCCCTTTAAGTGGCTAGGGAGGCTCTTTAAACCTAGGTCAGAATATTGTACAATAGAAGGTACAAGCATCTTATTAGAAATTGGTAATAACATAGAAAGATCCTTACCTGTTTGCTGCACTTCTGGTGCTTCTTCTCCTGCTGAAATATTCTCTTCAAATTTGGCGTTTAGGGTACATTCCATAACCTCTTTCTTAGTAGGTTTACTAGTGTCAACTTCCAAGTCATCTTTTTCATTCAGTGCATAATTTTTTTCCTAGGTTAATACTATAATTTAGGAGATGATTTAGGAATTATTTGATAGATTGAGCCTTTCTAGCCTAACCTAAGCAATGAAATATCCTTAGTTCCTCTATCTTGAGCTTAATGAACTTTTCCTTCTAAAAACCACAAACAAGCTGAAAGCCAAATTTTGTATGAATATCCTTATTTTTTATCCTATTCACTCACTCAATGATTATTTTTCTAAATACTTGTTTTGTAGAGCTTTATTTACAAAAGGGTGGAAGGGTGGAGCAAGGAAAAGAAAAGAATTATGAAAAAAAAATTATGCAAAGGAAATAAAAGAAAGAGTTGGGGCCTCAATGCATAATTTTTGCAGATGATATAGTCTTAGTTGGTGAATCGAAAGAGGAAATAAATATGAAGTTAGAGTCATGGAGACAAGTTTTAGAAACACACGGTTTCTGGATAAGTAGAAATAAAACAGAATATATGGAATGTATTTTTAGTAAGAGACGAACAAATACGAATGTAGACGTGAAACTTGGAGACTATATATTAAAACAAGTTACAAGTTTTAAATATCTTGGGTCCATTATACAAAATGACGGTGAAGTAAAGGAGGACATAAACCACAGGATTCAAGCTGGATGGATGAAATGGAGGAAAATTTCGAGTGTCATTTGTGATAAAAAAGTGCCACTCAAAGTTAAAGGAAAATTCTACCGTACGGCTATAAGACCTGCTATATTGTATAGTACGGAATGTTGGGCAGTTAAAAGACAACATAAAGATAAACTCAACGTTGCAGAGATGAGAATGTTGCGTTGGATGTGTGGACACACCAGAAGAGATATGATTAGAAATGAGTGCATTAGAGAGAAAGTTGGGATAGCACCTATTGTGGAGAAGATGGTTGAATCTCGCTTAAGGTGGTTTGGCCATGTGTGGAGAAGACCTGCAGAAGCCCTAGTGAGAAGAGTTGATCGGATGGAGAATAGTCCAATAATTAGAGGTAAAGGGAGGCCAAAGAAAACAATAAATGATACTATTAAAAATGATTTAATAGTTAATAACTTATCTATTGATGTCATCCATGATAGGCCACTATGGCGCAGTTTGATCCATGTAGCCGACCCTACCTAGTGGGAAAAGGCTTAGTTGTTGTTGAAATAAAAGAAAAATCCGAATGCTGAGAAAAAAAAATTTTTGAGAACCAAGGAAAAGGATGGATTAAATTGAAACAAGAAAATGAGTGTGGGGGGAGAAATCACCCTAATTTTAGGAAAGTTTAAGAGATCAGACTTAATCATGTGGTGTTGGGTGATTGAGCCTAAATTTGTATCTTTTATCTTACCTTATACCCTGGCCACGTTACAAGCTAAAAAAAAAGTCCTATTGATCCTAGACGTAGTTTTGGCCTATATTAATGGAGAGTGGCATAAAGAATAAGCATATAGAAATCCTAAACTAATTAGAGATCTACAATGAAAATTTTGGGATATATAAACTCATCCGGGTAAAAGAAAATTTATTGACCCAAAAACACACACACACACTAGGGATTCAAAAGGATAAAATAATAGATTGCATTTGTGTTAATCTTGTGCATGATTATGACCTTCCAAAATTTTTCTAGAGTATCTTTTTAGGAGGCAAATGTTTGGTAAGCTTAACACTCACTACATTATTGATTGTTGTTTTTTTTTTCTTTAGGGATTATTTTGCTTGAGGACAAGCAAAAGGTTGAGTATGGGGGTATTTGATGTTATCTTAATTAAGCATGATATTAATACCTTTAAACTTACTTTTTGTTTGATTTAAGTAAAATATAATTATAAATTAGCTTAGTTTTGTGTTTTGTGTTGTAGGAACAAAGGAAGAAGAAAAAGATAAGAAATTCATGGAAAAATGGTACATTGCAGTGATTCCAGACCTTTCAGCACTGTTTTGAGAATATCTCCCTCTTATGAACTCCCATAAAAGTGATGCAAGTGGCTGTGAAAAGATAACACAATTATTTACAACTTTTATGTTGAACACTTGGTCCAAGTCGGGAGATTTCATAGCTTTATATAGCTTGCAAATCATAATCACAGTGCAGCAGGATGAATTCTGACATTCCGTTACTCATTTTAGAATATTTCCTTCAATTTAGATTCGATTAAGGTGAGTCTAGCGGCTATGGAAAGACGAGACATAGAGCTACAACTTTTATGTTTACCAATTTGGCAATTTTTGGAGTTTTATGGGCATCGCGACCCTCACAATAGAGCACCGCGGCATTTGTTGCCCAGAAGCACCGGGCACTGCGGCGCCTGAGCGTCAGAATCCAGAGTGCGTCAGAGCTAGCCTAGGCACCGCAATGCCCCGTCAGAAGCTTTCCATAGCGCCGCGGTGCTCACTGCCACACCAGATTGCTGAATTCACAATTTTTAGGTCTTTTTGACTATAATTGAAGCCCGATAGGCTGGGATTTGACCTAGAAACACTCCTACTTTGATTAGGAGGAGTTAATCTATAAAAAAAAAAGGAAAGCATGTAGAGAATTGATCTAATCATTCATCCAAGTTCTTAGTTACATTCTTCAATTCTTCTTTTGATTTTCTTATGGCCCTGCGTGACTAGTTCTTTTTAGTTGGTTGAGGTAGATTGAAACCTCAAGGGATCTTCATGCATTATGAGATGTGGATTTGATTTTATTATTTCAATTTGAATTGAGTATTGATTATTCATCTGCTCTTCTTCTCAATGATTATTCATATAATTTCTAAAAGGCCTACTAGTATATTATCTGTTTTAATCTACCGCTGAATTATGTTTTGGACAAAGTCTTCAATTCTGTGATTCGTGAGGCAAAATAGGTTTGAGGATTTTTTATTATAAATCATTGAACCTATGATGAATAATTAACTAAATTAGATATAGCCGATGTCTTTATATATGTTTAGCTTTGTCAATTTCTCTAGTTCTTCATGCGGTTAATAAATTATACTTTACCGATGTGCTAATGGATTGCTTGTTAATTAGGGTTTAATTTGTGCGATTGTCATTAATTTACTAGACTTAAGGAGGAACAGGGTTAGAAACTCAATGATAGATATTCAATTACAGATTGATTATGTTGTCAATGATCAATCCAATCCCTTGACAGTGGATATCAACTGAAACCAACGCCTTTCTCATTAATTACTCTCTTAATTATTTTCATTATTGTTTACTTTACTTAATTTGCGATTATCAATCCCCCCTTTTTCTAATCACATAAGGTAATACCAGACTCTGTGGAATCGACCCTTACTCCCACTACTACAGGTTAGTTTTGAGGTAAGGTATCAATTTGGGTGTACCAGCGATAGTACGCACCAATTTGTTAGACCAAATGGCATTACTAAGAACTTATAGTGCCCATATCGAGTCCTAAAAGCAGTTTTCGGAACATCCTCCTTCTTTATCCTCAATTGATGATACCCAGATCTTAAAATAATTTTTTAAAAACATTGGGCACTTTATAGCTGGTTAAATAAATTATCTATATGAGGTAATGGATACTTATTTCATACTGTCACCTTATTCAACTGTCTATAATCAATACACAACAGTAACGATCCATCTTTCTTTTTAACAAATAGGATAAGAGCACCCCAAGGAGAAGTACTAGGGCGTATAAATCCCTTGTCTAACAAGTCTTGTAATTGGGTTTTTAACTCCTTGAACTCAGTCGGTGCTATTCTATACGGGGGTATAGACACTAGTTGAGTTCTAGGAAGTAAATCAATATTGAACTCAATTTCTCATTATGAGGGTAATCTTGGCAACTCATCAGGAAATTTCTTAACCACTGAAACTTGCTCTACCTTGGTGTACTTCATATCAACATCTCTAACTACTGCTAAATACCCTTGACATCCTTTTTGTAATAGCTTATGAGCTGTTAGAGAAGAAATTAAATTACTAGGCACCTTACTACAATCTCCTAGTATTAAGAAGGAAGATTCTCCAGGGACATTAAACTTAATCACCTTAAGGTGATAGTCTAGAATGGCATGACATGATGAAAACCAATCCATTCCTAATATAACATCAAACTCTACCATATCTAGAACTATCAAATTTATAAGAGTCTGCTTATCTTCTATCAAAATCTCGCATGATTTATACACATCATTTAATAATAAGAATTCTCCTATTAGAGTAGCAACCATGAAAGAACAATGTAAACTGGCAGGAACTCTATCCAATTTCTTAGCAAAGCATGGTGATATATAAGAATGAGTAGAACTAGGATTAAACAGGACATATGCTTTATGAGAACATATTGATAATGTACTTGTTGTAACAACTCCATTTATGTAAATGTAACAAATTTTTTTTTTATATTTTGAAGTTATTACTACTTTAATTCTAACCACTTAACTCGTAATAATAATCACTTTAACCAAGCATAATTGTTATTAACAGTGATACAATACTGAGTTTCCATACACACTATTATTTTACAAACTACACACCATTATTTTACAAACATTTGTACAAAGATACATATTAGCTCTAATAATCTATGTCGACTACTTCCGGGGACACTGGTGCGGGTGGCGCCTCCACCGGAATCTCAGTCACATCTACAACAGATACATCTGAAATAACTAGTAGTTGCCTAAGGTAGGGCACCTCGATCTAACGTACGAAAATAATAAGTGTCATAGAGAAAATCTGCATATTTATTCTTCTGAACATGATATGGAAATATAGTGATAATTAAATCCTAGTAAGTTCAACAATAAATCATAATTTACCATCAATATAGTTCATCATGTCATGTTCAGCTGTATAAACTACAGAAAATATCTTTGGTCACATGAATGCATTATATCTATGCACATAAGAATCATACAATAATGATATGTATGACAGGATTAACTATTTTCAGAATATCATATGATGGCCATTAACTTATTCTCATTTCAAGCTACCTCGGTCAGGGTGAGTATCTTCTACTCTCCGGTACGAGATTTTCTCGTTCCGTCCGACATGGCCCACTTTCTCTTTCTTTTCTCATTAACATGATCATAACCGTTGGTAGGGCGTCCCCTACTGGTGCACCACACGGATTGCCATGTGACCGTGCTCATTTCTTTTCTTTTCACAATGATAGCCAAAAATATGCTTTCAATAACAAGTATGTTCATCAAAATATAACTATTACCATAAATCATTGGTAATCATGCCATGAACATAACCATTTCAAATATCACTTTATAAAATATTTCCATGTCAGAATTTCACACTTAAGATGGTAAGAAGTTCATACAATGGCAATGGTTATGGCATAAACTAGTCATTTATTATTTTCATTTATAAGATTCGTCTTCTTTTTTAAATATTAATTTTATTTCTTTATTTTCTTGATGCAGGTTTTCATCATATCTAACCTTCTCTTTATGCTTGGCCTTTAGTAATTTTCTTCTTATTTATATCATTTCCAACACATGTTCTTACAAATTTATAGAGCATTGTTCTCCAATTTGATTTCTATTATTACCCTATAGTTAAAGAGGTTCATCTAAGGTAGAAAAATGTTAAAAATAGGCTTAACCAGCTTCCAACACGGTTTTTCCATGTTCCAAGACATGGCCATGCTTTAAAAATACTTCAAATGTACTCAAAAACAGCCCCGAACACGGCTAGCTAGTGCTTGAAGCACCCAGAACACGGCCAGGCCGTGCTCTGTGACCTTTGCTCACTAATCAGAGTCTAACTCCCTTATTTTAACTCCTATTGAGTTGATCTTGGTGTTTATCGAAAGATAAGACAATTATCTAAAACTATTATGTTAATCATATCAGCAAAATAGTAATAAATCTTAGTGTTATTACTCCCTTAAATTCAATATTATTTCTTCTCGGGTAGGTTCTAACCTTTACTTACTAATCTGACTATATCTCCCACATACAAATTCCAAATTAAGTGATTCTAGTGGCTAAACATCCATGACACATACATATATAATTCATATGTTAACCATTTATTTTAATTCTTTATAGAATTTTCCCAGAAATTAAAACACCGAAGCTATCCTAACATATTCTTCCCTGATTAACCATTTTCTGATCTTGGTTTACTAATCGAAACATATCTACCTCTTATGAACTCTAAATTGAATGATTCCAGTCGCTAAAAATCCGTGACACACATAGCTATAATTCTTATGTTAACTATTTATTTTAATTCCATAGAGATAATTCCCATAAATTAAAATACAGAAACTATCCTAACATATTGTTCCCTGTTGAACTATTTTCTGACCTTTGACTACTAATCAGACCATATCTACCTCATATGGACTCCAAATTGAATGATTCCAGTGACTACAAATCCATGACACATATATCTTTAATTCTTATGTTAACCATTTATTTCAATTCCTTATAGATTGTTCCCAGAAATTAAAACACTGAAGCTTAAAATTCTGCCAACCATAGCCATACCCATGCAGAACTATCTACACCAACCTAAGTATTCAAACATACATCACATGCAAGATCAATATGTAACATGATATAGCAACATCCATGACCAATCATCAAAGTTCTAAGATCAAAATCTCATATAAATATTATAAGTTTCAAAAGTTTTCTTCAAAAAGAAATATTGTTAAACTTACCTAAGAATCTCCCTAACTTACTTAGTGAATTGGTTTTCTTGTTTCCTCTTGAAAGAAATAGCAAGATTCCTTCCTTCGCTTAGCTTTTCTAGCAGCTTAGGTAAGAGAAGGAGGGTAAATTTTTGAACCTCAAGGATGAAGAAGAAAAATGGACTCAAGTGGAGATTAAGGTAACTTACCTTGAGTACTTAGCTGTCTAAACTTCTCCTTCTTCTTCCTTCCTTTCTTCTCCTCTCTTTCTCTCCTTTCCTCACTCTACCTTGCTTCTATTTCGCTCTCTTCCTCACTTGGACGAAATTAAAATGTTGTAGGGGTGGGTTTTGCTTATATAGACCACCAAATAATACACCTTTCATGATCATGGGTCTACCTTATCACAATTAGGATACACTTTATTGAATTTTTGGAAAACAAACAACTTATGTTCTTGTCTTCCTCTTCCTTAGTCAAGATATGCATAGGAAAAGGAGATTTGTATTTTGAAAATTATGATGATATGTTCTTAAGATAGGGGACAAGGTCCCTTTGATTTAGGGATTCATTTCCATTTTCTTTTGTCTTAAACAAGTAATATAGGTTTTCCTTTTTAGGTGGCAAATTTCTAGCCCTTGAATCTCCATTATTTGGTTTATATTATTTGTGTGGGATAGGAATGTTTTGTCCTAATTCCATGTATTATCATACCACTTGATAAAATTATGAGTGTAGGATATAGATGTTTTTGTCCTAAAGCCTTGTATTATCATGCCACTTGCCAAAAGGATGAATGTAGAATCACACCACTCGCTAAATTTTTGTCTTAATGCCATGTAACCTAATCTTTATTATTACTACATTATTATATCATCACCTAATTTATTTTATTTTATTTTTCCTCTTGGATTTGGGCTTATTCCTACCCATTATGGGCTTATTCCTACCTATTTTCTTTGATTTGGATAAAATTCTACCTTTCTTGGAGGGCTTGGTCACATTTTCATAATTTTTGGGCTATTGGTCCAATTACTATATTCTAGTCCAAGTCTATATTTTATTTCTTGCTTAGGTTATCCAGTGGGCTTGCTAGAAACTTATGTGAAGTGTAAAAACTCTATATAAAGTGTCCATAGGTAAAAGCCCAATGTATGGGTAAAGATTTTAAACTAAACTATAGTTCTTGAATTAGGAAAAATTACCCTAATCCAATGTTCTTGAAAATTTAAGACCTTTACTTGTTTCTAAAAATTTATCTTCCTTATCCAAGAATTTTGCATCTCTTTAGTATGTTCTTTCTAATTTTATTTCCTATTAGGTTTTCCCTCTTTATTTGTTCTTTTAATGTTAGAAACATTTTCTATACATATACATAAGGTGAAGAATTTCTAAGGATTATATTTCCTTAGATATCTAAAATATTGTCTAATAAACTTTGTTTCTAAAAATTTATCTTCCTTATCTAGAACTTATTTGAAGGCTACTCAAAGTGAAATCCTAGGCTAACACTATTATTTAAGAGATGATTTATGTAACATCCGTAATTTTGTTTCATTTATTAATAAAGGTACATAAATATTTAATGTAACATCCCGAATTTCTTTTCTTTTATTAATAAAGGTACATAAATATTTTATTAAGGAAATAAATTTTATTAGACAATTTTTAGATATCTAAGGAAATATAATCATTAGAAATTCTTCACCTTATGTGTATGCATAGAAAATGTTTCTAACATTAAGGGAATAGGTAAAGAGAGAAAACCTAATAGGAAAAATTAGAAATAACATACCAAAGAAAGGAGAAATTATTGGGTAAGGAAGATAAATTTTTGTGAAGTAAGTAAAGGTCTTAAAATTTCAAGAAGATTAGATTCCAGTAATTTTTCCTAATTCAAGAGCTATAGTTACTAAGTTTAACATCTCCACCCATAAAATGGGCTTTCACCTATGGAAACTTCATATAGAGTTTTTCCACTTCATAAGAATTCTTAGAAAGTCAATAAGATAGCCCAAGCAAGAAATAAAACATAGACTTGGACTAGGATATAGAAGTTATACCGATAGCCCAAAAATCATGAAAATGTGACCAAGCTCTTCATGAAAGATAGAATTTCAACCAAAGCAAAGGAAATGGGTAAGAATGAGCCCAAATCCAAGAAGGAAAAATAAGAATCATGTGAGGAAATAGTAGTGTAATAATAATAAAGATTAGGTCACATGGCATTAAGACAAAACATCTATATCCTACATTCATAATTTCAACAAGTAGGTAATAATACATGGCATTAGGACAAAATATCTATATCCTATATTCATAATTTCAACAAGTGAGTAATAATACATAGCATTATGACAAAACATCCTTATCCTACATAAATAATTTCAGCCAAGCAAGGTAGACTCAAAATACAAATCTCCTTTTGCTATGCATATCTTGACTAAGGGAGAGCAAGACAAAAACATGAGTTATCTTTTTCCAAAATAACAACCAAGTGCATCCTCATTGTGATAAGGTAGACCCATGATCATGAAAGGTGAACCACATGATAGTTTATTTAAGTAAAACCCACCCTTATAACATTATAATTTCGTCTAAGTGAGGGAGAGGAAAAATAGAAGCAAGGTAGAGTGAGGAAAGGAGAGAAAGAGAGGAGAAGAAAGGAAGGAATAAGAAGGAGAAGTCTAGAGCACTAAGTACTGAAGGTAAGTGTTGGGTTTGTTTCATACGAAGATGAATACAGTGTCAGAATGCAAGTGCACGTGTCGTGACCAAGTAATAAAGTGATGAGTGAGTATCGTCCCACGAGGAGTGAACTAAAACTGTTAAGGAGACTTTGCTGTGTGAAATGCTGTAGCAAAGATAGGATGGTTGATAAAATAAAGGTGGTTCAACTTAAATACAGCTATAACTAGGATGAAGGGTACTAGAGTGTAAAGAAAATGGAATAGGGAGGTCTAGGGTTAATCAGGGTTGCCATGAACTATTGCACTCATATTGCTCCAGGAATTGCTACAGCAACTGTCCTATGTGCCCAGTTCAGTCTTGGCTGGAGTCTTTCCAGACTTCCATTCCTTGCAACTCTGAGGTTCAGACCTGCATTCCTGCAGCAGTCTTCACCCCTGAGTTGTGCATGAAGCTCCACTGCTGGGGGGATGGGGGACCATATATTCTTATATTGGCTGTCCCTATCTATTCAAACTGTTTTTCCAGCCTCCATTCCCCTCCCAGTTGAATATTGGCCTCAGTCTACCTCTACTAACTTCCGTTATAAGAGGAGTTTAAAATAAAAACGCAGTTGAATGTAAAAATAGTGCTGCAGCAAATGTGTTATACTGAAAATGTGCTTAAGTTCATTACAACCCTTGTGCAACCCTAGCCGGAAACTAGCCAAGCCTCTTGGTTACACTGGTTACAAAAATCCCAGAATCATTGGTATAGATTTCTACTGATAAAAGAAAAATGCAAGTGCAGTCTTGATAAAAAATAGAAGAAAAAGGAAAACAAAACAAAACAATAATAGAATCCCAGGATTGCACTCTATCTCTTTCATTGATGCTCCTTGGCAGTGTGCAGCTACTCCCTTCTTTCTCCCCCTCTCATCGTCTCTATCTTTTCCTCTCTATCTCCCTTTATTGTTCAGCCTTGTGGTCCCAGTCAGCTGCCTTGCTTTTCCGTCATTCCCCCTGCTCTACTGCAAAACCATCTCTGCGTGCAGCTTTGTCCTCTCCACTTTCAGTAGTGGTACAGTTCTGTGCCAACAGCCTGTAGTGTCAGTTTTTGTTGCTTTCTCTCCTGCTGGGTGGAGGCTGCACCTGCTGCGTAGCCCTGCTCTGCTGTCACCTGCACCATATCAAGCAAAATCAGTGTATTGCAAAAAAAGGGAGCAGCTCACCCAATATCACTCAGGTTTCTGCTATATGCTTACTAAAATGCTGTAGCAACGGGGTGGCTGATGTTTTATCTAAAAGAGTCATCCCGTTCAATTTATTCAGGGAATAAGAGTGCTTAAAATACTAGAACAACTCAACAAAAGTACTCAGAAAGCACATAGGAACTACAATAAATTGCAATTATCAAATCCCCCCCAAACTTAAAGGATTGCTTGTCCCCAAGCAACCTGCTCTGTTCACCACATTCCTACCAACCAAAAATTCCAGACTTTTCTCATGCATGAATCCATAGCTCTGCTAATAGCTATCAACTCTCAGGATTGCTTTCATATAAAGGACACCACGAACCTTACTCCCAATCACAACAAAAACCTTCTTTGAAGTTGTGTGTGTGACATGGACAGTTTCCCTAAGAGCTACTTGGGTCAAAAACAGCCAGAGTTCCTAAGACTTTCATGCTAATATATCGAGCTCCCTAGGTTAAGTTGACATTCATCAGGTGCAAATAGGGCAACAAATGTGGGGGGTAAGGCAGCTTACTGATTTTCTTTCTTTGTTTTTGTAAATAAACATATATATTTTCTTTTTATTTTTCTTTTACTTCTCTTTTTTGGCATAAATCTTATTCTAGCAGAGGTCATTAGTGCCTTTTGACGTGAATGCCAACATGTTCCTTGCAGGCACTCGGTTACTTAGCCTTATCACCCTTAAACCGCTTCCCACTCATACTTTATATCCCTATTTTATGCAAAGGCACACATGGGGCTCATGCATACCCCTGGTTACTAAGGAACTACAGAGCATTGGAGTGTCCATTCTATGTCCCTATTTTACGCAAAGGCACACATGGGGCTCATGCATACCCCTGGTTACTAAGGAACTACAAAGCATTGGAGTGTCCAGATTTCTCTCTTTATTTTCTACTTCCCCCCCCAAACTTAAGCCTTTTTGACCCTATGTGTCTGCCTCTTCTATAATTCTACAGAAAGCTCTCAATGTTAGCTCTAAGACTTAGGTCCAATTTCTGAAAGATCACCAAATTTTCTTTTAGAAACCTGTTCATGATCCTGTGCTTATTAGAAGAGGGTTCTCTATGTGATTGGGTAAGGTTGTAGGTCTCCTATTCTGGTTTCTAGCAAAATACCCAATCCTCCTCATAGAGTATCCCAGAACTTTCAGTAGGCTATGCAATATGCAAACTCATTTCACTCTCCAAAAAAAATTTTTTTTGGTAGCTTTTTAACATACAAATATAACCAAATTCATCAAAACAAGTAAGTACTAATGCAGACTCATTTAACATAGGCAGGCAGAAACATAAGTAAACAGCAGCATGGATAAATAGCCACATAGATAAGCAAAACACAAATACACAAGTCCATGCTTCAGCAACCTCTATAGCAATACTAAAGCAACACTAAGCCACAACAGACATTATATAATATAAACCCCCCCAAACTTAAAAGTGAGCAGTGTCCTCACTGCTGATGCAATGGCCAAAACACAAAAGACACCCAAAAAATAGAAGCAGAAGCAAAGAAATTCCAAATATAGCCGAGAAGGGATAAGAGTTGAGGGAACTTCCTAAGGGTGCTAGCAGGTATGCTGCAGCACCCTAGGGGCATTGACCCCCAGAGGACCTTGAGGAGCTTCTGAGCCCACTTCTGCGCTGTTCTGATTGTTGTGGGGCCTTTCCTTTGCGCATCATTGCTGCCCGTTTTGCAATGGGCTCATCGTCATCAGAGGACTCAGTTTCCCCTGGTCTCTGGTGGGGCTCCTTGCTGGAGGAGGATCCTTCAGAATCCTTGTGCTGCTCTGTCTGTGGCTCAGGTACTGGGGCTGACTCCTCGAAGGAGGTATGAAGCAAGTCAGTGGGAAACTCCAGAAATGGGAAAAATTGTTTAAAGTTCTGCTCGAGGGTGTTGTGAAGGGAAAAATCCCTTTTCTGCTCATAACGCCAGAAGGTTTGCTTATGTTGTAGAAGCACAGCTTGCTGCCTCAGAATTGTAGCTTGTTGATTGAGGATGAACTGCAAATTCTTGTCAGGTGACTGGGGGGCAGTGGATGAAGCAGAGGGTCTGGCAGTATGTGGAGGATTTTGGGAAGCAGCTGGTGGGTGTGGGGCCGCTTTCTCCAAGACAATCTGGGTAATGGCAGAGGTAGTGATGGGGCTAGCGTCCTTCAGTGCTTCTTCATCAATGGAGACTGGGACTCCACGATTCTTGCACAGTATAGTTATGAGGGAAGGGAAAAGTAGGCTTCCCTTTTTCCAGTTGGCACATGCTCGGATTTGGCCACTGATGATTCAGCCAACGTTGATTGGTCTGCCGAATATGAGAGCGTCCACCATTGCCACTCTGTCCCGGCTCACTGTCTGTCCATGGGTAGAAGGTAACAGGCGGGTCTTAAGGAAGTGGTACTACACCTTAGCTGCAGGCACCAGAGAGACCCGATTGATGGTGGTGAAGCCTTAAGGGGATTTATCCCAGGTGGTGCCGGGAAGGCACACCCAGGTAAGCATAGCATCCCAGTCTCCATCCTGCAGACTTTGTAGATATTCCTCATACTGGTCCTCTTCGTTCGGTAGATTGTAAGCTTTGTTTATGGAGGCTTGGTCAAAATGAACCTTCGTCTCCCGGACTGTCACCCACTTCTCATTTCTAGGTGAGAGGTTCACGTAGAATTCCCAAACCAGAGGTATGAGAGCCGTTTGCAGGTGGCTTGCGAAATTTTCCCAACCCTTCTGCTTGAACACTGTGCCAACGTACATTGGCATCCCCAAATCTCCAAAGGAGGCGAAGGTGAAACCTTTCTCAGTGCAAAAGTTTTTGGGCACAATCTCTTCGTCGTGCTTCTACCTGTTTTCCTCATAGGTGAATTTCTTCACCTTTCTTGCCTTCTTAGCCACCGTCTTGATTCTCTGCATGATTGGTTCGAGGGTTTGGAAATGGAGGTTTCTGGTACGAAGGAGGTGAGGATTCTGTAGGGATTTGAGAGCTCGGGAGAGGTGCTCAAGGGTGAAGGGAAGTTGTAGAGGTTTAATAAGGGTGGACGACGTGTTTTCAGGACTTATGGGCTTCTGCCTTTTTCCTGCCCTCATTTTGCTTCTAACAACAATTTTTTGAAATTTTTTGTGTGTGTAAGAAGCATAGCAGAGGGGAACCCCTTGATTTATGGCTGACTGCGTTTGCTGCAGCAACGCTGTAGTAAAAATTGGGTTGCCTAGGATTTTGCTGCAGCATAGGGTGCTTGTTCTTAATCCTGCTGTAGCAAGGCAGGGACTATCTTTCGTATAGTTTTGCTGCAGCAAAACAAAAACTGGTTCTGCAACTTCTATGCTTCCCATCCTATGTAACAAACATAAATACTATTAGACTCATGAATTAAACTATCTTTAAACTATTAACTTAAATAACAACAAATTTAAGCATGGGTTGCCTCCCAGGAGCACTTGTTTTAGAGTCTTCAGCCTGACTTCCCTCCTGTTCATTCCTCTTGCAGCTGAATAGAGGTGTGCTGTCTATCCACATCACCTCCTAGATAGTGCTTGACCCTTTGTCCATTAACCCTGAATGTCCTCCCTTCCTTTTCTTCTTCCAATTCAATAGTCCCAAAAGGGAAGACCTTGCTTATGCGAAAGGGACCAGACCAATGAGATTTCAACTTCCCAGGAAACAAGGTCAGCCTGGAGTTGTACAGTAGTACTCTCTGTCCCACTTCGAAGTTCCTGGGTTGTATCTTCTTGTCATGTCATTGCTTTGCTTTCTCCTTGTATAGTTTGGCATTCTCTGACCACGAAATTCATCCAGCTCATTCAGCTGCAGCATCCTCTTCTCACCCGCAGCTTCCAGGTTCAAGTTTAGCTTCTTCACTGCCCAATATACTCGATGTTCTAACTCTACTGGTAGATAACAAGCCTTCTCGAATACCAATCTGTATGGTGACATGCCTAGAGGTGTCTTATAGGCTGTTTTGTAGGCCCATAGTGCATCATCCAACCTGGAGGACCAATCCTTCCTCGTGGGGCCTATTGTTTTTTCCAATATTCTCTTGATCTCTCTATTGGAGACTTTAGCCTGCCCACTCGTTTGTGGGTGATAGGGGATTGCCACCTTGTGCCTTACTCCATATTTAACAAGTAGTGCCGTGAACTGCCAATTGCAAAAATGGGTCCCTCCATCGCTGATGATGGCTTTGGGGGTTCCAAACATTGTAAAAATGTTTCTCTTTAGAAATTTGGTCACGACTCTGGCTTCATTAGTCTGGGATGCATTGGCTTCCACCTATTTTGAAACATAGTCGACGGCTACTAGGATGTATTGGTTGCCAAAACTCGAAGGAAATGGTCCCATGAAACCTATTCCCCAGACATCAAATAATTCCACCTCTAGGATGTTGTTCAGTGGTATTTCATGTCTGCGAGATATATTCCCTGTCCTCTGACACCGGTCGCATTTCCTTGCGTAGGAGTGGGAATCCTTGAATATAGAGGGCCAATAGAACCCTGCCTGCAGCTCCTTATTTATAGTTCTAACTCGTCCAAAATGACCTCTATAAGGGAAAGCATGGCATTGCTGCAAGATTTGCTCCATCTCTTCACTGGGTATGCACCTCCTTATCATATGATCAGCACATTGCTTGTAAAGATATGGTTCATCCCAGTAGTATGAGTTTACCTCATGCAAAAAAATTTTCTTCTGCTGCCACGTCAAGTCTGGTGGGAGCATTCCGCTCACAAGGTAATTTACATAATCAGCGTACCATGGCACATCATCTTGGGACAGGAGATAGAGTTGCTCATTTGGGAATCTTTTATTAATGTCATCTGCTCTAGAGCTGTGCCCTCCCAACCTGGAGAGATGGTCTGCCACTTGATTTTTAGTTCCTTTCCTGTCTCTGATCTCTAGATCGAATTCTTGAAGCAAAAGCACCCATTGAATGAGCCTACGCTTGGAATCCTTTTTCCTAACCAAGTGTTTGATGGCAGAGTGGTCTGTATGCACTATCACCTTTGCTCCTACCAGATATGCTCTTAATTTCTCAAAGGCAAACACTACTGCAAGCAATTCATTCTCTGTCACCGTGTAGTTCAGCTGGGCACCTTGCAGCATTTTGCTAGCATAGTATATAGAATGAAACAGCTTGTTTCTATGCTGCCGGAGGATAGCCCCCAATGTTGTTTCACTAGCATCACATATCAACTCAAATGGAGAGGTCCAGTCTGGTGCCACGATAACTGGGGCTGTACTCAATTTCTGTTTGAGATCGCAGAATGTTGTCATGTAACTTTCATCAAAATAGAAAGTTTTGTCCTTCTCTAGCAAACTGCATAAAGGTTTGGCAACCTTAGAGAAGTCCTTAATGAACCTCCTATAAAATCCTGCATGTCCCAAGAAGCTTCGAATGCCCTTGACCGAGGTGTGGGGAGGCAGTTTCTCAATTATTTCCACCTTGGCCTTGTCAACCTCAAGTCCTTTCTGAGAAACCTTATGCCTTAGCATAATCCCTTCATTTACCATAAACTGACACTTTTCCCAGTTCAGCACCAGGTTTGTTTCCTCACAACTTTGCAAGACCTTAGCAAGGTTTCCCAAGCATAGGTCAAAGGAGTCTCCAAAGACTGAAAAGTCATCCATGAAGATTTCCACAAACTGCTTAGCCATCTCTGTGAATATTGCCATCATGCATCACTGGAATGTTGCTGGAGCATTACAAAGCCCAAATGGCATCCTTCGAAAGGCAAAGGTACCATAAGGACATGTGAATGTGGTCTTATGCTGATCTTCTGGTGCTATAGCAATCTGGTTGTACCCTTAGTACCCATCCAGGAAACAATAGTATTCCCTTCCAGCAAGTCTATCTAACATTTGATCAATGAACGGCAAAGGGAAGTGATCCTTCCTAGTGCTTTTGTTCAACTTTTGATAATCCATACAAATCCTCCAGCCAGTTACAACCTTGGTGGGGATAAGCTCATTGTTTTCGCTTTCCACCACAGTCATACCCACTTTCTTAGGAACACACTAGACCGGACTCAACCAAGAACTATCTGATATTGGGTAAATAGTTCTAGCATCTAGCCACTAGATAATTTCCTTTTTAACCACCTCCTTCATTATTGGGTTGAGCCTTTGCTGGGGTTCTATGGACCCTGTTTCATTACTTTCCAAGAGGATCTTATGCATGCAAAATGAAGGGTTGATTCCCTTAATGTCAGCAAGTGTCCACCCAATGGCCCTTCTGAATTTCTTCAGTGTAAGGACTAATTTCTCCTCTTGTTGCATTGTCAAAAGTGCTGAGATAACCACAGCAAGAGTGGTTGTTTCTCCTAAGTACACATACTTGAGGTGTTCTGGCAGAGGCTTCATCTCCAAAGCTGGTGGCTCCTTCACTGATGCTTTCAGCGACCTTGAATCTGGTGGGGTCACATATAATGTCTCCTTTATTGGATCCTGCTTCCTAATGCCATGCCTGACATTAATCCAGGCCTATTCTTTCTCGTTTTCCACTTCTGAATTTGAGTTTTCTGTCCAAGCTACCGATGGTGGGTCCTTCCAGCATTTTCTTCACTGCTTTGATGCTAATGTGTCTATCATATACACCACTGCACATTCCTCTTCTTCACTGGCAAACTTCATGGTCTGGAGCACATTGAATGTAACTTGCTCATGCTAGACTCTCATGGTTAATTCACCCTTCTAAACATCAATTAGTGTCTGGCCAGTTGCTAAGAATGGTTTGCCCAATATAATTGGTACCTCTGCATAAGCTTATAGTCCAGAATTATAAAGTCTATTGGGAAGATGAACTTATCCACCTTAACGAGGACATCCTCGATTTTTCCTTCTGGGTGTGCTATGGATCTTTCTGCTAGTTGCAGTGAGACTGTGGTAGGCCGAGCTTCTCCAATTCCTAGCTTTTAAAATATGGTCATTGGCATGAGGTTGATGCTTGCTCCCAAGTCACAAAGTGCCTTGCCAAAATACTGGTTCCCAATAGAACAAGGTATGGTGAAACTGCCTGGATCCTTAACTTTGGGTGGCAACTTATTTTGCAGCACAACACTGCATTCTCTTGTTAGAGCAACAGTCTCAAACTCACCAAATCATCTTTTCTTTGTCAGGATGTCCTTCATGAACTTCACATAATTAGGCATCTGCTCTAGTGCTTCTACCAGAGGTATGTTAATGTGCATCTATTTCAGGACATCTATGAATCTTCTAAACTGCTGGTCATTCTGCTGCTTCTGAAATCTCTGAGGGAAAGGGGGAGGTAACTTGGGTTGCTGCATGCTTTGCTGCAGCAAAGTTGTCGAATTTTGCTGTGGCATAGCTGCAGCATTTTCTCCAGAGATGGTTTCCTCCTTGCTTACCTCCTCCTTTTGCTTGTCTTTTTTGTTCTCCTGGGGTATAGTGGAGTCTGTCTGGTCCTGCCCTCTTGCTTTTGGTGGTTCCACCATCTTTCCACTTCTTAGGGCTATAGCCTTGCAATGCGCTTTCCCTTTTCTCCTAGGGACTTCAGTATTACTTGAAAGTGTTCCTGAAGGTCTACTTTTTAGTTCATTGGCAAGCTGTCCCACTTGAATTTCTAGATTCCATAATGAGGCTACTTGACTCTGGATTAGAGCATCATTCCTTTCCATATACTCCTTCATCGGGGATTTCAGCAAAGTGGGGGCTTCCTGAGGCTGTTGTCTTTGCTACATGAAGCCTGGGGGAGCCTGTGATCTTTGTGGGGCAGAGTTACTCCCTTGTCCCGTACCATAGTTACTCCAGGAGAAATTGGGGTGTTGCCTCCATCGTGGGTTATATGTGTTGGAGTAGGGATTGTTATTGCGATTCATATTTCCCACGAAGCATACTGATTATGGGTTTGAGGGGCACATTTTAAAAAGATGTGGTCCATTGCACAGTACACAAGATGGTCCAGTCTCCTGGACTGTATTGGCTGTTTGAGGGCGGCTCGGTTGCTGGTTTTTCAAGACATTAACTAGGAAAGCTAGCTGGGCTGTGAGAGAAGTAACTTCACTCACTTCATGTATGCCTGTCGTTTTCCTGCCAGTGGAAACTTTATCCATAGGCCACTGATAGTTGTTACTAGCCATTCTTTTGAGCAGCTCATATGCCTCATTATACATTTTGGACAAGAGTGCCCCATTAGCTGCTGCATCCACTATAGTGCGTGTTTGAGCATTAAGGCCATTGTAAAAGGTCTTCATCTGAATGCAGTAAGGAATTTCATGATGGGGGCATCTCCGTAGTAACTCTTTATACCTCTCCCAGGTCTCGTACAAAGATTCACCTTCTAATTGCTGGAAAGAGGTGATGTCATTTCTCAATCTGGCATTCTTGGTGGGCAGGAAGTATTTCAGCAGAAATTTTTCTGCCAAATCACTCCAGTTAGCGATAGAGTCAGGTGGCAGAGAGTTTAGCCATGCTCTTGCTCGGTCTCTTAATGAGTAAGGGAACAGCTTTAGCTTGAGCACTTCTTCTGTTACCCCATTCATTTTGAAAGCATCCGTGACTTCCATGAACACTCTTAAGTGAAGGTGAGGGTCCTCTGTAGGCATTCCACTGAATTGTCCTACAGTTTGCAGCATCTGGAACATTACTGGTTTCAGCTCAAAATATAGAGCCTCGATCTCTGGTCTTACAATGCTTGGGTTCAACCCATTCAGGTTTGGTTGAACATAAGCATTTAAGACCCTATGTCTATCGTCCATATTGTCTGCTCTATTCTGATTAGCCATCTCTACCTGTTACTGGTGTGTTAATTGTCCCCTTCCTCTTCTCAAAAGTGTTGTTTCTATCTCTGGATCTAGAGGTAAAAGTTCCTTGTCAGCCCTGCCCATGCACTACGTTACCTGCTCAACAAGACACCAGAGTAAAAAGAAATACAACAAAACAATACTTCACACAGTTGAGTATATAAAAACAATTTTTAAGTTGACACTCCCTGGCAATGACGCCAAAAACTTGTTGGGTTTGTTTCATGCGAAGATGAATACAGTGTTAGAACGTAAGTGCACGTGTCGTGACCACATAATAAAGTGATGAGTGAGTATCGTCCCACGAGGAGTGAACTAAAAACTGTTAAGGAGACTTTACTGTGTGAAATGCTGTAGCAAACATAGGATGATTGATAAAATAAAGGTGGTTCAACTTAAATATAGCTATAACTAGGACGAGGGGTACTAGAGTGTAAAGAAAATGGAATAGGGAGGTCTAGGGTTACTCAGGGTTGCCATCAACTATTGCACTCATATTGCTCCAGGAATTGCTACAGCAACTGTCCTAGGTGCCCAGTTCAGTCTTGAATGGAGTCTTTTCGGACTTCCATTCCTTGCAACTCTGAGGTTCAGACCTGCATTCCTACAGCAGTCTTCACCCCTGAGTTTTGCATGAAGCTCCACTGTTAGGGGGATGGGGGACCATATATTCCTATATTGGTTGTCCCTATCTATTCAAACTGTTTTTCCAGCCTCCATTACTATCCCGGGTGAATATTGGCCTCAGTCTACCTCTACTAACTTCCATTATCAGAGGAGTTTAAAATAAAAACGTAGTTGAATGTAAAAATTGTGCTGCAGCGAATGTGTTATACTAAAAATGTGCTTAAGTTCATTACAACCCTTGTGCAATCCTAGCCGGAAACTAGCCAAGCCTCATGGTTACACTGGTTACAAAAATCCCAGAATCACTGGTATACATTTCTACTGATAAAAGAAAAATGCAAGTGCAGTCTTGATAGAAAACAGAAGAAAAAGGAAAACAAAACAAAACAACAATAGAATCCCGGGATTGCACTCTATCTCTTTCACTGATGCTCCTTGGCAGTGTGCAGCTACTCCCTTCTTTCTCCCCCCTCTCGTCGTCTCTGTCTTTTCCTCTCTACCTTCCTTTATTGTTCAGCCTTGTGGTCCCAGTCAGCTGCCTTGCTTTTCCGTCATTCCGTCTGCTTTGCTGCAAAACCATCTCTGCGTGCAGCTTTGTCCTCTCCACTTTTAGTAGTGGGACAGTTCTGCGCCAGCAGCCTGCAATGTCAGTTTTTGTTGCTTTCTCTCCTGCTGGGTGGGGGCTGCACCTACTGCGCAGCCCTGCTATGCTGTCACCTACACCATATCAAGCAGAATCAGTGTATTGCAGAAAAAGGGAGCAGCTCACCCAATATCACTTAGGTTTCTGCTATATGCTTACTAAAATGCTGCAACAACGGGGTGGCTGATGTTTTATCTAAAAGAGTCATCCCGTTCAATTTATTCAGGGAATAAGAGTGCTTAAAATACTAGAACAACTCAGCAAAAGTACTCAGAAAGCACATAGGAACTATAATAAATTGTAGTTATCAGTAAGTTAGCTTAATCTCCAATTGAATTCATCTTTTCTCTTCATCCTTGGGGTTCAAAAACTCACCCTTCTTCAAGAGAAAACAAGAAAAAGAATTTACTAAATGAGCTAAGGAGATCCTTAGGTAGGATTAACAATATCTCTTTTTGAAGAAAAGCTTTGACATTTGTTACATTTATATGGGATTTTGATATTAGAACTTTGATGAAATTTACAATATTTGCTACTTTGATGATTGGTCATGGATGTTTCTATATCAAGTTACATGTTATTTTTCATATGATGGATTTTTGAACATTTTGGTTGGTGTGAAAACTTCTGCATAGGTATGGCTATGGTTGGTAAAATTTTATGATTTTTATGCTACAATTTTGTATATTTGAATATGGTGAAAAATTGATGGAATATGATTAGATGTAAAGAAAATGGAAGAGGATAAATATAATGATGAACTAAAACCTTAGAAAAGGCTTGCTTAGGAAACTAGATTTCAGAGTAACCAAGGAAGCTTCTGTTTTTCAAATTTTGGAAACAATAGGTTAAGAATTAAAAGAAATGGTTAACATGAAATATATATATATATATATATATATATATATATATATATATGTCTCATGGATTTATAGCCATTGGAATCACTAAATTTGGAGTCCATATGAGGTAGATATGGTCAGATTAGTAAGCAATAGTTAGAAAATGGTTAACCAGGGAAGAATCTGTTAGGAAAGTTTATGTGTTTAAATTTTTGGGAAACTCTAGTAGGGAAATAAAATAACCGGTTAACATAACAAATATAGATATATGTCTTACGGAAATTTAGGCACTAGAATCACTCAATTTGGAGTTCATATGAGGGAGATATGGTCAGATTAGTAAATAGAGGTCAGAACCTACTTGAGAAGAAATAACGTTTACCTTGAAGGAGTAATATCACCAAGATTCCTTATGGTTTCGCAAAAATGTTCAACATAATAGTTTTATAGAATTGTTTTATCTTTAAATGGACAATAAGATCACTTAACTTGGAGTTAAAATGAGGGAGTTATGCTTTGATTAGTGAGAGAATGTCAGGTAGGATGAAAACCTGCATAAGGGAATAACACAAGATAAAGCATGGCCATGTTCGGTTCTGGAGAGGGCATTTTGAAGCCTAAAGCATGGCTATTTTATAGGAAATGGCCAAGCCATGTTACAGGATACATTTAGGCAGTGTTGGAAGCTGGTAAAGCTTATTTTCAACATTTTTCTTCCCTAAATGAATCTCATTAATTATAGAATAATAATAGAAACCAAATTGAAGAAGAATTCCGTATTAAATTTCTAAGAACATGTGTTGAAAATGATATAAGTAGGAGGAAAGTGACTAGAGGCCAAGCATAGAAAAAATGAAGAGATAAAAATAATATTTTAAAAAGAAGAAGAATCTTATAAATGAAAATAATAAATGACTAGTGCATGCCATAGCCATTGTCATTGCATGAACTCCTTACCATCTTTAGTGTGTAACTTTGACATGGAAATATTTTATAAAATGATATTTGAAATGATTATGTTTATGTCATTTTTACCAATGATTTTTGGTAATGTTTATATTTTGATGAAAAATTATGGCATGTGAGTATAATGAACATACTTGTTATTAAAATCCTATTTTTGGCTATTAATATGAAAAGAAAATAAATGAGCATGGTCACATGGCGATCCGTGTGGTGCCCCAATAGGGGATGCCTTACCAATGGCTATGATTATGTTAGTGAGAAAAGAAGGTGTTCCATGTCGAATGAAGTGAGAAAAGCCCTTATCGGAGAGTAGAAAGTAATCACCCTGATCGGAGTAGCTCGATATGAAAATAAGTTGATAGCCATCATATGATATTCTAAAAATAGTTATTCATGCCATAGATGTCATAACTACACGATTTTCATGTGCATGGATAAAGTGCATTCATGTGACCTAAAAATATTTGTTGTAGTTTATACAGATGAACATGATATGATTAACTATATTGATGATATTCATGATTTATTGTTGAACCTACTGGGATTTAATTCTCACTATATTTTCATATCATGTTTAGAAAAAGAGTTGTACAGATTTTTCTATGGCTCTGGCTTTTAGTGTAACAACTCCATTTTTTTTACATACAAATATATATATAACTTTTTTTTAAAAATCCCATGAAGTCATTAACTCTTTATTTCTAACTATTTAACTCATAATAACATTCGATTAAATTAACCAAGCATAATTAAGGTTCATAGTATAGAAATAATACTGATACAAATCTGGGTTCATATACACATCATTAATTAAAAACACCCGTACAAAAATAAAACACATATATGTACACATATTATTCATCCCTATTGACCAATTCCGGGGATACGAGTGCGGGTGGTTGCACCTTCACCGGGATCTTACCCAAATCGACTACAAACACCTTTTTTATTTCTGGGATCTGCCTAACATAGAGTAACTCGATCCAACGTACACTAAGAGCCAGAGCAAAAGAAAAATTTGTAAAACTAGTTTTCTGAACATGATATGGAAATATAGTGAGAATTAAATAATAGTAAGTTCAACAATAATTCATAATTATCATCAATATAGCTCATCATGTCATGTTCATCTGTATAAGCTATAGCAATTACCTTGGGTCACATGAATGTGCTTTATCTATGCACATGAAAATCGTACAGTAATGACATGGATGGCATGAATAATATTTTTATAATATCATATGATGGCTATCAACTTATTTTCATATCAAGCTACCCCAGTCAAGGTGAGTACTTTTTATTCTCTGGTGCGAGCTTTTCTCGCTCCGTCCGACATGGCACAATTTCTTTTCTCATTAACATATTCCTAGTCGTTGGTAGGGCATCCCCTACTGGTGCACCACACGAATCGCCATGTGACCGTGCTCGTCTATTTTCTTTTATTTTATTTTTACATTAATAGCCAAAAATATGATTTCAATAACAAGTTCATTATACTAAAATACCATAATTTAGCATCAAAGCATAATCATTATCAAAAATCATTGGAAAAATGCAATAATGCCATGAACATAATCATTTTCAAATATTACTTTAAAATTTTTACATGTCAAAATTACACACTTAAGATGGTGAAGAGTTCATGCATTGGCAATGGCTATGGCATACACTAGTCATTTATTATTTTTATTTATAAGATTCTTCTTCTTTTTAAAATATTATTTTTATCTCTTCATTTTTTTTATGCTTGGCCTCTTGTCACTTTCCTCCTACTTATATCATTTCCATCACATGTTCTCACAAATTTAATACGACATTCTTCTTCAATTTGATTTCTATTATTATCCTATAGTTAATGAGGTTCATTTAGGGTAGAAAAATGTTGAAAATAAGTTTTACCAACTTCCAACACGGCCTAAACGTATTCTGTAACACAGCTTGGCCATTTCCTATAAAATAGCCATGCTTTAGGCTTTACCAACTTCCAACACGGCCATGCTCTATGTTGTGCTATTACATGATGTAGGTTTTCATCTTGCCTGACCTTCTCTCACTAATCAGAGCATAACTCCCTCATTTTAACTCTGAATTTTAGGTGATCTTGGTATCCATTTAAAGATAAAACAATTATCTAAAACTGTTATGTTGAACATTTTATCAAAATCTTAAGGAATCTTGGTGATATTTCTCCCTCAAGTTAAACGTTATTTCTTCTCGGGTAGGTTCTGACCTCTACTTACTAATCTGACAATTTCTCCCTCATATGAACTCCAAATTGAGTGATTCTAGGGCTAAATTTTTGTGAGACATATATCTATATTTTAATGTTAACCAGTTATTTTAATTCCCTATAGAATTTCTCATAAATTCAAACACATAAGCTTTCCTAATAGATTCTTCCCTAGTTAACCATTTTCTAACCACTGCTCACTAATCTGACCATATCTACCTCATATGGACTCCAAATTGAGTTATTCCAGTGGCTAAAAATCCATGAGACATATATATATATATATATATATATATATATATATATATATATATATTTTCATGTTAACCGTTTCTTTTAATTACTAACCTATTCTTCCCAAATATTGAAAAACGTAAGCTTCTTTCGTTACTCTGAAATCCAGTTTCCTAAGCAAACCTTTTTTAAGGTTTTACTTCATCATTATATTACATCCTCTTCCATTTTCTTTACATCTAATTATATTCCATTAATTTTTTACCACATTCAAATATACAAAATAGCAGCATAAAAATCATAAAATTTTACCACCCATAGCCATACCTATGCAAAACTTTCACACCAACCGAAATGTTCAAAACATCTATCATATGCAAAATAACACGTAACATGATATAGCAACATCTATGACCAATCATCAAAGTAGCAAATATTGTAAATTTTATCAAAGTTCTAAGATCAAAATCCCATATAAATTTTATAAATTTCAAAACTTTTCTTCAAAAAGAGATATTGTTAAACCTACCTAAAGATCTCCCTAGCTCACTTAGTGAATTCTTTTCTTGTTTCCTCTTGAAGGAAGTAGCAAGATTCCTCCCTTTCCTTAGCATTTCCAACAACTTGAATAAGAGAATGAGGGTGAGTTTTGAAGCCCAAGGATGAAGATAAAATATGGATTCAAGTGAAGATTACGCTAACTTACCTTGAATACTTAGTCCTCTAGGCTTCTCTTTCTTCTTCCTTCCTCTCTTCTCCTCTCTTTCTCTCCTTTCCTCACTCTACCTTGCTTCTATTTTTCCTCTCCCTCACTTGGACAAAATTCTAATGTTATAAGGGTAGTTATTGCTTAAATAAACTATCAAGTGGTCCTTATTTCATAATCATAAGTCTACCTTATCATAATTAGGATGCACTTGGTTGCTTTTTGAGGAAAGACAACTCATGTTCTTGTCTTGCTTTCCCCTAGACAAGATATTCATAGCAAAAGAAGATTTGTATTTTGAAAATCATGATAAAATGTTCTTAAGATAAGGGACAAGGTCCATTTGATTTAGGGATTCTTTTTCTTTTTCTTTTGTCTCACACAAGTATGATAGGTTTACCTTTCTAAGTGGCACGTTTCTATCCCTTGAATCTCCCTTGCTTGGTTAAAATTATTTATGTAGGATACGAATATTTTGTCCTAATGCCATGTAGCTAAAATTATGAATGTAGGATATAGATATTATCACACCACTTGCTAATTTTTTGTCTTAATGCTATGTAACCTAATCTTTATTATTATTATTACACTATTATTTCATCACATGATTTACTTTATTTTATTTTTTCCTCTTGGATTTGGGCTCATTCTTGCCCATTTCCTTTACTTTGGCTGAAATTCTACATCACATGGAGGGCTTGGTCACTTTTTAATTATTTTTGGCCTATCGGTCCAACTTCTATATCCTAGACCAAATCTATGTTATATCTCTTGTTTGGGCTATCCAATTGGCTTGTTAGAAACTTATGTGAAGTGGAAGAACAAACTCTATGGAGTGTCCATAGGTTAAGGCCTAATGTATGGGTAGAGATATTAAACTTAGTAACTCTAGCTCTTGAATTAGGAAAAATTACCCTAATTCAATCTTCTTGAACTTTTAAGATCTTTACTTACTTCCAAAAAAATTTATCTTCCTAACCCAAGAATTTCACCTCTCTTTAGGATGTTATTTCTAATTAATTTTTTTTTCTTATTAGGTTTCTCTCTTTACCTATTCCATTAATGTTAGAAACATTTTCTATGCACACACATAAGGTGAAAAATTTCTAAGGCTTATATTTTCTTAGATATCAAAAAGAATTGTTTAATAAGTTTTATTACCTTAAATATTTATGTACACCTACTAATAAAATAAATAAAATTAGGGATGTTACATTTAGTGCACATTGGAACGAGTTACTCTATGTTAGGCAAATCTTCAAAATTAATAAGATGTTTTGTAATCGACTTGGCTAAGATCCCGGTAAAGATGCAATCACTCACAACCATATCTCCAGAATTGGTCACCATGAATTAATAAGATATAGATATTTATGTGTTTTATTTTTGTACGAACGTTTTAATTAATGATGTGTATGTGAATTCAGTATTGTAGACCTTAAACCTTGATTATGTTTGGTTAAATTAATTGAATGTTATTCTGAGTTAAGTAATTATAAGTAAAGAGGTAATGACTTCATGGGATTTTATGTAACATCCCGTAAGAAAATTAAATTTATTAGACAATTTTTAGATATCTAAGGAAATATAATCCTTAAAAATTCTCCACCTTACGTGTATGCATAAAAATGTTCTAACATTAATGAAATAGGTAAAGAGAGAAAAATTAAGAGGAAAAATTAGAAATAAATATACTAAAGAAAGGTGAAATTCTTGGGTAAGGAAGATAAACTTTTGTGAAGTAAATAGAGGTATTAAATTTTCAGTAAGATTAAATTAGGGTAATTTTTCCTAATTTAAGAGTTAAAGTTACTAAGTTTAGTATCACCACCCATAAATTGGAATTTCACCTATGGACACTTCATATAGAGTTTTTCTACTTCACATGAATTTTTAGCAAGCCAATAGGATAACCCAAGGAAGAAATAAAACATAGACTTGGACTAGGATATAGAAATTGGACCGGTAGCCCAAAAATCATGAAAATGTGACTAAGCCCATTATGAAAGGTAAAATTTTATCCAAAGTAAAGAAAATGGGCAAGAATGAGCCCAAACCCAAGAGGAAAAAAAAAATTAATGAAATAATGGTGTAATCAAGATTATGTGACATGGCATTAAGACAAAAATTTAGCAAGTGGTGTGATATCCTACATTCATAATTTTAGCAAGTGGGATGATAATACATGGCATTAGGACAAAACATCTATATCCTACATTCATAATTTTAGCAAGTGGGTAATAATACATATCATTATGACAAAACATCATTATCCTACACAAAAAAATTTAGTTATGCAAGGAAGATTCAAGGGTTGGAAATTTGCCACCTAAAAAGGCAAACCTATCATAATTGATTAAAACAAAAGAAAAAGAAATGAATCCCTAAATCAAAGGGACCTTGTCCCTTATCTTAGAAACATATTATCATAATTTTCAAAATACAAATCTCCTTTTGCTATGCATATCTTGACTAAGGAAGAGGAAGGCAAGAACATAAGTTGTTTGTTTTCCAACAATTCAACCAAGTGTATCCTAATTGTGATAAGGTAGACCCATGATCATGAAAGATGAATTATTTGGTGGTCTATTTAAGCAAAACCCACCCCTATAACATTAGAATTTTTGTCCAACTAAGGGAAAGGAAAAATAGAAGCAAGGTAGAGTGAGGAAAGGAGAGGAAGAAAGGAAGAAAGACGAAAGAGAAATCTAGAGGACTAAGTACTTAAGGTAAGTTTAACAATATTTCTTTTTGAAGAAAATTTTTGACACTTATAATATTTATATGAGATTTTGATCTTAGAACTTTGATGATTGGTCATGGATGTTGCTATATCATGTTACATATTATGTATGTTTGAATACTTAGGGTGGTGTAGATAGTTCTGCATAGGTTTGGCTATGGATGGCAAACTTTTAAGCTTCTGTTTTTAATATTCTGGGAAGAATCGGTTAGGAATTAAAATAAATAGTTAACATGAAAACTCTAGATCTTTGCCTCACATATTTTTAGCCACTGAAATCACTCAATTTGTAGTACATATGAGGTAGATACGGTCCGATTAGTAAGCAAAGGTCAGAAAATGGTTAATCAGGGAAGAATATGTTAGGATTGCTTCTGTGTTTTAATTTTTGGAAACATTATGTAAAGAATTAAAATAAATGGTTAACATAAGAATTATAGGTATATGTGTCATGAATTTTTAGCCACTAGAATCACTCAATTTGGAGTCTATATGAGGTAGATATGGTCTGATTAGTAAGCAATGGTCAGAAAATGGTTAATCAGGGAAGAATATGTTAGGATAGCTTATGTGTTTAAATTTCTGGGAACATTCTGTAGGGAATTAAAATAAATGGTTAACATAATAAATATAGAGATATGTGTCACGGATATTTAGCCACTGGAATCACTGAATTTGGTATTACTATGAGGGAAATATGGACATATTAGTAGGTAGAGGTCAGAACTTACTCGAAAAGAAATAACATGCTTTTTTGGGGAGTAATATCACCATGATTTCTTAATATTTCATTCAACGGTTCAACATAAGAGTTTTAGATAATTGTTTTTTCTTTGAATTGATATCAAGATCACCTCAATCAGAGTTAAATTGAGGGAGTTATGCTCTGATTAGTAAGAGAAGGTTAGATAGGATGAAAATCTGCATCAAGAAAATAAAGAAATAAAATTAATATTTAAAAAAGAAGACGAATCTTATAAATGAAAATAATAAAGGACTAGTATATGACATAGCCATTGCCATTGTATGAACTTCTTACCATCTTAAGTGTGAAATTTTGACATGGAAATATTTTATAAAGTGATATTTGAAATGGTTATGTTCATGGCATGATTACCAATGATTTTTGGTAATAGTTATATTTTATTGAACATACTTGTTATTGAAAGCATATTTTTGGCTATCATTGTAAAAAGAAAAGAAATTAGCACGGTCACATGGCAATCCGTGTGGTGCCAGAGAGTAGAAAATACTCACCCTGACCGGGGTAGCTTGATATGAGAATAAATTGATAGTCATCATATGATATTAAAAAAATAGTTAATCCTGTCATACATGTTATTATTGTACGACTCTCATATGTATAGATATAGTGCATTCATGTGACCAAAGATATTTGCTGTAGTTTATACAACTGAACATGACGTGATGTGTAACATCCCGTAATTTTTAGATATTTTCCTTAGAAATTCTTCACCTTACATATCTGCATAGAAATGTTCTAATATTAATCGAATAGGTAAAGAAAGAAAACCTAAGAGGAAATATTAGAAATAAACATGTTAAAGAAAGGTGAAATTCTTAGGTAAAGAAAGATAAATTTTTGTGAAGTAAGTAAAGGTCTTAAAATTTCAAGAAGATCGGATTAGAGTAATTTTTCTTAATTTAAGAGCAAAAGTTACTAAGTTTAGTATCTCCACCCGTAATTGGGCTTTAACCTATAGACACTTCATATAGAGTTTTTCTACTTCACATGAATTTTTAGCAAGCCAATAGGATAGCCCAAGGAAGAAATAAAACATAGACTTGGACTAGGATATAGAAATTGGACCGGTAGCCTAAAAATCATGAAAATGTGACCAAGCCCATTATGAAAGGTAGAATTTTAACCAAAGTAAGGAAAATGGGCAAGAATGAGCCCAAACCCAAGAGGAAAAAAATAAAAAAAATAAAATTAAAGTGATGAAATATTGGTGTAATCAAGATTAAGTGACATGGCATTAAGACAAAAATTTAGCAAGTGGTGTGATTCTACATTCATCATTTTGGCAAGTGGCATAATAATACAAGGCTTTAGGACAAAAACATCTATATCCTACATTCATAACTTTAGCAAGTGGGTAATAATACATAGCATTATGACAAAACATCATTATCCTACACAAATAATTTTAGTTAAGTAAGGAAAATTCAAGGGCTAGAAATTTGCCACTTAAAAAGGAAAATCTATCATACTTGATTAAGACAAAAGAAAAAGGAAATGAATCCCTAAATCAAAGGGATCTTGCCCCATATCTTAAGAACATATCATCATAATTTTCAAAATACAAATCTCCTTTTTCTATGCATATCTTGACTAAGGAAGAGGAAGACAAGAACATAAGTTGTTTGTTTTCCAAAAATTCAACAAAGTGTATCCTAATTGTGATAAGGTAGACCCATGATCATGAAAGGTGAATTATTTGGTGGTCTATATAAGAAAACCCACCCTTACAACATTAGAATTTCGTCCAAGTGGGGGAGAGCAAAAATAGAAGCAAGGTAGTGTGAGGAAAGGAGAGGAAGAAAGGAAGAAAGAGGAAGGAGAAGTCTAGGAGACTAAGTGCTCCAGGTAAGTTTAACAATATTTATTTTTGAAGAAAACCTTTGAAACTCATATATTTATATGAGATTTTGTTCTTAGAACTTTGATGATTGGTCATGGATGTTGCTATATCATGTTACATATTGATCTTGCATGTGATGTATGTTTGAATACTTAGGTTGGTGTAGATAGTTCTGCATGGGTATGGCTATGGTTGACAGAATTTTAAGCTTCGGTATTTTAATTTCTGGGAACAATCTATAAGGAATTAAAATAAATGGTTAACATAAGAATTAAAGATATATGTGTCACGGATTTTTAGCCACTGGAATCATTCCATTTGGAGTCCATATGAGGTAGCTATGGTCTGATTAGTAGTCAAAGGTCAGAAAATGAATCATCAGGGAAGAATATGTTAGGATAGCTTCGGTAATTTAATTTCTGGGAATTATTGGTAGGGAATTAAAATAAATGGTTAACATAAGAATTAAAGATATGTGTGTCATGGATGTTTAGCCACTGGAATCATTCAATTTGGAGTCCACATGTGGTAGATATGGTCCGATTAGTAAGCCAAGGTCAGAAAATGGTTCATCAGGGAAGATTATGTTAGGACAGCTTTTGTATTTTAATTTCTGAGAATTATCTGTACGGAATTAAAATAAATGGTTAACATGAAAGTTATATATCTATGTCTCATGGAAATATACCCACTGTAATTATGCAATTTGGAGTTCATATGAGGCAGATATGATCCGATTAGTAAGCAGAGGTCAGAAAATATTTATTCTGGGAAGAGTATGTTATTAATGCTTTAGTTTTTGAATTTCTGGGAATATTCTGTAGGGAATTAAAATAGCGCGCCAACATAACAATTATAGATATATGGCTCATGGATTTTTATCAACTGGAATAACGCAATTTGGAGTTCCAATTTAGGAGATATGGTCTAATTAGTCAGTAAAGGTCTGAACCTATCCGAGAGGAACTATCCTGTACTTTGAGGGAGTAATATCACCTTCGTTTCTTAATTTTTAGCTACAATGTTCAACATAATAGTTTTAGATAATTGTTTTATCTTGAAATGGACACCAAGATCACCTACATCAGAGTTAAATTGAGGGAGTTATGCTCTGATTAGTAAGAGAAGGTTAGATAGGATGAAAACCTGCATCAAGAAAATAAAGAAATAAAATTAGTATTTAAAAAAGAAGATGAATCTTAATAAATGACTAGTATAGCCATAGCCATTGCCATTGTATGAACTTCTTACCATCTTAAATATGAAATTTTGACATGGAAATATTTTATAAAGTGATATTTGAAATGGTTATGTTCATGGCATGATTACCAATGATTTATGGTAATAGTTATATTTTGATGAACATACTTGTTATTGAAAGCATAATTTTTGGCTATCATTGTGAAAAGAAAAGAAATAAGCACGGTCACATGGCAATCCGTGTGGTGCACCAGTAGGGGACGCCCTACCAACGGTTATGATCACGATAATGAAAAAAGAAAGAGAAAGTGAGCCATGTCGGACGGAGCGAGAAAAGCCCGTACCGGAGAGTAGAGGATACTCACCCTGACCGGGGTAGCTTGAAATGAGAATAAGTTGATGGCCATCATATGATATTTTGAAAATAGTTAATCATATCATACATATCATTACAGTATGATTCTTATGTGCATAGATATAATGCATTCATGTGACCAAAGATATTTTCTGTAGTTTATACAGCTGAACATGACGTGATGAGATTTACTGATGACAATTTATTGTTGAACTTACTGGGATTTAATTCTCACTATATTTCCATATCATGTTTAGAAAATTATTTATGCAGCTTTTGTTTCTAAGGCTCTGGCTTTTAGTGCACATTGGATCGAGTTACTTTATGTTGGGCAGATTTTAGAATCAAATAAGATGTTTGTGGTCGAGTTGGCTCAGATCCCGGTGAACGTGCAACCACCCGCACCTGTATCTCCGGAATTGGTCAACCAAAATAAACAAGATGTAAATATCTATGTGTTTGATATGTTATACGTCTGTTTTGATTAATGACATGTATGTGAACTCAATATTATATAATAAAAAAAAAAAAAGAGGTTGTTACATAATTGGTATCAGAGCAGGTCGATCCTAGATGGCCAGTGGGTGGATGGTTATCTGAATCGATCTTATAGTGTCTTGAGTATGTTGTGGTTGTGCTGTGTAGGGAATCAGTGACTCATATAGGTAAGAAATTACTAGTGTTTCTTATCTATATGCCGAGGTGGTGTTATGACTGCTGTTAAATATTGTTTTGAAACTAACTATTGGGCTTGATCACCTCAATAGTAGCATAAATTTATTTTTTTCCACAGTAGGAAATGGCACCACCAAGGTGGAATCCGGCAAACAATGCGGAGAAAATCTTGCACAACCTTGCCACAGCAATTCGAGAATTTGGTATTGATTTACTTCTTAGAACCCAACTAGTATCTATATCCCTATATAGAATGATATCGATTGAATTTAAAAAAAAAAAAAATTGTGATTTGTGAAAAGTGCATGTCTAAGGAAAGCTCTGGCAAGGAAAGACTTGGTACTTAAGCGTGTCCATTAGTGACCCACCTCTCTTTCCTGGGAACTTTTCTGGTGCGCTGTTTACAGACTACAATTACTATCCAGTTACCGAGATATTAGTGTGGAATTTTAACATGGAATTTACCCTAGTACTCATATAAAATTTCCAAGAAGTTTTGAAAGTGCCGGTTTTATTTGAAAAAATCTTAGTATGCTCCGTGGTTGCAGTATTTCCACATCAGAAAAGAATTATTCTAGTTACTGGAAAAAAAAAATTTACAAGACTTGTTAGACAAGGGATTTAAATGCCCTAGTACTTTTATTTGGAGTGCTCTAGTTCTATTTGTGAAAAAGAAAGATGGATCACTATGACTATGCATAGATTGTAGACAGTTGAATAAGGTAACAATGTAGAATAGAAACCCATTAGCTCGTATAGATTACCTGTTTGACCAGTTATAAGGTGTTCAATATTTTTCCACAAATAGATTTGGGATATGAGTAACATTAATTAAGGATAAGAGAAGAGGATGTAGGACTTATTATGGGCATTATGAGTTCTTGGTGATGAATTTAATTGACAAACCTTTAGCTGCATTCATAAATTTAATGAATAGTAATTAGGTCATCCTTGGAACAATTTGTTATTATATATATGGTTGATATATTAGAATATTTCAAAAGTTCAGAGGATCATAAGCAACATTCAAAGATAGTTTTACCAACTCTAAAGGAGTATGGTTGGTAAATATGGTATACAAGTAGAGTCTAAGAAAGTAAAAGTAGAACAATAATAGCTACGTTTTACTATATTTAAAGATGAAGATCCAAATCCAATTTACGTTTCCTGCGGTTATCTGCCGTCCATTCTACTGGAGTAATAGTTAGATCAGGTACATGAACATAGGCTTGTAAAGCATCAATCAACTCCTCAACATTTGAAGCTGAGATGAGAATTTGTCGTGTTGAGTGTGAGATAAACCTCTGTTCCACAGCTTGATCTAGAAAAGATAACAAACCATCAAAGAAGTGATTAACATTTAACAAACCTATCGGTTTGTGATGCATATTTAGTTGTGCCCAAGAGACTATTTGGAAAATCTCCTCTAGAGTACCAAAACCACCTGGTAAGGCAATGAAGGCGTCAGCATTGCTCATCATTCTAGCCATGCGTTCATGCATGGAAACTACCCTATATTCTTCCCCAATTGTCTTCCCTATGTTGCTGGATGTAGCTAGAGCTGTAGGAATAATACCTAGAACTTGGCATCCCCCTGCATGTGCAGCTGTAGCCACACACCCCATTAACCCACAGTTACCTCCACCATACACTAAATGAATTTTTCTCCTAGCCAGCACCATACCCAGATTTTGTGCTGCTTTAACATACTCCTCATCTTTTCCAGGACTGGAACCACAAAAGACACAGATATTTCGAAACTGACGGAATGCGGTTCCCTCCATAATTTCTATCACCTTAACTTTGATAATAGACAAAGATACTAATGTAAGTATTTATAGAACTCAGAGAAGGGCATATTTATAATAGCTATGCAAATAGGCCAGGTAGAACAACTATGTGAGTGATTGGTGGATATCAGCTAAATTAAAGATAAATAAAAAAAAAATTCAAAAATGACGGCAAGCATGTATATGTACAGTAGTATGACTGTGACCCATATTAAGCACATAAAGAGTATAAGATAAGATATCACCAGAAATCTGTCTTTATCTTGTTGTCTTTGATGAAGCATTGATGTTTTGATTCTTGTAGAAAAGTTCTAGGTGATAGCCGTAAAAAAAAAAAAAAGTAAAAAAATAAAATAAAAAATGCAATCAAATGATTTATTTTGTATTCTCAATGTTTTCGCCAGTCGACTATCAGTATTATTAAGTCGACTAGCTATTTTGAGAAATTTTAATTTGGACTGGTTAATTTACAGTTGATTAATTACATCTATTTTGAAGCAATCAACTGCATCCTACCAGTTAACTACATATTCTTTGATTTTCACAGACTTTTATAAGCTCAGAAATGTTTCTTTTTCCATGTGATATCTTTCCACCGAATACCAATAGATTTAAAGTAGATTCTGACACATATATTCAAAATTTGCGGCCACCGATTTTTGTTGAAATCATAGATAGATTTTGTTTACAGATTTTCAAGAATTGCGGCCACCGATTTTAATATTTTTCAATGCTTTGTCAAAACTTTTGACTTTCGCTTTTGGAACCATTCTCTATTATGCTTTTCGTCTGTTTCACTCATTAACGGTTGGCATTAAATGCAAGGTTATTTTCCCTCATTACAATTAAAGATAATTTCTTCCTTTGAAACTTGGTTGTTATGGTGTCTAAGTTGTTAATAGGTTAAAATAATGAAAGGTTTGAAAATAATGGACGGATGATGGTCTTATGGTGTTTTGACGAATGTAATCAAGAGAATTAGTGGTGTTGAAGTTCTCGAGGAATAAAATATAGGAAGTAGGATTTAAGTTAGTCTTTGAACTCTTAATTTGGAAATATAGAGAATATTCTGAGAACCATGTCCGGAAATAATGTAGGTTATCAAGATATTTATGTTAAAGGATTATATCATGCTAAATTGAGTCTAGTATCTAGGATGTGAATTATGTTGGAATTGAGAATTCATGTATGAGTAATTGTTAGGAAAAAAAAAACACAAATCTTCTTCAAATGATTGGGTGAATTAAATGGGATTGGCATAAGCTAGAATGAGGTGCTTTTGGATATGATAGAAGAAATAATTGAAATTTTTGACAATGAGTTTAATGGTGTTAATAAGCTTGTATAGAATTACTGTGATGAGGTAAGTTGGAATTATTAGACATGTGTCAATGGTACATAAACGTTATTAAAGGTTTGAAGGATTTATTGCTACGTATGTTTAACATATTGATTAAAGGATTTGAGGATAAAAATAGATGATAGATTAAGATGATGATATTCAGGGGATGATGTTGATATATAAAAAAAAAAAAAAATTTGACTTGATAGAAGTTTGGAATAAGAAAAGATAGTTACACAATATGAAGGTGTATATGTTCATTTATATGTGTGTTTTCTAATATCGACCGATAGATATATCCATACGGGCTAGAGGATATCAATTGAAGAACTTATGAGTGAAAGAAATCCTTATGGTTAAGTTATATGGCAAAAATCACTCAAGTGAATAGACATATTAAAAAGTAAAGATGTCATACAGAAAAGATATCTCTAATTATTTAGGTAATAAGTTTGGTAACTCTGAATAATGCCTTAATTTCATTCCCTACATGTGGTAGGATGGATTGAAATTCGGGGACCGAATTTCTAAAGGGGGGAAGAATGTAACATCCCGTAATTTTTAGATATTTTCCTTAGAAATTCTTCACCTTACATATCTGCATAGAAATGTTCTAATATTAATCGAATAGGTAAAGAAAGAAAACCTAAGAGGAAATATTAGAAATAAACATGTTAAAGAAAGGTGAAATTCTTAGGTAAAGAAAGATAAATTTTTGTGAAGTAAGTAAAGGTCTTAAAATTTCAAGAAGATCGGATTAGAGTAATTTTTCTTAATTTAAGAGCAAAAGTTACTAAGTTTAGTATCTCCACCCGTAATTGGGCTTTAACCTATAGACACTTCATATAGAGTTTTTCTACTTCACATGAATTTTTAGCAAGCCAATAGGATAGCCCAAGGAAGAAATAAAACATAGACTTGGACTAGGATATAGAAATTGGACCGGTAGCCTAAAAATCATGAAAATGTGACCAAGCCCATTATGAAAGGTAGAATTTTAACCAAAGTAAGGAAAATGGGCAAGAATGAGCCCAAACCCAAGAGGAAAAAAATAAAAAAAATAAAATTAAAGTGATGAAATATTGGTGTAATCAAGATTAAGTGACATGGCATTAAGACAAAAATTTAGCAAGTGGTGTGATTCTACATTCATCATTTTGGCAAGTGGCATAATAATACAAGGCTTTAGGACAAAAACATCTATATCCTACATTCATAACTTTAGCAAGTGGGTAATAATACATAGCATTATGACAAAACATCATTATCCTACACAAATAATTTTAGTTAAGTAAGGAAAATTCAAGGGCTAGAAATTTGCCACTTAAAAAGGAAAATCTATCATACTTGATTAAGACAAAAGAAAAAGGAAATGAATCCCTAAATCAAAGGGATCTTGCCCCATATCTTAAGAACATATCATCATAATTTTCAAAATACAAATCTCCTTTTTCTATGCATATCTTGACTAAGGAAGAGGAAGACAAGAACATAAGTTGTTTGTTTTCCAAAAATTCAACAAAGTGTATCCTAATTGTGATAAGGTAGACCCATGATCATGAAAGGTGAATTATTTGGTGGTCTATATAAGAAAACCCACCCTTACAACATTAGAATTTCGTCCAAGTGGGGGAGAGCAAAAATAGAAGCAAGGTAGTGTGAGGAAAGGAGAGGAAGAAAGGAAGAAAGAGGAAGGAGAAGTCTAGGAGACTAAGTGCTCCAGGTAAGTTTAACAATATTTATTTTTGAAGAAAACCTTTGAAACTCATATATTTATATGAGATTTTGTTCTTAGAACTTTGATGATTGGTCATGGATGTTGCTATATCATGTTACATATTGATCTTGCATGTGATGTATGTTTGAATACTTAGGTTGGTGTAGATAGTTCTGCATGGGTATGGCTATGGTTGACAGAATTTTAAGCTTCGGTATTTTAATTTCTGGGAACAATCTATAAGGAATTAAAATAAATGGTTAACATAAGAATTAAAGATATATGTGTCACGGATTTTTAGCCACTGGAATCATTCCATTTGGAGTCCATATGAGGTAGCTATGGTCTGATTAGTAGTCAAAGGTCAGAAAATGAATCATCAGGGAAGAATATGTTAGGATAGCTTCGGTAATTTAATTTCTGGGAATTATTGGTAGGGAATTAAAATAAATGGTTAACATAAGAATTAAAGATATGTGTGTCATGGATGTTTAGCCACTGGAATCATTCAATTTGGAGTCCACATGTGGTAGATATGGTCCGATTAGTAAGCCAAGGTCAGAAAATGGTTCATCAGGGAAGATTATGTTAGGACAGCTTTTGTATTTTAATTTCTGAGAATTATCTGTATGGAATTAAAATAAATGGTTAACATGAAAGTTATATATCTATGTCTCATGGAAATATACCCACTATAATTATGCAATTTGGAGTTCATATGAGGCAGATATGATCCGATTAGTAAGCAGAGGTCAGAAAATATTTATTCTGGGAAGAGTATGTTATTAATGCTTTAGTTTTTGAATTTCTGGGAATATTCTGTAGGGAATTAAAATAGCGCGCCAACATAACAATTATAGATATATGGCTCATGGATTTTTATCAACTGGAATAACGCAATTTGGAGTTCCAATTTAGGAGATATGGTCTAATTAGTCAGTAAAGGTCTGAACCTATCCGAGAGGAACTATCCTGTACTTTGAGGGAGTAATATCACCTTCGTTTCTTAATTTTTAGCTACAATGTTCAACATAATAGTTTTAGATAATTGTTTTATCTTGAAATGGACACCAAGATCACCTACATCAGAGTTAAATTGAGGGAGTTATGCTCTGATTAGTAAGAGAAGGTTAGATAGGATGAAAACCTGCATCAAGAAAATAAAGAAATAAAATTAGTATTTAAAAAAGAAGATGAATCTTAATAAATGACTAGTATAGCCATAGCCATTGCCATTGTATGAACTTCTTACCATCTTAAATATGAAATTTTGACATGGAAATATTTTATAAAGTGATATTTGAAATGGTTATGTTCATGGCATGATTACCAATGATTTATGGTAATAGTTATATTTTGATGAACATACTTGTTATTGAAAGCATAATTTTTGGCTATCATTGTGAAAAGAAAAGAAATAAGCACGGTCACATGGCAATCCGTGTGGTGCACCAGTAGGGGACGCCCTACCAACGGTTATGATCACGATAATGAAAAAAGAAAGAGAAAGTGAGCCATGTCGGACGGAGCGAGAAAAGCCCGTACCGGAGAGTAGAGGATACTCACCCTGACCGGGGTAGCTTGAAATGAGAATAAGTTGATGGCCATCATATGATATTTTGAAAATAGTTAATCATATCATACATATCATTACAGTATGATTCTTATGTGCATAGATATAATGCATTCATGTGACCAAAGATATTTTCTGTAGTTTATACAGCTGAACATGACGTGATGAGATTTACTGATGACAATTTATTGTTGAACTTACTGGGATTTAATTCTCACTATATTTCCATATCATGTTTAGAAAATTATTTATGCAGCTTTTGTTTCTAAGGCTCTGGCTTTTAGTGCACATTGGATCGAGTTACTTTATGTTGGGCAGATTTTAGAATCAAATAAGATGTTTGTGGTCGAGTTGGCTCAGATCCCGGTGAACGTGCAACCACCCGCACCTGTATCTCCGGAATTGGTCAACCAAAATAAACAAGATGTAAATATCTATGTGTTTGATATGTTATACGTCTGTTTTGATTAATGACATGTATGTGAACTCAATATTATATAATAAAAAAAAAAAAGAGGTTGTTACATGATGAGCTATATTGATGATTATTTATTGCTGAACTTATTAGGATTTAATTCTCACTATATTTCCATATCATGTTCAGAAAATTAGTTATGCAGATTTTTCTATGACTCTAGTTTTTAGTGCACGTTGGATCGAGTACTTTATGTTGGGCAGATCCCAAAAGCAAATAAAATGTTTGTGGTCGATTTGGCTTAGATCCTGGTGAAGGTGCAACCACCCGCACCTGTATCTCCAGAAATTGGTCAACCAGAATAAATAAGATGTAGATTTTTATGTGTTTGATATGTTGTATGTATATTTTGATTAATGACATGTATGTAAACTCTATATTGTATAATAATAATAAAAAGGTTGTTACATAATTGGTATCAGAGCAGGTCGATTGTAACATCCCGTAAGAAAATAAAATTTATTAGCCAATTTTTAGATACCTAAGGAAATATAATCCTTAAAAATTGTTCACCTTACGTATATGCATAGAAATGTTCTAACATTAATGAAATAGGTAAAGAGAATATTCTAACATTAATGGAATTGACAAAGAGAGAAAACCTAAGAGGAAAAAATTAGAAATAAATATACTAAATAAAGGTGAAATTCTTGGGTAAGGAATATAAATTTTTGTGAAGTAACTAGAGGTATTAAAATTTTAAGAAGATTGGATTAGGGTAATTTTTCCTAATTTAAGAGTTAAAGTTACTAAGTTTAGTATCTCCACCCATAAATTGGGATTTCACCTATGGACACTTCATATAGAGTTTTTCTACTTCACATGAATTTTTAGCAAGCCAATAGGATAGCCCAAGGAAGAAATAAAACATAGACTTGGACAAGGACATAGAAATTGGACCGGTAGCCCACAAATCATGAAAATGTGACCAAGCCCATTATGAAAGGTAGAATTTTAACCAAAGTAAAGAAAATGGGCAAGAATGAGCCCAAACCCAAGAGGAAAAATGAAAAAAGAAGTAAAGTAATGAGATAATGGTGTAATCAAGATTAGGTGACTTGACATTAAGACAAAAATTTAGCAAGTTGTATGATAATACAAGACTTTAGGACAAAACATCTACATCCTACACTCATAATTGTATGATAATACATGGAATTAGGAAAAAACATTCCTATCCCACACAAATAATTTCAACTAAATAATGGAGATTCAAGGGCTAGAAATTTGCCACTTAAAAATGCAAATCTATCATACTTGATTAAGACAAAAGAAAAAGGAAATGAATCCCTAAATCAAAGGGATCATGTCCCATATCTTAAGAACATATTATCATAATTTTCAAAATACAAATCTCATTTTCCTATAAATAACTTGACTAAGGAAGAGGAAGACAAAAACATAAGTTGTTTGTTTTCCAAAAATTCAACTAAGTGTAATCTAATTGTGATAAGGTAGACCAATGATCATGAAAGGTAAATTATTTGAGGGTCTATTTAAGCAAAACCCACCCTTAAAACATTAGAATTTTCGTCCAAGTGAGAGAGAGAGAAAATAGAAGCAAGGTAGAGTGAGGAAAGGAGAGGAAGAAAGGAAGAAAGAGGAAGGAGAAGTCTAGAGCACTAAGTGCTCTAGGTAAGTTTAACAATATTTCTTTTTGAAGAAAACTTTTGAAACTTATAATATTTATATGAGATTTTGATCTTAGAACTTTGATGATTGGTCATGGATGTTGCTATATCATGTTACATATTGATCTTGCTTGTGATGTATGTTTGAATACTTAGGCTGGTATAGAAAGTTCTGCATAGGTATGGCTATGGGTGGAAACATTTTAAGCTTCAGTGTTTTAATTTCGGAGAATACCCTATAGGGACTTAAAATAAATGGTTAACATAAGAATTAATGATATATGTGTTACGGATTTTTAGCCACTTGAATCATTCAATTTGGAGTCCATATGAGGAAGATATGAGCCGATTAGTAGTCAAAGGTCAGAAAATGGTTCATCAAGGAATAATATGTTAGGATAGCTTCTGTGTTTTAATTTCTGAGAATTAGCTGTAGACATTTAAAATAAATGGTTAACATAAGAATTAAAGATATATGTCTTATGCATTTTCAGCCACTGGAATCATTCAATTTAGAGTTCATATGAGGTAGATATGTTTTGATTGGTAAACAAAGGTTAGAAAATGGTTAATCAGGGAAGAATATTTTAGGATAGCTTCGGTGTTTTAATTTCAGGGAACATTCTATAAGGAATTAAAATAAATGGTTAGCATATGAATTATAGATATATGTGTCACAGATTTGTAACCACTGGAATCATTCCATCTAGAGTTCATATGAGGTAGATATGTTCCGATTAGTAAACAAAGGTCAGAAAATGGTTAATCAGGAAAGAATATTTTAGGATAGCTTCGGTGTTTTAATTTCTGGGAACATTCTATAAGGAATTAAAATAAATGGTTAACATATGAATTATAGATATAAGTGTCATGGATTTTTAGCCACTGGAATCATTACATCTAGAGTTCATATGAGGTAGATATGTGTCGATTAGTAAACAAAGGTCAGAAAATGGTTAATCAGGGAAGAATATGTTAGGATAGCTTCGGTGATTTAATTTCTGCGAACATTATATAAGGAATTAAAATAACCAGTTAACATATGAATTATAGATATATGTGGCATGGATATTTACTCACTGGAATCACTTAATTTTGAATTCTTATGAGGGCAATATGGACATATTAGTAGGTAGAGGTCAGAAATTATCTGAGAAGAAATCACCTGTACATTGAGGGAGTAATATCACCTTTATTTCTTAATATTTCACTACAATGTTCAACATAATAGTTTTCGATAATTGTTTTATGTTGAAATTGACACAAAGATCAATTACATCGGAGTTCAATTAAGGGAGTTATGGTCTAATTAGTAACAAAAGGTTAGATTGGATGAAAACCTGCATCAAGAAAATAAATAAATAAAATTAATATTTAAAAAAGAAGATCAATCTTATAAATGAAAATAATAAATGACTAGTATAGCCAAAGCCATTGCCATTACATGAACTTCTTACCATCTTAAGTGTAAAATTTTGACATGGAAATATTTTATGAAGTGATATTTGAAATGGTCATGTTCATGGCTTGATTACCAATGATTTTTGGTAATAGTTATATTTTGATGAACATATTTGTTATTGAAAGCGTATTTTTGACTATCATTGTGAAAAGAAAAGAAATGAGCACGGTCACATGGCAATTCGTGTGGTGCACTAGTAGGGGACGCCCTACCAACGGTTATGATTATGATTATGAGAAAAGAAAGAGAAAGTGTGCCATGTCGAACGGAGCGAGAAAAGCCCGTATCGAAGAGTAGAGGATACTCACTCTGACCGGGGTAGCTTGAAATGAGAATAAGTTGATGGCCATCATATGATTTTCTGAAAATAGTTAATCCAATCATAGATATCATTACTATATGATTCTTATGTGCATAGATATAATGCATTCATGTGACCAAAGATATTTTCTGTAGTTTATACAGCTGAACATGACGTGATGAGCTATATTTATAATGATTTATTGTTGAACTTACTAGGATTTAATTCTCACTATATTTCCATATCATGTTCAGAAAATTAGTTATGCAATTTTTTCTATGGCTCTGGCTTTTACTACACATTGGATTGAGTTACTTTATGTTGGGCAGATATCAGAATCAAATAAGATGTTTGTGGTCGAGTTGGCTCAGATCCCAGTGAAGGTGCAACCACCCGCACCTGTATCTCTAGAATTGGTGAACCAAAATAAACAAGATGTAAATATCTATGTGTTTGATATGTTGCAAGTACGTTTTGATTAATGACGTGTATGTGAACTCAATATTGTATAATAATAATAATGAAAAAAAAAGGTTGTTACATCGATCCTATATGGCCAGTGGGTGGTTGGTTATTTGAATCGATTTTATAGTATCTTGAGTATTTTGTGCTAGTGCTGTGTAGGGGATTAGTGATTTCATATAGGTAAGAAATTACTAGTGTTTCTTATCTATATGCCGAGGTGGTGTTATGACTGCTGTTAAATATATTTTTTTGAAACTAACTATTGGGCTTGATCACCTCAATAGTAGCATAACTTTATTTTTGTCCCTGTAGTAAATGACACCACCAAGGAGGAATCCGGCAAATAATGCGGAGGAAACCCTGCACAACCTTGCCATGACAATTCGAGAATTTGATATTGATTTGCTCCTTAGAACCCAACTAGTATCTATGTCCCTATATTGAATGATATCGATTGAATTTAAAAAAAATGTTATAAGACTTGTTAGACAAGGGATTTAAATGCCCTAGTACTTTTTTTTGGAGTGCTTCAGTTCTATCTTTGAAAAAGAAAGATGGATCACTATGACTATGCATAGATTATAGACAGTTGAATAAGGTGACAATGTAGAATAAAAACCCATTACCTCGTATAGATTACCTGTTTGACTAGTTATAAGGTGTTCAATATTTTTCCACAAATTGATTTGGGATATGAGTAACATTAATTAAGGATAAGAGAAGAGGATGTAAGAAAATTTTATTTTAGGACTTATTATGGGCATTATGAGTTCTTGGTAATGTCATTTAAATTGACAAATATTTTAGCTGCATTCATAGATTTAATGAATAGTAATTAGGTCATCCATGGATCAATTTATTTTTATTGATGATATACTAGAATATTTCAAAACTTCAGAAGATCATAATCAACATTCAAAGATAGTTTTACCAACTTTAAAGGAGTATGGTTTGTAAATATGGTATCCAAGTAGACTCTAAGAAAGTAAAAGTAGTACAATAATAGCTACGTTTTACTACATTTAAAGATGAAGATCCAAATCCAATTTACGCTTCCTGCGGTTATCTGCCGTCCATTCTATTTGAGTCATAGTTGGATCAGGTACATGACCATATGCTTGTAAAGTATCAATCAACTCCTTAGCATTTGAAGCTGAGAGGAGAATTCATCGTGCTGAGTGTGAGATGAACCTTTGTTCCACAGCATGATCAAGGAAAGACAACAAACCACCAAAGAAGTTGTTAACATTTAACAAACCTATCGATTTGTGATGCATATTTAGTTGTGCCCAAGAGACTATTTGGAAAATTTCTTCTAAATTACCAAAATCCACCGGTAAGGCAATGAAGGCATCAGTATTGCTCATCATTCTAGCCATGCGCTCATGCATGGAAGCTACCCTAAACTCTTCCCCAATTGTCTTTCCTACGATGTTAGATGCAGTTAGAGATGTAGGAATAATACCTAGAACTTGGCATCCTCTTACATGGGTAGCTGTAGACACACACCCCATTAACCCACGATTACCTCCACCATAGACTAAATGAATTTTTCTTCTGGCCAGTACCATACCCAGGTTTTGTGCAGCTTTCACATAAAAAAGACACAAATATTTTGAAATTGACGAAATGCAATTCCCTCCATAGTTGCACACACCTTAACTTGAAGAATGAAAGTAAAGATATTAACGTGTTCATTTATAGAACTCAGAGAATGGCATAATTATGATAGCTATACGAATAGGCTGGGAATAATTAGAACAATTATGTGAGTGATTGGTGGATATCAACTAAATTGAAGGTGAAATTTTCTAAAATGATGGCAAGCATGTATATGTATAGTAGTTGTGATAGTCGCTCATATTAGGCATATAAAGAGAATAAGGTTAAAATATCATCAGAAATTTGTCTTTGTTGTCTTTGATGAAACCTTGATATCTTGATTCTTGTAGAGAAGTTGTAGGTGATAGGAGTAATTGAAAAACAAAAGAAAGCGAAAATGTAAACAAGTTAGTTGTTGAAGAAGGACAATCAAATGATTTATTTGTTTTCCCAATATTTTTGCCAGTCGACTATTGGTATTATTAAGTCGACCAGCTATTTTGAGAAATTTTAATTTGGACTGGTTATTTTACAGTTGATTGATTACATCTATTTTGAAGCAATCAACTGCATCCTACCAGTTAACTACGTATTCTTTGATTTTCACAGACTTTATAAGCTCAGAAATGTTTCTTTTTCCATATGATATCTTTCCACCGAATACTAACAGATTTAAAGTAGATTTTGGCAGATATATTCAAACCTTGCGGCCATCGATTTTTGCCGATATAACAACTAAATTTTAGTTTTTCGATTTTCAAGAATTACAGCCACCGATTTTAACTCTCTAATGTTTTGTCTAAACTTTTGACTTTCTATTTTAACATCGTTCTTTATTATGATTTTCGTCTGTTCTGCTGCATTGTCCTACATTAATATTTGGCATTAAATGCAAGATTATTTTCCCATATTACAAGAAAAGTTAATTTATTTATGTATTTATTTATTTATTATTATTATATTTGAAACTCAACTATTATGGTGTTTTGACGAATGTAATCAAGAGAATTAGTGTTGTTGAAGTTCTTGGGGAATAAAATATGGAAAGTAGGATTTAAATTAATCTTTGAACTCTTAATTTCGATATATAGAAAATATTCTGAGAACCATGTCCGAAAATAATGTAAGTGATCAAGATATTTGTGTTAAAGGTTTATATCATGCTAAATTGACTCTAGTATTTAGGAGTGAATTATGTTGAAATTGAGAATTCATGTATGAGTAATTGTTAGGGAAAATCTTCATGAAATGATTGGGTGAATTAAATGGGATTGACATAAGCTAGAATGAGGTGCTTTTGGATATGATAGAAGAAATAATTGAAATTTTTGACAATGAGTTTAATGGTGTTAATAAGATGGTATAGAATTACTGTGATGAGGTAAGTTGGAATTGTTAGACATGTGTCAATGGTACATAAATGTTATAAAAGGTTTGGTGGATTTATTGCTACGTATGTTTAACATATTGATTAAAGGATTTTAGGATAAAAATAGATGATAGATTAAGATGATGATATTCATGGGATGATGTTGATATATGAAAAAAAAGACTTGATAGAAGTTTGGAATAAGAAAATATAGTTACCCAATTTGAAGGTGAATATGTTCCTTTATGTGTGTGTTTTCTAATATCGACCCATAGATATATCCATGCGAGCTAGAGGATATAGATTGAAGAACTTATGGATGAAAGAAATCCTTATGGTTAAGTTATATGGCAAAATCACTCAAGTGACTAGATATATTAAAAAGTAAAGCTGAAATACATAAAAGATATCCCTAATTATTTGAGAAATAAAGTTGATGACTCTGAATTGTGCTTTAATTTCATTCCCTACATCTGGTAGGATGGGTTGAAATGCGGGTACCAAATTTCTTAAGGGGGAAGAATGTAACATCCAGTAAGAAAATAAAATTTATTAGCCAATATTTAGATACCTAAGGAAATATAATCCTTAAAAATTTTTCACCTTACGTATATGCATAGAAATGTTCTAACATTAATGAAATAGGTAAAGAGAATATTCTAACATTAATGGAATAGGTAAAGAGAGAAAACTTAAGAGGAAAAAATTAGAAATAAATATACTAAAGAAAGGTGAAATTCTTGGGTAAGGAAGATAAATTTTTGTGAAGTAAATAGAGGTATTAAAATTTTAAGAAGATTGGATTAGGGTAATTTTTCCTAATTTAAGAGTTAAAGTTACTAAGTTTAGTATCTCCACCCAAAATTTGGGATTTCACCTATGGACACTTCATACAGAGTTTTTCTACTTCACATGAATTTTTAGCAAGCCAATAAGATAGCCCAAGGAAGAAATAAAACATACACTTGGACAAGGATATAGAAATTGGATCGGTAGCCAAAAATCATGAAAATGTGACCAAGCCCATTATGAAAGGTAGAATTTTAACCAAAGTAAAGAAAATGGGCAAGAATGAGCCCAAACCCAAGAGGAAAAATGAAAAAAAAAAAGTAAAGTAATGAGATAATGGTGTAATCAAGATTATGTGACTTGACATTAAGATAAAAATTTAGCAAATGGTATGATAATAGAGGACTTTAGGACAAAACATCAATATTCTACACTTACAGTTGTAGCAAGTGGTATGATAATACGTGGAATTAGGACAAAACATTCCTATCCCACACAAATAATTTTAACTAAATAATGGAGATTCAAGGGCTATAAATTTGCCACTTAAAAAGGCAAATCTATCATACTTTCTTAAGACAAAAGAAAAAGAAAATAAATCCCTAAATCAAAGGTATCTTGTCCCATATCTTAAGAACATATTATCATAATTTTCAAAATACAAATCTCCTTTTCCTATGCATATCTTGAATAAGGAAGAGGAAGACAAGAACATAAGTTGTTTGTTTTCCAAAAATTCAACCAAGTGTAATCTAATTGTGATAAGGTAGACCAATGATCATGAAAGGTAAATTATTTGAGGGTCTATTTAAGCAAAATCCACCCTTACAACATTAGAATTTTTGTCCAAGTGAGAGAGAGGAAAAATAGAAGCAAGGTAGAGTAAGGAAAGGAGAGGAAGAAAGGAAGAAAGAGGAAGGAGAAGTCTAGAAGACTAAGTGCTCTAGGTAAGTTTAACAATATTTCTTTTTGAAGAAATCTTTTGAAACTTATAATATTTATATAAGATTTTGATCTTAGAACTTTGATGATTGGTCATAGATGTTACTATATCATGTTACATATTGATCTTGCATGTGATTTATGTTTGAATACTTAGGCTGGTATAGAAAGTTCTGCATAGGTATGGCTATGGGTGGCAAAAGTTTTAGCTTCGGTGTTTTAATTTCTGGGAATTATCTGTAGGGATTTAAAATAAATGGTTAACATAAGAATTAAATATATATGTGTCACGGAGTTTTAGCCACTAGAATCATTCAATTTGGAGTCCATATGAGGAAGATATGAGCCAATTAGTTGTCAAAGGTCAGAAAATGGTTCATCAGGGAAGAATATGTTAGGATAGCTTCTATGTTTTAATTTCTGAGAATTATCTGTAGAGAATTAAAATAAATGGTTAACATAAGAATTAAAGTTATATGTGTCACAGACTTTTAGCCACAGGAATAATTCAATTTAGAGTTCATATGAGGTAGATAAGTTCTTATTGGTGAACAAAGGTAAGAAAATGGTTAATAAGGGAAGAATATTTTAGGATAGCTTCGGTGTTTTAATTTTTGGGAACATTCTATAAGAAATTAAAATAAATGGTTAACATATGAATTATAGATATATGTGTCATAGATTTTTAGCCACTGGAATCATTCCATCTAGAGTTCATATGAGGTAGATATGTTCCAATTAGTATACAAAGGTTAGAAAATGTTTAATGAGGGAAGAATATGTTAGGATAGCTTCGGTGTTTTAATTTCTGGGAACATTCTATAAGGAATTAAAATAAATGGTTAACATAAAAATTATAAATATATGTGGAAAGAATATTTACCCATTGGAATCACTTAATTTGGAATTCTTATGAGGGTGATATAGACATATTAGTAGGTAGAGGTCAGAACCTATCTGAGAAGAAATAACTTGTACATTGACGGAGTAATATCACCTTGATTTCTTAATATTTCGCTACGATGTTCAACATAATAGTTTTAGATAATTGTTTTATCTTGAAATTGACACCAAGATCACTTACATTGGAGTTCCATTGAGGGGGTTATGGTCTGATTAGTAAGAGATGGTTAGATAGGATGAAAACCTACATCAAGAAAATAAAGAAATAAAATTAATATTTAAAAAATAAAATGAATCTTATAAATGAAAATAATAAATGACTAGTATAGCCAAAGCCATTGCCATTGTATGAACTTCTTACCGTCTTAAGTGTAAAATTTTGACATGAAAATATTTTATAAAGTGATATTTGAAATGGTTATGTTCATGGCATGATTACCAATGATTTTTGGTAATAGTTATATTTGATGAACATATTTGTTATTGAAAGCGTATTTTTGACTATCATTGTGAAAAGAAAAGAAATGAGGACGGTCACATGGCAATCCGTGTGGTGCACCAGTAGGGGACGCCCTACCAACGGTTATGATTATGATTATGAGAAAAGAAAGAGAAAGTGTGCCATGTCGAACGGAGCGAGAAAATCCTGTACCGGAGAGTAGAGGATACTCAACCTGACTAGGGTAGCTTGAAATGAGAATAAGTTGATGGCGATCATATGATATTCTGAAAATAGTTATTCTTGTCATACATATCATTACTGTATGATTCTTATGTGCATAAATATAATGCATTCATGTGACCAAAGATATTTTCTGTAGTTTAAACGACTGAACATGACGTGATGAGCTTTATTGATAATGATTTATTGTTGAACTTTGTGGCATTTAATTCTCTCTATATTTCCATATCATGTTCAGAAAATTAGTTATGTAGTTTTTTCTATGGCTCTGGCTTTTGGTGCACATTGGATCGAGTTACTTTATGTTGGGCATATCTCAGAATCAAATAAGATGTTTGTGGTCGAGTTGGCTCAGATCCCGGTGAAGGTGCAACCACCCACACCTGTATCTCCATAATTGGTCAACCAAAATAAACAATATATAAATATCTATGTGTTTAATATGTTGCATGTACGTTTTGATTAATGACGTGTATGTGAACTCAATATTGTATAATAATAAAGAAAAAAAAGGTTGTTACATCGATTCTCGATGGGCAGTGGGTGGTTGGTTTTCTGAATCGATTTTATAGTATCTTGAGTATGTTATGGTAGTGTTGTGTAGGGGATCAGTGATTTCATATAGGTAAGAAATTACTAGTGTTTCCTATCTATATGCCGAGGTGGTGTTATGACTGCTGTTAATTTTTTTTTGAAACTAACTATTGGGCTAGATCACCTCAATAGCAGCATAACTTTATTTTTGCCATAGTAGGAAATGGCACCACCAAGGAGGAATCCGGCAAACAATGCAGAGGAAACCCTGCACAACATTGCCACAACAATTCGAGAATTTGATATTGATTTACTCCTTAGAACCCAACTAGTATCTATATCCCTATATAGAATACATGTTTGACCAGTTATAAGGTGTTCCATATTTTTCCAAAAATTGATTTGGGATATGAGTAACATTAATTAAGGATAAGAGAAGAGGATGTATGCAAATTTTATTTTAGGACTTATTATGGGCATTATGAGTTCTTGGTGATTTCATTTAAATTGACAAATATCTTAACTGCATTAACAGATTTAATGAATAGTCGTTAGGTCATCCCTGGATCAATTTGTTATTATATATATTGATGATATACTAGAATATTTCAAAACTTCAGAGGATCATAAGCAACATTCAAAGATAGTTTTACCAACTCTAAGGGAGTATGGTTGGTAAAGATGGTATCCAAGTAGACTCTAAGAAAGTAAAAGTGGTACAACAATGGCTACATTTTACTACATCTAAAGATGAAGATCCAAATCCAATTTGCGCTTCCTACATTTGTCTGCCGTCCATTCTATTTGAGCCATAGTTGGATCAGGTACATGAACTTATGCTTTTAAAACATCAATCAACTCCTCAGAATTTGAAACTGAGATGAGAATTCATCGTGCTGAGTGTGAAATGAACCTTTGTTCCACAACAAGATAAAGAAAAGAAAACAGACCATCAAAGAAGTGATTAACATTTAACAAACCTATCGGTTTATAATGTATATTCAGTTGTGCTCAAGAAATTATTTGGAAAATCTCTTTTAAAGTACCAAAACCATCTGATAAGGCAATGAAGGCATCAGTATTGCTCATCATTCTAGCCATGCGTTCATGCATGGAAGCTACCCTATACTCTTCCCGAATTGTTTTTCCTACGATGTTAGATGCAGCTAGAGCTGTAGGAATAATAACTAGAACTTGGCATCCTCCTACATAGGTAGCTGTAGACACACACCCCATTAACCCACGGTTACCTCCACCATAAACTAAATAAATTTTTCTTCTGGCCAGTACCATACCCAGGTTTTGTGCAGATTTCACATACTCTCCATCTTTTCCAAGACCAGAACCACAAAAGACACAAATATTTCGAAATTGATGAAATGCGATTCCTTCCATAGTTGCACACACCTTGACTTGGAGTATGAAAGTAAAGATATTAACGTGTACATTTATAGAACTCGGAGAATGGCATACTTATGATAGCTATGCGAATAGGCCGGGAATAATTAGAACAATTATGTGAGTGATTGGTGGATATCAACTAAATTGAAGGTGAAATTTTATAAAATGACGGCAAGCATGTATATGTATAGTAGTTGTGATAGTCGCTCATATTAGGCATATAAAGAGAAAAAGGTTAAGATATCATGAGAAATTTTTTTTTGTTGTCTTTGATGAAACCTTGATATCTTGATTCTTGTAGAGAAGTTGTAGGTGATAGACGTAATTGAAAAAACAAAAGAAAGTGAAAATGTAAACAAGTTAGTTGTTGAAGAAGGACAATCAAATGATTTATTTTGTTTTCCCAATATTTTTGCCAGTCGACTATTGTTATTATTAAGTCGACTCGCTATTTTGAGAAATTTTAATTTGGACTGGTTATTTTACAGTTGATTGATTACATCTATTTTGAAGCAATCAACTGCATCCTACCAGTTAACTACATATTCTTTGATTTTCACAGACTTTATAAGCTCATAAATGTTTCTTTTTGCATGTGATATCTTTCCACCAAATACCAATAGATTTAAAGTAGATTTTGGCACATATATTTAAACCTTGTGGCCACCGATTTTTGTCGATATAACAGTTAAAATTTTATTTTTAGATTTTCAAGAATTATGGTCACCAATTTTAACTCTCTCTAATGTTTTGTCCAAACTTTTGACTTTCTATTTTAGCACCGTTCTTTATTATGCTTTTCGTTTGTTCTACTGCATTGTCCTACATTAATATTTAGCATTAAATGCAAGATGATTTTCCCATATTACAAGAAAAGTTAATTAATTAATTAATTTATTATTATTATATTTGAAACTCAACTATTATGGTGTTTTGACAAATGTAATCAAGAGAATTAGTGGTGTTGAAGTTCTTGAGGAATAAAATATGGGAAGTAGGATTTAAATTAATCTTTGAACTCTTCATTTGGAAATATGGAGAATATTATGAGAACCACGTCCAAAAATAATGTAAGTGATCAAGATATTTGTGTTAAAGGTTTATATCATGTTAAATTGAGTCAAGTATCTAGGATGTGAATTACGTTGGAATTGAGAATTCATGTATGAGTAATTATTAGGAAAAATCTTCTTGAAATGATTGGGTGAATTAAATGGGATTGACATAAGCTAGAATGAGGTGCTTTTAGATATGATAGAAGAAATAATTAAAATTTTTGACAATGAGTTTAATGGTGTTAATAAGATGGTATATAATTACTGTGATGAGGTAAGTTGGAATTATTAGACATGTGTCAATGGTACATAAATGTTATAAAAGGTTTGGTGGATTTATTGCTACGTATGTTTAACATATTGATTAAAGGATTTTAGGATAAAAATAGATGATAGATAAGATGATGATATTTATGGGATGATGTTGATATATGAAAACCAAAAAAATGACTTGATAGAAGTTTGGAATAAGAAAACATAGTTACCCAATATGAAGATGAATATGTTCCTCTATGTGTGTGTTTTCTAATATCGACCCAAAGATATATCCATGCGAGCTAGAGGATATAAAGTGAAGAACTTATGGATGAAAGAAATCCTTATAGTTAAGTTATATGGCAAAATCACTCAAGTGAATAGATATATTAAAAAGTAAAGATGATATACAGAAAAGATATCCCTAATTATTTGGGTAAAAAAGTTGGTAACTCTGAATTGTGCTTTAATTTCATTCCCTACATGTGGTAGGATGTGTTGAAATTCGGGGACCGAATTTCTTAAGGGGGGAAGAATGTAACATCCTGTAAGAAAATAAAATTTATTAGATAATTTTTAGATATCTAAGGAAATATAATCCTTAAAAATTCTTCACCTTATGTGTATGCATAGAAATGTTCTAACATTAATGAAATAGGTAAAGAGATAAAACCTAAGAGGAAAAATTAGAAATAAATATACTAAAGAAAGTTGAAATTCTTGGGTAAGGAAGATAAATTTTTGTGAAGTAAATAGAAGTATTAAATTTTCAGGAAGATTGGATTAGGGTAATTTTTCCTAATTTAAGAGTTAAAGTTACTAAATTTAGTATCTCCACCCATAAATTGGGATTTCACCTATGGACACTTCATATAGAGGTTTTCTACTTCACAAGAATTTTTAGCAAGCCAATAGGATAGCCCAAGGAAGAAATAAAACATAGACTTGGACTAGGATATAGAAATTGGACCGGTAGCCAAAAAATCATGAAAATGTGACTAAGCCCATTATGAAAGGTAGAATTTTATCCAAAGTAAAGAAAATGGGCAAGAATGAGCCCAAACCCAAGAGGAAAAATAAAAAACAAAAATAAAATAAAGTGATGAAATAATGGTGTAATCAAGATTAAGTGACATGGCATTAAGACAAAAATTTAGCAAGTGGTGTGATATCCTACATTCATAATTTTAGCAAGTGGTATGATAATACATGGCATTAGGACAAAACATCTATATCCTACACTCATAATTTTAGCAAGTGGGTAATAATACATAGCATTATGACAAAACACCATTATCCTACACAAATAATTTTAGTTATGCAAGAAAGATTCAAGGGTTGGAAATTTGCCACCAAAAAAGGAAAACCTATCATAATTGATTAAAACAAAAGAAAAAGAAATGAATCCCTAAATCAAAGGGACCTTGTCCCTTATCTTACAAACATATTATCATAATTTTCAAAATACAAATCTCCTTTTGCTATGCATATCTTTACTAAGGAAGAGGAAGACAAGAACATAAGTTGTTTGTTTTCCAAAAATTCAACCAAGTGTATCCTAATTGTGATAAGGTAGACCCATAATCATGAAAGATGAATTATTTGGTGGTCTATTTAAGCAAAACCCATCCCTATAACATTAGAATTTTCGTCCAAGTGAGGGAAAGGAAAAATAAAAGCAAGGTAGAGTGAGGAAATGAGAGGAAGAAAGAGGAAGGAGAAGTCTCAAGGACTAAGTACTTAAGGTAAGTTTAACAATATTTCTTTTTGAAGAAAACTTTTGAAACTTATAATATTCATAGGTTGGTGTAGATAGTTCTGCATAGGTATGGCTATGGATGGCAAACTTTTAAGCTTCTGTTTTTAATATTCTAGGAAGAATCGGTTAGGAATTAAAATAAATGGTTAACATGAAAACTGTAGATCTATGTCTCACGGATTTTTAGCCACTGAAATCACTCAATTTTTAGTCCATATAAGGTAGATATAGTCCAATTAGTAAGCAAAGGTCAGAAAATGGTTAATCAGGGAAGAATATGTTAGGATAGCTTCTGTGTTTTAATTTTTGGGAACATTATGTAGGGAAATAAAATAAATGGTTAACATAATAATTATAGGTATATGTGTCATGGATTTTTTGCCACTGGAATCACTCAATTTGGAATCCATATGAGGTAGATATGGTCTGATTTGTAATCAATGGTCATAAAATGGTTAATCAGGGAAGAATATATTAAGATAGCTTCTGTGTTTTACTTTTTCAGAACATTTTATAGGGAATTAAAATAAATGGTTAACATAAGAATTATAGAGATATTTGTCTCGGATATTTAGCCACTGGAATCACTTAATTTGGAATTATTGTGAGAGAAATATGAACAGATTAGTCGGTAGATGTCAGAACCTACCCGAGAAGAAATAACATGTTCTTTGATGGAGTAATATCACCATGATTTCTTAATATTTCATTCAACTGTTCAACATAAGAGTTTTAGATAATTATTTTGTCTTTAAATTGATATCACGATCAAATCAATCGGATTTAAATTGAGGGAGCTATGCTCTGATTAGTAAGAGATGGTTAGATAGGATGAAAACCTGCATCAAGAAAATAAAGAAATAAAATTAATATTTAAAAAAGAAGAAGAATCTTATAAATGAAAATAATAAATGACTAGTATATGACATAACCACTGCCATTGTATGAACTTCTTACCATCTTAAGTGTGAAATTTTGACATGGAATATTTTATAAAGTGATATTTGAAATGGTTATGTTCATGGCATGATTACCAATGATTTTTGGTAATAGTTATATTTTGTTGAACATACTTGTTATTGGAAGCATATTTTTGGCTATCATTGTGAAAAGAAAAGAAATTAGCATGGTCACATGGCAATCCGTGTGGTGCATCAATAGTGGACGCCCTACCAACGGTTATGATCATGTTAATGAGAAAAGAAAGAGAAAGTGTGCCATGTCGGACGGAGCAAGAAAAGTCCGTACCGAAGAGTAGAAAATACTCACCCTGACCGAGGTAGCTTGATATGAGAATAAATTGATAGTCATCATATGATATTAGGAAAATAGTTAATCCTGTCATACATGTTATTATTGTATGATTCTCATGTGTATAGATATAGTGCATTCATGTGACCAAAGATATTTGTTGTAGTTTATACAGCTGAACATAACGTGATGAGCTATATTGATGATGATTTATTGTTGAAATTATTGAGATTTAATTCTCACTATATTTCCATATCATGTTCAGAAAATTAGTTATGCAGATTTTTCTATGACTCTAGCTTTTAATGCATGTTGGATCGAGTACTTTATGTTGGGTAGATCCCAAAAGCAAATAAAATGTTTGTCGTCGATTTGGCTTAGATCCCGGTGAAGGTGCAACCACCCGCACCTGTATCTCCAAAAATTGGTCAACCAGAATAAATAAGATGTAGATTTTTATGTGTTTGATATGTTGTACGTATGTTTTGATTAATGACATGTATGTAAACTCTATATTGTATAATAATAATAGAAAAGGTTGTTACATTTTAAAAATTTATATATATATATATATATATATATATATATATATGTATGTAAAAAAAATAGAGTTGTTACATAATTGGTATTAGAGCTGGTCGATCCTAGATGGCTAGTGGGTGGATGGTTATCTGAATCGATCTTATAGTGTCTTGAGTATGTTGTGGTTGTGCCGTATAAGGGATCAGTGATTTCATATAGGTTAGAAATTACAAGTGTTTCCTATCTATATGCTGAGGTGGGGTTATGACTGCTGTGAAATATTTTTTAAACTAACTATTAGGCATGATTATCTCAATAGCAGCATAACATTGTTTTTGCCACAGTAGGAAATGGTACCACCATGGAGGAATTTGGCAAACAATGCGGAGGAAACCCTGCACAACCTTGCCATGGCAATTCGAGACCAAGTCACGACCACCAACCAAATTCTACAATACCTCCAAAATGCTAATAACTAGAATGGTTCTAATAATTAGATGGCAAGGAATGATAACGGCATATCTGAGTTCCTAACGACTAGACTGCCTTCTTTTGAAGGTGGCTTTGACCCGATTGTAGCTGAAAGGTGGATAAGGGAATTGGAGAAAATCTTTGAAGTGATGGGTTTCACTAAGGACCAACAAGTTATCTTCACTGCATATATGCTGAAAGATAAAGTAAAATACTGGTGGCGTGGAGCTAGAGAACTTTTAGGTCACCAAAGAAGGCAGATCACCTGGCAGGTGTTCAAAGACACCAATTTGGAAAAGTACTTCCCAGGTACTATGCGGGTAGAGAAGGAGATTGAATTTTTCCAACTTAGGTAGGGCAACATGGCCGTAGACCAATACATCGCAAGGTTTGAGGAGTTGTCTAAGTTCTCCTCTTATTTGTGATTTAACCCTGATAAAGCATGGAAGGCTGTTAAGTTCAAAGTGGGATTGAATCCAGAGATAAGAAATGATGTTGTAGCTATGGAGATTAGGGAGTTTGTACCCTTGATAAATAAATACAGACTCCTAGAGAAGAGCTTGAGGTTAGTGACAGATGAGAAACAAAGATGGCATTTTTGGAAAAGAAAGAATGAGCCACAAAACTCTGGCAGAAATGTCAGAGGAAAAGGATAGGGTACTGGCAAGAGGCCAATAACTGCAAGTCCCCGACCCTTCCAACAAAACTTTTCCATAGTCAAGTGTACTAATTACAAATGTATGCATGGTAACCGGCCATGCTACAGGGGATCAGATGTTTGCTTCAATTGTGGACAGAAGGGTAATTTTACAAAGAACTACCCACAAAATTTGGGGAAGCAGTCAAAACAGAGGTCTCAGGTGAAAGGAAGGGTTTTCACCCTAAGCGCCCAAGAGTGAGCTCAATTCCCCAAAATGATACAAGGTACAGTTATATTTATGGATTTACTCTTATGGTATTGTTTGACTCTGGTGCTAGTCATTCATTTATATCGGAAGAATGCATTAGCGAGCTTCAGTATCCTATTTCTGAAACCCCCTATGAGCTATCGGTAGTAACACAAGGGAAAAGGTCTTAACTTCCTTTGTATGTAAAGACTGGCAGGTCACCATCCAGGAGAAAACTTTTTTTGTAAACCTCATTTGTCTACCTTTAAGAGGTATTAATGTCATTCTAGGGTTAGACTAGATGTCTAAAAATTGGGTATTCGTAAATTGTTGCACCAAGACCATTGAATTTCTACCTCCTACTTCAGAAGATGAGATGCAATTATTAATGCTTAATGCCAATCAAGTCAATAGAGAGTTAAAGAATGGAGTACTTTGATAAATTCTCTTATATTTATCAAACTTAGAAGTTAAACCGAAGCTTGATGAAATCCCAATAGCCAATGAGTTTCTTGAAGTATTTCCATCATATATTCCAGGCTTACCTCCCAAGAGAGAGATAGATTTCTCTATTGATCTCTTACCCAGGACAGGTCCTATCTCTATTGCACCTTATAGAATGGCCTCAAAGGAACTATAGGAACCCAAGAAACAGTTGAAGGAACTGTTAAACAAGCAATTCATTAGACCAAGTGTATCACCTTGGGGAGCTCCTATGTTGTTTGTTAAGAAGAAAGATGAGAGCTTGAGACTATGCATAGACTACAAACATCTAAATAAGGTGACTATCAAAAATAAGAACCATCTCCTTAGGATAGATGATTTATTAGATCAATTGAAAGGAGCATCAATCTTTTCTAAAATTGACTTGAGATCGGGATACCATCAGATTAGGATCAAGGAGGAGGATGTACCAAAAAAATACTTCAAGACTAGGTATAAACATTATGAGTATCTCGTAATGTCCTTCAGGTTGACAAATGCACCTGTTCATGGATTACATGAATTGCATTTTTTGACCTTACCTAGATGAATTTGTGGTAGTGTTCATTGATGATATCTTCATATATTCTAAGAATGAGAAAGAACATGAACAACATCTCCGAATCCTGCTACAAGTGCTGAAAGAGAAAAAGTTGTATTCCAAATTGGAGAAGTGTGAATTTTGGCTGTTAGAGGTAAAATTTCTTGGACATGTCATTTACTATAAAGGGGTAGCCGTAGACCCTAGTAAAATCAAGAAGCAGTGATTCAATGGGAAAAACCAAAGACAGTTACAGAAGTTAGAAGTTTCTTAGGTTTGGTAGAATACTACAGGAGGTTTATACACAACTTTTCTCGTATAGCCTTGCCATTAACTAGGAAAGGAAGTCCTTTCAAATGGACTGATCTATGTGAAGCTAGTTTTCAGGAGTTTAAGACAAGATTGACTACTCTTCCTATTTTAATTATTCCAGACCCTACAAAACATTTTGAAGTGTATAGTAACGTTTTAAAAAAAGGGCTAAGGTGTGTGCTAATGCAAGACAAGAGAGTAGTTGCTTACACCTTTAAATAACTAAGACCCCATGAAGGCAATTATCCAACCCATGATCTTGAATTGGCATTGGTGGTGTTTGCCTTAAAGATTTGGCGACACTATTTGTACCATGCAACATTTGAAGTATACTGTGATCATAAGAGTCTTAAGTACCTTTTTTACCAGAAGGAGTTAAATATAAGGTAACGAAGACGGATAGAATTCCTCAATGACTACAAGTTTAAGATAAAGTATCATCCAGGAAAGGCGAATGTAGTAGCTGATGCCTTGAGTCAGAAATCTCTGCATATAGGTTAAATGACAAATGCTAGAAGAGTTACAAAATTTGAAGTTAGACATTACTTTTAGCCCAAAGAAGCTAATCATCAATGCGTTGAGTATAGAGTGTGACCTTAAAGCCCAGATTAAAGAGGCTCAAGTTCATGACCAATACTTACGAGATTATAATGATCGAGATGATTTTTTTGTCTCAGAAGATAGAGTAATCATGTATCAAGGAAAGGTCTGTGTTCCTTAAGAATGAGAGTTGAGGACTAAGATCTTGCAGGAAGCACATCAGAGTAAATACACAATCTATCTTGGATCTACTAAAATGTACCAGGATTTAAATAGGATGTATTGGTGGCTAAGGATGAAATAGGACATTGCTGAGTTTGTGGCAAAATGTCTAATTTGTCAGAAGGTAAAGGTAGAGCATAAAAAACCAGCGAGATTTCTACAACCTCTTGATATCCCTAAATGGAAAAGGGATAATATTTCGATGGACTTTGTGGTGGGCTTACCTAAGACTTTAGTTGGACATGACTTTATCTGGGTAATAGTTGATAGATTAACCAAATTTTTTCACTTTCTACCCATAAAAATTAACTATTCACTGGACAAATTGGCCCTTTTATACATCCAGGAAATAGTTAGACTACATGGAATTCCCTAAAATATTGTTTTTGATAGAGATTCGAGGTTCATTTTGAGGTTTTGGAAGGCATTGCAAGAAGCTTTTGGAATCCAGTTGCAATTCAATACTGCCTACCATCCTCAGATTGACGGGTAGACAGAACGGACCATTCAAACCCTAGAAGATATGTTGAGGGCTTGTGTGATAGAGCAAGGTAAAGGGTAGGATAAGTACCTACCTTTAATAAAGTTTGCTTATAATAATAGCTATCACTCTAGTATTAAGATGCCCCCCTATGAAAATTTATACGGTAGGATGTGCCGATATCCATTATGTTGGTTTGAGGTAAGAGAAAAGAACTTGCTGGGTCCTGATCTAGTTCAACAAACCAATGAACAAATCAAGATGATACGAGACAAAACACTTACAGCTCAGAGTAAACGAAAGAGTTACTATGATAAGAGACATAGACCTCTGGAGTTTAGGGAAGGAGACTATGTATTTCTAAAACTTTTCCCGACTACTGGAGTTCGTAGGTCTCTCAAAACCAGAAAGTCAAGTCCGCAATTTTTAAGACCCTACTAAATTTTGAAGAAAGTGGGGATGTCAACATATCAAGTTGCCCTCCCACCTAATTTATCCAATCTGTATAATGTTTTCCATGTATCACAACGCCAGAAGTATCCTCCAGATTCATCACATGTAATACGGGATAAACCAATCTAAATAAAGGAGAACGTGACATACCAGCTAGTACCGGCATCCATATTGGACACCGACGTGAAGAATTTGAGGAATAAGACCATTCCCTAGGTCAAGGTGTTATGTGTAACACCCAAAATTTTGTCAATGATATTCATAAAATGGAGTGGTGAGAAAAAGGGTTTAAAAGATTTAAATGAGGGAGTTATAGAGGAATAACAATAAATGTTTAATAAAGATTTTTCTTACTTTTGGGAAAAGTTGTTGAGAAAGAGGTAGTAATTTTCTTGTTTGCAAGGTTACAAGTAGATAGCAAGGATAGAGATATGGAGCCATGAAGAGAGTTGCACAAAAAGTCATTGAGGTAAGGCCCAAGAAGATATTAAACACATAGCAATTTTCCTTCACCCAAACAAAGCCTTAGCCAACCCCTTAGTCTCACTTTAATGGGATGGCACTCTTGAAATTTTTAGACAAGGTAGGGGTAAAGGTTAAGGGGTTGGATGGCTTGTTGAGGAAGCTGCCATAGTTTATTATTTTTTTCTGTTGACTTAGAAGACCAAGTCACCAGTTTTCCAGCCAAGCCCAAGGGAACCCCACGGCAAAAGGAGAGAAGGGAGAAAGAGAAGAAAGAAAAGAGAAGGAGAAGAAGAAGAGAGAGAGGGGAAAGAGGAAAGCTAGAGAAGAAGGAGAAAGAGCAAGGAGAAGAGAAGGAGAGGAGGTGTAGAGCAAACTAAAGAGACAACTTGTAGAAAGAGAAAGGTAAGATCAACATCATTCACGATATTGGTTGGTTCTGGAGGTTACTTTTTATGTAGAATCTGGAAATAGGTTGAACATATGAATTGTAGCCCTGTTTCTTAGCTTTCATACGCCCCTAGAATCACCTTAATCGGATTAGAAATGAGAGAGATATGCCCTGATGAGTGAGGATAGGTCAGATTTAATGCGCTGAGTTTTGTTTCTATTTTCAAGCAACTTTTTCCCCTGATTTTTTTTCTTATTGGTTGAAGTGGTAGAAATAAAGGTTGTGGGTAATTCTTTTAGCTTTCCATAGACACCAAAATCACCTTACTCGGAGTTGAAAGGAGTGAGTTATGGTCTTTTTAGTAAGAGAAGGTCTGGCTGGACGGAAATCTGGACTGCATGGAAAAACCCAAAGCACGGCTGTGTTTGGTGACACGGCCAGGCCGTGCTTCGGGCTGTTTTGTGAGTTTTTAGAATGGTTTGCATAGCTTGAAGCATGGTCGTGATTGGTGACACGGCCAGGCCGTGCTTGAGGCTGTTTTTGCTCTGTTTTGCATTTTGAAGGCTCTAAATGAACTCCAATGAATAGATGATGTTAAGGGGAACTAAAATGTATAGATATACCTTTTTAATGATACATTGTAGTGTAAATTCCATACTTTTATTTTGAGATATTAAATCACACATTGTATAATGATGAAATGCATGTTGATTGATGTCTATGCTAGTATATCAATGCATAAGGAATGATGCATGATTATCATATTTGCATATTATAAACTGCTTGTGTGCATGGCTGCAAGTGAGTCATTGATGCATGTGCTTTTGGGAGGCTATAGAAGCACGTATGTTATTTATGAGGAATAAATGTAACATGGTTAAAGATGAATATGAATTTTGTTCTGGACATTTATTGATATGCATATTCTTGTTGTGATAAGTGGCTCGAGAGAGATAAAAGACTTAATCTGGTCAGGAGGACCCTCTCTGAAGTAGGGTGGCCCAGAAATGGGTGTCTCCCTTGCTGTATTGAGGCGACTGACGGTCAGAATGATCCTCTCTGAAGCAGGATGGCCTGGCAACGGGTGTCTTCCTTGCTGTATTGAGGCGACTGACAATTCCAGGTTGACCTTTACCCATTAAGGTGACCCAGGATAGCGGCACCTTACGAGGTAAAGCGACTGAAGGGTCGTGACTTGTGATACGGTACCGGGATAGGGGACACCCTATAGCCTAGAGTGGTCAATACAGGAAGGACCCTCCGACCAATGGCCCTCAAAGGGTGGGTGAGTAGCTGGAGGAGAAGGCTCACGCCACATTGAGGATTGCAATTGAGAGAAATTATCGGCTTATGAGCCACTATGAGTGATAATGAGCCACTGTGTGTGGTATGGATCATGGACGACAGCACAGGTATTGTACAAATGCATATTTTGTTATCATGCATGATATCGATGCATAACCTACAAAAGGCTGGTAAGTACATTATTGTATCTTTATTGCATAAAAGAGAAAATGTTTTCTGTAGTTTATACAACTGGACATAGCATGTGAATTTTCGTATTTTATATGTTTGGGTGTTGATCTTACTGGGATTTTCATATCTCACTATGTTTTAATGCTATGTTTAGATCAGTAGAAATGGCATTCGTGGTGCTAACACTGCTTCTGGAGTTGCAGACCATAGATGTCCCTTACTTGGGACAGTTCACGATTATTGTGAACCTATTAGTGACTAGTATGATAGAGATCCCTACTCCTGGCCCACCTCCTCCACCAGCAGCACCCCAGGGGTGAGGGCTAGGGATAGGATGTAGTGTAGCAGTGGAAGTCTAACTTTTGGCTTTGTAAATGGGCTAACCCATTGTTTTGATGTAACCCCATGGTACTCTGCCTTTTGTGTTGTGAGCTCAGTACCTCGGGTTACATATGTATGTATATATATATATATATGCTGTTGAACTCTGATGTATATAGTTTTGAATATATGAATGTATGGGTTGCTTAGCTTATGGTATATCTGATCTCTGCATTAAAAAAAAAAATCAGGCGTTATATTATGGGAAGGTTTGACTCTGGAAGAAGCAACCTAGAAGCTGGAAGAAGTCATGAGAAAGAAATATCTGCAATTGTTCTTATTAGCTAATTTGTTAAATTTTGAGGACAAAATTTCTTTTAGGGGAGATAAATGTAACATCCCTAGTTTCGTTTTCTTTATTAATAAAGGTACATAAATATTTAATGTAACATCCCTAATTTTGTTTCTTGTATTAATAAAGGTACATAAATATTTAATTAAGAAAATAAAATTTATTAGACAATTTTTAGATATATAAGGAAATATAATCTTTAGAAATTCTTCACCTCATGTGTATACATAGAAAATGTCTCTAACAGTGAGGGAATAGGTAAAGAGAGAAAACCTAATAGAAAAAATTAGAAATAACATACTAAATAAAGGAGAAATTCTTTGGTAAGGAAGATAAATTTTTGTGAAGTAAATAAAGGTCTTAAAATTTCAAGAAGATTGGATTCGAGTAATTTTTCCTAATTTAAAAGCTAGAGTTACTAAGTTCAACATCTCCACCCATAAATTGAGCTTTCACCTATGGACACTTCATATAGATTTTTGTCACTTTTCATGAATTTTTACCAAGCCAATAGGATAGCCTAAGCAAGAAATAAAACATAGACTTGGACTAGGATATAGAAGTTGGACCGATAGCCCAAAAATCATGAAAATGTGACCAAGCCCATCATGAAAGGTATAATTTCAGCCAAAGCAAAGGAAATGGGTAAGAATGAGGCTAAATCAAAGAAGGAAAAATAAGAATTATGTGACGAGATAGTAGTGTAATAATAATCAAGATTAGGTCACATGGCATTAAGACAAAACATCTATATCCTACATTCATAATTTCAACAAGTAGGTAGTAATACATAGCATTAGGATAAAATATCTATATTCTATATTTATAATTTCAACAAGTGGGTAATAATACATAGAATTATGACAAAACATCCTTATCCTACATAATAATTTCAGCCAGGAAGACTAAAGGGCTAAAATTTTGCCACCCTAGAAAGGAAAACCTATCATAATTAAGTGAGACAAAAGAAAAAGAAAATGAGTCCCGAAATCAAAGGGACCTTGCCCCTTGTCTTAAGAACATTTTATCATGATTTTCAAAATACAAACCTCCTTTTGCTATGCATATCTTGACTAAGGGAGAGGAAAACAAAAACATGAGTTGTCTTTCCCTAAAAAAAAAAATCAAGTGCATCCTAATTGTGATAAGGTAGACCCATGATCATGAAAGTTGAACCACTTGATAGTTTATTTAAGGAAAACCCACCCTTATAACATTATAATTTCATCCAAGTGAGGGAGAGGAAAAATAAAAGCAAGGTAGAGTGAGGAAAAGAGAGAAAGAGAGGAGAAGAAAGGAAGGAAGAAGAAGGAGAAGTCTATAGCACTAAGTACTCAAGGTAAGTTAGCTTAATCTCCACTTGAATCCATCTTTTCTCTTCATCCTTGGGGTTCAAAATCTCCCCTCCTTCTCTTATTTAAGCTGTTAGAAAAGTTAAGGGAATGAAGGAATTTTGCTACTTCCTTCAAGAGGAAACAATAAAAAGAATCCATTCAGTGAGTTATGGAGATCTTTAGGTAGGTTTAACAATATCTCTTTTTGAAGAATTTTTTTGAAATTTGTAACATTTATATGGGATTTTGATCTTAGAACTTTGATGAAATTTACAATATTTGCTACTTTGATGATTGGTCATGGATATTGCTATATCATGTTACATGTTATTTTGCATATGATGGATGTTTTGAATATTTCGGTTGGTGTGGAAAGTTTTGCATAGGTATGGCTATGGGTGGTAAAATTTTATGACTTTTATGCTGCTATTTTGTATATTTGAATGTGGTGAAAAATTGATGGAATATAATTAGATGTAAAAAAAATTGAAGAGGATATAATAGAATGATGAAGTAAAACCTTAGAAAAGGTTTGCTTAGGAAACTAGATTTCAGAGTAGCGAGAGAAGCTTCTGTTTTTCAAATTCTGGGAAGAATAGGTTAGTAATTAAAAGAAATGGTTAACATGAAATATATATATATATATATATATATATATATATATATATATATATATATATATATATATATCTGTGTGTGTGTGTGTCACATATTTTTAGACACTGGAATCACTCAATTTAGAGTCCATATATGGTCAGATTAGTAAGTAGTGGTCAGAAAATGGATAACCAAGGAAGAATCTGTTAGGAAAGCTTCTGTTTTTGAATTTTTGGGAATATTCTGTAGGGAACTAATATAATCGGTTAACAAAAAAAATATAGATATATGTCTTACGGAAATTAAACCACTAGAATCACTCAATGGAGTTCATATGAGGGTGATATTGTCAAATTAGTAAGTAGAGGTAAGAACCTACCCGAGAAGAAATAACTTTTAATTTGAGGGAGTAATATCATTAAGATTCCTTAAGATTTCGCTAAAATTTTCAACAAAATAGTTTTAGAGAATTATTTTATTTTTAAATGGACACTAAGATCACCTAAGTCAGAGTTAAAATGAGGGCATTATTCTCTTATTAGTGAGAGAAGGTCAGGTAGGACAAAACTTGCATTAGGGAATAACACAACATAAAGCATGGCCATGTTCCAAGGCATGGCCAGACTATGTTCGGTGCTGGAAAGGGCATTTTGAAGCCTAAAGCATGGTTGTTTTACAAGAAATGGCCAAGCTATGTTACAGGATACGTTTAGGAAGTGTTGGAAACTGGTAAAACTTAGTTTCAACATTTTTCTACCCTAAATGAACCTCATTAACTATAGGATAATAATAGAAACTAAATTGAAGAACAATGCCGTATTAAATTTGTGAGAACATGTGTTGGAAATGATATAAGTAGGAGAAAAGTGACTAGAGGCCAAGTATAAAGAAAATGAAGAGATAAAATTAATATTTAAAACAGAAGAAGAATCTTATAAATGAAAATAATAAATGACTAGTGCATGCCATAGCCATTGCCATTGCATGAACTCCTTACCATCTTAAGTGTGTAATTTTGACATGAAAATATTTTATAAAGTGATACTTGAAATGATTATGTTCAAGTCATTATTACCAATGATTTTTGGTAATGATTATATTTTGATGAAAAATTATGGCATGTGAGTATAATGAACATACTTGTTATTAAAATCATATTTTTGGCTATTAATGTAAAAAAAAAAGAAATGAGCACGGTCACATGGCGGTCCGTGTAGTGCACCAGTAAGGGACGCCCTACCAATGGCTATGATTATGTTAATGAGAAAAGAAAGTGTGCCATGTCGGATGGAGCGAGAAAAGCCAGTTCCGGAGAGTAGAAAGTACTCACCCTGACCGGGGTTGCTTGATATGAAAATAAGTTGATAACCATCATATGATATTTTGAAAATAGTTATTCATGCTATACATGTCATAACTGTACGATTTTTATGTGCATAGATAAAGTTCATTTATGTGACCTAAATATATTTGTTGTAGTTTATATAGATCAACTATATTGATGATATTCATGATTTATTATTGAACCTACTGGATTTAATTCTCACTATATTTCTATATCATGTTCAGAAAACTAGTTGTGCAGATTTTTCTATGTCTCTGCCTTTTAGTCCATGTTGGAACGAGTTACTCTATATTGGGCAGATACCAAAAATTAATAAGATATTTTGTAATTGAGTTGGCTAAGATCCTGGAGAAAGTGCAATCACCTACAACCGTATCTCCAGAATTGGTCAACATGAATGAATAAGATGTAGATATTTATGTATTTGATTTTTGTACGTACGTTTTAATTAATGATGTGTATGTGAGCTCAGTATTGTAGACCTTAAACCTTGATTATATTTGGTTAAATTAATTGAATGTTATTTTGAGTTAAGTAATTATAAGTAAAGAGGTAATGAATTCATGGAATTTTAAAAATTTATAAATATATTTGTATGTAAAAAAAATGGAGTTGTTACAATTTAGGCATTGCTTGATAGATTGAGGCTTTCAAGCATAACCTGATATAATTATTTATCTCTAACTCTTCTGCTTGAGCTTAATTGACTTTTTATTTTTATACCCATGAAAGAGCCAAAAGCCAAATTTTATGATAAATATCCTTATTTTTAACCCTATTCACTCACTCCATGATTATTTTCTGAATGCTCATTTTGCAGACCTTTATTGACCAAAGGGTGGAAGGGTGGAACAAAGGAAAGAAAAGAAAAATTCAATGAAAAGGAAAGAAAATTTCAAAAACAAAAAGGAGAGAGAATGAAAGCCTATGTAGTGGGTGAAAGAAAAGAAATAGTAAATCATGGAAAATAATTAAATTGAAGCAAGAAAATGACTGTGGGTGAAAATTCCCCAAGCTTGAAAATCTCAAGAGATCATATATAATTATGTGGTGTAGGGTGATCAAGGTTAAATTTATATCTTTTACCTTACCCTATACTCTGGCCACTATAGGTAGTTTTAGCCTAAATTAGTAAAGAGTTATATGAAAAATAACCCTATGGAAATCCTAAATTAATTAGAGATCCACAAATCAATTTTTAAGATGTATAAACTCATCTGCGTAAAGAAAATTGATTGACCCAGAAAACACACACATACACAGGGTTTAAGAAAATAAAATTATGGATTGCATTTAACTTAATTTTTTGCATGGTTATGACTTTTTGGGATTTTTCTTGAAGCATATCTTTATATTATGAGGCAAAATCTTGGTAAGCCTAACACTCACTAAATACATTGATGTTTGTTTTTGTCATTAGTGATTATTTTGCTTGAGGACCAGCGAAAGGTTGAGTGTGGGATATTTAATATGTTTATAATTAAACAAGATTTTAATACCTTTAAACTTAATTTTTTTTAATTTAAGTAAACTAAGATTAGGAATTAATTTAGTTTTTTCTTTTGTGTTTTAGGAACAAAGAAGAAGAAAAGAAGAGGAAAAAAAGGAGAAAAATATGGAAAATGTTGAATTCTGATTCTTTGTCAATAATTGAGGCATATCTCTCTTATATGAATTCTGATTGAGGTGATTTCAGTGGCTACGGAAAGATAAGGCAATGAACTACAACTTTCATGTTAAGAACTTTGGGATATTCTGGAAAAATTTGGGATCCTTGTCCTAGCATATCCGAAGCGTTGCGGCATTGGCATACCCAAATAGGGAAAGTTATAGCACTGGAATATAGCACTGCAGTGCCCAGTCCCCAAATTACTGAAACATCGCAATACCCGAGCAAAGCACCACGGTGCCTGTTGCCATACCAAAAAAAGGAGTTTGCAATTTTTAGTCGTTTTGGCTCCAATTAAAGCCTAATGGGCCCAGAACTATCCTAGAAACAATCATAATTCATTTAAAAGTCCCCAATCTATAAATAAGGAGGAAAAACAAGGATAAAAAAATCAAGTTCTTAAGCATCTTCTTCTCTTCTTATCTTAGATTCTCTTATGGCCTTATGTAGGTAATTTCCTTTTTGTTGGTTGAGGAAGATTGAAACCTCAAGGATCCTTTATGCATTGTCAGATATGGATTTGAGTTTATTAGTTTAGTTTTAATTGAGTATTGATTATTTATCCATTCTTATTCTCGTGATTATTCCAATCGATAGCTAGGGTGAACACTAATGATTTCATTGTTTCAATCTAATGTTGAATCATATATTGAAAAAAGTTTTCATCATTGTGATTCAAGAGGAAAAGAGAATTAATAACTGTATGATTATGAATTATTAAACCTATAGTGAATGATTAACTAGATTAAATATAGCCAATGTGTTTATGTTGTTTTAGCTCTATCAATTTCTCTAATTCTTCTTGCAGTTAATAAGTTAAACTTTACCAATGTACTAAAGGTTTCTTATTAATTAGGGTTAGTTGAGACGATCGTCAGCAATTGGCTAAACCTAAGGAGGACCAGGGATAATATACCAATAGTAGATATTCAATTTAAGATTGATTATATTATCAATGATCAATGCAATTCCTTGACGGTGGCTATCAACCGAAACTAACTCTTTCATCATTAATCACACTCACTTATTTTGTTATTTGTGATTATTTTCTTTTTCCTTGTTTAAAGTATTCAAACCCTCATTTCAATTTCACAAAAGGTAATACGAGTCTTTGTGGAATCGACCCTTACTCCTACTATTACAGGTTAGCTTTGAGGTAAGGTATTTATTATATTTGGAGTACTCGCGACATAGGAAATATAAGGATAAGCTTGTTGGTTTTGGGTTTTGGTGGTGAGGAAACCATGGCGATGGTTAATGAAGTAAGAAATTAATCAAGTAATAAGAGATAGGTGTAAAAGATAATAATAATAAGCAAAGACTTAACGAAAGAAATGGTGGATTGAGTTATCAAATCCAAGTGGCCATATATATGATAAGTTAGGAAAGTATATGTATGTGTGTGTGCTCCTATATATATATATATATATATGGATACTTAAGTTAAGTTAGTAAGTGAATAAATAATAAGAAATGCATGCAAGGTATAATGATAAAGTAGAAGAATGCATGCTGGAAGTGTTTTCTCTTAAATGGCCAAATGCATGGATTGCAAAGAAAACATATGTAATTATATGTATTTATATCTATGTGTATGTTAAATAGGGATTGTGAATAAGGAAGTGATTAGTATAAGATTAAATGTCTATAGGTAAGTTGAGTGAGCTAAAAATTAAGAGTACAAAGTAACTAGACAAATGAATTAGTGGTGTAATTTGGTCGATTAAAGAGTCAAGGATGATCTTGTATAAAAAGAAATAAGAAAGTTGTAATAAAATTAGGTATTACACATTTATATGTAAGCATGCATTGTGATTATGTAAGGACTCAGTAATCTCTATGATTAGATGAAGAGGAAATAAGGGAAATTTTATTCTCTCTTTTCAGGTAGGCTGAAGTTAAGATGATGCATGTATATATAATACTAAACATAATAGTCATCCTATTATAATATCATAGGTACACTAGTTCAAGAGGAATGAATATAAGTGAGTTAAATATCTTAGGAACAATTTATAAGTAACTTAGAAACAAGGAAATTACTAATGCTTGACAAAGAAAATTATATGATATGCAAATGAATTAGATTATGTGATGAAAGAAAGAAAATTACCAAATGAATAGTGAAATTGACCAAACAAATAGTAACCCTTAACAACTAAATAGTAAATGTCTTAGTGATGTTAGCTTAATTTCAATTTCTTATAAAATAATGATCTTAGGATGAAAATAAGAATCTAAACCCCAAGATAAGGTAGATAAAAAAGTGATTGCATTAGTAACAAGTAGGAAAAATAATAATTAAATAAAAAGTATAACTTTAATGGAATTATAAGATGAAATTAATCAAGAATAATTGATATGCATTACTAGTTGGCTGAAACATGTGAATGAAAAGTATAAAATTAAGATAAACCTTAGTGTACATAATGATGATATAAGAAATTATTTAAAATAATGGTAAGTGGAAAAATAAAGAATATTACAAGTATGAATAAGTATATAAAACATGAAGAGCTAAGTAAATAATTCCTTAAGCACCTGCTAGATTAAATATAAATTAAAGATATAAAATTCTCTATTTAGAAAATAAGTAATATATGCCTATGTATAATTTTGAGTGATTACATGTTATGCATTATGTTAGAAGCAAATATATGGATATACTATGATGTATTAGTAATTGAAGAATCAATATAACACATTGGCTATCTTCAGGAAAAGAAAATGAAAATACAGAAGGGGTGATAGATGGGAAAATTATGTATAAATATGTTATTTTTTGTTCCTTATCTCGTTGTTGGCTTGTGATTATTTCTCTGTTTTTATTTGATTTGATTTTGTTATCTTGGATACTGCTTGGTTGTGTTATCTTTTTTGTAGGTAAAAAAATAGGCCCAAGAAACAAGGCAAAAATGAATATTTGAAGAGCTTTTTGGACTAAGAGCATGTCGAGGAGGAACCACGCAAAGAACAAGCTTCAGAAGATCTAGAAAAGGCTAAACCAACCTCAAGCATGGTCTGGCTATGCTCTATGTTTGAACCTGCGAATGGACCTCAAAATAGCCTCAAGCATGCCTAGCCGTGTCTTGTGGCACAGTTGTGCTTCTGGTCCAAAAATCTCTATTTTTTTATATGTTTTAGTGCAACCAATAAATATAGAGAGTCATATTCTGAGTTTCTCTTGTATTTTGAGGCAATTTAGAGTTAGGCTTTTATTAAGGTTTCAGTTTCTTTATGCTTTAGATTAGATTTTACATTGGATTCAAGATTGTACCTAGTTGGATTCATCTTCATTGCTTCATAATTGGTTTTATCTCTCTATCCCTATCTTTATTTCTCTTTTGAACAATTTGTATTGGAGAATCATGAATTGTTTAATGAAAATAAGTTTGATTCATATTCCAATAATGTCTAAGTAGATTTTATTCTATGATTAGGGAAACCCACTTATTATACTAATGTTGAATTATTGAATTTCCTTAGTGATTATTTGTTAGTAATCGGATTAAAGTGTTTGAACACTATTTTGTCTCAATCTTAGGTAGATAACTGATAAACTAAAAGGAGAAAGTTATTGCTAAAACCTAATAATTAATTAGAGGTATTTTAATCATGAAAGTAGGTTCAGATCCTCTAAGAATTAAACTTGTTAGTTAACATAAATCTTAAAGGGTTTAAGTTAATCTAAACTACGAAAGTAGGTAATTTGATTAATTTAGGTACTGTTTTAGACCTTGAAAGAGGCCAGTAATGAACTTAGGCTAAACTATGCCTTATCACTAAAATAATTACAATTGAAAATACTTATCTTGGTTGTTGAATATCATAAATATGGTGAACCCTAGTTCTAGGTTTCTTATAATCAAATTCCATTATATATCTAGTTTAATTGCTTACAATTTCCTGTTCAATATTTCTCTCAAACTCCATTGATTTAGAAAGTTCGTTTCATGAGATACTGGTAACTGACACATTGGTCTCTAAGGGATAAGACCCGTAGTTTTTAGTCTAACTACAACTATGTTGTACACTTGCGATATTTAAACACAATAACAAGTTTTTAGCGCTACTGCTAGGGAACAATCAGTGTCAATATTGGTTTAATTTGTGAATTAACTAGATTGAATCCTCTTATTACTTTTCTTTTCATTTTCATTTTTTTATTTGGTTAATTATATCTCTTGTTTATCTTTTGTAGGTGTGTTGTCCTTTTTTTGAAAAAAAAATCACGAACATCTTGCTAACTTTGATCCAAAAATTGAAAGAACTCTTTGCAGAAGGAAAAGATAAAGAAAATGTGATCGAATAGTGCATCTAGTCATAGAGAAGAAAAATAATCATCCATTGAAAGATTTCACTGCACACAACACCTAAGGCCTAAATTTCAATATCGTTAGACTGGCTGTAAAGGCCAATAATTTCAACTTGAAACATTTTCTTCTTTAGATGGTTCAACAAAATCAATTTGGGGGGTCCCTTATTGATGACTTGAATCTTCATTTATCAGTCTTTCTTGAATATTGTGATACCTTAAAGTTAAATAAAGTTTCTAAAGGTGATATCTAGTTAAGATTGTTTCCCTTCTCTCTAAGGGAGAAGGATAAAGCTTGGCTACATTCTTTGCCAATTAGATCTATCACACCATCGCAACAACTATTACAGGCTTTCTTAACTAAATACTTCCCTTCCATCAAGGTAGCTCAATTGCAAAACTAGATTATGACTTTTGTCCAAAGAACGAGATAATCACTATATAAAGTGTGGGAGTGATTCAAGGAACTCTTGAGATTGTGCCCTCATTATGGGCTAGGAAAGTGGCTCATCGTTCACACATTTTATAATGGACTTGTGTACAGTACTCGTATGTCAGTCGATACTATTGCTAGAAGTGCACTGATAAACAAAACTATAGATGAAGCATATACTCTCATAGAAGACATGGCTCAGAATCACTATTCTGAGTCAAGTGAACGAACTCCAGCAAAGAAACCAATGGGGAAGTATGAAATCGATGCACTATATCGCTTATCCTCTAAGGTGGATGTGTTGTTTTAGAATCTCAAAAAACCGAGTATCAATGCAGTTGGATCTTCTAATGCTTCATGTGAGATATGCAGTTGTATTGGTTATATTAGTGTTGAATGTCAATTAGGGAACTCTCCCCTCAAGATAATGAGTAGGCAAACGTGGTCAATAATTTTTCCCAAAAGAATAACCCTTTTTCCAATACATATAATCCAAGATGGAGAAATCATCCAAATTTATCCTATCATCTAAACCCAATTCCAGGACCTCAGAATCCATTTAGAAAATCTCCTATATATCAACTACCAAGTTTTTAGCCCCAAAGACCTCCCAATCCTCCACCTCTACCAAAGTATAATTTAAAAGCTCTGATGGAGAATTTTTTAATAACTCAATCAAAGCAGAATAAGGAATTCATAGCTCAAAACTATACAATGAATGAGGCCATAAAAGACTTAGCCTCTAAGGTTGATTCGCTAGCTACACATAATAAAGTGCTTGAGACATAAATTGATCAGTAAGCTAGCTCATTAAAAAGAACTATGGCCAACTTCCTTATTAAGTTAAGAACCCCATAGAGCATTGCAAAGCCATTGCTTTGAGGAGTGGTAAGTAGTTGGATGAGCTAGAAGGAAGAGGGGAAAAAAGAAGAAGAACCTCAAGTTCAGTTTGAAGAAGCAAAAGAGGAAAAGAAGGAATATGAGCCTAAGTATGTGGCTACCAAACCTTATAACCCACCAGTTTCTTTTCCCTCAGAGATTAGTTAAAGCAAAATTAGAGAAGTAGTACAGAAATTTTTTGGATATGTTAAATAAGCTATGCATCAATATCTCTTTCTTAGAAGTTGTTTCTCATATGCCCTCCTATGTCAAATATCTAAAAGACATCCTCTTAAACAAAAGAAAAATCTATGAGTATGGTATAGTGGCATTAAAAGAGGAACACATTATATTGATTCAAAATAAGCTGCCAACAAAGATCAAGGATCCAAAAAGCTTCTCTATCTCTTGTTCCATTGGAGACATGCACAACGACTAAGTATTATGTGACCTTAGAGCAAGTGTGAGCCTTATGCCTTCGTCTATATGTAAGAAGCTATAAATGGGCAACCTGAAGCCAAACACTCTTTCTGTATAGTTGACAAATCAATCAATCAAGCATCTACTGGGTATTTTAGAGGATGTCCTTCTAAAATATGGTCATTTTTTCATACATGTAGACTTTGTGATATTAGAGATGGAGGAAGATAATCAAATCCCCATCATTCTTGGAAGGCCTTTCCTAGCTATATCAGGTTCTATAATTATTGTAAAGGGTGGAAAGTTTTCCTTGAATATAGGGGATGAGAAACTTAAGTATAATTTAGCAACTGCAATGAAATTCCCATCTCTAGATGAACCTTGTTGTATGATTGACTTGACTAAACAAAATATGACTAATGATGTAATGAGACTCTATTCTACTGACCCACTTGAGCTATGCCTTGTGGAGAGTTCAATACCATGTGATGAATAGGTTGAAGCTGTAACATCCCGTAATTTTTAGATATTTTCCTTAGAAATTTTTCACCTTACATATATGCATAGAAATGTTCTAATATTAATGGAATAGGTAAAGAAAGAAAACCTAAGAGGAAATATTAGAAATAAACATGTTAAAGAAAGGTGAAATTCTTAGGTAAAGAAAGATAAATTTTTGTGAAGTAAGTAAAGGTCTTAAAATTTCAAGAAGATCGGATTAGAGTAATTTTTCTTAATTTAAGAGCAAAAGTTACTAAGTTTAGTATCTCCACCCGTAATTGGGCTTTAACCTATAGACACTTCATATAGAGTTTTTCTACTTCACATGAATTTTTAGCAAGCCAATAGGATAGCCCAAGGAAGAAATAAAACATAGACTTGGACTAGGATATAGAAATTGGACCGGTAGCCCAAAAATCATGAAAATGTGACCAAGCCCATTATGAAAGGAAGAATTTTAACCAAAGTAAGGAAAATGGGCAAGAATGAGCCCAAACCCAAGAGGAAAAATAAAAATAAAAATAAAATTAAAGTGATGAAATATTAGTGTAATCAAGATTAAGTGACATGGCATTAAGACAAAAATTTGACAAGTGGTGTGATTCTACATTCATCATTTTGGCAAGTGGCATAATAATACAAGGCTTTAGGACAAAAACATCTATATCCTACATTCATAACTTTAGCAAGTGGGTAATAATACATAGCATTATGACAAAACATCATTATCCTACACAAATAATTTTAGTTAAGTAAGGAAAATTCAAGGGCTAGAAATTTGCCACTTAAAAAGGCAAATCTATCATACTTGATTAAGACAAAAGAAAAAGGAAATGAATCCCTAAATCAAAGGGATCTTGCCCCATATCTTAAGAACATATCATCATAATTTCCAAAATACAAATCTCCTTTTTCTATGCATATCTTGACTAAGGAAGAGGAAGACAAGAACATAAGTTGTTTGTTTTCCAAAAATTCAACAAAGTGTATCCTAATTGTGATAAGGTAGACCCATGATCATGAAAGGTGAATTATTTGGTGGTCTATATAAGAAAACCCACCCTTACAACATTAGAATTTTGTCCAAGTGAGGGAGAGCAAAAATAGAAGCAAGGTAGTGTGAGGAAAGGAGAGGAAGAAAGGAAGAAAGAGGAAGGAGAAGTCTAGGAGACTAAGTGCTCCAGGTAAGTTTAACAATATTTATTTTTGAAGAAAACCTTTGAAACTCATAATATTTATATGAGATTTTGATCTTAGAATTTTGATGATTGGTCATGGATGTTGCTATATCATGTTACATATTGATCTTGCATGTGATGTATGTTTGAATACTTAGGTTGGTGTAGATAGTTCTGCATGGGTATGGCTATGGTTGACAGAATTTTAAGTTTCGGTATTTTAATTTCTGGGAACAATCTATAAGGAATTAAAATAAATGGTTAACATAAGAATTAAAGATATATGTGTCACGGATTTTTACCCACTGGAATCATTCCATTTGGAGTCCATATGAGGTAGCTATGGTCTGATTAGTAGTCAAAGGTCAGAAAATGAATCATCAGGGAAGAATATGTTAGGATAGCTTCGGTAATTTAATTTCTGGGAATTATTGGTAGGGAATTAAAATAAATGGTTAACATAAGAATTAAAGATATGTGTGTCATTGATTTTTAGCCACTGGAATCATTCAATTTGGAGTCCACATGTGGTAGATATGGTCCGATTAGTAAGCCAAGGTCAGAAAATGGTTCATCAGGGAAGATTATGTTAGGACAGCTGTTGTATTTTAATTTCTGGGAATTATCTGTATGGAATTAAAATAAATGGTTAACATGAAAGTTATATATCTATGTCTCATGGAAATATACCCACTGGAAATATGCAATTTGGAGTTCATATGAGGTAGATATGATCCGATTAGTAAGTAGAGGTCAGAAAATGTTTATTCAGGGAAGAGTATGTTATTAATGCTTTAGTTTTTGAATTTCAGGGAATATTCTGTAGGGAATTAAAATAGCGCGCCAACATAAAAATTATAGATATATGGCTCATGGATTTTTACCAACTGGAATAACGCAATTTGGAGTTCCAATTTGGGAGATATGGTCTAATTAGTCAGTAAAGGTCTGAACCTATCCGAGAGGAACTATCCTGTACTTTGAGGGAGTAATATCACCTTCGTTTCTTACTTTTTAGCTACAATATTCAACATAATAGTTTTAGATAATTGTTTTATCTTGAAATGGACACCAAGATCACCTACATCAGAGTTAAATTGAGGGAGTTATGCTCTGATTAGTAAGAGAAGGTTAGATAGGATGAAAACCTGCATCAAGAAAATAAAGAAATAAAATTAGTATTTAAAAAAAAAAAAGATGAATCTTAATAAATGACTAGTATAGCCATAGCCATTGCCATTGTATGAACTTCTTACCATCTGAAGTATGAAATTTTGACATGGAAATATTTTATAAAGTGATATTTGAAATGGTTATGTTCATGGCATGATTACCAATGATTTATGGTAATAGTTATATTTTGATGAACATATTTTTTATTGAAAGCATATTTTTGGCTATCATTGTGAAAAGAAAAGAAATAAGCACGGTCACATGGCAATCCGTGTGTTGCACCAGTAGGGGACGCCCTACCAACGGTTATGATCATGATAATGAGAAAAGAAAGAGAAAGTGGGCCATGTCGGACGGAGCGAGAAAAGCCCGTACCGGAGAGTAGAGGATACTCACCCTGACCGGGGTAACTTGAAATGAGAATAAGTTGATGGTCATCATATGATATTTTGAAAATGGTTAATCCTGTCATACATATCATTACAGTATGATTCTTATGTGCATAGATATAATGCATTCATGTGACTAAAGATATTTTCTGTAGTTTATACAGCTGAACATGACGTGATGAGCTTTACTGATGATAATTTATTGTTGAACTTACTGGGATTTAATTCTCACTATATTTCCATATCATGTTCAGAAAATTATTTATGCAGCTTTTGTTTCTAAGGCTCTGGCTTTTAGTGCACATTGGATCGAGTTACTTTATGTTGGGCAGATTTCAGAATCAAATAAGATGTTTGTGGTCGAGTTGGCTCAGATCCCAGTGAAGGTGCAACCACCCGCACCTGTATCTCCGGAATTGGTCAACCAAAATAAACAAGATGTAAATATCTATGTGTTTGATATGTTATACGTCTGTTTTGATTAATGACATGTATGTGAACTCAATATTGTATAATAATAAAGGAAAAAAAAAAGGTTGTTGATACCAACTTGTCACGTCCGTACTTTATGAACGCGAATACCGTTACTATCCGAAAAACTTTTCATTACACATGTGCAAATGATCTCACGATAACACATATTCAAATATTATTCAACGTTCATAAGTTTACAAAAACCAATAATTATACATGCCAAATCTATATACATCAAGTTTACAGCGGAAAACAAGGATCTTGCCTGTGACTTTCAGAGCAACACTAGAGTACAAATATATTACAATATAATACACTGAGAGCCTAGAAACAAGTTAGGCTCACCACTGAGGCACGACACCTAGTCGGTCAAGTAGCTGCGGGACCAAATTCTGGGTCTTTATCTGAAAAATATGTCAACCACGTGTAGTGAGTTTTACAACTCAGTGAGCAGATAATACCTCCTATGACCTATCAGGTCAACATAGGGATGTACTCATATAATAAACATTTTATGTTATCAAAATTTACATTTCAGAAGTACATCCACATGGGACCCGCATTTTCAAATATTCTCTGTTCAAAAATCATAATCAGGTCTTTCAAACCATATGCGGTACTGTATAAACAATGCTCATATCAAGTTCAAAATCATGTTCAATACTACAAAATCAATTATCAAATAATGTTATGCATCAAATATTTCTCATAAAATATTCGGAGGATCCCACATCAGAACCACCACATCAGAGTCTAATCCCCTTCCGTACTTTGGTGGTATAGGATTTGCCTAAACTCAGCCTCTTGCTGAGGTTTGCCCTACTACCATTCAAGAGGACACGCGAAGGGACTCTATGTGGGTCTTTCCCAAGCACACAGCAAGGGAAGGCAAATAACATCTCATATAACTGGCATCTCGCCCATATATAGGAGGCATTCCGCTCTCCTTCACATATAATCTCCCGTGTGTTGGCCCTCACACGAGGCTAGCACCACCTCCCCTGCTAGCTGAGGCAATCAAGGTGCACCAGGGCTAACATTCCCTGCTGTTAGCAGACAGTGATTCCAATAGGATTCCTCCACCAATACCAGATGCACATATGCCATTTAATACAGTATAAAATTCTCAATATAAAACAGACTTTCAGTCTCAGTTTATTTCCTCTGTCAAAACTTCCCACTCAGGGGAATCATTTACATATGCCTATATTCGAGGTAAAAATATCACTGTATAAATCAACATGATTTCCATTGTCATATAATGAGAAATGCATTTAGAAATAACGTATTCAAAGCATTTCAAAACCTATTTCAAAAATCATACTCTTCTTGAACTAGATATCGTTTCTCAACCATTCCAGATATTCAAAATCATTTCAGAAACATATAAATGTACAAATAACATGTAATCATATTCATTTATCAATGTAAAGTTCAAGAAGAGTAAAGATAAGCTATAGGAAGAATTATCTACTCACAGGGTAAGGGCTCCGAATTGGGCAGCCCTAAAATCCTCTTTTATAGTTTGAATTTGACCAAATAAGCTTTAAAAACGTGTCCGGAAGGTCCAAAAACCTAGGAAATGACTTCCGGGGCTTGGTCAACGCTGGTCAATGCAGGGGGTACTATTCACCGCCGGAGTTACTATTCATCCGCCACTATTCATAGCCGAAATTACTATTCATCCGCCACTATTCACGGCCAAAAGCACTATTCACCGCCGTATAAAAAGTTACCAAATGACAAAAAAAATTACATATCCTAATGTTTATCAAGCTTCTGAACCCATCTACGGTGTTAGATTTCTAATTTGAAGTCTCTAAGTAAGAGTTTCAGAAGTTACCTTTTACCGAGATTTTCTACTTCAGATCTACGGCGATTCAACGGTGGATTTGAAAAACTGATCGGTCAGAACTAAAGTATTCTTCGTCTTGAATCCAGAAATACCCTCAGTTTTTAGATCAGAAGCCCATAGATACTCCAGATCGAGAGAAGAAAATTGAAAGTACTATTCACTCCTATGCACTATTCACTCCTCCTCTCCGTTTTCAATTTTGTTGCAGACTAACCTACGGTTTCCTTTTTATGTTGTCATTTGTTTTTTTTTTAATATAATAATAATTATTAAATAATTAATAATTATATTTTCTTTTATAAAAATTCATATAAATTCCGTTTTTCATCATAAAATATCCCAAAAATTTCTAAAAATTTCCATTCTCATAATTCTTTAGTTAAACTCTTAAATCATAATTTTTCATGATAAAAATCTCAATAAAACAAATTATTAAATAAATATCTTTATACATAATAAAAGAAAGAATATTTCTAAAAATATAACAAAAATTCATTTGAGGCCGGTATAATTATTTGAAGCAACACAATAATTATTTTATTTAAAAGTCTACTTACTTTTAGCAAACATAATTATTTTTGAACAAATAAAAATATATTTGCTTATAGTACGCGCCAAAATAGAAATTCTCATATTTTCTTTGTACTTCTTTAACACATGTAGTAAACATACATATTTCTTACGGTTCTTATTCCCATTTTCGAAATTCTCGCTTTTATTTCAAATTTTCTTTAATTGAAATTTTCGCTAAATTTTACGGTTATTACATTTTCCCCCCTTAAAGAAATTCGGTCCCCGAATTTCATCGCCATAGTTGCAGATAAATACTAACCTCATTGTTCAAACAAATGCGGATATCGGGCGCGGATGTCATCTTCTCTTTTCCACGTAGCTTCCTCAGATGAGTGATTTTGCCATATCACCTTAACCATAGAAATATCTCGTGACCGCAACTTCTTCACTTGTCGATCAGCAATAGATATCGGCTTTTCCTCATAGGTTAAATTCTTATCCAATTGAATTTCCTGGGGTTGAATGACATGAGTAGGATCCGGTAAGTATTTCCGTAACATAGACACATGAAATACTGGATGAACATTACTCAGTTCTGGTGGCAGAGCTATACGATATGCTACTGCACCTATTATGTCCAATATCTCAAAAGGGCCTATATACCGAGGGCTTAACTTCCCTTTCTTTCCAAATCTCATCACTCCTTTCATGGGTGAGACTTTCAGGAATACTTGTTCACCCTCTGAAAATTCTAACTCCCTTCGTCTATTGTCAACATACGGCTTTTGTCTACTTTGAGCTGCCTGCAACCTTTCTCTAATCAACTTTACCTTGTTCAAAGCTTCTTGTACAAGATCTGGCCCTATAAGTTTAGCCTCGCCCACTTCGAACCATCCTATGGGGGATCTGCACCGTCTACCATACAAAGCTTCAAATGGGGCCATCTGTATACTAGTCTGGTAACTATTATTATATGCAAATTCAGCCAAAGGCAAATACATATCCCAACTTCCACCAAAATCAAAAATGCAGGCTCGGAGCATGTCTTCTAAAATATGAATCGTACGTTCAGACTGACCATCAGTTTGGGGATGGAAAGCTGTACTCAAGTCCAACCACGTTCCTAATGCTTCTTGAAAAACTTTCCAAAATCGTGCCGTGAACTGCGGCCCTCGATCCGATATAATCGATATAGGAACTCCATGTAGCCTAACTATTTCATTTAAATAGAGCCTTGCATACTGAGCTACATTGTAGGTTGTTTTCACAGGCAGAAAGTGTGCTGACTTCGTCATACGGTCTATAATGACCCAGATAGAATCATTTCCCTTGGGAGTTCTTGGTAATCCAGTGATAAAATCCATAGTAATTCTCTCCCATTTCCATTCTGGTACATAAACGTTATTAAAGGTTTGAAGGATTTATTGCTACGTATGTTCAACATATTGATTAAAGGATTTGAGGATAAAAATAGATGATAGATTAAGATGATGATATTCAGGGGATGATGTTGATATATGAAAAAAAAAAAATTGACTTGATAGAAGTTTGGAATAAGAAAAGATAGTTACACAATATGAAGGTGTATATGTTCCTTTATATGTGTGTTTTCTAATATCGACCCATAGATATATCCATGCGGGCTAGAGGATATCAATTGAAGAACTTATGAGTGAAAGAAATCCTTATGGTTAAGTTATATGGCAAAAATCACTCAAGTGAATACACATATTAAAAAGTAAAGATGTCATACAGAAAAGATATCTCTAATTATTTAGGTAATAAGTTTGGTAACTCTGAATAATGCCTTAATTTCATTCCCTACATGTGGTAGGATGGATTGAAATTCGGGGACCGAATTTCTAAAGGGGGGAAGAATGTAACATCCCGTAATTTTTAGATATTTTCCTTAGAAATTCTTCACCTTACATATATGCATAGAAATGTTCTAATATTAATGGAATAGGTAAAGAAAGAAAACCTAAGAGGAAATATTAGAAATAAACATGTTAAAAAAAGGTGAAATTCTTAGGTAAAGAAAGATAAATTTTTGTGAAGTAAGTAAAGGTCTTAAAATTTCAAGAAGATCGGATTAGAGTAATTTTTCTTAATTTAAGAGCAAAAGTTACTAAGTTTAGTATCTCCACCCGTAATTGGGCTTTAACCTATAGACACTTCATATAGAGTTTTTCTACTTCACATGAATTTTTAGCAAGCCAATAGGATAGGCCAAGGAAGAAATAAAACATAGACTTGGACTAGGATATAGAAATTGGACCGATAGCCCAAAAATCATGAAAATGTGACCAAGCCCATTATGAAAGGAAGAATTTTAACCAAAGTAAGGAAAATGGGCAAGAATGGGCCCAAACCCAAGAGGAAAAATAAAAATAAAAATAAAATTAAAGTGATGAAATATTAGTGTAATCAAGATTAAGTGACATGGCATTAAGACAAAAATTTGACGAGTGGTGTGATTCTACATTCATCATTTTGGCAAGTGGCATAATAATACAAGGTTTTAGGACAAAAACATCTATATCCTACATTCATAACTTTAGCAAGTGGGTAATAATACATAGCATTATGACAAAACATCATTATCCTACACAAATAATTTTAGTTAAGTAAGGAAAATTCAAGGCCTAGAAATTTGCCACTTAAAAAGGCAAATCTATCATACTTGATTAAGACAAAAGAAAAAGGAAATGAATCCCTAAATCAAAGGGATCTTGCCCCATATCTTAAGAACATATCATCATAATTTTCAAAATACAAATCTCCTTTTTCTATGCATATCTTGACTAAGGAAGAGGAAGACAAGAACATAAGTTGTTTGTTTTCCAAAAATTCAACAAAGTGTATCCTAATTGTGATAAGGTAGACCCATGATCATGAAAGGTGAATTATTTGGTGGTCTATATAAGAAAACCCACCCTTACAACATTAGAATTTCGTCCAAGTGAGGGAGAGCAAAAATAGAAGCAAGGTAGTGTGAGGAAAGGAGAGGAAGAAAGGAAGAAAGAGGAAGGAGAAGTCTAGGGGACTAAGTGCTCCAGGTAAGTTTAACAATATTTCTTTTTGAAGAAAACCTTTGAAACTCATAATATTTATATGAGATTTTGATCTTAGAACTTTGATGATTGGTCATGGATGTTGCTATATCATGTTGCATATTGATCTTGCATGTGATGTATGTTTGAATACTTAGGTTGGTGTTGAAGTTCTCGAGGAATAAAATATAGGAAGTAGGATTTAAGTTAGTCTTTGAACTCTTAATTTGGAAATATAGAGAATATTCTGAGAACCATGTCCGGAAATAATGTAGGTTATCAAGATATTTGTGTTAAAGGATTATATCATGCTAAATTGAGTCTAGTATCTAGGATGTGAATTATGTTGGAATTGAGAATTCATGTATGAGTAATTGTTAGGAAAAAAAAAAAACACAAATCTTCTTCAAATGATTGGGTGAATTAAATGGGATTGGCATAAGCTAGAATGAGGTGCTTTTGGATATGATAGAAGAAATAATTGGTATCAGAGCAGGTCGATCCTAGATGGCCAGTGGGTGGATGGTTATCTGAATCGATCTTATAGTGTCTTGAGTATGTTGTGGTTGTGCTGTGTAGGGGATCAGTGACTCATATAGGTAAGAAATTACTAGTGTTTCTTATCTATATGCCGAGGTGGTGTTATGACTGCTGTTAAATATTGTTTTGAAATTAACTATTGGGCTTGATCACCTCAATAGTAGCATAAATTTATTTTTTTTCCACAGTAGGAAATGGCACCACCAAGGCGGAATCCGGCAAACAATGCGGAGAAAATCTTGCACAACCTTGCCACAGCAATTCGAGAATTTGGTATGGATTTACTCCTTAGAACCCAACTAGTATCTATATCCCTATATAGAATGATATCGATTGAATTTAAAAAAAAATTGTGATTTGTGAAAAGTGCATGTCTAAGGAAAGCTCTGGCAAGGAAAGACTTGGTACTTAAGCGTGTCCATTAGTGACCCACCTCTCTTTCCTGGGAACTTTTCTGGTGCGCTGTTTACAGACTACAATTACTATCCAGTTACCGAGATATTAGTGTGGAATTTTAACATGGAATTTACCCTAGTACTCATATAAAATTTTCAAGAAGTTTTGAAAGTGCCGGTTTTATTTGAAAAATCTTAGTATGCTCCGTGGTTGCAGTATTTCCACATCAGAAAAGAATTATTCTAGTTACTGGAAAAAAAAAATTTACAAGACTTGTTAGACAAGGGATTTAAATGCCCTAGTACTTTTATTTGGAGTGCTCTAGTTCTATTTGTGAAAAAGAAAGATGGATCACTATGACTATGCATAGATTGTAGACAGTTGAATAAGGTAACAATGTAGAATAGAAACCCATTAGCTCGTATAGATTACCTGTTTGACCAGTTATAAGGTGTTCAATATTTTTCCACAAATAGATTTGGGATATGAGTAACATTAATTAAGGATAGGAGAAGAGGATGTAGGACTTATTATGGGCATTATGAGTGCTTGGTGATGCATTTAATTGACAAACCTTTAGCTGCATTCATAAATTTAATGAATAGTAATTAGGTCATCCTTGGAACAATTTGTTATTATATATATGGTTGATATACTAGAATATTTCAAAAGTTCAGAGGATCATAAGCAACATTCAAAGATAGTTTTACCAACTCTAAAGGAGTGTGGTTGGTAAATATGGTATACAAGTAGAGTCTAAGAAAGTAAAAGTAGTACAATAATAGCTACGTTTTACTACATTTAAAGATATATGTGTCACAGAGTTTTAACCACTGGAATCATTCCATTTGGAGTCCATATGAGGTAGCTATGGTCTGATTAGTAGTCAAAGGTCAGAAAATGAATCATCAGGGAAGAATATGTTAGGATAGCTTCGGTAATTTAATTTCTGGGAATTATTGGTAGGGAATTAAAATAAATAGTTAACATAAGAATTAAAGATATGTGTGTCATGGATTTTTAGCCACTGGAATCATTCAATTTGGAGTCCACATGTGGTAGATATGGTCCGATTAGTAGTCAAAGGTCAGAAAATGAATCATAAGGGAAGAATATGTTAGGATAGCTTCGGTAATTTAATTTCTGGGAATTATTGGTAGGGAATTAAAATAAATGGTTAACATAAGAATTAAAGATATGTGTGTCATGGAGTTTTAACCACTGGAATCATTCAATTTGGAGTCCACATGTGGTAGATATGGTCCGATTAGTAAGCCAAGGTCAGAAAATGGTTCATCAGGGAAGATTATGTTAGGATAGCTTTTGTATTTTAATTTCTGGGAATTATCTGTATGGAATTAAAATAAATGGTTAACATGAAAGTTATATATCTATGTCTCATGGAAATATACCTACTGGAATTATGTAATTTGGAGTTCATATGAGGTAGATATGATCCGATTAGTAAGCAGAGGTCAGAAAATGTTTATTTAGGGAAGAGTATGTTATTAATGCTTTAGTTTTTGAATTTCAGGGAATATTCTGTAGGGAATTAAAATAGCGCGCCAACATAACAATTATAGATATATGGCTTATGTATTTTTACCAACTGGAATAACGCAATTTGGAGTTCCAATTTGGGAGATATGGTCTAATTATTCATTAAAGGTCAGAACCTATCTGAGAGGAACTATCCTGTACATTGAGAGAGTAATATCACCTTCATTTCTTAATTTTTCGCTATAATGTTCAACATAATAGTTTTAGATAATTGTTTTATCTTGAAATGGACACTAAGATCACCTACATCAGAGTTAAATTGAGGGAGTTATGCTCTGATTAGTAAGAGAAGGTTAGATAGGATGAAAACCTGCATCAAGAAAATAAAGAAATAAAATTAGTATTTAAAAAAGAAGATGAATCTTAATAAATGACTAGTATAGCCATAGCCATTGCCATTGTATGAACTTCTTACCATCTTAAGTATGAAATTTTGACATGGAAATATTTTATAAAGTGATATTTGAAATGGTTATGTTCATGGCATGATTACCAATGATTTATGGTAATAGTTATATTTTGATGAACATACTTGTTATTGAAAGCATATTTTGGGCTATCATTGTGAAAAGAAAAGAAATAAGCACGGTCACATGGCAATCCGTGTGGTGCACCAGTAGGGGACGCCCTACCAACGGTTATGATCATGATAATGAGAAAAGAAAGAGAAAGTGGGCCATGTCGGACGGAGCGAGAAAAGCCCGTACCGGAGAGTAGAGGATACTCACCCTGACCGGAGTAACTTCAAATGAGAATAATTTGATGGTCATCATATGATATTTTGAAAATGGTTAATCCTGTCATACATATCGTTACAGTATGATTCTTATGTGCATAGATATAATGCATTCATGTGACCAAAGATATTTTCTGTAGTTTATACAGCTGAACATGACGTGATGAGCTTTACTGATGATAATTTATTGTTGAACTTACTGGGATTTAATTCTCACTATATTTCCATATCATGTTCAGAAAATTATTTATGCAGCTTTTGTTTCTAAGGCTCTGACTTTTAGTGCACATTGGATCGAATTACTTTATGTTGGGCAGATTTCAGAATCAAATAAGATGTTTGTGGTCGAGTTGGCTCAGATCCCAGTGAAGGTGCAACCACCCGCACCTGTATCTCCGGAATTGGTCAACCAAAATAAACAAGATATAAATATCTATGTGTTTGATATGTTATACGTCTGTTTTGATTAATGACATGTATGTGAACTCAATATTGTATAATAATAAAGGAAAAAAAAAGGTTGTTACAGAAGCTATTGTACGTGCAAAGTTGCTTAATGAGAGTCATATTTTCTCTTCAAAGGCAAGGATAGAAAAACTTGAAGTAGACCTCAATCAAAAACAAGCAGTTATGAAGAAAGTTAAAACTCCAAAGGTATAACTTAAATTACTTCCTCTTAACCTTAGATATATAGTAATAAAAATATGGAGTAAGGCAACTGGATCTTTCAAGGTTAATAGGGAATGCCTCAAGCATTATTATATAGGACAACCAATCAGGCAACAATTCAAGCATTATGATACGGGATAACTGATCGAGAAGGGAGTTACCCAAACTCTCTTAGAGCCCCTTTCAATCTAAAAGCATGCCAAAAGAGTCAAGCTCACGACCTTAAACAAGCACTACGTGTGAGACAACCAACATTTTAGTCTTAAGTTTCACTTTATTTTATTGCTTTTGATTTTTTTTGGAACTTGTTTTCACTTTAAGTCTTTTATTTTCTTTATTTTTGTTGGTAAGATGTATTTCTGGGTGATTTTTCATGTTAAATTTTATATGTCATAACGTAGGAAAAAGATAAAACTTAGGAGGAATTTTGAATAATGGCATAAATTGAAGAAAATACCATTTCCAACACCAAGCAAGGGCAAGCCGTGTCAAAAGATTCAGTAATGCCCTAGGCCTTCACAAGAAATGGACAATCCAGACCTAAACAGGGTATGTCATGTCCTATAACATAGTCGTTCCCTATGCACTCCCTCAAATTGAGAAATTCTAGCCCTTAGCACAGCATACCCGTGCTTTAAAGCATAGTCATGCCCAAAAAAGAAGAGAGAAAGAGCATGCACAAAAATTATCAAGAAACTCGCCATGAGCTTTATGCTTGTCATATTTATCAAGCAACTCGCCATGAGTTTTACGCTTGCCATAATTACCAAGCAACTCCCTATGACCTTTACGCTTGCCATTCAATCTCATTATAATATGACATGCATCATTTTCACAAGTATATAGCTTTACAAATCAATGCATCGTACACATAATATTTACTTTATCAAATAATCATAAATACATTTAGAACTACATATTCAATGAGTTCCAAAATCCATTTCTAAAACTATACTCTTCTTGAACTATGTGTCAGTTCGTAAGCAAAATATATATTTTAACACATTTTAGAAACTTATAATAGCATAAATAAATTATAAAAAGAAACAATTATACATTTATAGTTCAAAAAGAGCATGAGGTAAGTCATAGAAAGAATTATCTACTCACAAGGAAAGGGTTCCAGATTGGATAGCCCTAAAATGTAATTTTTCAATCTACATTTGACTAAACAGACTTAAAAAACGTGTTCAGAAGGTCCAAAAATCAAGAAAATGAATCCGAGAACTTGGTCACTATTCATGACTGGAAAATACTATTCACAAAAAAAAAGTTGTTAGATAGCTAAAATTTTTCATATCCTAAGGTTTATCTAGCTCTTGAATCCATCTACGATACCAAATTTTCAATTTGAGGTCTCTAAGTAAGAGTTTAAGAGTTTAACTTTTTCTGAGATTTTCTACTTCCGATCTACGGCGATTCTACGGCTGATTTGAGAAATTGTTCGGTCACAATCATAGTATTCTCCATCCTTAATCTAGTGGTACCCTTAGTTTTGAGATTAGAGGCCTATAGACACTTTAGATTTAGAGAAGAAAAAAAAGATTACTATTCACACTATTCATTCTCTTCCATTTTCACGTTTCGGTTTCCGTCTCCCCTCCCCCTTTTCTTTATTCTTTATAATAATTATTCTTATTATTATCTAATAATTATATAATGGAATTTTATTTTATATATATATTCATATAAATACCGTTTTTCACCCTAAAACATTTGAAAAATTTCTAAAAATTTACATTCTCATAAACCTTTAGTCAAGCTCTTAAATCATGATTTTTCATGATAAAAATCTTAATAAAAAAATTACAAAATTAATATCTTTATACATAATAAAAGAAAAAATATTTCTAAAAATACAACAAAAATTTATTAAAGGCCAATATAATTATTTTAAGCAAAATAATAATTACTTTAATTAAAAGTATACTTGCTTTTAACATAACATAATCATTTTTAAACAAATAAAAATAAATATTTTTATAGCAAAACATTATTATTTAAATATAAAAATTACGCGATGTTATATTCTTCCCCCCTTAAGAAATTTGGTCCCTGAATTTCACCCCATCCTACCAAATGTAGGGAATGAAATCAAGGCATAATTCGGAGTTACCAAACTTATTATTCAAATAATTGGGGATATCTTGTATGTATATCATCTTTACCTTTTAATATGTCTCTTCACTTGAGTGATTTTGCCATATAACTTAACCATAGGGATTTCTTTCATCCATAAGTTCTTCACTTATCGATCAACAATAAACATCGACTGTACCCATAGTTAAGCCAAATTTTTGTCCAATTAATTTTTTTGGAATTAGGTAACATAAGAAGAATCTAATAGGTACTTCCTTAGCATCGATGCAAGAAAGTCTGTACTCAATCCTGATCGCAAGGTTAGGCAATGTATTAATATGCCTACTTTGTTCAAGTTTTCAAAAGATTCTATATACTAGAGTTTAACTTTTTCCTTCTTTCCAAACCTCATTGCTTCTTTCATTAGTGAGTCCTTCAAGAATATGTGGTCACCAACTAATAATTTCTAGTGCTCAACATTTATGATCCTTATAGACTTTTGACCTGTATTGAGTTGCTTGTATTTTTTTTTATTCCATTTGACTTTATCAATGACATCTTACCATAAGTCTAACTCCACTGAGTCATCAAACAAAAAGTTTGTAACACCTTTACTTTAGGAATTAAATCATCCAATAACACTTTATTATAAGCAAATTCTGTTAAGGGATCTCCCTCCAAACTCGGAGACATACGCTTAAAGCATACTTTCTAAATTAACATCATCGATTTAGGTTAATCATATTCTATCTATTTCTTGATATTCCAAATTAAATTCGAAAAACTTAACCTTATTCAACTCATCCACCTATTAGGAGTCCTACGATACTTAATGTAAAACTTCAAATAGTGCCATTGTTTGTAAGGCCTGATAATTACTAATATGGACAAGTTCAACTAAGGATAAATGATTTTCTCTAAAATTTCACCAAAATTATATAATGATACCTAAAGCATAATTTCTAATGTATAAACACATCATTTAAATTTACTATTAGCTATACTATAATCTAGTTAAGATCCTAAACTTCTTGATTAGCTCTCTTAAAACAATATATTCAATTCTTACTTGCTAACATATCAAACAACCAAAATATTTCACTTGTATCTTCTTTTACCATTATACTAGTAAAATTATTTCATATCTTAGTATATCCTTATTGTTTCGAGTTATCCAAGTTCACAATCTATGACTTCCTCTAAAATCTCCTTTCTCAACAATTGTTCACACGTGAATTTCCAATCTCAATATAATTCACATCCTAGGTACTAGAATCAACTTAGCATAGTATAAACCCTTAACACAAATACCTTGATCGCTTTACATTATTTTCGAACATTGTTCTCAAATTATTCTCCTTTCCCTTCTCAACCACATTAGGTAAACTTAAGTGTTCTTCATACCTTAATACTCATTCAGTATATACTGTAAACTCATTATTCTTTCTAATTTTCACATAGTCTGCCAACTTACACAGTTATACATACTTGATATAATTTTTTTTAATACGTTCTTTGTTAGATAAATTCTTTCAAAATCTCCATATTTTCAAATTAAGAGTTCAAAGATTAATTTAAATCCTACTTCCCATATTTTATTCCTCAAGAACTTCAACACCAATAATAATCTTGATTACATTCGTCAAAATACCATAAGGCCATCATCCGTCTATTCTTTTCAAACTTTTCATTACTTTAACCTACTAACAACTTGGACATCATAATAATTGAGTTTCAAAGAAAATAAATTAACTTTTCTTATAATGAGGGAAAAGAACTTTGTATTTAATGCCAAACATTAATAAGGGAGAATGTAGTAGAACAGATAAAAAGCATAATAGAAAACGGTGCCAAATAGAAAGTCAAAAATTTGAACAAAACATTGAAAAAAAAATTAATATCGGCAGCCGTAATTCTTGAAAATCTGTAAACAAAATCTAGCTATTATTTCAGCAAAAATCAGTGGCTACAAATTTTGAATATATGTGCCAAAATCTACTTTAAAGCTGTAGATATTCGGTAGAAAAGAAACATTTATGAACTTATAAAAGTCTGTGAAAATTAAAGAATACGTAGTTAACTGATAGGATGCACTTGATTGCTTCAAAATAGATATAATCAATCAACTGTAAAATAACCAGTCAAAATTAAAATTTCTCAAAATAGCTAGTTGACTTAATAATACCGATAGTGAACTGGCAAAAACATTGGGAAAACAAAATAAATCATTTGATTGTCTCTCTTCAACAACTAACTTGTTTACATTTTCTCTATTTTTTTTTACAATCACGCCTATCTCTTACAACTTCCGTACAAGAATCAAGACATCAATGCTTCATCAAGGACAACAAGGAAAATAAATATTTCTAGTGGTATTGTAACCTTATTCTCTTTATATGCCTAATATGAGTGACTATCACAACTACTGTACATATACATGCTTGCCGTCATTTTTGAAAATTTCACCTTCAATTTAGTTTATATCCACTAATCACTCACATAACTATTCTAATTATTTCTGGCCTATTCGCATAGCTATCATAGGTATGCCTTTTCTGAATTCTATAAATGCACACATTAATATCTTTACTTTCATACTCAAAGTTAAAGTGTGTGCAACTATGGAGGGAATCACATTCCGTCAATTTCGAAATATTTGTGTCTTTTGTGGTTCTAGTCCTGGAAAAGATGGAGAGTATGTGAAAGCTGCACAAAACCTAGGTATGGTGCTGGCTAGGAGAAAGATTCATTTAGTCTATGGTGGAGGTAACCGTGAATTAATGGGGTGTGTGTCTACAGCTGCACATGTAGAAGGATATCAAGTTCTAGGTATTATTCCTACAGCTCTAGCTGCATCCAACATCGTAGGAAAGACAATTAGGGAAGAGTTTAGGGTAGCTTCCATGCATGAGTGCATGGCTAGAATGATGAGCAATGCTAATGCCTTCATTGCCTTACCAAGTGGTTTTGGTACTTTAAAAGAGATTTTCCAAATAGTTACTCTAAAGTACAAATACAATATAAATCAAAATCTATGATCCATGGAAACAAAGTAGGCTCACCCAAAAATCAAGTCGTCTAACTATGGATGTACTCATATTTTAAAACCTCCTATGACGTCTTAGGTCAACATATGGATGTACTCATATTTTAAAATTTGTCACAGAAAATACAATTCAGAAGTATATTCATATGGGATCAGCATTTCAAATATTCTCAGTTCATATCACATTCTGATATTCAAAATGTAACATCCCCAATTTTTCCTTATGTTACTAATTGGAATTTATTTCTTTCAGAGTGGAGAAAGCATATTGGATCTCAAGAGAGGATTAAATTATTTTATAATTTTACTCAAATCAAACAAGATCTTAGGATGGTTAAAATGGCATTATATAATTTAATTGAAATGGAATTTATGTAAATTTCTTGAGATGACATTTATGTAAATTTCTTAAGATGGCATTTATGTAAATTCTTTAAGATGGTAGTTTTGTAAATACTTTAGGATGACAGTTTTGTGAATAATGGAAGATGGCAAAGTTGTAAATATTGGGTGGTAGGTAGGAAATTTTTTAATTATTATAAGGGAGGTAGCTGAGGAAAAATGAGTGATAATTATGAGGGAGAGAAAGGAGTGCCGATAAGGAAGAGGAAGAAAAGAGAAAAAAAAAGGAAAGGAAAAGAAAGAGGAGGAAAAAGAAAGAGGAGGAAAAGGAAGAGGAAGAAGAAGAAGAGAAAGAGGAAGAAGAAGAAGAGAAAGAAGAAGAGAAAGAGGAAGATGAAAAGGGAATCAAGCATCAAATTTAAAGATTTGTTTGAGGTAGGTTTAACATCTTCTAATAAATTTTGTACAAAATTATATATATGCTTTTAGATTTTTTTTAGATGTGATTTTGAATAACATGTGGTCTGAATATTTATATGAAATTATATTTTGGTTGTATGGACATGCATATGGGTGCATGGGATTACATAAAAGAAAAACAAGGGAGAACTTAGCCTAAGCTGAATTTCGGAATAATTTGGTAAGCCTCTATTTTTGGAAGTTTGGAAAAATTCAACAAGGATTTTAAAGAAATGGTCAACATGTTAATTGTAGATATATGTCTCATGGATCTATAGGCTCTAAAAGTATTTCATTTTGAGTTCATATGAGTGAGATATGGTTAATTAATTGAGCATAGGTTAGAATCAAGGATAGTAAAAATAATCATTTTTATCTTTAATGTTTGGAAATAATCTATAAGGAATTTAAAGAAATGATAAACATAAAAGTGGTAGATAATTGTATTAGACTTTTATTTTCTTTGCAATCACCTCAATTGGAGTCAATATAAGGGAGATATGACTGATTAATTGAGCAGATGTCAGAATTAGTCTAGAATTCTGATTGGTAAAATAAGTATTTTAATTTTTAATCTTTTAGGAATAATCCGTAAGGAATCTGAAGACATGATAAACATGAGAGTTGTAGATAATTGTCCTAGATTTTTATAGGGTTTGAAATTAACTCTATCGAAGTTTGTATGAGGGAGATATGGTTGAATAAGTGAGAAAAGATCATAGAACACGGCTTGGCCGTGTTCTGTGTTGCCTTAGCATGGGTAGGCCGTATTCGGGGCTTTTTTTAAGTATGTTTGAAGTATTTTTCAAGCATGGCTATGTCTTGAACATGGCGAAGCTGTGTTAGGTGCTGGATTATTATATATTTTTATTGTTTTCTACCTAAAAATAATCTTATATGTTGAAATATTTTTAGGAAACATATATCTAAGAAAAATACTTTTAAAATGATGATTTTAGTATCACAAGTTGCTCTTTTTCTTTATTTGATTTAAAATGAATCATATTGGATATTGGCATTTGATGAACGATTATCAATCATTTGGTATAAAAGTGATGCATCATATTATGAAAGTGATTAAATGGCAAGCGTAAAACTCATGACGAGTTGCTTGATAAATATATATTGCATTTAATGAATATGCATTTATATATATACATTTATATGTATGGATGAATATCAATGAGTTGTATGGCTTGAGACGGTACTGAGTAGGGGACGCCCTATTAGCCTGAGTGAGCTAAGGAAGGGCTGCTCCAACCGGGTGACAAAGGTAATGTGAGGAGGCAAATGGGCGATGAATTCACATTCCCTGATCACTTATTGTGACTGTAGTCGATTAGTCACTATGCGTATAGCAAATGAGTGAATTGAGAACTATGATATGGCTAAGCATTTTTTTGAAAAAAAGAATGAATTTTCAGTGCATATATAGTATGTTAATTATGCATCAATTGAAGTGATGATTTTATTTTTAAATCTTAATATTTTCTGTAGTTTATACAGCTGAACATAACTTTTATTTTTCTCATTATATTATATTTATGTTACATCTACTGGGAACCTTTGTTCTCACTATTATTGTGGTGTTATGTTCAGATAAAAAAAATTATATGCAACAGGGAATGGCGTTACTGATGGAGATCTCGATGTCAGCACCACTTCCTCAACCTTTGTATTTCAAGGGTGAAGTGCTGTATAGGGACTTTTTTTTATATATTGAAATATTGTATTGTATAAATATAACATGTGTAAGGTTTGTAATATATATGTATACATATATATTGTGTTTTGAAATATTGTATTGTATTGTATAATTATAACATGTATGAGGTTTGTAATAAATATGTATACATATATATTGTGTTATACATATGGCGTATTTAACATGCATAATGTGAAAAAAAAATTAAAGTAAATCGAATCTTACAAAGTTGCTATAATAATAATAAATAAAAACTGGACGTTACGCAAAATCATATGCAATACGGTATGATCATTATTCAAATATTGTAATGCATCAAAACCTTTCACATGAAAGCATTAGGAGGATTCCATATCAGAACCACCATATCAGAGTTCAGGCCCTTCCATACTTTGTTGGTGTAGGATTTGCCTAAACTCAGCATCCCGCTGAGATTTGTCCTACCACAATTCAAAAGGACACGCGAAGTGACTCTAATATGGGTATTTCCCAAGCACACTGCAAGGGAAGGAAAATCTCATCTCATATAATTGGCATCTCGCCCATATAGGAGGCATCCCCCTTTCCTTCACATATCATATCTCATGTGTTGGCCAAAACACAAAGCTAGCAGCACCCCCTACTAGTTGGGTTATCAAAGTGCACCAGGGCTAACATCACCTGCTGTTAGTAGACAGTATTTCCAATAGGAGTCCTCCATAGAAAATACCATATGCACATATGCCATATAATCTAGTATAAAATTCTCAATATAATGCAGACTTTCAGTCTCAATATAGATTCAACTATCATAAATTTCCCATTCTGGGTTTATCACATGTACATGCTATTTCTCGAGGCAATCTTAGAGCTTTATAAATAATGCCACAAGCATAAATATTCACTTTATCATTTAATGAGAAATACATGTGAAATCAAATACACCATGAGTTCAAAAACTCAGTTTCAAAGCTATACTCTTCTTGAACTATATTTCAAATTGTAGGCAATTCAGATAATTTTAATGCATTTCAGTAACATATAAAAGTGTAGATATCTCATAAACATAATCATATATATACTTAAAGATCAATAAGAGTATAAGGCAAGCCATAGGAAGAATCATCTACTCACAAGTAAGGGCTCCAGATTGGACAGCCCCAAAATGCACTTTTCCAATCCACATTTGACTAAACAGACTTCAAAAACGTGTCCAGAGGGTCCAAAAATTAAGGAAATGACTTCGAGAACTTGGTCACTATTCATGGCCAGAAAATACTATTCATCGCCAAAAGATACTATTCACCAAGAACAAAAAGTTATCAGATAGCTGAAACATTTCATATCCTAAGGTTTATTTAGCTCTTGAATTTATCTACGGTGTCAGATTTCTAATTTGAGGTCTCTAAGTAAAAGTTTTAGAACTTACCTTTTTCTAAGATTTTCAACTTTCGATCTTCGGCGATTCAACGGCTAATTTGAAAAATTGTTCGGTCAAAATCATAGTACTCTCCATCCTGAATCCATTGGTACCATTAGTTTTGAAATCAAAGGCCTGTAGACACTCCAAATCTAGAGAGAAAAATGGAGGTTACTATTCACACTATTTCACTATTCATCAATTTCAGAAATTCTGCAATTCTTCGCTTCGGTTTCTGTCTCCCCTTCCCCTTTTTCTTTTATTTTTTTATAATAATAATAATAATAATAATTTTATAATTTTACAATAGAATTTTATTTTATATATATTCATATAAATATCGTTTTTCATCTTAAAATATCCCATAAATTTTTAAAAATTTACATTCTCATAAAACTTTAGTTGAACTCTTAAATCATAATTTTTCTTGATAAAAATATTAATAAAACAAATCACAAAATAAATATCTTTATACATAATAAAAGAAAGAATATTTCTAAAAATAAAACAAAAATTTATTAGAGACCAATACAATTATTTTAATTAAAAGTATACTTACTTTTAGTAGAACATAATCAATTTTTTAAACAAATAAAAATATATTTGTTTATAGCAAAACATTATCATTTTAAAAAATAAAAATTATGGGATATTAAATGTAGATAGTCCACTAAATTGCCCAGCAGTTTGTAGCATCTGGAACATCACTGGCTTGAGCTCAAAATGAAGAGCTTTAATTGCTGGCCTTACTATTCTTGGATTCAGCCCATTTAGATTTGGCTGAACATAGGCATTCAAGACTCTGTCATGGTCATCCATGTTGTCAGCTCTCGGATTGGCCATTGCTACCATTTGGTGTAGACCCAATAGTTTTCTCCTTCTTTATAGAAAAGTCCTCTCTATCTTAGGATCTAATGGCAATAGCGCCTTGTCTAACTTGTTCATGCACTAATTTCACCTGCCCAAAACACCAGGATGTCGAATTAAAATTCTCAAAACCAGTCAAAATCTACAAATAATTCTTAAATTTTCAAATTCTGTGGCAACGACGCCAAAAATTTGTTGCTTTGAAATTTATATATGCAATATAAACACGTAAGTGCACATATGGTAAGTAAGTAATAAAGTGATGAGAGAGTATTGTCCCATGAGGAATTGTTACCTAGGAATTACTAAAGTAGATTGACCTGTAAACTCAGTGAAAAAGTTGTTAATGAATAAAGAAAGATTGGATTTAATTACAAACTAAGATAATGAACTAAATAAGGACTATTGAGATGATATCATGCAACACACTGGATTAATAGAAGAAAAATAGATGAAAAGAAAAGGACAACTAGGTTTGTTTTAGGGTTGATATTAGCTCCTGTCCCAATTTTGCTTTAACCTTGCTACAGCAATCACTCCAGTAACCAGTTTTTTTTATCTTGCATGGGTTCTTTCTAGAACTACCATACCCAGTCATTCTTATGGTTTATTCATGTATTCCTATATAAATCCACCTCAAGAACAACAATAACGCTATGAAACTGTTGGGTTATATGGGACAACTTTTTTATTCCTATAATAGTTGCAGCTTTACCCTAAACATAATATTTAGCTAAACCCATAATATTCAAACTTAGTCCAACCTCCATTAACCTTCCCAGATTAAATGTTAGTTCTGCATCCTACTATTAGTGATCAAGCAAGAGCAGGAATTAAGAGTTTCAAAGCAGCTTGAACATTAAGAGTGTTAACTGAAAACAAGGTCATTCATTAACTTAAAATATGCTTAGGGCCCGTTTGGTTTAGTAGAATGAATTTTAGTTGGAATGGAAAAAGGAAAGGAAGCGGGAATGGATAAAGAATGGAAACCTATTTACTTTGTTTGGTATAATGGAAAAAACGAAAGGTGTAACAACTCTATTTATGTAAACGTAACAATTTTTTTTTAATTTGTAAAATTCCATGAAGTTATTACTACTTTAATTCTAACCACTTAACTCCTAATAATAATCACTTTAACCAAGCATAATTGTTATTAACAATGATACAATACTGAGTTTCCATATACACTATTATTTTACAAACTACACACCATTATTTTACAAACATTTATACAAAGATACATATTAGCTTTAATCATCTATGTCAACTACTTCTGGGGACACTGGTGCTGGTGGCATGTCCACCAGAATCTCAGTCACATCTACGAAAGATACATCTGAAATAACTGGAAATTGCACAAGATAGGGCACCTCGATCCAACGTATAGAAATAATAAGTTTCATAGAGAAAATCTACATATTTATTCTTCTGAACATGATATGAAAATATAGTGAGAATTAAATCCCAATAAGTTCAACAATAAATCATAAATTACCATCAATATAGTTCATCATGTCATGTTCAGCTGTATAAACTACAGAAAATATCTTTGGTCACATGAATGCATTATATCTATACACATAAGAATCATACAATAATGATATGTATGACAGGATTAACTATTTTCAGAATATCATATGATGGCCATTAACTTATTCTCATTTCAAGCTACCCCGGTCAGGGTGAGTATCCTCTACTCTCCGGTACGGGCTTTTCTCGCTCCGTCCGACATGGCACAATTTCTCTTTCTTTTCTCATAATCATAACCGTTGGTAGGGTGTCTCCTACTGGTGCACCACACGGATTGCCATGTGACTGTGCTCATTTCTTTTCTTTTCACAATGATAGTCAAAAATATGCTTTCAATAACAAGTATGTTCATCAAAATATAACTACTACCATAAATCATTGGTAATCATGTCATGAACATAACCATTTCAAATATCACTTTATAAAATATTTCCATGTCAGAATTTCACACTTAAGATGGTAAGAAGTTCATACAATGGCAATGGCTATGGCATATACTAGTCATTTATTATTTTCATTTATAAGATTCGTCTTCTTTTTTAAATATTAATTTTATTTCTTTATTTTCTTGATGCAGGTTTTCATCATATCTAACCTTCTCTTTATGCTTGGCCTTTAGTAATTTTCTTCTAATTTATATCATTTCCAACACATGTTCTTACAAATTTATAGAGCATTGTTCTCCAATTTGATTTCTACTATTACCCTATAGTTAAAGAGATTCATCTAGGGTAGAAAAATGTTGAAAACAAGCTTAACCAGCTTCCAACACAGTCTATCCATGTTCCAGGACACGGCCATGCTTTAAAAATACTTCAAATGTACTCAAAAATAGCTACGAACACAGCTAGCTCGTGCTTGAAGCACCAAAAACACGGCCTGGCCATGCTCTGTGACCTTTGCTCACTAAGCAGAGCATAACTCCCTCAGTTTAACTCCGACTGAGGTGATCTAGGTGTCTTTGGAAATCGAAGACAATTATCTAAAATAGTTATGTTAGTCATATCAGCAAAATAGTAATAAATCGTGGTGTTATTACTCCCTTAAATTCAATATTATTTCTTCTCGGGTAGGTTCTAAACTTTACTTACTAATCTGACTATATCGCCCACATACAAATTCCAAATTAAGTGATTCCAGTGGCTAAACATCCGTGACACATAAATATATAATTCATATGTTAACCAGTTATTTTAATTCCTTATAGAATTTTCCCAGAAATTAAAACACCGAAGTTATACTAACATATTCTTCCCTGATTAACCATTTTCTGACCTTTGTTTACTAATCAGTACATATCTACCTCATATGAACTCTAAATTGAATGATTCCAGTGGTTAAAATCCGTGACACACATGGCTATAATTCTTATGTTAACGATTTATTTTAATTCCATACAGATAATTCCCAGAAATTAAAATACAGAAACTATCCTAACATATTCTTCCCTGATGAACCATTTTATGAACTTTGACTACTAATCAGACCATATCTACCTCATATAGACTCCAAATTGAATGATTCCAGTGGTTAAAAATCTGTGACACATATATCTTTAATTCTTATGTTAACCATTTATTTTAATTCCTTATAGATTGTTCCAGAAATTAAAACACCGAAGCTCAAAATTCTGCCAACCATAGCCATACCCATGCAGAACTATCTACACCAACCTAAGTATTCAAACATACATAACATGCAAGATCAATATGTAACATGATATAGTAATATCCATGACCAATCATCAAAGTTCTAAGATCAAAATCTCATATAAATATTATAAGTTTCAAAAGTTTTCTTCAAAAAGAAATATTGTTAAACTTACCTAAGAATCTCCCTAACTTACTTAGTGAATTGGTTTTCTTGTTTCCTCTTGAAAGTAGTAGCAAAATTCCTTCCTTCCCTTAGCTTTTCTAGCAGCTTAGGTAAGAGAAGGAGGGTGAATTTTTGAACCTCAAGGATGAAGAAGAAAAATGGACTCAAGTGGAGATTAAGGTAACTTACCTTGAGTACTTAGCCTTCTAAACTTCTCCTTCTTCTTCCTTCCTTTCTTCTCCTCTCTTTCTCTCTTTTCCTCACTCTTCCTTGCTTCTATTTCTCTCTCTTCCTCACTTGGACGAAATTAAAATGTTGTAGGGGTGGGTTTTGCTTATATAGACCACCAAATAATACACTTTTCATGATCATGGGTCTACCTTATCACAATTAGGATACACTTTGTTGAATTTTTGGAAAACAAACAACTTATGTTCTTGTCTTCCTCTTCCTTAGTCAAGATATCCATAGGAAAAGGAGATTTGTATTTTGAAAATTATGATATGTTCTTAAGATAAGGGACAAGGTCCCTTTGATTTAGGGATTCATTTCCATTTTATTTTGTCTTAAACAAGTATGATAGGTTTGCCTTTTTAGGTGGCAAATTTCTAGCCCTTGAATCTCCATTATTTGGTTGATATTATTTGTGTAGGATAGAAATGTTTTGTCCTAATGCCAGGTATTATCATACCACTTGCTAAAATTATGAGTGTAGGATATTGATTTTTTGTCCTAAAGCCTTGTATTATCATACCACTTGCCAAAATGATGAATGTAGAATCACACCACTTGCTAAATTTTTGTCTTAATGCCATGTAACATAATCTTTATTATTATTACATTATTATATCATCATCTAATTTATTTTATTTTATTTTTCCTCTTGGATTTGGGCTTATTCCTACCCATTATGGGCTTATTCCTACCCATTTTCTTTGCTTTGTATAAAATTCTACCTTTCTTGGAGGGCTAGGTCACATTTTCATAATTTTTGGGCTATTGGTCCAATTACTATATTCTAGTCCAAGTCTATGTTTTATTTCTTGCTTAGGTTATCCAATGGGCTTGCTAGAAACTTATGTGAAGTGGAAAAACTCTATATAAAGTGTCCATAGGTAAAATCCCAATGTATGGGTAAAGATTTTAAACTTAGTAACTCTAGTTCTTGAATTAGGAAAAATTACCCTAATCCAATGTTCTTGAAAATTTAAGACATTTACTTGTTTCTAAAAATTTATCTTCCTTATCCAAGAATTTTACATCTCTTTAGTATGTTCTTTCTAATTTTTTCCTATTAGGTTTTCCCTCTTTATTTGTTCTTTTAATGTTAGAAACATTTTCTATGCATATACATAAGGTGAAGAATTTCAAAGGATTATATTTCCTTAGATATCTAAAATATTGTCTAATAAACTTTATTTCCTTAATTATCAATAAAAGAAACGAAATTAGGGATGTTACATTTCTCTCCCCCTAAAAGAAATTTTGTCATCAAAATTTCAGAAATTACCTAATAAGAACAATTGCGGATATTTCTTTCTCATGACTTGTTCCAGCTCCCAAGTTGCTTCTTCTAGAGTCAAACCTTCCCATAACACCTTAACAAGGGGAATGGTTTTATTTCTCAGTTGCTTTACGTCAGTGTCCAATATGGATGTAAGTACTAGCTGGTATGTCATGTTCTCCTTTCTTTGGATTGGTTCATCTTGTATTACATGTGATGAATCTGAAAGATACTTCAGCAGCTGTGATACGTGGAAAACATTATGCAGGTTGGATAAATTAGGTGGGAGAGCAACTTGATATGCTGATGTCCCTAATTTCTTCAGAATTTGGTAGGGTCCCAAAAATCGCGGACTTAGCTTTCTTGTTTTGAGAGACCTACCAACTCCAGTAGTTGGGGAAAGTTTCAGAAATACATGGTCTCCTTCCTCAAACTCTAGAGGTCTATGTCTCTTATCGTAGTAACTCTTTTGTCGACTCTGAGCTATAAGTATTTTGTCTCGTATCATCCTGATTTTTTCAGTGGTTTGTTGAACTAGATCAGGACCTAACAAGTTCTTTTCTCCTACCTCAAACTAACATAGTGGAGATCGGCACTTTCTACCGTATAAAGCTTCATAGGGGGCTATCTTAATACTAGAGTAATAACTATTATTATAAGCAAACTCTACTAAAGGTAGGCACTTATCCCATCCTTTACCTTGCTCTATCACACAGGCCCTCAACATATCTTTTAAGGTTTGAATAGTGCATTCTGTCTGCCCATCAGTCTGAGGATGGTAGGCAGTACTGAACTGCAACTGAGTACCAAAAGCTTCTTGCAACGCCTTCCAAAACCTCGAACCTCGGATCTCTATCAGAAATGATATTTAAGAGAATTCTATGCAGTCTAACTATTTCCTGGACGTACAATTGGGCTAATTTATCCAGTGAATAGTTAATTTTTATGGGCAAAAAGTGAGCAGATTTGGTTAATCTGTCAATTATTACCCAGATAGAGTCATGTCCCACTGAAGTCTTAGGTAATCCCACAACAAAATCCATTGAGATACTGTCCCATTTCCATTTAGGGATCTCAAGAGGTTGTAGAAATCCCGCTGGCTTTTGATGCTCCACCTTCAACTTTTGACAAATGAGACATTTCGCCACAAACTTAGCAATGTCCTTTTCCATCCCTGGCCACCAATACATCCTTTTTAAATCCTGGTACATTTTAGTGCATCCTGGATGCACTAAAATGTACCAGGATGGACTGTGTATTTACTTTGATGTGCTTCCTGCAGGATCTTAGTCCTCAACTCTCATTCTTGAGGGACACAAATCCTTCCCTGAAACATGATTGCTCCATCTTCCATGACAGAAAAATTACCTTAGTCTTTATGATCCTGTAAGTATTGGTCGTGAGCTTGAGCCTCTTTGATCTGGGCTCTAAGGTCACACCCTATACTTAAACCATTAATGACTAGATTCTTTAGAGTAAGAGTAGTGTCTAGCTTCAAATTTTGAAACTCCTCTAGCATATGCATCTCATACACCATCATCTGACCCATGTGCAATGATTTTTGACTCAAGGCATCTGCTACAACATTCGCCTTTCTGGGATGATACTTTATCTCAAACTTGTAGTCATTGAGGAATTCTACCCATCTTCGTTGCCTCAAATTTAACTCCTTCTAATCAAAGAGGTATTTAAGACTCTTATGATCACAATATACTTCAAAGGTTGCCCTGTACAAATAGTGTCGCCAAATCTTTAAGGCAAATACTACTGCCGCTAATTCAAGATCATGGGTTGGATAGTTTCCTTTGTGGGGTCTCAGTTGCCTAAAGGCGTAAGCAACTACTCTCTTATCTTGCATCAACACACATCCTAGCCCTTTCTTTGAAGCATCACTATACACTTCAAAATATCCTGTGGGGTCTGGAATAATTAAAACAGGAGGAGTGGTCAGTCTTGTCTTCAGCTCATGAAAACTAGCTTCACATTGATTAGTCCATTTGAAAGGACTTCCCTTCCTGGTCAATTTAGTCAATGGCAAGGCTATACGAGAGAAGTTTTGTATAAATCTCCTGTAGTATCTTGCCAAACCCAGGAAACTTCTGATTTCCGTAACCATCTTTGATCTCTCCCACTTAATCACTGCTTCCGTCTTGCTAGGATCTACGGCTACCCCTCTATTAGAGATGACATGTCCGAGAAACTTCAACTTTGACAGCCAAAATTCACACTTCTCCAATTTGGCATATAACTTTTTCTCTTTCAGCACTTGTAGCACGATTCAGAGATGTTGTTCATGTTCTTTCTCACTCTTAGAATATATCAAGATGTCATCAATGAACACTAAAACAAATTGATCTAGGTAGGGTTGAAAAATGCGATTCATGTAATCCATGAAAATTGCAGGTGCATTCGTCAACCCGAAGGGCATTACAAGAAACTCATAGTGCCCATACCTAGTCCTGAAGGCATTTTTTGGTACGTCCTCCTCCTTGATCCTAATCTGATGATATCCTGACCTCAAGTCAATTTTAGAAAAGATAAAGACTCCCTTCAATTGATCCAATAAGTCATCTATCCTAGGGAGAGGGTACTTGTTTTTTATAGTCACCTTATTCAGCTGTCTGTAATCTATGCAGTCTCAAGCTCCCATCTTTCTTCTTAACACATAATACAGGAGCTCCCCAAGGTGATACACTCGGTCTAATGAATTGCTTGTCTAATAGCTCCTCCAACTATTTCTTGAGTTCCTGTAGTTCCTTCGAGGCCATTCGATATGGTGCAATAGAGATAGGCCCTGTCCCAGGTAGGAGATCAATAGAGAACTCTATCTCTCTCTTGGGAGGTAAGCCTGGAAAATCTTATGAAAATACTTCAGGAAACTCGTTGGCTATTGGGTTTTCATTAAGCTTCGATTCGACTTCTAGGTTTGATAAATACAAGAGAATGTATCCAAGTACTCCATTCTTTAACTCCCTATTAACTTGATTGGCATTTAGTATCAATAACTGGACCTCCGCTTTCGGAGTAGGAGGTAGAAATTTAACGGTCTTGTTACAACAATTCAACAAGACTCGATTTCTAGACATCCAGTTTAACCCTAGAATGACCTTAATACCTCTTAAAGGTAAACATACGAGGTCTACAGAAAAAGTTTTCTCCTGGATGGTGACTTGACAGTCTTTACATACAGAGGAAGTTAATACCCATTCCCCTGTAGGGGTCACTACGGATAGCTCATAGGCAGTTTCAAAAATAGGAAACTGAAACTTTCTAATACATTCTTCCGATATAAATGAATGACTAGCACCAGAGTCAAATAACACCATAAGAGCAAATCCATAGATATAGCATGTACCTTGAATCATTTCAAAAGATTGAGCTGCCTCTTGGCCGCACAGGGTGAAAACCATTCCTTTCACCTGAGGCCTCTGTTCTGGCTGCTTCCCCACATTCTATGGGCAGTTCTTCGCAAAATGTCCCTTCTGTTCGCAATTGAAGCAGACATCTTGTCCGATGTAGAATGGCCGATTACCATGCATGCGTCTGTACTTAGCACACTTGACTAAGGCGAGGTCTTGTTGAAAAGGTCGAGGACCCGCAGTCAATGGCCTCTTACCAGCTCCATATCCACTTCTTCTCACGTTCTTTCCAGGGTTGGGAAAATTTTTCTTCCTCTTCCATAGGTTTCGCCTTTGCTTCTCATCCTTCACTGCCCTTAAACTCTTTTCCAGGAGTTTGCATTTATTTATCAGAGGCACAAACTCCCTCATCTCCATAGCTATAACAACATTCTTTATCTCTGGGTTTAGTCCCGCTTCAAACTTAATCGCCTTTCATGCTTCATCTGGGTTATATCGCAGATAAGAGGAGAACTTAGACAGCTCCTCGAACCTTGTGATATACTAGTCCACAGTCATGCTGCCTTGCCTGAGTTGGAGAAATTCGATCTCTTTCTCTGCCCGTATAGTACTTGGAAAGTACTTTTCAAAAAAAAAAGTCCTTGAACACTTGCCAGGTGATCTGTCTTCCCTGATGAGCTAAAAGTTCTCTAACTCCACGCCACCAGTATTCTGCTTCATCCTTTAACATATATGCAGTAAAAATAACTTGATGCTCCTCAGTACAGCCCATCACTTCAAAGATTTTCTCTAATTCCCTTATCCATCTTTCGGCTACTGTTGGGTCATAGCCACCTCGGAAATAAGGTGGTCTAGTCCTCAGGAACTCGGATATGCCATTATCTTTTCCAGCCATTCGGTTGTTAGTGTAACATCCTAAGCTTTTAATAGAGTTAAATAAAATTAAGGATGAATAGAAAATACATATGACAAGTGATTAAGATACTTAGTTATATGATTATAAGGCAAACATAAGATAGGTAACATAGTTAATATTGAATCACATAAATAAAAATTCTTAGGATCATAATGGATGGAGAGAGGACACAAATACATTATTTTAGATATTACTAGTCTAGGGTTAGTGATCAATTAAGATATACATGAACAAGGATTAAAATGTATAGTTGATGATAGTAAAAATCTTTAAAAAATGTAGAATCATTTCATGGTTAGAAGTAATATAAATAAAATATTTTTGGAGCATAAATTAGAGGAACATGATACAAATATATTCCTTAAGATGCTACTAATTTAGGAGTAGGAAAATAATAAGGAAGGAAGAAGCATTATGTGATGCTATATAAATATATATATACATATTTCCTCTAACCTCCACCATACACATTATTATATATATATATTTGCACATGCAAAAGGAGGAGATTTACGTAGGTATATATATATATGCATTTATCTCATTTATGCCATGCATAGCATAATAGATATAGCCACCCATGCATTAACATAATTTTGAAATGAAACACAATAGCCATGGTAGGTTAAAAAGCATGAATGCAACTAGGAATACATGCTGAAACGTGCACCAAAACCAGCAGAAGATCATGTATCACATGCAGAGAAAAATGCCCCACACTTGCTCCTAAACCAAGCAGCAAAAACACACCCACTCTTGCTCCACCCAGCCAGCAGAAACCTGCCCTACACAGCAGAAAAATACAGAAACATGGCCTACAAGATAGCATTTCACGCCACCCTTGATCCCACATGCAACCAGAAAAAAAATCCAGCTGGAACATGCCCCACATCCAGCATGTTTAGAGCCACATCAACCAGTAGAAAGCATCCCACATGGCAACATCTCCACACCCACATGTGCTCCATAAACCCAGTAGAAAACACACCCACCCACTATAGCAGAAACCCATGCCTCCACATGCAAACTCACGCTCCCCATCTGCCCAAGAAAGCTACAACTCACACTCACACTCATACAACCAAAAAACTCTTCTTTTGATCTGTCATACACCCACTCTCTCACTGACCACAATACACTAGAGCTACCCATGCACACACTCACTTGGAGAGTAGCAGAAAACCGTTCCCTCGCTTGCTGAATCCAGAGGATTCCAGTGCCCAGCAACCAGCCTCCCTATTGCTTTCACGCCAGCAGGAGAAAAGAGAGAGAAGAGGTCCAAAACAAAAACTAAAGAGGAAGAGGAAGGAAGGGGGATAGATTAGCCAGCAAGGAGAAGAAGGTTGAGAGAGAAGGAAGCTACAAATTGAGAGCTATAGGAGTAGGTCTACATAAGTTAAGTCTAGCTTCTTGCAAAAATCCAGTTTTGAGTTTTTTAGGTCACTTTTCGGGCCTGCATGTAGGAATTTCTGTCGAGAATATGAAAATATGTTCAACATAGCAGTTGTAGCTCTATGTCTTAGCTTTCCATATCATTTTGAATCACATCAATCGGACTTAAAATGAGAGAGTTATAGTCCATGGCGTAAAATAGGTCAGAATCGGGTCTGGAATCCAGGCTGGTGAAGAATAGCTTCGATTTTCGACTTTCTGGGAATAATACATAAGGAATATGAAGTCGTGATTAAAATGAAAGTTGTAGATATGTTTCTTGCAGTCACATAGCCACTGGAATCACAAAATTTCGAGTTCATATGAGTGAGTTAGGGTCAGATTAGTGAGTAAAGGTCGTAGACCATAGAAGAGTTAGGTTGAGAAAATAGAAACCTTTTTCACCCGAAAATATTGGCTTAGTAAATTTAGTAAATTACCTTTAAATTCTCTAATTTTTGGTGAGAAGATTATTTAAATATTCATAATAAATTCTGGAAAGTTTCATGATTTTTGAGAACCTAAAACTAGGTCTTGTACAATTAAAATAGTGTTGAGGACAATTTCCTAGACAGCTCAGACTGCTGATGGAAAGAAAATATTTTTAAGGCATTAGATGTTGCAATTTTGTATAAAAAATTTATGACATGTTAAAGGGATCCTCCTACCAAATTGTAGAAACTTATGGGCAGTTTAAAGTACATAATAAAATGTATAAATTTAGTAGTCTGAAAATGAGGCAGAACAGGCCATAACCGGGGACAGTCTTAAAACGTGGGATATTTGAGGGGACAAAAGAATTATTTTTTATCTGAAATTTTTATGGTGATTATATAACATGTCTATAATTATTCATATAAAATATCATGAATTTTGAAGTAGTTTTACTAATCCAAATGGATGTAAAACCGAATAGAAATGAAACTGAAACTAAATTGTACTGTCCTGGGTATGGAGGTAGTTTTTGGGGTTGAATGGAAGATTTAAGGGGTGAGAGAATGTAGAAATAAAATAGACATGTAAAGGTTCCTCCATACAAAATTTTATAATTTTTAGAGGACTTTTGTCATATTTAATAATAACCCCAAATCTAAGGAAAATCATAGTTTTATTTGGAGGAGTAAAAGCTCTCAAACTAAGTATTTATGGCTTTAGGACCTAATATGCATGCATTAACCAAGAATTCTTGTATGTTTTAGTTTGAGTTACTGGTAGTAACTTTGGCAGCCTTGGGAAGGAATTGATTGTGCTGGAATTGAGGTAGCTAGCTTTTCCTTAAAACACTCTTTATGCTTATGAACTTGAATTTATGAAATTTCACTGATTGCCTGACTTTTATGCTATGATGAATGATGGTCTAAATATATGTTATGTATGCATTCTCGGGAATTAAGGGGGTGCACAAAAGGGTGCCAAGTAAGCCCCATTTCCCTCACGATTGGCCAATAATAGGAGATGCATAGCCCTTTGCAGGTATGGTCGTATTGACTGCATTGGGTAAGTAGACCATGATGTTATGGGTCCCTAGTTTGGCCAAGATGCCGTATGTATGATGTATGGTCAGTGCTTATCTTTCAGTGAAATAATTTGAGATTTTTTAAGGAATGGAATGTGCACTATTTTTCTGAAAACTTTGCTAGCTATTGAGATTTTCATCTCACTTTTTATGTCCACATAATCACATTCCAAGTACTCTAGCCAGAAGTGAGCAATAGGGGTCTCAGGGTTGACTCATATGTTCATGATTGTAATTGCTTTGGTTATGTAATATTTATGTGGGACAGCTTAGTTATGTGCCCAGTTCCTATTAGACAGCTAATAATGTGATGTAATGTGAATTATGGGCTGTACTCCTTTCCTTTATGGCATGAGATCCTTTACGTTGTAAGTAATGCATAGCATGCCTAGGTAATTGCCTAGATGGAATTGAATTTTGAAAATGCTTAGGATAGCCTGAAGTACATTTATGCTTATGCAAGAAGGATTACAAATGATATAAATGAATAGGTAAAATTATGGGCTAGTTAGACAATGCCAAAAAAAATTATAAATAATAAAGAACATTCTACGATTTAGATATAAGAAAATGACGCTAGAAGTTAGGTGTTACAGTTAGCACCATTCTCACCATTTGGGTTATTAGCATTCTGGAGATATTGTAAAATTTGGTTGGTGGTCATGACCTAGTCTCGAATTGCCGTGGCTAGGTTGTGCAGGGTTTCCTCTGCATTGGTTGCTGGATTCCTCCTTGGTGGTGCCATTTCCTACTATGGCAAAAACAAAGTTATGCTGCTATTGAGGTGATCAAGCCCAATAGTTAGTTCAAAAATATTTAATAGCAGTCATAACACCACCTCGGCATATAGATAGGAAACACTAGTAATTTCTTACCTATATGAATCATTGATCCCCTACACATCACAACCACAACATACTCAAGACACTATAAGATCGATTCGGATAACCATCCACCCACTAGCCATCTAAGATCGACCTTCTCTGATACCAATTATGTAACAACTCCATTTATGTAAATGTAACAATTTTTTTTTAATTTGTAAAATTCCATGAAGTTATTACTACTTTAATTCTAACCACTTAACTCGTAATAATAATCAATTTAACCAAGCATAATTGTTATTAACAGTGATACAATACTGAATTTCCATATACACTATTATTTTACAAACTACACACCAATATTTTACAAACATTTGTACAAAGATACATATTAGCTCTAATCATCTATGTCGACTACTTCTGGGGACACTGGTGCGGGTGGAACGTCCACCGGAATCTCAGTCACATCTATGACAGATACATCTGAAATAACTGGAAGTTTCCCAAAGTAGAGCACCTCAATCCAACATATAGAAATAATAAGTGTCATAGAGAAAATCTGCATATTTATTCTTCTGAACAAGATATAAAAATATAGTGAGAATTAAATCCCAGTAAGTTCAACAATAAATCATAATTTACCATCAATATAGTTCATCATGTCATGTTCAGCTGTATAAACTACAGAAAATATCTTTGGTCACATGAATGCATTATATCTATGCACATAAGAATCATACAATAATGATATGTATGACAGGATTAACTATTTTCAGAATATCGTATGATGGCCATTACCTTATTCTCATTTCAAGCTACCCCGGTCAGGGTGAGTATCCTCTACTCTCCAGTACGGGCTTTTCTCACTCCGTCCGACATGGCACACTTTCTCTTTCTTTGCTCATAATCATAATCATAACCATTGGTAGGGCGTCCCCTACTGGTGCACCACACGGATTGCCATGTGACCATGCTCATTTCTTTTCTTTTCACAATGATAGCCAAAAATATGCTTTCAATAACAAGTATGTTCATCAAAATATAACTACTACCATAAATCATTGGTAATCATGCCATGAACATAACCATTTCAAATATCACTTTATAAAATATTTTCATGTCAGAATTTTACACTTAAGATGGTAAGAAGTTCATACAATGGCAATGGCTATGGCATATACTAGTCATTTATTATTTTCATTTATAAGATTCGTCTTCTTTTTAAAATATTAATTTTATTTCTTTATTTTCTTGATGCAGGTTTTCATCATATCTAACATTCTCTTTATGCTTGGCCTTTAGTAATTTTCTTCTAATTTATATCATTTCCAACACATGTTCTTACAAATTTATAGAGCATTGTTCTCTAATTTGATTTCTACTATTATAGTTAAAGAGGTTCATCTAGGGTAGAAAAATGTTGAAAATAGGCTTAACCAGCTTCCAACACGGTCTGGCCATGTTCCAGGACATGGCCATGCTTTAAAAATACTTTAAATGTACTCAAAAACAGCCCTGAACTCAGCTAGCCCGTGCTTGAAGAACCCAGAACACGGCCTGGCCGTGCTCTGTGACCTTTTCTCACTAATCAAAGCATAACTCCCTCATTTTAACTCTGATTGAGGTAATCTTAGTGTCTATGGAAAGCTAAGACAATTATCTAAAATTGTTATGTTAGTCATATCAGCAAACTAGTAATAAATCATGGTGTCATTACTCCCTTAATTTCAATATTATTTTTTCTCGGGTAGGTTCTAACATTTACTTACTAATCAGACTATATCTCCCACAAACGAATTCCAAATTAAGTGATTCCAATAGCTAAACATCCGTGACACATAAATATATAATTCATATGTTAACCATTTATTTTAATTCCTTATAGAATTTTCCCAAAAATTAAAACACCGAAGCTATCCTAACATATTCTTCCCTGATTAACCATTTTCTGACCTTTGTTTACTAATCGAAACATATCTACCTCATATGAACTCTAAATTGAATGATTCTAGTGGTTAAAAATCCGTGACACACATAGCTATAATTATTATGTTAACCATTTATTTTAATTCTATACATATAATTTCCAGAAATTAAAATACAGAAACTATCCTAACATATTCTTCCCTGATGAACCATTTTCTGAACTTTTACTACTAATCAGACCATATCTACCTCATATGGACTCCAAATTGAATGATTCCAGTGGCTAAAAATTCGTGATACAGATATCTTTAATTCTTATGTTAACCATTTATTTTAATTCCTTATAGATTGTTCCCAGAAATTAAAACACCGAAACTTAAAATTTTGCCAACCATAGCGATACCCATGCAGAACTATCTACACCAACCTAAGTATTCAAATATACATCACATACAAGATCAATTTGTAACATGATATAGTAACATCCATGACCAATCATCAAAGTTCTAAGATCAAAATCTCATATAAATATTATAAGTTTCAAAATTTTTCTTCAAAAAGAAATATTGTTAAACTTACCTAAGAATCTCCCTAGCTTACTTAGTGAATTGGTTTTCTTGTTTCCTCTTGAAAGAAGTAGCAAGATTCCTTCTTTCCCTTAGCTTTTCTAGCAGCTTAGGTGAGAGAAGGAGGGTGAATTTTTGAACCTCAAGGATGAAGAAGAAAAATGGACTCAAGTGAAGATTAAGGTAACTTACCTTGAGTACTTAGCCTTCTAAACTTCTCCTTCTTCTTCCTTCCTTTCTTCTCCTCTCTTTCTCTCCTTTCCTCACTCTACCTTGCTTCTATTTCTCTCTCTTCCTCACTTGGATGAAATGAAAATTTTGTAGGGGTGGGTTTTGCTTATATAGACCACCAAATAATACACCTTTCATGATCATGGGTCTACCTTATCACAATTAGGATACACTTTGTTGAATTTTTGGAAAACAAACAACTTATGTTCTTGTCTTCCTCTTCCTTAGTCAAGATATGCATAGGAAAAGGAGATTTGTATTTTGAAAATTATGATGATATGTTCTTAAGATAAGGGACAAGGTCCCTTTGATTTAGGGATTCATTTCCATTTTCTTTTGTCTTAAACAAGTATGATAGGTTTGCCTTTTTAGTTGGCAAATTTCTAGCCCTTGAATCTCCATTATTTGGTTGATATTATTTGTGTGGGATAGGAATGTTTTGTCCTAATTCCATGTATTATCATACCACTTGCTAAAATTATGAGTGTAGGATATAGATTTGTTGTCCTAAAGCCTTGTATTATCATGCAACTTGCCAAAATGATGAATGTAGAATCACACCACTTGCTAAATTTTTGTCTTAATGCCATGTAACCTAATCTTTATTATTATTACATTATTATATCATCACTTAATTTATTTTATTTTATTTTTCCTCTTGGATTTGGGCTTATTCCTACCCATTATGGACTTATTCCTACCGATTTTCTTTGCTTTGGATAAAATTCTACCTTTCTTGGAGGGCTAGGTCACATTTTCATAATTTTTGGGCTATTAGTCCAATTACTATATTCTAGTCCAAGTCTATGTTTTATTTCTTGCTTAGGTTATCCAATGGGCTTGCTAGAAACTTATGTGAAGTGGAAAAACTCTATAAGAAGTGTCCATAGGTAAAATCCCAATGTATGGGTAAAGATTTTAAACTTAGTAACTCTAGTTCTTGAATTAGGAAAAATTACCCTAATCCAATGTTCTTGAAAATTTAAGACCTTTACTTGTTTCTAAAAATTTATCTTCTTTATCCATGAATTTTGTATCTCTTTAGTATGTTCTTTCTAATTTTTTCCTATTAGGTTTTCCCTCTTTATTTGTTCTTTTAATGTTAGAAACATTTTCTATGCATATACATAAGGTGAATAATTTCTAAGGATTATATTTCCTTAGATATCTAAAATATTGTGTAATAAACTTTATTTCCTTAATTATCAATAAAAGAAACGAAATTAGGGATGTTACAAAAGGATTGGAAAAAGATAGCCAGTTGAATGTCTAAATTACCCTTAAGAATATGACAAATTTTTTATTTTTTAAGTAGAAAAATAAGAAAACATTTTTTATTTGAAAAATAAAGACTGCCCCCTTCTTCTCTTTGCTTTAGCGCGAGAACCCGAAGTAGAGCCCTTTTCTTTAAAAAAACCACCACCTCCTAATAGTAAGGGATGCCACCGTGAGTAGATCTGTATCGTGGTCGCAATCACTGCGAGGAACCCAGAAGTCCTCTTCAACCACCTTTCTCCCCTAGACTTTCGTACATCCCACGAGGTCCTCTTGATCCCACCAGTGGCAATTTTTTTAGCCACTGATGCAGGCATCAAGCTACTTGGTTGTACTCTTTTTATCTAATTACGGGTAACATATCTATCTTTCATGCTCTCATAATTGGATATAGTTATAAAATTAACACCTAAAGCTCTTGAACAGAGTAAAAAAATAGTGGCTATCCAAAATAGAATTTGGTATGTCGCTATCCAATAGAATTTACCTGTCTTCTATACATCCCTTATTTTTCATTTGTTCTGTGGAGTATTGGGTTTCCTGGCCTTCTATTATTGCCTTAACCATTCTTAATTTGGAACTTTTTTACTCTTTTAGTTATCTAATTTTGATTTGATAAAAACTCCTTTAAAGACAAGCCTTTGCTTCCAATTTCCACCTTCATATTCATACATTGAGAATTCCATCTGACCACTATCTCCTGCTAATGCCACATACTGGCCTATTCGAATCTTTTTCTCCATCTCTGTTACCTTGTCCACGAAATGCTCCATATGCTCTTGTTTCTGTCCTCTTGAAGCACAAGTGTAACTTTCATTAGAACTTCCCAACATTGAGCTAAATCTCTCAGCATTACCATAAATGAAATTTCATATAATATAGAATTCTTGGTGATTGATTTCTTGTTTCAAACCTTCCATGTAGTTCTCCTAGCCAACAAACTACTTTTAGTTCAGCAGATAAATATCATTGTGCCCCTGCAAAACATTGAAGCTTGCTCTGTTTGGGACTAAAACTGGGCAAGATACATAAATCTGATTGAATTATAAGATTTGGTTTAGATTATAAGATTTGGTAAAATGATACCTAAATCTGATTCCATGGGTGTTTTGCCATGCCATTTAATTCTTTAGAATAAAAATATGAGTTTTGCTTTTGCTGTTGTGACACATTATTTACCATTGATTTGTTTAAAATGACAGTGAAGGATTAGGAATTTCTTATGTGAGTTTTGATGTGTTTAAAATATGAGATTTTCATGTGACCCTCTCACAAGAGAGGATCTTGCTTTGTGGTTAGATTTACATGTTATTCTTGCATTGTCTGTGAAGTGGAATGCTCCTAGTTTCAATCTTGTTCCCAGGATATGGCTTAACTTACATTCCCCTGATGTATGGTGTAGACAAGATGAGACCATTTAAGATAGTTTTTTTTTCATCCAAATCAAGTTCAAGGATAATTGACAAAGGCTTAGATGATTTGACAAAGGGTAATTAAGGCAATCTTTTGGGAAACCAGTAATGAAGGGTAGGTAATTGGGTATAAGGTAGATTTGGATAATGGGATGATGAATGTAGGGCAAAAGTTATCGATGGGCTTGAGGGGTATTAAGGCCAGAAGAAAGCGGTTATAGGCTTTGTTGACTAGTAATGAAGGCTGGATAAGCAAATGAAGGATAAAATGGAATATTTTTATAATGGGATGATGATTAGCTAATTCTATAAAGATAATCAAAACAACCTAATGAGAATATTTACATTATTTGGATTGTCATTTTTATAAGAGAAGCACACCTTAAAACAAGTGACAGAGAAATTGTTTTGTACTTTGGATACAAGGTGTGATTATTTAAACAATAATACTATACTTTTTAATGGGAAGTAAATGAAAGAAAGAGTGACAAATAAAATCTAGTACTCTTGGTGCATATATGGTGCAATTATGTAGAGGCATTCTAATTTGTTATTATTATTCTTTATAGAAATAGTGAAGTGAGAGGGAGGATGTATACATGGATGGGTGCTAAAGGTGTAACATCCCTAATTTCGTTTCATGTATTAATAAAAGTACAAAAGTATTCAAAGTAACATCTCTAATTTCTTTTCTTTTATTAATAAAGGTACATAAATATTTAATTAAGGAAATAAAATTTATTAGACAATTTTTGGATATCTAAGGAAATATAATCCTTAGAAATTCTTCACCTTATGTGTATGTATAGAAATGTTCTAATATTAATGGAATAGGTAAAGAAAGAAAACCTAAGAGGAAATATTAGAAAGAAGCATGCTAAAGAACTTAGGCAAGGAAGATAAATTTTTGTGAAGTAAGTAAATGTCTTAAAATATCAAGAAGATTGGAATAGGGTAATTTTTCTTAATTTAAGAGCAAAAGTTACTAAGTCTATATCTCCACCCATAAATTGGGCTTTCACCTATGGACACTTCATATAGAGTTTTCGTACTTCACATGAATTTTTAGCAAGCCAATAGGATAGCCCAATGAAAAAATAAAACATAAACTTGGACTAGGATATAGGAATTGGACCGACAGCTCAAAAATCATGAAAATGTGACCAAAACCATTATGAAAGGTAGAATTTTAACCAAAGTAAAGAAAATGGGCAAGAATGAGCCCAAACCCAAGAGGAAAAATAAATATAAAGTGATGAAATAATAGTGTAATCAAGATTAGGTGACAAGGCATTAGGATAAAACATCTATATCCTACACTCATAATTTTAGCAAGTGGAATGATAATACATGGCATTAGGACAAAACATCTATATCCTACACTCATAATTTTAGCAAGTGGTATGATAATACATGGCATTAGGACAAAACATTCCAATCCCACACAAATAATTTCAGCCAAATAATGGAGATTCAAGGGCTAGAATTTTGCCACCCAAAAAGGCAAACCTATCATACTTGATTAAGACAAAAGAAAATGGAAATGAATCCCTAAATCAAAGGTGTAACATCCCTAATGTCGTTTCTTTTATTGATAAAAGTACATAAAAATTTAATTAAGGAAATAAAATTTATTAGACAATATTTTAGATATCTAAGGAAATATAATCCTTAGAAATTCTTCACCTTATGTATATGCATAGAAAATGTTTCTAACATTAAGAGAACAAATAAAGAGGGAAAACCTAATAGGAAAGAAATTAGAAATAACATACTAAAGAGATGCAAAATTCTTGGATAAGGAAGATAAATTTTTAGAAACAAGTAAAGATCTTAAAATTTCAAGAACATTGAATTAGGGTAATTTTTCCTAATTCAAGAACTAGAGTTACTAAGTTTAAAATCTTTACCCATACATTGGGATTTTACCTATGGACACTTCATATAGAGTTTTTCCACTTCTCATAAGTTTCTAGCAAGCCATTGGATAACCTAAGCAAGAAATAAAACATAGACTTGGACTAGGATATAGTAATTGGACCAATAGCCCAAAAATTATGAAAATGTGACCAAGCTCTCCAAGAAAGGTAGAATTTTATCCAAAGCAAAGAAAATGGGTAGGAATAAGCCCAAATCCAAGAGAAAAAATAAAATAAAATAAATTAGGTGATGATATAATAATGTAATAATAAAGATTAGGTTACATGACATTAAGACAAAAATTTAGCAAGTGGTGTGATTCTACATTCATCATTTTGGCAAGTGGCATAATAATACAAGGCTTTAGGACAAAAACATCTATATCCTACACTCATAATTCTAGCAAGTGGTATGATAATACATGGCATTAGGACAAAACATTCCTATCCCACACAAATAATATCAACCAAATAATGGAGATTCAAGGGCTAGAAATTTGCCACCTAAAAAGGCAAACCTATTATACTTGTTTACGACAAAAGAAAATGGAAAAGAATCCTTAAATCAAAGGGACCTTGTCCTTTATCTTAAGAACACATCATCATAATTTTCAAAATACAAATCTCCTTTTCCTATGCATATCTTGACTAAGGAAGAGGAAGACAAGAACATAAGTTGTTTGTTTTCCAAAAATTCAACAAAGTGTATCCTAATTGTGATAAGTTAGACCCATGATCTTGAAAGTTGAATTATTTGGTGGTCTATATAAGAAAACCCACCCTTACAACATTACAATTTCGTCCAAGTGAGGGAGAGAAAAAATAGAAGCAAGGTAGAGTGAGGAAAGGAGAGGAAGAAAGGAAGAAAGAGGAAGGAGAAGTCTAGGGGACTAAGTGCTCCAGGTAGGTTTAACAATATTTCTTTTTGAAGAAAACTTTTGAAACTTATAATATTTATATGAGATTTTGATCTTAGAACTTTTATGATTGATCATGATGTTGCTATATCATGTTACATATTGATCTTGCATGTGATGTATGTTTGAATACTTAGGTTGGTGTAGATAGTTCTGCATGGGTATGGCTATGGGTGGCAGAATTTTGAGCTTCGGTGTTTTAATTTCTGGGAACAATCTATAAGGAATTAAAATAAATGGTTAACATATGAATTATAGATATATGTGTCATGGACTTTTAAACATTGGAATCATTCAATTTAGAGTTCATATGAGGAAGATATGTTCCAATTAGTAAACAAAGGTCAAAAAATGGTTAATCAGGGAAGAATATGTTAGGATAGCTTCGGTGTTTTAAATTCTGGGAAAATTCTATAAGGACTTGAAATAAATGGTTAACAAATGAATTATAGATTACTGTGTCACGGATGTTTACCCACTGGAATCACTTAATTTGGAATTCTTATGTGGGAGATATAGTCAGATTAGTAAGTAAAGGTTAGAACATACCTAAGAAGAAATAATATTGAATTTAAGGGAGTAATAACACCACGATTTATTACTATTTCACTGATATGATTAACATAAGAGTTTTAGATAATGGTTTTCGATTTCCATAGACACCAAGGTCACCTCAATCGGAGTTCAAATGAGGGAGTTATACTATGATTAGTGAGCAAAGGTCATAGAGCACGGCCAGGCCGTGTTCTGGGTGCTTCAAGCACAGGCTAGCCGTGTTCGGGGCTATTTTTGAGTATATTTGAAGTATTTTTAAAGCATGGCCGTGTCTTGAAACATGGCCAGACCGTGTTGGAAGGTGGTTAAGCCTATTTTCAACATTTTTCTACCCTAGATGAACCTCTTTAACTCTAGGGTAATAGTAGAAATCAAATTGGAGAACAATGCTCTATAAATTTGTAAGAACATGTGTTGGAAATGATATAAATAAGAAGAAAATTACTGAAGGTCAAGCATAAAGAGAAGGTTAGATATGATGAAAACCGGCATAAATAAAATAAATAAATAAAATTAATATTTAAAAAAAGAATATGAATCTTATAAATGAAAATAATAAATGACTAGTATATGCCATAGCCATTGCCATTGTATGAACTTCTTACCATCTTAAGTGTGAAATTTTGACATTGAAATATTTTATAAAGTGATATTTGAAATGGTTATGTTCATGGCATGATTGCTAATGATTTATGGTAATAGTTATATTTTGATGAACATACTTGTTATTGAAAGCATATTTTTGGCTATCATTGTGAAAAGAAAAGAAATGAGCACGGTCACATGGCAATCCGTGTGGTACACCAATAGGAGACGCCCTACTAACGGTTATGATTATGATTATGAGAAAAGAAAGAGAAAGTGTGCCATGTCGGACGGAGCGAGAAAAGCCCGTACCAGAGAGTGGAGGATACTCACCCTGAACGGGGTAGCTTGAAATGAGAATAAGTTGTTGGCCATCATATGATATTTTAAAAATAGTTACTCCTGTCATACATATTATTATTGTATGATTCTTATGTGCATAGATATAATGCATTCATGTGACCAAAGATATTTTCTGTAGTTTATACAGTTGAACATGATGTGATGAGCTATATTGATGATGATTTATTATTTAACTTTCTGGGATTTAATTCTCACTATATTTCCATATCATGTTCAGAAAATTAGTTATGCAGATTTTTCTATAGCTCTGGCTTTTAGTGCACGTTGGATCGAGTACTTTATGTTGAGCAGATCCCAAAAGCAAATAAAATGTTTGTGGTTGAGTTGGCTTAGATCCTGGTGAAGGTGCAACCAACCGCACCTATATCTCCAGAATTGGTTAACCAGAATAAATAAGATGTAGATTTTTATGTGTTTGATATGTTGTACGTATGTTTTGATTAATGACATCTATGAGAACTTTGTATTGTATAAATTAAATAAATGTTATATTGAGTTAAGTTGTAATGAGGTAATAACTTCATGGTATTTAAAAAAAAATTGATACTTAAATGGAGTTGTTACAAAAGGGACCTTGTCCCTTATCTTAAGAACATATCATTATAATTTTCAAAATACAAATCTCATTTTCCTATGCATATCTTGACTAAGGAAGAGGAAGACAAGAACATAAGTTGTTTGCTTTCCAAAAATTCAACCAAGTATATCCTAATTATGATAAGGTAGACCCATGATCATAAAAGATGAATTATTTGATGGTCTATTTAAGCAAAACCCACCCCTATAACATTTTAATTTCGTCCAAGTGGGGAAGAGAGAAAAATAAAAGCAAGGTAAAGAGAGGAAAGGAGAGAAAGAGAGGAGAAGAAAGGAAGGAAGAAGAAGGAGAAGTCTAGAGGGCTAAGTACTCAAGGTAAGTTAACTTAATCTCCACTTGAATCCATTTTTCTTCTTCATACTTGAGGTTCAAAAGCTCACCCTTCTTCTCTTATTTAAGCTGCTAGAAAAGCTAAGGGAAGGGAGGAATCTTGATACTTATTTCAAGGGGAAACTAGAAAATAAATTCACTAAGTGAGCTAGGGAGATTCTTAGGTAGGTTTGACAATATTTATGTTTGAAGAAAAGTTTTGAAATTTGTAACATTTATATAGGAATTTGACCTTAAGAACTTTGATGATTGGTCATGGATGTTGCTTTATCATGTTACATATTATTCTTGCATGTGATGTATGTTTGAATACTTAGGCTGGTGTAGATAGTTATGCATAGGTATGGCTATGGGTGGCAAAATTTTAAGCTTCTGTTTTTGAATTTCTGGGACCATTCTGTAGGGAATTAAAATATGTTTTTAACATAACAATTATAGATATATGTCTTGCAGTTTTTTAACAACTGGAATCACTCAATGTGGAGTCCATATGAGGTAGATATGGTCTGATTAGTAAGCAGTGTTCAAAAAATGGTTAATCATGAAAGAACATGTTAGGAAAGCTTCTGTTTTTGAATTTCTGGAAACATTTTGTAGGGAATTTAAGTAACTTGTTAACATAAGAATTATAGATATATGTGTCACGGAATTGTAACCACTGGAATCACTCAATTTGGAGTCCATATGAGGTAGATATGGTCTGATTAGTAAGTAGTATTCAGAAAATGGTTAATCAGGAAAGAACATGTTAGGATAGCTTCTGTGTTTTAATTTTTGGGAACATTATGTAGAGAATTAAAATAAATAGTTAACATAAGAATTATAGATATATGTGTCACGGATTTTTAGCCACTGGAATGACTTAATTTAGAATTGTTATGAGAGCGATATGGATAGATTAGTAGGTAGAGGTTAGAAACTACCCGAGAAGAAATAACCTGTAATTGGAGGGAATAATATCACCTTAATTTCTTAACATTTCGCTAAACTATTCAACATAATTGTTTTATCTTTAAATTGACACCAACATCACCTACATTGGAGTTAAATTGGGGGAGTTATGCTCTGATTAGTAAGAGAAGGTTAGATAGGATGAAAACCTGCATAAAAAAAAAAGAAATAAAATTAATATTTAAAAAAAAAAAGAATCTTATAAATAAAAATAATAAATGACTAATAGATGCCATAGCCATTGCCATTATATGAATTTCTTACCATCTTAAGTGTGAAATTTTGACATGGAAATATTTTATAAAGTGATATTTGAAATGGTTATGTTCATCGCATGATTATCAATGATTTTTTTTTTGTAATAGTTATATACTTGTTATTGAAAGCATATTTTTGGCTATCATTATGAAAAGAAAAAAAATGAGTACAGTCACATGGCAATCCGTGTGGTGCACCAGTAGGGGATGCCCTACCAACGGTTATGATCATGTTAATAAGAAAAGAAAGAGAAAGTAAGCCATGTCGGACGGAGCGAGAAAAGCTCATACCGGAGAGTAAAAAATACTCACCTTGACCGGGTAGCTTGATATGAGAATAAATTGATAGTCATTATATGATATCCTAAAAAATAATATTTATGCCATACATGTCATAATTGTTCAATTTTCATGTGCATGGATAAAGTGTATTCATGTGACCTAAAGATATTTTTTGTAGTTTATACAGAAGGACATGACATAATGAACTATATTGATGGTAAATTATGATTTATTGTTGAACCTACTGGGATTTAATTCTCACTATATTTCCATATCATGTTCAGAAGAATAATTATGCAAATTTTCTCCATGACACTTATTATTTTTGTACGTTGGATCGACGTGCCCTACCTTGGGCAGCTACCAGTTATATCAGATATATCTGTAGTAGATGTGACTGAGATTCCGGTAGAGGTGCCGCCACCCGTACCTGTGTCCCCGAAAGTAGTCGACGTAGATCATTAGGGCTAATATGTATCTTTGTACAAATGTTTGTAAAATAATGGTGTGTATGGAAACTCAGTATTGTATCACTGTTAATAACAATTATGCTTGGTTAAAGTAATTATTATTACGAGTTAAGTGGTTAGAATTAAAACAGTAATAATTTCATGGAATTTTACAAATATAAAAAAAAATTGTTACATTTACATAAATGGAGTTGTTACAAGAGGAGGATGCAGTGAGTATGGAAGGCAGGCATTGATTCACGCATGGTGGGATGGCAGAATGTAATTACATCTATAAGTTATTTACTTGTGTTTAACAGAAACATGAGATGGCTTGGTATGAAGAACAATATAAGAAATCAAGTAAATAATTTTCTCTATCTATTTAAAAACTAATGGTGCTTTTTCTTTTAGAAAAAGGTTTTCTATTTTTATTTCTGAAAAATAGTTTTCAAGTTCAATTTTTCATTTTTCTAGAAAGGTGATGGTTTTTTGTTTTCATTCTATTTTTATTTTCACCAGTTTCTCTCTAATCTTGCATCTTGTGGCATTCTTTGTCACATCAGGATTCTTAATATTCACTAGTGGTGTTTAATGCCACTTTTTGAATCTTGTTGCTTATGCCTAGGGAATTAAGTGAGAGAATATGGACCTTCTTTGTAACATGAATTTTGATGGCATTCAGTTTCATCGCTCTATGCTCTATTCCTTCTCTCTCTCTTGCAATGGCCATTCAATAGTGCTGTTGGCCACATCATATCTGTCATAAACAGCAAATAGGGCGTGGGTGAATTTGTATACTAAAAGAGCAAGACGATCTTTAGTTGGATAGTAAGAAGCTCTATGATGTTACTAAGATCCTACATCTACATTTTTTATGCTTTATCGTTTGTTTGTTTATTTAAAATAATTGCTGGGTGTAGCTATATATTATATTTACCAATCTTGGGGCAACTTTTGAATTGTCGAAAGATACTTTTGTGCGTGGATGGGTGGAATCCTTTATTGTTAGGTTATGATGTCTTTTTTTTTATTAATATCTTTATGACAGAATTGGATAGTGTATGGTCTTTACTGGAGTAGCTATAAAGTGGATTGCCCAGGCGTTCTTGAAGATTCTCTCTGGGAGCTCCTATCTTGGTTAGCAAGAGGCTTGATTTCTATCCACATTTCTCATTCTTACCTGTTGGCAGAGGTCAAGAACCTTTTTTACATAATAGTTCTTTTAATTCAACATCTAACCTTTTACTTTTGTTTAATTTAATATGCATTATGTGAGTTAGCTCTTAAAATTTGCCTATATTCATATAGCTGATCCCAAGCCCGGATAAAAGAGGAGGATTGTGTTAGGCGTGCGATAGCCACCGTAAAACTTTGTCATAGCTACATAAATATGGATAAACAAAGCAATAGTGTTAAATTTAGGTCGTTGCCCAGAAGCAACGAGCTGTATAGCTCGAGTGCAGTGTGAAAAGAACAAGGGCCGCTGCATTGGTGCGCAGATGTAGTGAAAAATAAGCAAGGGTTCTCACACTTTAATGAACGGGTGTGGGGAAAGAAGTTAGTTCATGAGGATAGGATCCGTTTTGGAACTTGGAATGTAGGCACACTCATAGGAAAATCAATGGAAATAGTTGATACTATGATTAAGAGAAGGATCAATATCATGTGTCTACAAGAAACTAAGTGAGTAGGAGAACAGGTAAAGAAATTAGATTCTTCAAGTTTTAAGCTTTGGTACACTAGCAAGACAAGAACTAGCAATAGTGTAGGTATAATAGTTGATAAGGAGTGGAGGAACAATGTAGTAGATGTGAAAAGATTAGGAGATAGGATCATATCTTTAAAGATTGTAGTTGAGCGGAACACTTTTAATGTGTTTAGTGTATATGCACCCCAAGTTGGATTAGAGGAGCATCATAAGAGAACTTTTTGGGAGGATCTAGAAGGTTTGATTCAAGAAATACCTCTAGGAGAAAATATTTTCCTAGGAGGGGATTTAAATGGACATGTGGGGAAGGAATCTAAAGGATACGAGGGTATACATGGAGGTTTTAGATTAGGAGAAGCAAATGAAAAGGGTAAAACTATCTTGGATTTTTCTTTAGCCTATAATTTTACCATAGCATATACTTGCTTTAAAAAGTGGATAAAACATCTTATCACATACAAGAGTGGAGGAGCAAGCTCTCAAATAGATTTCTTCTTGGTAAGGAAATTAGATAGAAAGTTTTGCTCAAATTGTAAAGTCATACATGGAGAGTGCTTGGCTACCCAACACAGAGTTTTAGTTTTGGACGTACGAGTTAAGAGAAGAGTAGAAAGAAAGAGTAAGAAAACAATTCCTAGAACTAGGTGGTGTTCTTTGAAGAATGAACAACAAAGAAATTTTCAAAGAAGAGTGGAGGAAGAGAGGCTTTGGGAGGTCCAGGGAAATGCTAATGATATGTGGGACGAGATGGCTAAAGGGATTAGGAATATAGCAAGAGAGATACTTGGAGAATCAAGAGGCGTTGGACCTAAGGGTAAAGAATCTTGGTGGTGGGATGCAGAGGTGCATGATAAGATTAAGGTTAAAAGAGAGTGTTATAAGGAGTGAAACTTATGTAAAAATAATAAAAATTGGGATAAATATAAAGTGGCTAAGAAAGACGCTAAGAAGGCTGTGAGTGAAGCAAGATCTAGAGCTTTTGAGGAGTTATATCAATCTTTAGGAACTAAGGATTGAGAAAGAAAAAAGCTTGCAAAGGGTAGGGAAAGAAAGACTAGGGACCTAGATCAAGTGAAATCTATTAAAGATGAAGAGGGTAATGTTTTGGTAAGGGAGCAAGATATCCAAGTACGATGGAGGAGTTACTTTCAAGGATTTTTTAACGAAGGACATGAGTTGATTTGTGACTCTGACAGAATAAATATTGCAGAAGAGGATCGTAATTAAACCTTTTATCGTAGAATTCAGGAGCTTGAAGTAGAGAAGGCTATGAAGAGAATGGATAATAGCAAAGCAGTAGCACCCGATAATATACCTATTGAGGTGTGGAAAAGTTTAGGAAGGAATTGTATAAGTTGGCTCACTAAGTTGTTTAATGTAATAATGAAATCTAAGAAAATGTCGGATGAATGGAGGAGAAGTACTTTAATTCCTATCTATAAAAATAAAGGAGACATACATAATTGTTCCAACTATCGGGGGATTAAACTTATGAGCCACACTATGAAGTTATGGGAAAAGATCATTGAGCAAAGATTAAGACAAGAGACTCAAGTTATTGAAAACCAATTTGGTTTTATGCTAAGAAGGTCAATTATGGAAGCAATTTATTTACTACGGAGATTGATGGAAATGTATCAAAGAAGACAAAAAGATTTTCATATGGTTTTTATTGATCTAGAAAAGGCATATAACAGACTATTAAGAGAGATTTTATGGAAGGCTTTAGAGAAGAAAGGAGTACGTATTGCATATATTTGAGAAATCAAAGATATGTACGACATGATAACGACTTGCGTGAGAACACAAAATGGGGACACAAAGGATTTTTCCATAACTATTGGACTACATCAAGGGTATTCTCTGAGTCCGTATCTTTTTAATTTAATTTTGGACACAGTTATTGAACATATACAAGATTTGAGGCCTCAATGTATGATTTTTACAGATGAAATAGTCTTATTTGGTGAATCGAAAGAGGTAATAAATATGAAGGTTGGGGTAACACCTACTGTGGAGAAGATGCTTGAATCTCGCTTAAGGTGGTTTGGTCATGTGTGGAGAAGACCTACAGAAGCCCTAGTGAGAAGAGTAGATCAGATGGAGGATAGTCTAATAATTAGAGGCAGAGGGAGGCCAAAGAAAACAATAAGTGAAACTATTAAGAATGATTTAATAGTTAATAACCTATCTTTTGATCTCATTCATGATAAGCCACTGTGGCACCGTTTGATCCATGTAGTCGACCTTACCTAGTGAGAAAATGCTTAGTTGTTGTTGTGTATGTGAGTTAGCTCTTACCGGCCAGCATTTAACACTTTCTTCTATCCATTTTCTATTAATAGAATTAATAGAGATATGACAGCACTTGTTTTAAAAACATGGTCATGTGTTTCTACCATCATATACAACTTAATTTTGGGATGCCATGTGGCAAGTGATGTGGAAATGAACACAAGGTGTTAATTGCTATTTGAGGAAAGTTAAGGTGGTAATTTTTGGTTTGCAAAATTGAAAGGTTGTTTGCAACAAAATAGAAATTGATGGGAGGTACATTACTTTGAAAATGAAGGGAATTGTGAGGGTCTATCAAATATAGGAAGTCAGGAACTATAGGCATTAAGATTATCCCTGACGCAAAGGAGTTAATACATATTAAGAAAATAGCATCATAAATGAGCATTCATAACTGTTGCTCCAAGATAAACAAATATATAGGCATGAAAGCAAAGTTTCTTGCATACTATAAAGCCAAAGATGAAAGTGAAGTTTCTTCACCATAATATATATGAATGAATTATGGAAAATAAAATAAAACTTTCACAAATAATTCTTAAAGATATTATGTAAAGTCTTAGATTTTTTTTTAAGGTCAAATAGTCTAGATGTTTAAGAAGTACTACAATTTAGTTTTTACTTGCTCAATGCTATAAAACCACTTTTCCCAATATATATAGAGGAGATAAGATACATATTTTCCAGGAAGTTTCTTGCAAATCTTTTCTAGTGTGTGTACATTATGAAAAGTTTTAGTACATTTATACTTTGACAATATAATATATGCTATGGTTGAGGATCATGGGTTCTACAAAATGAAGATTCAGAATGGAAAAGTTGAGGATTTTGAAGTAATTATCAGAAGATGAAATTGAAGTAGAGCTTAAGAAATATGCCCAGAAAAATAGTTGAATGTGCTAAAATATAACTTAAAAAACTTTATCAACAATATAAAGAAATTGGAAAAAAGTGATTGAATACACTCTTAAGCATACATTCTAAAAAATAAGCAAAACTTTATCTATGTTTTATGGTGCCTAACTTTTTACATCCCTTCATATGGCTGGCTACCTTAAAGAAAGAAAAGCTATAAGGAAAATTCATACTACTCAATGCTAAATATGGCTGGCTACCTTTACTGGTTATATCATATATTTAGGTTATACTTGACTTGAGTTTAATTGTTTAATTTTCTTTTCTAGGATCGAATGCTGAATTATGTCACAAGATTCAAGCCACCAGAGTTATAGGAACTTTTAGAGTATCACCGTTATGTGTAGTTGTGGACAGCGAGTTTGTTAACTTATGTCCTTCACAAATGACAACTTTGGAAGGAGATTTTTAACTTGTGCGAATTATCGGTCAACTGGGTGATGTCACTTCTTCAGATGGGTAGATCCTCCTATGTGTGAGAATGGAAGACGTGTACTGGTCAAACTCAGGCGGCTATGAAATTTACCTATATTAAGTCGAGAAAGGATAAATCGAAATGGTGGGAATGTAGAGAACTCATGAAGATTCATTTTTCCTTGCGTCATGGTGTGTTTTGTTCGGTGTTGTAATTGGATTTTGGATGAAAGGAAAATTAAAATTTTGAGTTTAGTGATGCAAAAATCCATGAATGTATATTGTAAACACTTGTTTGGCTATATATAAAATGTTTTTCTTAATTGTTATCAATGTATCTTGTAAACATTTGTTTGGCTATATGTAAAATGTTTTTCTTAGTTGTTATCAATGTAGTTGTTATGCATAAACCATCTACTGAACATTATACACTAATACAAATACATATATACTATTCTATAAATACACAGGTTAATACAATTATCTATAAGTTAATGCAATTGAACACATAGGCTAAAACAAAGGACTAAATTTAAGTCTTAACATAATACAATTGAACACATTAGGGTAAAACATAAGGCTAAATTCACTCAACACAAAGGTTAAAACAAGTGATTAACTCCAAATATTAATACAATACAACTGAACACAGAGACTAAAACATACCATAATTATAAATATAGAGGATAATGCAAATGATTTACATACCATCCACTGAACAATAGCTAAAACAATGTTCAAAACCCAAAATCCACTACAATTGACTCATTTTAATACAATACAATAAACTGAACACAAAACTACTTGATGTAATCACGTATGATGATTTTCTTAAAATCTGATGGGAGGGTGGGGAACATAATCAACATTGATTCATCTTTATCAATCATTATGGCTGCCTTCGACATCTCTTCTTTTGTGAAACCTAGGACCTTAGTCAACTCTTTCTACAATTTTTCTGTCTTCTCAGCTAGGTTTTCCTTGTGTGTAATATGACGCAGATGGGTTACAATATCCCTTGTGGATTCCCTGAATCCTTTCTCCATCAAGTCAAAACTATTCGACAGAGAATCTACAATGACATCATTGTCATTTGTACGTCTTTTTCGCGAGCCTGAAGTTACTTCAGTAATTGGAGTTGATGGTTACTTAGAAAATACACCATTTTGCTCATCATCTTGGTTCATATTCATTTCCCCAACACCATCAATCCCTTCAATAGCACATGGACTCGTATCAGTATTCAGAATATCAGCTATGGTCTCTACATCCCTCTTAGAGCCCTGCCTTTTGCCCAGACAATGCACATATTTTTGAAATGAATAAATGACTTAAATTTGAAAGTAGCTGCTTTCTTGTGCGACTGCATGAAAAAAAATAAAGATTAATGAGAATATAAATTAAATTAACAAAAATAATAATAATTATTATCTGATGAAGCATTATAACTTTAACCTTGAGGTACTCATCCCACACTGCATTCGGAGTTGTTACAGTATTGGTGTCAAGATTCCAACCAAATCCACTAGTATTTGGCCCATGGATCATGTGATAGACAACTTGCCAAGTTGTCTTTAGTGTTTTCAGCCTCGATTGTATACAAGACATTCCTTTTATCCCACACCCAGGAACTCTCTCATTTATGTACCCTTCAATGTAGGTCAAATAGCCTGGCTGAAATCCATTGTCAACCATATGTTTTCCATCAGTCTTCATCTATACAAGACATTGTACAAGTATGTTATCTTGCTTAGAGGTCCAGACATGCTTGCTTCCTTAACTATAACCCACGTCCTCCATTAAAGCACTACAACAAACAAACACTACGCCAGTCAAAAAATATAAATATCAGGCTGGAATAAAATAGAGGATAAACATTACAAATATCAATCACAAAGATTGCTTAAAAGTACAACCTCGCAAATAATATAATGTCGTGGTACAACCTTGAATATAATGTAATGTCAAAGTACATTAAAATAAATATAGATTGATACAAACTTACAAATAAAATGTAATTTCAAAGTACATTAAAAAAATAAAGATTCATACAAACTCGCAAATAATATATTAAGGCAAAACTAATACAGATGACAAATGCCCTAAATTCTCCTAAAATCATTAAACATTTCATTAGCTAAAAGATCACGCTAGTTGCTCTAAGCGTCAGATATTTTCATAGTTAATATTTGGTTGTCATACTCAATTTGGTTCTCATTCTCATCCTTAGCCTCCATATCATGTATAGGATCATATCCATTGTATCTCTTACACAAATTATGTAGCATACAACATGCCTTGATGACATGATGATGAGTTCTCATGGGATAGAACAATGGGTGCCTAAATATAGCCTAACGATTTTTCAGCATCCCGAAACACCGTTCAATGATATTTTTTGCTGATGAGTGTTTTATATTGAAATGCTCTTGTGCGGTGTTTGGTTGGCGCCTTTCTCTCTACTCATTTAAATGATATCTTTAACCTCGATATGGTGCTAAGAATGCCTCACAATTTGTATAACCAACATCAACCAAGTAGTAAAACCCTACATTAAATGTGTGTAAATTCATTTAGTTAGCTAATATAGTTCAAGGATAATTTTCCATTTTAAAAAATGGTGTCAGTATACGCACCATGTGGAACTTTTAGGCCACTATTTACTCTGCTAATTACGTCACGTAAAACTTTGCCATCCATTATAGATCCTTCCCATCCAGGGAAGACGTAAATAAACTCTCCATCTTATGAGCAAACTCCCAGTACGTTTGTGTATATTAGCCTTTTTCTATTACGATATTTTGCTTTGTGTTCCATTGGCACTTTGATTAGTATGTGAGTTCCATCAAGGGTACCAAGAAAATTCTAACATCCACATAAATTATTTAGTTCATAAATGAAAGTGCAAATATTGAAGAAGAACCATTTAGTAAATTTGGTCAAATTAACTGTAGATTTTATACTCACCTTGAACCATTTCCATCTTTTATCTGTTGAATTCTCACTAACTGGTTATGCGATTTTAAACAAATCTCCATGCAACCACATCATAGCTTTCAGAACCAAGTTAAAATACCTACTAATTGTTTCCCTATACCTCCTAAACTCATACTATATGACTTTATTCTTAGCATCATGAGTGAGAATGTGAAGAAACATTGCTACTTGCTCATAAACCAACATGTTTTTTAAAGGTTTTAATCCCCCAATATTATCAAGCATGGAACATAGACGATTAAACATTGACCTATGCATCCTAAGTTGGTTATAACATATACTATTAATAGAGTAAATCATATTTCTAAGGTGAAACCTCTTTTAGTGGAAATCTATATTGTATCTGATGGTAGGTCTACTCAATAACTTACAATGATGAAGGGCAACAACCACATAGATCATAATGCACAGTTTATGCAATGTGTTGGCCATATTCAACCACTAGTATAATACAGCATGCAAGACTTGCGCAGTTATTTGCCCCATTCCAGAAGGGAGAAAATATACCTTTAAAAACACGAGAGAGATGATCACATTGTGCGGTGGAAAATAAATATAGACAAAAGAACAACCACTTAAAAGAATCCATGAACAATACATTGTTGTCAAACATTGTCGTCAAAATATAATTCCCTTATAAAACTAAAGCCTATGAGAAAGGAAGGTCCACCCTTCTTTCCTTTTCAATAAAAGATATACATTACAACATAGTAAGAAGTAAAGAATACAACTATGATGATGAGATATCATCAAGAAAAAACTAAAAAAAATATAAATTAGTAATCAAATATAAATCTCACATTGTGTTTATGTTATGAAGCTATAAAAAATAAAAATAAAAATACTGTAAATGGAGTATAGGTGGGAGAATAATTATTTATATTTCTATAAAGCAAAAAAAAACTAATAGTTATATGTGAAAACAGACTCCCTTGATGATCTCATCAACTGTTATGAGTATACATTCTTCTTCATTGATTTGTTCTTTCTATCTATTTTTCCATGCAGGTTTAATAGATCAATCTATGGAAGAATTTTTCGTCAAACATCATCTTTAGTTTATGAATCTATTTGTACATTATTTGTTTGTGGATGGATACTTATAATAAATAACACTTTCAAGTGTCAATAGCATATTTTATATGTCTGTAATTCTAGTTGGAGTGCTTTGCATATCATATGCATTTTAGTACGCTTTTTTATTGATGTGTACAATGAATTTGAATATCTAGCTTCACCTTTGTTACTAAATAACTTGTAGTTAGGGGAAAATGTAGATGGATAAATTAAATGAGAACATTAATAGGGTAAAGGTGACATGCTCTAAAATAAGCATGTTTTTGACATGTTTTAAGTTGCTTTTTAGTTAAGTTTAGTAGAAAATAGATATGAATTGATTGAGTGTTGTGTTTTGTGTTTTAGGAATAATAAAGAAGAAAAGAAGAGAAAAATAAAGAGGAAATCATAGAAAAATGCTGATTCCTGACCTTTTGTCACTAATTGAGGCATATCTCGCTCATTCAGACTCTGATTAAGGTGATTTCAGCGGCTATGGAAAGAAGAGACATAGAGCTACAACTTTCATGTTCGGCACTTTGGCAAAATCCAGAAGATTCTGGGTACCGCGGCGCGACGATAAGGAAATCTGGAGCGCCGCGGCGCCCGATCAGGTTCGACATAGACCGCCGCGGCACTAGCAGGTAGCGCCGCGGTGCCCCGTCCCTGATTCCCCGCAGTGCCGCGGCGCTCGTGCGCCATAGGGGACTTGCTAATTTCGCGATTTTAGGTCGTTTTCGCTCAAAATTGAGGGGAATGGACGGGAATTTAACCTAAAATACGTTCTGACTTCGAGGAGGAGGGAAAAGTCTATAAAAGAGAGGAAAGTAACCAGAGAAGGCATCCAATCTTTCACCGAATTCTTCATCTACATTCTTCAATTCTTCTTTTATTTATCTTATGGCCCTGCGTGGCTAATTCTCTTTAGTTGGTTGAGGTGAGTTGAAACCTCAAGGGATTTTTACACATTGTGAGATGTGGATCTGATGTTATTATTTCAATTTGTTTTGAATATTGATTGTTCATCTGTTCTTATTTTTAATGATTATTCATATGATTGCTAGGAGGCCTACTAGTATTTCGTCTGTTTTAATCTACAGCTAAATTGTGTTTTAAACAAAGTTTTTAATTCTGCGATTCGTGAGGCAAATAGGTTTGAGGGTTTTGGATTATAAATCATTGAACCTATGATGAATGATTGACTAGATTAGATGTAGCCGATGTGTTTATATTTGTTTAGCTCTGTCAGTTTCTCTAGTTCTTCATGCGGTTAACAAGTTATATTTTACCGATGTGCTAAAAGATGGCTTGTTGATTAGGGTTTTATTAGTGTGATTATCATTAATTTGCTAGGCTTAAGGAGAAACAGGGTTAAAACCCCAATGATAGATGTTCATTTACAGATTGATTATGTTGTCGATGATCAATGTAATCCCTTGACGGTGGATACCAACCGAAACCAACGTCTTTATCATTAATCACTTTCGCTTATTTATTTTCATTATTGTTTACTTTACTTAATTTGCGATTATCAAATCCCCCCTTTTAATCACATAAGGTAATTCCAGTCTCTGTGGGATCGACCCTTACTCCCACTACTACAGGTTAGTTTTGAGGTAAGGTATTAATTTGGGTGCATCTGCGACAGTGCAGACCAAATTTTGGCGCCGTTGCCGGGGACTGCGTCATTACTTTTTGTGATTTTTTTTATTTATGCCTGTAACTCGTTCTTCTAATTCTCGAGATTTACAGTTCAATCCAGATATTGGAAAATCTGTATACAGGCACAGAAGAGAAATTCTAGAGAACATTGATCAGGATAAGGAGGAAGTGATCATGGCCAGACACCCTACTCTGAAGGAGCTTGCAGCTCCTGATTTGCATTAGCAACCCTTATGCATTACTTTTCCTAATCTTGATGATAATGTTAACTTTGAGTTGAAATCTGGATTAATTCATCTCTTACCAAGTTTTCATGGTCTTGCAGGTGAAGACCCGCATAAACATCTGAAGGAGTTCCATGTAGTATGTACCAGTATGAAGCCCCCTGGAGTAACTGAGGAACAAATAAAACTCAGGGCTTTTCCTGTTTCCTTAAAAGATTCAGCCAAAGATTGGTTGTATTATTTGCCTTCTGGTACTATCACTACTTGGAATGAGATGAAGAGAATGTTTTTAGAACGTTATTTTTCTGCATCTAGAGCCGCTACTATTAGGAAAGAGATATGCGGCATTAGGCAATTGCATGGTGAAACCCTTTATGAATATTGGGAGAGGTTTAAGAAACTTTGTGCAAGCTACCCACATCATCAGTTTAGTGAGCAACTACTAATCCAATATTTTTATGAAGGTCTTTTGTAGGGAGATAGGAGCATGATAGATGCAGCTAGTGGAGGAGCACTAGTAGATAAGACTCTTGAGGCAGCCAGAATCCTGATATCAAATATGGCTGCCAATTCACAACAATTTGGCGTTAGGCATGATCCTCCTATTAGACATGCCCAGGAGGTAAGTACTACTTCTCTTCAGAATCAAATATCTGAACTTACTTCTCTTGTGCGTCAAATGGCTACAGGTACACTACAGCAAGTTAAAGTATGTGGAATATGCTCAGCCACAGGGCACCCAACTGACATGTGTCCTACACTTCAAGAGGAATCCACAGAACAAGCGAATGTTGTAGGAGGTTTTCCTGGCCAACCAAAAAGGTATGATCCATATGCCAATACATACAATCCTGGATGGAAGGATCATCCTAATTTCAGATATGGGAGTGCACAAAATAGGCCTGCAGGACAAAATTTTCAACAAAATCAGCAAGCCTATTATCCTAGACAGAATGCACCCCAGGATCAACAGGTAAGTAATCCATTGGAAGACATTGTAAAAACTATGGTACATAACTCTCATCAATTTCAGCAAGAGACAAGAGCTAGCATCCAGAATCTGACAACTCAAATAGGTAAGTTAGCAACTACAGTGAGTCGATTGGATGCTCAGAACTCAGGTAAGTTACCTTCTCAAACTGTGGTGAATCCTAGAGAAAATGTCAGTACAATTATTTCAATTAATGGTAAGGAGATTGAAAGTCCACCGGCACCCTCTTCTCCTAAGAAAAACTGAAACATCAATTAAGGAGAATGAAGCACCTACAGGTAAGTCTTCTTCTAATTTAAATTATGAAGTAGTGCCTCCTTTTCCAGAAGCTCTTAAAGAGAATAGGCTAAATGAGAAAACTTCTGAATTGTATGATGTCTTTAGAAAATGTGAAGTTAATCTCCCCCTTCTAGATACCATTAAACAGGTGCCAAGATATGCAAAGTTCTTGAAAGAACTATGTACTCAAAAAGAAGGGCAAAAATTAAAGGATTTTGAAAAGATTCATATGAGTCAGAATGTATCTGCTATGATACAGAAAAAACTCCCAATTAAATGCAAGGACCAGGTATGTTTACTATTCCATGCAAAATTGGGAGTACTCGCATTGAAAAGGCTATGTTAGATTTAGGAGCTTCCATCAATGTTATGCCATATTCTGTATACACATCTTTGAATTTGGGACCATTGAAATCTGTAAATTTGATAATTCAGCTAGCAGACAGGTCCACTGCATATCCTAAGGGAATAATTGAAGATGTTTTGGTGCAGGTAGATGATTTGGTGTTCCCTACAGATTTTTATGTGCTTGACATGGACAATGGGGATTTTACTTCTCCAATATTATTAGGGAGACCATTCTTTAAAACCTCCAAAACCAAGATAGATGTTCACAATGGCACACTCACTATGGAATTTGATGGTGAAGTAATAAAATTCAATATGTATGAAGCCATGAAACACCCAAGTGATGATACTCCTGTTTATTCCATTGATGTACTTGATTCGTTGGCATATGATATTTTTGAATTAGATGAAAAGGATAAAATGGAGGAAAGTGTGAACAAATCTATGGCAGCAGATGATGGTGAGATAGAATTAGATGAAGGAATAAAGGAGAAACTAACTGCACTCAATGATTTTTCAAAAGGGCCACAAAAAGGTAAGGTTGCTTATAAGGAATTATCAAATTCTGATACTACTCTTGCAACTTCTATTTTGCAGGATCTTGGGTCCAATTTGTCACCTCTCCCCAATCACTTGAAATACTTGGAAGTAGGGGAAGCATCACCTATTCTAGTTGCCAAGAATTTGGGTGTTAGAAAAGAAGAAGAATTGATACATATTTTTCAGAAAAAAAGAAATGCCATTATAAAAACAATTGCAAACCTTAAAGACATAGACCCGATTGTAGAGTTGCATCAAATTCTGGAAATTAAAGGGGTTAGACCCTTTAAAGGTAAGAAATCTCTCCCTTGGTTAGGACCACTTGTTATTACTAATGTGGTTTTTGGTTATGCAGTTGAATTTCAAGGATTGAACCAGTCCCAGAAATTTAAAATGAACCTCAAAGAGCCTCCATGAACAAAGATAGGGAGTTGAGTCGAGCCAACGACGTAAAACAAAGGCGCTGGTTGGGAGGCAACCCAACAATCATTCTTCTTCTTTTTATTTTTTCTTTTCTTAGTTTAATTTTCTAAAAAAAAAATATATATTTCTGATCTGTGGACACGCATATGCGCCGCGGTGCCCAAAACAAGCGCCGCGGTGCTCGTCGCCTAGACTGGGCGAGCGCCGCGGCGCTACTTACCCAGAATGGGTGAGCGCCGCGGTGCTCACCTGTAGCGCTGCGGCGCTCCGCGTTGCAGCAGAGAGCGCCGCAGGCGCTCTCTATAAGAGGGTCGCGACCCTCTCGGTTTCCTCTCCATTTTTTTGCATCCATTTCACCTCTTACTCCACTTTCTTGCTTTGAATCAACCACAACCACCTCCCATTACGCTATCTTGCTAACATTACATGATTATGCATCCTCTTTTGCAGGATTATACACTTCTTTTCAGCATTTAAGCTGGATTCCACACCAATTTTCAAGGGTTCTCAAGAAATTTTGATCTCACACGTTCCAGCCATAAATCATGCTGAATTGGGTACGATTTACTTTGTTTATCCTGCTGAAGTTGATCTCCACACTTCCTTGCTATTGGTTTTTACTGCATTGGGACTTCAAACTACAAATCTACCATCCATTCTCTCCATTTTTCAAGAGTGCACACTAGGTGTTTGATAAAACGCCCCAGAGAGTTTGCCAAGTGCAATGGCCCCAAAAACTTCCAAATTAGGCATCTCTAAGAGGAAGAACAGAGTTGAGGACCTTCTGGCATTTGACACCGGAGCTTTTGTGACTGAAGCGGTTTATCAACACCACATCAAAGTGGTGGTGCATAAACCTATAGTTCCAGAACGTGGATTTCTTGTCACCGAAGGGCTACCTTACAGAGACAATATCCTCCATAGGCATTGGGAGATTTTCTGCAGGAACCCAGAACTAGGAGTTATTCCCATAGTTCAGGAGTTCTACTCCAATGCTACAATTCACGATCATCATCAAGCACGGGTTAGAGGCAAGATGGTGCCATTCACTCCGCACGCTATTAATGAATTCTATTCCCTGCTTGATATTGAGGATGATGAATATACGGCACTTCTTCAATCATACATTGACTTTGAAGACGTGATATGCACTCTATGCTACCGAGGGGCCTCCTGGAAATTGGATAGCAATGGCCATCCGTTATACCTTGCTAGAGCTGACATGAATAAAGTGGCTAAAGCATGGCACTATTTCGTATCAGCCAGATTCATACCCAGCCTCAACATGAGTCAAGTCAGGCGGGAAAGGGCCATTTTGCTTTATGCAGTACTAAAAGGGCTTTCTATTGATGTAGGAAAGGTTATTCATAGGCAGCTGCTCGGCTGTATCAGTGCTAGAGGCAGATCCCTATTTGCCCCTAGTTTAATTACTGGTCTATGTCAGAAAGCGGGCGTAAGCTGGGATTCCATTGAGGCTCTCATTCACCCAATGAAGCCTATTTCCTATGCAGACATCCAAAAATACAAAGGCCATGATGAAGCAGCAGAGGAGGAGTTAGGGATTCAGCCAATACCTACAGAGGAACCGGGAAGCAGCTCAGCTCCACCACCATCCCAGCATACCATTGAAGATTTATGGCAGCGCACAGAGTGTCTGAGCCATCAAATGAATGATCTGGCCCTCTATCAGCACTCTATTGCACAACATCATCATGCGTGTTTTAGCCAGTTAGCTCATGCCCTGAACCTCCCGATTGCTTTCCCGGCACCTCCTGAACCACCCTTTAGGCCTGCACCTGAGCATGATGGGATGGATGGTGATCACTAGTCAGAGAAGTTTCACTGAACCCCTCCTTATGTTTTTATTTGTCCCTTTTATATTCTCTTTTATATTCTTACATTGGGGACAATGTATGTTTTTAAGTGTGGGGGGGTCACTTTATAATTCAGCTGGATGACTGTATAATATATCATACACGTGTGCACTTTCCTACTTTGATACATTTTATGATATGTGCACTTTTAATCTTGTCATGAGGTGAGCATGTGAACAAAATTTCAATTTATGAGTTTGTGATAGCTGAACCAATAGCCAATAATATAACTGTTTAAATTGCTTATAGCTCTTGAGAGATGTAGGAAAGTCATAATTATTTGTAATTTTAAATTATTTTCAATTTATGATTATCTATTTTCTAAAAATCCTAAAAAAAATTTCCACAGTAATTTTGGATATTTAATTTGTCTTTTACTTAGAAAAAGATTATATAACTCAAAAATATTTTATGATCTCTTTTAAATTTCTAGAACTTATTTAAATGCTACTTGAGGCGAAATCCTAGACTAATTCTAACAATTAGGAGATGATTTAGGCATTTTTTTTTATGAGATTGAGCCTTTCAAGCTTAACCCAAACACGTGAATATCCTTACAACCTCTATTTTGAGCTTAATTAACATTTTATTCTATACCCACAAAACAGACAAGAAATTTTTTTGTGATTGATACCTTTATATTTTCTACCTGATTCACTCACTCCATGATTAATTTCTGAATATTTGTTATATATATATATATATATATATATATATATATATATATATATATATTCTCAAAAGACTAATGAAAGTCTATCCAGTGATTGAAAAAGGAAGAAATAGAGAATCAAAGAAAAGTAGAATGCAGTGAAGCAAGGAAATAAGTGTGGGGGAAAAACTTCCCCAATCTTGAGAATTAGCTCAAATAGATCAGAGTTAATCATGTGATGTTGGGAGATTGAGCTTTAAATTATATCTTTTATCTCAACCCATAGCCTAGCCACATTACAAGCTGAGTTAAGTCCTTTTGATCCTAAGAAGTAGTTTTAGCCTACATTAGTGGAGAGTAGCATGAAAAATAAGCCTATGGAAATTTTAAATAGAGAGCCATGCTATAATTCCTGAGATATATAAGCTCATTCAGGAAAAAGAAAATTAAATTATCCGAAGACACACACACACTATGGATTTTAGGGAATAAAATTATAAATTGCATTTAAATTAAATGTTGCACATGGTCATGAAATTTTCTGAAATTTCTTCAAGAGCATACAATTTTCACTATGAGGCAGCATATTGGTAAGCCATTCACTCATTTCATATATTGAATTCTGTTTACATGAATCAATGTTTGCTTGAGGACAAGCAAAAGAGTAAGTGTGGGGGTATTTGACATGCTATAAAATAAGCATGTTTTTGACATGTTTTAAGTTGCTTTTTAGTTAATTTTAGTAGAAAATAGATATGAATTGATTGAGTGTTGTGTTTTGTGTTTTAGGAATAATAAAGAAGAAAAGAAGAGAAAAATAAAGAGGAAATCATAGAAAAATGCTGATTCCTGACCTTTTGTCACTAATTGAGGCATATCTCGCTCATTCAGACTCCGATTAAGGTGATTTCAGCGGCTATGGAAAGAAGAGACATAGAGCTACAAATTTTATGTTCGGCACATCGGCAAAATCTAGAAGATTCTGGGCGCCGTGGCACTCACAAGAGAGCGCCGCGGTGCCACGATAAGGAAATTCGGAGCGCCGCGGCGCCCGATCAGGTTCGACGTAGACCGCCACGGCGCTGGCAGGTAGCGCCGCGACGCCCCGTCCCTGATTCCCCGCAGCGCCGTGGCGCTCCACTTATGTTCATCAACAGGGCACTCCACTGATATGTGCCCTACACTTCAAGAGGAATTCACAGAACAAGCGAATGTTGTAGGAGGTTTTTTTGACCAACCAAAGAGGTATGATTCTTATGCTAATACATACAATCCTGGATGGAAGGATCATCCCAATTTCAGATTTGGGAATGCACAAAATAGGCCTGCAAGACAAAATTTTCAGTAAAATCAGCAAGCCTATTATCCTAGACAAAATGCATCTCAAGATCACCAGGTAAGTAATTCCTTGGAAGATGTTGTCAAATCTCTTGCACATAACTTTCAACAATTTCAGCAAGAGACAAGAGCTAGCATTCAGAACTTGACAACTCAGATAGGCCAAATAGCAACCATAGTCAATCGGTTAGATGCTCAAGAATCAGGTAAGCTACCCTCTCAAACTGTGGTAAATCCTAGAGAAAATGTCAGTGCAATTATTTCAATGAATGGTAAGAAAATTAAAGGTCCACCATCCATTTCTTCTCCTAAAAAGCAAGAGAAATTAAATAAGGAGAAAGAAGCATCTACATGTAAGTCTCTATCTACTCCAAATTATGAAGTAATGCCTCCTTTTCCAAAAGCTCTTAAAGAGAATAGGCTAAATGAGAAAACTTATGAATTATATGAAATCTTTAGAAAATGTGAAGTTAATCTCCCCCTTCTAGATACCATTAAATAGGTGCCAAGATATGCAAAGTTCTTGAAAGAACTATGTACTCAAAAAGAAGGGCAAAAACAAAAAGATTTTGAAAAGATTCATATGATTCAGAATGTATCTGCTATGATACAGACAAAACTCCCTACTAAATGCAAGGATTTAAGTATGTTTACTATTCCATGCAAAATTAGGGGAACCCGCATTGAAAAGGCTATGTTAGATTTAGGAGCTTCCATCAATGTTATGCCATATTCTGTATATACATATTTGAATTTGGGACCATTGAACTCTGCAAATTTGATAATTCAACTAGCAGACAGGTCCACTGCATATCCTAAGGGAATAATTGAGGATGTCTTGGTGCAGGTAGATGATTTGGTATTCCTTGCAGATTTTTACGTGCTTGACATGGACAATGGGGATTTTACTTCTCCAATATTATTAGGGAGACCATTCTTAAAAACCTCTAAAACCAAGATAGATGTTCACAATGGTACACTCACTATGGAATTTGATGGTGAAGTAATAAAATTCATTATGTATGAAGCCATGAAACACCCAGGTGATGATACTCCTGTCTATTCCATTGATGTACTTAATTCTTTGGCATACGATGTGTTTAAATTAGATGAAAAGGATAAAATAGAGGAAAGTGTGAACAAATCTATAGAAGAAGATGATGGTGAGATAGAGTTAGATGAAGAAACAAAGGAGAAACTGGCTGCACTCAATGATTTTTCAAAAGAGCTACCAAAAGGTAAGATTGCTTATATGGAATTATCAAATTTTGATATTATTCTTGCACCTTCTATTTTGCAGGACCGTGTATCAATTTTGTCACCTCTTCCTAATCACCTGAAATACTTGGAAGTAGGAGATGCATCACCTATTATAGTTGCAAAAAGTTTAGGTGTTAAAAAAGAAGAGGAATTGATGCATATTCTTTAAGAAAAAAGAAACGCCATTACAAAAACAATTGCAAACCTTAAAGGCATAGACCCAACTACAAAGTTGCATCAAGTTCTAGAAATAAAAGGAGTTAGACCCCTTAAAGGTAAGAAATCTCTCCCTTGGTTAGGGCCACTTGTTCTTACTAATGTGGCTTTTAGTTATACAGTTGAATTTCAAAGATTGAATCAGTCCTAAAAATTTAAAGTGAACATCAAAGAGCCTCCATGAACAAAGATAGGGAGCTGGGTCGAGCCAACAACATTAAACAAAGGCGCTTATTGGGAGGCAACCCAAAATAATCAAAAAAGAAAAAGAAAAAGTGAGAATCAGAAATATTCATGGTCCAGTAATGCAACATGCTCATTCGACTAAAAACAAATTCACGGATGTTCACTTAACTTATATGTTTTTCTATATCTTTCCCTAATTCTTATCTTTCTTTTACATTGAGGACAATGTAAAGTTTGAGTGTGGGGGTGGGCGTATAATTGTCTGAATCATTATGAACCTATATTGAGCATCAATTTTCTGATTTTCACTATTAATGCACTTTTATTGCGTTTAGCAAGTTGAGTGATTGTGTAAGTGTTCAATTTATGTTTTGGGATGTTAGGCATAACCAACAGCCAATGATATGACTATCCAAAAAAAATTTTAGCTCTTGAAAAATATAGAAAATTCATGGTTATATGCAATTTTATCCTTTTTGCAATTTATTACTTTTTGACTTTAGAATCCTGAAATATTTTTGCACAATAACTTTGGGCATTCAATTTTATCTTTTATTTAGAGAAGGTTTATATAATTCAAAATTATTTCATGATCTCAACAGGATTCTAGAACTTATTTGAATTCTGCTTGAGGTGAAATTCTAGGCTAATACTATTATTTGCGAGATGATTTAGGCATTATTGGATAGATTGAGCCTTTCAAGCCTAACCTAAACAATGAAATATCTCTAGTTCCTCTATTTTGCGCTTAATGAACTTTTCCCTCTAAAAACCACAAATGAGCCAAAAGCCAAATTTTGTATGAATATCCTTATTTTTCTTTATCCCATTCACTCACTCCATGATTATTTTGCTAAATACTTGTTTTGTAGAGCTTAAATTCACAAAAGGGTGGAGCAAGGAAAAGAAAAGAATTATGCAAAGAAAAAAAGAAGAGAGAATTATGAAAAAGGAAGAAAAGAAAATTCCAAAGAGAATAAAAGCATATGTTGTGGGTGAAAAAAGAACTTTTTGAGAATCAAGGAAAAGGATGGATCAAACTCAATTGAAGTAAGACAATAAATGTGGGGGAAAGTCCTCCAAACTTGAAAAAGTTCAATAGATCATATTTAGTCATGTGGTGTTGGGTGATTGAGCCTAAATGTGTATCCTTTATCCCACCTTATACCCTAGCCATATTACAAGCCAAATAAAGTCCTATTGATCCTAGAGGTAGTTTTGTCCTACATTAGTGGAGAGTGGCATGAAGAATAAGCATATGGAAATCCTAAAATATTTAGAGATCTACAACCAAAATTTTGGGACATATAAACTCATTCGGGTAAAAGAAAATTTAATAGCCCAAAACACACACACACTCGGGATTCAAGAGAATAAAATAATGGATTGCGTTCGGGTTAATCTTGTGCATGACAATGATCTTTCAAAATTTTTCTTGAATATATTTTAAAGTTAAGAGGCAAACGTTTGGTAAGCCTAACACTCATTACATTATTGATTGTTGTTTTTTTTTTGTCTTTAAGGATTATTTTGCTCGAGGACAAGCAAAAGGTTGAGTGTGGGGGTATTTGATGTGATCTTAATTAAGCAAGATATTAATACCTTTAAACTTACTTTTTGTTATATTTAAGTAAAATATAATTAGGAATTAGCTTGGTTTTGTGTTGTAGGAACAAAGGAAGAAGAAAAGACAAGAAAAAGATAAGAAATTCATGGAAAAATGCAACATTGTAGCAATTCCAGACCTTTCAGTATTGTTTGGAGCATATCTCCCTCTTATGAACTCCAATAAAAGTGATTCAAGTGGCTCTCAAAAGATAACACAATCATCTACAACTGTTATGTTTAACACTTGGTAAAATTCGAGAGATTTCATAGCTTTATAGAGCTCGCAAATCAGAATTATAGTGCTGTAGGATGAATTCTGACCTTTGGTCACTAAGTTTGGCATATCTCCTTCAATTTAGATTGGATTAAGGTGAATCCAGTGGCGATGGAAAGAAGAGACATAGAGCTACAACTTTTGTGTTCAGTACTTTGGCAAATTTTGGGGTTTTTAGGGTGCTGTGGCTCTCGCAATAGTGCACCGCGGCATTTATTGCCCAGAAGCACCGTGCGCCCAATACCCAGCTCCGCAGCGCCCGAGCGTCAGAATCCATAGTGCGCCAGAGCTAGCCTAGGCACCGTGGCGCCCCATCAGAAGCTTTTCGTAGTGCCGCGGCGCTCACCGCCGCATCGGATTGCTGAATTCGCAATTTTTAGGTCTTCTTGACTCTAATTGAAGTCTAATGGGCTGGGATTTGACCTAGAAACACTCTTACTTCGATTAAGAGGAGGGAATCTATAAAAAGGGAGTAAAGCAAGCAGAGAATTCATCCAATCCTTCATCCAAGTTCTTAGTTATATTCTTCAATTCTTCTTTAGATTTTCTTATGGCCCTGCGTGGCTAGTTCTTTTTAGTTGGTTGAGGTAGGTTGAAACCTCAAGGGATCTTTATGCATTGTGAGATGTGGATTTGATTTTATTATTTCAATTTTAATTGAGTATTGATTATTCATCTCCTCTTCTTCTCAATGATTATTCATATGATTGCTAGGGAGGCCTACTAGTATATTTTCTGTCTTAATCTACCGCTGAATTATGTTTTGAACAAAGTCTTCAATTCTATGATTCATGAGGCAAATAGGTTTGAGGATTTTGGATTATAAATCATTGAACCTATGATGAGTAATTAACTAAAATAGATATAACCGATGTGTTTATATTTGTTTAGCTCTGTCTGTTTCTCTAGTTCTTCATGCGATTAATACGTTATGCTTTACCGATGTGTTAAAGGATTGCGTGTTAATTAGGGTTTAATTAGTGCGATTGTCATTAATTTACTAGACTTAAGGAGGAACAGGGTTATAAACCCATTGATAAATATTCAATTACAGATTGATTATATTGTCAATGATCAATGCAATCTCTTGACGGTGGATATCAACCGAAACCAACGTCTTTATCATTAATCACTTTCTCTTAATTACTTTCGTTATTGTTTACTTGATTTTAGTTACAACTATCAATCCCCCCTTTTTTCTAATCACATAAGGTAATACTAGTCTCTGTAGGATCGACCCTTACTCTCACTACTACAGGTTAGTTTTGAGGTAAGGTATCAATTTGGGTGTACCTGCGACAGTACGCACCAATACGCTAAAAGCCAGTGGCATAAAGAAAATCTGTATAATTATTCTTCTGAACATGACATGGAAATATAGTGAGAATTAAATCCCAATAAGTTCAACAATAAATCATTATCAATAAAGCTTATCACGTCATGTTCATCTGTATAAACTACAGTAAATATCGTTGGTCACATGAATGCATTATATCTATGCACATGAGAATCGTATAGGAATAACATGTATGACAGGATTAACTATTTTTAGAATATCATATGATTGCCATCAACTTATTCTCATTTCAAGCTACCCCGGTTAGGGTGAGTATTCTCTACTCTCCGGTACGGGCTTTTCTCGCTCTGTCCGACATGGCACACTTTCTCTTTCTTTTCTCATAATCATAATCATAACCGTTGGTAGGGCATCCTCTACTGGTGCACCACACGGATTTGCCATGTGACTGTACTCATTTCTTTTCTTTTCACAATAATAGCCAAAAATCATTAGTAATCATGCCATGAACATAACCATTTCAAATATCACTTTATAAAATATTTCCATGTCAAAATTTCACACTTAAGATGGTAAGAAGTTCAGGCAATGGCAATGGCTATGGCATATACTAGTCATTTTATTATTTTCATTTATAAGATTCTTCTTCTTTTTTAAATATTAATTTTATTTCTTTATTTTCTTGATGCAGGTTTTCATCCTATCTGACCTTCTCTTACTAATCAGAGCATAACTCCCTAAAGTTAACTACAATTTAGGTGATATTGGTGCCAATTTAAAGATAAAACAATTATCTAAAACTATTATGTTGAATAGTTCAACGAAATATTAAGAAATCATGGTGATATTACTCCCTCAAAGTACATGTTATTTCTTCTCGGGTAGGTTCTGACCTTTACCATCTAATCTGTCCATATCTCCCTCATAAGAATTCCTAATTAAGTAATTCCAGTGGTTAAAAATCCGTGACACATATAGCAATAATTCTTATGTTAACCATTTATTTTAATTCCCTACAGAATGTTCCCAGAAATTAAAACACAGTAGCTATCCTAACATATTCTTCCCTGATTAACCATTTTCTGACAACTACTTACTAATCGGACCATATCTACCTCATATGGACTCCGAATTGAATGATTCCAGTGGCTAAAAATCTGTGACACATATAGATATAAATATTATGTTAACAATTTATTTTAATTCCCTACAGAATGTTCCCAAAAATTAAAATACAGAAGTTATCCTAACATATTCTTCCCTGATTATCCATTTTTTGACCACGGCTTACTAATCGGACCATATCTACCTCATATAGACTCAAAATTGAGTGATTCTAGTGGCTGAATATCCATGAGAGACAGATTTACAGTTTTTATGTTAACCATTTGTTTTAATTCCTTACTGATTCTTCTCAAAATTTTAAAAATAGAAGCTCAAAATTTTGCAACCCATAGCCATACCTATGCAGAACTATCTACACCAGCCTAAGTATTCAAACATACATAATATGTAACATGATATAGCAACATCCATGACCAATAATCAAAGTTCTAACATCAAATTCTCATATAAATATTACAAGTTTCAAAACTTTTCTTCAAAAAGAAATATTGTTAAACTTACCTTGAGCACTTAGTCCTCTAGACTTCTCCTTCCTCTTTCTTCCTTTCTTCCTCTCCTTTCCTCACTCTACCTTGCTTCTATTTTTCCTCTCCCTCAATTGGACGACAATTCTAATGTTATAGGGGTGAGTTTTGCTTAAATAAACCACCAAATAATTCAACTTTTATGATCATGGGTCTACCTTATCACAATTAGGATACACTTGGTTGAATTTTTGGAAAAACAAACAACTCACGTTCTTGTCTTCCTCTTCCTTAGTAAAGATATGCATAGGAAAAGGAGATTTGCATTTTGAAAATTATGATAATATTTTCTTAAGATAAGGGACAAGGTCCCTTTGATTTAAGGATTCATTTCCTTTTTGTAACAACTCCATTTATGTAAATGTAACAATTTTTTTTTATATTTGTAAAATTCCATGAAGCTATTACTACTTTTAACCACTTAACTCGTAATAATAATCACTTTAACCAAGCATAATTGTTATTAACAGTGATACAATACTGAGTTTCCATACACACCATTATTTTACAAACTACACACCATTATTTTACAAATATTTGTACAAAGATACATATTAACTCTAATCATCTACGTCGACTACTTCTGGGGACACTGGTGTGGGTGGCACCTCCACCAAAATCTCAATCACATCTACTACAGATACATCTGATATAACTAGTAGTTGCCCAAGGTAGGGCACCTCGATCCAACCTACGAAAATAATAAGTGTCATTGAGAAAATCTGCATAACTAATTTTCTGAACATGATATGGAAATATAGTGAGAATTAAATCCCAGTAGGTTCAACAATAAATCATAATTTACCATTAATATAGTTCATCATGTCATGTTCAGCTGTATAAACTATAGAAAATATCTTTGGTCACATGAATGCATTATATCTATGCACATAAGAATCATACAGTAATGATATGTATGACAAGATTAACTATTTTCAGAATATCATATGATGACTATCAATTTATTTTTATATCAAGCTACCCCGGTCAGGGTGAGTATTTTCTACTCTCCGGTACAGGCTTTTCTCACTCCGTTCGACATGGCCCGCTTTCTCTTTTCTTTTCTCATTAACATGATCATAACCGTTGGTAGGGCGTCCCCTACTAGTGCACCACACGGATTGCCACGTGACCGTGCTCATTTCTTTTCTTTTTACAATGATAGCCAAAAATATGCTTTCAATAACAAGTATGTTCATCAAAATATAACTATTACCATAAATCATTGGTAATCATGCCATGAACATAACCATTTCAAATATCAATTTATAAAATATTTCCATGTCAGAATTTCACACTTAAGATGGTAAGAAGTTCATACAATGGTAATGGCTATGGCATATACTAGTCATTTATTATTTTCATTTATAAGATTGCTCTTCTTTTTTAAATATTAATTTCATCTCTTCATTTTCTTTATGCTTGGCCTTTAGTCAATTTCTTCTTATTTATATCATTTCTAACACATGTTCTTACAAATTTATAGAGCATTTTCCTCCAATTTGATTTCTACTATTACCCTATAGTTAAAGAGGTTCATCTAGGGTAGAAAAATGTTGAAAATAGGCTTCACCAGCTTCCAACACAGTCTGGTCATGTTCCAGAACACGGCCATACTTTAAAAATACTTCAAATGTACTCAAAAACAGCTCTGAACACGGCTAACCCGTGCTTGAAACTGTGACCTATGCTCACTAATCAGAGCATAACGCTCTCATTTTAACTCTGATTGAGGTGATCTTGGTGTCTATGGAAAGCTACGAAAAGTATCTAAAACTATTATATTAATCATATCAGCAAAATAGTAATAAATCATGGTGTTATTACTCCCTTAAATTCAATATTATTTCTTCTCGGGTAGGTTCTAACCTTTACTTACTAATCTGACTATATCTCCCACATAAGAATTCTAAATTAAGTGATTCCAGTGGCCAAAGATCCGTGACATATAAATATATAATTCATATGTTAACCATTTATTTTAATTCCTTATATAACTTTTTCAGAAATTAAAACACCGAAGCTATCCTAACATATTCTTCCCTGATTAACCATTTTCTGACCTTTGTTTACTAATTGGAACATATCTACCTCATATGAACTCTAAATTGAATGCTTCCAGTGGCTAAAAATCCGTGACACATCTATCTATAATTCATATGTTAACCATTTATTTTAATTCCTTATAGATTGTTCCCAGCAATTAAACGATCGAAGCTATCCTAACATATTCTTCCCTAATTAACCATTTTCTGACCTTTGTTTACTAATCGGACCATATCTACCTCATATAAACTCTAAATTGAATGATTCCAGTGGCTAAAAATCCATGAGAAATAAATCTACATTTGTTATGTTAACCAATTGTTTAGATTCCCTATAGAAGGTTCCTGGAAATTTAAACACAGAAGCTTAAAATTCTGCCACCCATAGCCATACCCATGCAGAACTGTCTACACCAACCTAAGTATTCAAACATACATCACATGCAATATCAATATGTAACATGATATAGCAACATCCATGACCAATCATCAAAGTTCTAAGATCAAAATCTCATATAAATATTGTAAGTTTCAAAAGTTTTCTTCAAAAAGAAATATTGTTAAACTTACCTAAGAATCTCCCTAGCTTACTTAGTGAATTGGTTTTCTTGTTTCCTCTTGAAAGAAGTAGCAAGATTCCTCCCTTCCCTTAGCTTTTCTAGCAGCTTAGGTAAGAGAAGGAGGGTGAATTTTTGAACCTCAAGGATGAAGAAGAAAAATGGATTCAAGTGGAGATTAAGGTAACTTACCTTGAGTACTTAGCCTTCTAAACTTCTCCTTCTTCTTCCTTCCTTTCTTCTCCCATCTTTCTCTCCTTTCCTCACTTTACCTTGCTTCTATTTCTCTCTCTTCCTCACTTGGACGAAATTAAAATGTTGTAGGGGTGGCTTTTTCTTAAATAGACCACCAAATAATACAACTTTCATGATCATGGGTCTACCTTATCACAATTAGGATACACTTTGTTGAATTTTTGGAAAACAAACAACTTTTGTTCTTGTCTTCCTCTTCCTTAGTCAAGATATGCATAGGAAAAGGAGATTTGTATTTTGAAATTTATGATGATATGTTCTTAAGATAAGGGACAAGGTCCCTTTGATTTAGGGATTCATTTCCATTTTATTTTGTCTTAAACAAGTATGATAGGTTTGCCTTTTTAGGTGGAAAATTTCTATCCCTTGAATCTCCATTATTTAGTTGATATTATTTGTGTGGGATAGGAATGTTTTGTCCTAATGCCATGTATTATCATACCACTTGCTAAAATTATGAGTGTAGGATATAGATGTTTTTGTCTTAAAGCCTTGTATTATCATGCCACTTGCCAAAATTATGAATGTAGAATCACACCACTTGCTAAATTTTTGTCTTAATGCCATGTAACCTAATCTTTATTATTATTACATTATTATATCATCACCTAATTTATTTTATTTTATTTTTTCTCTTGGATTTGGGCTTATTCCTACCTAATTTCTTTGCTTTGGATAAAATTCTACCTTTCTTGGAGGGCTTGGTCACATTTTCGTAATTTTTGGGCTATTGGTCCAATAAATATATCCTAGTCCAAGTCTATGTTTTATTTCTCGCTTAGGTTATCCAATGCGCTTGCTAGAAACTTATGTGAAGTAGAAAAACTCTATATGAAGTGTCCATAGGTAAAAGCCCAATGTATGGATAAAAATTTTAAACTTAGTAACTCTAGTTCTTGAATTTGGAAAAATTACCCTAATCCAATGTTCTTGAAATTCTAATACCTTTACTTGTTTCTAAAAATTTACCTTCCTTATCCAAGAATTTTGCATCTCTTTAGTATGTTATTTCTATTTTTTTTTTCCTATTTGGTTTTACCTATTTATTTGTTCTCTTAATGTTAGAAACATCTTCTATGCATATACATAAGGTGAAGAATTTCTAAGGATTATATTTCCTTAGATATCTAAAATATTGTCTAATAAATTTTATTTCCTTAATTAAATATTTATGTACTTTTATGAATAAAAGAAATGAAATTAGGAATGTTACACTTTTTCTTTTGTCTTAATCAATTATGATAGGTTTTCCTTTTTAAGTGGCAAATTTCTAGCCCTTGAATCTCCTTTATTTGGTTGAAATTATTTGTGTGGGATATGAATGTTTTGTCCTAATGTCATGTATTATCATACCACTTGCTAAAATTATGAGTGTAGGATATAGATGTTTTGTCCTAAAGCCTTGTATTATCATACCACTTGCTAAAATGATGAGTGTATGATATAGATGTTTTATCCTAAAACCTTGTATTATCATACCACTTGCTATATTTTTCTCTTAAAGCCATGTAACCTAATCTTTATTATATTATCACATGGATTAATTTAATTTATTTTTCCTCTTGGATTGGAGCTTATTCCTACCCATTTCCTTTGCTTTGGATAAAATTCTACCTTTCTTAGAGGGCTTGGACACATTTTCATAATTTTTGGGCTATCGGTCCAATTTCTATATCCTAGTCCAAGTCTATGTTTTATTTTTTATTTAGGTTATCCAATGGGCTTGCTAGAAACCTATGTGAAGTGAAAAAACTCTATATGAAGTGTCCATAGGTGAAAGCCCAATGTATGGGTGAATATGTTAAACTTAGTAACTCTAGTTCTTGAATTAGGAAAAATTACCTTAATCCAATGTTTTCTTGAAATTTTAACACCTTTACTTGTTTCTAAAAATTTATCTTCCTTTCCCAGGAATTTCAACTTTCTTTAGTATATTATTTCTAATTTTTCCTCTTAGTTTTTCTCTCTTTACCTATTCCATTAATATTAGAACATTTCTATACATACACCTAAGATGAAGAATTTCTAAGGATTATATTTCCTTAGATATCTAAAAATTGTCTAATAAATTTTATTTCCTTAATTAAATATTTATGTACCTTAAAAGAAACGAAATTAGGAATGTTACTTTGAATACATTTGTATTTTTTTTAATTCATGAAACAAAATTAGGGATGTTACACCAGTTCCACCTAAGTATTTTTCTTTACAATTTAACTAAATCAAAATCTTTCTAATGAAGTTTTATATCTGACATTGACAACAGTTTCAAATTTAAACATAATAATATACTTTTAAGGATGACTCATAACATAACAAGATCACAACATAAATTAAGGTTTGGTCATTGTTCCAGTATTTAAGAGCATATCAAAAGTCGGTTGATTCCTAATATTTATAAACAAAGGTGACAATCAAAACATGTTATTAGATAGAAAATGGGATTTCTTGAAAGCTTGAGTTTAGCACTAGTTAAAAATTTCTTCCTTTTTTTCCTAGTACCAACAAATGTGGATCTTCATGTATGATGTATGATTGAATCCATAATCAAAATTACTATCAGTGTAATTTTAATTCAAACCCTTATGACCATAAAAAGTTACCTTGCAACCACGTTGTAAACAAGGTTAATTAGCAAGGGCTGTGTTAGTATTTTTGTATACATGCACACAGATGGGTTTAATGTTTAATGTTTACTACTTTAAGTGGTTAATGCAGAAGAATCTTTGCCCCATTTGCAAAACAACAGCTTTAGCTACTTGATAGGTAAGACCTTATAGCCTCTGGCACTGGAAATAAATTTTGTTGGTTATGGCTCCATCTTTCATTGTCAGTATTAGGAAGATAAACAAAAATAAATAAAGAAGATGAAAACAAAACCAAAAATATAAAAAAGAAAAAAGAGGAAAGTAGCAAATTGGTGGGTTTATAATGGAGGATTCTATTTATATATAAGCAATTTATGATAGTTACATACATTCTTAAATCTTACTACATTATAAATTGAACTTTGATTCCTGTTAACTTTTCCAGACCTATAAAGTAGGCACTTGGTTCACAAAGGAGAATGAACACACCCAAAACCCACGAAGGAGGATGAACACAATCCAAGTCCAAAATCAGATATGTAAAACAAAGAAGAAAAAGGAAGGATGAAGTTTACCTTTAGGACGATTCGTGAACAGATATTCACAGATGCTTTCTCCTCCGTGAGCAGAAGAAGAGAATGACCACGACCTGCGATGGAAGCTGCGAACAGAAGAAGATAACGAGCTAAGATGGAAGTTCGTAGAGCTGAGATGGACCAAAGCAAAAGCAGAAAGAGGACGCAGAAGCAGAACCCACGAAGAAGGAGCACAAAGAAGGACCAAAATAGAAGATGGGAAAAAAGAAAAAAAGAAGGCACGCACCAGAGGGTATTGGGGGTATAATTGTCTTTAGCCCAATGGAATATCATATTCCCTTGCATACAGGAAGGAATTCACATTCCATTAAACAATGGAATCCTGCATTCCATAGCATACACATTTCATCAAACCAAACGATGGAAAGATAGATTCCAACTCCCATTCCCTTTCCATTCTTTCAAACTAAACAAGCCCTTAGAGTTCATATCAATCCTTCTGTAAACCTGGCTAAAATCTTAGCCCAACACCATAATTAAGTTGTTTACAAATGACAATATCTGAACAACCATAATTCAAGGAAAAAAATACAGTAGGAAAACAGAGAAGCCCAAAATATCAAAATAGAATATGAAGGGAAGAAAATAGTTCTCTGGAAAGGTCTATTCTCTCCTACGTTCAGTTGTTTCCTCTATTTTCTTCCATACAACTGTCTCCTTCTTCTTCTTGACCAACCATCAGTGTATTCCTTTTCTTCCTGATGGATTCCTAATGAAACAGTCTGACCCTCTTCTGTATGTTCACGTCCAAAATTAGGAGCAGCTCTGGGTGTCTCTCCTTTTTTTTTTCTATATCCGTGTATCTCTCTTTTCTCCTTCTAGCCTTTTATAAGCTTGGATTGTGGTCCTGGTGAGGTGGCCTCTTTCTTAGCTTTTTCTCCTTCCAACCTGCACTCCTACCAGTGCCCCTTTTCTCCTATATTCAGTAATGGAGACATAACCTATTTTAACAGCCGATTAACCCTGTCAACTTGCAGTGTATCACATATAATTAGCTCCTAAGCATTCACAAAATACAACTAAGCCACAAAACACCTAGCATAATTCGACTTACATCCCTTTTTACATGCAATGCATCATAATTTTACAATTAGTTCAATGCATGTTCTCATCTTCAGGCGATACAAACACAATATTAAATCAGGGAGAATTAGTACTAAATCAGCCAAAATGCAGAGTAATAAGCATGAGAAATGTAACAACTCCATAACAATTTTTTTTATATATATATTTAAAACAATTCCATGAAGTTATTACTACTTTAATTCTAACCACTTAACTCGTAATAATAACCAAGCATAATTGTTATTAACAGTGATACAATACTTATAATACAATACTTAGTTTCCATACACACCATTATTTTACAAACTACACACCATTATTTTACAAATATTTGTACAAAGATACATAGTAACTCTAATCATCTATGTCGACTACTTCCGGGGACACTGGTGCGGGTGGCACGTCCACCGGAATTTCAGTCACATTTACGACAGATACATCTGATATAGTTGGTAGTTGCCCAAGGTAGGGCACCTCGATCCAACGTTCGGTAATAATAAGTGTCATAGAGAAAATCTGCATATTATTCTTCTGAACATGATATGGAAATATAGTGAGAATTAAATCCCAGTAAGTTCAACAATAGATCATAATTTACCATTAATATAGTTCATCATGTCATGTTCAGCTGTATAAACTACAGAAAATATCTTTGGTCACATGAATGCATTATATCTATGTACATAAGAATCATACAGTAATGATATGTATGACAGGATTAACTAATTTCATAATATCATATGATGACTATCAATTTTTTTCTCATATCAAGCTACCCCGGTCAGGGTGAGTATTTTCTACTCTCCGGTACAGGCTTTTCTCGCTCCGTCCGACATGGCCCACTTTCTCTTTCTTTTCTCATTATCATGATCATAACCGTTAGTAGGGCGTCCCCTACTGGTGCACCACACGGATTGCCATGTGACCGTGCTCATTTATTTTCTTTTTACAATGATAGCCAAAAATATGCTTTCAATAACAAGTATGTTCATCAAAATATAACTATTACCATAAATCATTGGTAATCATGCCATGAACATAACCATTTCAAATATAATTTTATAAAATATATCCATGTCAAAATTTCACACTTAATATGGTAAGAAGTTCATACAATGGCAATGGCTATGGCTATACTAGTCATTTATTAAGATTCATCTTCTTTTTTAAATACTAATTTTATTTCTTTATTTTCTTGATGTAGGTTTTCATCCTATCTAACTGTTTCTTACTAATCAGAGCATAACTCCCTCAATTTAACTCTGATGTAGGTGATCTTGGTGTCAATTTCAAGATAAAACAATTATCTAAAACTATTATGTTGAACATTGTAGCAAACTATTAAGAGATCAAGGTGATATTACTCTCTAAATGTACAGGTTATTTCTTTTCGGTTAGGTTCTGACCTCTATCTACTAATATGTCCATATCTCCCTCATAAAAATTCCGAATTAAGTGATTCCAGTGGCGAAAGATCCAGGACACATATATATATAATTCATATGTTAACCATTTATTTTAATTCCTTACAGAATGTTCCCAGAAATTAAAATACCGAGGCTATCATAACATATTCTTCACTGATTAACCTTTTTCTGACCATTGCTTACTAATTGGAACATATCTACCTCATATGGACTCCAAATTGATTGATTCCAGTGGCTACAAATCCGTGACACACATAGCCACAATTAGTATGTGAACCATTTATTTTAATTCTATACATATAATTCCCACAAATTAAAATATCAAAGCTTTCCTAACATATTTTTCCCTGATGAACCATTTTCTGACCTTTTCTAACTAATTAGACCACATCTACCTCATATGGACTCCAAATTGAATGATTCTAGTGGCTAAACATCCGTGACACACATAGCTACAATTCTTATGTTAACCATTTATTTTAATTCTATACAGATAATTCCCATAAATTAAAATACCGAAGCTATCCTAACATATTCTTACCTGATCAACCTTTTTTTGACCTTTGCTAACTAATCAGAACATATCTACATCATATGAACTCCAAATTGAATGATTCCAGTTGCTACAAATCTGTGACACACATAGCTACAATTCTCATGTTAACCATTTATTTTAATTCGATACAGATAATTCCTAGAAATTAAAATGCCGAAGCTATCCTAACATTTTCTTACCTGATGAACCATTTTTTGACCTTTGCTAACTAATCAGACCATATCTACATCATATGGACTCCAAATTGAATGATTCCAGTGGCTAAAAATCCGTGACACACATAGCGATAATTCTTATGTTACCATTTAGTTTAATTCTATATAGATAATTCCCAGAAATTAAAATACCGAAGCTATCCTAACATTTTCTTACCTGATGAACCATTTTATGACCTTTGCTAACTAATCGGACCATATCTACATCATATGGACTCCAAATTGAATGATTCCAGTGGCTAACAATCTGTGACACACATAGTTACAATTCTTATGTTAACCATTTATTTTAATTATGTATAGATAATTCTCAGAAATTAAAATACAGAAGCTAAAAATTTTCCCAACCATAGCCATACCTATGCAGAACTTTCTATACCGCCTTAAGTATTCAAACATACATCACATGCAAGATCAATATGTAACATGACATAGTAACATCCATGACCAATCATTATAGTTCTAAGATCAAAATCTCATATAAATATTATAAGTTTCAAAAGTTTTCTTCAAAAAGAAATATTGTTAAACTTACCTAAGAATCTCCCTAGCTTACTTAGTGAATTGGTTTTCCTGTTTCCTCTTGAAAGAAATAGCAAGATTCCTTCCTTCCTTTAACTTTTCTAGCAGCTTAAGTAAGAGAAGCAGGGTGAATTTTTGAACCTCAAGTATAAAGAAGAAAAATGGACTCAAATGGAGATTATGGTAACTTACCTTGAGTACTTAGCTTTTTAAACTTCTCCTTCTTCTTCCTTCCTTTCTTCTCCTCTCTTTCTTTCCTTTCCTCACTCAACCTTACTTCTATTTCTCTCTCTTCCTCACTTTGACGAAATTAAAATGTTGTAAGGGTGGGTTTTCTTATATAGACCACCAAATAATTCACCTTTCATGATCATAGGTCTACCTTATCACAATTAGGATACACTTTGTTGAATTTTTGGAAAACAAACAACTTATGTTCTTGTCTTCCTCTTCCTTAGTCAAGATATGCATAGGAAAAGGAGATTTGTATTTTGAAGATTATGATGATATGTTCTTAAGATAAGGGACAAGGTCCCTTTGATTTAGGAATTCATTTCCATTTTCTTTTGTCTTAAACAAGTATGATAGGTTTGCCTTTTTAGGTGGCAAATTTCTAGCCCTTGAATCTCCATTATTTGGTTGATATTATTTGTGTGGGATAGGAATGTTTTGTCCTAATGCCATGTATTATCATACCACTTGCTAGAATTATGAGTGTAGGATATAGATATTTTTGTCCTAAAGCCTTGTATTATCATGCCACTTGCCAAAATTATGAATGTAGAATCACACCACTTGCTAAATTTTTGTCTTAATGCCATGTAACCTAATCTTTATTATTATTATTATTATTATATCATTACCTATTTTATTTTATTTTATTTTTCCTCTTGGATTTGGGCTTATTCCTACCCATTTTCTTTGCTTTGGATAAAATTCTACCTTTCTTGGAGGGCTTGATCACATTTTTATAATTTTTGGGCTATTGGTCCAATTACTATATCCTAGTCCAAGTCTATGTTTTATTTCTTGCTTAGGTTATCCAATGGGCTTGCTAGAAACTTATGTGAAGTGGAAAACTCTATATGAAGTGTCCATAGGTAAAATCCCAATGTATGGGTAAAGATTTTAAACTTACTAACTCTAGTTCTTGAATTAGGAAAAATTACCCTAATCCAATGTTCTTGAAATTTTAAGACATTTACTTGTTTCTAAAAATTTATCTTCCTTATCCAAGAATTTTGTATCTCTTTAGTATGTTATTTCTAATTTCTTTCCTATTAGGTTTTCTCTCTTTATTTGTTTTCTTAATGTTAGAAACATTTTCTATGCTTATACATAAGGTGAAGAATATCTAAGGATTATATTTCCTTAGATATCTAAAATATTGTCTAATAAATTTTATTTCCTTAATTAAATATTTTTGTACTTTTATCAATAAACGAAATTAGGGATGTTACAAGAAAAGCATAAAATAACTCTACAGACTTAGATGACATATCTGTAGGAAGGTGAAATATGCATACAAATTCTAAATAATAGAGAAATGCAATACAGGCAATTCTTCACTCAATTAATATGAACACAACAGATATATGAATAGTCATTTATCAGCTAGTCTCTATTCTTCTAAAATTAAACCCAAATTCTTTTATTATATATCTATTTTTATTGTTACCATTGATTGTATGCATGAAATTGATTTTCAAACACTCAAGTGGGCAACCTCATCCTTTAGATCTCTCTATGCTGCCTTACCCTTATTTCTATTTTTCTCACACAAATTCTTTTACTTCTCATCCTTTTTCTTCATTCATTTTTTTTATAGAAATGTATAGTGAGTGCATTTTATGCTTGATCTCACTAGGATAAAGGCAGCTAACTACTCATACTAAGGCCTTTTTGGTGCCTTGAAGAGGTACTCAGAGTGAAATTTTTTTTTGTATTTCACATTCCCTCATTTTTCACCTCTCCCCACCTTCATACTCTCATAGTGTCATAATCAATTATAGCATACAATTCACAGCACAATAGGAGAGATATTTTTCAAAAAATTAGAGGTTTAATACTAGAAGAGAAAGACTAAAATGATAACTACCGTAGTCTATTGTGCATCACATGTTCATAAGATAAATTAACCTATATTACATTAATCTATCTCTAGAACAACAAACTTTGTGATTATGCAATGAGATAAGATATATTCTGCCAGTAAAAACAAAATTCAGCAAGTGAAAACCAAAAGCATAAAGTCTACCCCCTATGCTTAAACTTGACATTGTCCTCAATGTCAATATCAAAGAATGTATAGGCAAGGGAAAGAAGTAACTTACTTGCTTATTGGTTTTTAGGAGGTGGTGGTGGGGGATTTTGACTCTGGTACCATTGGTACTAGGATTGCATTATTCCTTGTATGCTTTGAATTGAATCTCACAAGTAAGAAGGCTAGAGAGGGCATGGGTGAGCATTGAGAAGAAGGGAGAATGGACACCATGAAGTGAGTGAAGTCACTTCTCTCACAGCCCAGCTAGCTTAATTAGTGAATGTTCTGAAAAACCAGCAGCTGATTCACCCACAAGCAGCTAATGCAGTCCAGAAGAATAGAGTATCTTGTGTTCTGTGCAACGAGCCTCATTTATTCGAAAGTTGTCCTTCGAATCCAGAGTCGGTATGCTATGTGGGAAACATGAATCGCAACAACAATCCCTATTCAAACACGTACCCGGGTTTGAGACAGCATCCCAATTTTTCTTGGAGTAACTATGGTACTAGATAGGGAAGTAACTCTGCCCCACAAAGACCACAGGCCCCCCCAGGCTTTCAATAGCAAAGGCATCAGCCTACTGAAACTGCCTTCATTGGAGTCCATACTGAAGGAGTATATGGCAATAAATGATGCTGTGATTCAGAGTCAAGTTGCAACATTGAGGAATCTGGAGATCCAAGTTGAGCAAACTGCCACTTCATTGGAGTCCCTACTGAAAGAGTATATGGCAATAAATGATGCTGTGATTCAGAGTCAAGTTGCAGCATTAAGGAATCTGGACACCCAAGTTGGGCAACTTGCCAATGAATTAAAAAGCAGACCTCCAGGGACGTTTCCAAGTAATACTAAAGTCCCTAGGAGAGAAAGGAAAGAGTACTGCAAGGCTATAGCTCTTAGGAGTGGAAAAGTAGTAGAAGCACCCCAAGCAAAGAGACAGGACCAAAAAGACCCTACTGTACCCTTGGAAAAGAAGAAAGACAAGCAAAGGCTGGTAGAAGAGGCAAGTGATAAAGCAGGAATCTCTAGAGAAAAGTATGAAGCTTTGCCACAGTAAAAGTCTACAGCTTTGCTACAGCAAAATACTGTAGCTTTACCACAGCAAAACGTGCAGCAGACCAAGTTACATCCACCATTTCCTCAAAGATTCCAAAAACAACAGAATGACCATTAGTTCAGAAGATTCCTGGATGTCGTCATGCAGCTGCATATTAACATCCCCTTGGATGAAGCATTAGAGCAAATGCCAAACTATGTAAAGTTCATGAAGGACATCTTGACCAAAAAGAGAAGATTTGGGTAATTTGAGACTATTGCCCTTACACGAGAATGTAGTGATGTGCTGCAGAATAAGCTGCCTCCCAAACTCAAGGATCCAGGTAGCTTCACCATACCTTGTTCCATTGGGAACTAGTATTTTGGCAAAGACCTATGTGATTTGGGAGCAAACATCAACCTCATGCCAATGGCCATATTCAAGAAGCTAGGAATTAGAGAAACAAGGCCTACCATGGTCTCACTATAATTGGCAGATAGATCCATTGCACATGCAAAAGGGAAAATCGAGGATGTCCTAGTTAAGGTGGACAAAGTCATTTTCCCATTAGACTTTATAATACTGGACTATGAAGCTGATGCAGAGGTGCCAATTATTTTGGGCAGGCCATTCCTAGCAACTGGCCGAACCTTAATTGATGTCCAAAAAGGGAAATTAACCATGAGCATACAAGATGAGCTGGTTACATTCAATGTATTCTAGTCCATGAAATTCCCCAATGAAGTAGAGGAATGATCAATTATTTCTGTGATAGACACATTAGCATCAGAGTAGTTTGAAAAATGCTGCAAGTGCCCATCACCAGTTATATGGATAGATAACTCAGATTCAGAGGGGGAAAATGAGAAAGAATCGGCCTGGATTGAAGCCAGACATGGCACTAGGAAGCAGGGGCCGATGAATGAGCCCTTAGACATGTCCTTACCAAAAGCGAAGCTGCCTAAGGCATCAGTAGAGGAACCACCAATCTTGGAGTTAAAGCCATTACCAACACATCTCAAGTATGCGTATGTAGGCAAAACAACCACCCTTCCTGTGATCATTTTAACACTCTTAACAGAAGAGCAAGAGGAGAAACTAGTCCTGACGTTAAAAAGATTCAGAAAAGCTATTGGTTAGACCATTACTAATATCAAAGGTATCAGTCCCTCATTTTGTATGCATAAGATTCTTTTGGAGAGCAATGAAAAAGGGTCCATTAAACCCTAACGGAGGCTCAATCCAATAATGAAGGAGGTGGTAAAAAGGGAAATCATAAAGTGGTTAGATGCTAGGATTATTTACCCCATATCAGATAGTTCCTGGGTTAGTGCAGTCCAATGTGTTCCTAAGAAAGAGGGCATGACTGTGGTGGAAAATAAAAAACAGTGAGCTCATCCCCACCAAGGTTGTGACTAGCTGGATGATTTGTATGGACTACCGAAGACTGAGCAAAAGCACCAGGAAAGACCACTTCCCCCTGCCATTCATAGACTAGATGCTAGACAGACTTGCAGGAAGGGAATATTATTATTTCCTAGACGGGTATTCAAGCTACAATCAGATTGGTATAGCACCCAAAGACCAGCATAAGACCACATTCACAAGTCCTTATGGAACCTTTGCATTTCGAAGGATGTCGTTTGGGTAATGCAATGCTCCGGCAACTTTTCAGCGATGCATGATGGCAATTTTCACAGAAATGGTTGAGCAATTTGTAGAAATTTTCATGGACGACTTCTCAATTTTCGGGGACTCCTTCGATTTATGTTTGGCAAACCTTGCTAAGGTCCTACAAAGATGTGAGGAAACAAACTTGGTGCTGAATAGGGAGAAGTGTCAATTCAGGTGAAGAAGGGGATTGTGCTGGGACACAAAGTCTCTCAAAATGGACTAGAAGTTGACAAAGCCAAAGTAGAGATTATAGAGAAGCTGCCTCCTCTCACCTCAGTCAAAGGCATCAAAAGCTTCCTTGGCCATGCAGGATTCTACAGGAGGTTCATCAAGGACTTCTCCAAGGTTACGAAACCTCTATACAGCTTGCTAGAGAAAGACATAACTTTCTGCTTTGATGAAAAATACATGACAACATTCTGTGACCTCAAGAAGAAATTGAGTTCAGCACTAGTTATTGTGGCACTAGACTGGACTTCTCCATTTGAACTAATGTGTGATGCAAGTGAAGCAGCATTGGGAGCCATCCTTGGGCAACGCAAGAATAAAGTTTTTCATTCTATATATTATGCAAGCAAAACATTGCAAGGGGCCTAGCTCAACTATAGAGTAACAGAGAAGGAGATGCTTGTAGTGGTATTTGCTTTTGAGAAATTCAGATCAAATTTGGTAGGAACAAAAGTAATTATGCACACAAACCATTCTTCCATCAAGAACCTAGTTAAGAAGAAAGATTCCAAGCCTAGACTCATTCGATGGGTGCTCTTGCTCTAGGAATTTGATATGGAGATTAAGGATAAAAGGGGAACAGAGAATCAGGTGGCAGATCATCTCTTCAAACTGGAATAGGATAGTGCAGAAGCAGAGGAAATTAATGAGAAATTCCCAGATGAACAACTCTTCTTCATGTCCCAAACGAGTGTGCCATGGTATGCTGACTATGTAAACTACTTGGTGAGTGGCCTGCTCTCACTGGAGTTGACGTCACAGCAAAAGAAGAAATTTCTGCATGATGTAAATTCATATTACTGGGATGAACCATACCTCTTCAAACAGTGTACTGATCAGATGATAAGAAGATGCATTCTTAGCGAAGAGATAAAGCAAATCCTGCAGCAATGCCATGCTTCACCCTATAGAGGCCATTTTGGAGGAGTGAGGATTGCAAACAAGGTACTACAGGCAGGGTTCTACTGGCCTTCTCTATTAAAGAACTCCCACTCCTTTGTGTTGCAATGTGACAGGTGCCAGAGAATAAGAAACATATCCAGAAGACATGAAATGCCGCTGAACAACATTATAGAGGTGGAATTGTTCGATGTATGGGGAATAGATTTCATAGGCTCATTCCCTTCGAGTTTTAGGAACCAATACATCCTAGTAGCTATTGACTACGTCTCAAAATATGTAGAAGCAAGTGCATCTCCCATGAACGAGGCAAAGGTGGTAACTAGATTTCTGAAGAAGAACATTTTTACAAGGTTTAGAACCCCTAGAGCCATCATCAGCGGTGAAACATCCCACTTCTACAACAGGCAATTCGGAGCACTATTGGCCAAATATGGCGTAAGGCACAAGGTGGCAACACCATATCATCCACAAACCAGTGGGCAGGCTGAAGTCTTTAATAGAGAAATCAAGATGATTCTGGAGAAAATGGTTGGCCCAACTAGGAAGGATTGGTCCTCAAGGCTAGATGATGCATTGTGAGCCTATAGAATAGCCTATAAAACACCACTGAGGATGTCACCATACAAGTTGGTGTTTGGTAAGGCTTATCATCTGCCAGTAAAGCTAGAGCATCGGGCATATTGGGTAGTGAAGGAGTTAAACCTGAATTTGGAAGCTGCAGGTGAGAAAAGAATGCTGCAGCTAAATGAGCTAAATGAATTTCGTGGTCAAGCTTATAAGAATGCCAAGCTATACAAAGAGAAAGGAAAGCAATGGCACGACAAGAGGATATAGCCGAGGGACTTCAAAGTAGGACAGATAGTGCTGCTATACAACTCCAGGCTAACCTTATTCCCTAGAAAATTAAAATCTCGTTGGTCTGGCCTCTTTCGCATCAGCAAAGTCTTCCCTTTTGGAACTGTTGAACTAGAATAAGAAAAGGAAGGGAGGACATTCAGGGTTAACAAACAACGGATCAAGCGCTACCTTGGAGGTGATGTGGATCGCCAGCACACCTCACTCCAATTGCAAGAAAGATGAACAGGGAAGAAGTTAGGCTGTTGACTCTAAAACAAGCGCTCATAGGAGGCAACCCATGTTTCATTCATTTTTTGTTCTATTTTACAATTGTTATGTAGCTTAAATTGTGACTCTAATATAATTTGCGTTTGTTTTGCAGGATGGGAAGAACATCAGGCTAAAGGTCAATTTTTGCGTTACTACAGCAAAAGCATGTGAAAGCTAGTCTTTGCTTTGCTGTGGCAAAAGCGTGTGAAAGCCAGCTTTTGTCACAAGACTTGCTACATCAAAATCATAGGGAAGCCAGTTTTTGCCACAGGAATTGCTGCAGCAAAAGCGTTCAGCCCTAAAAAAAGGGGCGTGAAAACTTTAAGAATCCCATAAGTTATGTACACCCCCTAATTTCACCCAACCCAGCCTAGTGTACTTGACAGTCTCTATAACTTTTTCTCAACCCTTTCACATCCTGAGTGCTCTATTATACTCTCATGCCTTCACATCCCAGAACCCCTTTTGCATGAAAGCAGACCTGCATCTCTTAGAATCTCCACTAGCCAACAATGTCGAGGGTCAAGACCGTAGCACAGAAGGCAAGCAAGATGCAGAAGTTTACCTCCAAAGACAACAAGAGGCGACACGATGAAGAAACCGTTCAGGGAAATTTCTGCGCAGAGAAAGGCTTCGCCTTTACCACACTTGAAGATTTGGGTCTGCCAATGTATATGGCATCATGAGAGACCTTCGCCACTCACCCTAAGCCTGCCCTTATCCCTGTGGTAAGGGAGTTCTACGCCAACTTCTTGCAAAATGTCAAGGAATGGGTCAGAGTCAGGGAGACCCGGGTATTATTCGACCAAGCAACGATCAACAAAGCCTATAAATTTCCTGATGAGGACGATGATTATGAAGCATATTTAGAAGCTCTGCAAGAATGCGAATGGCAAGCAATGTTGGCCCGGGTATATATCCCAGGCACCAACTGGGATAGATCTTCCCAGGGTGCTGCTACAATCAATCGAGCCTCCTTGATACCTGCTGTAAAGGTTTGGTATCATTTTCTAAAGACTAGCATTTTGCTCTCCACTCACAAGCAAAAGATGAGTAGAGATAGGTTGGCAATGGTCGATGCCATTATTTCGGGAAAGCCTATTAATGTAGGCACGGTCATCAATGAAGAAATCCAAGTGTGTGTAAGCCGCAAGAAGGGAAGTGTACTCTTCCTTTCCCTCATCACCCTATTGTGCCAAGACAGTAGGGTACCCATCTCAATCGATGAGGAGACACTCAAGGGGGCAGCCCTATTAACACCATAACCATCGCTCGAATTGTCCAAGAAAAAGGTGAACCAGATCCACCAGCTACCACACAAGCCCACCACACTCTGAAGGTTAAGCTGCCTCCACCTCTACTCCTCATCCGGTTAATAAGAACTTACACTTACTACTGCAGTAGCAAACCACCATCTTGCAGCAGCAAGCTCTACTACTCAAACACTAGCACACCTTCTGGCAGTACCAACAACAAAGGGATGTTGCCCTCTAGAAAATACTCGAGCAAAATTTCTGGCAGTTCTTCCCCTTTCTAGACTTCCCCTCAGACTTACTGCACTACACAATTGGATAAGAACAAAGGGCCCAAGAGCCTCAATCTAAAGAAGGCCAAAAGTCCCAAGACTCTTCCCATGACCACGAGCAGCAACCATGCCTACCAAGGACTCATGAGGAAAATGAGTCCTCAGAGGATGACGAGCCAGTTGTAAAGAGGGCAGTAACAATGTAGAAAGGGAAGGGCAAACTACAGAGCCCCCAAAGATCAACTCAACGAAAGAGTTGCCTCTGTAGCACCTCAAAGTCTTAAGGGGGTCAATGCCACTAAGGTGCTGCAGCATCCATTCAAGCACCCTCAGGGAGTCCTCTTACCTTCTATCTCCCTTTTATTGTTTTTCGTATTTTCACTTTGCTTTGCGTGTTGTTGTTCATGTTTTAGTATTTTTCCTCTTTTATGGGTTTTGCAATATAATCAGCAGTGGGGACACTGCTCATCTTTAAGTTTAGGGGGAGGTGAAATTAGTGTTGCTTTAGTGTTTGTTGTGGCATTTGCTGTGCTGGGGGATGGAGTTAGTGTTGCTTTAGTAATTGCTTTAGTGTTTGCTATGGCATTTTCTGTGCTTGACTGAATGAGTATGTTTCAATTTGTGCTAGTTCTGGTATGAATTTCTGTGTGATTGTGCTTGAATGTCAAATTACGTCTGATGTGTAGTTAACTTTAGCAATTAGGAAGTTCTTACAATTACTTTTTTTTTTACCTAAAAAAAATGAGTCTATCATATGTATTTCATGACCTATAATTAGCTCTAGGAAACTCTATGAGGAAGTTCTGGAACTTCACTGATAGCCAAAATAGGAAATCTACATGTCTACCCCACACAACGAGAACATTCCCTGAATTAACACGGGACTATGGTCAGTATAGCAAGAGAAATTTGGTGATTTTTCAGGAATGGGCCTAAGTTTTAGAGTTAATGTTGATAGTCTCCTACTGAATTAAAAATAAGAGGCATGGGCTATGGTAAGAAAGGTTTAATTTTGGGGGAAAGAGAAAAAGAAGAGAGAAATGTTGCCACTCCAATGCCTCTGTTGTTCCTTAGTAACTAGGGGTATGCATGAGCCCCATGTGTACTTTTGTGTAAAACAGGGACATGGAGGTATGAGTAGGATTCTGCTTAAGGGTGATAATGCTGAGTAATCGGGTGCCTTCATCCTACATGTTGGCATTCACGTCAAAAGGCACTAATGACCTTTGCTGGAATAATAATAATAATAATAAAGAAGAAGAATAGATATATATGTACAAAAGAATAAAAAAAAATTGAAAATCAGTGAGCTACCCCATCTTATTTGCCCTGGCTGTACCCATGTAGTATGCCAACTTGTCCTGATTAAGGAAACTCGATATATTATCATTGGAATCATAGGACTTTGACTGATCTTGATCCCAGTGGCTTTTGGAAAATTGTCCATATCACACACACAATTTCGATGAAGGTTCTGGTTGAGATTGAAAAAAAAAGGAAGAAGGAATATGGTATTCCCTATAAGGAAACAACCCTGAAAGTTGAGAGCTAGCAATAGGAGCACATGGAACTATACGAGGGAAAGGAGCTAGAGCTTAATAGAATAGGTGTAGTGGATAGAGTAAATTGCTTGAGGACAAGCAACCCTTTATGTTTGGAGAGAACTAATAGCTCTAATTCATTAGAGTTTCTCCATGTTTTTATGAGGATATTTAATATGCATTTTGACTTAATAGCATTCATGCCCCCTGATTCAATAGAATGTTTAGCCTTCCACGGACACAAGATCACCCATTCTGTTTGCTATGACAATTCAGTATACATGCGCAGCAATTAAGGTAGCAAACCGAGTGATCTTAGGTGATCTTGGTCCTTTTTAATATGATGCATAAGATGAAAGGCTTACCTTTGGTGATATGGTGTAAGTGGCAGGGTGTCAAAGCTGTGCAGCAGGTATGGCCACCACCCAACAGGGGAAAAGGAGTGCCCAACTGACACAGCAGATTGCTGGAGGTACAGGAACTGCCTCCACTGCTAGAAGTGAAGGGCAATCTGCTGACAAAGGTGCTGGCCAAAAACCAGGAAGAATTTCAACAGACCAGGCCACTTCAATGGGACCACAAGGCTTGCCTATAAAAGGGGAAAACAGAAAGCACAGAAGGGAGACGCGTCAAGTGATAGAAGAAAACCGAAAGAGGAAGCCCAAAAATCCCTGTCTGGAGTGGGCTACGTGGTTACACTCTAGGCTAGGATGGGGAAACCCTGCATGGTGAAGCATAAGAGCAAGGAAGAGGACTGCTGCTGAGGATCCCTTTCATTTTCTTTTTAGTGTTTTCATTGTCGGTAGGAAACTACATTTTTCTTTCCATATAGTTGTATTACTCTTCACTGCATACTGGTTAATGTAATGCTTGTAGTCAGTTTAGATATGAAGCTGCGCTAATTTTCCAACTAGGGTTGTAGACGGGTTGCAATGAACACATGCACATTTTAATTTATAAATGATTTTGCTGCAGCAACGCTGTGTCATCCAACTGTGTTTGTATATCTTAACTTCTCCTGCTAACTGAAATTAGATAGAGAAAGGCTAAGCCTATCATTAACCTGGAAAGGTGGTGATGGATGGAAAAGAGTTGGATGTGTGGACATAACCAATATTGGAATGTATGGTTTTCCCATTGACCCAAGAGTTGGGGCTTCAAGTACAACTCTGGGGTTGGGATTGATGCAGGGATGCATGTCCAAATTGCAGGAGTGCAAGGAATGGTAGTCTGGAAAGACTCCATTCAAGAGCAGACTAGGCACTGAAGCAATTACCGTAGCAATTTCTAGAGCAAAATGAGTGCAGAGGTTCATGGAAACCCTGAAGCAACCCTAGTTCACCTAATATCTTCTTCTTCATAACCTAGAGTCTCTCAGCTTAATTTAAGCCTTGTCTAGTTTGTTTAATTTTAATTTCTCCTGAACATTAAATCGTGTGAACTAACAGAATTTTGCTACAACATTTCACAAGTCAAAGCATTCTATAGTAGTTTCTAGTATACTCCTCGTGGGACAATACTCACTCATCATTGTATTACTTGGTCGTGACACGTGCACTTGTGTTCTGACATTGCATATATACTTTGCAACCAACAGCGGACCGATCTGTTAGTCACCCGGTAGGTATAATAGAGGATGTTCCTCTAAAGGTAGGTAAATTTTTTATAGCCATTGATTTTGTTATCTTAGAGATGGAGGAGGATAGCCAAATCTCCATTGTAACATCCCGTAATTTTTAGATATTTTCCTTAGAAATTCTTCACCTTACATATATGAATAGAAATGTTCTAATATTAATGGAATAGGTAAAGAAAGAAAACCTAAGAGGAAATATTAGAAATAAACATGTTAAAGAAAGGTGAAATTCTTAGGTAAAGAAAGATAAATTTTTGTGAAGTAAGTAAAGGTCTTAAAATTTCAAGAAGATCGGATTAGGGTAATTTTTCTTAATTTAAGAGCAAAAGTTACTAAGTTTAGTATCTCCACCCGTAATTGGGCTTTAACCTATAGACACTTCATATAGAGTTTTTCTACTTCACATGAATTTTTAGCAAGCCAATAGGATAGGCCAAGGAAGAAATAAAACATAGACTTGGACTAGGATATAGAAATTGGACCGGTAGCCCAAAAATCATGAAAATGTGACCAAGCCCATTATGAAAGGAAGAATTTTAACAAAAGTAAGGAAAATGGGCAAGAATGAGCCCAAACCCAAGAGGAAAAAATAAAAATAAAAATAAAATTAAAATTAAAGTGATGAAATATTAGTGTAATCAAGATTAAGTGACATGGCATTAAGACAAAAATTTGGCAAGTGGTGTGATTCTCCATTCATCATTTTGGCAAGTGGCATAATAATACAAGGCTTTAGGACAAAAACATCTATATCCTACATTCATAACTTTAGCAAGTGGGTAATAACACATAGCATTATGACAAAACATCATTATCCCACACAAATAATTTTAGTTAAGTAAGGAAAATTCAAGGGCTAGAAATTTGCCACTTAAAAAGGCAAATCTATCATACTTGATTAAGACAAAAGAAAAAGGAAATGAATCACTAAATCAAAGGGATCTTGCCCCATATCTTAAGAACATATCATCATAATTTTCAAAATACAAATCTCCTTTTTCTATGCATATCTTGACTAAGGAAGAGGAAGACAAGAACATAAGTTGTTTGTTTTCCAAAAATTCAACAAAGTGTATCCTAATTGTGATAAGGTAGACCCATGATCATGAAAGGTGAATTATTTGGTGGTCTATATAAGAAAACCCACCCTTACAACATTAGAATTTCGTCCAAGTGAGGGAGAGCAAAAATAGAAGCAAGGTAGTGTGAGGAAAGGAGAGGAAGAAAGGAAGAAAGAGGAAGGAGAAGTCTAGGGGACTAAGTGCTCCAGGTAAGTTTAACAATATTTCTTTTTGAAGAAAACCTTTGAAACTCATAATATTTATATGAGATTTTGATCTTAGAACTTTGATGATTGGTCATGGATGTTGCTATATCATGTTACATATTGATCTTGCATGTGATGTATGTTTGAATACTTTGGTCGGTGTAGATAGTTCTGCATGGGTATGGCTATGGTTGACATAATTTTAAGCTTGGGTATTTTAATTTTTGGGAACAATCTATACGGAATTAAAATAAATGGTTAACATAAGTATTAAAGATATATGTGTCATGGATTTTTACCCACTGGAATCATTCCATTTGGAGTCCATATGAGGTAGCTATGGTCTGATTAGTAGTCAAAGGTCAGAAAATGAATCATCAGGGAAGAATATGTTAGGATAGCTTCGGTAATTTAATTTCTGGGAACTATTGGCAGGGAATTAAAATAAATGGTTAACATAAGAATTAAAGATATGTGTGTAATTGATTTTTAGCCACTGGAATAATTCAATTTGGAGTCCACATGTGGTAGATATGGTTCGATTACTATGCCAAGGTCAAAAAATGGTTCATCAGGGAAGATTATGTTAGGACAGCTGTTGTATTTTAATTTTTGGGAATTATATGTATGTAATTAAAATAAATGGTTAACATGAAAGTTATATATCTATGTCTCATGGAAATATACCTACTGGAATTATGCAATTTGGAGTTCATATGAGGAAGATATGAGCCGATTAGTAAGCAGAGGTCAGAAAATGTTTATTCAGGGAAGAGTATGTTATTAATGCTTTAGTTTTTGAATTTCTAGGAATATTCTGTAGGGAATTAAAATAGCACGCCAACATAACAATTATAGATATATGGCTCATGGATTTTTACCAACTGGAATAACTCAATTTGGAGTTCCAATTTGGGAGATATGGTCTAATTAGTCAGTAAAGGTCATAACTTATCCGAGAGGAACTATCCTGTACTTTGAGGGAGTAATATCACCTTTGTTTCTTAATGTTTTGCTACAATGTTCAACATAATAGTTTTAGATAATTGTTTTATCTTGAAATAGACACCAAGATCACCTACATCAGAGTTAAATTGAGGGAGTTATGCTCTGATTAGTAAGAGAAGGTTAGATAGGATGAAAACCTGCATCAAGAAAAATAAAGGAATAAAATTAGTATTTAAAAAAGAAGATGAATCTTAATAAATGACTAGTATAGCCATAGCCATTGCCATTGTATGAACTTCTTACCATCTTAAGTATGAAATTTTGACATGGAAATATTTTATGAAGTGATATTTGAAATGGTTATGTTCATGGCATGATTACCAATGATTTATGGTAATAGTTATATTTTGATGAACATATTTGTTATTGAAAGCATATTTTTGGCTATCATTGTGAAAAGAAAAGAAATAAGCACGGTCACATGGCAATCCGTGTGGTGCACCAGTAGGGGACGCCCTACCAACGGTTATGATCATGATAATGAGAAAAGAAATAGAAAGTGGGCCATGTCGGACGGAACGAGAAAAACCCGTACCGGAGAGTAGAGGATACTCACCCTGACCGGGGTAGCTTGAAATGAGAATAAGTTGATGGCCATCATATGATATTTTGAAAATAGTTAATCTTGTCATACATATCATTACAGTATGATGCTTATGTGCATAGATATAATGCATTCATGTGACCAAAGATATTTTCTGTAGTTTATACAGCTGAACATGACGTGATGAGCTTTACTGATGATAATTTATTGTTGAACTTACTGGGATTTAATTCTCACTATATTTCCATATCATGTTCAAAAAATTATTTATGCAGCTTTTGTTTCTAAGGCTCTGGCTTTTAGTGCACATTGGATCAAGTTACTTTATGTTGGGAATATTTCAGAATCAAATAAGATGTTTGTGGTCGAGTTGGCTCAGATCCCGGTGAAGGTGCAACCACCCGCACCTGTATCTCCGAAATTGGTCAACCAAAATAAACAAGATGTAAATATCTATCTGTTTGATATGTTATACGTATGTTTTGATTAATGACATGTATGTGAACTCAATATTGTATAATAATAAAGGAAAAAAAAGTTGTTACATCCATCATTCTTGGAAGGCCTTTCCTAACCACCGCAGGTGCCATTATCACTGTGAAAGATGGAAAGCTTTCCTTGAATGTAGGGGATGAAAAGATTGTGTTCAATCTAAATGATGCAATGAAGTGCCCATCTTTAGGTGATACTTGTTGCATGGTTGATGTAATTGAACATAATATTTGTGATAATGCATTAAGCTTTTGTTCTACTGACCCACTTGAGCTTTGCCTTGTGGATAGTTCTATTTCTTGTGCTGAACAGTTAGAAGCTAATCCATATGCTTAAATGCTTGATGAATGTCCCATGCTCACCACAAAATTAAAAGTTGAAAAGCTGGAATTGAACCATAATAAAAAATCAGCAACTATTGAGGAAATCAAAGCACCTAAGGTAGAACTAAAACCTCTTACATCCAATCTAAGGTATGAATTTCTAGACCCTAACACTTCATATCCAGTAATTGTGAATGCTGATTTGAATGCTAAAGAAACTGGTAAGTTGTTAGATGTACTTAAAAAGTTTAAGAAAGTGTTTGGATATAATATTGATGATATAAAATGGATTATTCCATCTGTTTGCATGCATCGCATTATACTTGATAATGATCTTAAACCTTCTAGGGAGCACCAAAGGAGATTAAATCCAAACATGAAGGAGGTAGTAAAAAATGAAGTGCTTAAATTGCTTGATGCAGGTATTATCTATCCTATTTCAAATAGTGAGTGGGTAAGCCCTGTTCATGTGGTTCCTACAAAGGGAGGTATGACTGTTATTAAAAATGATAATGATGAGTTAATCCCTACTAGAGCTGTTACGGGATGGCGCATGAACATTGATTATAGAAAATTGAATAAGGCCACCCGTAAGGATCACTTCCCTTTACCCTTTATTGATCAATTGTTGGAAAGGCTGGCTAAACATTCACATTTTTGTTATTTGGATGGATACTCAAGATTCTTTCAGATCCCTATCCATCCAGACGACCAAGAAAAGACAATGTTCACATGTCCCTATGGCACTTTTGCATAGAGAAGGATGCCATTCAGATTGTGCAACGCACCAGCCACTTTCCACAGATGTATGATGGCTATTTTCTCAGATTTTATCGAGGATATAATGGAAATATTTATGGATGATTTTTCTGTCTATGGTACCTCATTTGATAATTATTTAAATAATTTAACACAGGTACTTAAGAGATGTGAAGAAGTTAACCTAGTACTGAACTAGGAAAAATGCCATTTTATGGTAAGGGAAGGAATAGTGCTTGGACACTTGGTGACTGAAAGAGGAATAGAGGTGGACAAAGCAAAAATTGAAGCAATCCAAACAATGCCACCGCCATCAAATGTTAAGGAAGTAAGGAGCTTTCTTGGGCATGCAGGCTTTTACAGAAGATTCATCCAAGACTTCTCCAAAATTTCTAAACCCTTAACTAATTTGCTCATTAAGGACATCCCATTCTTATTTGATAATAACTGCTTACTTGCTTTTTACAGATTAAAGGAGGCACTGATATCTGCACCGATCATCCAACCTCTTGATTGGAGCCTTCCTTTCAAGATCATGTGTGATGCAAGTGACTATGCTGTGGGAGCTATACTTAGGCAAAGAAAAGATAAAAAGCCCTATGTCATTTACTATGCCAGCAAGACCCTGGATGAAGCCCAAGTCAACTATTCCACCACTGAAAAGAAGCTCCTGACCGTGTTTGTAATTGATAAACTCTGCCAATATTTGCAGGGATCTGAAGTCATAGTATACACGAATCATGTTGCCATCAAATATTTGTTAAGCAAGAAGGATGCCAAGCCAAGCTTGATCAGATGGATCCTTCTATTACAAGAGTTTGACCTTGTGATCCGGGATAAGAAATGAACAGAGAATGTGGTTGCAGGCCATCTTTCAAGACTTAGGCAAGATTTAATGAGAGACGATAAAGATGAGTTGCCTATAGACGATTCTTTTACCGATGACCAACTCCTTGTAGTCACTTATACCGATGCTCCTTGGTATGCAGACTTTGTGAACTATCTTGCATGTAGAATTTTACCTAAAAGGTTGAGCTACCATCAGAGAAAGAAATTTTTCTCTGATATCAAGTCTTACTATTGGGATGATCCATGTTTATGCAAATGGTGTGCAGATGGCATCTTCCGAAGGTGTATTTTGAAGGAAGAAGTATATAGCGTCATATTTCATTACCATAATTCACCTTATGGAGGCCATACTAGCACTTCTAAAACTGTAGCTAAAATTCTCCAAGCTGGGTTTTATTGGCCTTCGCTTTTCAAATATGTGCACACCTTTGTAAAAGAATGTAATCGGTGTCAAAGAATTGGCAATATATCAAGAAGGAATGAGATGCCCATAAACAATATTTTAGAAGTAGAAATATTTGATGTTTGGGGTATTGACTTTATGGGTCCCTTTCCTTCCTCATGTGGGAATAAGTATATCCTAGTAGCTATGGACTATGTGTCTAAGTAGGTAGAAGCAGTGGCATCTCCCACTAATGATGGTAGAGTGGTTGCCAAGCTCTTCAAGAGAGTGATTTTTCCAAGATTTGGAGTACCCCGAGTTGTGATAAGTGATGGAGGTTCCCACTTCACTGAGCAACAATTTCAAAATCTCTTGAAGAAATATGACGTGCAAAATTTCCAAGTTGACAATTACTGGCCATATGACCTATGCAACCACAGATCTCACAAGTAGAAGATGATGAAGAGGAACCAACATTGTTGATGCTTAACTTATCCAACTTCTGAAATAATGCATCAACCTTAAAAGTAAGATGATTAAGCGCATCTACTTCATACATACCTGCTGTTTTCCTTGGCTGCCTTTCACTAGACCATGAATAGTGGTTTTTAGCTATATCCTCTATCAGCTCGTATGCCTCATCAACTGTCTTGTTCATAATGGCTCCACCAGCTGCAGCATCCACAAACATACGGGTGCTGTAAATCCGTCCATTGTAGAAGGTATGGACTATAAGCCACTTCTCCAACCCATGGTGTGGGCATATTCTGAGGAACTCTTTAAATCTTTCCCAAGCATCATATAATGACTCCCCATCCTTCTGAGCAAATGTAGTGATCTGATTTCTAAGGTGGGTCATCTTTCTCGGTGGGAAGTACTTGGTGAGAAAAGCTTGAGAAAGCTGCTGCCAAGTGGTGATGGACCCCGATGGAAGAGAGTGCAACCATGCACGTGCGTTATCCCTTAATGAGAAAGGGAATAATCTCAACCTAATAGCATCTGAGGAGACCCCATTCAACTTCAAGGTGTCGCAGTACTCCAAAAACACAAAGAGGTGGAGATTAGGGTCTTCAGTAGGTGACCCTCCAAACTGGTTCTACTGAACCATTTGCAAGAAAGATGGTTTCAGCTCGAAGTTATTAGCTTCTACCATTGGCCTGACTATGCTGGGGTTCAGGCCATAAGTGTCTGGGGCAGTAAAGTCCTTCAATGATCGGTTATCTCTTTCTCCCATGGTAGCTACAAATTTTTTTTGCTGCTGTCTTCTTCTTATCCTCCGCAAGGTGCGCTCAATCTCTAGGTCAAATTAAGCAATGAATTTGTGGCCTCTTCGTATAAAAGAGAAACACACCTATAAAGGAAGAAAAGAAACAAAAATCAGCAAAGGAAACTTATGCGAAAAAATAGAAAAGAAAAGAAAAAAAATGATTTAGTCTAGCTATTTCGTAAAATATCTAATATTGGCTTTGTTCCCCGGCAACGGCGCCAAAAACTTGTTGTGTGTGTTTTATTAAACAACCGCAAGCGCACGGCGTAGCTGTAGCTAGTCCAGCGAGTACGGGTCGTATTCCACAGAGAACAATGTCAACTACTAGATTTTCACAAAAGAGCTATCTAAATCGATATGATCCGATGGAAGTTTGTCACAATTAAATAAATGAAGAAAATCAATTAAACAAGCCTAGGGTTAGGGTTCACCACACTTATGATATTCAACATCCAATTTATACCTCTAATTACAATTATCTAGGTTATTGGGGATGGTTTAGCCTTAATTAACTAGCAACCTCTTTCAAGCGTTACTAATCGTACCTAGGTTAATCCAATTGCCTACTTTCATGGTTCTTAGTTCAACCTAGGTCCATTAAGTTCTATGCCAACCATGGAATACAATTAATCGATTTTCTCGTGCCCATTAATTGATTCATTCCTAGAGAATCTTAAACTACTTTCGTAATTAAGATATTCCTAATTAACTATTAGGTTCAGGTATTAGTTTTCACCTTTCAGTCCATCAACTAATATCCTAAGACATGATAAATATTGCCCAAACATTCATCAACTCATACAACCAATGCTTAATAGCTAATCCTAATTAACCAAGTATAACACAATTAGGGTTCCATTAATTCAATCAGCACAATGTATCATCACACCATAAGTGGGTTTACCAAAACCCTAGATCAATTCTACTCAAGCATAATAGAAGCAGAAACTAAAACCAAATTCAATAAACAAACCATGAGTGTTCAATACAATTTCAAGAGATAGAAGTAGAAGTAGAAGTAGAAGTAAAAATGGAGAGATAAAACCTGGATGCTGAATGTAACTATGAAATACAAAGCTTGAAATCAATGTCAAATCTACTCTAAGAACATAAATAGAACTTCAATCCTACTCTCAACATAATCCTAAGGTGTTTCCTCAGCCTAAAAATTGATTCCCAAGTGTCTTTTTCAGTCCTCCCTCTTCTGCTGCGCATCCCCCTGCGTATATATCAGTTTGGGCGGCCAAAACCTTAATTTTTACATTCAGTACAGACCCCGAAGCACGGCCGTGTCCTAGGACACAGCATGGCCATGCTTCAGGCTAGTTTCTGGGAGAATGTTGCACTCCTTGCACAGAGCACGAGCTGGCCGTGCTGTATGCTGCCATGCTCCTTTCTTCATGATTTTTGATGTTGATAATTGGGAATTTTGATTATTAATGGATATATTTTATCCTCTAATTCATAGCAAACGTGTGGTTATGTATGAAGTAGATGTGTTTAATCATCTTACTTATAAGGTTAATGCATTGTTTCAAAAGTTAGATAAATTGAGCATCAATGCTGTTGGTTCTTCTTCATCTTCTACATGTGAGATCTGTGGGTGTGTTGGCCATATGGCCAATAATTGTCAACTTGGAAATTCTGTACCTCAGGATTCTGAACAGGTGAACTTTGTGAACGATAATCAGAAAAGCAATAACTATAGCAACATCTACAATCCAGGTTGGAGGAACCACCCGAATCTTTCATACAAGTCGAATGCAAATCAACCTCAAAATAATTTCACGCAGCCACCAGGCTTTCAGAATCAGAGGCCGTTCAATCCTCCTCCTCTTCAGCCAAAGTCAAATCTGGAGGCTCTGATGGAGAACTTCATCTCCACACAAAATAAGCAGAATGATGAATTCAGAGTCCAAAACCATTCCATGAATGAGGCTATTAAAGATTTAGCCTCTAAGGTAGACTCGCTTGCTACTCATAGCAAGATGCTGGAAACTCAAATAGCACAGCAGGAAAGTCTATCTAATAGGAATGTTGGCAGACTTCCAGGCCAGACTGAGAAACCCAGAGAGCATTGTAATGCCATTACTTTGAGAAGTGGTAAGCAGCTTGCTGAATCTGAGAAAAGTGGGAAGGGAAAGGAAAATGAACCTTGGGTTGCATCTGAGAAGAAAAGAGAAGAGGATCTAGAAGAAGAGGAAAGGAAGGTAGAAGAGCCTAAATATGTGGCTCCTGAACCATACAAGCCACCAATCCCTTTTCCTCAAAGATTGGTTAAGGCTAAGCAAGAGAAGCAGTTTGAGAGATTTCTGGATGTGTTGAAGAAGCTTAATATCAATATCCCATTCCTAGAAGCCATATCCCGAATGCCATCCTATGCGAAGTTCCTGAAAGAGATCCTCTTAAACAAGAGGAAAATTGAAGAGCATGCTGTGGTGGCACTAACAGAGGGATCAAGTGCATTAATCCAGAATAAACTTCCTCAAAAGATTAAGTATCCTGGAAGCTTCTCCATTCCTTGCTCCATAGGAGATATGAAGATTGATAGAGCCCTATGTGACCTTGGAGCAAGTGTCAGCCTCATGCTTCTTTCAATTTACAAAAAGCTTCAGATGAGTGACTTAAAGCCTACCACCCTTTCTCTTCACTTGGCTGACCGATCAATCAAGCATCTGGTAGGTATATTAGAGGATGTTCCTCTAAAGGTAGGTAAATTTTTCATACTGGTTGATTTTGTTATTTTAGAGATGGAGGAGGATGATAAAATCCCCGTCATTCTTGGAAGGCCATTCCTAGCTACGGCTGGTGTCAATATAATTATGAAAGATGGAAAGCTTTCTTTGAATGTAGGGGATGAAAAAGTAGAATTTAATTTGAATGATACAATGAACCCTTCATCCCAAAATGAATCTTGTTGTATGATTGGTTTACCTAAACCAAATATGGATGATTATGCCATGAATTTTCCTCTTTCTAACCCACTTGAGTTATGCTCTGTGGAAAGATCTTGTGTTTATGTCAAACAGGGGGAAGAAAAGCAAGACATTAAATAGGAAGTGAAAGACACAAAGTTAGAACACAAACTACCTCCTCAAAGCGAGAATGGAGCAAAAGCAGAAAAGCATGAGCGAAGAAAATCTTTGAAGGTCATTAGGAAAAGCCTTATGCACAATACTAAGAGGCAATGTATTAAAAAGAGAGTTATTCAAACTCTCTTCAAGCCTCCTTGAGTAAAAACATGAACAGGGAGTCGAGCTAATGACTATAAACAAGCGCTTTGTGGGAAGCAACCCAACTTTTAATTTTTCAGTTTCTTTTTGTTTTCTTTTCTTGCCTTTTGGTCTTGATTTTATCTTTAATTCTAGTTGATTTCTTAGGTTATAGTTTAATGAGTGTTTTGATTTGATTATTAGGTCTATTCACATGTGCCCAAAGTTGAAATAAATAGTGGAAATCAAGGGAAGTTAAGCAGGGTTGAAAAATGCAGGAAATTTCGAAGAATTGGAGCATCCAGCCTCAACCACGGGCAGGCTGTGTCCCAGGACACGGCTGTGCCCCAAGCATAACCCAGGCAACCCTCACCCATGTTGCTCAGCACGGGCAAAATCCAAGGTTTTTGAAATTCCAGCGCCAAGCATGGGTAGGCCGTGCTATGAAACACGAGTAGGCCGTGCTATAAAGCACGGTCGTGCCCTAGGTATAAAAAAAATAAAAAAATAAAAAAAGAGAGGAAAAGGGCCATCCAGCCCAAAACGTAAGTGGTCCGTGTTTTTAACCCAGCTCCAATTCAACATGCTGCATTGCTTATATTTGGCTTACCTATTGCTAATGCTATACACTTGGCACATGAGTCAGAGCCCTCCACCACCTCCTTCAGAAGACTAGAAAGCAAGTAAGTTACTTCCTCCTTTGCCTGTACTTTCATTTATATTGACATTGAGGACAATGTCAAATTTAAGCATGAGGGAGTAACTTTAGGTTTATGGTTTGCACTGATTGAATATTTTATCTCTTGTTTCATTATATAATCACATAGTTTGCTACTTTAGAGATAGATTGATGTAATATAGGTTGATTTTAACTCATGAACATGTGATGAACAATAAGGTATGAAATATGTAGTTTAAATTTTAGTCTCTCTCTTCTAGCATTAAAACCTATAATTTTTTTTGAAAAATATCTCTCTATTGTTCTGTGAATTGTATGTTAATTTTGATTTTAACACTATGAGAGTGTGATGGTAGGGAGAGGTGAAAAATGAGGGAATGTGCACTCCAAAAAGTTTTCACTCTGAGTACCCCTTCAAGGCACCAAAAAGTCCTTAGTATGAGTACCTAGATGCCTTTAACCTTGTGAGATGGAGCATAAAATGCACTCACCGCATATTTCTAAAAAAAATTAAATGAATGAAAAAGAAAAAAATGATGGAAAGTAAAAGAGTTTGAGTGAGAAAAATAGTGATAAAATAGAAATAAGGGTAAGGCAACATAGGGAGATCTAAAAGATGAGGTGGCCTACTTGAGTGTATAAAAATCAATTTGATGCATACAACCAATGGTAACAATAGAAGTAGATATATAATAGAAGAATTTTTGGTTTAGTTTTAGAAGAATAGAGACTATATGATAAATGTCTATTCATATATCTATTGTGTGCACACTAATTGAGTGACAAATTATCTATATTGCATTTTTCTATCCTTTAGAATTTGATTGTATCTTTCCCTCTTCCTGATATAACATGTCATTTGCTTGAGGACAAGCAAAGGTTTAAGCATGAGGGAGTTGATAAAGGGGAATTTTGAGTGCTTATTGGCCATATTTTATCCCCTAATTCATAGTAAACTTGTGGTTATTTCCCTGCTTTTGGTTATGCTTTGCTCTGGGTACTGCATTGGTTTGTTTTATGTTTTTAGGAGAGCAAAAGAGGCCAAGAAGCAAGGGAAAACACCCATGAGAAGTGCCATATGGATATGGAATATGTTGAGGAGGAAGAAAGGAGGAAGCCCACCAAAAATCAGCAAGAAAGGAGCATGCAACACGGCCAGGCCGTGCTCTGTACAAGAAGCTACAAAAAATCCCAAAAACCCGCCCGTAGCACGGTTAGGACGTGTCTTGGGACACGGCCGTGCTGTAGGTCTGCGAACACCGTATTGTTTAGGGTTTTGGCCGACCAAACTGATATATATCGAAGGGGATACGCAGCCAAAGGGGGGAGAACGCATTTCAGACCTTCTCTACTCAGTTTTAGGCTTAGGAAACACCTTAGGATTAGTTTTAAAGTAGGATTAGAGTTTACTTTCATGTTCTTAGCTTAGATTTGGCAGCAATTCAGCATTGTATTTCATTCTCCATCAAGGTTTTATCTTTCTATCTGTGCACTCATCTCTATTCCAACTCTTTCTCTTGGTTTGTATTGGATATTGATGAATTACTTAATGATTATGCCTCGGATTTATCTTTCTATCATGCTTGAGTAGATTTTGATCTAGGGTTTTGGAAACCCACTTATGGTGTGATGATGCATTGTGCTGATTAGGTTAATGGAACCCTAATTATGTTATCTATGGTTAATTAGGATTGGCTATTATGTGTTGGTTATATGAGTTGATGAATGTTTGGCCAATATTTATCACGTCTTAGGATATTAATTGATGGACTGAAAGGTGAAGATTAATATCGGAACCCAATAGTTAATTAGGGATATCTTAATCACGAAAGTAGTTTAAGGTTCCCTAGGATTGAATCAATTAATGGGCACGAGAAAATCGATTAATTGTATTCCATGGTTGGCATAGAACTTAATGGACTTAGGTTGAACTAAGAACCACGAAAGTAGGCAATTGGATTAACCTAAGTACGATTAGTAACGCTTGAAAGAGGTTGCTAGTTAATTAAGGCTAAACCATCCTTAATAACCTAGATAATTACAATTAGAGGTACATATTGAGTGTTGAATATCATAAGTGTGGTGAACCCTAACCCTAGGCTTTATTTAATTGGTTATTTGCATCTATTTAACTGTGACAAACTCTCTATCGCTTTACATCGATCTAGATAGCTCGTTTTGCATAATTCTAGTAATCGACATTGTTCTCTGTGGGATACGACCCGTACTCGTCGGACTAGCTACAGCTACGCCATTCGCTTGCGGTAATTAGTGAAATACACCTAACATTGACAATATATGAAGTTCGAGTGCAAATAAGGCTAAACAAAACCTAACACAACTTTAAACAAGTTGAGATACAGTAGGTTGCAGAGAAACAAATCTTAGTTGAACTTGGGTTGCATCTGGGTTGCCATGAACTTCTGCACTCATTTTGCTCTAGCAATTGCTATAGCAATTGCTTAAGTGCCCAGTTTTCTCTTGAATGGGTTATTTCCAGACTACCATCCCATTTACCCTTGAGATTCAGTCCTACATTCCTATATGAAGCCAAGCCCCAGAGTTATGCGTGAAGTCCCAACTATTTGTTCATGTAGGACAACTATATATTCCTATATTAGTTGTGCTTTGGTCTTTCACCCAAACCATAACATCTAACCTTTTTCCAACCTCCACCACCCATCCAGGTTAATGTTAGCCTTAGCCTTTTACTATTAAATTTCAGTTAACAGAAGAAGTGTAAGAAATGCAACAACAGTTGAGTGACAAAAGTAATGCTGAGGCAAAATCATTTATAAATTAAAATGTGCATGTGTTCACTGTAACCCGTCTATAACCCTAGCTGGAAACTTAAGGCAGCCTCATATCCAAACTAATTACAAGCATCAGGATAACCATCATGCAGTGAAGAGTAATACAACAAAAGAAAAAATACAATTCAGCGCTAAAACAATAAAGCACAGAAAGAGAATAAGGGAATCCTCAGAAGAGGTCCTCTTCTTCACATCCAGTGCCTCCTCCTGCAGGGTTGGCTCGTCCTGGGAAAAATGTACCCTCATAGCCCACTCCCGCCAGGGATTTCTGGGCTTCCTTTTCTAAATTTTCTATACCTCCGTATTTCCTTTTAACATTTTTCTGTTCTCGCCTCATCCCCTTCCGTGTCTCCCATGCTTTTCTTCTTTGCTCCATGCCTTTTATAGATAAGCATTGTGGTCCCAATGGGATGGCCTGGTTTGCTGCAATTCTTCTTACTTTTCGTCCAGCACATCTACCAGTAGCTTTCCCTCCACTTCCAGTAGTAGAGACAGTCTCTGTGCCTTTGTATCCCAGCACTCTGCTGTGTCAGCTGGGTGCTCCCTTTTTCCATGCTGGGTAGTGGCCGCACCTGCTGCAGCAACCTTGACTCACTGCCATCTGCACCATATCACAAAAGGTCAACTTTCCATCATATGCATCATATAAAAAGGATCTAGATCACCCAATATCACTCAGTTTGCTGTCTGTTTTGCTATGCATGCATACTAAATTTTCATAGCAAACGTAATGGGTGGTCTTATATTCATAGGAGGCAAAACACACTATTTAATTAGGGGGCATGAATGCTAATAAATCAAAATGCAGAGTAAATGACCTTAGAAAAGCATAGAGAAACTCTAATGAATTAGAGTTATCAGCTACAAAGTAGAGGTTAAATTGATGAATTAATATGACTTTTATCTACTTTGTTGTGTGCTGTAAAACAAAAGAACATGAAATTATGGAAAGAATGTTTACCACATATACAATTTGCATATAATAGGAGTGTGATTTCTATAGTAAAATTAACCTATATTACGCCAATCTATCTCTAGAATAGCAAACTATGTGATTATATAATGAAAAAAATTCAAACAATGAAAACCACAAGCCTAAAGTCTACTCCCCTATGCTTAAACTTGACATTGTCCTCAATGTCAATATAAATGAAAGTACAGGCAAAGGAAGAAGTAACTTACTTGCTTATTGGTCTTCTAAAGGAGGAGGTTGAGGGTTCTGACTTAGATGCAAAGTGTATAGCATCAGCAATAGGTAAGCTAGATATAAGCAATGTAGTATTTTGAATTAGAGCTGGGCTGATAACACGGACCACTTATGCTTTGGGCTGGATGGCCCTTTCCTTCTTTTTTTTAATCAACCTGGGGCACGGTCGTGTCCTGGGACATAGCCTGCCCATGTTGCTGGTGGGTTTTCTCCAAAAATGCAGGATTTGGCCTGTGCTTGAAGCACGGGCGTGGTGAAGGACACAGGTTAGCTGTGTTGCTGGCTAGAAACCTTAATTCTTCGAATCTTGCCTCAACTTTTGATTCTCCTTGATTTCCCTTAATTTTTAAGCCTTTTATATCACCTTGAGCACATGGGAATGAACCTAAAATACATGAGGAAACACTCATTAAACCTATAACCAAAGAAATCAACTAAAATAAAAGATAAAAACTAAACTAAAAACTAGAAAATAAAGCCAAAGGAAACTTTAAAAATTAAAATGTGGGTTGCCTCCCACAAAGCACTTGTTTAAAGTCATTAGCTTGACTCTTTGGCATGCTTTCCACTCATGGAGGCTTGAAGAGAGTTTGAATAACTCACTTTGCTATCCATTGCCTCTTAGTATGTTGTTTGAGGCTTTGCCTAATGCCCTTCAAAGATCCTCTTGGCTCATTTCTTTCTTCCTTTGCTTCATTCAAGCTTTAAGGAGGTGGTTTGGGTTCAAGCTTTGTATCTTTCACTTCTTCCTCAATTTCTTGCTTTTCTTCCCCCTGTTTGACATAAACACAAGAACTTTTCACAGAGCATAACTCAAGTGGGTCAGAAGGAGAAAAATTCATGGCATTATCATTCACATTAAGTTCAGTTAAGTCAATCATGTTGCAAGATTCACCTAGAGATGGAGGATGCATAGCATCATTCAAATTAAATTCTACTTTTTCATCCCATACATCCAAAGAAAGCATTCCATCTCTCACATTTATATTGGCACCAACCGTAGCTAGGAAAGGCCTTCCAAGAATGATAGGGATTTTGTCATCTTCCTCCATCTCTAAAATAACAAAATCAACCGGTATATAAATTTTCCTACCTTTAGAGGAACATCCTCTACTATACCCTACTGGATGCTTGATGGATCGGTCAACCAAATAAAGAGAAAGGGTGGTAGGCTTCAAGTCACCCATCTGAAGCTTTTGGCAAACCGAAAGAGGCATAAGACTTACACTTGCTGCAAGGTCACATAGGGTTCTGTCTATTTTCATCTCACCAATAAAGCAAGAGATTGAAAAGCTTCTGGGATCCTTAAGCTTTTGAGGAAACTTATTCTGAATTATTGCACTTGATCCCTCAGTTAGTACCACCACAACATGCTCTTCAATTTTCCTCTTGTTTGAGAGGATCTCTTTCAGGAACTTTGCATAGGATGGCATTTGGGAGATTACTTCTAGGAATGGAATGTTAATATTCAACTTTTTCAGCACATCTAGAAATCTCCCAAATTGCTTCTCTAACTTGGCCTTAAATAATCTTTGAGGAAAAGGGATTTGTGGCTTGTATGGTTCAGGAGCCACATATTTTGGCTCTTCTTCCTTCTTTTCCTCTTCTTCTGATTCGTCTTCTCTTTTCTTCTCAGATGCAGCCTGAGGTTCATTTGTCTTTACCTCCCCACTTTTCTCAGATTCAAGCAACTGCTTACCACTTTTCAAAGTAACGACATTACAATGCTCTCTGGGGTTCTCAGTTTGTCCTGGAAGTCTGCCAAAGTTCTTGTTAGATAGACTTGCTTGCTATGCTATCTGAGTTTCCAGAATCTTGCTATGAGTAGCAAGTGAGTCTACCTTGGAGGCTAAATCTTTAATAGCCTCATTCATATAATGGTTCTGGGCTCTGAATTCATCATTCTGCTTACTCTGTGTGGAGATGAAATTTTCCATCAGAGCCTCCAAATTTGACTTTGGCTGAGGAGGAGCTGGGTTGAATGGCCTCTGATTCTCATATCCAGGAGGCTGCCTGAAATTATTCTGAGGCTGATTTGCATTCGGCTTGTAAGGGAGATTCGGGTGATTCCTCCAGCCTGGTTTGTATGTATTAAAGTGAGGGTTTCCAAGCTGACATTCATTGGCTACAGGGCCAACACTCCCACAAATTTCACATTCTCATGATGAAGAAGAGCCAACAGCATTGATGCTTAGCTTATCCAACTTCTAAAATAAAGCATTAACTTTAGAAGTAAGATGACTAAACGCATCTACTTCATACATACCTGCTGGTTTTCTGGGCTGCCTCTCACTAGACCAGGAGTAGTGATTCTGAGCCATGTCTTCAATTAATTCATGAGCCTCATCAACTGTTTTGTTCATAAGTGCCCCTCCAGCTGCAGCATCAATAGACATACGGGTGCTGTAAATTAGTCCATTATAGAATGTATGGACTATCAGCCACTTCTCCAACCCATGGTGTAGGCATATCCTGAGGAGCTCTTTGAATCTCTCCCTAGCCTTATATAATGATTCCCCATCCTTCTGAGCAAAAGTAGTGATTTGATTCCTCAGGTGGGCTGTCTTGCTCGTTAGGAAGTACTTGGCCAGGAAAGCTTGAGAAAGCTGTTGCCAAGTAGTAATGGACCCTGATGGAAGGGAATGTAACCATGCACGGGCTTTGTCCCTCAAAGAGAAAGGGAACAATATCAACCTGATGGCATCTGAAGATACCCCATTCAGCTTTAGGGTGTCATAATACTCTAAAAACACAGAAAGATAAAGATTAGGGTTTTCGGTAGGTGACCCTCCAAACTGGTTCTGCTGAACCATCTGCAATAGAGAAGGCTTCAGCTCGAAGTTGTTGGCATTAACAACATGTCTTACAATGCTGGGATTCAGGCCATGACTATCCAGGGCAGTGAAATCCTTAAGAGATCGGTTATCTCTTTCCGCCATGATAGATGCCGAGTTTTCTTGCTGCTGTCTTTTTCTTATCCTTCGTAGGGTGCGTTCAATTTTTGGGTCAAATTCAGCAATGAACCTATGGTTTCTTCGCTTAAAAAAGAAACACTCCTTTAAGGGAAGAAAAGAAGCAAAAATCAACAAAGGAAAATTATGCAGAAAAATAAAAAGAAAATGATTTAGTCTAGCTATTTCGTAAAATATCTAATATTGACTTTGTTCCCGGCAACGGCGCCAAAAACTTGTTGTGTGTGTTTTACCAAATACCGCAAGTGCACGGCGTAGCTGTAGTTAGTCCAGCAACTACGAGTCGTGTCCCACAGAGAACAATGTCAACTACTAGAATTTCACAAAAATATGCTATCTAAATCGATGTAATTCGTTCAGAGAGTGTCACAATTAAATAGATGCAAATAACCAATTAAACAAAGCCTAGGGTTACGATTCACCACACTTATGATATTCAACATCCAAATTATACCTCTAATTGCAATTATCTAGGTTATTGGGGATGGTTTAGCCTTAATTAACTAGCAACCTCTTTCAAGTGTTGATGTGATCTTAATTAAGCATGATATTAATACCTTTAAACTTACTTTTTGTTTGACTTAAGTAAAATATAATTAGGAATTAGTTTAATTTTGTGTTTTGTGTTGTAGGAACAAAGGAAGAAGAAAAGAGAAGAAAAAGATAAGAAATTCATGGAAAAATGCTACATTGTAGTGATTTCAGACCTTTCAGCACTGTTTTGGGCATATCGCCCTCTTATGAACTCCAATCAAAGTAATTCAAGTGACTGTGAAACGATAACACAATCATCTGCAACTTTTATGTGGAAAACTTGGTCAAAGTCGGGATATTTCATAGCGTTACAGAGCTTGTAAATCAGAATCACAGTGCAGCAAGATGAATTATGACCTTTGGTCACTAATTTTGTCATATATCCTTCAATTCAGATCCAGTTAAGGTGATTCTAGTGGCTATGGAAAGAACAAACATAGAGATACAACTTTTGTGTTGAGAACTATCGTAAATTCCAGAATTTTCTGGGCACCGCAGCGCTGTGTCATTGCAGGTCCGCAGTGCTGTGGCGCTCGAGTAGAGCGTCGCGGTGCCTCCACAGTACAGGTCGTTAAAATCACAATTTTTAGGGTTTTTTTTACTCCAATTGAAGCCTGATGGGCTGGGATTTGACCTATATACAATCCTACTTCGATTAGGAGGAGTTAATCTATAAAAATGGAGCAAAACAAGCAGAGAATTCATTCAATTCTTCATCCAAATTCTTAGTTACATTCTTCAATTCTTCTTTAGATTTTCTTATGGCCCTATGTGGCTAGTTCTTTTTAGTTGGTTGAGGTAGATTGAAACCTCAAGGGATTTTCATACTTTGTGAGATTTGAATTTGTTTTTATTGTTTCAATTTGAATTGAGTATTGATTATTCATCTGTTCTTCTTCTTAATGATTATTCATATGATTGCTAGGAGGTATACTAGTATATTGTCTATCTTAATCTACCGTTGAATTGTGTTTTGAACAAAGTCTTCAATTATGCGATTCATGAGGCAAATAGGTTTGAGAATTTTGGATTATAAATCATTGAACCTATGATGAATGAGTAACTAAATTAGATATAGCCGATGTGTTTATATTTGTTTAGCTTTGTCAGTTTCTCTAGTTCTTCATGCGGTTAACAAGTTATGTTTTACCGATTTGCTAAAGGATTGCTTGTTAATTAGGGTTTAATTAGTGCAATTGTCATTAATTTACTTGACTTAAGGAGAAACAGGGTTAGAACCTCAATGATAGATATTCAATTATAGATTTATTATGTTGTCAATGATCAATGTAATCCCTTGACGGTGGATATCAATCGAAACCAACGTCTTTATCTTTAATTACTTTCTCTTAATTACTTTCATTATTGTCTACTTGATTTTATTTACAATTATCAATTTCCCCCTTTTTCAATCACATAAGGTAATACCAGTCTCTGTGGGATCGAACCTTACTCCCACTACTACAGGTTAGTTTTGAGGTAAAGTATCAATTTGGGTGTACCTGCGATAGTACACACCAAATTTTGGCGCCATTGCCGGGGAATGTGTCCATTTACTTTTTGTGATTTTATTTTATTTTTTTCTTTTTGTTCATAACGTTGAATATGGAAGCTAATTTTCAACAATTTGGCACTAGGCTAGGCTCTCCATTACGACATGTTGGTGAGGTATGTAGTTCGTCCCTTGAACAACAACTTGCAAATTTAACTTCTCTTGTTCGTCAACTTGTAGAAAATATGCAAAGAGAGAAGTGCTATGGAAATTATTCAGCCATAGGGCATCCTTCTAATAGGTACCCAACTTTTTATGACGAGTCATTTGACCAGGTAAATATTGTTAGAGGTTTCCCTGAAGGACCACAAGTGAGGTATGATTCCTATTCAAACATATAAAATCCTGGATGGAAGGATCATCTCAACTTCAAGTATGGGAATACACAAAATAGTCCTGTAGAACAAAATTTTGCAAATTTTCAGCATACCCAACAGGCCTATTATCCTAGACAGTCTGCATATTAGGATTTCCAAGTAAGTAGTTCTTTAGAAGAAATTGTCAAATCTATTGAACATGATACTCATCAATTTCAACAAGAGGTAAGAGCCAACATTCAAAGTTTAACAAAACAAATTGGGCAATTAGCAACAACTGTTAGCAGGCTAGAGGCTCAAAATTCAGAAATTAAAAGTCTAGCCCCAGCATCATTAATGCAAAAAGAGGAAAATTCTGCACAAGATGACTTGGAAGTTAACAATAGTCAGCCTACTAATGAAGAGGCTATGGAATCTACCCTGAATGCCAAATTCGAAGAGAACATTTTAGTAGGAGAAGAAGCACCAAAAGTACAATAAACATGTATGCCCGTGTTCTAAGACACGGCCTGGCCGTGCTTCGGGCTGGATTATGGGAATTTTCTGCAGCTTTTGCCCAGAACACGGCCTGGCCGTGTTGGGGGCTGCCATGCTCCTTTCTTACTGATTTTTGTTGGGCTTCCTCCTTGCTTCCTCCTCATCTTGTTCCAAGTTCATATGGCACTTTTCATAACTGTTTTCACTTGCGTCTTGGCCTCTTTTGCTCACCTACAAGCATAAAAATAATCAAAGCAATATGCAAAGCAAAGCATAACCAAAAGTAGGGAAATAACTACAAGTTTGCTATGAATTAGAAGATAAAATATAGCCATTAATATTCAAAATTCTCCTTTATCAACGGCCATGCCATGTTATGTGTTGGAAAGTGCATTTTGAAGCCTAAAGCATGGTTGTTTTATAGAAAATGGCCAAGTCATATTATAGGATACGTTTAGGCCATGTTGGAAGCTGGTAAACTTATTTTTACCATTTTTACCCTAAATGAACTTATTAACTATAGGATATTAATAGAAACCAAATTGAAGAAGAATGCCGTATTAAATTTTTGAGAACATGTTTTGAAAATGATATAAGTAGGAGGAAAGTGACTAGAGTCCAAGCATAAAGAAAATGAAGAGATAAAAATAATATTTAAAGAAGAAGAAGAATCTTATAAATGAAAATAATAAATGACTAGTGTATTCCATAGTCATTGCCATTGCATGAACTCCTTACCATCTTAAGTGTGTAATTTTAACATGAAAATATTTTATAAAGTGATATTTAAAACGATTATGTTCATGTCATGATTACCAATGATTTTTGGTAATGATTATATTTTGATAAAAAAAAGTATGCCATGTGAGTATAATGAACATACTTGTTATTAAAATAATATTTTTGGCTATTAATGAGGAAAGAAAAGAAAAGAAATAAGCACGGTCACATTGTGGTCTGTGTGGTGCACCAATGGTGGACGCCCTACCAACAGCTGTGGTTATGTTAATGAGAAAAGAAAGAGAGAGTGTGCCATGTCAGATAGAGTAAGAAATGCCCGTTCTAGAGAGTAGAAAGTACTCACCCTGATTGGGGTAGCTTGATATGAAAATAAGTTGATAGCCATCATATAGTAATCTGAAAATAGTTATTCATGCCATACATGTCATTACTATATGATTTTTATGTGCGTAGATAAAGTGCATTCATGTGACCTAAGATATTTGCTGTAACTTATACAGATGAACATGACATAATGATCTATATTGATGATAAATATGATTTATTGTTGAACCTATTGGGATTTAATTCTCACTATATTTCCATATCATGTTCAGAAAACTAGTTTTGCGGATTTTTCTTTGGCTTTGGCTCTTAGTGTATGTTGGATCGAGTTACTCTATGTTAGGTAGATCTCATAAATTAATAAGGTGTTTGTGGTCGAATTGACTAAGATCCTAGTGAAGGTGCAACCACTTGCACTCGTATCTTCGGAATCGGTCAATATGGATGAATAAGATGTAGACATATATGTATTTGGTTTGTGTATGGATGTTGTTAATGATGTGTAAACCTTAATTATTCTTGTTAAATTAGTTGAATGTTATTATAAGTTAAATAAAGGTAATGACTTCATAGGACTTTAAAAACAATAAAAGAAAGTGGAGTTGTTACAGTGATAGTACCAGATAGCAAATAATATAGACTATAACATCCTGAATTTTAATAAGTGGAAATTAATTCTCATGGTGAAGGGAATGGAAGAGAATAAAATGGAACATCGATGAAACCTTAGAAAAAAGGATAAAGTGGAATTAAAGTATTTGATGGAATTTTCCTAAAACCAAACAAAGCCTTATCTAATGGTATAGTTCAATTATGATAGGATGGCAAAAGTGTAATAGTTGGATAAATTAAGGTCTTGAGATAGGAGGATGATGGCTTGTTGAGGCTAAATAAAATATTTTATCTTTGCTTGACTCAAGGATGAGTCGACTAACCCAAGGGAGAGAAGGGGAGAGAAGTGACTTGGAGGAGAAGTAGTTGACTTGACTTGAAGGAGAAGTAGGCCAAAAAGATCAAGGGGAAGAGGTGGCGGCCAAGGAAAAAGGGGAGAAGCGAGAGAAAGAAAAATAAGAGAAAGAAAGGAAAAGGTGAAAATCCAAGAGAAAAGAAGGAGAGTGATTAAGAGGAAGAAATCCAAGGATAGCTTGAGAAGAGAAAGAATCTCTAGTTTGGTAGGTTTAACATTATTCATCTTTTCATGGAATTTAATGTATATTGAATGATTTATAAGTGTTTCATATATCCTCTTTTGATGATTCATGATGTATATTTATGGTTGGCATGAAAAGTGAGAGTGGGATGCATAGATCATACATGTGTTTACTGATTTTTGGCTTGAAAATGGTGAAAATCGATGGTTTGAATTTTTGGTTCTTTTGGAAATATGGAAATATGTCTAACATATGCGTTGTAGCCCTATTTCTTATCTTTCTAATTCCTCTGGAATCACCCTGATCAGATTTGAAATTCGAGAGATATTCCCAGATGAGTGAAGAAAGGTCAGATTTAAGGCGCAGAATCGCAACGCTGTTTTCGTACACGTTTTTCACCTGTGTCGGTTTCTACTCTGTTAAGGTAGTAAACATAAAAGTTCTAGATAATTGTCTTAGATTTCTATAGACATCAAAATCACCTTAATCAGAGTTAAATTGAGGGAGTTATTATCTTTTTAGCAAAGGAAGGTCTGGCTGGACGGAAATCTGGATTGCGGGGAAAACCAGAAGCATGGCCGTGCTTGGTGACACAGCCAAGCCGTGCTTCGGGATGTTTTGTGGTTTTTCAGCATGATTTGCGTAGCTTGAAGCACAGCCATGCTTGGTGATATGGCCAGGCCGTGCTTGAGGCTGTTTTTGCTCTGTTTTGCATTTTGAAGGCTCTAAATGAACTCCAATGAGTGGATAATGTTAAGGGGAACTAAAGTACAAATAAATACCTTTTTAATGATGCATTGTAGTGTGAATTCTATCCTTTTATTATGAGAAATTAAATAACATGTTGCATATTGATGAGATGTATGTTTAATGTATTGATACAAACACATATTAATGAGACCTATGCAAGTGAATTTGTTATCTATTGATGAGATATATGTAAGTGAATTGCTTATGAGCTAAATGTGCAATGTATGGATGAAATGCATGTTGATGTGATGCCTATGCTAGTATATCAATGTATGAGGATTACATGATATAAGGTATGCATTATTGGTAAGTGTATTAATACATATTTGTTAAATGATGTGGTGATGATATTATGCATGACATTATTGATGTGCTTGCTTAATGCATAATCCCATTGTAATGGTCAAGATGATTAAAGAGTATGATGTGTACATTAACGCCTGACGATAGAGGAGTTGTTACATATTGATTGTATGAAGAGACGAAGTTGATTATGGATGGCAAGCATGATGATAAAGGTGAGTTGTTTGATGTATACATGGTTATATCATGTTGATGTATATGGTTGAGATGTGGCTACATACGATTAGTCACTAAGTATGGAGATGTGGCTACAGACGGTTAGTCACTGAGTGTGGAAAAGTGGCTACAGACGATTAGTCACTGAGTGTTGTGATGTGGCTGCAGACGATCAGTCACCCTACATGAAAGTACTGTAAAGATATATATACAAGCATATTATTGAAGTATAACCTGGTTATACATGCCTAATATTGATGCATAACCTGTCTGTTGAATATGAAAGCATGCTATACATTCTTGTTATTTTATCATATACAAAGAGAAAATGTTTTCTGTAGTTTATATAGCTGGACATAACACTGTGTTTTCCTTACTTACCGTATGATGCTTTTAATGTTAAACTTATTGGGAACCTTCGTTCTCATTATTGTTGGTGTTATGTTCAGATAAGAGCAACTGATACGCTAGCTGCTTCCGTGCACTGATCATGGAAGATCCAGTGGATGTCGATGCTTTGTATAGATCCCGATGCCAGCACTACCTCCTCCACCCTCTACACCTAAGGGAGATGTGAGGTATAGGGTTCATGTTAAGTTGATGTTGTTATGTGTCTTAGTGTCGTTGATGTATAAATATGAATCTCTAATGTAGTTCGAATATTATGATAATAGAATATTAGCTGCTTATATAAATGTGTATGGTTTGCTGCTTGGAATATGTTATTAGTCGCTATATATATATATAAAAAATTGGTCGTTACATAGACAATCTTTGGCCAAGTCTCTTAATGAAAAAGGAAATTTTTTTAGTTTTATTTGTTCCTCAGTTACTCTAAGGGGCTTTATGCTAGTACATACCACATGGAATTCTTTCAGATGTTTATGTGGGTCTTCACCTACAAGACCATGAAAATTAAGTAAGAGATGAATTAATCCATATTTTAATTCAAAATTGAAATTATCATTATGATTATGAAAAGTAATGCATAAGGGTTGCTTATGCAAATTTGAAGCTACAAGCTCTTTCAAAGTAGGGTTCTTGGCCATGATTACTTCTTCCTTTTCTTGATCAATGTCTTCTTGAAGTCGTCTTCTGTGCTTGTATATAGACTTTCCAATATCTGGATTAAACTGTAAATCTTGAGAATTAGTAGATCAAGTCACAAGCATAAATCAAAATAAAAATCACAAAACGGTAATAGATGCAGTCCTTGGCAACGGTGCCAAAATTTAGTGCGTACTGTCGCAAGTACACCTAAATTGATACCTTACCTCTCAACTAACCTATAGTCATGGGAGTAAGGGTTGATCCCACAGTGACTTGAATTACCTTATGTGAAGTAGAAATGGGGGATTGATGATTGCAAATAAAACAAAGTAAATAAGAATGAAAGTAATTAAAAAGAGATTGATTAATAATAAAAGCATTGGCTTCGGTTGATATCTACCGTCAAGGGATTGTAATGATCATTGACAACATAATCAATCTTAAATTAAATATTTACCATTGGGATTTTAACCCTATTCCTCCTTAAGTCTAGTAATTGATAACAATCGCCTAAATTAAACCCTAATTAATAAGATATCCTTTAACACATCGATAAAGTCTAACATATTAATCACATGAACAACTAGAGAAATTGATAGAGCTAAACAAATATAAAGACATCGGTTATATCTAATTTAGTTGCTTATTCATCATAGGGTTAATGATTTATAATCCAAAATCCTTAATCATATTTACCTCATTAATTATAGTAATGAAAACTTTGTTTAGAACATAATTCATCAGTATATTAAGACAGATACTATACTAGTAGGCCTCCCTAGCAATTATATGAATAATCATTGAAAGTAGAAGAGTAGATGAATAATCAATAACCTATTAAGATTGAACTAATCAAATCAAATCCAAATCTCACAATGCATAAAGATCCTTTGAGGTTTAAATCTTCCTTTACCAACTAAAAGTAAATCAGTAGCATAGGGCCATAAGAAAATGTAAAGAAGAATTGAAGAAGGTAATTAAGAGCTTAATTGATACCTCATGCTTCCTTTCATCCCTTTTTTATAGATCGAGCTTCAATTGGAGCTAAAAAGACATAAAAATCAAAATTTCAGCATTCTAGGGCAACGACAGGTGCCGCAGCGCTTCAGAATTTTCCTGACGGGGCACTGCTGTAACAACTCTATTTTTTTACATTCAAACATAAATATAAATTTTTAAAATCTCATAAAGTCATTACCTCATTACTTATAATTACTTAACTAAAAATAACATTTAATTAATTTAACCAGGCATTATCAAGGTTTAAGGTCCATAATACTGAGTTCACATATACATCATTAATTAAAACATACGTACAAAAATCAAACACATAAATATCTACATCTTATTCATTTATGTTGACCAATTTTGGAGATACAAGTACGATTGGTTGCACTTTCACCGAGATCTTAGCTAACTAGTGCCTACTGTCATAGGTACACCTAAATTAATACCTTACCTCTCAACTAATCTGTAGTAGTGGGAGTAAGGGTCGATTCCACAAAGACTGGTATTACCTTAAGTGATTGAAAAAAAGGGGGAATTGATAATCGTAAATTAAGTAAAGAAAACAATAATGGAAATAATTAAGAGAGTAATTAATGAAAAAAGTGGTTTCGGTTAATATCTACCGTCAAGGGATTGCATTGATCATTAACAACATAATCAATTTGTAATTGAATATCTATCATTGAGTTTCTAACCCTGTTCCTCCTTAACTCTAGTAAATTAATGACAATCGCACCAATTAAACCTTAATTAACAAGTAATCCTTTAGCACATCGGTAAAACATAGCTTATTAACTGCATGAAGAACTAGAGAAACTGACAGAGCTAAACAAATATAAACACATCAGCTATATCTAATTTAGTTAACTATTCATCATAGGTTCAATGATTTATAATAAAAAATCTTTAAACCTATTTGCCTCATGAATCACAGAATTGAAGATTTTGTTCAAAACATAATTCAGCGGTAGATTAAGACAAAAAATATACTAGTAGGCCTCCCTAGTAATCATATGAATAATCATTGAGAAGAAGAGGAGATGAATAATCAATACACAATTAAGATTGAAATAATAAAATTAAATCCAAATCTCACAATGCATGAAGATCCCTTGAGGTTTCAATCTACCTCTACTAACTAAAAGTAACTAGCCACGCAGGGCGATAAGAAACTCTAAAGAAGAATTGAAGAATGTAATTAAGAACTTGGATGATTGATTGAATATCTTCTTTGCTTGCTTTCCTCCCTTTTTATAAATGCACTCCTCCTAATTGACGTAGGAGTGTTTCTAGGTCAAATCCTAGCCCATCGGGATTTAATTAAGTCAAGAATACCTAAAAATCACAAATTCGGCAAACTATCGGGTCGGGGCACTCTAGTTCGGCAAATCCTGGCAGTGAGCGCCGCGGTGCACTTAACAGGCATTGCAGCGTGTCAAAAATCAACTATCGGGTTGGGGCACTCTAGTTCTGACCCTCGGGCACTGCGGCGCCTGGTGACTCTGGGCATCCAACGCCGTGGCGCGTTAGGGGGCGTCGTGGCCTTCCGAACCAGCAATGACGTAGAGTCCAAAAAATTCTAGAATTTGAAATAGTTTCGAACACGAAATTTGTATGTCTCTTCTTTCCATCGCCACTGGAATCACATTAATCCGATCTAAATTGAAGGAGATATGCCAAAATTAGTGACCAAAGGTCAAAATTCATCCTGCTGCATTGTGATTTTGATTTATGAGCTCTCTAACACTATGAAATCTCCAGATTTTGATAAAGTGTTCAACATAAAAGTTGTAGATAATTGTCTTATGGTTTCACAATCACTTAAATCACTTTGATTGGAGTTCATAAGAGGGAGATATGTGCTAAATAGTGCTGAAAGGTTTGGAATCGCTGCAATGTAGCATTTTTCCATGAATTTCTTATCTTTTTCTTCTCTTTTCTTCTTCCTGTGTTTCTACAACACACAAAAAAAGCTAAGCTAATAGCTAATCATATTTTACTTAAATCAAACAAAAAGTAAGTTTAAAGGTATTAATATCATGCTTAATTAAGATCATATCAAATACCCCCACACTCAACCTTTTGCTTGTCCTTAAGCAAAATAATCCCTAAAGACGAAAAACAAAAATCAATATATGTAGTGAGTGTTAGACTTACCAAACATTTGCCTCATAACATGAAAATATACTCGAGAAAAATTTTGGAAGGTCATAATCATGCACAAAATTAACACAAATGCAATCTATTATTTTATCCTTCTAAATCCCTAGTGTGTGTGTGTTCTTGGGTCAATAAATTTCCTTTTACCCTGATGAGTTTATATATCCCAAATAATGCCTAAATCTCTAGAATCCTAGTGGTTAAAAATAGTATTAGCCTAAGATTTCGTCTCAAACAGCATTCAAATAAGTTCTAGAATCCTGTGGAGATCATGAAACATATTTGAATTATATAAACCTTCTCTAAGTAAAAGATAAATTGAAAGCCCAAAGTTATTGTGCAAACATATTTTAGGATTCTAAAGTCAAAAGTAATAAATTGCAAAAGGGATAAAATTGCACACAATCATGAATTTTCTACATTTTTTCAAGAGCTAAAGAAAAATTGGATAGTCATATCATTGGCTGTTGGTTATGCCTAACATCCCAAAACATAAATTGAAACACTCACACAATCACTCAATTTGCTAAATGCAATAAAAGGGCATTAATAGTGAAAATTAGAAAATTGATGCCCAAAATAAGGTCACAATTATATATTTCCACCCCCACACTCGAACTTTACATTGTCCTCAATGTAAAAGAAAGATAAGAGTAAGAAAGGATATATGAAAACATATGAGTTAAGTGGACTTCCCTGAATTTGTTTGGGGAGGAATGAGCATTTTGCATTACTGGACCATGAATTTTTCTGATTCCCACTTTTTTTTTATTATGTTGGGCCTCCTCCTAGTAAGCGCCTTTGTTTAATTTCTTTGGCTCAACTCAAAGCTCCTTATGTCAATCAAGGAGTATCCTTGATGTCCACTTTGAATTTGCTTTCCATTGGATTTGTAGAATTTTGAGGTTCAACTGCATCATGAGGGGTGAAATCAACATTAATCAAAGGTGTATTTAAATGAGAACTCAACTTACCTGGAAATAACTGGTGTCTTGTATAGCTTTTGGCATCCAATTTAATTTCATCTTTTTTAGATTCTACCAAAGCATATGGTAACTTTCCTTTATCTTTAGGTAGGGCATATTTATTTGAGGTTATCACTGGTGGTGGTTCTTCATTGTATATGCCCTTTAAATGGCTAGGGAAACTCTTTAAATCTAGGTCAAGATACTGCAAAATAGAAGGTATAGGCATCTTATTGGAAATTGGTAACAATATAGAAAGTTCCTTACCCGTTTGCTGCACTTTTGGTGCTTCCTCTGCTGTTGTAATTTTCTCTTGAAATTTGGCATTTAGGGTAGATTCCACAACCTCTTTCTTAGTAGGCTTACTAGTGTCAACTTCCAAGTCATATTTTTCATTCAGTGCAGAATTTTCCTCTTTTTCCACAAATGATGCTGGGGCTGCACTTTCAATGTCGAAATTTTGAGCCTTTAGTCGACTGACTGTTGTTGCTAGTTGACCTATTTGATTTGTCAAGCTTTGGATGCTGGCACTTACCTTTTGTTGAAATTGATGAGTATTATGTGCAAGAGATTTAATGATTTCTTCTAAAGAACTACTTACCTGGAAATCCTAAGATGCAGTCTGTCTAGGATAATAGGCATGTTGATTATGATGAAAATTTGTAAAATCTTGTTCTCCAGGCCAATTTTGTTTATTCCCATACCTAAAGTTCTAATGATCCTTCCATCCAGGATTATACATGTTTAAATAAGAATCATACCTCCCTTGTGGTCGCCTAGAGAAATCACTAACCATATTTACTTGCTCAAACGATTCTTCATAGAAAGTTGGGTACCCATTAGAAGGATGCCCCATGGCTAAATGATTTCTATAGCACTTCTCACTTTGCATATTTTCTACACGTTGACGAATAAGAGAAGTTAAATTTGCAAGTTGTTATTCAAGGGAAGAACTACATACCTCACTAGCATGTCTTAATGGAGAGCCCAACCTAGAGCCAAATTGTTGAAAATTGGCTGCCATATTCATGATTATGAACAAAAAGGGAAAAAATCACAAAAAGTAAATAGAAATAGTCCCCGGCAACGGTGCCAAAATTTGGTGCGTACTGTCGTAGGTACACCCAAATTAATACCTTACCTCTCAACTAATCTATAGTAATGGGAGTAAGGGTCGATCCCACATAGACTGGTATTACCTTAAGTGATTGAAAAGAAAGGGGGGATTGATAATCGCAAATTAAGTAAAGTAAACAATAATGGAAATAATTAAGAGAGTAATTAATGAAAAAAGCATTGGTTTCGATTGATATACACTGTCAAGGGATTTCATTGATCATTGACAACATAATCAATCTGTAATTAAATATCTATCATTGGGTTTCTAACCCTATTTCTCCTTAAGTTTAGTAAATTAATGACAATTGCACCAATTAAACCCTAATTAACAAGTAATCCTTTAGCACATCGGTAAAGCATAGCTTATTAACTGCATGAAGAACTAGAGAAACTGACAGAGCTAAACAAATATAAATACATCAGCTATATCTAATTTAGTTAATTATTTATCATAGGTTCAATGATTTATAATCCAAAATCTTCAAACCTATTTACCTCATGAATCACAGAACTAAAGACTTTGTTCAAAACATAATTCAGCGGTAGATTAAGACAGACAATATACTAGTAGGCCTCCCTAGCAATCATATGAATAATCATTAAGAATAAGAGCAGATGAATAATCAATACTCAATTAAGATTGAAATAATAAAATCAAATCCAAATCTCACAATGCATGAAGATCCCTTGAGGTTTCAATTTACCTCTACCAACTAAAAGTAACTAGCCACGGAGGGCCATAAGAAACTCTAAAGAAGAATTGAAGAATGTAATTAAGAACTTGGATGATTGATTGAATATCTTCTTTGCTTGCTTTCCTCCCTTTTTATAGATTCACTCCTCCTAATCGAAGTAGGAGTGTTTCTAGGTCAAATCCCGGCCCAGTGGGCTTCAATTGAAGTCAAGAAGACCTAAAAATCGCAAATTCAATGCAGCAGTGAGCGCTGTAGCGCATCGGAAATCAACTACTGGGGTACCACAACTCCTGAGCTAGCATCTGGGTACTCTGGTTCTAACCCTCGGGCACCGCAGCACCCGGTGCTTCTGGATATCCAACACCGTGGCGCGCTAGGGGGAGTCGGGCCCTCCGAACCTGCAATGACGCAGTGCCGTGGGGCTCTCTTGAGAGCGCTATGATAACCCAAAAATTCTAGAATTTGCCAAAGTTTCAAACACAAACGTTGTAGCTCTATGTCTATTATTTTCATTGCCGCTAGAATCACCTTATGCCGATCTAAATTGAAGGAGATATGCCAAAATTTGTGACCAAAGGTCAGAATTCATCTTGTTGCACTGTGATTCTGATTTATGAGCTTTGTAACACTATGAAATCTCCAGAGTTTGACAAAGTGTTCAACATAAAAGTTGTAGATAATTGTGTTATCGTTTCACAACCACTTGAATCACTTTTCATAAGAGGGAGATATGTTCTAAACAGTACTAAAAGGTCTAGAATTGCTGCAATGTAGCATTTTTCCCTAAATTTCTTATCTTTTTCTTCTCTTTTCTTCTTCCTTTGTTCCTACAACACAAAACACAAAACTAAGCTAATACCTAATCATATTTTACTTAAATCAAACAAAAAGTAAGTTTAAATATATTAATATCATGCTTAATTAAGATCACATCACCAACTTAATTACAAACATCTTGTTAATTTATGGGATATGCCCAACATAAGGTAACTCGTTCCAACGTACACCAAAAATCAAAGCCATAGAAAAATCTGCACAACTAATTTTCTAAACATGATATGGAAATATAGTGAGAATTAAATCCCAGTAGGTTCAACAATAAATCATAATTATCATCAATATAGTTCATCATGTTATGTTTATATGTATAAACTATAGCAAATATCTTTAGGTTACATGAATGCACTTTATCAGTGCACTTGAAAATCGTACAGTTATGACATGTATGGCATGAATAACTACTTTCAGAATATCATATCATGACTATCAACTTACTTTCATATCAAGCTATCCCAGTCAGGGTGAGTACTTTCTACTCTCTGGTAAAGGCTTTTCTCGCTCCATCCGACATGACACACTTTCTTTTTTCATTAACATAATCATAGCCGTTGGTAGGACGTCCACTAGTAGTGCACGACACAGACCGCCATGTGATCATGCTCATTTCTTTTCTTTTCACATTAATATCCAAAAATATGATTTCAATAACAAGTATGTTCATTATACTTACATGCCATTATTTTTCATAAAAATATAATTATTACCAAAAATCATTGGTAATCATGACATTAACATAATTGTTTCAAATATCACTTTATAAAATATTTCCATGTCAAAATTACACACTTAAGATGGTAAGGAGTTCAAGCAATGGCAATGGCTACGGCATACACTAGTAATTTTTTATTTTCATTTATAAGATTCTTCTTCTATTTTTAAATATTACTTTTATCTCTTCATTTTCTTTATGCTTAGCCTCTAGTCACTTTCTTCCTACTTATATAATTTCAAACACATGTTCTCACAAATGTAATACGACATTCTTCTTCAATTTGGTTTCTATTATTATCCTATAGTTAATGAGGTTCATTTAGGGTAGAAAAATGTTGAAAATAAACTTTACCAGCTTCCAACAAGGCATAAACGTATGTTGAATACAGCTTGGCTATTTCCTTTAAAACAGCTATGCTTTAGGCATCAAAATGCCCTTTCCAAAAAAATATAGTAAATTTCATCACAATTCTAGAATCAAAATCACATATAAATGTTTCTAATTTTAAAGCTTTTCTAAAAAGAATATTGTTAAACCTGCCTAATGATCTCCCTAGCTCACTTAGTGAATTCTTTTTCTTGTTTCCTCTTGAAGAAAGTGGCAAGATTCCTCCATTTTCTTAACTTTTCCAACAACTTGAACAAGAGAAGGAGGATGAGTTTTGAACCCTAAGGATGAAGAGAAAAGATGGATTCAAATGGATATTAAGCTACTTTACCTTGAGCACTTAGTCTTCTAGACTTCTCCGTCTTCTCCCTTCCTTTCTTCTCCTCTCTTTCTATCCTTTCCTCACTGTAACTTGCTTCTATTTTTCCTCTCTCTCAGTTGGACAAAATTATAATGTTATAAGGATGGGTTTTTCTTGAATAAACTATCAAGTGGTTTAGCTTTCATGATCATGGGTCTACCTTATCACAATTAGGATGCACTTGGTTGTTTTTTTTGGAAAGACAACTCATGTTCTTATCTTCCTCTCCCTTAGTTAAGATATGCATAGCAAAAGAAGATTTGTATTTTGAAAATCATGATAAAATGTTCTTAAGACAAGGGACAAGGTCCCTTTGATTTAGGGATTCATTTCCTTTTTCTTTTTGTCTCACACAAGTATGATAGGTTTGCTTTTCTAAGTGGTAAGTTTATAGCCCTTGAATCTCCCTTGCTTGGCTGAAATTATTTGTGTAGAATAGGTATGTTTTGTCCTAATGCCATGTATTATTATACAATATGCTAAAATTATAAGTGTAGGATATAGATATTTTGTCCTAATTCCATGTATTATTACACCACTTGCTGAAATTTTGAATGAAGGATATAGATATTATAACACCTTTGCTGAATTTTTGTCTTAATGCCATGTGACCTAATCTTTATTGCACTATTATTTCATCACATGATTCTTATTTTTCTCTCTTGGATTTGGGCTCATTATTGCCTATTTCCTTTACTTTGGCTGAAATTCTACATCTCATGGAGGGCTTGGTCACATTTTAATGATTTTTGGGCTATTGGTCGAACTTCTATATCCTAGTCCAAGTTTATGATATTTCTCTTGCTTGGGATATCCAATTGGCTTGCTAGAAACTCATGTGAAGTGGAAGAATAAACTCTATGAACTGTCTATAGGTGAAGGCCCAATGTGTGGGTGGAGATGTTAAACTTAGTAACTCTAGCTCTTGAATTAGAAAAAATTACCCTAATTCAATCTTCTTGAACTTTTAAGATATTTACTTACTTCCAAAAAAATTTATCTTTTTTCCCTTAGAATTTTGCCTCTCTTTAGGATGTTATTTCTAATTTTTTCCTATTGGGTTTTCTCTCTTTACCTATTTCGTTAAGGTTAGAAACATTTTCTATGCATACACATATGGTGAAGAATTTCTAAGGCTTTTATTTTCTTATATATCGTAAAGAATTGTTTAATAAGTTTTATTTCCTTAAATATTTATGTATATCTACTAAAAAAGAAACAAAATTAGGGATTTTACAACTGCAGTGGTCGAGCTAGCGTTGTGGTGCTTCAGAAACCTATCCACGAGGCACCGTGATGCTTGGTCTTGCCTTCCTTGGGCACCGCGGCACTTTGGTTTCTAGGGATTCTGCACCGTAGCGCTCTGGATTTGTAAAGAAGCAGCATTGCGATGCTCTATTACGAGCACTGTGGCGGCAAGAAACTTTCAGAATCTACCAAAGTGTGAAATAAGAAAGTTGTAGCTCTATTTCTCTTTTATTCATAGCCACTAGAGTTACCTCAATCAGAGTTCAAATGAGAGATATGCCTTAATTTGTGATGGAGTGTCAAAAATCAACATGTTTCGATATTTCGTCTCTATGTTCCTCTTCTTTTCTTCTTTATTATTCATAAAACTTAAAACACAAATATCAATTAATTCCTATTTATTTCCTACATAAATTAAAAAAAAATTATCTTAAAACATGCTAAAGACATGCTTAATTTATAGCTTGTCAATTTCACATATAAATATTTAATCATTTTATTATCATAAAGTCATATTATCACAATATATGGATACAGAGTACTTCAGGGGTGTAGATCCTACCAATGGCCATTGGAGCACTATGTATAGCACAACAAACAAGAAAACAAAATAGCTAGGGGTTCCACAATTGGTGGGCTATGTAACATACCTAATTTTGTTTCATTTATTAATAAAAGTACATAAATATTTAATGTAACATCCATAATTTTGTTTCTGTCATTAATAAAGGTACATAAATAATTAATTAAGGAAATAAAATTTATTAGACAATTTTTTTAGATATCTAAAAAATATAATCCTTAGAAATTCTTCACCTTATATGTATGCATAGAAAATATTTCTAACATTAAGGGAATAGGTAAAGAGAGAAAACCTAATAGGAAAAATTAGAAATAACATACTAAAGAGAGTTGAAATTCTTGGGTAAGGAAGATAAATTTTTGTGAAGTAAGTAAATGTCTTAAAATTTCAAGATTGGATTAGAATAATTTTTCCTAATTCAAGAGCTAGAGTTAGTAAGTTTAACATCTCCACCCTTAAATTGGGCTTTCGCCTATGGATAATTCATAGAGTTTTTCCACTTCATACGAATTTTTAGCAAGCCAATAGGATAGCCGAAGGAAGAAATAAAACATAAACATGGACTAGTATATAGAAGTTGGACCGATGGCCCAAAAAATCATGAAAACGTGACCAAGCCCTTCGTGAAAGGTAGAATTTCAGCTAAAGCAAAGGAAATGGGTAAGAATGAGCCCAAATCCAAGAAGGAAAAATAAGAATCATGTGAGGAAATATTAGTGTAACAATAATCAAGATTAGGTCACATGTCATTAAGACAAAACTTCTATATCCTACATTCATAATTTCAAAAAGTAGGTAATAATACATGGCTTTAGGATAAAACATCTATATCCTATATTCATAATTTCAACAAGTGGATAATAATACATAGCATTATGACAAAACATCCTTATCTTATACGAATAATTTCAGCCAAGCAAGCTAGAAATTTACCACCTAAAAAGGCAAACATATCATACTTGATTAAGACAAAAGAAAAAGGAAATGAATCCCTAAATCAAAGGGACCTTGTCCCTTGTCTTAAAAACATTTTAACATGATTTTCAAAATACAAATGTTCTTTTGCTATGCATATCTTGACTAAGGGAGAGGAAGATAGGAACATGAGTTATTTTCCCCTAAAAACAACCAAGTGCATCCTAATTGTGATAAGGTAGACCCATGGTTATGAAAGGTGAACCATATGATAGTTTATTTAACCAAAACCCAACCTTATAACATTATAATTTCGTCCAACTGAGAGAGAGGAAAAATATAAGCAAGGTAGAGTGAGGAAAGGAGAGAAAGAGAGGATAAGAGAGGAGAAAAAAGGAGGGAGAAGTCTAGAGGACTAAGTACTCAAAGTAAGTTACCTTAATCTCTACTTGAATTTATCTTTCTTCTTCATTCTTAGGGTTCAAAAACTTACCCTCCTTCTCTTATTTGAGCTACTAGAAAAGCTAAAGGAAAGGAGAAATCTTGCTACTTCCCTCAAGAGGAAACAAGAAAAGAATTCACTAAGTGAGCTAGGGAGATCTTTAGGTAGGTTTAACAATATTTTGTTTATAGAAAAGCTTTGAAATTAGAAACATTTATATGAGATTTTGATCCTAGAACTTTGATGAAATTTACTATCTTTGTTACCTGGATGATTGGACATGGATGTTGCTATATCATGTTACATGTTGATCTTGCATGTAATGTATATTTGAATAATTAGGTTGGTGTGGAAAGTTTTACATATGTATGGCTATGGGTGGCAAAATTTTTAGAATTTTTTGTTTCTATTTTGTATATTTAAATATGGTGAAAAATTGATGGAATATGATTAGATTTAAATTAGGAAGAAAACTGAAGAGGACATAATAAAATGATGAACTAAAACCTTAGAAAATATTTGGTTAGGAAATTGGATTTCAGAGTAACCAGGGAAGCTTCTATTTTTCAAATTCTGAGAAGCATCGGTTAGTAATAAAAAGAAATGGTTAATTTGAAAAATATAGATATAATTCTCAAAGATTTTTAACCACTAGAATCACTCAAATTGGAGTCCATATGAGATAGATATAGTCAGATTAGTAAGAAGTGGTCAGAAAATAGTTAACCAGGGAAGAATCTATTAGGAAAGCTTCTATGTTTGAATTTTTGAGAAAATTATGTAAGGACTTAAAATAACTTATTAACATAAACAATATGAATATATGTCTCACCGAAATTTAGCCACTTGAATCACTCAATTTGGAGTTCATATAAGGGAGATATGGTCAGATTAGTAAGTAAAGTTCAGAACCTACCCGAGAAGAAATAACGTTTATTTTGAGGGAGTAATATCACAAAGATTTCATACGATTTAGCTAACATGTTTAGCAAAATATTTTTAGATAATTTCTTTGTCTTTAAATGGACACTAAGATCACCTAATTCAGAGTTAAAATGAGGGAGTTATGTTCTGATTAGTAAGAGAAGGTCAGGCAGGAGAAAAACTTGCATTAGGGAATAACACAACATTGAACATGGATGTGTTCCATGGCACGATCAGACCGTGTTTTGTGCTGGAAAGGGTATTTTGAAACATAAAGCCTGGATGTGTTATAGGAAATGGCCAAGCTGTGTTATAGGATACGTTCAGGCCATGTTGGAAGATGGTAAAGCTTATTTTCAACATTTTTCTACCCTAAATGAACCTCATTAACTAAAGGATATTAATAGAAATTAAATTGAAGAAGATTGCCATAATAAATTTCTGAGAACATGTGTTGAAAATGATATAAGTAGGAGGAAAGTGACTAAAGGCCAAGAATAAAGAAAATGAAGAGATAAAAATAATATTTAAAAAATAAGAAGTATCTTATAAATGAAAATAATAAATGACTAGTGTATGCCATAGTCATTGCCATTGCATGAACTCCTTACCATCTTAAGTGTGTAATATTGACATGGAAATATTTTATAAAGTGATATTTGAAACGATTATGTTCATGTCATGATTACCAATGATTTTTGGTGATGATTATATTTGATAAAAATTATGGCATGTGAGTTTAATGAACATACTTGATATTGAAATCATATTTTTGGGTATTAATGAGAAAAGAAAAGAAAAGAAAGAAATAAGCATGGTATTGTGTGTATTTTACTAATTACCGCAAGCGCACGGTGTAACTGTAGCTAATCTGGTGAGTACGGGTCGTATCCCACAAAGAACAATGTCAATTACTAGAATTATACAAAATATGCTACCTAAATCGAGGTAATGCGATAGAGATTTTGTCACAATTAAGTAAATTAAGATTTCAATTAAACAAAGCCTAGGGTTAGGGTTCACTACAATTATGATATTCAACATCTAACTTGTACCCCTAATTACAATAATCTAGATAATCGGGGATGGTTTAGCCTTAATTAACTAGCAACCTCTTTCAAGCATTACCAATCGTACCTAGGTTAATCCAATTACCTACTTTCGTGGTTCTTAGTTCAACTTAGGTCCATTAAGTTCTATGCCAACCATGGAATACAATTAGTTGATTTTCTCTTGCCTACTAATTGATTCAATCCTAAGGAACCTTAAACTGCTTTCGTGATTAAGATATCCTTAATTAACTATTAGGTTTCAGTTTTAATCTTCACCTTTCAGTTCATCAATTAAATACCTAAGATGTGATAGATTGGTGATAAGGCATTCTACCAACTCTTATTCATGCATATAATAGTTAATCATAATCAATCTAGAAGTAATCATAATTAGGGTTCCAACATTCAATTTAACAATGTAGTATCATCATACCATAAGTGGGTTTACCAAAACCCTAGATCAAATTTACTCACACATCATAGAAATAGAAATCAAATTCATTCTCATTAAGTAATTCATTCGAGTTCAGTACAATCTAAAGAGAAGGAGTAGAAATAAGAGTAGAGAATTAAAGTAGAAAGATGTAACCTGGTTTGCAGAAAAGTAAGATGAAAATACGACCTTCAATCAGTGTAAATCCTATTCTAGAATATAAATTCAACAATGATTCAAGTAAAAACCTAACCTATGAGTGTTTTCTAAGCCTAAAAACTGAGTTTAAAGTGTCTCTCTGAGTTTGAATGTCCTCCTTTATGTTTCCCCAAGCCTATGTATGAACTTGGCAGCTAAAAACCCTAAAAATCATGTGCTGTACAGACTCGAAGCACGGTCATGTTCCAGGACACGGCCTGGCCGTGCTTTGGGCTGGATTTTGGGAAGTTTTTGCATCTTTCGCCCAGAGCACGGCCTAGCCATGCTTCATGCACACCAAGCACAGCCTGGTTGTGTTGGGGCCTGCCATGCTCTTTTCTTGCCAATTTTTGGTGTGTTGCCTCTTTGCTTCCTCCTTAGCATATTCCAAGTCCATATAACTCCTTTCATGATTGTTTTCCTTTGCTTTTTGGCTCTTTTGCTCACCTACAAGCATAAAACAAACCAAGCCAGAGCAAAGTATAACCAAATGCAAGGAAATAATCACAAGTTTACTACTAATTAGGGGATAAAATATAACTAATAAATACTCAAATTTCACCTTTATCAACTCCCCCATGCTTAAACCTTTGCTTGTCCTCAAGTAAATAACATGACATATCAAAGAAAAAGGGAGATTATGCAATCAAATTTCAGACAATAAATAAATGCAATACAGGAAATTCTTCACTCAATTAGTGTGCACACAATAGATATATGAATAGACATTTACCAGATAATCTCTATTCTTCTAAAACTAAACCAAAATTCTCTTATTATATATCTGCTTCTATTGCATTGAATGTATGTATCTAATTGATTTTCAGTCACTCAAGTAGGCCACCTCATCCTTTAGATCTCCCTATGTTGCCTTACCTTTATTTATATTTTTCTCATTCTTTTTCTTTTATTTCTCATCATCATTTTTTTTCTCTCTTTTGTCTATTTCATTCATCTCTTTTTTTTAAGAAAAAAATATGCAGCGAGTGCATTTTATGCTCCATCTCACTAGGGTAAAGGCAGCTAGGTACTCATATTAGGGCCTTTTTGGTGCCTTGAAGGGGTACTCAGAGTAAAAAAATTTTAGGTGTTATATTCCCTCATTTTTCACCTCTCCCAGCCTTCATACCCTCATAGTGTTAAAAATCAATAAAGACATACTATTCAAAACACAATAAGAGAGATATTTTTCAGAAAATTAGAGGTTTAATGCTAGAAGAGAGATACTAAAATTTAAACTACCTATTTCATACCCTATTGTGCATCACATGTTCATGAGTTAAAATCAACCTATATTACATCAATCTATCTCTGAAATAGTAAACTATGTGATTTTGCAATGCATTATGAGATATTCAGCCAATAATAACTAATCAGAGAAAACCAAAGTCTAAATCTACTCCCCCATGCTTAAACCTGACATTGTTCTCAAGGTCGGGAATAAGTGAAAGTATAGGCAAAGGTTGAGGTAATTTACTTGCTCATTGGTCATCTGAAGGTGGGTTTTGACCCAGGTGCCAGGTATACCATGCCTGCATCATGCTCTGCATGCTTTAGATGGAATCTTGCATAGCATGTAGGGTAGCTCGCTATGAAAGTCACTCGGCCTCAATGCGACTGAGCCATGAAGAGATGAAGTCTTGATCCTCCAGGGTACCATAAGATGGACCTATATGGTCAATAAAATGGAAGTGGGGTGGGGGTGGAAGAGCCAAAAGTGGCTCAAGGGGGAAATCATCCACCTCTGGTGGAATCTTATCACCCTCTCTACCCTCCTCGAATATGTAGATCTAGTTATCCCTATTGGTGACTGCAGTCCTAGTAGTGTTAGGGAGGCGGAAGATTGTTTGTCCTCTGAGATACAACCAATAGTCATCATTTTTTTAGACAATAAGTTTGATATGCAGGCAAGATTCCAAATCAATCCTGTTGCTACCAATTACTGGTTGTAATCCCTAGAGATTAGCCTTAAATCCCAGCCCTCTAGCTATTGCAATAACCAGGCCCCCATGACCACTTTTCCATTCATTGCACTACCTACCCGAGCCATTTGGTGAGCCATGAAGGCTCTAGTATCCACCTTCGTACTGTGTACCATAGCATAAATAAAGTAAAGTTCTCTTTGATTTGCAACCCCGTCACCCTCAGCCCTACCAAAAATAGTATGGGCCATAAGACGTTGGAAATATCGAAAATTAAGGTTACAAATGAATGAGGCTTTGGAACTTGATGCACTATACTACCCCTCAATAGAAATTGAATTCCAAAAAGGTTGGGCAAGAAAACTGGAGGGTACTGATCTAGTTCCCCTAGGAGGCAGTCGAAATAGTACATTAAATTCTGCCAAGGCTAAGCTAAAGGTACAGTTAAAGAGTCTAAAATTAACCCGGCCCTAATGGATGTCGGGACCCCTAAACAGGACTACATTAACAGAGCTAAAAAATTCTAAGGTGGTCCTAGGATAGGCGGGGTATCGTAGGGTGATGAATTTATTCCACCCAATCTGATCAACTAAGTATTGGACGTCATTTAAAAGACTTAATCGGTCCAAACATTCCTCATCCATATATCGGGTACTCAGTATTTCCCGTTTAACTAGAGTATCGTATCGTGTCTGTTGACTGTCATAAACAAACACAATACCATACTCATTAATTTGATGAGAAAGTTGGGGCAGTTATTGATTTCATCCTCTACGTGGTTGGTGGGATTGGGTGGAGGATTGGCCTGTTCGGGCTCTTTTAGGACCCATGGAAAATGATATGCAATGTAAGATATAAGAGGGAGTGGGGTGAGTACTGTAACAGCTCCATTTATGTAACAAATTTTTTTTTAACATCATGAAGTTATTACCTCATCTTAACTCACAATAACATTTATTTAATTATACAATACCAAGTTTACACTCACATCATTAATACAAACATTTGTACAAGACATACATGTACATATAAGCCCTAATCATCCACATAGACTATTTCTGGGGCCACTGGTGTGGGTGGCGGTACCTCCGCCGGAATCTCAGTCACTTCAACAACTGATATGTCCGCAATAATAGGTATTTGCCCAAGATAGGGCACCTCGATCATACGTACGGTAATAACAAGTCTCATTGAAAACAACTGCATAGCTAATTTTCTGAACATGATATGGAAATATAGTGAGAATTAAATCCCAGTATGTTCAACAATAATTCATCATCAATATAGTTCATCACGTCATGTTCAGCTGTATAAACTACAGAAAATATCTTTAGGTCACATGAATGCACTTTATCATGCACATGAAAATTGTACAGTTATGACATGTATGGCATGAATAACTATTTTTCGAATTTCATATGATAGCTATTAACTTATTCTTCCTTCCCGCTACCCCCGTCAGGGTGAGTATTCTCTACATTTCGGTACGTGCTTATCTCGCTCCGTCTGACATGGCACACTTTCTCTTTCTTTTCTCATGAACATAATCATAACCGTTGGTAGGGCGTCCCCTACTGGTGCACCACACGGATTGCTATGTGACCGTGCTCATTTCTTTTCTTTTCATATTAATAACCGAAAATATGATTCCAATAACAAGTATGTTCATTATATTCTCATGCCATAATTTATCAAAACATAATCATTCTCAAAATTCATTGGTAAACTGAAATTATGCCATGAATATAATCATTTTCTAATTTTTACTTTATAAAATATGTCCATGTCAAAATTCTACACTAATACCTCGATAACTAGATTGTAATTGTAGTCTGTAAACAGCGCACCAGGAAAGTTCCCAGGAAAGAGAGGTGGGTCACTAATGGACACGCTTAAGTACCAAGTCTTTCCTTGCCAGAGCTTTCCTTAGACATGCACTTTTCACAAATCACAATTTTTTTTCCAATAACTAGAATAATTCTTTTCTGATGTGGAAATACTGCAACCACGGAGCATACTAAGATTTTTCAAATAAAACCGGCACTTTCAAAACTTCTTGGAAATTTTATATGAGTACTAGGGTAAATTCCATGTTAAAAATTATACACTTAAAATGGTAGTAAGTTCACGCAATGGCAATAGCTAGGGCATACACTAGGCATTTATTATTTTCATTTATAAAATTCCTCTTCTTTCTTGAATATTATTTTCATCTTTTCATTTTCTTTATGTCTAAGCATTTAGTCATTTTATTTTTACTTATATCATTTCCAACACATGTTCTTACAAATTTTATAGAGCATTTTTCCTCAAATTGATTTCTACTATTACCCTATAGTTTAAAAAATTCATCTAGGGTAGAAAAAATATTGAAAATAGGTTTTACTAACTTTTAACACAGCCTTTGCTTACAAATTAGAGCATAACTCTCTCATTTTAACTCTGATTAAGATGATCTTAGTGTCTATGAAAAGCTAAGACAATTATCTAAAACTATTATGTTAATCATATCAACAAAATAGTAATATATAGTGGTGTTATTACTCCTTGAAATTTAGTATTATTTCTTCTCGTGTAGGTTCTGACCTTTACGGACTAATTAGACCATATCTCCCAACTTTGAACTCGAAATTGAGTTATTCCAGTTGGTACAAATCCACGAGCCATATATCTATAATTGTTATTTTGGCGTGCTATTTTAATTCCCTACAGAATATTCCCAGAAATTCAAAAACTAAAGCTTTAATAACATACTCTTCCCTGAATAAACATTTTCTGACCTCTGCGTACTAATCGGATCATATCTACCTCATAAGAACTCCAAATTTCTTAATTCTAGTGGCTAAATTTCCATGAGACATAGATCTATAACTTTCATGTTAACCATTTATTTTAATTCCGTACCGATTTTTCCCAGAATCTTAAAAACAGAAGCTAAAAGTTTTACCGCCCATAGCCATAACTATGCAGAACTATCTAAACCAGCCTAAGTATTCAAACATACATCACATGCATGATCAATATGTAACATGATGAAGCAACATTCATGACCAATAATCAAAGTGCTAAGATCAAAATCCCATATAAATATTACAAATTTCAAAACTTTTCTTCAAAAAGAAATATTGTTAAACTTACCTAAAAATCTCCCTAGCTCACTTAGTGAATTGGTTTTCTTGTTTGCTCTTGAAAGAAGTAGCAAGACTCCTCCCTTCCCTTAGCTTTTCTAGCAGCTTAGGTAAGAGAAGGAGGGTGAGTTTTTGATTCAAGTGGGGATTAAGGTAACTTACCTTGAGTATTTAGCCTTCTAAACTTCTCCTTCTTTTTCCTTCCTTTCTCCTCCTCTCTTTCTCTCCTTTCCTCACTCTACCTTGCTTCTATTTCTCTCTCTTCCTCACTTGGACAAAATTAAGATGTTATGGGGTGGGTTTTGCTTATATAAACCACCAAATAATTCACCTTTTATGATCATGGATCTACCTTATCACAATTAAGATACACTTTGTTGAATTGTTGGAAAACAAACAACTTATGTTCTTGTCTTCCTCTTCCTTAGTTAAGATATGCATAGGAAAAGGAGATTTGCAATTTGAAATTTATGATGATATGTTCTTAAGATAAGGGACAAGATCCCTTTGATTTAGGGATTCATTTCCATTTTCTTTTGTCTTAAACAAGTATGATAGGTTTGCCTTTTTAGGTGGCAAATTTATAGCCCTTGAATTTCCATTATTTGGTTGATATTTTTTGTGTGGGATAGGAATGTTTTGTCCTAATGCCAAGTATTATCATACCACTGGCTAAAATTATGAGTGTAGGATATAGATGTTTTTGTCCTAAAGCCTTGTATTATCATGCCACTTGGCAAAATTATGAATGTAGAATCATACCACTTACTAAATTTTTGTCTTAATGCCATGTAACCTAATCTTTATTATTATTACATTATTATATCATCACCTAATTTATTTTATTTTATTTTTCCTCTTGGGTTTGGGCTTATTCCTACCCATTTTCTTTGCTTTGAATAAAATTTTACCTTTCTTGGAGGGCTTGAACACATTATCATAATTTTTTGGGCTATTGGTCCAATTTCTATATCCTAATCCAAGTCTATGTTTTATTTCTTGTTTAGGTTATCCAATGGGCTTGCTAGAAACTTATGTGAAGTGGAAAAATTCTATATGAAGTTTCTATAGGAAAAAGCCCAATGTATGGGTGAAGATGTTAAACTTAATAATTCTAGTTCTTGAATTAGGAAAAATTACCCTAATCCAATGTTCTTGAAATTTTAAGAGCTTTACTTGTTTCTAAAAATTTATCTTCCTTATCCAAGAATTTTACATCTCTTTAATATGTTATTTCTAATTTTTTTTTTCCTTTTAGGTTTTTCCTCTTTATTTGTTTTCTTAATGTTAGAAACATTTTCTATGCATAGACATAAGGTGAAGAATTTCTAAGGATTATATTTTCCTTAGATATCTAAAATATTGTCCAATAAATTTTATTTCGTTAATGTACTTTTAACGAAATTAGGGATGTTACAAGTACGACCTAAACCCAATGAACAGACGAATGAGATCAGAATGCAAAGAAAAATAAAAAGCAAGGTATCCAACCAATGAATATCAGAGTATACCAACCTAGTTAAGTTCAAGTCCAAATTAAACAAAAGGTCACATGCAAACCAATGAAGAAAAGATTAACCACCTAACGAAAAATATTTTCTAAAGCAGAATTCAGTTCTTTAAGCACACATACATCGAAAGATTTTGGCAAAAATTCTAAGGATTAAAAAGAAAAGGCAGTGCAATCTACCAATCAACCAGAAAATGCAATAATGAAGTAATCCAAGGTCTTCAAAAATCCTCAAAACCAGTCCAAGTAAAGTGCAGAATGTTGAGCCTAAAGTAGACATAGGATGGATTCTAAATGCATCCATTTAGTTAGACAAAGGCCATAATTTAGATAAACCAACCAGCAAGTCTAAATAGTGAGAAGGGAAAGTCCAATGCAGCAAGTCAATCAAGGCCAGAAAATTCAATGCAGTAACCCAGCAATTTGAGGCTCAAAAATTAGACAACAAAACAAAGCAATTCATTACAACCACCAATTTTAGAAAGTTCAATACATAAACCAGCTGTGAAACCAATGACGGAAAGCAAAAACAAACCCAATTCAGAAACATAAACCAGTGCAATCACCCATTCAGAATGCCCAATCTAAAAATTTAAACAAATGGCAAGAAATCAAAAATTACCTTGATGGAAGTACAACAAGATGAAGAATGTAGTAATGAACTTGTACCCAGTAGTGTGAAGGAGGACAATGTAATGTAGGGGAATAGGTTTCGGGTAGGCTGGTGCAGAGAATGGAAAATGCTAGTATGGGTAATGCTTGGAGATGGTGGGCTACGAGTGTGGGTGCAGAGATGTGGGAAGAGGTGGAGAAATCCTAGGTGGAAGTTATTTCGGGAATGGGGGGATTGAGAGGGAGAAGGAATTTCGAAGGGTGTGGGGGAATGGGTTGGTGTGGAAAAACCGAAAGGGAAAGGGAATGTGGAGAGGGAATACGCTGGGAAATATGCTGTGGCTTTGGTGTAAAGATGGTCACGAATTGGGAAAAGCGATTTCTGGGGAATAGGCCAAAAATAGAGGGAGAAAAGTGCAGAGAATGCTGGTGGGGATTTCGAGTCTCTGTGGTTAAGGTTGGTTTAGGAATGGGGTTGAAGATGGGTGAGCAAGGAGATGGAGTCGTTTGAGTTGTAGAGGGAACACAGGTTAGGGCACGGGTAATAATGGGTGAAACAAGGGGAAAGAAAAGAAAAGAAAAGAAAAGGGGGAAAACTTACTTGGCTCGAAGCACGGTCGTGTCCCAGAGCACGGCTTACCCGTGCTTCGGGCTGGACTGTACCTTCCTCCCAAAATTGGCCCGTGTTGATCAACACAGTGGGTGCACGCCTAGGGCACAGCCATGTCATGGGACACGAGCAGATCGTGTTTCCTGCGGGTCTGCACTTTTTCTACTTCTTCATTTTTTTACATACCTGGGACACGGCCAGCCCATGTTCCTGGTGGGTTTAATCAATTTTTCAAAATTTGGTCTGGCTGTTGTTGGCTAAAAACCTTAATTCTTCGAATTTTGCCTAAGCTTTTGATTCTCTTTGAGTTCCTTTGATTTTAATCCTTTCATATTGCCTTGGATACATGGGAATGGTCCTAAAAATCTAATGAAAATACTCATTAAACTTCAACCTAAGAAATTAACTAAATTAAAGATGAAAACCAAATCGTAAAGCAATAAATCAAACAAAAAGGAACTTAAAAATTAAAATATGGGTTTCCTTCCACAAAGCGCTTGTTTAAAGTCATTAGCTCGACTCTCTTACACTTTATTGGATTGATGGAGGCTCTAAGAGAGCTTGGGTGACTCTTTTTTCAATTGGTTGTCCTATGACAAAGTGCTTGAGGTGTTGTCCGTTAACTTTGAAGGATCCAGTAGCTTCACTCCATACTTCCATTGTTCCATATCGGAAAACCTGACTTACTTGGAATGGACCGGACTAACGAGAATGAAGCTTTTCGAGAAAAAGCTTCAGTCTTGAATTAAATAGTAGGACCCAATCTCCCAATTGAGCCTCAGGATGCGCCATCTTTTTATTCTTTGTTTATATAACTTAGCACTATCATAAGCATCAAGCCTCAGCTCATCTAGCTCATTCAATTGCAGGCATCTCCTTTTTCCGGCAACTATCAAGTGGCAAGGTTTTCCATATATTAACCGAAAGGGTGTGGTGCCTATCGGTGTCTTATATGTAGTTCTGTAAGCCCATAATGCATCATCAAACTTGAGACCAATCTTTTCTTGCCTTTGATATGGTCTTCTCCAAGAGCGCTTTGATTTCCCTATTTGATATTTCCACTTGTCCACTTGTTTGAGGATGATAAGCCAATTTATGAGGGATTGTGAACAGGTGAACTTTGTGAACGATAATCAGAAAAGCAATCCTTATAGCAACACCTACAATCCAAGTTGGAGGAACCACCCGAATCTTTCATACAAACCGAATGTAAATTAGCCTCAAAATAATTTTAGGCAGCCTCCAGGCTTTCAAAATCAGAAGCCATTTAATCATCCTCATCCTCCTCAGCCAAATTCAAATTTGGAGGCTCTGATGGAGAACTTCATCTCCACACAAAGTAAGTAGAATGATGAATTCAGAGCCCAGAACCATTCCATGAATGAGGCTTTTAAAGATTTAGCCTCCAAGGTCGACTTGCTTGCTACTCATAGCAAGATGTTGAAAACTCAGATAGCACAGCTGGCTAGTCTATCTAACAGGAACTTTGGCAGACTTCCATGCCAGGCTGAGAACCCCAGAGAGCATTGCAATGGCATTACCTTGAGAAGTGGTAAGCAGTTGGCTGAATTTCAGAAATGTAGGGAGATACAGAAAAATGAACCTCAGGCTGCATCTGAGCAGAAAATAGACGAGGAACCAAAAGAAGAGGAAAAGAAGGAAGAAGAGCCAAAATATGTAGCTCCTGAACCATACAAGCCGTAAATTCCTTTTCCTCAAAGGTTGGTTAGGGCCAAGTTAGAGCACTAGTTTGGGAGATTTCTGGATGTGCTGAAGAAGCTTAATATCAATATCCCATTTCTAGAAGCTAACTCCCAAATGCTATCCTATGCTAAGTTCTTGAAAGAGATCCTCTCAAACAAGAGGAAAATTGAAGAGTATGCTATGGTGGCATTAACAGAGGGATCCAGTGCTTTAATTCAGAATAAGCTTCCTCAAAAGCTTAAGGATCCCGAAAGCTTCTCCATTCCTTGCTCCATAGGAGATATGAAGATTGATAGAGCCCTATGTGACCTTGGAGTAAGTGTCAGCCTCATGCCTCTTTCGGTTTGCCAAAAACTTTGGATGGGTGACTTAAAACCTACCACCATTTCTCTTCATTTGGCTTATCGATCCATCAAGCACCCGGTAGGTATATTAGAGGATGTTCCTCTAAAGGTAGGTAAATTTTATATACCGGTTGATTTTATTATTTTAGAGATGGAGGAAGATGATAAAATCCCCATCATTCTTGGAAGGCCTTTCTTAGCTACAACTGGTGCAAATATAAATGTAAAAGATGGAAAATTTTCTTTGAATGTAGGGGATGAAAAAGTAGAGTTTAATTTGAATGATGCTATGAACACCCCATCTCTAAGTGGATCATGCTGTGTCATTGGCTGAAATGAACCTCATGTGAATGATAATGCCATGAATTTTTCTCCTTCTGACCTACTTGAGTTATGCTATGTGGAAAGTTCTTTGGTTTATGTCAAATAGGGGGAGGAAAATTAAGACATTGAGGAGGAAGTGAAAGATACAAAGTTAGAACCTAAACCACCTCCTCAAAGCTTGAATGGAGTAAGGGAAGAATTGAAGACCATTAGGAAAAGCATTATACACCACATTAAGAGGAAATGGATCAAAAAGAGGGTTATCCAAACTCTCTTCAAGCCTCCTTGAGTAGAAAGCATGAAAAGGGAGTCGAGCTAATGACTATAAACAAGCGCTTTGTGGGAGACAACCCACATTTTAATTTTTAAAGTTTCCTTTGGCTTTGTTTTCTAGTTTTTAGTTTAGCTTTTTTCTTTAATTTTGGTTGATTTCTTTGGTTATAGGTTTAATGAGTGTTTCCTCATGTATTTTAGGTTCATTCCCATGTGCTCAAGGTGATATAAAGGGCTTAAAAATTAAGTGAAATCAAGGAGAATCAAAAGCTGAGGCACAATTCGAAGAATTAAGGTTTCCAGCCAGCAACAAGGCTAGGCCGTGTCCTCCACCACGCCCGTGCTTCAAGCACGGGCCAAATGCTGCATTTTTCGTACAAACCCGCTAAGAACACAGGCATGCCATGTCCCAGGACACGGTCGTGCCCCAGGTTGATTAAAAAAAAGAGAGGAAAAGGGCCATCCAGCCCAAAGCATAAGTGGTCCGTGTTTTTAACCCAGCTCCAATTCAAAAAGCTGCATTGCTTATATCTAGCTTACCTATTGTTGATGCTATACACTTGGCACCTGAGTCAGAGCCCTCCACCACCTCCTTCTGAAGATCAAAAAGCATGTAAGTTCCTTCTCCCTTTGCCTATACTTTCATTTATATTGACATTGAGGACAATGTCAAGTTTAAGCATGGGGGAGTGACTTACTGATTGAATTTTTATCTCTTGTTTCATTAGATAATCACATAGTTTGCTATTTTAGAGATAGATTGGCGTAGTATAGGTTGATTTTTAACTCATGAACATGTGATGCACAATAGGATATGGAATAGGTAATTATTATTTTAGTCTTTCTCTTCTAGCACTAAACCTTTAATTTTTTTGAAAATTTTCTCTCTATTGTGCTGTGAATTGTATGCTATGGCTAATTTTAACACTATGAGAGTATGAAGGTAGGGAGAGGTGAAAAATGAGGGTATGTGAAACCCAAAAAGTTTTCACTCTGAGTACCCCTTCAAGGCACCAAAAAGGCCTTAGTATGAATACCTTGATGCCTTTACCATAGTGAGATGGAGCATAAAATGGACTCACTGTATGTTTCTAAGAAAAAATTTGAATGAAAAGGAGAAGAAAAAAATGATGGAAAGTAAAAGAGTTTAAGTGAGAAAAAGAGTGATAAAATAGAAATAAGGGTAAGGCAACATAGGGAGATCTAAAGGATGAGGTGGCCTACATGAGTGTACAAAAATCAATTTTATGCATAAAACCAATGGTAACAATAGAAGTAGATATATAATAGAAAAATTATTGGTTTATTTTTAGAAGAATAGAGACTATCTAATAAATGTCTATTCATATATCTATTGTGTGCATACAGATTGAGTGATAAATTATCTATATTGCATTTTTCTATCTTCTGGAATCTGATTGCATCTTTCCCTCTTCCTGATATGATATGTTATTTGCTTGAGGACAAGAAAAGGTTTAAGCATGGGGGAGTTGATAAAGGGGAATTTTGAGTATTAATGGCTATATTTTATCCTCTAATTCATAGCAAACTTGTGGTTATTTCCCTGCTTTTGGTTATGCTTTGCTTTGGATACTGCTTTGGTTGTTTTTATGTTTGTAGGTGAGCAAAAGAAGCCAAGAAGCAAGGAAAAGCAATCGTGGAAAGAGCCAAAAAGACTTGGGACATTCTAAGGAGGAAGCAAGGAGGCTACACATAAAAAATCATGAAGAAAGGAGCATGGCAGCATGCAGCACGACCAGACCGTGCTTGGTGGTATACAACACGGCCAAGCCGTGCTCTGTGCAAGGAGTGCAGCATTCTCCCAGAAACTAGCCAAAGCACGGCCATGCTTCGGGGTCCGTACTGAATGTAAAAATTAGAGTTTTGGCCGCACAAACTGATATATATGCAGGGGGATGCATAGCAGAAGAGGGAGGACCAAAAAAGACACTTGGGAATTAGTTTTTAGGCTTAGGAAACACCTTAGGATTAGGTTGAGAGTAGGATTAAAGTTCTATTTATGTTCTTAGAGTAGATTTGACATTGATTTCAAGCTTTGTATTTCATAGTTACATTCAGCATCCAGGTTTTATCTCTCCATCTTTACTTCTACTTCTTTCTCTTGAAATTGTATTGAACACTCATGGTTTGTTTATTGAATTTGGTTTTAGTTTCTGTTTCTATTATGCTTGAGTAGAATTGATCTAGGGTTTTGGTAAACCCACTTATTCTGTGATGATACATTGTGTTGATTGAATTAATGGAACCCTAATTGTGTTATACTTGGTTAATTAGGATTAGCTATTAAGCATTGGTTATATGAGTTGATGAATGTTTGGGCAATATTTATCACGTCTTAGGATATTAGTTGATGGATTGAAAGGTGAAAACTAATTGATGTGATCATAATTAAGCATAATATTAATACCTTTAAACTTACTTTTTTTTTATTTAAGTAAAATATAATTAGGAATTAGCTTAGTTTTGTGTTTTTTGTTGTAGGAACAAAAGAAGAAGAAAAGAGAAGAAAAATATAAGAAATTCATGGAAAAATGCTACATTGCAGCGATTCCAGACCTTTTAACATTGTTTTGAGCATATCTCCCTCTTATGAACTCCAATGAAAGTGATGCAAGTGGCTGTGAAACGATCACACAATCCTCTACAACTTTTATGTTGAACACTTGGTCAACTTCAGGAGATTTCATAGCGTTACAGAGTTTGCAAATCAGAATCATAGTGCAGCAGGGTGAATTGTGACCTTTGGTCCCTAATTTTAGTATATCTCCTTCAATTTAGATTGGATTAAGGTGATTCTAGTCGCTATGGAAAGAAGAGACATAGAGATAAAAATTTTATGTTCGGCACTTTGGTAAATTCTGGAGTTTTCTAGGCGTTGCGGTGCTCGGAAAAGAGCATCGCGGCGTTGCGTCAATGCAGATTCGGAGGGCCACGGCGCTCCTTAGCGCGCCGTGGCATTTGTTGCACAGAAGCACCGGGCACCGCGGCGCCCGAGCGTCAGAATTTAGAGTTCACCAGAAACTAGCCTAGGCGCCAAGGCACCCCGTCAGAAGCTTTCCGGAGCGCCACGGCACCCGTGTAGCATGCCGCAGCGTTCGCCGCTGCACCAGGTTGCTGAATTCGTGGTTTTTAGGGTTTCTTGACTTTAATTGAAGCCCGATAGGTCGAGATTTGACCTAGAAACACTCCTACTTCGATTAGGAGGAGGGAATCTATAAAATGGGAGGAAAGCAAGAAGAGAATGTATCTAATTCTTCATCCAATTCTTCATCCAAGTTCTTCAATTCTTCTTTAGATTTTTTTATGACCCTGCGTGGCTAGTTCTTTTTAGTTGGTTGAGGTAAATTGAAACCTCAAGGGATTTTCATACATTGCGATATGTGGATTTTATTTTACTATTTCAATTTGAATTGAGTATTGATTATTCATCTGCTATTCTTCTCAATGATTATTCATATGATTGCTAGGGAGGCCTATTAGTATATTGTGTGTCTTAATCTACCGCTGATTATGTTTTGAACAAAGTCTTCAATTCTGTGATTCATGAGGCAAATAGGTTTGAGGATTTTGGATTATAAATCATTAAACCTATGATGAATAATTAACTAAATTAGATATAACCACTTAACTCGTAATAATAATCACTTTAACCAAGCATAATTGTTATTAACAGTGATACAATACTGAGTTTCCATACACACTATTATTTTACAAAATACACACCATTATTTTACAAACATTTGTACAAAGATACATATTAGCTCTAATCATCTATGTCGACTACTTCCGGGGACACTGGTACAGGTGGCACGTCCACCGGAATCTCAGTCACATCTACGACAGGTACATCTGAAATAACTGAAAGTTGCCCAAGGTAGGGCATCTCGATCCAACGTACAGAAATAATAAGTGTCATAGAGAAAATCTGCATATTTATTCTTCTGAACATGATATGGAAATATAGTGAGAATTAAATCCCAGTAAGTTCAACAATAAATCATAATTTACCATCAATATAGTTCATCATGTCATTTTCAGCTGTATAAACTACAAAAAATATCTTTGGTCACATCAATGCATTATATCTATACACATAAGAATCATATAGTAATAATATGTTTGACAGGAGTAACTATTTTTAGAATATCATATGATGGCCAACAACTTATTCTCATTTCAAGCTACCTCGGTCAGGGTGAGTATCCTCTACTCTCCGGTACGGGATTTTCTCGCTCCGTCCAACATGGAACACTTTCACTTTCTTTTCTCATAATCATAATCATAACCGTTGGTAGGGCGTCCCCTACTGGTGCACCACACGGATTGCCATGTGATCGTGCTCATTTATTTTCTTTTCACAATGATAGCCAAAAATATGCTTTCAATAACAAGTATGTTCATCAAAATATAACTATTACCATAAATCATTGGTAATCATGCCATGAACATAACCATTTCAAATATCACTTTATAAAATATTTCCATGTCAGAATATCACACTTAAGATGGTAAGAAGTTCATACAATGGCAATGGCTATGGCATATACTAGTCATTTATTATTTTCATTTCCAACACATGTTCTTACAAATTTATAGAGCATTGTTCTCCAATTTGATTTCTACTATTACTCTATAGTTAAAGAGGTTCATCTAGGGTAGAAAAATGTTGAAAATAGGCTTAACCAGCTTCCAACACGGTCTAGCCATGTTCCAGGACACGGCCATGCTTTAAAAATACTTTAAATGTACTCAAAAACAGCCCCGAACACGGCTAGCCCCTGCTTGAAGCACCCAGAACACGGCCTGGCCGTGCTCTGTGACCTTTTCTTACTAATCAGCGTATAACTCCCTTATTTTAACTCCGATTGAGGTGATCTTCATGTCTATGGAAAGCTAAGACAATTATCTAAAACTATTATGTTAGTCATATCAGCAAAACAGTGATAAATCTTGGTGTTATTACTCCCTTAACTTCAATATTATTTCTTCTCGTTTAGGTTCTAACCTTTACTTACTAATCTGACTATATCTCCCACATACGAATTCCAAATTAAGCGATTCTAGTGGTTAAACTTCCGTGACACATAAATATAAAATTCATATGTTAACCATTTATTTTAATTCCATATAGAAATTTCCAAAAACTGAAAACACCGAAGCTATCCTAACATATTCTTCCCTTATTAACCATTTTCTGACTTTTGTTTACTAATCGGAACATATCTACCTCATATGAACTCTAAATTGAATGATTCCAGTGGCTAAAAATTCGAGACACATATATCTTTAATTCTTATGTTAACCATTTATTTTAATGCCTTATAGATTGTTCCCAGAAATTAAAACACCAAAGCTCAAAATTCTGCCAACCGTAACCATACCTATGCAGAACTATCTACACCAACCTAAGTATTCAAACATACATCACATGCAAGATCAATATGTAACATGATATAGCAACATCCATGACCAATCATCAAAGTTCTAAGATCAAAATCTCATATAAATATTATAAGTTTCAAAAGTTTTCTTCAAAAAGAAATATTGTTAAACTTACCTAAGAATCTCCCTAGCTTACTTAGTGAATTGGTTTTCTTGTTTCCTCTTGAAAGAAGTAGCAAGATTCCTTCCTTCCTTTAGCTTTTCTAGCAGATTAGGTAAGAGAAGGAGGGTGAATTTTTGAACCTCAAGGATGAAGAAGAAAAATGGACTCAAGTGGAGATTAAGGTAACTTACCTTGAGTACTTAACCTTCTAAACTTCTCCTTCTTCTTCCTTCCTTTCTTCTCCTCTCTTTCTCTCCTTTCCTCACTCTACCTTGCTTCTATTTCTCTCTCTTCCTCACTTGGACGAAATTAAAATGTTGTAGGGGTGGATTTTGCTTATATAGACCACTAAATAATACACCTTTCATGATCATGGGTCTACCTTATCACAATTAGTATACACTTTGTTGAATTTTTGGAAAACAAACAACTTATGTTCTTGTCTTCCTCTTCCTTAGTCAAGATATGCATAGGAAAATGAGATTTGTATTTTGAAAATTATGATGATATGTTCTTAAGATAAGGGACAAGGTCCCTTTCATTTAGGGATTCATTTCCATTTTCTTTTGTCTTAAACAACTATGATAGGTTTGCCTTTTTAGGTGGCAAATTTATAGCCCTTGAATCTCCATTATTTGGTTGATATTATTTGTGTGGGATAGGAATGTTTTGTCCTAATGCCATGTATTATCATACCACTTGCTAAAATTATGAGTGTAGGATATAGATGTTTTTGTCCTAAAGCCTTGTATTATCATGCCACTTGCCAAAATGATGAATGTAGAATCACACCACTTGCTAAATTTTTGTCTTAATGCCATGTAAGCTAATCTTTATTATTATAACATTATTATATCATCACCTAATTTATTTTATTTTATTTTTCCTCTTGGATTTGGGCCTATTCCTACCCATTATGGGCTTATTCCTACCCATTTTCTTTGCTTTAGATAAAATTCTACCTTTCTTGGAGGGCTTGGTCACATTTTCATAATTTTTGGGCTATTGTTGCAATTACTATATTCTAGTCCAAGTCTATGTTTTATTTCTTGCTTAGGTTATCCAATGGGCTTGCTAGAAACTTATGTGAAGTGGAAAAACTCTATATAAAGTGTCCATAGGTAAAAGCCCAATGTATGGATAAAGATTTTAAACTTAGTAACTCTAGTTCTTAAATTAGGAAAAATTACCCTAATCCAATGTTCTTGAAAATTTAAGACCTTTACTTGTTTCTAAAAATATATCTTCCTTATCCAAGAATTTTGCATCTCTTTAGTATGTTCTTTCTAATTTTTTCCTTTTAGGTTTTCCCTCTTTATTTGTTCTTTTAATGTTAGAAACATTTTCTATGCATATACATAAGGTGAAGAATTTCTAAGGATTATATTTCCTTAGATATCTAAAATATTGTCTAATAAACTTTATTTCCTTAATTATCAATAAAAGCAACGAAATTAGGGATGTTACAGGTGATGTAAATCAGTCCATTGTAGAAGGTATGGACTATAAGATACTTCTCCATCCCATGGTGTGGGCATATTCTAAGGATCTCTTTAAATCTTTCCCAAGCCTCATATAATGACTCCTCATCCTTCTGAGCAAATGTAGTGATCTGATTTCTAAGTTGGGTCGTCTTGCTCAGTGGGAAGTATTTGGCCAGGAAAGCTTGAGAAAGCTGCTGCCATGTGGTGATAGACCCTGAAGGAAGAGAATGCATCCATGCACGGACCTTGTCCCTCAAAGAGAAAGGGAACAATCTCAACCTGATAGCGTCTGAGGAGACCCCATTCAACTTTAGGGTGTCGCAGTACTCCAAAAACACAGAGAGGTGGATTACTTAATGAATTGGATTATGATTTCTCTTTCAATTATGTGTGAGTAGATTTTGATATAGTGTTTTGGTAAACCCACTTATGATATAATGATACTACATTAATTGAATTATGAAACCCTAAATGTGATTGTCTATGATTAATTAGGAGTAACTATTATGCATGTATTTGTGTTGATGAATGTCTTGCCAATGTTTATCACATCTTAGGTTATTAACTATTAAAGTGAAAGGTGAAAATTAATACCGAAACTTAATAGTTAATTAGAAATATCTTAATCACAAAAATAGTTTAAAAGTTCTCTAGGAATTGAATCAATTGGTAGGCACAAAAACCCCTATTAATTGAATCACATGGTAAGCATAGAACTTAATGGACTTAGGTTTAAATAAGAACCACGAAAGTAGGCAATTGGATTGACCTAGGTACGATTAGTAACGCTTGAAAGAGGTTATTAATTAATTAAAGTTAAACCATACTCGATTACCTAGATAATTGCAATTAGAGGTACATATTGAATGTTGAATATCATAAATGTGGTAAACCCTAACCCTAGACTTTTGATAGTTGATTACCTTATTTACTTAATTGTGACATTATACCGATCAAATTGTATTGATTTAGATAGCTCATTGTAACAACTCCATTATTTTTACATATATAAAAATATATGTATTTTTTAAAATTCTATGAAGTCATTACCTCTTTACTTCTAATTATTTAACTCATAATGACATTCAATTAAATTAACCAAGCATAATTAAGGTTTATGGTATACCATTAATACTGATACAATTTTAGGTTCGCATACACATCATTAATTAACAACATCCGTACACAAATCAAACATATATATGTCTACATCTCATTCATCTATATTGACCAATTTTGGGGATACGGGTGCTGGTGATTGCACCTTCACTGGCATCTTAGCCAACACGACCTAACGTACGCTAAAAGCCAATCATAGAGAATATCTTCATATCTAGTCTTCTAAACATGATATAGAAATATAGTGAGAATAAAATTCCTGTAGGTTCAACAATAAATCATAATTATCATCAATATAGATCATCATGTCATCTTCATCTGTATAAGCTACAGCAAATATCTTAGGTCACATGAATGTACTTTATCTATGCACATAAAAATCATACAATAATGACATGTATGGCATGAATAACTATTTTTAGAATATCATATGATGGCTATCAATTTATTTTCATATTAAACTACCCCAGTCAGAGTGAGTACGTTCTACTCTCAGGTACGGGTTTTTCTCGCTCCATCCGACATGGCACTCTTTCTCTTTCTTTTCTCATTAACATAATCATAGCTATGAGTAAGGCATCCCCTGCTGGTGTACCACACAGACCACCATGTGACCATGCTCATCTCTTTTCTTTTCATGTTAATAGCCAAAAATATGATTTCAATAACAAGTATGTTCATTATACTCATATGCCATAATTTATTATCAAAGCATAATCATTATCAAAAATCAATGGTAAAAAACAATCTTGCCATGAACATAATTATTTTCAAATATCACTTTATAAAATATTTCCATGTAAAATTACACACTTAAGATGGTAAGAAGTTCATGCAATGGCAATGACTATGTCATACACTAGTCATTTATTATTTTCATTTATAAGATTCTTCTTCTTTTTAAAATATTATTTCATCTCTCACTAGCCAGAGCATAACACCTTCAATTTAAATCCAATTAAGGTGATCTTACTTTCAATTGAAAGATAAGACAATCCTCTAAAATCCTTATGTTGAACATTTTAGTAAAATCATAAGTAATCATGGTGTTACTACTCCCTCAAATTCAATGTTATTTCTTCTCAAGTAGGTTCAACCTCCACTTACTAATCTAACTATATCTCCCTCATACGAACTCCAATTAAGGTGATTCCAAAGCCTATAAAAAGCTAAGACACTTATATACAACTTTCATGTTTATAATTTCTTCATATTCCTTACAAATTATTCCTAGAAAATCAAAAATAAAAATGCTTACATTTACCACCCTAGATTCTAGACTAATTCTGACTTCTACTCATTAATCAGCTATATCTCCCTCATATTGACTCCAAATTAATTGATTTCAGAGCCTATAGATCCGTGATACATATATCTATATTTATTATATTAACAATTTCCATTAATTCCCTATAAATTTAGCCCAAAAATTCAAACACAAAAGAATACTTAACAAATTCTTCCCTGGTTAGTTAGTTTATGACCACTGCTTCCTAATATGACCATATCTTCTTAACATGGATTCCAAATTGAATGATTCCTGTGGCTAAAAATTCTTGATACATATATACATATTTTTCATGTTAACTATTTATTTTATTTTTCTATAGAGGTTTCCCATAAATTCAAACACAAAGGCTTACCTAACATATTCTTCCCAAGTTAACCATGTTCTGACCACTGCTTACTAATTGGACAATATCTCCCTCATCTGGACTCCAAATTAAGTGCATTAAGTGATTTCAGTGGCTAAAAATCTAAGAAACATATATCTACATTTTTCATGTTAACCATTTCTTTTAATTTCTAACTGATTCTTCCCAAAATTTCAAAAATAGAAGCTTCCTTGGTTACTCTGAAATGTAGTTTCCTAACCAAACATTTCCTAAAGTTTTAGTTAATCATTTTATTACTTCCTCTTCCATTTTCTTCCTAATTTACATCTAATCATCTTCCAACAATTTTTCACTAGATTCAAATATACAAAATAACAGCATAAAAATCCTAAAATTTTGCCACCCATAGCCATACCTATGCAGAACTTTTTATACCAACTGAAATGTTCAAAACATCCATCATATGAAAGATAACATGTAACATGATATAGCAACATTCATAACCAATCATCAAAGTAACAAATATTGTAAATTTAATCAAAGTCCTAAGATCAAAATCCCATATAAATGTTACAAATTTCAAAATTTTTCTTCAAAAAGAGATATTGTTAAACCTACCTAAAAATCTCCTTAACTCACTTAGTGAATTCATTTTCTTGTTTCCTCTTAAAGAAAGTAGTAAGGTTTTTTCATTCCCTTAACTTTTCTAACAGCTTAAATAAGATAAGTGCAACAACCTCTTTTTTATTATTATTTATTATACAATATAGAGTTCACATACACATCATTAATCAAAATGTACGTACAACAAAAATCAAACACATAAATAACTACATCTTATTTATTCTGGTTGACCAATTTCGGAGATATAGGTGCGGGTGGTTGCACCTTCACCAGGATCAGAACCAACTCGACCACAAATATATTATTTGATTCTGGGATCTGCTCAACATAAAGTAACTCGATCTAACGTACACTAAAAGCCAGAGCCATAGAAAAATCTGCATAACTAATTTTCTGAACATGACATGGAAATATAGTGAGAATTAAATCCCAGTAAGTTCAACAATAAATCATTATCAATATAGCTCATCACGTCATGTTCAGCTGTATAAACTACAGTAAATATCTTTGGTCACATGAATGCACTATATCTATGCACATGAGAATCGTACATTAATGACATGTATAACATGATTAATTATTTTCAGAATATCATATGATGACTATCAATTTATTCTCATATCAAGCTATCCCGGTCAGGGTGAGTATTTTCTACTCTCCGGAACGGGCTTTTCTCGCTCAGTCCAACATGGCACACTTTCTCTTTCTTTTCTCATTAACATATTCATAACCGTCGGTAGGGCGTCCCCTACTGGTGCACCACACGGATTGTCATGTGACCGTGCTCATTTCTTTTCTTTTCACAATAATAGCCAAAAATATGCTTTCAATAACAAGTATATTCATCAAAATATAACTATTACCAAAAATCATTGGTAATCATGCCATGAACATAACCATTTTAAATATCACTTTATAAAATATTTCCATGTCAAAATTTCACACTTAAACTGGTAAGAAGTTCATACAATGGCAATAGCTATGGCATATACTAGTCATTTATTATTTTCATTTATAAGATTCTTCTTCTTCTTTAAATATTAATTTTATTTCTTTATTTTCTTGATGCAGGTTTTCATCCCATCTAACCTTCTCTTACTAATTGGTGCATAACTCCTTCAATTTAACTCTGATTTAGGTGATCTTGATATCAATTTAAAGACAAAACAATTATATAAAAATCTTATGTTGAATAGTTAAATGAAATATTAAGAAATTATGGTGATATTACTCCCTCAAAGTACATGTTATTTCTTCTCGGGTAGGTTCTGACCTCTACCTACAAATCTGTCCATTTCTCCCTCATAATAATTCCAAATTAAGTGATTCCAGTGGCTAAAAATCGGTGACACATATAGCTATAATTCTTATATTAACCATTTATTTTAATTCCTTACAGAATGTTCCCAAAAATTAAAACACATAAGCTATCCTAACATATTCTTCCCTGATTAACCATTTTCTAACCATTGCTAACTAATCAGACCATATCTACCTCATATGGACTCCAAATTGAGTGATTCTAGTGACTACAAATCCGTGACACATATAGATATAATTCTTATGTTAACCATTTATTTTATTTCCCTACAAAATGTTCCCAGAAATTAAAACACAGAAGCTATCCTAACATATTCTTCCCTGATTAACCATTTTCTGACCATTGCTTACTAGTCGGACCATATCTACCTCATATGGACTCCAAATTGAGTGATTCTAGTGGATAAAAATCCATGACACATACATCTACATTTTTCATGTTAACCATTTGTTTTAATGCCTTACCAATTCTTCCTGGAATTTTAAAAACAGAAGCATAAAAGTTTTCCACCCATAACCATACCTATGCAGAACAATCTATACTAACATAAGTATTCAAACATACATAATATGTAACATGATATAGCAACATCCATGACCAATCATTAAAGTTCTACAATCAAAATCTAATATAAATATTACAAGTTTCAAAATTTTTTTTCAAAATGAAATATTGTTAAACTTACCTTGAGCACTTAGTCCTCTAGATTTCTCATTCCTCTTTCTTCCTTTCTTCCTCTCCTTTCCTCACTCTACCTTGCTTCTATTTTTCCTCTCCCTCACTTGGACGAAATTCCAATGTTATAAGGGTGGGTTTTGCTTATATAGACTATCAAATAATTTACCTTTCATAATCATAGATCTACCTTATCACAATTAGGATGCACTTGGTTGAATTTTTACAAAACAAACAACTTATGTTCTTGCCTTCCTCTTCCTTAGTCAAGATATGCATAGGAAAAGGAGATTTGTATTTTGAAAATTATGATGATATGTTCTTAAAATAAGGGACAAGGTCCCTTTGATTTAGGGATACATTTCCTTTTCTTTTGTCTTAATCAAGTTTGATAGATTTTCCTTTTTAGGTGGCAAATTTCCAACCCTTGAATCTTCTTTGCTTAGCTAAAATTATTTTTGTAGGATAAAGATGTTTTGTCATAATTCTATGTATTATTATCCACTTGCTAAAATTATGAGTGTAAAATATAGATGTTTTGTCCTAATGCCATGTATTATCATACCACTTGCTAAAATTATGAATGTAGGATATCACACCACTTGCTAAATTTTTATCTTAATGCCATGTCACCTAATTTTGATTACACCATTATTCTATCACTTTATTTTTATTTTTCCTCTTGGGTTTGGGCTCATTCTTGCCCATTTTCTTTACTTTGGTTAAAATTCTACCTTTCTTAATGGGCTTGTCACATTTTCATGATTTTTGGGCTACCGGTCCAATTTCTATATCCTAATCCAAGTCTATGTTTTATTTCTTCCTTGGGCTATCATATTGGCTTGCTAAAAATTCATGTGAAGTAGAAAAACTCTATATGAAGTATCCATAGGTAAAAGCCCAATTTATGGGTGGAGATACTAAACTTAGTAACTTTAACTCTTAAATTAGAAAAAATTACCCTAATCCAATCTTTTTGAAATTTTAATACATTTACTGATTTCACAAAAATTTATCTTTCTTACCAAAGAATTTCACCTTTCTTTAGTATATTTATTTTTAATATTTCCCCTTAAGTTTTCTCTATTTACTTATTCCATTAATGTTAGAATATTTCTATGCATATACGTAAGGTAAAGAATTTATAAGGATTATATTTCTTTAGATATCTAAAAATTGTCTAATAAATTTTATTTTCTTACGGGATGTTACAAGAAGGAGGGTGAGTTTTAAACCCTAAGAATGAAGAGAAAATATGGATTCAAGTAGAGATTAAGCTAACTTACCTTGAGTACTTAGTCCTCTAGACTTCTTATTCCTCTTCCTTCCTCTCTTCTCCTATCTTTCTCTCCTTTCCTCACACTACCTTGCTTCTATTTTTTTCTCTCCCTCACTTCGACGAAATTATAATGTTATAGGGGTGGGTTTTGCTTAAATAAACTATCAAATGATTCACCTTACATGATCATGGGTCTACCTTATCACAATTATGATAAAATCTTCTTAAGACAAGGGACAAGGTCCCTTTGATTTAAGGATTTATTTCTTTTTTCTTTTGTCTTAATCAAGTATAATAAGTTTGCCTTTCTAGATGGCAAATTTTCAGCACTTGAGTCTCCTTTACTTGGCTGAAATTATTTGTGTAGGATAAGGATATTTTGTCATAATGTCATGTATTATTACCTACTTGTTGAAATTATGAATGTAGGATATAGATGTTTTGTCCTAATGCCATATATTATTACCTACTTGTTAAAATTATGAATGTAGGATATAGATGTTTTGTCCTAATGCCATGTGACCTAATCCTAATTATTATTACACTATATTTCCTCAAATGATTCCTATTTTTCCCTCTTGGATTTGGGCTCATTCTTACCCATTTTCTTTTCTTTGGCTAAAATTCTACCTTTCATAGAGGGCTTGGTCACATTTTCATGGTTTATGGGCTATCGGTTCAATTTCTATATCTTAGTCCAAGTCTATGTTTTATTTCTTGTTAGAAACTCATGTGAAGTGAAAAACTCTTTATGAAGTGTCCATAGGTGAAAGCCCAATGTATGGGTGGATATGTTAAATTTAAAAACTCTAACTCTTGAATTAAAAAAAATTACCCTAATCCAATCTTCTTGAAATTTTAAGAACTTGATTTACTTCTCAAAAATTTATCTTCCTTAACCAAGAATTTTGCCTCTCTTTAATATGTTATTTCAAATGTTTTTCTATTAGGTTTTTCTCTCTTTACTTATTCCCTTAATATTAGAAACATTTTCTATGCATACACATAAAGTAAATAATTTTTAAGAATTATATTTCCTTAGATATCTAAAAATTTTCTAATAAATTTTATTTTCTTAACTAAATATTTATATACTTTTATTAATAAAAGAAACAAAATTAAGGATGTTATACTCATTACGTAGAATTCTAGTAATTGATCAATGGTCTCTGTGGGATATGACCTGTACTTGCCGGACTAGTTACAACTACGCCCTACGCTTATAGTTATTTAGTAAAACATACATAACACATATATATGTCAAGCTATTTCAAACTCATCATCTTTTCTACAAATGAATGATAACACTGAATATTATTAGTGTAAAGAGACTTAATATTTTTTCAAAAGGCCTGGTACGTTTTATAAGCATAAAGAAAGGGCAACATATTAAAATCAACGGAGTGCCATAACAAACCACACAACTAATTATCTAATTTGTTCTCAATACGTCTATTAGTTTTAACTATATCAGTTGATTCTTTTATTAAATATTTTTATGATCTTGACTAAGGAACCAAAGCTCAACAGAAGTAGTCCATAAAAAATAATTTGATCCGTTTAATTTTTTTATAGTAATAATAACAAGAGATCCAAATCTAACGAGAGAGAACACCTAATTTTTTGCCAATGGAACCACAAAGGAGGCGGCCATCATGTCTGGATGAGAAAAAAAAACAAGCGAAAAAACATACCAATTACAGAGAAAACACCATAAATAGGGAGCAAACAGTAGCAGCAAACGAATAGCACCGTTTGTATATTTTTGGCATTGGCTAGGTATTTTCAACAGAGAATGGAAGCAACAAACGAATGATGCAGCCTGGAGAGTGCTTATCGATGCTTTTTGGAAATGGAAAATGCCAACAAAGGCGGCTGTAGATGCTTCGACAATGATGGGTTGGCCTGTTTGTGGGTTATGAATACAACCCATGACTTTTGCAAGCAGTAACAGTCTTTTGTAGTGGTTGGAATTATACACAACCACTATCAAGATGTTTTATAAAAAAAATTTCTTTTTTTCTTTTGTATTGTAGTTGGAACTGGGCACAATTAAAAGGATTTAGGATGTTAGGTTTTCCTTGAGGCTCTTTTACCATGTCAAAATCAAAAAAATTAGAAGAAAAACATAATTGTAAAATGTAGTATGTGTGAAAGACCTACACTAATATTTAATATTTATAAAAAATATTATAGACAAGATACTAATTAAAAATATAAATAACTCATAATTATAGTCCTAATTATCCTCTTAAATTAAAGAATATTATTGTTACCTCCTAATCACACATTATTTTAATTAATTTATAATCTATTTATATTAATTCTAACAAATTTTAAGCCCAAACTTATACAAACAATTTTTAAGTCGAGCTTGAGCCCAAATAGAACTTACTTTGCTTCCACCAATCATCATCACATCACCAACTACTACTTCACTATCACTATTCAGTATTAGCCTTTTTTTTCAGGTAATCCAAAACAAAAAAACTAATAGAACAAAGAAGAAAATTTTGTTTTGAAACTATTTGTCTAGGAAAATTTTTCTAGAGCTCCATTTATTCAAGAAAATAAAAACATTTTGAAAATTTTTCTTTCAAATTTTATTTTTTAAAAAACTTAATTGCACTTTTAATCCCTTTATTTTGAAGAATGCATCAATTTAATCCTTCTATAATTTTTGAATTTGACCCCTTTAATTTTAACAAATAAATCAAATTAGTCAATCAATTAAGTTCAATGTCTATTCTATCATTAATCTATCATGCGTACATAATGTTTGCATAATTAAATTTACTGTTAATGTAGTTTTTTGAATTATGAAAAAGTAGAGAATAAACTTAACAGAAAAATCATTTTAACTCATTTGTTAAAAATAACAAGACCAAAATTATATTACAAATTATAAGAAAACTAAATTAACATGTTTCTAAAAATAAATAGAACAAAAGTATAGTTCATTGACAATTTTTCCTTGTGTTTCATTAGAAAAAAAAATTCATGAAAGTTTTTTTGTTTGGTACATGAAAAAAATGATCAACGATGACTAATGAAGATAAAGTTTTGGCTAGTGATGTAACAATGAACAATAGAGGTTAGATGGATGCTGGACACAAAAAAAAAAATAATAATAAAATAAAATAAAATCTTTGCTTGATCTCACGCCTAAGTTCATTTCATTTTCGAAATTCTTCCTTAAAAAATAATAATGCTCAAGTTCAATCACATGCCTAAGCTCAAGTGTTGTTTTCCAAATTTCTATAATACAGTCTAAATAAAGATTTTTGGGCTTAATTTTGATTTGTTTGAAAATGTTTTCAAGTGTTTTTATTTAACTGTTTTTTAAAAAATAATTTTTGAAAAATAATGCTAAAAATAATTTTTTTAGAATAAAAAAAATTTATTTAAATGTAAATTTTTAAAAAAGTATTTAAGAACATAATTATGTAATTTTTGTAATGGCTAGGAATTAATTTTGACAAATTATTTACAACTTTGTCATTAATAAAAAAAATTCTTTATTTTTTAAAATAATTTTGCACAAAAATAAAAAAAAAATATTTCCTAAAAATTGTTGAATTACACTTTTACAAAACAATTTTTAAAAAAAATTTAAAAAACAAATTGTTTTTTCTTTTTTTAAAACAAAAAAAATATTTTAAAAATAATTTCTAAACATGTCCTTTATTTTTAAAATTCTTATTTTGTCCTGAATAAACATGCTTTACTTTAAAATTTTCTATTTGAACTCAAGCTTAGCTTGTGTCCATATGCATTTTCAAAATTCTTATTTTAATCTAAATAAAAATGTTCCACTTTCAACCTAAGCTCAAGCCTAGTCAGGTTAAGAAAAAATATCATATTTTTATCATAACAAGAATGTTTTGAGCCTGAGCTCAAACTAAGACCTAATTTATTTTCAAAATTATTATTTAAACTTGAATTCGAGCACAGTGGAGAGCAGTGGCCCCGAACAAGTGACAGTAGCAGTAATAAATTAATAGCAATTAGTTAAAACAAAAATTAGAGATAATTTTCTAACTTACTTTTTTAGAAACATTTTCCTTGAACTCTGCCCAAATCCCACCTCACCAATTACACTTGAGCTAGTCTCACATGGCTAGTTTTCCTTGAAATTTGAAGAAACATTTATATTAGTGAAAAAAAAATTCTTTAAGAAAAAATTTATTAAAAACCATAATCTGAAGAACTTTATTTTTTATTTTTTTTAGCGAAAATTTAACTTTCAGACAAAACAAACAGCCATGATGAAGTTCTTTCTTTTTTGGAGAGGGGGAAGGAAATTTTTCCTTTTGGGAGAAGGGAGGCTCAAGACGCACAAAACACCAACAAGGATTCAGGCTAATACTATTAATATTCAATTTAAACCTCAAGGCTATATCGGAATCATGATTGCCAAACAGTCTTCTTTAATTGCCTACTACAAAACTTTGGTGTTTGTTTCTTTTTTTCTTATTTTCTAAGAATCCTTGTATAAAACTAATTATTGTCTCAAATTAGATCATTTCAAGGTGATATTAGAAATAAATAAATTAATCAATCAACAAGCAAGTATCATTTGGGGCACATAGTGCCTTGTAATATTGCACTCGCAATGCTACATATCAACTCCAGATGAAATTAAAGAACTAGAGTTCAAAACCACTTGAGCAGTATAAAAAAAAGCATTACACAAATCATTTCAAATTAATCATTTTTCCGCTAATGAGTTGATAGCCCTCATGGCACTAATATCGGGTAATGGCCTATGTAACAAATATTCATGATCATTTTCCCTTAATAAGCCCAAGCTTCGCAAGAAATTGCATAAATATACAACATAACTAAGACAGCAACATCCGATGGAGAAAGAAAATCGACAGTCACAAATGATAATCAAATAAGAGTACCAAAGGAAGAAGATCACAAAGAACCCAAACATGAACACCAGCAAAGGCCGACTACAAAACCCATTCAAAGAGTCCATATAAATTCACTCAAGTGCATAAACAGATGCGGTCCATTCAAATAGTCCTGCTAAATGCATGCATCCATCTAAATAGTTGCAACATTTCTCCAACACAATAGATGTCAATCATTAGCCAAGCCATTACATTCCATTGGAAACTATAAGGAACCAAAGTGAAACATAATTACCAAGCCAATGCATTAAAACTACAAACTGCAAACGGTCTATGGATTTTATAATCCTCCCTGGAAGACGGTGCAAGCGGTTCAGTTCTTTCCCCAAGCTGCTTTTAAGATTTAACATCGAAGACTTCATCCAAAAGTGTAAGCCATGATTTTCTAAGAAAAGTAACAGGGAAAATTACTATTTGTAGGTTCTTTAAAAGCTGAACCCCCATCTCATTTCTAGTATACAGTCCTGAGATGTATACCTCCCTTTAACACAACTAAGACATTGCAGGTGACTCCACCTTACCTCCTTAGTTGAACAACATACTAATTTTAGCAGATACCTTCATCTCTTACCCTTACTGACTGCTTCTCATTAAATTTTTATGACCTCAATATGAAGTCCACTACATTTGCAGCAAAAAGACCAAAGTTATGGGTTGTTTATTTTTTTGGTTCAAGGGAGACTTCAGCAGCAAGGATCCTATTCAAGGAAGGGGAGGAGGGGTGGGAAATTGAACCCCCATGGATCAAGACTCCCTTGGAGCCTAAGTCCAAGGGAAGTGTCACTAAAGCCAAGGCTCTTGGGCAGTTATGGGTTTGCTTTTTAAAGCTGCATTACAACCTAAGATATATAGGCTTCTCATACTGTAAAAGGGTAGAATATGAAACATCCAAACTTTAAGCCGGTCAGTTATGTGAGATAAATATAGCTGGAAACAACAGAATTTCAAACCTTAGTAGTAAAAGCTAAGCAAAAACCAAAGACATGAAAACCTATTGTGCAAAACCAAAACTATTGGTTCTTTTTTAAAAAAAAAAAATTAATCCACTTAAGAAGAGCATGTTTGACCCCTACAATCTCAGTTAAACATTAAAAAATTATAAGAATCAATTTAAGTCAACTCAGCTGGCAGTTCACTGATTAAAATAGTAAAAAAAATATTTTCATGAATCACTCTTGGCTGGGAACACAGGTCTATATCTATAAACCCTGTCTTAAATTAAACCCTGATGGAAATTGGGCTGGCCCACCTATATCAAGGGTATACACCAAGAGGGAACCCAAGCAGAGCAAGAAGAAAGGCATGATAGATGAGGAGCCCAATGCAATAGGGCCCAGACCCTTAATCACCTATGAGAGGAATAGGAAGGATGCATGCAGAGACAAAGGAGTTAGTTACAAGAAAAAGGGGGAGGGTGAGTTGAGAGAGAGAGAGAGAAAAAAGGAACGCATTGGGTTAGGGAAGAGGAGTATTTGAAGGAAGGGGGGTAAAGGCGAAGGGTAGTAAAATAGTGGGAAGAATTCAGGAGCGGCTGGCTGCTAAGTGTCGGGATATCTTTTTCTAGTTTATGATTAATTATGCTTATGTTCTGCATTTTCTGTTACAGAGGGTATTTTGCCATTTGCATTTCATCTTTTACATCTTTTTTCTCTACTGAGTGTTGTAAGTTGATTTGCTGAGAGTGAATGAATACTATACCTGTTGATTCTCATCAATTGATATTAGAGCAGTGACTTTCTCAAGTGATGGTAAACACAAGGATGGAAGGAAGAATAGAGACATTAGAAAAAGAGGTGGGTGCTATCAAAGATGTTATGCTGGAAATCAAAGAAACCATAGAAGAGTTGCAAGTCCAGAGGATGGAGGATGAAAGGCGAGCAGTCGAGGGGAAATTTGTAGAACGCAATGCGCAAGGGCCCATGGAGATGGAAGGTGGAAGTGGAACTCAGGAGAAAGAAGGAGTGCCGATAAGGAGGTTGGAACTGCCCATTTTCTTAAGGGAAGATCCCCTCGGGTGGATTTTCAAAGTGGAACTATACTTTGCTGTGAACCGAGTCAAAGAGGAGGAGAAGATGGAAGCCATTGCATTGTGCCTCAATGGGAAGGCCCTTGACTGATATCAATGGATGGATGTTCGAGCACCGGTGAAGAGCTGGGAAGAGTTCAAGCAGGAGCTGATGGAGAGATTCCAACACTCTCAGTGCGGAGATGGCTACAAAATGCAAATGGCAAAATATCCTCTGTAATAGAAAATGCAGCACATAAGCATAATTAACCATAGATTAGAAAAAGATATCCTGACACTCAGCAGCCAGCCGCTCTTGAATTCTTCCCACTACTTTCCTACCCTTCGCATTTATCCCCTCCCTTCAAATACTCCTCTTCCCTAACCAAAGGCATTCCTTTTTTCTCTCTCTCTCCCAGCTCACCCTCCCCCTTTTTCTTGTAACTAACTCCTTTGCCTCCGCATGCATCCTTCCTATTCCTCTTATAGGTGATTAAGGGTCTAGGCCCTATTGCATTGGGCTCCTCATCTATCGTGCCTTTCTTCTTGCTCTGCTTGGGTTCCCTCCTAGTGTATACCCTCGATATAGGCGGGCCAGCCCAATTTCCATCAAACCCCCTTAGTCAAAATGGGGCAATCTGATATTAGTATTAGTTTATATCAAATACGACCTCCATATCATGATTCCACACCGCTGTCTGATCATTACTAAGCCTCTCAGGTTTCTCTCTCAAGTCAACATTTCATCTAAAATACAGTGATTCCTATTCCTCTCCCTATCTCACATTGTAGCTGTTTCTAACATGCTTTTACTGATATAACATGTTTCAGACTTCTCAAGGTTTTGGTCATCTCTGTCTTATTCCACATGGCAAGTGGGCAACACTGCAGTCTGCAGACAGTTTCTCTCAGTAGCACCTACCCAGTACCTGCCAGTTCTCTGATAAAAAAAAAATTCCTGATGAGACTGACTAACATGGTATTAAGATGTTATAATATTTTCAATTCTTTCTTTCATTTCCTCTAATTCTGGCTGAGAACATCTTGAACATGATTTCTTTGTTGTAAAGTATTCTTTCAGTAGTTAAACGTTCTAGACATTGTTAAACTCCGTAAGAATTATGCATGGAAGGTGTACGAGCTGTTAAGGGTATTTGAGGAAAACTGAGGGGATTTTGTGGGAGATCTAGCCCCACGAAATTCTAGAGTTTTATTTTCTTTTTTCTTATTTTTCTTTCTATTGTCTGTTTTTCCATCTTAAAATTCAGATGGAGACCTAGGTATCCAACAATAGGTATCAAGTTATTTAGGGGTATGGTAAATACCAAAATGGAGGTTATTGATAGATCGTCAAGGTTGGTAAGATTTGTGCAAGGCGGGTGTATGGGCTATTGAGGGTATTAGGGGAGCAAGGGACAGCATGGCAGAGCTGGGTAACTGCCTTTAAGAATTTCTAGATGGGTGAGAGACACATGGAAGTTATTCAAGGGGAATTGTAAATGGCATTTGTTAAAAAAATTGGGAATGAAAAGGGGGTGAGGGTAAAGGGAGGGTTACACAGAAAATTAAGTGGTATTGTAGGAGGTCTAGCTCCTCAAAGTGCTAGGGCTCTACATTGTTTTCTTTTCTTGCTTTTCTCTCTACTTTCTCTTTCTTTTCTATTTATGTAACCTTTAAGAATTTCTAGATGGGTGAGAGACATGTGGAAGCTATTCAAGGGGAATCGTAGATGGCATTTGTTAAAGAAATTTGGAATAAAAAGAGGGCGAGGGCAAAGGGAGGCACAGAAAATTAAGAGTGCATTGAACAAGTCAAATAAGTTAATTTATAGTTTATTTGACTAACTTATAAGTTGGTTTGTTTAAAGTAGAGGTATTTAGTACACATGCTTATTTGACTAACTTATAACTTATTTAATTTAACCGAAAATTTAAAAATTATACGCTACTTTAAGTAGGGTACAGCTTTCAAACTTTCGACTAACTTCTAAATTTTAAACTAACTTATCAGCTATTTTTGTTAAATATAGCCTAAATGGTTCTTGTAGGAGGCCTAGCCCCTCGAAGTGCTAGGGCTTTACTTCATTTTCTTTTCTTGCTTTTCTCTCTACTTTCTCTTTTGTTTTCTATTTATGTAAATTCATATGAAGACCTAAGTCTCCATCAATTGGTATCAGAGTAGGTTGTTTAGGGGTATGGTTAAAACTGGAGGGTAGAGTAGAAAGCTTAGAGCAGGAATCTACAACTACAAGGATTACTTAGTTGACATAAGGGAAGCCATAACAGACTTATGAGCTTAGTGAAGGGAGGACACTAGGGATAAATGACAAGAAAGAATGCAATGGACGGATAGCAACCATGGCATGCAGGGTCATCAAGTGGATTTGGGAAGGTTGGGGGATGTAGCCACGCTGCTGGGAAAGATGCTATAGGTATCAACATCTAAAACTTCTTTTCCTGGAGATGATTCTTTGCCCAAAATATTTTTTATTGGAGAGGATTCCACCATCTCAAGGATGAAACGCCCATGAGATATGATCTCTTTAGAAGCTAGGAGAAGTAAAGGAGTACAAAGAGAGGTTTGAGCTGTTAGAGGCATAGTTGGAAGAAATTTCAGATTATCTGTTGAAGGAGACTTTGATCAAGGGGCTTAGTGAAGATATTAGGGCTCACGTGAGTTGATTTGGGCCTAGAAGTTCATGCTAATACATTGGCCCAGAAAATTGAAAAAAATAAATTGGTTACTTGAATACTTTTCTACTGCTTCTCAAAACTTTATGTCTAAGTGATAGGCACACAAGTAACTTGGAGAACCCACTCTTAAAAGCTAGCTGTTAAAAGAAAAGAATCAGGCCACTTAAATACCCTATCAAGCATCACATGCTATTCGATGTGGGACTTAGACATCCCATGCTACCTAATTCCCTATCATAGCATTGCCTTTAAGAGTCGACGACTCGACGACTATACTCTACAATACTTCACTTGGCCTTTCCAATTAACCCCTCTATAGGTAGCCCTTTCCGTGACGATAATAACTAGGCTCTAATACCAATGATAGACACCCAAACATCTTGGGAAACCACCCTTAAAATCTAACCGTTAAAGAGGGAGAACTAAGCCACTTAAATATCCCATCAAACATCTCATACTACCCGATGTGAGACTTAGCATTCCATACTACCCGAGTCCCTATCACTAAGCAAGGTAATCTTCATCAACCATCTTGTACCCTAGCAAAATGGAGTTGCGAAATGCAAAAATCATCATTTGATAGAGACTGCTCACACTTTATCACTTCATAATAATGTTCCTCTTTGGTTTTTAAGGGATGCCATTCTCACTACTTGTTACCTCATTAACCATATCCTTTTTCTAAACATTGGATACCTCATTCTGTTTTGTTTCCTGATCAATCCGCTTTCATTCTCCCTCTTCGTGTCTTTAGCTGCATTTGCTTTGCTCATTTTGACTCCAAGAAAGGACAAACTCTATGCTAAGTCCTTTAAATCTATTTTCTTGGGTTATTCCCAACTTTAAAAAGGCTACAGTTGTTACTATCCAAACACCAATCGCTACTGTGTCTCATGTTCTTCTATTCCCTTACTTTGAGCCTTCATCTATTCCAACCCTTGAAATTCTTGCTCTAGCCACTTAGGCTCTTCCGAGTCCTTCCTTTCCTCTCTAAATCAGTTGTTACGCTCATCCTTCTGTCACGAGTGCTGTGGATGTACCTATGGACTCACTTCCAATTCCAATTCCTCTACATGCTTCAAGCCCATCTCCTACCAATGGTTTCCCATTGCTCTTTGAAAAGTATTTGCCCCCCTCATAACCCCCATCCCATTTATAATCTCTTTCTCATCTAGGATGAAGCAATAGTTGATGAAATGGCAGCTATGCACTCTAGTGATACTTAGAACCTTGTTACCTTACCTAATTGGATATTTACAGCCAATTGGTATTGTGTTTATATTGTCAAAGTGGGTCCTAATGGTCAAATTGATTGTCTAAAGGTGAACTTTATTCCCAAAGGCTATACCCAAATCTTTGGTCTAGAATTTGATGATACATTCTCTTCAGTGGTTGAAATTGCTCCTATTCACCTATTGCTATCAATTCCTACTATTTGTCATTGGCATCTCTATCAATTGGATATTAAAAATACCTCTCCATGGTGAAACTTGAGAAAGAGGTATACATGCAGCAACCACTTAGCTTTTTGCTTAGGGTAAGTTCGAATTGGTTTGCCGACTATGAAGCACGGACACTTCGTTTAGGGACGTGGCGAAATGTCGAACACCTCTCCGAACACAGACACGCCCCAGACATGTGTCCTATGTCCAGATTTTAAAAAAAAATTATGGGCCACGTATCGGACACGTTTTTGAACGTGTCTGATACGTTTTTGGACAATATGAGTGTGTCTAGTCCAGCCTTTCAAATGAGCCCTAATCCCCCAATACCCGATCACTTCCTCACTGCCTGAGCTCTTCCCTGGTCTTCTCTCATCACTGCTCTTCTCTCATCTTCCTTGGTCTTCCTCACTGTCAGACTGGTTCTCAACTCTTCGCTGGACTCCTCCTTGCCTCTTCTGTTCGCGACTTCTCGTTATCTCTGTCACATGCTCATGGCGCAGCTTCCTTTCTCGCACAGGACTAGCTTCTCCTCCTTGCCTCTTCTGTTTTCATTCTCTTGCAATCCATAGCCTTCAAGCTCTGTCAACGGCATAGCTTTCATTCTCACGCAGGCCAGCTTCTCATCTATTCCCTCAATTCTGTTTCATTCTCACACAAGCCTAGCTTCTCATCTATTCGCTCAGTGTTTCATTCTCACACGGAAAGCTTAGCTTTCCGGTAACACAGCCCGCATTCTTCTGTTTTTTTGTGGTGCCATATATAGCTAGTTAGCTACTTTTTTTTTGCTGCTATATTGTTCTCTGGGACGATGGTATTGGTATATTTCTCTGGGATGATGTATTTTTTACTGCTCTCAACTCTTCATCCTTCGTTGTTTGCTGCCTATATTCTTTGCTCTACTTCTGAACTTCATGCTCTGCTTTTGATTTTTTTTGCCGTAAAATAATTTGCCTTGATTCCAATATTCCACTGTTATTTTTTATGTTCAGGTTTGTTTAAAAAATGCTTAGGGGAAATTTTTGTGATGTATTAGGATTATGAAGGGTAGGGAAAGATGAAGAGGGTAATGTTTTGGTAAGGGAGCATGATATCCAAGCACGATAGAAGAGTTACTTTCAAGGACTTTTTAACGAAGGGCATAAGTTGACCTACAACTCTGACAGACTTAATATTGCAGAAAAAGACCGTAATTATACTTTTTATCGTAGAATCTAAGAGTTTGAAGTAGAGAAAGCTCTGAAGAGAATGGATAATGGCAAAGCAGTAGGACCTGATAATATACCTATTGAGGTGTAAAAAAGTTTAGGAAGGAAGGGTATAAGTTGGCTCACTAAGTTGTTTAATGTGATAATGAAATCTAAGAAAATGCCGGATGAATGGAAGAGAAGTACTTTAATCCCTATATATAAAAATAAAGGAGACATACAGAATTGTTTCAACTATCGGGGGATCAAACTCATGAGCCACACTATGAAGTTATGGGAGAAGATCATTGAGCAAAGATTAAGACAAGAGACTCAAATTATAGAGAACCAGTTTGGATTTATGCCAGAAAGGTCAACTATGGAAGCAATTTATTTACTACGGAGATTGATAGAAAGGTATCAAAGCAGACGGAATGGTTTTTATTGATCTGAAAAAGGCATATGACAGAGTGTTAAGAGAGATTATATGGAAGGCTTTAGAAAAGAAAGGAGTACGTATTGCGTATATTCGAGCAATCAAAGACATGTACGACAGGATAACGACTTGCGTGAGAACACAAAATAGGGATACAAAGAATTTTCCTACAACTATTGGACTACATCAAGGGTCTTCTCTGAGTCCGTATCTTTTTAATTTGATTTTGGACGCAGTTACTGAACATATACAAGAGTTGAGGCCTCAATGCATGATTTTTGCAGATGATATAGTCTTAGTTGGTGAATCGAAAGAGGAAATAAATATGAAGCTAGAGTCATGGACACAAGTTTTAGAAACACATGGTTTTCGGATAAGTAGAAATAAAACAGAATATATGGAATGTATTTTTAGTAAGAGACGAACAAATACGAATGTAGACGTGAAACTTGGAGACTATATTAAAACAAGTTATAAGTTTTAAATATCTTGGGTCCATTATACAAAATGACGGTGAAGTAAAGGAGGACGTAAACCACAGGATTCAAGCTGGATGGACGAAATGGAGGAAAGTTTCGAGTGTCATTTATAATAAAAAAGTACCGCTCAAAGTTAAAGAAAAATTCTACCGTACGGCTATAAGACTTGCTATATTGTATGGTACAGAATGTTGGGCGGTTAAAAGACAACATAAAGATAAACTCAACGTTGCAGAGATGAGAATGTTGCGTTGGATGTGTGGACACACCAGAAGAGATATGATTAAAAATGAGTGCATTAGAGAGAAAGTTGGAATAGCACCTATTGTGGAGAAGATGGTTTAATCTCGCTTAAGGTGGTTTGGCCATGTGTGGAGAAGACCTGCAGAAGCCCTAGTGAGAAGAGTTGATCGGATGGAGAATAGTCCAATAATTAGAGGTAGAGGGAGGCCAAAGAAAATAATAAGTGAAACTATTAAAAATGATTTGATAGTTAATAACTTATCTATTGATCTCATCCATGATAGGCCACTATGGCGCCGTTTGATCCATGTAGCCGACCCCACCTAGTGGAAAAAGGCTTAGTTGCTGTTGTTGTTGTTGTATTAGGATTATGAAACAATTTTTTTTCCTCTTGTAAGATTTTGATTCTAGTATTCCACTGCTATATTTTTCTCTGGGATGACTGTTGTTTGCTGCCTTAGGTTTTTTTTTCAGTATTCCACTCTTCATCCTTCGTTGTTTGTTGCCTTAGGTTTGTCTAAAAAATGCTTAGGGGAAATTTATGGAGCTTTCCTTTTTCAGCTTCTATGATTGATTAATTGTGATAGTCCATGAGTGATGATTTCTAATTTTATTTTATTTTATTTAGGATGTCTCAAAGTTCTTCTTTTGGTAATATAAATAGTGGTGAAGATAATATACCAAAAGATGATAACAAACCTTTGTGGAAGTTTGTTACAAAAGGGGAAAAAGAAACAAGGGGTGGAGGAAATGTTCCTTTTATATGTAATTATTGTGGAAACGATTACAAAGAAACTTATTCTAGAGTCGAGGCTCACTTATTAAAGCTACAAGGGCTTAGTATAGGACCATGTAGTAAAGTTTCTAATAAGAATCTTGTTGATATAAGAAAATTAGAAGATGATGCTTGTGCAAGAAGATTAGCATCCATGCCAAAGAAAGTTCCATTGCCACCATCTACTCATGCATCAAGGATTGATTCATCTAGTAGCACTAGCTCTTCATTCAATTCATTTAGAGTTGAAAGTTTGGGAATTGGAACTAAAAGAAGAAAGGGTGCAGAGGAATGTCCACTTGAGAAGGCATATAATAATCATGAAAGAGATGAATTAAGAGCCCATATTGCTAGGATGTTTTATTTAGGGGGCCTCCCATTCCACCTAGCTAGCTAGGAACCCTTATTATGTGAGTTCCTTTACTTATGCTTGCAACCATAATTTGTCTGATTTCATACCTCCCAGTTACAATTTGTTGCAGAATTCTTTGTTACAACAAGAGAAGGCACATATTGAGAGAATGTTGCAACCTATAAAAACAACATGAAAGAAAAATGATGTCACCATTGTTTGTGATGGATGGTCGGATCAACAAAGACGACCTCTTATTAATTTTATGGCGGTGACAGAAAATGGCCCTATGTTCATAAAAGCCATTAATTGTGAATGTGAGTATAAAGACAAGGAGTTCATAGCAAATGTCATTCTCAGTGTAATTAGAGAAGTGGGAGTGGAGAATATGGTTCAAGTTATTACTATTAATGCTCCAGTTTGTAAAGCTGCAGAAATTCTTATAGAAGTTGAATATCCTCATACTTTTGGATTCCTTGTGTGATCCATACATTAAATCTAGCCTTGAAGAGCATTTGCAATGTCAAAAATAAAGAGGGCAATGCAGTTGCTTTTAATGAACTTGGTTGGATAAAGGAAATAGCCGATGATGCTACGGTGATCAAATTTTTTATCATGAATCATAATATGAGATTGGCTATCTTTAATAAGTTTGTTCCTTTGAAGTTGCTTGCCATTGCGGATACTAAATTTACTTCAATTATTATTATGTTGAAAAGATTTAAATTTGTGAAGTATGGCTTGCAATCAATGGTGATTAGTAATAAATGGAATCTTTATAGGGAGGATGATGTGAGAAAAGCTCAATTTGTGTTGGATAAAATTCTCAATTATGTGTGGTGGGACAAAATTGATTTTATTCTTGCTTTCACCTCTCCAATTTATGATATGTTGAGAATGGGAGACACTAATAAGCCTAGTCTTCACAAAATATATGAAGGGTGGAATAGTATGATTGAGCAAGTGAAGAAGGCAATATTTCGCTATGAAGGCAAGCTCGATTCTAAGGAGTCCACCTTCTTTAATGTGGTGTATAATATTTTGGTGCAAAGATAGACTAAAAGCAACACACATCTTCATTGCCTAGCACATTCTTTGACCCCTAAGTATTCTTATTCTTATTTTTTGCTAAATTGTATTTTTTAACTTCGTTATGTTAGTGATAATAATATATTGTTTCAATTCTCTTTATAGATATTATAGCCAATCTTGGTTGGATAAAACTCCTAATAGAGTCCCTCCACACAAAGATAGAGAGATAACAAGAGAGAGAATGAAGTGCTTGAAGAGAATTTTTCAAGATCCCGATGACTTGAAAAAGGTTTACATTGAATATGTGAAGTTCTCTATTTGTTATGAAGATTTTGCTAATTCGGACTCTATTAATCAAAGAGGGGATATGGAGCCACATTTTTGGTAGGCAATTCATGGTCATTCTACTCCACTTCTTCAAAACCTTGCTTTGAAGTTTGTTGGACAACCATCTTCCTTCTCTTGTTGTGAGAGAAATTTGAGCACATACTCATTCATTCACTCATTTAGAAGGAACAAATTGACATCAAAACGTGCTCAGGATTTGGTGTTTGTTCATAACAACCTTCGACTTTTGTCAAGAAGAAGCCCACAATATATGCAAGGTGATACCAAGATATGGAATATTGGAGATGGTTTTGATGATGTAGTAGAAGATATTGGAGTTTTATCGATTGCAAATCTATCATTGGATGAACCGGAATTGGAAAAAAAAATTCACAGATGAAGGGGATGAAAATGATGGTGATGATCAATAAATTATTGAAGAAGAGTGAATGTTGATTGTGTTGTAACTTTATGACAATTTTTGGATATTAAGTTGTATTGTGAATTATAACTCATTCTATGTTATTATGTATTAAATTATATCTCATTCTATGTTATTGTGTGTATATATATATAATTTTTGATTTTTTTTTATTCACATGTCCACAACGTGTCGTGTTCTGTATTTTTTAAAAATTTACGTGTCCTGTGTCCGTGTCCGTGTCCATACCTCATAGTTTGCCAACTATGTCTATCTATTTATCAACTAAAGCAATCTCCTCAAACCTTGTTTAGACAAGTCAGTATTGTTGTGCAACATTTTGATATGACTTGAAGTGAAGCTAACCATTCAAAGGAAATATGGCCTAGTCATACTTGACAAGACAAGTGCTAGATTACAAACCTGGAGACACACCCATGGACCTAAATGTCAACCTTCCGAGACAAGGAAGCCTCTTTTAAATCCCAATATCGTAGACTTGTTGAAAAATTGAATTATCTCAATAACCAAGGATATCTTATTTGCTGAGTGTAGCAAGTCAATTTTTGCAATCCCCATGTGACAATCACAAAGGCTATAGTTCGCATCTTAAGATACATCAAGGGAGCTCTAGGAATTGGATTGTTGCATAAGGACCGAATACATGCTCAAGTAATTGACTATTCATATGTAAATTGGGCAAGTACTCCAACAAATAGAAGATCCACTTCGGGATATCGCATTCTTGTTTGTGGAAACTTGGTGTTATAGAAAATCAAGGAGGATGTTGTTGCTAGGTCAAGTGCAGAAGATGAGTAATGTGCTTGTGGCCTAGGCAAGTTGTGAACTTTTTCAATTGAAATAGTTACTTGGAGAATTAAGGTTAGAAGAAATAGGCAGGATCAAATTGATTTGTGGCAATTAGGAAACTCAACATATTGTCTCCAACCCAATTTTTCATGAGCGAACCAAGCACGTAGAAATTGATTATCACTGTATTAGACAGAAGATAGAGATGCATTATAACTAGATTTGTCAAATCCAATGAAGAGCTAGTAGACATTCTCACTAAGTCATTTAAAGGTTCTTGCATCACCCATATTTGTAACAAGCTTGCCACATATGACAATATACTCCAACTTAAAGGGAAGTGTGAGAATAGGTGTGAACACTAGCTATTACGTAGTGTGAACATAAGGTGTATGTAGCTATAGCATTTATTGTAGTTCAATGTCTTGTCTTCTATCAAGTCCCTGTGAATGCTTTAGTTGTGTAGGTCAATATAATAATTGACACACATTCTAAAACTTAGGGGCCGATTGGTATGCGGTAAGATTTTTCATTTTTAGGAATTATATTTCCTAGGAAACATATTTTTTGGAAATGATGATTACTGAGAATGTATAAAATGCGTTTAGTTGACTTTAAATATTTATCTGAGAATCTTTTATTACTACGTTTGGTTATAATAAAACTTTCATGAGAATTGTAGTACTTTTTTAAAAATGTCCTTAATTATATTAAGGTGAGAGAGAGAAAATGAGTGGAGAGATGACAGAGAAAATGATAAGAAAAATAGAAAGATTATGAGAAAGAAAGTAAAAGAGAGAGGGATAAGAGAGAAAGTATGAGAGAGATGGATGAGGATGAGAGAAGATGAGTAAAAGAGAGATAAAAGAGAAAATGACAAAATAGAGGATATTATTGTCTTTTTACATTTAAAAAAGATTCCTATGGCATGGGAAACTTGAATTTCCAACCCTCTACATGAGAAACTTTTGGTGGGAATCCTATTAAAAAATCATTCCCAAGAATCCATATTTTTTGAAAATCCTGTTTTAAAATTTAAAAACTAAACATGGGAATTTAACTTTTCTAAGTTCAGTTTCTCAGGAATCTAAAAATATTCCTCCAACCAAACACCCACTAAGGTTTCCTCCTTATGTCCTCTAGGTTTTCAGAGATTTTAGAGAAAATTAAAGCTAGTATGACAACAAAAAATCTTGCAGAATTAACACATAAATGGCCAAAAGGTTCAGCTCAAGCAGGAAACTCTTGACCCACCAGATGCTTTGATAATTGCTCCAAGTATCTCCCTTCAAGATATCTCTAAAGAAATTATCCACGTTTCCACTCGGGTTGGAGATATTAAAGGTTTTGCAGCATGACCTCTTCACCAATAATGCCCTTTACACTGGAATAGTCTTCAATATGAGATCACTGAATGAGTTTTTCCTTTGATCCCACTATTTTGTCTTGTCAATCATTGCTGGAGATGTGTACAAAGGTTTTGTCCGAGGGGAAGAAGCCACCTGCCCAAATTTCCACTTCTCACCTTCAGGGCAAGGTGAAATTCCAATGGTGGGGTATTGATAGAACCCCACTGCTAGTAAGAATTATGCAGGGAAGGTGTATCCGCCTGCCAAAGTTTACACTTCTCACCAAATTTCCACTTCTCACCTTCAGGGCAAGGTGAAATTCCAATGGTGAGGTATTGATAGACCCCCACTGCTAGTAAGAATTATGCAGGGAAGGTGAATCCGCCTGCCAAAATTTACACTTCTCACCACTAGGGCAAGGTGAAATTTCAAGGGTTGGGTATTGATAGATCCCCACTGCTAGTAAGAATTGTGCAGGGAGCCAGGGACACATGGAAGTTGTTCAAGGGGAATTCTAGAGGGAGTTTGGTAGGAAATTGGGAATAAAAAGGGGGTTAGGGCAGAGGGGGGTTGGGCAGAAAATTGAGTGGTTTTTGTGGGAGGTATAGCCCTTTGAAGTGTTAGGGTTTTACTTTGTTTTCTTTTCTTAATTTTCTTTTAATCATATCTGATAAATCCCCAATTGATAAAGTTTACTCTAGAAGGCTTAAGCAACAGGGCTGTGATAATGGGACAGAAGCAAGGTTGTGATAATGGCCCCCCAATGACTAGAGTTTATACTAGAAAACCCAAGAGAGAGTGAAGGAAAAGCAGGCTGTCTGGGCAGTCATGGAACAGATTTGGGTGGAAGGACAGAGTCCTGAGGAGAGCAAAATGAGCTGCAGAAGGAGGAATTAGTTGGAGTCGTATGGCCAATAAAAGGAGAGAGCAAGTCAGAGGAAGACAGGCAAATTCTGAGAACTGGATGGGGAGATTGCCAGCATCTCAAACAGCTAGCTGCACTAGTTCTATCTTTTCTTTTATTAGTTTTTATATTACTGTTACTTGCATATCTGAGAATTATTCAGTTATTTCCTTGCTATATTGCATTGAATTCCAAGAACAGCTCCAGTATACACTCACAATGAGTGGAGGTGGGTGCGATAACAGAAATACTCCATTTCTCTATTGAGAGCACCAACATAATCCAATTTCAGAACACTTTGGTTTGTCTTTTTGGTCTTCAGCTAAATATGCAATCAGATCAAACCACAGCTCCCCCCACTGATAGAGTACAATAAGATCCTATGCTTTTTTTGTTCTATAGGTACAACAATATGCCCACAAATCACTATAATATATCAACAAATAAGAGCACCCAAACAAAAAGTAAGTAACAATTCTACATTCAATTGATATTAAATTTAATTGTAAATTAAATAATTAACAAAACTAAGATTTGCTCTTCTTGAACCATGTCTTATCATGGATTACATGTATGTCATTCGGAACTCTAAACCAGCATATATGCATTCTTCTACCCCAAACCATGGCCAAATAAGCCAAAATCCTCTACCACTTTTGCAATTATTCTGAACTCATTACAACAATTATGAACAGTGTTTTACTATTTATATAATTAAAAATAGTAAAAATAAAACACAATTATATAACTAAAAAATTATGAAAATGAATACAAATGAAATGCATTTTCAAAAATGTGAAAAATAGAAAATCAAAACTGTTTTTAAGAAATGAAAATAGAAAACGAAAACAAAAAATGTATTCGTAAACCAAAATCTCCTTAACATTTTTACATTCTCTGTGATGTCATAGTAAACCAAAATCCAAAGTTATAATATTCCAAGTTCCTAATTTCACAAGACAACCTTCAGCATTTATGTCTCATTAAATTAAATATATAAACCTAAGAGTTACATTATCACATATACACATCGATATATGCATTAGAAAAAACTTTCCGCCCATTATCATTATGGCTTCTCTGTAGTTCCTTTTTTCTTTAAATATAGAAAGATCACATTGATGAATGGAAAAGAAGTTTAAAGATGGAGGACATGTAGCCCTCCTACAACAAAAGACAAGCAACTTCTCTTTGATGATCAACTCTTGCTATCTTTCAGGGAGTCATTTTAATTACCTACAGTGAAAGGAAAACTTTATTCTATTGGTAAGGTTGTTCAGTTCTGCCTTGTTTTACTTTGAGCCTTTGTCAAGTAGAATATCTATCCTTCAGTGTAGTCTTTTCCCCTATTCCATTAAATTTTTTTATATATAAAAAAAAAGAATTCTTACAGCATGCAGCAAGTATAAAAATTTAGATTAATCCCTGTCCTATAAGGTTTCTGTATTTGACTATTGCAAATAACAATAACTTGTGTTGACCACAACCATATTCCATGGGTAGTGTATTTCAAATAACAACCCTCCTTAAGTCATATTCCTACTTTAGAAACTGATACTCATCAATGGATTTGTCCAAGACCTCACTAATTCATGCCAAGATTTGTCTACAGCCATACTCCCTTACTAAAAAAACCAAATGGTAAAAAAAAACTCAAATCTAAACACTTATTATTAAATCAATGCACCCAAATACAACCTAAAGAAGGCTACTCAAGCAAAATTCTACATGACCACCACAAACTGAAGACCAACCAAGCAATTATACAAATTGTATAATTAATATGCTTTTTACGGAAAATTGCCCCACAAAATTTAATCCAGCTCAACTATCCAAACTCAAATGTTATACCTTTTAAAGTGATAGATACTTTGCCAAATAAGACACACAAATCTCATATTTAATCCAGAAGAAAAAAAATTATACCAACAAAGCAAACAGAGACTAGAGATTTTCTTTGCAAATAATATGGTGCAAGCAAGGAACCAATAGAAGCAAGAATTTTTTTGTAAAAAAAAAATTATATCATGATATACCAATCCCTTTCCAAGTTCCAAGATACAAAGAGGGCAAAATCTACAATCCATAGCAAGTACACTTCTGAACAACTGTGGTAACCCCTCAAACCAAAATTATTAACAAATCCATACGATTAAGTCTGTATAAGAACAAGAGACCACCAGCATCATGTGTAACAAGTTTTGATCTCAAATCACAAGTTATTGAAGACCAGAATTCTTACCAATTTATACTATATTGGCAAGAAGCACTGACTTTAAGTGATCCACAAATATGATACTGAACCCATAATGAAGGATTTCAGTACACTTAAAACACCCACCTCAGACATGAACAGAACCATGTTCCCTCAGCTACCGTCCACAATGTGGAGTCCGAGCAGCCATATTAGCAACCTGAGCCTGCAATTGAGCAGCTCTAACTTTTGCTGTTGTAGCACGGTGAAAGAACTGCTCTCTAGACAGTGCCCTCACATTCCTTAGGTACTGATCGAATGGTATAGCCCCCATTTGAACTCCCTTATCCAGTGAATAGACAGTATCTTCAATAGCCAAATCAGCTGCTGTGCACTCAAGCATTTGCTTTGAAAGCACATCCGTGCACTCAAAAGCATCATCTATGTTCTCTAAACCCCCCAACTTTTTCCCTTGGTTTTCTCTCAACCATCCCTCTAGAACATCTGTATTCATCAAAATCATCTGTAGTTGCTGTTCCAAACCTTCCTTCTCCTCCTGCATTTCTTTCAAACCCTTATTGAGCTGCTCCTCTCTCTGCCTTAACACCGCCTGCAAACTGAACAACCCCTCCATTTCAGCCTCCCTCGTCTTCCTCAACCCCGTAACATCAGTATGTACCAACTCTACAAGCTTATTAATGGCATTCCGCTTATAAACCTCCGTTGGATCCTCCGTGTGAGGTGACGGTTGAACACGAGCAACAGCCCCACCACTACCATAAGGTGAAGGCGGATATGTCCTCGGGGGGATCGGCGGGTGAGCATACCCAGACGTAGACCCCGAATTCGATGAAATAGAAGATGAACTCCCCGATGGGGTGACCCCAAAATTCAGATTAGGATTAGGGGAAGGAGGTGCTCTACGCTGGGAATAAAGTGGAGGGTCACGGCCGAATATAACACTCAAATTTCTTACCAGATCAACTAAATTCGAACTTGGGTATATCCAATTCTGCAGGCAAGGCACAGAAACCAGACCAGAAGGGTTGACGTGAGGATGAGGACGCTTGATGATCATATCCCGGGTCGGGTTCACATAGACACATGGTGGGTGACGAGGGTAGGACTCCATGAGCCATATGACAACTGGGATATTGTACGTGACGCCTTGAAAGGTCATGGGTATTGTTCCATCGGCTTGAAGGAGGTTAACGGAGCGTCCATCGTTGTGAGTAAAGGTAGCAGTTTTAGGTTCGAGAGAAGGAAAGGTCGTGGTGAGAGAGACAAGGTGTTGACGGATGAGCCATTTGGTGTCCTCTGAATAAGGAAGCGCAGAAGGACCACGTTGGGATAGGACGGAGCTCAGGAACTGTTGGGTGAGTTGCGGATTGGGAGAATGCGCTGCCGGTTGCACCATGATAATAGGGCTAGGCAACTTTTCGACGATTGAATTGAATTGGGTAACTTCGACTTCAGAAAGCTTCAGATAGAGAAGATGGGTCTCGCTTGAAAATAGAAGAAAGCAGTTGAGAGGAAGGGGGAAAGAGGAAGAAGGAGACGACGACGTAGTGGACTTCCCTTTTTTTCTTTTTCTTTTTTGCCTTTTTTTTCGGGTACGTGAGAGGGGGCGAGGGCCCAAAGTTATGGATCGGTGTTCGAATTTCGAACTCGGAAGTGGACGGACATTGGCATGACGTTTACGCGTGCGAGTGTGCTGACTCGGAAATTTCACAATCAAATAGGCTGAATTTGTTTTTACAACTTTTATTTTTATCAAATTATTTTAAAATGATACTGACTAGTGATTACAAAGGTATTTTAAATTTAGTACTATATATTTGTATATGTTTCTTCCCAATAATTAAATTTTATAAATTATCACACTTTAGAATATAATTAACTAAATACTATCAATCTCTTATAAAAATTATTATTTTATCAAAATTATTTATAATGTAATACTCAGATTTCAAATTTATTAATTTATAAACAGAATAATAAATTTAATATTTATAATTTTTGTTAACCTTAATTTTATAAAAATTAAATACTTTTTACAATATAATAATGGCAAAATTATATTTTTGTTCTTTAACTTTAAAGTTTCATTCTTTTCCATGGTTCTAACAAGGTCCCCCAGTTTTCAAAAATTACTTCCCACTAATGGTTTGCTTGGGAATGCTATGGCTTCTCAAGATATCCCTGTTTGTAGGTATTGTGCAAAAACTACTGTTTCAGTAGTGTAAAAATAATATTTGATAAAAATTCAACTAAAGATGACAAGAGCATAATTGATAAGTAAAATATTTGGTAATAATTTTTAAAATTTTATTTAAACAAGTAAAATGGCAATAAAAATAAGAAAATTGGGGGTTTGTTTAATTCTGTTTTTATTTTTTTTTTTAAATTATTTTTAAAAATTATGTTTAAAAATTTTTCTACAGAATAAAAAAAAAATTCGTTTCATAAACTATTTTAAAAATATGTTGTTTTTTACTTTTTTGTGTTCTAAAAACAAAAACAGAAAGTAAAAACAATGGTCTGTTTGTTTTCTGTTTTTAAAAACAGTTTTCTGTTTTTAAAAACAGTTTTCTGTTCTCAATTGTTTTCAGAACAAAAAAACTCGTTTGATAACTGTTTTCTATTGTTGTTTCGGAAACAAGTTCTGGAATTGTTTGATTCTATTTTTGTTTTTTGTTTTTAAAAATTGTTTTTGAAAACTGTGTTTAAAAGTTGTTTTATCAAACAAAAGTAAAAAAAATCCGTTTGATAAACTGTTTTGAAAACATGTTATTTTTTACTTTTTTTTTTCTTCTGAAAACAAAAACTGGAAACAAAAACAACTTTTTATTGTTTCTGTTTTTCTGTTTTAAAAATAATTTGTTTTCAGAATTTGTTTCCAAAACAACAACAGAAAACAATTACCAAACGAGTTTTTTTGTTCTAAAAACAACTGAAAACAGAAAACAGTTTTTAAAAACAGAAAACAAACGGACCCAGGTTGTTTTTAAAACAGAAAAACAGAAATAAGGGCCTGTTTGTTTCCAGTGTTTAAAAACTGTTTTCTGTTTTTAGAATAAAAAAACTCGTTTAGTAACTTTTTTCTATTATTGTTTCGGAAATAAGTTCTAAAAACAAGTTGTTTTTAAAACAGAAAAACAAAAACAGGGATTTTTATTTTCTGTTTTTGTTTTCAGAACAGAAAAAAGTAAAAAAAATAACATATTTTCAAAACAGTTTATCAAATGAATTTTTTTTATTTTTGTTCTGCAGAACAATTTTTAAACACAATTTTCAAAAATAGTTTTTAAAAATAAAAAAACAAAAATAGAATCAAACAAGTCCAAGGTAAAGTTGTTTTTGTTTTCTGTTTTTTTTTCAGAATACAAAAAAGCAAAAAACATGTTTTCAAAACAGTTTATCAAACGGATTTTTTTTACTTTTGTTCTACAGAACAATTTTTAAACATAGTTTTCAAAAACAATTTTTAAAAACAAAAAAATAAAAACAGAATCAAAAGTTTTTCATGCTTCTGCTTTTCTGTTTTAAAAACAACTTGTTTTCAGAATTTGTTTTTTAAACAATAACAGAAAATAGTTACAAAATAAGTTTTTTTATTCTGAAAATAGCTGAAAACAGAAAACAAAAAACAATTTTTAAAAATTTAAAACAAACATGCCCTAATTTTTTAAAACCAGAAACAAACAGGCCCTAAATCTCAAACCATAAAACTTTAAACTCAAAAATCTAAAATTCTAAATTTTAAAACCTAAACCATAAAATATTAAACATCAAACTTCAAATATCAAAATCCCAAACTGTAATGAGTTTTTTTATACTTATTTATACTAGTGTTATTTCATCTTGAAGTCATTACTATTACTCTTTATCTCTATTAACTTGTTTCTATTATTATATTTATTTATCAAAATAATAAAATAAACATTTAAGATATAAGTAACATAGTTCTAATAAAAATAGTGAGCTTATTATTGATTAGCATTAGCTATTTACATGAGTGTATATACATCACAGTGATATGAGAACTACTTGTACTACAAAAAGTATGAGGATATCCAACCACTGTACCAAAAATATCATCAGGATTCATTAGTTAGAATCATCCATATACATATATATGTACAAACATACATCAAAGTTTAATCATCCATTGGAATCTTGGCCAAGTCTACAACAGTCAAATCCTATACCACAAGAATGTAGCCCATAAATGGAAACTCAATCCATAATACACTAAACACTATCGTTATGGAGAAAATCTGCATATTACCTCTAATTGTCTGAATATAACATGAAAATATTTAATGATAATTTAAATTACCAGTAAATTGAACAATAATTGATAAATATTGCATATAAAATAAATCATGTCATGTTCAGCTGTATAACTACAGAATTCATCAAGTCATTACTATGTATTGTATATCTACATACATAGAATCATACAGCTATGACAATTAAGGCATAAATAGCCGTATCATAATATAACATACACATCATGTAACGTGTAACATCCCTAATTTCGTTTCTTTTATTGATAATTAAGGAAATAAAGTTTATTAGACAATATTTTAGATATCTAAGGAAATATAATCCTTAGAAATTCTTCACCTTATGTATATGTATAGAAAATGTTTCTAACATTAAAAGAACAAATAAAGAGGGAAAACCTAATAGGAAAAAAAATTAGAAAGAACATACTAAAGAGATGTAAAATTCTTGGATAAGGAAGATAAATTTTTAGAAACAAGTAAATGTCTTAAATTTTCAAGAACATTGGATTAGGGTAATTTTTCCTAATTCAAGAACTAGAGTTACTAAGTTTAAAATCTTTACCCATACATTGGGCTTTTACCTATGGACACTTTATATAGAGTTTTCCACTTCACATAAGTTTCTAGCAAGCCCATTGAATAACCTAAGCAAGAAATAAAACATAGACTTGGACTAGAATATAGTAATTGGACCAATAGCCCAAAAATTATGAAAATGTGACCAAGCCCTCCAAGAAAGGTAGAATTTTATCCAAAGCAAAGAAAATGAGTAGGAATAAGCCCATAATGGGTAGGAATAAGCCCAAATTCAAGAGGAAAAATAAAATAAAATAAATTAGTTGATGATATAATAATATAATAATAATAAAGATTAGGTTACATGGCATTAAGACAAAAATTTAGCAAGTGGTGTGATTCTACATTTATCATTTTGGCAAGTAGCATGATAATACAAGGCTTTAGGATAAAAACATCTATATCCTACACTCATAATTTTAGCAAGTGGTATGATAATACATGGCATTAGGACAAAACATTCATATCCCACACAAATAATATCAACCAAATAATGGAGATTCAAGGGCTAGAAATTTGCCACCTAAAAAGGCAAACCTATCATACTTGTTTAAGACAAAAAAAAATGGAAATGAATCCCTAAATCAAAGGGACCTTGTCCCTTATCTTAAAAACATATCATCATAATTTTCAAAATACAAATCTCCTTTTTCCTATGCATATCTTGACTAAGGAAGATGAAGACAAGAACATAAGTTGTTTGTTTTCCAAAAATTCAACAAAGTGTATCCTAATTGTGATAAAGTAGACCCATGATCATGAAATGTATATTATTTGGTGGTCTATTTAAGCAAAACTCACCCCTACAACATTTTAATTTCGTCCAAGTGAGGAAGAGAGAGAAATAGAAGCAAGGTAGAGTGAGGAAAGGAGAGAAAAAGAGGAGAAGAAAGGAAGGAAGAAGAAGGAGAAATTTAGAAGGCTAAGTACTCAAGGTAAGTTACCTTAATCTCCACTTGAGTCCATTTTTCTTCTTCATCCTTGAGGTTCAAAAATTCACCCTCCTTCTCTTACCTAAGCTGCTAGAAAAGCTAAGGGAAGGGAGGAATCTTGCTACTTCTTCAAGAGGAAACAAGAAAACCAATTCACTAAGTAAGCTAAGGAGATGCTTTGGTAAGTTTAACAATATTTCTTTTTGAAGAAAACTTTTGAAACTTATAATATTTATATGAGATTTTGATCTTAGAACTTTGATGATTGGTCATGGATGTTGCTATATCATATTACATATTGATCTTGCATGTGATGTATGTTTGAATACTTAGGTTGGTGTAGATAGTTCTGCATGGGTATGGCTATGGTTGGCAGAATTTTAAGCTTTGGTGTTTTAATTTCTGGGAACAATCTATAAGGAATTAAAATAAATGGTTAACAAAAGAATTAAAGATATATGTGTCACGGATTTTTAGCCACTGAAATCATTCAATTTGGAGTCCATATGAGGTACATATGGTCTGATTAGTAGTCAAATGTCAGAAAATGGTTCATCAGGGAAGAATATGTTAGGATAGCTTCTGTATTTTAATTTCTGGGAATTATCTGTACGCAATTAAAAAAATGGTTAACATAAGAATTATAGTTATGTGTGTCACGGATTTTAATCCACTGGAATCATTCAATTTGGAGTCCATATGAGGAAGATATGAGCCGATTAGTAGTCAAAGGTCAGAAAAAGGTTCATCAGGGAAGAATATGTTAGGATAGTTTCGGTATTTTAATTTATGGGAAACTTCTATAAGGAATTAAAATAATTGGTTAACATATAAATTATATATTTATGTGTCACGGATGTTTAGCCACTGGAATCACTTAATTTAGAATTCGTATGTGGGATATATAGTCAGATTAGTAAGTAAAGGTTAGAACCTACCCGAGAAGAAATAATATTGAATTTAAGGGAGTAATAACACCATGATGTATTACTATTTTGCTGATATGATTAACATAATAGTTTTAGATAATTGTCTTAGCTTTCCAAAGACACTAAGATTACCTCAATCGGAGTTAAAATGAGGGAGTTATGTGCTGATTAGTGAGCAAAGGTCACAGAGCATGGTCAAGCCATGTTCTGGGTGCTTCAAGCATGGGCTAGCCGTGTTCGGAGCTGTTTTTGAGTACATTTGAAGTATTTTTAAATCATAGCCGTGTCCTGGAACATGGCCAGACCGTGTTGGAAGCTGGTTAAGCCTATTTTTAACATTTTTCTACCCTAGATGAACCTCTTTAACTATAGGGTAATAGTAGAAATCAAATTGGAGAACAATGCTCTATAAATTTGTAAGAACATGTGTTGGAAATGATATAAATAAGAAGAAAATTACTAAAGGCCAAGCATAAAGAGAAGGTTAGATATGATGAAAACCTGCATCAAGAAAATAAAGAAATAAAATTAATATTTAAAAAAGAAGACGAATCTTATAAATGAAAATAATAAATGACTAGTATATGCCATAGCCATTGCCATTGTATGAACTTCTTACCATCTGAAGTGTGAAATTCTGACATGGAAATATTTTATAAAGTGATATTTGAAATGGTTATGTTCATGACATGATTACCAATGATTTATGGTAATAGTTATATTTTGATGAACATACTTGTTATTGAAAGCATATTTTTGGCTATCATTGTGAAAAGAAAAGAAATCAGCACGGTCACATGGCAATTCGTGTGGTGCACTAGTAGGGGACGCTCTACCAACGGTTATGATCATGTTAATGAGAAAAGAAAGAGAAAGTGGGCCATGTTGGACGGAGCGAGAAAAGCCTGTACCGGAGAGTAGAAGATACTCACCCTAACCGAGATAACTTGAAATAAGAATAAGTTAATGGCCATCATATGATATTCTAAAAATAGTTAATCCTGTCATACATATCATAATTGTATGATTCTTATGTGCATAGATATAATGCATTCATGTGACCAAAGATATTTTCTGTAGTTTATACAGCTAAACATGACATGATGAACTATATTGATGGTAAATTATGATTTATTGTTGAACTTACTAGGATTTAATTCTCACTATATTTCCATATCATGTTCAAAAGAATAAATATGCAGTTTTTCTCTATGACACTTATTATTTCTGTACGTTGGATCGAGGTGCCCTACCTTGGGCAACTTCCAGTTATTTCATATGTATCTGTCGTAGATGTGACTGAGATTCTGGTGGACGTGCCACCCGCACCAGTGTCCTCGGAAGTAGTCGACATAGATGATTAGAGCTAATATGTATTTTTGTACAAATGTTTGTAAAATAATGGTGTGTAGTTTGTAAAATAATAGTGTGTATGGAAACTCAGTATTGTATCACTGTTAATAACAATTATGCTTGGTTAAAGTGATTATTATTACGAGTTAAGTGGTTAGAATTAAAGTAGTAATAACTTCATGGAATTTTACAAATATAAAAATTTTTTTATTACATTTACATAAATGGAGTTGTTACATAACGCCCCCAATTTATAAGCAGAAAAAACAAACATTTCTTTTTCCACAATCAGATATTTTTCATAACATGCATAACACTATTCTTTGTCATAGAAATATGTACATATAGGTTCTCTTATGTATATATATTATACAGTCCAAGTTATAAATGTCAAAGTAATAACAGAAGCAAGGATTCTGCCTGTAGCGTTCAGAGCACATTTTATAATATAAACACAGTATAATTTAAAACTGTAAGCCTTGAAAGTAACGTAAACTCATCTAGAGAATATGTCACCTAACTGATCACCTATCTGCATGATCAAACTTTATATTCTTATCTAAAAAATGTGGAAATATCGTATAGTGAGTTTGACAACTCAGTGAGCAGATAATATCTCATATAACCTCTTAGATCAACATATAGATGTACTCATGTTTTAAAATTTGTCACTTAAAAAATACAGTTCAGAAGTATATCCATATGGGACCCGTATTTCAAATATTCTCAAATAAAAGGATATTCAGATATCCAAACCATATTCAGCACAATATGATCATTAAACAAATGTTGTTATGCTTAATTGTATAAACTATAGTAAAATGATAAGCTTTTGAGATAAAGTTGTAACTTTTAAAATGACTTGCTTCATTCGAAAATCCGGTCAACCCACACACTCAATTCACTCATTTGCTATACGCATAGTGACCGATCGACTACAGTCACAATAGTGATAAGAGAATGTGAGTTCATCACCCATCTACCTTCTTACATTACCATTGTCACCCAGTTGGAGCGGGCCTCCCTCGATTCACTCAAACTAATAGGGCGTCCCCTATTCGGTACCGTCACAAGCCATACAACCCGTCGATATTCATCCATACATATAAATACATACATACATACATACATACACACACACACACACACACACACACACACACACACACACACACATATATATATAAATGCATATTCATCAAATGTAATATATAATTATCAAACAACTCGCCATAAGCTTTATACTTGTCATTCAATCATAATCAGCAACTTTATAATTTTACAAATCAATGCCTCATGCACATAATATTCACTTTATTAAATAATGATAAATACATTTAGAACCACATATTTAATGAGTTTCAAAATCTATTTGCAAAACCATACTCTTCTTGAACTATGTGCTAGTTCGTAAGTAAAACAAATATTTTAACACATTTTAGAAACATATAAAAGTGTAAATATCTTATAAACATAATCAAATACACATTTAAAGATCAAGAAGAGTATAGGGCAAATCATAGAAAAAATTATCCACTCACAAGTCAGGGTTCCAGGTTGGACAGCTCCAAATGTAATTTTTTAAGTCAAATATGATCAAATGGATTTCAAAAACGAGTCTAAAGGGTCTAAAAACTTAGGGAATGACCCCGGGAGCTTAGTCAACTCTAATCACTGTTCACGGTCGGAAAACACTATTCATAATCGTCGGATTTACTATTCACGACGCACAAAAAGTTGTCAGATGGCCAAAAAAATTCATATCTTAAGGTTTATCTAATTTCTGAATCCATCTACAGTGTCAGATTTCTAATTTGAGGTCTCTAAGTAGAAGTTTCAGAATTTATCTTTTTTTAAGATTTTCTACTTTCGATCTGCGGTGATTCTGCGTCTGATTTAAAAAATTGTTCGGTCAAAATCGTAGTATACTCCGTCCTAAATCTAATGGTACCCTTGGTTTTGAGATCGAAACCCAATAGACACTTCAGATATAGAAAGAAAAATGAAGGTTACTATTTATACTATTACGGAATCGGGATTTTGCATTCTCTTTGGCTTTCGTCTCTTCCTCCCCCTTTTTCTTTCTCTTTTTTCTTTTTTTTATTATTATTTAATAATTGAATAATGAGATTTATTTTTATATATATACATATAAATATTATTGTTCATCTTAAAATATCTAAAAAATTTCTAAAAATTTATATTCTTGCAAAACTTTAGTTGCACTCTTAAATCATGACTTTTCTTGATAAAAAGTTTAATAAAACAAATCAAAAAATAAATATCTTTATACATAATAAAAGAAAGAATATTTCTAAAAATAAAACAAAAATTTATTAAATGCCAATATAATTATTTTAAGCAAAACAAAAATTATTTTATTTAAAATATATATTTGTTTATAACAAAACATTATTATTTAAAAAAATTACGAAATATTACATATCATAAATACATCATGTTATGGATGTTTAACTGGATTTGTCAAGTAATAATATTTTTAATGTCAATTTGAGTATGCTTGTCTCGCTCTACTTGTAAAATCCATTTTTTTGTACTCTTGGATTTCACATCAAAATATACTATAACTAGAGTTCCATTAACCATTAACACACATAGATAAAGTAACACATATTTCATTATCATTAAGTCAAAAGGGTTTCATCAATGTTTAAGGGTCATACAGAAGTAATACTGGGTACTACTCATGGCGTCAAAACAAAGAAGTACCATGGGTTACTCCCTCAAAAATAGTACACTAAGTTACACACTACATAATTTACATTTTACTATGATTAGTCTTGGCCCGGCACTTTACCCTTGTGGTGCATAGGGTGGAGGAGGGGGTGGTCCTAGCATCGAGATCTCCATTACGTTGGCAACCAGAATGTCTTGAAGGATGGTGAATTGACCTAGATAGGGTATCTCCACCACTTGGATCTCCAAAACTAGGGTCAGCAAAATTGCTAGCATCTTAACTTCTTTTATCTGAACACATCACCAAAATTAATGAGAATGAAATCTTAATAGGTTCAACATTAACATATTATATAATAAACAAAATAGGATTATATGTTTAGCTGTATAAACTACAAAAAATCATTCTTTAATAAACAAGTATAATAATCAACTATAGCATGAATAACTGAAATGCATAAGTCATCAATGAACACATCCATATATAGTATATTTAATGTCATGCATAATAGCTAATTATTTGTCATCCGTCTATATTTTAGTAACAGGGTAGTATGAGCCATTCACTCTTTTGCTACTTATATACCACTGTCACTTGATCGGAGTGGCCATACTCCCCCTAGGCTCACTCAAGGCTAATAGGGTGTCCTATATCTAGTATTGTTTCAAAGCCATACGACCTCGTCAAGTCACCTTACCACCTCAAGATGTCATATGTCGCTGGGCTACCTTGCTATTGTAAGGGTCATCCCAAAGGTTTCATCTAATTCTGTTTCATCAATATATCAAATATGCATCTCATCCACATTTAGAACATGCATATCATTAATAAGTATGTCATCCACATTTTAATCATGCTTCACATATGCACCTATTATATCAATATATACACTATATGATTTAGTTTATCATGAAAAAAAGGACGAAGTCAACATTACAATGCATCAATTTAAAGGCATTTATCTGTAATTTGGTCCCTCTCATTATCATCTATCTATTGGGGTTCGTTTAGAGCCATTAAAAAGTGAAACAGGGAAAAATCAGCTTCAAGCACAGCTTGGCCATGTCACAGGGCACGACCGTGCTTTGGCTGCACACAACTTTAACCCGCGTACAACATGACTGTGTTAAGGTTCCCAAACAACACATGCCTTGACCGTGTTCTGTAACACGACCAAAATAGGGTCACCAACACCAAGCACCGCCTGGTAGTGCCCTGGAGCACGGTCGTGCTCAGTGTACGCCCATTTTTTCCCTTTGTTTTCTCACCTACATTCCATCCATAACCACCAAAATAGCCTCCCCCACAGCATATATACATAATTATTCAAGCATTTGACCAGATAAAACACACCAAGAAGATGATTTAGCTTAAAAACTCCATTACAAGATTTTTCTAAGCCTAATCCTTCACATTTAACCCTAGATCCATATCCAAACCTCATCAAATGGTTCTAAGAGGCACTCATATATATATCAATACAAAAACATATATCTTAAATTAGCAGTTAAAACTCAGATTTCACAAGGAGTTAATGTTAAATCTACATGAAAATTCACTCCTTTTGCTCAGTATCCAAGAAACCCTCTTTGAAGTTCCTTAACTCACACAACCTTCTCCTCTTCTTCTTCCCTAATTTTTGCATCAAACACCATAGATAAAAGCTCAAGAGACTTAAAGTAATGAGAAAAAAAGATTTAGGAGTCTAGGAGCACAAGAAATCACCTTAGTTTTCCTCTAGCTTATTCCTCTTTCTTCTTTCTCTCTCCTCTCTTTCTTCTTCTCTCTCTTTTTTTTCTTGGCCACTGGTTTCTACTCTCCCTTCCTCTTGGTTGACCCTCCTAGTGATTCATCCAAAGAAATATTAAAATATTACATCTTCTAGAAGCCTTTAATCCTCTTCCAACTATATCCCTAAACTAGAAGTTATTTACAAAAATGACATTCTATTACATTCCAACTTTTCCTCAACTAGGGCCATGTTTGGCTTTCCCCAAAAATTCTCAAACTCATTAATCTTCTCTTATGAAAACCTTAGTGGGTTCTAGAAATACTTTCTCCACATGTCTCTAGCCTATCTCTTAATACTCAAATTTATTCTAAGAGGTTAGAAATTAGAGTTTTACCTTTCTTATTTTCCTCTAAAAAGGAGAATTGTTCTTTTTCCCACCCTTCAAACTTAGAATTTTATGCCATTGCACGGAAATAAATAGGGGAATGTTACACTACTCACGTTTAAATGTGCTTGCCTCGCTCTGTCCAGACATGGTCAAATATTATATTTTCTTATAATCGTAAATAGGGCATCTCGTATTTGGTACCACACAGAAACCATGTGACCTTTCAGGGTTACCTTACAACTTCAAGGTTTATTCCCCCTTTGTATCTTACAATCTCTTTTTATTCCATAACATCCATGATATGATATCATTTGTACAACCAATATACAACAACATAATATGCCCACATGCCAGACACTAATAAAATGCATATCTCATGATCATTTCAAGCATTCCTAAGTCATGTATATGCATATAACCATGTAACATCCATATTGCCATAAGTTGTATATCAAAGTCATTAACATTATATTTAGCATCCATAATATTATATTGATTAATATGCATTGAATGGTAAAGAATTTATGTTATGAATATGGCTTTAACACAATTTTTACTTAAATTGAAATCCCATATTATAGGTTTTCCCTAAGCCATCATTTCGACCAAGTCTATAAAAAAAGTCCAATTGATGCATTTTCTTTTTAATTAACCTTCCTTATATGAATCATTACTATTTAGTATTATTTTGTCACATAATTTCTTTACTTTCTTCATTTTCAATCTTTAATTTAATTATATCGAAAGTTAATTACAGCTAAATTCTCTTTTCTAATGTATGCTCATGATTTCTTATTTTTATACTTTATACTTAATTTATTAGTTGTAACTTGAATGATTAGAGTGATCACATATGCTAAGTCCAATTAGGTACCCTTAAAATGTATTTAGGTTTTCATTTACAACTAAATTCAATTAGGTACTTTTTGATCCCTTGTCATACAAGTTGATTGAATTCTCCTTTAGATGTTACCCATATGACACTGCTCTTTTTATTTACAAGGTTATTTCTTCATCCCCTTTAGTGTATTATAAGTAATACTAATATAATTATGCTCCTATTTACTAATTTAATTTTACTTGTTTCTTTCTCATAAATTTTACCTTAATTTAATCTTAGAAACCTTGCTTTTTTGAAAAATTAATAATACTTTTCAAATAGCAATTGATTTACTTTAGCATTACTAAAAAGAAAGGCTACTATTCATTTGGTAACTTCATTTTTCTTTAACCATTAATTACAACCCATTTAGGCACCCTTTAACCATCATTCTTTCCCTATTAATGTATTTTCATGTAATGTCTATAACGTAGTAGAAATCTACCTAACATTCCCAAATAATTTCTACATAAATTTCCATTCCTTACTAGCTTACAAATCATAATAAAAGTAAGGCATCTATACCAAGCCTTCACTACCATTTAATTATTTCCTTCATTCCTAAAATTTTAATATCATTACACTTGTATCTTTTTAATCTTCCCATGTGTTATATTAACAAATGTTTTCTTCCATCATACACAACACCAACTAATTAATCATAATTCCATATCTTTGCTTCATGAATTTAGCCAAGCCTAGGTATTTAGGTTTTAATCACTATTATCTTTCATTTAATTACCTTTTCTTCATGAATTCATGTTTGACTTTAGGAATTTCCATTATCATGAACCAAAATGTCAAATTGGTGTCTTGAAACCCTAAAACTTGAGACCATCCTTCCTTTGGCTTCTAAGTTTCTAGAGCCCAAATTTACACTCTACTATTTTCCTTATTTCCCTTTTCTTAATTATTTATCATCAAATAAGAATAAAACATTAAATTTCAGCCCAAAACTGCATCCTACTCCGGCCATTCCATGGAAAAAAAATTCAAGACCAATCAAACATATTTAAATGCAACAATACATGACTTATATGTATCTAGATATAGTCATCCATGGCCATCATCAAGAATACTAAAAATCAAAATTTTCTTTGAAGTCCTAGTGTTAGAAACCTCACTCATATAATACAAATTTTTAGAACATTTTCTAAGGAAAATCATTGTTAAACCTACCTAAAATATATTCATATAGTTTGCTAGGCTAGTTTTATTTCTTCTCCTTCCTCTCTTAGTTGCGGCATTGGATTCTCCTCTTAATCCTCACTGCTATAGTGCTTTTCCATGGCCTAGAAGACGAATTTAGAGAAGATAATGAATATATCAAGGTGGAGAGAAAGTATCTTACCTTGAACATCAACTTGTATTTCACTTTCTCTCTCTTTTTTCCTTCTTCTTCCTCACGCCCAACTTCTTCTTCACTCTACTAGCCAAAATGCTTCCATCATAATCCCTCATTAAACATCCTAATGAGGTGTCCCTAGCTACTTAGAGAGGTAATGGTTAATTAGCATGAGGTGTCTCATGAATATTCCTAAGGCCATGTTTGGATAATTTGCATTCCCTATCTTCTTTAATTTTTTTCCAATACATAAGATTCAATCTCTCAATTAAAGTAATTTACTTGGCTTAATTTTCTTTTAAAATTCCACACTTAGTTGCCTAAAAATTTCTCTTGATGCTACATTAATTTCTTTCAAAATTCAAGACTTGTACACTTGCTCTTTAAAATTATTTCCCTCTTACTACTTCACCTCACCCATGTTATTTAATTCCACAAATAACTCTTACTAATTTTCCTCCTTTTTCCTAATCCTTTATGCTAATTTTAGTGCTTATACATTTTATTAGCAACTTCTAGTTTATATTCCCTTTAATATGTCTCTTAAAAACTTTCATTGTAACATCTCCATTTTTGCTTATTAAAAAGGCACAGGAAATATTAGTTTAAGGAAGTGAGGAAGAGGAGAAAAAAACACAAGTGAAAGAAGATTGATCAAATAATTCTAGAGAAATATTTAATAAAATATGTACATTAGAAATTTCTAATCTAATGTGTAAGCATAGACATGTTGTATAAGACTGAGAAAAAGGAAGGAAGATTCCTAAGAGGAAAAATTTGAGATAATTCTTTAGAAGGAGGTGAAATTTAGGGGAAGAAAAGTAAATTCAAGAATAAGTTACGCCTTGAAATTTCAAGGAATTTAATTAAATGAATTATCTTAATTTAACAATCAAATTTTCTAAGCATGACACCTCATCCTATATTTCATCATTTGATCTCCATATAGACCAGCCACATCATCAAATTTTTTCACTTGACATTAATGAAGAAAATCCACCCCACATTGATGAATAGTAAGCTACATGGATGAAAAGTGCACCTCATGGAGAAAAAAAATCTCTAGGTCAAAGATTTAGTCATATGTATTTTAAATAGAAAATGTTATAAAATATTATTTTAAATATATAATATTTAAATAAAAAATAGTTATAATATTATAATTTATATTATATATAGAGAGAGATATAATATTATATAGAATTCTATAGAATAGAAAGGTATTATATAGACTAAAAAGGTATATAGATATAGAATATATAATTTGAATTCTATAGAATTCAAATTTTTTTTTCTATTTTTTTTGTTATTTTGTTATTTCGAATAAACCCTAACAGAGTATTAGACCTAGCTTTGCATAAATAGAATCCATATATTATGTATCAGGGATGACCAAAATGCGGATAAATTCGAATGGTAAAATTTCTCTTTGCCAAAAAGAAGACGTGATTGGAAAATATCTCACTCTCTTGCGAGTGTTTTGGCCAAGCATGGAAAATATAGGGGGAAGCCAAAACAATGGCAAGGGTTGGTGTTGTGTATGTTTTATAATTAACTGCAAATGCACGGCGTAGCTATAGCTAGTTCGGCAAGTATGGGTCGTATCCCACAGAGAACAATGTCAACTACTAGAATTATACGAAATATACTATCTAAATCGATGTAATGCGATAGAAAGTTTGTCACAATTAAACTAATAAGTAATTCAATTAATAAAAGCCTAGGGTTAGGGTTCACCACACTTATGATATTCAACATTCAACATGTACCTCTAATTGCAATTATCTAGATAATTGAGGATGGTTTAGCCTTAATTAACTAACAACATCTTTCAAGCATTACTAATCGTACCTAGGTTACTCCAATTGCCTACTTTTGTGGTTCTTAGTTCAACCTAGGTCCATTAAGTTCTATGCCAACCATGCAATACAATTAGTTGGTTTTCTCTTACCCACTAATTGATTTGTTCCCAGAGAACCTTAAACTACTTTTGTAATTAAGATATCCCTAATTAACTATTAGGTTTCGATTTTAAATTTCACCTTTCAGTTCATCAATTAAATACCTAAGATGTGATAGATTGGTGATCAGGCATTCTACCAACTCTCATTCATGCACATAATAGTTAATCCTAATTAATCTAGAAGTAGTCATAATTAGGGTTCCAACATTCAACTCAACAATGTAGTTTCATCATACCATAAGTGGGTTTACTAAAACCCTAGATCAATATCTACTCACACATCATAGAAACATAAACCAAAATCATATTCATTAAGTAAATCATTCAAGTTCAATACAATTCAAGAGAAGGAGTAGAAGTAGAAGTAGAGAACTAAAGTAGAAAGATAAAACTTGATTTGCAGAATGTAAATATGAAATACAATGCTTCAATTGTTGTAAATCCTACTTTAGAACATGAATTCAACAATGAATCTAGTAAAAACCTAATCTAAGAGTGCTTTCTAAGCCTAAAATCTGAGTCTAAGATGTCTGTATGAGTCTGGATCTTCTTGGCTGCGCTTCCCCATGTATTTATAACCACTTGGCTGCTCAAAACCCTAAAAATCATATGGTGTACAGACACAAAGCACAACCGTGCTTCATGACATGGCCTAGTCGTGCTTCGGGCTAAAAATATGAGAAATTCTCCACTTTTCACACAGAGCACTGCCTAGCCATGCTTTATGTACACCAAGCACGGCTTGGCCATGTTTGGGGCTGCAAGTCTTTTTTCTTGCCAATTTCTTCAAGGTTGCCTCCTTGATTCCTCTTTAGCATGTTCCAAGTCTATATGGCTCCTCTCATGAGTGTTTTTCCTTGCTTCTTGGCCTATTTTGTTCTCCTACAAACATAAAACAAACCAAAGCAGTATCTAGAGCAAAACATAACAAAAAATAGGAGAATAATCACAAGTTTACTTTAAATTAGGGGACAAAATATAATCATTAAACACTTAAATTTTCCCTTTATCAACTCTCCCATGCTTAAACCTTTGCTTGTCTCAAAGCAAATAACATGTCATATCAAAAGGAAGAGAAATGATGCATACAAATTTTAGATAACAGATAAATGCAATATAGGAAATTCTTCACTCAATCAATGTGCACACAATAGATATATGAATAGACATTTACCAATTAGTCTCTATTATTCTAAAACTGAACCAGAATTTTCCTATTATATATCTGCTTCTATTGTTACCATTGAATGTATGCGTCAAATTAATTTTTAAACACTCAAGTAGGTCACCTCATCCTTTAGATCTCCCTATGTTGCCTTACCCTTATCTCTATTTTTCTCACTCAATTTCTTTTATTTCTCATCATTTATTTTCTTTTTCTTTTGTCTATTTCATTCATCATTTTTTTTCTTTTATAGAAATATGCAGTGAGTGCATTTTATGCTCCATCTCACTAGGGTAAAGGCAGTTAAGTACTCATACTAGGGCCTTTTTGGTGCCTTGAAGGGGTACTTAGAGTGAAAACTTTTTAGGTTTTATATTCCCTCATTTTTCACCTCTCCCAGCCTTCGTACTCTTATAGTGTTAAAAATCAATAAAGGCATACAATTCACAGCACAATAGGAGAGATATTTTTCAAAAAATTAGAGGTTTAATCCTATAAGAGAGAGACTAAAATTTAAACTACCTATTTCATATCCTATTGTGCATCACATGTTCATGAGCTAAAATTAACCTATATTACATCAATCTATCTCTAAAACAACAAACTATATGATTATGCTATGAAACAAGAGAGATGTGATATGTACAGTATATACATGCAAAAGACAACTAAATCAGCCAGTGAAAATTAGAAGTTCATCTAATGCAAACCATATACTCAGCCAGTGAAAATTAAAAGCTAAAGTCTACTCCCCCATACTTAAACTTGACATTGTCCCAAATGTTAATAATAATGAAAGTGCAGGCAAAGGAAGAAATAACACTTACTTGCTTACTGGTCGTCTAGAGGAGGTGGAGGTGGGTTCTGACTCAGGTGCAAATTGTACCAGTCATTCATCATTCCTTACATGATTTGGATGGAATCTTGCATGGCATGCAGGGTAGCTCTCTGCGATAGTTGCTCTGCCTCAATTCAGCTGAGTTGTAAAGAGATGGGGTCTTGATCCTCTGGGAGAGCATATGATGTACCTGCACGGTCAGTAAAATGGGAAGGGGGTGGGGGTGGTAGAGCCAAAAGTGGCTCATGAGGGAAGTCATCCCCCTCAGAATCATCATCACCCTCTCTACCCTCTTCTAGAGGGTAGATCCAGTTCTCCTAACTAGTAATTACAGTCCTAGTAGGGTTAGGGAGGCGAAAGATATTATGGCCTCTGAGATACAACCAATAGTCAGCATTTCTTTTCACAATTAATTTCATATGCAAACAGGATTCTAAATCAATCCTGCTGCTGCCAACTATTGGTTACAAACCCTAGAAATTTGCCTCAAATCCTAGCCCTTTAGCTATTGTAGTCATTAGTCCCCCAATGACCATTTTTCCATTCATGGCATTACCTACCCTGGAAAGCTGTTGGGCCATAAAGGCGCAAGTATCCACCTTATGACCGTGCATCATGGCCCAAAGAAAACAAAGCTCTCTTTTATTTACAACCCCATCACTTTCAGCTTTACCAAAAATGGTATGAGCCATCAGGTGCTGTAAATATCTAAAAGCGGGATTACAAATAAAAGAGGTTTTTGAACTCGATACATCATATTGTCCACAACAGAGATAGAGTTTCAAAAATGTGGAGCAAGAAAACTTAAGGGACTTATCTATCTCCCCCGGGAGGCAATCTGAATAATGCATTAAATCTAGCCAATGATAAAGTAAAAGAATGGTCAAATAATCTAAAGTTAATGTGGCCCTGGTCGACGTTGGGACCCTAAAATAAGACCACATTAACTGAACTAAAAAACTCTAAGGTGGTCCTAGCATAGGTCGAGTAACGTAGGCTAATGAATGTAGTCCACTCAACCCGATCAACCAAGTAGCGGATGTCAGGTAAAAAGCTTAACCAGTTGAAACATTCCTCATCCATGTATCGGGTACTCAGCATTCCCCGTTTAACTAGAGTAGAGTATCGTATCGTGTCTGTTGACTATCATCAACAAATATAATACCATACTCATTGATTTGGTGAGGAAGTTGGGACAACATTTGATTCGTCCTCTACGTGGTTGCTGGGATTGGGAGGAGATTGGCCAGTTCTGGCTCGTTTGGGACCCATGTATAAAGATATGCAAATATAACTCAAAAAGGGAGGTGGGATAAACAAGACCAAAAATTAATGCAGAGAATTCAGAGCAATATCAAGTTCAAGAACAGAAGCAATTGTTGACAATTAAACCAAATTCAGATAATAACTCAACAAATTCAAGTCCAATTCCAAATCCAAGATGGTGTAGGCTGTCAGTATTTTAGCAAATTTTCAAAAATTCCAAACAATGCTCTAGTGCAAATGGAAGTGCAACTTTTAACAGGAGGTTTTATTCCAATATCCAATGTAAGTTCAGCAAGAAAATGCCAAGAAAAATCAAGTTACAATAACTAGTAAGTGTTCAGCTAAACCAAATGTAGACTAAACCAGGTAGATTATGCAAAGCAATTTTTAGTGCACTTTGGGGAGTTGAGAATCTAAACAATATAAAGTAATGATATTTCAAGAAAGTGTTGCACTCAAATATTCCCAATGCTGTCTTTGTTTTCTGGAAAGTGCTAAGGTAATTCAGTGAATCATAGGTTGAGCAAACAACATTAACCAGGAGCAGAAATTTTTTTACCAAAACAATTATCCAATGAATACTTGGCTATTGCTAGTGTAAAGCAGAGATGTTCAGGATTCAAACCATGGAAGGGTAAAACACTAAACTTTTGTTAAATCAGGTAATGCAAAAATCAAAAATTTAGGCAAACATATGACATGCTATAAAATAAGCATGTTTTTGACATGTTTTAAGTTGCTTTTTATTTAATTTTAATAGAAAATAGGTATGAATTAACTGAGTGTTGTGTTTTGTGTTTTAGGAATAATAAAGAAGAAATGAAGAGGAAAATAGAGAGAAAATAATAGAAAAATGCTGATTTTTGACCTTGTGTCACTAAGTGAGGCATATCTCACTCATTTGGACTCCGATTAAGGTGATTTCAGCGGCTATGGAAAGAAGAGACATAGAGCTACAACTTTTATGTTCAGCACTTTGGCAAAATCTAGAAGAATCTGGGCTCCGCGGCGCTCACAAGGGAGCACCGCGGCGCTGCTCTACCCAGGACGTAACGCCGTGGCGCTCAACCCATGGCGCCGCGGCGCCTGAGCTCTCTCGACAAAGAGCGCCGCGGCGCTGACTTAGGGCACCGCGGCGCCCCGTGGCTTCATCTTCGTAGCGCCGTGGCGCCCGTGCGCCGTAGAGGACTTGCTGATTTCGCGATTTTAGGTCGTTTTCGCTCAAAATTGAAGGGAATGGACGGGAATTTAACCTAAAATACATTCTGACTTCGATTTGGGGAGGGGAGTCTATAAAAAGAGAGGAAAGCAACCAGTGAAAGGATCCAATTCATCACCGAATTCTTCATCTACATTCTTCAATTCTTCTTTTGTTTATCTTATAGCCCTGCGTGACTAATTCTCTTTAGTTGGTTGAGGTGAGTTAAAACCTCAAGGGATTTTTATACATTGTGAGATGTGGATTTGATGTTTTTATTTCAATTTGCTTTGAATATTGATTGTTCTTCTATTCTTATTCTTAATGATTATTCATATGATTGCTAGGAAGCCTACTAGTATTTTGTCTGTTTTAATCTACCGTTGAATTGTGTTTTGAACAAAGTTTTCAATTATGCGATTCGTGAGGCAAATAGGTTTGAGGGTTTTGGATTATAAATCATTGAACCTATGATGAATGATTAACTAAATTAAATATAACCGATGTGTTTATATTTGTTTAGCTCTGTCAGTTTCTCTAGTTCTTCATGCGATTAGCAAGTTATGTTTTACCGATGTGCTAAAATATAGCTTGTTAATTAGGGTTTAATTAGTGCGATTGTCATTATTTTGCTAGGCTTAAGGAGAAACGGGGTTAAAACCCCAATGATAGATATTCATTTGCAGATTGATTATATTGTCGATGATCAATGTAATCCCTTGACGGTGGATACCAACCGAAACCAACGTCTTTATTATTAATCTCTTTCTCTTAATTATTTTCATTATTGTTTACTTTACTTAATTTGCGATTATCAATCCCCCCTTTTTAATCACACAAGGTAATTCCAGTCTCTGTGGGATCGACCCTTACTCCCACTACTACAGGTTAGCTTTGAGGTAAGGTATTAATTTGGGTGCACCTGCGACAGTGCGCACCAAATTTTGGCGCCGTTGCCGGGGACTGCGTCATTACTTTTTGTGATTTTTTTTATGCCTGTAACTCGTTCTTCTAATTCTCGAGATTTACAGTTCAATCCAGATATTGGAAAATCTGTATACATGCACATAAGAGAAATTCAAAAAGACATTGATCAGGATAAGGAGGAAGTGATCATGGCCAGACACCCTACTCTGAAGGAGCTTGCAGCTCCTGATTTGCATCAGCAACCCTTATGCATTACTTTTCCTAATCTTGATGATAATGTGAACTTTGAGTTGAAATCTGGATTAATTCATCTCTTACCAAGTTTTCATGGTCTTGCAGGTGAAGACCCGCATAAACATCTGAAGGAGTTCCATGTAGTATGTACCAGTATGAAGCCCCCTGGAGTAACTGAGGAACAAATAAAACTCAGGGCTTTTCCTTTTTCCTTAAAAGATTCAGCCAAAGATTGGTTGTATTATTTGCCTTCTGGTACTATCACTACTTGGAATGAGATGAAGAGAATGTTTTTAGAACATTATTTTCCTGCATCTAGAGCCGCTACTATTAGGAAAGAGATATGAGGCATTAGGCAATTGCATGGTGAAACCCTTTATGAATATTGGGAGAGGTTTAAGAAACTTTGTGCAAGCTGCCCACATCATCAGATTAGTGAGCAGCTACTAATCCAATATTTTTATGAAGGTCTTTTGCAGGGAGATAGGAGCATGATAGATGCAGCTAGTGGAGGAGCACTAGTAGATAAGACTCCTGAGGCATCCAGAATCTTGATATCAAATATGGCTGCCAATTCACAACAATTTGGCGTTAGGCATGATCCTCCTATTAGACATGCCCAAGAGGTAAGTACTACTTCTCTTCATAATCAAATATCTGAACTTACTTCTCTTGTGCGTCAAATGGCTACAGGTACACTACAGCAAGTTAAAGTATGTGGAATATGCTCAGCCACAGGGCACCCAACTGACATGTGTCCTACACTTCAAGAGGAATCCACAGAACAAGCAAATGTTGTAGGAGGTTTTCCTGGCCAACCTAAAAGGTATGATCCATATGCCAATACATACAATCCTGGATGGAAGGATCATCCCAATTTCAGATATGGGAGTGCACAAAATAGGCCTGCGGGACAAAATTTTCAACAAAATCAACAAGCTTATTATCCTAGACAGAATGCATCCCAGGATCAACGGTAAGTAATCCTTTGGAAGACATTGTGAAAACTCTTGTACATAACTCTCATCAATTTCAGCAAGAGACAAGAGCTAGCATTCAGAACCTGACAACGCAAGTAGGTCAGTTAGCAACCACAGTGAGTCGTTTGGATGCTCAAAACTCAGGTAAGTTACCTTCACAAACTGTGGTGAACCCCAGAGAGAACGCTAGTGCAATTGTTTTAAGGAGTGGTAAGGAGATTGAAAGTCCACCGATACCCTCTTCTCCTAAGAAAACTGAAACATCAATTAAGGAGAAGGAAGCACCTATAGGTAAGTCTCCTCCTAATTTAAATTATGAAGTAGTGCCTCCTTTTCCAAAAGCTCTTAAAGAGAATAGGCTAAATGAGAAAACTTCTGAATTGTATGATATCTTTAGAAAATGTGAAGTTAATATTCCCCTCCTAGATGCTATTAAGCAGGTACCAAGATATGCAAAGTTCTTGAAAGAATTATGCACTCAAAAAAGAAAGGAAAAATTGAAGGGGTTTGAAAAGGTCCAAATGAGTTAGAACGTATCTGCCATGATACAAACAAAACTCCCTACTAAATGCAAGGATCCAGGTATGTTTACCATTCCATGTAAAATTAGGGATACTCATGTTGAAAAAGCTATGTTGGATTTAGGAGCTTCCATAAATGTCATGCCATATTCTATATATGCTTCCTTGAAATTAGGACCATTGAACTCTACTAATGTGGTTATTCAATTAGCTGACAGGTCCACTGCATATCCTAAGGGAGTAATTGAGGATGTTTTGGTACAGGTAGATGATTTAGTTTTCCCTGCAGACTTTTATGTTTTAGACATGGAAAATGGGGATTTTACATCCCCAATATTATTAGGGAGACCATTTTTGAAAACCTCAAAAACAAAGATAGATGTTCACAATGGCACACTCACTATGGAATTTGATGGTGAAGTAATCAATTTTAATATGTATGAAGCCATGAAACATCCAGGTGATGATACTCCTATTTATTCTATAGATATCTTTGATTCCCTAGCACATGATGTATTTGAATTAGATGGACAGGATAAATTGGATATGATTGTGAGCAAATCCATAGAAGAGGATATTGGTGAGATAGAATTGGATGAAGAAACAAAAGAGGAGCTGGCTGCACTAAATGGTTTTTCAGAAGAACCACCAACAGGTAATGTTTCTTATATAGAATTACCAATTTCTGATACTTCTCTTTTACCTTCTGTGGTGCAGGCTCCTACTCCTGAACTGAAACCACTCCCTGATCATCTCAAATATTTATTCTTGGGAGAGGGAGAAACACTTCCTGTTATTATCTCCAACAAGCTTGAAAATGATCAGGAGGCAAAGCTAATCCAAGTTCTTAAAGAACACAAAATGCAATAGGTTAGACCATAGCTGATCTTAAGGGAATAACCCCTTCTACATGTATGCACAGAATATTGATGGAAGAAGGAGCTAAACCATCTAGACAGCCCCAAAGAAGGCTAAATCCACCTATGATGGATGTAGTGAAGAAAGAAATTCTTAAATTATTGGAGGTTGGGGTAATATACCCTATTTCAGACAGTCATTGGGTTAGCCTAGTGCAAGTGGTTCCCAAGAAAACAGGAATAACTGTGGTGAAAAATCAAAATGAGGAATTGGTACCCACCCGGATTCAAAATGGGTGGAGGGTTTGTATAGATTATAGAAAATTAAATTCTGTAACCCGAAAAGATAATTTTCCTTTACCTTTTATTGATCAAATGCTTGAAAGATTATATGGTAAACCTTACTATTGTTTTCTTGATGGTTATTCAGGCTATTTCCATATTGCAATTGCTCCGAAAGACCAGGAAAAGACAACCTTCACTTGTCCATTTGGGACATTTGCATATAGGCGCATGCCATTTGTGCTTTGTAATGCCCCTACCACTTTTCAAAGGTGTATGGTTAGCATATTCTCAGATTACCTTGAAAAATTTATTGAGGTATTTATGGATGATTTTTCAGTTTATGGGAATTCATTCGATGATTGTTTGCATAACCTTTCACTAATTTTGAAAAGATGTCAAGAAACTAACCTTGTTTTAAATTCTGAAAAGTGTCATTTTATGGTTGAACAAGGTATAGTTTTAGGCCATGTTGTCTCAAAAAGAGGAATAACGGTAGATAAAGCAAAGATTGATATTATACAAACTCTACCTTATCCCACTTGTGTGCGGGAAGTTCGTTCTTTTCTTGGCTATGCAGGTTTTTATAGGAGATTCATAAAGGACTTTTCTAAGAAAGCAGCACCTATGTGCAAATTGCTTCAGAAGGATGTCTCTTTTGAATTTGATGGAGAATGCAGGGAAGCTTTTGACAAATTAAAAGAGTCCTTAATTTCAGCTCCAATCATCCAAGCACCAGATTGGAACATCCCTTTTGAAATTATGTGTGATGACAGTGACCATGCAGTTGGAGCAGTACTAGGCCAAAGGATTGGAAACACATCCCATGTGATATATTATGCCTCCAGAATACTAAATGATGCCCAGAAGAACTATACCACTACTGAAAAAGAACTCTTAGCTGTAGTCTTTGCATTAGAAAAATTTAGATCATATTTAATATGCACTAAAATTATTGTTTTTACTGATCATGCAGCTTTGAGGTACTTGGTGATGAAAAAGGAGGCTAAACCTAGGATAATCAGATGGGTGCTACTGCTTACAGAATTTGATTTAGAGATTAGAGACAAGAAAGGGTCTGAAAACAGTGTAGCAGATCACCTAAGCCGCCTGACACATGTGGAAGAAAAATTGAAAATTGAAGAATTATTTCCAGATGAAAATTTATTTTCAATTTCAATTCATATGCCATGGTATGCAAACATTGTAAATTATCTGGCTACTAATCAATTACCTCCTCTTTTGACCAGGGCAGCCAGAAATAGGATCAAGAGTGACGCCAAATACTACATATGGGATAATCCTTACCTTTGGAAGCAATGCTCAGATCAAATTATAAGAAGGTGTATTCCTAATTCTGAAGTTTTATCCATTCTAACATTCTGCCATTCTTATGCATGTGGTGGACATTTTGGAGCAAAAAGGACAGCAAAGAAAGTTTTAGATTGCGGTTTTTACTGGCCTACCATATTCAGAGATTCATACCATTTTTGTAAGTCATGTACAAACTGTCAAAAAACAGGTAATATCTCCAGGAAAAATGAGATGCCTCAAACACCAATATTGTTTTGTGAAATTTTTGACTTTTGGGGCATTGATTTCATGGGACCTTTTCCTTTATCAGCTGGATATAATTATATTTTGTTGGCTGTGGATTATGTCTCAAAGTGGGTAGAAGCTAAACCCACTAGGACTGATGATTCTAAAGTGGTTGCAGATTTCATTAAATCGCATATCTTTTCAAGATTTGGGATTCCAAGAGCTTTGATAAGTGACAGGGGAACACATTTTTGCAATAGGACTATTGAAGCCCTATTAAAGAAATATAATGTCACTCATAAATTGTCAACTGCATATCACCCCCAGACCAATGGGCAAGCTGAGGCATCCAACAGAGAAATCAAAAATATCATTAGTAAGATAATAAATCCCAACCGCCGGGATTGGAGTCTCAGATTAGATGATGCTCTATGGGCATACAGGACAGCCTATAAGACCCCAATTGGTATGTCCCCATACAGGTTAGTATTTGGTAAAACTTGTCATCTTCCAGTTGAATTGGAGCATAAAGCATTTTGGGTTATAAAGAAATTTAACATGAATGTGGAAGAAAGTGGAGAATGCAGGAAATTACAACTTCAGGAATTGGAGGAACTTAGAAACGAGGCCTACGAAAACGCAAATATTTATAAAGCCAAAACTAAACTCCTACACGATCGTATGATTTCACGTAAGGAGTTTAGCAAAGGACAGAAAGTCCTCCTCTACAATTCTAGGCTCCGATTGTTTCCAGGTAAATTTCGTTCTAGATGAGAGGGACCATTTATTGTTACTGATATTTTCCCTCATGGTGCAGTTGAAATAAAGAGCATGGATAACCAGCATAGCTTCAAAGTCAATGGGCATAGGCTTAAACCTTACTATGAAGGATTCTAGCAAGAGGAAGCACAATGGATAACTTTTCAAGACCCTCTTTGATTTTCTTTGGATCTATGTCGAGCCAACGACGTAAAAAAAAGGCGCTGGTTGGGAGGCAACCCAACAATCATTCCTCTTCTTCTTCTTATTTTTTTCTTTTCATAGTTTAATTTTCTAAAAAAAAAAAAAGTTTGATCTGCGGACGCGCACATGCGCCGCGGCGTCCAAAACGATCGCCGCGGCGCTCCGCGTTGCAGCAGAGAGCGCCGCGGCGCTCTCTATAAGAGCATCGCGATGCTCTTTGTTCCCTACCTCTGTTTTTGCCTCCTTTGCAACTCCCAATCCATTTTATTGCCTTCAATCAACCACAACCACCTCCTATTACGTTTTCTTGCTGAAATTACATGATTTCTCATCTTCTTTTGCAGGATTAACTAATTCTTTCTGCTTTTGGCTTGGATTCAATGGCAATCTTCTAAGGTTCTCAAGCAATTTTGATCTCACACTTTCCAGCCACAAATCATGCTGCATTCGGTACGATTTACGTTGTTTTTCCTACTGAAGTTGATCTCTACACTTCCTTGCTACTGGTTTTTACTGGATTGGGACTCCAAGCTACGAATCTACCATCCATTCTCTCCATTTTTCAAGAGTGCACACTAGGTGTTTGATAAAATGCCCCAGTGAGTTTGCCAAGTGCAATAGCCCCCAAAACTTCCAAATTAGGCATCTCTAAGAGGAAGAACAGAGCTGAGGACCCTCCAGCATTTGACACCGGAGCTTTTGTGACTGAAGCGGTTTATCAACACCACATCAAAGTGGTGGTGCATAAACCTGTAGTTCCAGAACGTGGATTTCTGATCACCGAAGGGCTACCTCACAGAGACAATATCCTCCATAGGCATTGGGAGATCTTATGTAGGAACCCAGAACCAGGAGTTATTCCCATAGTTCAGGAGTTCTACTCCAATGCTACAGTTCACGAACGTCATCAAGCAAGGATTAGAGGCAAGATGGTGCCATTCACTCCGCACGCTATTAATGAATTTTATTCCCTGCCGGATATTGAGGATGATGAATATACGGCGCTTCTTCAATCTTACATTGACTTTGACGACGTTATTTGCACTCTATGCTACAGGGGGGCCTCCTAGAAATTGGATAGCAATGGCCATCCGTTATACCTTGCTAGAGCTGACATGAATAAAGTGGCTAAAGCATGGCATTATTTCGTATCAGCCAGATTCATGCCCAGCCTCAACATGAGTCAAGTCAGGCAGGAAAGGGCCATTTTGCTTTATGTAGTACTAAAAGGGCTTTCTATTGATGTAGGCAAGGTTATTCATAGGCAGCTGCTTGGCTGTATCAGTGCTAGAGGCGGATCCCTATTTGCCCCTAGTTTAATTACTGGTCTATGTCAGAAAGCAGGCGTAAGCTGGGATTCCACTGAGGCTCTCATTCACCCGATGAAGCCTATTTCCTATGCAGACATCCAAAAATACAAGGGCCATGAAGAAGCATCAGAGGAGGAGCTAGGGATTCAGCCAATACCTACGGCGGAACCGGGAAGCAGCTCAGCTCCACCACCATCCCAGCATACCATTGAAGATTTATGGGAGCGCACAGAGTATCTGAGCCATCAAATGAACGATCTGGCCCTCTATCAGCACTCTATTGCATAGCATCATCATGCGTGTTTTAGCCAGTTAGCTCATGCCCTGAACCTCCCAATTGCTTTCCCGGCACCTCCTGAACCACCCTTTAGGCCTGCACCTGAACATGATGAGATGGATGGTGATCACTAGTCAGGGAAGTTTCATTGAACCCCTCCTTATGTTTTTATTTGTCTCTTTTATATTCTCTTTTATATTCTTACATTGAGGACAATGTATGTTTTTAAGTGTGGGGGGTCACTTTATAATTCAGCTGGATGACTGTATAATATATCATACACGTGTGCATTTTCCTACTTTGATACATTTTATGATATGTGCACTTTTAATCTTGTCATGAGGTGAGCATGTGAACAAAATTTCAATTTATGAGTTTGTGATAGCTGAACCAATAGCCAATGATATAACTGTTTAAATTGCTTATAGTTCTTAAGAGATGTAGGAAAGTCATAATTATGTGTAATTTTAATTTCTTTTCAATTTATGATTACCTATTTTCTAAAAATCCTGAAATTCTTGTGCACAGTAATTTTGGATATTTAATTTGTCTTTTACTTAGAAAAAGATTATATAACTCAAAATTATTTTATGATCTCATTTAAATTTCTAGAACTTATTTAAATGCTACTTGAGGCGAAATCCTAGGCTAATTCTAACAATTAGGAGATGATTTAGGCATTTCTTTTTGAGATTGAGCCTTTCAAGCTTAACCCAAACAAGTGAATATCCTTAGAACCTCTATTTTGAGCTTAATTAACATTTTATTCTATACCCACAAAATAGCCAAGACCAAATTTTTTTTTTGTGATTAACACCTTTATTTTTTTTCTACCTGATTCACTCACTCTATGATTATTTTCTGAATATTTGTTTTATAGATCTATATTAATGAAAGGGTGGAAGGGTGGAGCACGGACAAAAAAAGAAAAAGAAAAAAAGGAAAAAGAAAAAGAAAATATATATATATATATATATTTTCTCAAAAGACTAACGAAAGTCTATCTAGTGATTGAAAAAGGAAGAAATAGAGAATCAAAGAAAAGTAGAATGCAGAAAAGCAAGGAAATAAGTGTGGGGGAAAAACTTCCCCCAATCTTGAGAATTAGCTCAAATAGATCAGAGTTAATCATGTGATGTTGGGGGATTGAGCTTTAAAATTATATCTTTTATCTCACCCCATAGCCTAGCCACATTACAAGCTGAGTTAAGTCCTTTTGATCCTAAAAAGTAGTTTTAGCCTACATTAGTGGAGAGTAGCATGAAAAATAAGCCTATGGAAATTTTAAATAGAGAGCCATGCTATAATTCCTGAGATATATAAGCTCATTTAGGTAAAAGAAAATTTAATTATCCAAATACACACACACACTATGGATTTTAGGGAATAAATTATAAATTGCTTTTGAATTAAATGTTGCACATGGTCATGACATTTTCTGAAATTTCTTCAAGAGCATACCATTTTCACTATGAGGCAGCATATTGGTAAGCCATTCACTCATTTCATGTATTGAATTCTGTTTACATGAATCAATGTTTGCTTGAGGACAAGCAAAAGAGTAAGTGTGGGGGTATTTGACATGCTATAAAATAAGCATGTTTTTGACATGTTTTAAGTTGCTTTTTATTTAATTTTAGTAGAAAATAGGTATGAATTAACTGAGTGTTGTGTTTTGTGTTTTAGGAATAATAAAGAAGAAATGAAGAGGAAAATAGAGAGAAAATCATAGAAAAATGCTGATTTTTGACCTTGTGTCACTAATTGAGGTATATCTCACTCATTTGGACTCCGATTAAGGTGATTTCAGTGGCTATGGAAATAAGAGACATATAGATACAACTTTTATGTTCAGCACTTTGGCAAAATCCAGAAGAATCTGGGCTCCGCGGCACTCACAAGGGAGCACCACGGCGCCACGGTAAGACAATCCGGAGCGTCGCGGCCCTACACTTCGCGCCGCGGCGCTGCTCTACCCAGGACGTAGCGCCGCGGCGCCCCGTGGCTTCATCTTCGTAGCGCTGCGGCACTCCACTTAAGCGCCGTGGCGCTCGTGCGCCGTAGGGGACTTGCTGATTTCGCGATTTTAGGTCGTTTTCGCTCAAAATTGAAGGGAATGGATGGGAATTTAACCTAAAATACATTCTGACTTCGATTTGGGGAGGAGAGTCTATAAAAAGAGAGGAAAGAAACCAGAGAAAGGATCCAATTCATCACCGAATTCTTCATCTACATTCTTCAATTCTTCTTTTGTTTATCTTATGGCCTTGCGTGGCTAATTCTCTTTAGTTGGTTGAGGTGAGTTGAAACCTCAAGGGATTTTTATACATTGTGAGATGTGGATTTGATGTTTTTATTCCAATTTGCTTTGAATATTGATTGTTCTTCTGTTCTTATTCTTAATGATTATTCATATGATTGCTAGGAGGCCTACTAGTATTTTGTCTGTTTTAATCTACCGCTGAATTGTGTTTTGAACAAAGTTTTCAATTATGCGATTCGTGAGGCAAATAGGTTTGAGGGTTTTGGATTATAAATCATTGAACCTATGATGAATGATTAACTAAATTAAATATAACCGATGTGTTTATATTTGTTTAGCTCTGTCAGTTTCTCTAGTTCTTCATGCGATTAGCAAATTATGTTTTACCGATGTGCTAAAATATGGCTTGTTAATTAGGGTTTAATTAGTGCGATTGTCATTAATTTGTTAGGCTTAAGGAGAAACGGGGTTAAAACCCCAATGATAGATATTCATTTGCAGATTGATTATATTGTCGATGATCAATGTAATCCCTTGACGGTGGATACCAACCGAAACCAACGTCTTTATTATTAATCTCTTTCTCTTAATTATTTTCATTATTGTTTACTTTACTTAATTTGCGATTATCAATCCCCCCTTTTTAATCACATAAGGTAATTCCAGTTTCTGTGGGATCGACCCTTACTCCCACTACTATAGGTTAGTTTTGAGGTAAGGTATTAATTTGGGTGCACCTGCGACAGTGCGCACCAACATACATCTCAAATTTTTTAGCAAATGCTTTGAAAGACCAGTGCCACATGCAAGAGAAGCAAAGAGCAGTAAATTCCAATTCAGGAACAACCAAAAAATTCAATTATTATGCAATTTAAAGTATGCAAAAATTCTCAAAATTAGTCCAACCAACCTAATGCAGATTATCCAATCCAGCAAGTCCAACAATTCCAATAAGCAGGGAATTGCAATCTAGATAATAAACCACAAGTTCAGAGTTTTAGAGTTACCTAGAGGGAAGAATGATGGAGATGCAACAATGAGCAACTAGCAATCTTCAATACAGCACAAACAGGGAGCAAAGGAATAATGGTGAAGGGGCTGAGTCACGGGAATTTGGGTTGGGGGAGGGAGAGTGGGCACGAGTTGAAGGAATTTGTAGAGGGGATATGATAAACATCATTTTTATATATTATTTGATCATCATATATAGTGTTTTCATCCTCTCCTACACTTATTTCTATCACTTAAGCTATGTTTTATGATTTGAGTTCTATTTTGGTCTTTGGGATTTTTTCTAGCATTTCCGTCTTTTTGAACCTATCTGAGTATTTTTGTTATATATGGAGTTTGAGACCACTAAAAATTATGATTTTAGTCTTGTAGGAAAGCTAAGACAAATGTCTATAACTTTCATGAAGAGCCCAAGATCTAGTTCAGAGGTCCAGTGGGCCGAATTAGACCAAGAGTCCAAGATATGGACAGCAAAAATAGAATCTGACCTTTGGGTGATTAAATGGCCATAAACTGATCTAGGGTTGTCCTTTTGGCATGATTTCGGTGGCATTGGAACAGTATGACATAGAGAAATAATTCGTATGAAGACAAGTTTGCCAGCCAGAAGCATCTTGGACCCGTAATTAGTGGTGCAATGTTGGAGGGAAACATGGAGCCGAAAGCAGACTTGACACATGTGATCCTGGTCAGTTTTGATGATTAAGATTCCTCCCCTTTGGTCTAATTGAAGGGAATTCAGCATTCTGACTACCTTCCACTCTCTCACACACTTCTATCTTCATCTTCAACCTTGGGAGCTGATCTTAGACATCCATGGAAGAGTAGAGACCTTTGTAACCAGCTAGACTCCTTCTTGAATTCAGTTAGGTTTTGAGACTCCATTTATATTGTAATTGAGTTATGTCATCTCCTTTGTTTTTTGGAGTAATTCGAATCTTGTATGAATAAATAGAGATTTCTATTATCCATTCAAGTTTGATGTATGAGATAGGATCTTGATTGATGAATCTTTATTCTATTGCATGAAACAAAGGAAATACATTGGTTGATATTCGATTTTCAGATAAATAACAGATTACAAGTTGTATGTAATTGCATGGATTTGTAATATATGTTGTTGATCGATTTATGAATGATGATGGTTATGATGCAGAGATTTCGGTTATAACCAAAATAAACCAACGACTTAATTAATCACACTTAGTCTAGGAAAAATCGAACTAATTCTTGAAGAATGTCTAGTGAGGTTGCATTTTTGATAACATAATCTTTGTCCAATTTTCCACTTGTGTTCTAATTTGATTGTGTTAAAATCTAAACCCCCCCTTTTTAGATCTTGAAACTATCATTTAACCTTAGCATTCCTTGAGAGACGATCCGAAGTTACCCTATATTGCATTCTTTATAGGGGTTCGGTAATAATTTTGGTAGATCACGACAATCTGTTATCAGGATATGCTGGGTGCAGGGGGAGTGTAGGCTACAGGAATGGTTGGGACTTGGAAAAATTGAGAAGAAAAGGGAACTGGGTTAGGGAGTTGGCCACGAGTTACTAGGGAGGTGTTTCTGGATTTGGGAGGCTGATTTCGGGGGGGGGGGGTTTCTTGGCTAGGGCACGGGTAAATTTGGAGATGGGAGAAGGGGATGGGAGGTCATGGGAGGATGGCTTGGGTGCAGAGGAAGGATTCGGGTAAGGGAGTGGAGAAGAAGTGGAGCACTAGAATGGAAATTTTTTGGTTATGGGGAAGCCGAGAGAAAGAGGGATTAGGTTAGGGCACGAGTGTGGAGAAGATTGAGGAAGGAGATGGAGTTGGGAAGGGAGGGGAGAAGAGCACTATGCACTTGGGTGAGGCACGAGCTAGGGCACGATGAGGATATACTGAAACACGGGAGAAGAAAATAAGAAAAATGGGGGAAAAATAGTTACCTAGGCCCAAAGCACGGCTATGCTTCATAGCACGGCCCGACCATGCTTCAGGCTGGAATGCCCCATCTCTCATAGATTAGGCCCGTGTTGAAGAACACAGGCAGGGTATGCTAGATGGGGGCTTGAGGCATGGCTATGTCAGGAGACACAGCAAGTCCGTGCTTTGCATTGGATTTTGGAATTGCTTGGAAAAGGCCCGTGTTGAGCAACACGGCCAAGCGGTGCTTGGACCTGGACGTGGGACACGGCCTGCCCGTGTTCCGCGCTGAAAACACCAATTTTTCCAAAATTTGGCTCGTGCTTGAAGCACGGGCTTGGTGGATGACATGGGTTAGTTGTGTTTGGTGCTGGACTCCAATTTTCTTTGAAAATTACTGCAATTTTTAACACTTTTCAATTTCCTTTGATTTTCATCCTTTAATTCACCCTTGGGAATATGGGAATGAACTTAAAAATTAGATGAAAACACTCATTAAACTCCTAACCTAAGAAATTAACTAAATTAAAGATAAAAATTAAAACTAAAAGTAAGAAAACAAAACAAAAAGAAACTTAAAAGTTAAAAATGTGTGTTGCCTCCCACAATGCGCTTATTTAAAGTCATTAGCTCGACTCTTTTGCACTTTATTGGATTGATAGGGGCTCTAAGAGAGCTTGAGTGGCTTTCATTTCAACAAGTTGTCCCGTGACAAAGTGCTTGAGGCGTTGTCCATTAACTTTGAAGGATTTGGTGGTTTCACTCTATATTTTCACTGCTCCATATAGGAAAACTTGACTCACTTGGAATGGATCGGACCAACGAGAATGAAGCTTTCTGAGAAAAAGCTTTAACCTTGAATTAAATAGTAGGACCCAATCTCCTACTTGAAATTGATGTCTCAAGATATGCTTATCGTGCCATCTTTTTGTTCTTTCTTTATACAATCTAGCACTATCATAAGCATCAAGTCTCAGCTCATCTAGCTTATTCAATTACAGGCATCTCCTTTTTCCAGTAACTGTCAAATCAAAATTAATTGTCTTGATTGCCCAATATGCCTTATGTTCAAGCTATACTGGCAAGTGACAAGGTTTTCCATATATTAACAGAAAGGGTGTGGTGTAACAACTCCATTTAAGTATCAAATTTTTTTTAAAAAAAATACCATAAAGTTATTACCTCGTTACAACTTAACTCAATATAACATTTATTTAATTTATACAATACAGAGTTCACATACATGTCATTAATCAAAACATACGTACAACATATCAAACACATAAAATCTACATCTTATTTATTCTGGTTGACCAATTTTGGAGATACAAGTGCGGGTGATTGCACCTTCACTGGGATCTAAGCCAACTTGACCACAAACATTTTATTTGCTTATGGGATCTGCCCAACATAAAGTACTCGATCCAACGTGCACTAAAAGCCAGAGCTATAGAAAAATCTGCATAACTAATTTTCTAAACATGATATGGAAATATAGTGAGAATTAAATCCCAGTAAGTTCAATAATAAATTATCATCAATATAGCTCATCACATCATGTTCAGCTGTATAAACTACAGAAAATATCTTTGGTCACATAATGCATTATATCTATGCACATAAGAATCATACTATAATGATATGTATGACAGGATTAACTATTTTCAAAATATCATATGATGGCCATCAACTTATTCTCATTTCAAGCTACCCCGGTCAGGGTGAGTATCCTCTACTCTCCGGTACGGGCTTTTCTCGCTCCGTCCGACATGGCCCACTTTCTCTTTCTTTTCTCATTAACATGATCATAACTGTTGGTAGGGCGTCCCCTACTGGTGTACCACACGGATTGCCATGTGACCGTGCTCATTTCTTTTCTTTTCACAATGATAGCCAAAAATATGCTTTCAATAACAAGTATGTTCATCAAAATATAACTATTACCATAAATCATTGGTAATCATGCCATGAATATAATGATTTCAAATATCACTTTATAAAATATTTCCATGTCAAAATTTCACACTTAAGATGGTAAGAAGTTCATACAATGGCAATGGCAATGGCTATACTAGTCATTTATTATTTTCATTTATAAGATTCATCTTTTTTAAATATTAATTTTATTTTTTTTATTTTCTTGATGCAGGTTTTCATCCTATCTAACCTTCTCTTACTAATCAGAGCATAACTCCCTCAATTGAACTCCGATGTAGGTGCTCTTGTTGTCAATTTCAAGATAAAACAATTATCTAAAACTATTATGTTGAACTTTTAGCGAAATAGTAAGAAATCAAGGTGATATTACTCCCTCAAAGTAAAGGTTAGCTCCTCACGGATAGGTTCTGACCTTTACCTACTAATCTATCCATATCTCCCTCATAAGAATTCCAAATTAAGTGCTTCTAGTGGCTAAAAATCCGTGACACATATATCTATAATTCATATGTTAACCAATTATTTTAATTCCTTATAGAGTGTTCCCAGAAATTAAAATACCGAAGCTATCCTAACATATTCTTCCCTGATGAACCATTTTCTGACCTGTGCTTACTAATCGGACCATATCTACCTCATATGGACTCCAAATTGAATGATTCCAGTGGCTACAAATCCGTGACACATATATAGTTAATTCTTATGTTAACCATTTATTTTAATTCCCTATAGATAATTCTCAGAAATTAAAATACCAAAGCTATGCTAACAAATTCTTCCCTGATGACCCATTTTCTGACCTTTGACTACTAATCGACTCATATCTTCCTCATATGGACTCCAAATTGAATGATTCCAGTGGCTAGAAATCCATGACACACATATCTTGAATTCTTATGTTAAACATTTATTTTAATTCCCTACAGATAATTCTCAGAAATTAAAATACCGAAGCTATTCTAACATATTCTTCCCTGATGACCCATTTTCTGACCTTTAACTACTAATCGGCTCATATCTTCCTCATATGGACTCCAAATTGAATGATTCCAATGGCTACAAATCCGTGACACACATATCTTGAATTCTTATGTTCACCATTTATTTTAATGCCCTACAGATAATTCCCAGAAATTAAAATACTGAAGCTATTCTAACATATTCTTCCCTGATGACCCATTTTCTGACCTTTGACTACTAATCGGCTCATATCATCCTCATATGGACTCCAAATTGAATGATTCCAGTGGCTACAAATCTGTGACACACATATCTTGAATTATTATGTTAGCCATTTATTTTAATTCCCTACAGATAATTCCTAGAAATTAAAACACAGAAGCTTAAAACTTTGCCACCATAGCCATACCTATGCAGAACTTTCTATACCAGCCTAAGTATTCAAACATACACCACATGCAAGATCAATATGTAACATGATATAGCAACATCCATGACCAATCATCAAAGTTCTAAGATCAAAATCTCATATAAATATTATAAGTTTCAAAAGTTTTCTTCAAAAAGAAATTTTGTTAAACTTACCTGGAGTACTTAGTCCCCTAGACTTCTCCTTCCTCTTTCTTCCTTTCTTCCTCTCCTTTCCTCACTCTACCTTGCTTCTATTTTTCCTCTCCCTCACTTGGACGAAATTATAATGTTGTAAGGGTGGGTTTTCTTATATAGACCACCAAATAATTCACCTTTCATGATCATGAGTCTACCTTATCACAATTAAGATACACTTTGTTGAATTTTTGGAAAACAAACAACTTATGTTCTTGTCTTCCTCTTCCATATTCAAGATATGCATAGGAAAAGGAGATTTGTATTTTAAAAATTATGATGATATGTTCTTAAGATAAGGGACAAGGTCCTTTTGATTTAGGGATTCATTTCCATTTTCTTTTGTCTTAAACAAGTATGATAGGTTTGCCTTTTTAGGTGGCAAATTTCTAGCCCTTGAATCTCCATTATTTGGTTGATATTATTTGTGTGGGATAGGAAAGTTTTGTCCTAATGCCATGTATTTTTATACCACTTGCTAAAATTGTGAGTGTAGGATATAGATGTTTTTGTCCTAAAGCCTTGTATTATCATGCCTCTTGCCTAAATGATGAATGTAGAATCACACCACTTGCTAAATTTTTGTCTTAATGCCATGTAACCTAATCTTTATTATTATTATTATATCATCATCTAATTTATTTTATTTTATTTTTTCTCTTGGATTTGGGCTTATTTATACCCATTATGGGCTTATTCCTACCCATTTTCTTTGCTTTGGATAAAATTCTACCTTTCTTGGAGGGCTTGGTCACATTTTCATAATTTTTAGGCTATTGGTCTAATTACTATATCCTAGTCCAAGTCTATGTTTTATTTCTTGCTTAGGTTATCCAATGGCTTGCTAGAAACTTATGTGAAGTGGAAAAACTCTATATGAAGTGTCCATAGGTAAAAACCCAATGTATGGGTAAAGATTTTAAACTTAATAACTCTAGTTCTTGAATTAGGAAAAATTACCCTAATTCAATGTTCTTGAAATTTTAAGACCTTTACTTGTTTCTAAAAATTTATCTTCCTTATCCAAGAATTTTGCATCTCTTTAGTATGTTATTTCTAATTTCTTTCCTATTAGGTTTTCCTGCTTTATTTGTTCTCTTAATGTTAGAAACATTTTCTATGCATATACATAAGGTGAAGAATTTCTAAGGACTCTATTTCCTTAGATATCTAAAATATTGTCAAATAAATTATATTTCCTTAATTAAATTTTTTATGTACCTTTATCAATAAAAGAAACGAAATTAGGGATGTTACATTTCTCTCCCCCTAAAAAAAAATTTTGTCCTCAAAATTTCAGAAATTACCTTATAAGAACAATTGCGGATATTTCTTCCTCATGACTTCTTCCAGCTCCCAAGTTGCTTCTTCCGGAGTCAAACCTTCCCATAAAACCTTAACTAGGGGAATGATTTTATTTCTCAGTTGCTTCACGTCAGTGTCCAATATGGATGCAGGTACTAGCTGGTATGTCATGTTCTCCTTTATTTGGATTGGTTCATCCTGTATTACATGTGATGAATTTGGAAGATACTTCCGTAGCTGTGATACGTGGAAAACATTATGCAGGTTGGACAAATTAGGTGGGAGAGCAACTTGATATGCTGATGTCCTTACTTTCTTCAGAATTTGGTAGGGTTCCAAAAATCGCGGACTTAGCTTTCTTATTTTGAGAGACCTACCAACTCCAGTAGTCGGGGAAAGTTTTAGAAATACATGGTCTCCTTCCTCAAACTCTAAAGGTCTATGTCTCTTATCTTAGTAACTCTTTTGCCGACTCTGAGCTGTAAGTATTTTGTTTCGTATCATCCTGATTTGTTCAGTGGTTTGTTGAACTAGATCAGGACCCAACAAGTTCTTTTCTCCTACCTCGAACTAACATAGAGGAGATCGGCACTTTCTATCGTATAAAGCTTCATAGGGGGCCATCTTAATACTAGAGTGATAGCTATTATTATAAGCAAACTCTACTAAAGGTAGGTACTTATCCCATCCTTTACCTTGCTCTATCGCACAGGCCCTCAACATATCTTCTAGGGTTTGAATGGTTCGTTCTGTCTGCCCGTCAGTCTGAGGATGGTAGGTAGTACTGAACCGCAACTGAGTACCAAATGCTTCTTGCAACGCCTTCCACAACCTCGACGTGAACCTTGGATCTCTATCAGAAACAATATTTAAGGGAATCCCATGGAGTCTAACTATTTCCTGAATGTACAATTGGGCCAATTTATCTAGTGAAAAGTTAATTTTTAAGGGCAAAAAGTGAGCAGATTTGGTTAATCTGTCAACTATTACCCAAATAGAGTCATGTCCCACTGAAGTCTTAGGTAAACCTACAACAAAGTCCATCGAGATACTATCCCATTTCCATTTAGGGATCTCAAGAGGTTGTAGAAATCCCGCTGGCTTTTGATGTTGCACCTTCACTTTTTGACAAATGAGACATTTCACCACAAACTCAGCAATGTCCTTTTTCATCCCTGGCCACCAATACATCCTTTTTAAATCCTGATACATTTTAGTGCATCCAGGATGGACTGTGTATTTACTCTGATGCGCTTCCTGTAGGATCTTAGTCCTCAACTCTCGTTCTTGAGGGACACAAATCCTTCCCTGATACACGATTGCTCCATCTTCCATGGCAGAAAAATTACCTTGGTCTTTATGATCCTGTAAGTATTGGTTGTGAGCTTGAGCCTCTTTGATCAGGGCTCTAAGGTCACACCCTATACTTAAACCATTAATGGTTAGCTTCTTTTAAGAAAAAGTAATGTCCAGCTTCAAATTCCGAAACTCCTCTAGCATTTGCATCTCATACAACATCATCTGGCCCATGTGTAGAGATTTTCGACTTAAGGCATCAGCTACAACATTTGCCTTTCCTGGATGAAACTTTATCTCAAACTTGTAGTCATTGAGAAATTCCACCCATCTTCGTTGCCTCATATTTAACTCCTTTTGATCAAAGAGATATTTAAGACTCTTGTGATCGCAATATACTTCAAAGGTTACTCCGTATAAGTAATGTCGCCAAATCTTTAAAGCAAACACCACCGCCGCCAATTCAAGATCATGGGTTGGATAGTTTCCTTCGTGGGGTTTTAGTTGTCTAGAGGCGTAAGCAACTACTCTCTTGTCTTGCATTAGCACACACCCTAGCCCTTTCTTTGAAGCATCACTATACACTTCAAAATGTCCTGTGGGGTCTGGAATAATTAAAACTGGAGGAGTGGTCAGTCTTGTCTTCAACTCCTGAAAACTAGCTTCACATTGATCAGTCCATTTGAAAGGACTTCCCTTCCTGGTCAATTTAGTCAATGGTAAGGCTATACGAGAGAAGTTTTGTATAAACCTCTTGTAGTATCCTGCCAAACCCAGGAAACTTCTGATTTCCGTAACCGTCTTTGGTCTCTCCCACTTAATCACTGCTTCTGTCTTGCTAGGATCTACGGCTACCCCTCTATTAGAGATGACATGTCCGAGAAACTTCACCTCTGACAGCCAAAATTCACATTTCTCCAATTTGGCATATAACTTTTTCTCTTTCAGCACTTGTAGCACGATTCGGAGATGTTGTTCATGTTCTTTCTCACTCTTAGAATATATCAAGATGTCATCAATGAACACTATAACAAATTGATCTAGGTAGGGTTGAAAAATACGATTCATGTAATCCATGAAAATTACAGGTGCATTCGTCAACCCGAAGGGCATTACGAGAAACTCATAGTGCCCATACCTAGTCCTGAAGGCAGTTTTTGGTACGTCCTCCTCCTTAATCCTAATCTGATGATATCCTGACCTCAAGTCAATTTTAGAAAAGATGAAGGCACCCTTCCATTGATCCAATAATTCATCTATCCTAGGGAGAGGGTACTTGTTTTTGATAGTCACCTTATTCAGCTGTCTGTAATCTATGCATAGTCTCAAGCTCCCGTCTTTCTTCTTAACAAACAATACAGGAGCTCCCCAAGGTGATACACTCGGTCTAATGAATTGCTTGTCTAATAGTTCCTTCAACTGCTTCTTTAGTTCTTGTAATTCCTTCGAGGCCATTTAATATGGTGCAATAGAGATAGGCCCTGTCCCAGGTAGAAGATCAATAGAGAACTTTATCTCTTTCTTGGGAGGTAAGCCTAGAATATCTGATGGAAATACTTCAGGAAACTCATTGGCTATTGGGATTTCATCAAGTTTCGATTCGACTTCTAGGTTTGATAAATACAAGAGAATGTATCCAAGTACTCAATTTTTCAACTCCCTATTAACTTGATTGGCATTTAGCATTAATAACTGGACCTCCTCTTTCGGAGTAGAAGGTAGAAATTCAACGGTCTTGTTACAACAATTCAACAAGACTCGATTTCTAGACATCCAGTCTAACCCTAGAATGACCTCAATACCTCTTAAAGGTAAACAGACGAGGTCTATAGAAAAAGTTCTCTCCTGGATGGTGAGTTGATAGTCCTTACATACAGAGAAAGTTAATACCCGTTCCCTTGTAGGGGTTACTACGGATAGCTCATAGGGAGTTTCAGAAATAGGGAACTGAAACTTCCTAATACATTCTTCCGATATAAATGAATGACTAGCACCAGAGTCAAATAACACCATAAGAGCAAATCCATAGATATAGCATGTACCTTGAATCATTTCAGAAGATTGGGCTGCCTCTTAGCCGCTCAGGGTAAAAATCCTTCCTTTCACCTGAGGCCTCTGTTCTGGCTGCTTCCCCACATTCTGTGGGCAGACATCTTGTCCCATGTAGCATGGCCGGTTACCATGCATGCGTCCGCACTTAGCGCACTTGACTGAGGCAAGGTCTTGTTGAAAAGGCCTAGGACCCGCAATCAATGGCCTCTTACCAGCTCCATATCCACTTATTCTCACGTTCTTTCCAGGGTTGGGAAAATTTTTCTTCCTTTTCCATAGGTTTCGCCTTTGCTTTTCGTCCTCCACTGCCTTTAAACTCTTTTCCAGGAGTCTGCATTTATTTATCAGAGGTACAAACTTCCTGATCTCCATAGCTATAACAGCATTCTTTATCTCCGGGTTTAGTCCTGCTTCAAACTTAACCGCTTTCCATGCTTCATCTGGGTTATATCGCAGATAAGAGGAGAACTTAGACAGCTCCTTGAACCTTGCGATATACTGGTCCACAGTCATGCTGCCTTGCCTGAGTTGGCGAAATTCGATCTCTTTCTCTGCCCGTACAGTACTTGGAAAGTACTTTTCAAAAAAAATGTCCTTGAACACTTGCCAGGTGATCTGTCTTCCCTGATGAGCTAAAAGTTCTCTAGCTCCACGCCACCAGTATTCTGCTTCATCCTTTAACATATATGCAGCAAAAATAACTTGCTGCTCCTCAGTACATCCCATCACTTCAAAGATTTTCTCTAATTCCCTAATCCACCTTTCGGCTACCGTTGGGTCATAGCCACCTTGGAAACAAGGTGGTCTAGTCCTCAGGAACTCGGATATGCCATTATCTTTTCCAGCCATCCGGTTGTTAGCACCATTCTCAACATTTGTGATATTAGCATTCTGGAGATGTAGTAAAATTTGGTTGGTGGTCATGACTTGGTCTCGAATTGCCGTGGCTAGGTTGTGCAAGGTTTCCTCTACATTGGTTGCTGGATTCCTCCTTGGTGGTGCCATTTCCTACTATGGCAAAAACAAAATTATGCTGCTATTGAGGTGATCAAGCCCAATAGTTAGTTCAAAAATATTTAATAGCAGTCATAACACCACCTCGGCATATAGATAGGAAACACTAGTAATTTCTTACCTATATGAATCACTGATCCCCTACACAGCACAACCACAATATACTCAAGACACTATAAGATCGATTCAGATAACCATCCACCCATTAGCCATCTAGGATCGACCTGCTCTGATACCAGTTATGTAACAACTCCATTTAAGTATCAAATTTTTTTCCTCTTGAATTTGGGCTTATTTCTACCCATTATGGGCTTATTCCTACCCATTTTCTTTGCTTTGGATAAAATTCTACCTTTTTTGGAGGGCTTGGTCACATTTTCATAATTTTTGGGCTATTGGTCCAATTACTATATCCTAGTCCAAGTCTATGTTTTATTTCTTGCTTAGGTTATCCAATGGTTTCTAGAAACTTATGTGAAGTGGAAAAACTCTATATGAAGTGTCCATAGGTAAAAGCCCAATGTATGGGTAAAGATTTTAAACTTAGTAACTCTAGTTCTTGAATTAGGAAAAATTACCCTAATTCAATGTTCTTGAAATTTTAAGACCTTTACTTGTTTCTAAAAATTTATCTTCCTTATCCAAGAATTTTGCATCTCTTTAGTATGTTATTTCTAATTTCTTTCCTATTAGGTTTTCCTTCTTTATTTGTTCTCTTAATGTTAGAAACATTTTCTATGCATATACATAAGGTGAAGAATTTCTAAGGACTATATTTCCTTAGATATCTAAAATATTGTCTAATAAATTTTATTTCCTTAATTAAATTTTTTATGTACCTTTATCAATAAAAGAAACGAAATTAGGGATGTTACATGTGGTGCCTATCAGTGTTTTATATGTTGTTCTGTAAGCCCATAATGCATCATCAAGTTTGAGAGACCAATCTTTTCTTGCTTTTGATATAGTCTTCTCCAAGATTGCCTTGATTTCCCTATTGGATATCTCAACTTATCCACTTGTTTGGGGATGATAAGCTAGAGCAATTTTATGAGTGACTCCATATTTCTTCAAGAGATTCTTAAATTGTTGCTCAGTGAAGTGGGAACCACTATCACTTATTACAGCTCGGGGTACTCAAAATCTTGGAAAAATCACTCTCTTGAAGAGCTTGGCAACCACTATAACATCATTAGTGGGAGATGCCACTGCTTTTACCCACTTAGACACATAATCTGCAGCTACTAGGATATACTTATTCCCACACGAGGATGGAAAGGGGCCCATGAAATCAATACCCCAAACATCAAATATTTCTACTTCAAAATACTGTTTAGGGGCATCTCATTCCTCTTTGATATATTGCCAATTATTTGACACTGATCACAGACTTTTACAAAGGTATGCATGGTCCGTGTATACAATGACTTCAGATCCCAGCAAATATTGGCAGAATTTGTCAATTACAAACATGATGAGTGAGTTTTATACTCATAAATTAAATATTTTCATCTTATCTTTTTGCCATAATTAAGCATAAATCTCCCTTACTTGTCTTTAGTTTTGTGTATTTCTTACAGATGGAGAGAAGAATAGAAAATGGACCCAATTGGAGGAATCAATGCTAAATTGTGGTTCTTTGGGAATGATGTCTATAAATCAAGCAGATAAAACAAATTCATTAAGGATAACTGAGTAAGGAGCATTATCATATTGACTCTTGAGATGAATCCTAATAGATATATGCACAAATTTATTCTTTATTTATGATCACATTTCCAAAAGAACTAAAACATAAAGATTCAAGGCAAAGCACCTAATGTTAAGAATATGTTTGCTGTTTATAGTCCAGCCCAACCTTGCTGCAATACTTAGGCCATATCTCAGAAAATACATATCCAATATGTATGAAATTTGGTAGGTGTATATCTGACACAATTGGGTACAACTTTCATGTTCAAGTGGTCATATAATTCAGACATTAAAAGGGCCAAAAGTGGGCTAGAATAGAATCTGTCTGCTGCTGCAGTCCAGCCCGACTTTACTCTAGTATTTTGACCATAAGTCATAGATTACGTATCCAATTTGTCTTGACGAAAAGATAATGTAATTTTCTACAACATTCATGTTGGTGGAGTCAGCAAATTAGGCTGATTGGAAGAAGATATTCAAGGTACAATTTTGGTGCACATGATGGAATCCAAATTGTCAACTTTGTACAACTTCCTACCTAACAATTTTGACAATTATGACACCTACTACACCTAATTGTATCTATAAATAGAGGGCTTGAGGAGTGATTTAAGAGTTTTTGGAGAGAGCTTGAGAAAGCTTTGTTAGAATTTTACGTACTTGTAATGTTCTTTCTTTAGACATTTTGTATTTTTCATTTTCTTTTGTAATATTATCATGTTTCTTCATCTCTCATTTTACTTTCTTGCCTTAATTATGGAGAACTAATCTCCTAATGCTAAGATGAAAGGGTGAAACTCTTGGTATAAAAATAATAATTCATTTAACTCTTAATTTTAATGTTTATATTTGATGTTGTATTTACCTCCTCCTTTTCTTATGTTATGTTTTACTGGCCAGCTAAGCCACCTACTTCTTCTTCTTGTTTAATGGCTGGCTTTGCTGTCTACTTCTTATTTTAATTGCTTTTGGTTGGCTTTGCCACCTATTTTATTTTATTTTATTTTGTTATGTTAATTAGTTTTCTACTTTTTTCATTTTCTGCATAAGTTAATCTTGTAATATGTGAATTTTGATATATTGTAGATAATTTTTGGCACAATTTATGCTTGAATCTATTTACAAGTTATTTTTTGCATCTTTGTATTTTTAATCTTGTAAAGTGTGAATCTTGATACATTGTAGACAATTTTTGGCACAATAAAGACTTGAATTAGTCTTGATTTATTGTAAACAATATGATAATTGGTACAATGTACGCTTAAATCCATTTTACAAGAGTGTTTTATATATTAGTAATACAATAAAAAGGAGGTAAATATAATTCATGTATAAACAAAGATGAGTTTAAATTAACATATCTTCCGATTGGAAATTTATTCATGTAAGGATTTTAATTGAGTAACAAAAGAGTTAAATTTATCTTTATTTGAAATACCAAGAGTGGATCCCCTAACCTTAACATGCTTCTTTACCTTAAATACATCTTCATTTAATTTCAGTATATTAGTTCGTTGCATATTTTGTTCAATATTTCTCTCACAAAACAAGACGTTGGCAATTAGGTTAGAATTATTTATTTTGAATCTAAATTAAAATTTTCTCTCAATTGGCAATCCTTGTGGGATCGACCTTGCATACCACTAAATCTATACTCCAATAGATTCGTGCACTTACGAGTTTTAATTAAAACAACAATAAAACACTATTACTAGGAGCTCCTTTTCTGTGGTGGAATAGTTGACCTGGACTTCATCCAAAGTCTTGCTGGCATAGTAAATAACATAAGGCTTTTTATCTCTTCTTTGCCTAAGTACAGCTCCTACAGCATAGTCACTTGCAACACACATGATCTCAAAGGGTAGGCTTCAATCAGGAGGTTGGATGATTGGTGCAAATATTAGTACCTCCTTTAACTTGCAAAAAGTACATAAACAGTCATTATCAAATAAAAAGGGAGTGTCCTTAATAAGCAAATTAGTTAAGGGTTTAGAAATTTTGGAGAAGTCTTGAATAAATCTTCTGTAGAAGTCTGCATGCCCAGAAAAACTCCTCACTTCCTTAACATTAGATGGTGGTGGAATTGTCTGGATTGCCTCAATTTTAGCTTTGTCCACCTCAATCCCTCTCTCAGACACCAAGTGTCCAAGTATTATTCCTTCCTTTACCATAAATGTCATTTTTTCCAGTTTAGTAATAGGTTGACTTCTTCACATCTTTTAAGTACCTGTGTCAAATTATTTAGAAAATTATTAAATGAGATACCATAGACAGAAAAATCATCCATAAATACTGATGAGTGAGTTTTATACTCATAAATTAAATATTTTCATCTTATCTTTTGCCATAATTAAGCATAAATCTCCCTTACTTGTCTTTAGTTTTGTGTCTTTCTTACAGATGGAGAGAAGAGTAGAAAATGGACTTAATTGGAGGAATCAGAGCTAAATTGTGGTTCTTTGGGAATGATGTCTATAAATCAAGCAGATAAAACAAATTCATTAAGGATGGCTGAGTAAGGAGCATTATCAGATTGTCTCTTGAGACGCATCCTAATGGATATATGCACAAATTTATTCTTGATTTATGATCACATTTCCAAAAGAACTAAAACATAAAGATTCAAGGCAAAGCACCCAATGTTGAGAATATGTTTGCTGGTTGTAGTCTAGCCCAACCTTGCTGTAGTACTTGGGTCATAGCTCCGAAAATACATATCCAATATGTATGAAATTTGGCAGGTGTGTAGAGGAAACAATTGGGTACAACTTTCATGTTCAAGTTGTCAGACAATTCGGACACTAGAAGGGCCAAAAATGGGCTAGAATAGAATCTTTCTTCTGCAGCGGTCCAGCCCGACTTTGCTCTAGTATTTTGACCATAAGTCACAAATTACGTATCCAATTTGTCCACGATTTGTCTTGACGGAAAGCTAACGAAATTTTATACAACTTTTATGTTGAAGGAGTCAGCAAATTCGGCAGATTTCAAGACGATATTCAAGGCTCAATTTCGGTGCACATGATGGAATCCAAATTGTCAACTTTGTACAACTTTCTACCTAACAATTTTGACAATTACCACACCTACCACACTTAATTGTATCTATAAATAGAGGGCTTGAGGGGTGAGTTGGGGAGTTTTTTGGAGAGCTTTGGATAGAGCTTGGGAAAGCTTTGTTGGAATTCTACGAACTTGTAATGTTATTCTCTCTTTAGACATCTTGTATTTTTCATTTTCTTTCGTAATATTATCATGTTTCTTCATCTTTCATTTCACTTTCTTGCCTTGATTATGGAGAACTAATCTCCTAATGCTAAGGTGAAAGGGTGAAACTCTTGGTATGAGAATAATAATTTATCTAACTCTTAATCTTAATGTTTATCTTTGATATTGTATTTACCTTCCTATTTCTTTTCTCATAATTATTTCTTAATGGCTGGTTTTATCATACCGCCGATTTCTTGTTATGTTATTACTGGTTTTATTAGACCGCCTATCTCTTATTATTTTCATGGTTGGCTTTGCCACCTACTTTATTTTATTTTACTATTGGTTGGCTTTGCCACCTATTCTATTTCATTTTATTTTGTTATGTTAATTAATTTTCTACCTTTCATTTTTTGCATAAGTTAATCTTGTAAAATGTGAATTTTGATATATTGTAGACAATATAATGATTGGCACAATTTATGCTTGAATCCATTTACAAGTTATCTTTTGCATCTTTGTATTTTTAATCTTGTAAAGTGTGAACCTTGATACATTGTAGACAATTTTTGGCACAATAAATACTTGAATCACTCTTGATTTATTGTAGACAATATAGTGATTGGCACAATGTACACTTGAATCCATTTTACAAGAATGTTTTAATTATTAGTGAGAAGGTAAATATAATTCATGTATAAACAAAGTTGAGCTTAAATTAACATATTATCTGATTAGAAGTTTATTCGTGTAAAGATTCTAATTGAGTAATAAAAGAGTTAAATTTATTTTTATTCGATATACCAAGAGTGGATCCCCTAACCTTAGCATGCTTCTTTACTTTGAATACATCTTCATTTAATTTCAGTATATTAGTTCTTTGTGTAATTTGTTCAATATTCCTCTCACAAAATAAGACATCGGGAACTAGGTTAGAAGTATTTATTTTGGATCTATATTAGAATTTTCTCTCAATTGGCAATCTCTGTGGGATCGACCTTGCATACCACTAAATCTATACTCTAATAGATTCGTGCACTTGCGAGTTTTAATTAAAACAACAACAAATACTTCCATTATATCTTTAATAAAGTCTGAGAAAATAGCCATCATACACCTTTGGAAAGTGGCTGGTGCATTGCATAATCCGAATGGCATTATTCTATATGCAAAGGTGCCATAAGGACATGTGAACGTTGTCTTTTCTTGGTCATCTGGATGGATAGGGATCTGAAAGAATCCTGAATATCCATTCAGATAACAAAAATGTGAATGTTTAGCCAGTCTTTCCAACAATTGATCAATAAAGGACAAAGGGAAGTGATCCTTACGGGTGGCCTTATTTAATTTTCTATAATCAATGCACATACGCCAACCCGTAACAGCTCTAGTAGGAATTAATTCATCATGGTCATTCTTAATAACAATCATACCTCCCTTCTTAGTAACTACATGAACAAGGCTTACCCGCTCATTATCTGAAATAGGATAGATAATACCTGCATTAAGCAATTTGAGCACTTCCTTCTTGACTACCTCTTTCATGTTTTGATTTAGTCTCCTTTGGTGCTCCCTAGAAGGTTTATGATCTTTATCAAGTATAATACGATACATGTAAACAGATGGACTAATCCCTTTTATGTCATCAATGCTATACCCAATCACTTTCTTAAACTTTTTGAGCACATCCAATAACTTACCAATTTCTTCAGCTTTCAAATTAGCATTCACAATTACTGGATATGAAGAGTCAGGGTCCAGAAATTCATACCTTAAATTGGATGGAAGTGGTTTGAGTTCTACTTAGGTGCCTTGATTTCCGTAATAGTTATTGATTTTTGATTGAGATCCAATTCCAGCTTTTCAACTTTTGCTTTTGAGGTAAGCATGGGACTCTCATCAAGCATTTGAGCATATGCATCAGCTTCTACCTGTTTAGCATAAGAAATAAGACTATCCACAAGGAAAAGCTCAAGTGCGTCAGTAGAACAAAAACTTACTGCATTATTAACAATATTCTGCTCAATTACGTCAATCATGCAGCAAGAATCACCTAAAGATGGGCATTTCATTGCATCATTTAAATTGAACTCAATCTTTTCATCCCCTACATTCAAGGAAAGCTTTCCATCTTTTACATTGATAATTGCACCTGTAGTGGCTAGGAAAGGCCTTCCAAGAATGATGGGGATTTGGTTATCTTCCTCCGTCTCTAAAACAAAAAAATAATAGGTTTGAAGAATTTACCTTCCTTTAGAGGAACATCCTCTAATATACGTACTAGATGAGTAACGTATCGGTCCGCTAACTGGAGAAAAATAGTAGTAGGCTTTAAATCTCCCATTTGGAGCTTCTTGTATATTGATAATGGCATAAGACTTATACTTGCTCCAAGGTCACACAAGGCTCTAGTAATGTGAACATCTCTAATGGAACAAGGTATAGAGAAGCTTCCAGGATCATTGACTTTAGGAGGCAATTTATTCTGGATCAATGCACTACACTCTTCAGTTAATGCAACTGTGGCATACTCCTCAATCTTGCTTTTGTTATAAAGGATTTCCTTCAAAAATTTTCGCATAAGAAGGCATCTGAGAGACAACTTCTAAGAATGGAATATTAATGTGCAGCTTTTTCAGCACATCAAGGATTTTTCCATATTGCTTTTCTAATTTGGCTTTAGCTAGTCTTTAGGGGAAATGAACTGGTGGCTTGTACGGTTCAGAAGCCACATATTTAGGCTTCCTCTTTCCTTTCACTAACTTACTCTTCTTCTATAGTTGCTTGTTCAGGCACATCTCTCAATTCTTCCTCCTTATCTTCCTCTTTTTCCACTGAGTCACCCAATTGCTTACCACTTCTCAAAGTGATAGCCTAGCAATGTTCTCTTGGATTCTCAGGTTGGCCAGGAAATTTGCCAAAGTTCTTGTTAGATAGGCTTGCTTGTTGTGCTATCTGAGTTTCCAGCATCTTACTATGGGTAGCAAGCGAGTCAACCTTAGAGACTAAATCTTTTATAGCCTCATTCATTGAGTGGTGCTGGGCTCTGAATTTATCATTCTGTTTACTCTGTGTAGTGATGAAATTCTCCATCAGAGCCTCTAGATTTGACTTTGGCTGAGGAGGTGGATTGAAGGGCCTTTGATTCTAAAATCCTGGAGGTTGCCTAAAATTATTATGAGGCTGATTCACAGTAGGCTTGTATGAGTTTTGAAATTTGAAGTTGGTCACTACTCTTATCTCAAAGAAGCTAATCATCAATGGGTTTAGTATAGATTGTGATCATAGATCCAAGATTAAAGAGGGTCAAGCTCACGACCAATACTTACAGGATCACAAAGAACAAGAGTTTAGGACTAAGATCTTGCATGAAGCACCTCAGAGTAAGTACACAGTCCATCTTAGATCCCCTAAAATGTATCAAGACTTAAAGAAGATGTACTGGTGGCAAAGGATGAAAAAGGACATTGTTGAGTTTGTGGCGAAATGTTTAATTTGTTAGAAGGTGAAGGTAGAGCATCAAAAGCCAGCAGAATTTCTACAACCTCTTGAGATCCCTAAATGGAAACAGGAAAGTACTTTGATGGACTTTCTGGTGGGCTTACCTAAGACTTCAGTTGGACATGATGCTATTTGGGTAATAGTTGACATATTAACCAAATCTGCTCACTTTCTGCCCATAAAAATTAACTATTCACTAGACAAATTGGCTCAGTTATACGTCCAGGAAATAGTTAGACTATAAAAAATTCTCTTAAATATCATTTCTGATAGAGATTTGAGGTTCACGTCCAGGTTTTGGAAGGAGTTATAGGAAGCTTTTGGAACCTAGTTGTAGTTCAGTACTGCCTACCATCCTCAGACTGATAGGCATACAAAAAGGACCATTCAAACCCTAGAAGATATGTTGAGGACCTGTGTGATAGAGCAAGGTAAAGGATGGGATAAGTACCTACCTTTAGTGGAGTTTTTTTTAGAATAATAGCTATCACTCTAGTATTAAGATAGTCCCCTACGAAGCTTTATATGGTAGGAAGTGCCGATCTCTACTATGTTAGTTTGAGGTAAGAGAAAAGAACTTCCTGGGTCCTGATCTAGTTCAACATACCACTGAACACATCAGGATGATACAAGACAAAATACTTATAGCTTAAAGTTGGCAAAAGAGTTACTATGATAAGAGACATAGACCTCTGGAGTGTGAGGAAGGAGACCATGTAATTCTAAAACTTTCCACGAAAATTGGAGTTGGTAGGTCTCTTAAGATGGTAAAGTTAAGTCCATAATTTTTAGGGCACTACCGAATTCAGAAGAAAGTAGGGACATCAGCATATTAAGTTGTCCTCCCACCTAATTTATCCAAACTACAAAATTCTTTTCATGTATCACAGCTCTGAAAGTATCTTCTTGATTTGGGCTGCATTATGGGAATTTTCTCTATCTTCTACACAGAGCACGGCCTGGCCGTGCTTCATGCACACTAAGCATGTCCTGCCCATGCTTCAAGATGCTAGGATCAGAATTTGCCAATTTCTTCAGGGTTGCCTCCTTGCTTCCTCTTCAGCATGTTCCAAGTCCATATGACTCCTGTCATGAGTGTTTTCCCTTGCTTCTTGGCCTTTTTTGCTTACCTACAAGCAGAAAACTAACCAAAGCAGTATCCAGAGCAAAGCATAACCAAAAGCAGGAGAATAATCACAAGTTTACTTTAGATTAGGGGATAAAATATAGCCATTAAGTACTCAAAATTTTCTTTTATTAACTTCCCTATGCTTAAACCTTTGCTTGTCTTCAAGCAAATAACATGCCATATCAGTATGAAGGGGGATGATGCATTCAAACTCTAGAGGATAGAAAAGTGCAATGTAGGTAATTTTTCACTCAATCAGTGTGCACACAATAAATATATGAATAGATAATTACTAGATAGTCTTTGTTCTTCTAAAACTAAACCCAAATTCTTTTATTATATATCTGATTCTAATGTTACCATTGAATGTATGCATCAAATTGATTTTTTAAGACACTCAAGTAGGCCACCTTATCTTTTAGTTCTCCCTATGTTGCCTTACCCTTATTTATATTTTTCTCATTCAATTTCTTTTATTTCTCATCATTCATTTTTTTTCTTTTCTCTTTTTCTTTTGTCTATTTCATTCATCATTTTTTTATATAGAAATATGTAGTGAGTGTATTTTATGCTCTATCTCACTAGGGTAAAGGCAACTTGGTACTCATACTAGGGCCTTTTTGGTGCCTTGAAGGAGTACTCAAAGTGAAAACTTTTTGGGTTAAAAATGCATACAATTCACAACACAATAGGAGAGATATTTTTCAAAAAAGTAGAGGTTTAATCCTAGAAGAGAGAGACTAAAATTTAAATTACCTATTTCATATCTTATTGTGCATCACATGTTCATGAGCTAAAATTAACCTATGTTACATCAATTTATCTCTAAAACAACAAACTATATGATTATGCAAAAAAAAACAAGAGAGATTCAGCCAATAATAACTAAAAAATCAATTAGAAAAACCACAAGCCTAAAGTCTACTCCCCCATGCTTAAACTTGACATTATTCTCAATGTTAGTAATAATGAAAGTACAGGCAAAGGGAGAAGTAACTTACTTGCTTACTGGTCTTTTAGAGGTGGTGGAGGTTCAATTAAGTTCAAAAGGGAAGTGGGATAAGCAGGATCAAAATCCAATTATCACACTAATGTAGCCAGATAAGTATGGTAGTTAATTGCCAAATCCAAACTTAGGATGGTAATGTGAAAGAAATCAGAGGATAGATAAATTGCCTATTTCAAATCCAAAATAATGCAAGCTAGCAGAATTCTATCAGATATTCAATATGTTCTAAACAATGCTCTTGTGCAATTGGATCAAATCAAAACAATATGGTTAAACCAGAAATCAACTCAAAGCAAGTTGCTCATTCAGTGCAAAGGCAGGTTAAATTTAGTTAAAGTACAATGTAATTTCTAGGCATAAAATAAGCAACATATAATTTCCAATGGTGCATAAATTTTCCTAAAAAACTAGTGAAATAAGCTAATCCACTTGCAAGAGTCAATAAGAGCATTCTAGAAATTCTACCACATGCAAACCAGATAATGGAAGATGAGCAATTTAAAATAACAGTATATAGGTTCTGATATAGCTAAATCTAGTCAATATTCAAGGCAAGATTTAGAGCAATGAAAAATCCTTAAGGAATATTGAATATTGAAAAATGCTAATTCAGTAAAATTCCTGAAGAGTTTTTTAGTTCCAAATAAGGCAGATTGTGAATAAGCAAAGATTAGCATGAAAACTTATCCAATTAGGCAAAACTATCCAGCATTACATGTCTATTCAAGGGCAGAAATTTGGCAACAAATATTCTCAATTCAAGATAAGCGAAGACCATAAAATTTCAATGCAGCAAATCCAACAAATTGAAGCTCAATTGCAGAAAGCAAAACAAACCAATTCAGAAAGCAAAACAAATCAATTTAGAAATTTAAACCAGTGCAATCACCAATTCAAAATGTCCAATCCAGAAATTTAAACAAATAGCATGAAATCAGAAAATACCTAGATGGAGGTTTGTTGGAGATGCAGCAAAGAGCATCTAGCAATTCAATGCAGTATGAGTTGTTGCGGTGGAATATGGAATTGGGGGCTTCGGGTTGTTGGTGCAGTGAAAAAAGGTGTGGGTTGAAAATTGGATTTAGGTGCAGGGATGGAATGCACAGGATGGCTGGGATTTTCTGGGTGTGTGTGTGTTGCAAGGGCTTCGGGTTGGCTAGAGTGAAAGGAAGGAGTGGGTACTGGAATGGTTGCAGAGGGAATAGGCTGAGATTGTTTAGGGAAGGAATTTCTAGGTTTGGGAAGGTTGGGATTTGGGATGGAGATGAGGACACAGGAGAGGGAGAAATTTTGGGGATGTAGAAGTAGGGGAATGGTAGAGAGGAAGGGGACTTCGAGTTATAGGGGGAAGGGATTTTTGGGTTATGGGAGAATGTTGATGCAGAGGAAATTTTCTAGGTGTGGGGAATGGGTGAAAACGTAGAACAGGAGAGGGGATTTCGGGTATGGAGATAGGTATTGGGGGTGGAGAAGGAGATGGGAGGTCACGGGAAAGGGAATTTGAAGTGGAACTTGGCTAGGAGAATGAAGGGAAGAAGGGAGAAGAGAGCACGACTATGCAGGGAAAAAGACACGAGCAAAAAGAACCATGAAGCATGGAATGAACACGGGGAGAAAATGGTGAAAAATCAGAAGAAAAACAGACCTAGGCCCGAAGCACGGTCGTGCTTCGGGCTAGTGCTCAAATTCCCTAGAGAAAGCCCCATGTTTAGAAACACAGGAAGGAAGTTCTTGCCCAAAACTCGAAGCACGGTCGTGGTAGGAGACATGGCCTAGCCGTGCTTTACATTGGAATCCCAAAACTTTTGGATTTTTCCTGTGGTTGCTGGCATGGGATGGGAGTGTTTGGTCTTGGAGTGAGGCACGGCCATGTACTATGACATGGCTTGCTTGTGCTTGGCATTGGAAGTGCCAAAATCTCCTGGTTGTTGGCCTCTGCTTGAAGCACGAGTATGCTTTGTGCCACGGGCTTCCCGTGTTTGGTGCTAGAACTCAATTTTCTTCAAAATTTACTGTAGTTTTTTATTCTCTTTGATTTCCTTTGATTTTCATACTTTTATATAACTTTGGGCATATGGGAATTTACCTATAAAATATATGGAAACACTCATAAAACCTATAACCTAAGAAATCAACTAAAATTAAAGATAAAAACAAAGCCAAAAACAATGAAACTAAACAAAAAGAAACTCAAAAATTAAAATGTGGGTTGCCTCCCACAAAGCAATTGTTTAAAGTCATTAGCTCGACTCCTTTTCATGCTTTCCACTCAAGGAGGCTTGAAGAGAGTTTGAATAACTCTCTTTGCTATCCATTGCCTCTTAGTATAATGCTTGAGACTTTATGTAATGGCCTTCAAAGTTCCTTTTAGCTCATTCCTTTCTTCCTTAGCTCCATTGAGGTTAAGAGGAGGTGGCTTAGGTTCTACCTTTGTATCTTTCACTTCCTCCTTAATTGCTTGCTTTTCTTCCCCCTGTTTGACATAATCACAAGAACTTTCCACAAAGCATAACTCAAGTGGGTCAGAAGGACGAAAGTTCATGATATATTAATCCATGTTTGATTTAGGTAAACCAATCATACAACAAGATTCATTTAGAGATGTAGAGTTCATAGTATCATTCAAATTAAATTCTACTTTTCATCCTCAACATTCAAAGAAAGCTTTCCATCTTTTACATTTATATTGGCACCAGCCGTAGTTAGGAAAGGCCTTCCAAGAATGATGGAGATTTTGTCATCTTCCTCTATCTCTAAAATAACAAAATCAATAGGTATGAAAAATTTACCTACCTTTAGAGGAACATCCTTTAAAATACCTACCGAATGCTTAATGGATTGATAAGCCAAATGAAGAGAAAGGGTGGTAGACTTCAAGTGACCCATCTGAAGCTTCTTGCAAACTGAAAGAGGCATGAGACTCACACTTGCTCCAAGATCACATAAAGCTTTGTCAATCTTTATGTCTCCTATATAGCAAGGAATTGAGAAGCTTTTGGGATCCTTAAGTTTTTGTGGCAGTTTATTCTAGATTAATGCACTTGATCCCTCTATTAATGCCACAACATAATGCTCTTCAATTTTCCTTTTATTTGAGAGGATATCTTTTAAAAACTTCGCATATGAAGGAATTTGGGAGATGGCTTCTAGAATATAATATTAATGTGTAGATTTTTCAAAATATCTAGGAACCTCCCAAACTGTTTTTCTAACTTAGCCTTAACCAATCCTTGAGGAAAAAGGGATTGGTGGCTGGTAAGATGCAGGAGCTACATATTCGGGCTCTTTTTCCTTCTTTTCCTCTTCTTCTGGTTCCTCTTCTCTTCTCTTCTCAGATTCAGCATGAGGTTCATCTTATTTTATCTCCCTACTTCTCTCAAATTCAGCCAATTGTTTCCCACTTCTCAGGGTAATGGCATTACAGTGCCCTCTAGGGTTCTCAGTTTAGTCTGAAAATTTGCCAAAGTTCCTATTAGATAGGCTTACTTGTTGTGCTATCTGAGTTTCTAGCATCTTATAATGAGTATCAAGTGAGTTAACCTTAGAGGTTAAATATTTTATAGCCTTATTCATTGAGTGGTGCTGGGCTCTGAACTTATCATTATGTTTTGTCTGTGTGGTATTAGAGCCTCCAGATTTGAATTTCGCCGAGGAGGAGTATTAAATGGCCTCTTATTTTGAAATCTAGGAGGATACCTAAAATTATTCTGAGGCTAATTCACACTAGGCTTGTATGAGAGATTCGAGTAGTTCCTCTAACCTGGATTGTAGGTGTTGTTGTAGGGATTGTTTTTTGGTTATTATTCACAAAGTACACCTATTCACAATCCAGAGGTGTAGAGTTTCCAAGCTGCCATTCATTGGCCACATGACCAACACCTCCACAAATCTCACATGCAGAATATGGAGAGGAACCAACATCATTGATGCTTAATTTATCTAATTTCTAAAACTAGGCATCAACTTTAGAAGTTAGATGATTAAATGCATCAACTTCATACATACCTGATGGTTTTCTTGGCTACCTCTCACTACACCATGAGTAATGATTTTGAGCCATATCTTCAATCAGCTCATAGGACTCATCCACTGTTTTATTCATCAAAGCTCCTCTAGCTGCAGCATTCATAGACATACAAGTGTTGTATATAAGTCCATTGTAGAATGTATGGACTATGAGCCACTTCTCCAACCCATGGTGTGGGTATATTCTAAGGAGCTCTTTAAATCTCTCCCAAGCTTCATATAGTGACTCACCATCTTTCTAAGCAAAGGTAGTGATTTGATTCCTAAGATAAGCTATCTTACTTGGTGGGAAGTATTTGGACAAGAAAGCTTGAGAAAGCTGCTGCCATATAGTTATTGACCCCGATGGAAGGGAATACAACCATGCACGAGCCTTATCCCTCAGAGAGAATGGGAACCGTCTCAGTCTAATGGCATCAGAGGATACTTTATTCATCTTCAATGTGTCACAATATTCTAAAAAGACTGATAAATGGAGATTAGGGTCTTCAGTAGGCGACCCTCCAAATTGATTCTGCTGAACCATCTGCAGAAGAGAAGGCTTCAACTCAAAGTTGTTAGCCTTAACAACTGGTCAGACAATACTAGGATTCAAGCCTTGAGCATCCGGGGCGATGAAATCCTTAAGAGAATGGTTATCTCTCTCCACCATGGTAGGAGAAAAATGTTCTTGCTATTGTCTTCTTCCCCTTCGTAGTGTGAATTCAATCTCTGGATAAAATTCAGTGACGATCTCATGTTGTCTTCGCATAAAGGAGAAACACACCTATAAAGGAAGAAAAGAGACAAAAATCAGCAAGATAAAATTATGTAGAAAAATTAAAAGGAAGTGATCTAGTCTTGCTATTTCACAATATATCTAATATTGACGATTGTTCCCAGGCAATGATGCAAAAAACTTCTTGTGTCTGTTTTATAGGTAACCGCAAGCGCACGGCGTAACTATAGCTAGTCTGGTGAGTACGAGTCATGTAACAACTCCATTTATGTAACCAATATTTTTCTATATTTGTAAGGTTCCATGAAGTTATTACCTCTTTACAACTTAACTCAAAATAACATTTATTTAATTAACACAATACTAAGTTTACATACACATCATTAATTTACAAACATCTGTACAAAAGTTTAACATATATATATATATATATATATATATATATATATATATATATATTGGCTCTAATCATCCACGTAGACTACTTTTGGGGACACTAGTGTGGGTGGTGGCACCTCCACTGGAATCTCTATCACATTTATTACAGATATATCTAATATAATTGGTAGTTATTCAAGGTAGGCAGTTCGATCCAATGTACAACAATAATAAGTGTCATGGAGAATAGTTATTGATTATGATATATTGTTGAACCTACTGAGAATTAAATCCCAGTAGGTTCAACAATATATCATAATCAATATAGCTCATCACTTCATGTTTATTAGTATAATCTACAGCAAATACCTTTGGTCACATGAATGCACTTTATTTATGCACATAAAAATCATGCAGTAATGACATGTATGACATGATTAACTATTTTCAGAATATCATATGATGACTATCAATTTATTCTCATATCAAGCTATCCTGGTCAGGGTGAGTATTTTCTACTCTCTGGTACGGGCTTTTCTCGCTCCGTTACGGGTTTTTCTTGCTCCGTCCGACATAGCACACTTCCTCTTTATTTTCTCATTAACATAATCATAACCGTTGGTAGGGCGTCCCCTACTGTTGCACCACACGGATTGCCATGTGACCGTGCTCATTTCTTTTCTTTTCAAAATAATAGCTGATGTGATCATAATTAAGCATGATTTTAATACCTTTTGTTTGATTTAAGTAAAATATAATTAGGAATTAGCTTAGTTTTGTGCTTTGTGTTGTAGGAACAAATGAAGAAGAAAATGGAAGAAAAAGATAAGAAATTCATGGAAAAATGCTACATTTCAGTGATTCCAGACCTTTCAGTACTGTTTTAAGCATATCGCCCTCTTATGAAATCCAATCAAAGTGATTCAGGTGGCTGTGAAAAGATAACACAATAAGATACAACGTTTATGTTGAACACTTGGTCAATTTCTGGAGATTTCATAGCCTTACAGTTGGCACCATTCTCTATTATGCTTTTCGTCTGTTTCACTCATTAACGGTTGGCATTAAATGCAAGGTTATTTTCCCTCATTGCAATGAAAGATAATTTCTTTTCTTTAAAACTCGGTTATTATGGTGTCTAAGTTGTTAGTAGGTTAAAGTAATGAAAAGTTTGAAAAGAATGGACGGATGATGGTCTTATGGTGTTTTGACGAATGTAATTAAGAGAATGAGTGGTGTTGAAGTTCTCGAGGAATAAAATATAGGAAGTAGGATTTAAGTTAGTCTTTGAACTCTTAATTTAGAAATATAGAGAATATTATGAGAACCATGTCCGAAAATAATGTAGGTTATCAAGATATTTGTGTTAAAGGATTATATCATGCTAAATTGAGTCTAGTATTTAGGATGTGAATTATGTTAGAATTATTAGACATGTGTCAATGGTACATAAACGTTATTAAAGGTTTGAAGGATTTATTACTACGTATGTTTAACATATTGATTAAAGGATTTGAGGATAAAAATAGATGATAGATTAAGATGATGATATTCAGGGGATGATATTGATATATGAAAAAAAAATGACTTGATAGAAGTTTAGAATAAGAAAAGATAGTTATCCAATATGAAGTTGAATATGTTCCTTTATGTGTGTGTTTTCTTATATCAACCCATAGATATATCCATGCGGGCTAGAGGATATCAATTGAAGAACTTACGAGTGAAAGAAATCCTTATGGTTAAGTTATATGGCAAAATCACTCAAGTGAATAGACATATTAAAAAGTAAAGATGTTATACAGAAAAGGTATCCCTAATTATTTAGGTAATAAGGTTGGTAACTCTAAATAATTCCTTAATTTCATTCCTTACATGTGGTAGGATGGATTGAAATTCGGGGACCGAATTTCTTAAGGGGGGAAGAATGTAACATCCCGTAATTTTGAGATATTTTCCTTAGAAATTCTTCACCTTACATATATGCATAGAAATGTTCTAATATTAATGGAATAGGTAAAGAAAGAAAACCAAAGAGGAAATATTAGAAATAAACATGCTAAAGAAAGGTGAAATTCTTAGGTAAAGAAAGACAAATTTTTGTGAAGTAAGTAAAGGTCTTAAAATTTCAAGAAGATCGGATTAGGGTAATTTTTCTTAATTTAAGAGCAAAAGTTACTAAGTTTAGTATCTCCACCCGTAATTATGCTTTAACCTATGGACACTTCATATAGAGTTTTTCTACTTCACATGAATTTTTAGCAAGCCAATAGGATAGCCCAAGGAAGAAATAAAACATAGACTTGGACTAGGATATAGAAATTGGACCGGTAGCCCAAAAATCATCAAAATGTGACCAAGCCCATTATGAAAGGTAGAATTTTAACCAAAGTAAATAAAATGGGCAAGAATGAGCCCAAACCCAAGAGGAAAATTAAAATTAAAATAAAATTAAAGTGATGAAATAATGGTGTAATCAAGATTAGGTGACATGGCATTAAGACAAAAAAAAAATTTAGCAAGTGGTGTGATTCTACATTCATCATTTTGGCAAGTGGCATAATAATACAAGGCTTTAGGACAAAAACATCTATATCCTACATTCATAACTTTAGCAAGTGGGTAATAATACATAGCATTATGACAAAACATCATTATCCTACACAAATAATTTTAGTTAAGTAAGGAAAATTCAAGGGCTAGAAATTTGCCACTTAAAAAGGCAAATCTATCATACTTGATTAAGACAAAAGAAAAAGGAAATGAATCCCTAAATCAAAGGGATCTTGCCCCATATCTTAAGAACATATCATCATAATTTTCAAAATACAAATCTCCTTTTTCTATGCATATCTTGACTAAGGAAGAGGAAGACAAGAACATAAGTTGTTTTTTTTCCAAAAATTCAACAAAGTGTATCCTAATTGTGATAAGGTAGACCCATGATCATGAAAGGTGAATTATTTGGTGGTCTATATAAGAAAATCCACCCTTACAACATTAGAATTTCGTCCAAGTGAGGGAGAGCAAAAATAGAAGCAAGGTAGTGTGAGGAAAGGAGAGGAAGAAAGGAAGAAAGAGGAAGGAGAAGTCTAGGGGACTAAGTGCTCCAGGTAAGTTTAACAATATTTCTTTTTGAAGAAAACCTTTGAAACTCATAATATTTATATGAGATTTTGATCTTAGAACTTTGATGATTGGTCATGGATGTTGCTATATCATGTTACATATTGATCTTGCATGTCATGTATGTTTGAATACTTAGGTTGGTGTAGATAGTTCTTCATGGGTATGGCTATGGTTGACAGAATTTTAAGCTTCGGTATTTTAATTTCTTGGAACAATCTATAAGGAATTAAAATAAATGCTTAACATAAGAATTAAAGATATATGTGTCACGGATTTTTATCCACTGGAATCATTCCATTTGGAGTCCATATGAGGTAGCTATGGTCTGATTAGTTGTCAAAGGTCAGAAAATGAATCATCAGGGAAGAATATGTTAGGATAGTTTCGGTAATTTAATTTCTGGGAATTATTGGTAGGGAATTAAAATAAATGGTTAACATAAGAATTAAAGATATGTTTGTCATGGAGTTTTAGCCACTGGAATCATTCAATTTGGAGTCCACATGTGGTAGATATGGTCCGATTAGTAAGACAAGGTCAGAAAATGGTTCATCAGGGAAGATTATGTTAGGACAGCTTTTGTATTTTAATTTCTGGGAATTATCTGTATGGAATTAAAATAAATGGTTAACATGACAGTTATATATCTATGTCGCATGGAAATAAACCCACTGGAATTATGCAATTTGGAGTTCATATGAGGTAGATATGATCCGATTAGTAAGCAGAGGTCAGAAAATGTTTATTCAGGGAAGAGTATGTTATTAATGTTTTAGTTTTTGAATTTATGGGAATATTCTATAGGGACTTAAAATAGCGCGCCAACATAACAATTATAGATATATGTCTCATGGATTTTTATCAACTGGAATAACTCAATTTGGAGTTCCAATTTGGGAGATATGGTCCAATTAGTCAGTAAAGGTCAGAACCTATCTGAGAGGAACTATCCTGTACTTTGAGGGAGTAATATCACCTTTGTTTCTTACTTTTTTGCTACAATGTTCAACATAATAGTTTTAGATAATTGTGTTATCTTGAAATGAACACCAAGATCACCTACATCAGAGTTAAATTGCGGGAGTTATGCTCTGATTAGTAAGAGAAGGTTAGATAGGATGAAAACCTGCATCAAGAAAATAAAGAAAATAAAATTAGTATTTAAAAAAGAAGATGAATCTTAATAAATGACTAGTATAGCCATAGCCATTGCCATTGTATGAACTTCTTACCATCTTAAGTGTGAAATTTTGACATGGAAATATTTTATAAAGTGATATTTGAAATGGTTATGTTCATGGCATGATTACCAATGATTTATGGTAATAGTTATATTTTGATGAACATACTTGTTATTGAAAGCATATTTTTGGCTAACATTGTGAAAAGAAAAGAAATGAGCACGGTCACATGGCAATCTGTGTGGTGCACCAGTAGGGGACGCCCTACCAACGGTTATGATCATGATAATGAGAAAAGAAAGAGAAAGTGGGTCATGTCGGACGGAGCGAGAAAAGCCCGTACCGGAGAGTAGAGGATACTCACCCTGACCGGGGTAGCTTGAAATGAGAATAAGTTGATGGCCATCATATGATATTTTGAAAATAGTTAATCATATCATACATATCATTACAGTATGATTCTTATGTGCATAAATATAATGCATTTATGTGACCAAAGATATTTTCTGTAGTTTATACAGCTGAACATGACGTGATGAGCTTTACTGATGATAATTTATTGTTGAACTTACTGGGATTTAATTCTCACTATATTTCCATATCATGTTCAGAAAAATATTTATGCAGCTTTTGTTTCTAAGGCTCTGGCTTTTAGTGCACATTGGATCGAGTTATTTTATGTTGGGCAGATTTCAGAATCAAATAAGATATTTGTGGTCGAGTTGGCTCAGATCCCGGTGAAGGTGCAACCACCCGCACCTGTATCTCCAAAATTGGTCAACCAAAATAAACAAGATGTAAATATCTATGTGTTTATATGTTATACGTCTGTTTTGATTAATGACATGTATGTGAACTCAATATTGTATAATAATAAAGGAAAAAAAGAGAGGTTGTTACACATTAAGTTCTATGCTAACCACGGAATACAATTAATTGATTTTCTCTTGCCCACTAATTGATTCATTCCTAAAGAACCTTAAACTACTTTCATGATTAAGATATCCCTAATTAACTGTTAGGTTCCTGTATTAATTTTCACCTTTCAGTTCAGCAATTAATATCCTAAGACGTGATAAAACGTTAGCTAGACATTCATCAACTCATACGATCAATGCATAATAGTCAATCTTAATTAACCATGGATAATACAATTAGGGTTCCACAATTTAATTCAATAGTTCAGTATCATCATACCATTAGTGGGATTACCAAAACCTTAGATCAAATCTACTCAAGCATAATAAAATCAGAAACCAAAATCATATTCATTAAGTAAACCATTAAAGTCCAATACAATCTAAAAGAAAGAAGTAGAAGAAGAAGTAAGTGCAGAATAGAAAGATAAAACATGGTTTGCAGAATATAATATAGATATAATGCTGAATCAATCTCAAATCTAACCTAAGAACATGAAAGTAAACATTAATTCTACTTTAAACCTAATCTAATGGTATTTTCTAAGCCTAAAACTGAGTAAAAGTGAGTATGAATGAGTCTGGATCCTATTGGCTGCACTTCCCCATGTATTTATAATAACTTGGCTGCTCAAAACCCTAAAAATCACGTGGTGTACAGACACGAAGCATGGTTGTGCTTCATGACACGGCCTGGTCATGCTTCAGGCTGGATTCTAGGAATTTTCTCCATCTTCTACATAGAGCACGGCTTGGCCGTGCTTCATGCACACCAAGCACGACTTGCCCATGCTTCAAGCTGCCATGCTCAGAATTTGCCAATTTCTTCACGGTTGCCTCCTTGCTTCCTCCTCAGTATGTTCCAAGTCCATATGGCTCCTCTCATGAGTGTTTTCCCTTACTTCTTGGCCTCTTTTGCTCACCTACAAGCATAAAACAAACCAAAGCAGTATCTAGAGTAAAGCATAACCAAAAGCAGGGGAATAATCATAAGTTTACTTTTGATTAGGGGATAAAATATTATCATTAAGTACTTAAATTTCCCCTTTATCAAGATGTAGATGCTAAAGGAGTTTTAAAATTTGAAGTTAGTCACTACTCTTACCCCAAAGAAGCTAATCATCAATGGGTTTAGTATAGATTATGATCTTAGTTCCAAGATTGAAGAGTCACAACCATTACATACAGGATCACAAAGAACAAGATAATTTTTCTGCCTCGGAAGATGGAGTAATCATATATCAAGGAAGGGTTTGTGTACCTCAAGAACAAGAGTTCAAGACTAAGATCTTGCATAAAGCATATCGGAGTAGGTACATAGTCCATCCTAGATCCACTAAAATGTATCAAGACTTAAGGAACATGTACTGGTGGCCAAGGATGAAAAAGGACATAGTTGAGTTTGTGGCGAAATGTTTAATTTGTCAGAAGGTGGAGGTAGAGCATCAAAAGCCAGCAAGATTTCTACAACCTCTTGAGATCCCTAAATGGAAATGGGACAGTACTTCGATGGACTTTATAGTGGGCTTACGTAAGACTTCAGTTGGATATGACTTTATTTGGGTAATAGTTGACAAATTAATCAAATCTACTCACTTTCTGCCCATAAAAATTAACTATTCACCGGACAAATTGGCCCAGTTATATGTCCAGGAAATAGTTAGACCACATGGAATTCCCTTAAATATCATTTCTGATATAGATATGAGGTTCACGTTGAGGTTTTGGAAGGAGTTACCGGAAGCTTTTGGAACCCAGTTGCGGTTCAGTACTGCCTACCATCCTTAGACTGACAGGTAGACAAAACGGACCATTCAAACCCTAGAAGATATGTTAATGACCTGTATGATAGAGTAAGGTAAAGGATGGGATAAGTACCTACCTTTAGTGGAGTTTGCTTATAATAATAGCTATCACTCTAGTATTAAGATGGCCCTCTACGAAGATTTATATGGTAGGAAATACCGATCTCCACTATGTTGGTTTAAGGTAAGAGAAAAGAACTTGCTGGGTCTTGATTTAGTTCAACAAACCACTGAACAAATCAGGATGATACAAGAAAAAATACTTATAACTTAAAGTTGGCAAAAGAGTTACTATGATAAGAGACATAGACCTCTGGAGTTTGAGGAAGGAGACCACGTAATTCTGAAACTTTCTCCGACTACTGGAGTTGGTAGGTCTCTCAAGACGATAAAGCTAAGTCCACAATTTTTAGGGCCCTACCGAATTCTGAAGAAAGTAGGGACACCAGCATATCAAGTTGCCCTCCCACCTAATTTTTCCAACCTACATAATGTTTTTCATGTATCATACCTCCGAAAGTATCTTTCTAATTCATGACATGTAATACGAGATGAACCAATCCAAATAAAGGAGAACATGACATATCAACTAGTACTGGTATCCATACTGAACACCGACATGAAGCAATTGAGGAATAAGACCATTCACTTAGTTAAGGTGTTATGAGAAGGTTTGACTCCGGAAGAAACAACTTGGGAGCTAGAAGAAGTCATGAGGAAGAAATATCCACAATTGTTCTTCTTAGGTAATTTCTAAAATTTTGAGGACAAAATTTATTTTAGGGGGAGAGAAATATAACATCCCTAATTTTGTTTCACTTATTAATAAAGGCACATTAATATTTATTTAAGGAAATAAAATTTATTAGACAATTTTTTAGATATCTAAGGAAATATAATCCTTAGAAATTCTTCACCTTATGTGTATGCATAGAAAATGTTTCTAACATTAAGGGAATAAGTAAAGAGAGAAAAACCTAATAGAAAAACATTTGAAATAACATACTAAAGAGAGGCGAAATTCTTAGTTAAGGAAGATAAATTTTTGGGAAGTAAGTCAAGATCTTAAAATTTCAAGAAGATTGGATTAGGGAAATTTTTCCTAATTCAAGAGTTAGATTTCTTAAGTTTAACATCTCCACCCATAGATTGGGCTTTCACCTATGGACACTTCATATAGGATTTTTCCACTTCACATGAGTTTCTAGCAAGCCAATAGGATAGCCCAAGAAGAAAATAAAACATAAACTTGGACTAGGATATAGAAATTGGACCGATAGCCCACAAACCATGAAAATATGACCAAGCCATCCATGAAAGGTATAAATTCAACCAAACCAAAGAAAATAGGTAAGAATGAGCCCAAATCCAAGATGGTAAAATAAGAATCATGTGAGGAAATAATAGTGTAATAATAATCAAGATTAGGTCACATGGAATTAGGACAAAACAACTATATCCTACATTCATAATTTCAACAGGTAGGTAATAATACATGGCATTATGAAAAAAACATCCTTATCCTACACAAATAATTTTAGCCAAGCAAGGGAGACTCAAGGGCTGAAAATTTGCCACCTAAAAAGGAAAACCTATCATACTTGATTAAGATAGAAGAAAAAAAAAGAATCCCTAAATCAAAGGGACCTTGTCCCTTGTCTTAAGAACATTTTATCATAATTTTGAAAATACAAATCTCTTTTTCCTATGCATATCTTGACTAAGGGAGAGGAAGACAACAACATGAGTTGTCTTCCCAAAAAAAAACCAAGTGCATCTTAATTGTGATAAGGTAGACCTATAATTATGAAAGGTGAACAACTTGATAGTTTATTTAAGAAAAACCTACCCTTATAATATTATAATTTCATCCAAGTGAGGGAGACAAAAAACATAAGCAAGGTAGAGAGAGGAGAGGAGAGAAAGAGAGGAGAAGAGAGGAAGGAAGAGGAAGGAGAAGTCTAGAAGAGTAAATACTCAAGGTAAGTTAGCTTAATTTCTACTTGAATCCATATTTTCTATTCATCCTTAGGGTTCAAAACTCACCCTTCTTCTCTTATTTAAGCTGCTAGAAAATTTAAAGGAAGGGAGGAATCTTCCTACTTCCTTCAAGAGGAAACAAGAAAACAAATTCACTAAGTGAGCTATGGAGATCTTTAGGTAGGTTAAACAATATCTTTTTTTGAAAATAAGCTTTGAAATTTGTAACATTCATATGGGATTTTGATCTTAGAACTTTGATGAAATTTATAATATTTGTTACTTTGATGATTGGTCATGGATGTTGCTATATCATGTTACATGTTATCTTGCATATGATGGATGTTTTGAACATTTTAGTTGGTGTGGAAAGTTCTGCGTTGGTATGGCTATGGGTGGCAAAATTTTAGGATTTTTATGCTGCTATTTTTTATCTTTGAATGTGGTGAAAATTTGATGGAAGATGATTAGATGTAAATTAGGAAGAAAATGGAAGAGGATGTAATAAAATGATGAACTAAAACTTTAGTAAAGGTTTGGTTAGGAAACTAGATTTCAGATCACTAAATTTGGAGTCCATATAAGGGAGATATTGTCCGTTTGGTAAGCAATGGTTAGAAAATGGTTAACCAGGGAAGAATATGTTAATAGGCTCTGAAATCACTTAATTTGGAGTCCATATGAGAGAGATATGACTCATTAATGAGTAGAGGTTAGAATCAGTCTAGAATCTAGGGTGGTAAATGTAAGCATTTGTATTTTCGATTTTTTGGGAATAATTTATAAGGAATATGAAGCAATTATAAACATGAAAGTTGTATATAAGTGTCTTAGCTTTTTATAGGCTTTGAAATCACCTCAATTGTAGTTCGTATGAGGGAGATATAGTTAGATTAGTAAGTGGAGGTCTAAACTTACCCGAGAAAAAATAGCATTGAATTTGAGGGAGTAGTAACATTACGGTTTTAGAGGATTGTCTTATCTTTCAATTAACACCAAGATCACCTTAATCATATTTAAAATGAGGGTGTTATGCTTTGTTTAGTGAGAGAGAAAAATAATATATTTTTAAAAAAATAATGTTATAAATAAAAATAATAAATGACTAGTGTATGCCATAGCTATTGCCATTGTATGAACTCCTTACCATCTTAAGTGTGTAATTTTGACATGGAAATATTTTATAAAGTGATATTTGAAAATGATTATGTTCATGGCAAGATTATATTTTACCAATGGTTTTTGGTAATGATTATGCTTTGATGATAAATTATGGCATTTGAGTATAATGAACATACTTGTTATTGAAATCATATTTTTGGCTATTAACATGAAAAGGAAAGAGAGGAGCACGGTCACATGGTGGTCCGTGTGGTGCATTAGTAGCGGACGCCCTACTCACGACTATGATTATGTTAATGAGAAAAGAAAGAGAAAGTGTGTCATAGCGGACGGAGCATGAAAAGCCTGTACCGGAGAGTAGAAAGTACTCACCCTGATTGGGGTAGCTTGATATGAAAATAAGTTGATAGTCATTATATGATATTCTGAAAATAGTTATTCATGCCATACATGTTATTTCTGTATGATTTTCATGTGCATATATAAAGTGCATTCATGTGACCTAAGATATTTGTTATAGCTTATACAAATGAACATGACATGATGACTTATATTAATGATAATTATGATTTATTGTTGAACCTACTAGGATTTAATTCTCACTATCTTTACATATCATGTTCAGAGGATTAGATATGTAGATATTCTCAATGACTGGCTTTTAGGATACGTTGGGTCGAGTTTGCTAAGATCCTAATGAAGGTACAACCACCCGCACCCGTATCCCCAGAACTGGTCAATATGGATGAATAAGATGTAGGGATATATGTGTTTGATTTGTATACAGATGTTGTTAATTAATGATGTGTAAACCTTAATTATGCTTGGTTAAATTAATTGAATGTTATTATGAGTTAAATAGTTAAAAGTAAAGAGGTAATGACTTCATAGTATATATATATATATATATATATATATATATATATAATGGAGTTGTTACATGTTTCCATGTGCACATCCATATTTAACACACCTTGCTACCCCAAAGTCCATCTACAAATGTCTAGAATTCGCAGGTAAGGGTCTCTTACTCTCTTTGTTACCTCTTCCCTGGACATTTCGAGCTGAAGATTGATTCTCCCTTTTCCTTTTCCACAAAGTTTGTCTTTATTTTCCTCTTCTGTAGCTTTCAAACTTTTCTCAAGCAATCTACATTTATTAATTAGAGAAATAAATTCTTGACTTTCCAAGTTCCCCATAACACTTCTGATATTAGGATTCAGGCTTACATCAAAGTTAGCTTCCTTCCATGCCTCATTAGGGTTATATTTCAAATAAGTTAAGAATTTAGCTAACTCCTTAAATTTGAAAATATATTGATCTATCGTTAGACCTCCCTATCGAAGTTGAAAAAACTTATTTTCTTTTTCTGTTGTTATGCTTCTAGGAAAATATTTGTCCAAGAAGGCATTTTGAAATATCTGCCTTGTAATTTGTCTACCTTGATGCACTAATAATTCTTTAGTTCCCCTTCACCAATATTCTATTTCATCTTTTAACATATAAGAGGAAAAAATAAATTTTTTTCTTATTAATACAATGTAACACTTCAAAAATCATTTCCATCTTCCTCAACAATCTCTCAGTAGCCACTTGGTAATAACTGCCTAGAGATGAAAGGGGCTAGCTCTCATAGACTCTGACCACCTAGATTCATTCCCTATTAGTCTTGGATTTCTCCCATTTTCACCATTATTGTTATTATTTTGAAGATGTTGGACAATTTGATTAGTGGTAGAGACCTAGTCTCGAATAGATGAAGTTAAGTTATGTGTAACATCCTTAATTTCGTTTATTTTATTGATAAAGGTACATAAAAAATTTAATTAAGGAAATAAAATTTATTAGACAATATTTTAGATATCTAAGGAAATATAGTCCTTAGAAATTCTTCACCTTATGTATATGATTAGAAAATGTTTCTAACATTAAGAGAACAAATAAAGAAGGAAAACCTAATAGGAAAGAAATTAGAAATAACATACTAAAGAGATGCAAAATTCTTGGATAAGGAAAATAAATTTTTAGAAACAAGTAAATGTATTAAAATTTCAAGAACACTGAATTAGGGTAATTTTTCCTAATTCAAGAACTAGAGTTACTAAGTTTAAAATCATTACCCATACATTGGGCTTTTACCTAGGGACACTTCATATAGAGTTTTTCCACTTCACATAAGTTTCTAGCAAGCCATTGGATAACCTAAGTAAGAAATAAAACATAGACTTGGACTAGGATATAGTAATTGGACCAATAGCCCAAAAATTAAGAAAATGTGACCAAGCCCTCCAAGAAAGGTAGAATTTTATCCAAAGCAAAGAAAATGGGTAGGAATAAGACAATAATGGGTAGAAATAAGCCCAAATCCAAGAGGAAAAATAAAATAAAATAAAATAGATGATGATATAATAATAATAATAAAGATTAGGTTACATGGCATTAAGACAAAAATTTAGCAAGTGGTGTGATTCTACATTCATTATTTAGGCAAGTGGCATGATAATACAAGGCTTTAGGACAAAAACATCTATATCCTACACTCATAATTTTAGCAAGTGGTATGATAATATATGGCATTAGGAAAAAACATTCCTATCCCACACAAATAATATTAACCAAATAATAGAGATTCAAGGGCTAGAAATTTGCCACCTAAAAAGGCAAACCTATCATACTTGTTTAAGACAAAAGAAAATGGAAATGAATCCCTAAATCAAAGGGACCTTGTCCCTTATCTTAAGAACATATCATCATAATTTTCAAAATACAAATCTCCTTTTCCTATGCATATCTTGACTAAGGAAGAGAAAGACAAGAACATAAGTTGTTTGTTTTCCAAAAATTCAACAAAGTGTACCTTAATTCTGATAAGGTAGACCTATGATCATGAAAGTTGAATTATTTGGTGGTCTATATAAGAAAACCCACCCTTACAACATTATAATTTCGTCCAAGTGAGGGAGAGGAAAAAATAGAAGCAAGGTAGAGTGAGAAAAGGAGAGGAAGAAAGGAAGAAAGAGGAAGGAGAAGTCTAGGGGACTAAGTGCTCCAGGTAAGTTTAACAATATTTCTTTTTGAAGAAAACTTTTGAAACTTATAATATTTATATGAGATTTTGATCTTAGAACTTTGATGATTGGTTAACATAAGAATTATAGCTATGTGTGTCACGGATTTGTAGCCACTGGAATCATTCCATTTGGAGTCCATATGAGGTAGATATGGTCCGATTAGTAGGCAAAGGTCAGAAAATGGTTCATCAGAAAACAATATGTTAGGATAGCTTCTATATTTTAATTTTTGGGAATTATCTGTAGGGAATTAAAATAAATGGTTAACATAAGAATTAAAGATATATTTGTCACGGATTTGTAGCCACTGGAAACATTCTATTTGGAGTCCATATGAGGTAGATATGGTCCGATTAGTAGTCAAAGTTCAGAAAATGGTTCATCAGGGAAGAATATGTTAGGACAGCTTCTGTATTTTAATTTCTTTGAATTATCTATATGGAATTAAAATAGATGGTTAACATAAGAATTATAGCTATGTGTGTCATGGATTTTAAGCCACTGGAATCATTCAATTTGGAGTCCATATGAGGAATATATGAGCTGATTAGTAGTTAAAGGTTAGAAAATGGTTCATCAGGGAAGAATATGTTAGGACAGCTTCTGTATTTTAATTTCTGGGAATTATCTGTATGGAATTAAAATAAATGGTTAACATAAGAATTATAGCTCTGTGTGTCATGGATTTTAATACACTGGAATCATTAAATTTGGAGTCCATATGAGGAAGATATGAGCTAATTAGTAGTCAAAGGTCAGAAAATGGTTCATCAAGGAAGATTATGTTAGGACAGCTTCTGTATTTTAATTTCTGGGAATTATCTGTATGGAATTAAAATAAATGGTTAACATAAGAATTATAGATATGTGTGTCATGGATTTTTAACCACTGGAATCATTCAATGTGGAGTCCATATGAGGAAGATATGAGCTTATTAGTAGTCAAAGGTCAGAAAATGGTTCATCAGGGAAGAATATGTTAGGACAGCTTCTGTATTTTAATTTCTGGGAATTATTTGTATGGAATTAAAATAAATGGATAACATAAGAATTATAGATATGTGTGTCACGGATGTTTAGCCACTAGAAGCACTCAATTTGAAGTTCATATGAGATAGATATGGTCTGATTAGTAGGTAGAGGTCAGAACCTATCCGAGAAGAAATAACCTATACATTTAGGGAGTAATATCACCTTTATTTCTTAATATTTCGCTACAATGTTCAACATAATAGTTTTAGATAATTGTTTTATCTTGAAATTGACACCAAGATCACCTACATCAGAGTTAAATTGTGGGAGTTATACTCTGATTAGTAAGAGAAGGTTAGATAGGATGAAAACCTGCATCAAGAAAATAAAAAAATAAAATTAGTATTTAAAAAAGAAGATGAATCTTAATAAATGACTAGTATAGCCATAGCCATTGCCATTGTATGAACTTCTTACCATCTTAAGTGTGAAATTTTGACATGGAAATATTTTATAAAGTGATATTTGAAATAGTTATGTTCATGGCATGATTACCAATGATTTATGGTAATAGTTATATTTTGATGAACATACTTGTTATTGGAAGCATATTTTTGGCTATCATTGTGAAAAGAAAAGAAATGAGCACGGTCACATGGCAATCCATGCGGTGCACCAGTAGGGGACGTCCTACCAACGGTTATGATCAAGTTAATGAGAAAAGAAAGAGAAAGTGGGCCATGTCGGACGGAGCGAGAAAAGCCCGTACCGGAGAGTAGAGGATACTCACCCTGACCGGGGTAGCTTGAAATGAGAATAAGTTGATAGCCATCATATGATATTTTGACAATAGTTAATCCTGTCATACATATCATTACAGTATGATTATTATGTGCATAGATATAATGCATTATGTGACCAAAGATATTTTTTGTAGTTTATACAGCTGAACATGATGTGATGAGCTATATTGATGATAATTTATTGTTGAACTTACTGAGATTTAATTCTCACTATATTTCCATATCATGTTCAGAAAATTAGTTATGCAGATTTTTCTATAGCTCTGGCTTTTAGTGCACGTTGGATCGAGTACTTTATGTTGGGCAGATCCTAGAAGCAAATAAAATGTTTGTGGTCAAGTTGGCTTAGATCCCGGTGAAGGTGCAATAACCCGCACCTGTATCTCCAAAATTGGTCAACCAGAATAAATAAGATGTAGATTTTATGTGTTTGATATGTTGTACGTATGTTTTGTTTAATGACATGTATGTGAACTCTGTATTGTATAAATTAAATAAATGTTATATTGAGTTAAGTTGTAACGAGGTAATAACTTCATGGTATTTTTTTTAAAAAAAAAATTTGATACTTAAATGGAGTTGTTACATTATGTGGGTTGCATCCACACTGTTTGTTGGATTCCTCTTCGGTGGTTAGATATCTTATTGCATTAAAATAAAATAAGTTACTATTGAGGTGATTAGACCCAATAAAAAATTATAAACATTTAATAGTAGCTATACTAATAATTTTTTACCTGTACATATATATATACCCTTACATAATATAACCACACATATTTAAGACACTCTTAAATAGATTTAGATAACTATCCACCCTTCGTCGTTTAGGATCCACCTACTCTAGTACCAACTTTATAATGACTCATTTTTTTAGTAAAATTTCCTTTTCATTTTTATGAATTCTTAGGTTATTACTTTTTTTTTTATTAAATTTGACTACTCATCACCATACTAAAAAAATAAAGAAATATAACAGATAAAATCTTATACATAGTACACAAAAATATATCGGATTGCCATTAAAATTATATTACTATTTACAGCAGGGGTTGTTTCTGTTCTACAAAGACAATCACAAGTACTACCTATCGTACAAAAAGGAAGAGGGTACCTGATCACCCAGCAAAAGTTAGATAGCCTAATATTACTCTAACATTATCGTGTAGCACTATATAAGTATCTAGTCCTTCATATACTGCCCTCAAGATCATAAGGCAAAGGAAGTGGTACATGTGTGGGTACCTCTAGTAAGTTCACTATGAATACATTAGAGATTATTAGGATGTGTCGTAGATATGGAATCTCCAACCATTGTATCTCAATACTCAGTGATAAAAAGATGAAAGGCATCTTACTAGTGATGATCTAAACATAACATGATAATCATAGTGAGAAATAGAGTTCCCAGTAGGTTTAACAATAATCACACACTATTCATAAATATACATGCTATGTGCAGCTGTGTATACTACTGAATAAGAATAGACAATCATGATAGCTAGATGCACAGTTAATATATGTAAGAGGGTATACAAAAGATATCGAATTGCCATTAAAATTAGATTAGTATTTACAATAGGGGTTGTTTCTAATCTACAAAGGCGAGAGGATACCTGATCATCGAGTAAAAGTTAGATAGTTTGATACTACTTTAACATTAGCATGTAGCACTATACAAGTATCTAGTCCTTCGAATATTGCCCATCAGGATCATAAGGCAGAAGAGATGGCACATGTGCAGGTACCTCCTGCAAGTTCACTAGAATACAGAAGAGATAATCAGGATGTACCCCAGGTATGGAAGCTCCAACCATTGTATAACAATAATCAGTTATAAAAAGATGAAAGGCATCTTATTAGTGATGATCTGAACATAACATGTTAATCATAGTGAGAAACAGAGTTCCCAGTAAGTTTAACAATAATCATACACATTATTCACAAATACACATGCTACGTCCAACTGTATATACTACAGAATAAGAATAAATGTTTATGTGTTTCACTAAATACCACAATTGCAGGATGTAACTATAGCTAGTCTGGCAAGTACTAATTATATTATATTGAAATCAATGTATCATCTACTAGTTTTTCACAACATAAACTATCTGAATCAATGAAATTTGAGAGATATTTAATAACAATTCACAAACAATGAAAGTAAACTAGTGATATAATTCAATTATAAAAGGACCTAGGACTAGGGTTAACTACACTTATGATATTCAACAACTAATACAAGTATTTCTAATTGTAATTATTTGGGATAACATTGATTGTTTAGCCTCAATTCATTAATAGCCTCTTTCAAGGTCTAATAACTATACCTAGGTTAATCTAATTTTCTTCTCTTGTGGTTCTCAGTTTCATTTCTAAAGGAGGTTCAATTCTTAGAGGAAATTCAATTCCTAGAGGATCTTCAACTACTTTTGTGATTAATAAACCCCTAATTAATTACTAGGTTCTGGCAATAACTTTCACCTTTCAGTCCATCAGTTATTAACCTAAGATGTAATAAAAATTGGCCAGACATTCATAAACACATAATATGCATAATAGTTAAACTGATCATCCACAAATAATCTTAAAAGGAATTCAACTATTCAATTCTGTATCATTATATCATAAGTGGATTTCCCCAAATCCTAGAATATGATCTACTCACCCATAGAAGTAGAGAGATATAGTAGAAAGATGAAACCCAGTATAAATTTGTGATACAATGCTTGATCCAATGTAAATTGTAACACCCCCAATTTACGAGCAGGTGAAACAAACATTTTTTTTCCACAATTAGATATTTTTTCATAACATGCATAACACTAATCTTTGTCATGGAAATAGATATATATTGGTTCTGTCATGTATATACATTATACAGACCAAGTTATAAATGTCAAAGTAACAACAAAAGTAGAGATCTTGTCTGTAGCGTTCGGATCACACTGTAGAATACAAACACAGAATAAGTCAAAACTTTAACGTAGACTCACCCAGAGAATATGTTACCTAACTGGTCACCTATCTGCAGGATCAGACTCTGTATTCTTATCTGAAAAATGTGAAAATATCGTGTAGTGAGTTTGACAACCCAGTGAGCAGATAATACCTCCTATGACGTCTTAGGTTAACATATGGATGTAATCAAGTTTTAAAATTTGTCACTTAGAAAATACAGTTCAGAAGTACATCCATATGGGACTCGTATTTCAAATATTTTCAAATAAAAGGATATTCAAATATCCAAACCATATTCAGCATGGTATGATCATTAAACAAATGTGTTATGCTCAACTGTATAAACTATAGTAAAATAGTAAGCTTTTGAGATAAAGTTATAAAATTTTAAAATGACCTGCCTCATTTGATTATCTGATCAACCCACACACTCATTTGCTATATAGATAGTGACTCATCGACTACAGTCACAATAGTGATAAGGGAATGTGAGTCCATCACCCATCTGCCTCCTCACATTACCACTGTCACCCGGTTGGAGCGGCCCTCCCTCGGCTCACTCAGGCTAAAAGGGCATCCCCTATTCAGTACCGTCACAAGCCATACAACCCGTCAAGATTCATCCATACATATAAATACATATATATAAATGCATATTCGTCAATGCAATGTAAAATTATCAAGCAACTCGCCATGAGCTTTACGCTTGCCATTAAATCATAATCAGTAACTTTATAGTTTTACAAATCAATTCCATGTGCATAAATATTCACTTTATCATTTAATGAAAGATACATGTGAAATCAGATAAACCATGAGTTTAGAAATCCATTTTCAAAACTATACTATTCTCGAACTATATTCCAAATTATAAGAAATTCAGATAATTTTAATGCATTTCAGAAATATTTTAAAGTGTAAATATCTCATAAACATAATCAAATACATGCTTAAAGATCAAGAAGAGTATAGGGAAAGTCATAGAAATAATCATGTACTTACAAGGTAAGGGCTCCAGATTGAACAACCCCAAAATGTACTTTTCCAATCTACATTTGACTAAATAGACTACAAAAACATGTCCGGAAAGTCCAAAAATCAAGAAAATGACTCCGAAAACTTGGTCACTATTCATGGCCGAAAAAATACTATTCACCAAGAACAAAAAGTTGTCAGATAGCTGAAAATTTTCATATCCTAAGGTTTATCTAGCTCTTGAATCCATCTACGGTGTCGGATTTCCAATTTGAGGTCTCTAAGTAAAAGTTTCAGAGTTTACCTTTTTATGAGATTTTCTACTTCTGATCTACGACAATTCTACGACTGATTTGAGAAATTATTCGATTAAAATCATAGTATTCTCCATCCTGAATCCAGTGGTACCCTTAGTTTAGAGATCGGAGGCCTGTAGACACTCCAGATTTAGAGAGAAAATATGCAGATACTATTTGCACTATTTTACTATTCATTCTCTTCTCGATTTTCTGTCTCCCTTCTACATTCTCCTTTCCCTTTTATTATTTTTTTATATTTTTTTATTATTTAATAATTAAATATTTAGATTTATTTTCATTTTATTTCATATATATTCATATAAATACTATTTTTCATCCTAAAACATCCCAAAAATTTCTAAAAATTTACATTCTCATAAAACTTTAGTTGAACTCTTAAATCATGATTTTTCTTGATAAAAATCTTAATAAAACAAATCACAAAATAAATATCTTTATACATAATAAAAGAAAGAATATTTTTAAAAATAAAACAAATTTATTAAAGGCTAATATAATTATTTTAAGCAAAACAATAATTACTTTAATTAAAAGTAGACTTGCTTTTAGTAAAACATAATCATTTTTAAACAAATAAAAATATATTTGTTTATAGCAAAATATTATTATTTTAAAATAAAAATTACAGGATGTTACATTCTTCCCCCTTAAAAAATTCAGCTCATCCTACCACATGTAGAGAATGAAATCAAGGCATAGTTTGGAGTTACCAACCTTATTACTCAAATAATTGGAGATATCTTTTATGTATATCTTCTTTACTTTCTAATATGTCTCTTCACTTGAGTGATTTTTCCATATAACTTAACTATAGGGATTTTTTTCATCCATAAGTTTTTCACTTGTCGATCAACAATAAACATCTATTGTACCCATAGTTAAGCCAAATTTTTGTCCAATTGAATTTCTTGAAATTAGGTAACATAAGAAGAATCTAATAGGTACTTCCTTAGCATTGATGCAAGAAAGTCTGTATCCACATTACTCAATCCTGATGGCAAGGCTAGGTAATGTATTACTATGCCTACTTTGTTCAAGTTTTCAAAAGATTCTATATAATAGAGCTTAACTTTTTCCTTCTTTCCAAACCTCATTACTTCTTTCATTAGTGAGTCCTTCAAGAATATGTGGTCATCAACTGATAATTTCTAGTGCTCAACATTCATAGTCCTTATAGACTTTTGACCTGTATTAAGTTGCTTGTGTTTTTTTTTCATTCCATTTCACTTTATCAATGACATCTTACCATAAGTCTAACTCCACTGAGTCATAAAAATTTTTTTGTAACACCTTTACTTCAGGCTCTAAATCATCAAATAACACTTAATTATAAGCAAATTCTGTTAAGGGATCTCCCTCCAAACTCCAAGATATGCGCTTGAAGCATACTTTATAAATTAACATCATCGATTTAGGTTAATCATATTTTATCTATTTCTTGATATTCCAAATTAGATTCGAAAAACTTAACCTTATTCAACTCATCCACCTATTAGGAGTCCTACGATGCTTAATGTAAAACCTCAAATAGTGCCATTTGTTTGCAAGGCCTGATAATTACTGATATGGACAAGTTTAACTAAGGATAAATGATTTTCTCCAAAATTTCACCAAAATTCTATAAAGATACCTAAAGCATAGCTTCTAATGTAAAAACACATCATTTAGATTTACTATTAGCTATACTATAATCTAGTTAAGATCCTAAACTTCCTAATTAGCTCTCTTGAAACAATATATTCAATTCTTACTTGCTGACACACCAAACAACAAAAAATATTTAACTTGTATTTTCTTTTTACCATTGTACTAGTACAATTCTTTCATATCTTAGTATATATCCTTATTGTCTCGGGTTATCCATATTCATAACCTATGACTTCCTCTAAAATCTCATTTCTCAACAATTGTTCACACGTGAATTTCTAATTTCAATATAATTCACATCCTAGGTACTAAACTCAACTTAGCATGGTATAAACCTTTAACACAAATACCTTGATCACTTTACATTATTTTCAAACATGGTTCTCAAATTATTCTCCTTTCCCTTCTCAACCACATTAGGTAAACTTAGGTGTTCTTCATACATTAATACTCAATCAATATATACTGTAAACTCATTATTCTTTCTAATTTGCACATAATCTGCCAACTTACACAATTATACATACTTGATATAAAGATTTTTTTTAAATGCGTTCTTTGTTAGATAAATTCTTTCAAAATCTCCATACTTTAACCTACTAACCACTTGGACACCATAATAACTAAGTTTTAAAGAAAATAAATTAACTTTTCTTGAAATGAGGAAAAAGAACTTTGCATTTAATGCCAAGCATTAATAAGGAAGAATGCAATAGAACAAATGAAAAAAATAATAAAGAAGGTGGCAAAATAGAAAGTCAAAAATTTGGACAGAGCATTAAAAGAAAATTAAATTCGGTGGCCGTAATTCTTGAAAATATATAAACAAAATCTAGCTGTTATTTCAGCAAAAATCGGTGGCCACAAGTTTTGAATATATGTGCTAAAATCTACTTTTAAGTTCTTGATATTTGGTGGAAAAGAAACATTTCTGAGCTTATAAAAGTCTGTGAAAAATAAAGAATACATAGTTAACTAGTAGGATGTAGTTGATTGCTTCAAAATAGATGTAATCAATCAACTATAAAATAAATTAGTCCAAATTAAAAATTCTCAAAATAGCTAGTCGACTGGCAAGAACATTGGGAAAATAAAATAAACCGTTCGATTGTTCCTCTTCAATAATTAACTTATTTTCATTTTCACTCTTGTTTTTTTACAATTACGCCTATCACCTATAACTTTCCTACAAGAATCAAAACATCAATGCTTCATCAAGGACAAGAAGGAAAAGACAAATTTTTGGTGATATCTTAACCTTATTCTCTTTATCTATTTAATATGAATCACGATTACAACTACTGTACATATACATACTTGCCATCATTTTTGAAAATTTTTACCTTCAATTTATCTAATATCCACCAATCACTCACATAGCTGTTCTAATTATGTCCGACCTATTTGCATGGCTATTGTAAGTATGCCTTTCTCCTAGTTCTATAACTGCTCATGTTAGTATCTTTACCTGTATACTTAAAGTTAGGGTGTGTGTAGCTATGGAGGGAATCACATTCCTTCAGTTTCGAAATATTTGTGTCTTTTGTGGTTCCAGTCTTGGAAAATATGGAGAGAATATGAAAGCAGCACAAAATCTGGGTATGGTGTTGACTAGGAGAAAGATTCATTTAGTCTATGGTGGAGGTAACTGTGGGTTAATGGGGTGTGTGTCTACAGCTGCACATGTAGGAGGATGTTAAGTTCTAGGTATTATTCTTACAGCTCTAGCTGCATCCAACATCGTAGGAAAGACAATTGGGGAGAGTTTACGGTAGCTTCCATGCATGAGCGCATGGTTAGAATGGTGAGCAATACTGATGCCTTCATTGCCTTACCAGGTGGTTTTGATACTTTAGAAGAGAGTTTCCAAATAGTTTCTTGGGCACAACTGAATATGCATCACAAACCGATAGGTTTGTTAAATGTTAATCACTTCTTTGATGGTCTGTTGTCTTTTCTTGATCAAGCTATGGAACAAAGTTTCATTTCACACTCACCACGACGAATTATCATCCCAGCTTCAAAAGCTGAGGAGTTGATTGATGCTTTACAAGCATATGTTCATGTACTTGATCCAATTACAGCTCAAATAGAATGGACAACAGATAATCGCAGAAAGAGAAAATTGGACTTGGATCTTTATTTGTAACCATAGTAGGATATGCCATTATTGTACCGCTTTTACTTTCTTAAGGTTAACTTGGATACCATCCTTAGCAACCATACTCCCTTAGAGTTGGTAAAATTATCTTTAAATGTAGCGTATGATCCTCTGAATTCTTGAAATATTCTAGTATATCATCAATAAATATAATAACAAATTGATCCAGGGATGACTTAATTACTATTTATTAAATCTATGATTACAGTTAGGCATTTGTAAACTAAATGACATAACCAATAACTCATAATGCCTATAATGAGTCCTAAAAGAACTTTTTTTTGAATATCCTCTTCTCTTATCCTCAATTAATGATACTCATATCTCAAATCAATTTAAAAAAAAATATTGAGCACCTTGTAACTGGTCAAATAGATCATCTATATAAGGTAATGAGTTTTTATTCCACATTGTCGCCTTATTCAACTGTCTATAATCTATGCATAGTCATAATGATCCATCCTTCTTTTTCACAAATAGGTTTAGAGCACCTCAAGGAGAGTACTATGGTGTATAAATCCCTTGTTTGATAAGTCTTACAACTAATTCTTTAATTCCTTGAGTTCAGTCGTTGCCATTTTATATGGGGGTATAGAAACTGGTTGGGTTTCAGGAAGTAAATCAATACTAAATTCTATTTTATGTTTCGAGGTAAACCTGACAATTTCTCAAGAATTACATCAGAAAATTCTCTAACCACTGGAACTTGATTTACACTAGTATACTTTATATCAACATCTCACACTACTGTCAAATATCCTTGGCACCTTTTTGTAATAACTTATAGGCTGCTAAAACAGAGATTAGATTTTTGGGTACCTCACTACGGTCTCCTTGTATCAAGAGAGAAGATTCTCCAGGAATATTGAATTTAATCATCTTTGGATGGAATTCTAAAATGATCTGACATATTGCCAACCAATCCATTTCTAATATTACATTAAAGTCTACCATATCTAGACATTCAGGTAAAATTGATAGTATATTTAGAAATGCTCATATTTGACATTTGTCTCAATTCTTTAAATTCTCTGGGATACTTATCCCTTTCACTTTCAAGCAGTAATTGACCTATAGATACCTCTTAAGATGTCACAATATTCAATCAACTTTATACTAAGAAATTTAATAACTTGGAATAGAAAGGAAATTGAAACCCTATAGAATCCCTCAGCAGCATCTGAAGTATAAATATGTATAGCTCATACCCATACTAAAGGTCTTACTAATGAATCCTTTGCTACAATAGCCACAGGGAAACCTAATGCTCTGATACCAACTTGTAACGCCCCCAATTTACGAGCAGGTGAAATAAACATTTTTTTCCGCAATCAGATATATTTTTTATAACATGCATAACACTAATCTTTGTCATGGAAATAGATATATATGGGTTCTCTCATATATATACATTATACAGACCAAGTTATAAATGTCAGAGTAACAACAAAAGCAGAGATCATACTTGTAACGTTCGGAGCACACTCTAGAATACAAACACAGTATAATTCAAAACTGTGAGCCTTGAAAGCAACGTAGACTCACCAAGAGAATATTCCATCTAACTGATCACCTATCTGTAGGATCAGAATCTGTATTCTTATCTAAAAAATGTGGAAGTATCGTGTAGTGAGTTTGATAACTCAATAAGCAAATAATATCTCTTATGACCTCTTAGGTCAACATATGGATGTACTCATGTTTTAAAATTTGTCACTTAAAAAATACAGTTCAGAAGTACATTCATATGGGACTCATATTTTAAATATTTTCAAATAAAAGGATATTCAGATATCCAAACCATATTCAGCGCAGTATGATCATTAAACAAATGTTGTTATGCTCAGCTATATAAACTATAGTAAAATAGTAAGCTTTTGAGATAAAGTTATAAAATTTTAAAATGATTTGCCTTATTCAGCGATCTGGTTAACCCAATTTAAAATAACCTGCCTCATTCGACCATCTGATCAACCCACACACTCATTTACTATATGCATAGTGATCGATTGATTACAGTCACAATAGTGATCAGGGAATGTAAGTCCATCACCCATCTGCCTCCTCACATTACCATTGTCACCTGGTTGGAGTGGCCTTCCCTTAACTCACTCAAGCTAATAGGGCGCCCCCTATTTGGTACCGTCACAAGCCATACAACCCGTCGATATTCATCTACACATATAAATACATATATATAAATGCATATTCATCAAATGCAATGTATAATTATCAAGCAACTCGCCATGAGCTTTACGCTTGCTATTCAATCATAATCAGTAACTTTATAGTTTTACAAATCAATGCCTCATGCACATAATATTCACTTTATTATTTAATGAGAAATACATGTGAAATCAGATATACCATAAGTTCAGAAATCCATTTTCAAAACTATAGTCTTTTCGAACTATATTCTAAATTGTAAGCAATTCAGATAATTTTAATGCATTTCAGAAACATTTAAAAGTGTAAATATCTCATAAACATAATCAAATACATGCTTAAAGATCAAGAAGAGTATATGGTAAGTCATAGAAAGAATCATGTACTCACAAGTTAAGGGCTCCAGATTGGACAACTCCAAAATGTACTTTTCCAATCCATATTTGACTAAACAGACTTCAAAAACATGTCTGGAGAGCCTAAAAATCAAGAAAATGACTCCGGCAACTTGGTCATTATTTATGGCCGAAAAACACTATTCACTACTAGAAAATACTATTCACCAAGAACAAAACGTTGTCAGATAGCTGAAAAATTTTATATCCTAAGGTTTATCTAGCTCCTAAATCCATCTACGGTGTCAGATTTTCAATTTGAGGTCTGTAAGTAAAAGTTTCAGAGTTTACCTTTTTCTAAAATTTTCTACTTCCGATCTACGACGATTCTACGACTGATTTGAGAAATTATTTAGTTAAAATCATAGTATTCTCCTTCTTGAATCTAGTGGCACCTTTAGTTTAGAGATCGGAGGCCTGTAGATACTTCAGATCTAGAGAGAAAAAATGCAGATATTATTCACACTATTTTACTATTTATTATCTTCTCGGTTTTTCGTCTCTCTTCCACGTTCTCCTTTCCCTTTTATTTTTTATTATTATTTAATAATTAAATATTTAGATTTATTTTTATTTTATTTAATATATATTCATATAAATACTGTTTTGTATCCTAAAACATCCCAAAAATTTCTAAAAATTTACATTCTCATAAAACTTTAGTTGAACTCTTAAATCATGATTTTTCTTAATAAAAATCTTAATAAAACAAAACACAAAATAAATATCTTTATACATAATAAAAGAAAGAATATTTTTAAAAATAAAACAAAAATTTATTAAAGGCCAATATAATTATTTTAAGCAAAACAATAATTACTTTAATTAAAAGTAGACTTGTTTTAGCAAAACATAATTATTTTTACACAAATAAAAATATATTTGGTTATAGCAAAAAATTATTATTTAAAAATAAAAATTACGGGATGTTACATAAATCCTAAGCTAAAAGCTTAAAGAAAGCCTAATTCTACTTAAAACCTAGCCCTAAAGTTTCTCTAGAGTGTCCAGAATGTCTAGAATACAAAAAAAAAAAATACTATTTCCCCACTATATATAGCTTCTGGATCCCGAAAACGCTAAAAAATACAATGATATTCGGTCCTGTAGCATGGTTGTGTCCCAAGACACGGGTTGGCCATGCTTTAGGCTGGTTTCTTCAACCTTCTATTGTATCTTACATAGGACACGACCAAGCCATATTTTAGGTGTCCCAAGTAGGGCCTAGTCATGTTTGGGGCTACCATGGTTTAATTTTGCTCATTTCTTATGTGTTTTCTTCTTTTATCTTCCTCAGCTTGCTCCTAGTCCAAAGAACTCCTCAAATGAGCTTTCTCCCTTGATTCTTGGGCTCTTTTGCTCCCCTATAAAAAGAAAACAAAGCCAAGAAATATCCAGAGCATGCAAAATAAAATAGAACTAGAACAGGGAAATAATCACAAGTTAATATTGAGTTAAGTGATGAAAAGTGATGTATAAACACATAATTTTTCCATTTATCAACTCTCCTATGCTTAAACTTTTGTTTGTCCTCAAGAAAACAACAAAAACATCAACAAAACAAGGGAAGATTAACTCAAATTCCAAAAAATAGGCAAAACATAATATAACTAATTATTCACTCAATCAATGTAATGTAAACATATATATGAGCATGCATTTATCAGTTAGTCTCCATTAATCTAAAACTAAATCTGAATTCTCTTATTATACACACACTTCTACTGTTACCATAAAGTTTATGCACCTAATTAAATTTTAAACTCTCAAGTAGGCCACTGCATACTTTAGATCTCCCTATATTGCTTCATCATTATTCAATGTTATCACTCTTTTTCTTACTTAAATTATTTTGCTTTACAGTTTTTCTTCTTTCTTTTATATCTTCTTCTTCTTTTCTTCCTTTTTCTAATTGAAATATATAGTGAGTGCATTTTGTGCTCCATCTTACTAGGGTATAGGCAACTAGGTACTCATATTAAGGCATTGTTAGTGCATTAAAGGGATACTCAGTGTAACATCCCTAATTTCTTTTCATGTATTCAAAGTAACATCCCTAATTTCGTTTCTTTTATTGATAAAGGTACATAAATATTTAATTAAGAAAATAAAATTTATTAGACAATTTTTAGATATCTAAGGAAATATAATCCTTAGAAATTCTTCACCTTACATGTATGCATAGAAATGTTCTAACATTAATGGAATAGGTAAAGAGAGAAAACCTAAGAGGAAAAATTAGAAATAATTATACTAATGAAAGGTGAAATTATTGGGTAAGGAAGATAAATTTTTGTGAAGTAAGTAAAGGTATTAAAATTTCAAGAAGATTGGATTAGGGTAATTTTTCCTAATTTAAGAGTTAAAGTTACTAAGTTTAGTATCTCCACCCATAAATTTGGCTTTCACCTATGGACACTTCATATAGAGTTTTTCTACTTCACATGAATTTTTAGCAAGCCAATAGGATAGCCCAAGGAAGAAATAAAACATAGACTTGGACTAGGATATAGAAATTGGACCGGTAGCCCAAAAATCATGAAAATGTGACTAAACCCATTATGAAAGGTAGAATTTTAACCAAAGTAAAGAAAATGGGCAAGAATGAGCCCAAACCCAACAGGAAAAATTAAAATAAAAATAAAGTGATGAAATAATGGTGTAATCAAGATTAGGTGACATGGCATTAAGACAAAAATTTAGCAAGTGGTGTGATATCCTACATTCATAATTTTAGCAAGTGGTATGATAATACATGGCATTAGGACAAAATATCTATATCCCACACTCATAATTTTAGCAAGTGGGTAATAATACATAGCATTATGACAAAACATCCTTATCCTACACAAATAATTTTAGCTAAGCAAGGAAGATTCAAGGGTTGGAAATTTGCCACCTAAAAAGGCAAACCTATCATAATTGATTAAGACAAAAGAAAAAGGAAATGAATCCCTAATTCAAAGGGACCTTGTCCCTTATCTTAAGAACATACTATCATAATTTTCAAAATACAAATCTCCTTTTCCTATGCATATCTTGACTAAGGAAGAGGAAGATAAGAACATGAGTTGTTTGTTTTCCAAAAATTCAACCAAGTGTATCATAATTGTGATAAGGTAAACCCATGATTGTGAAAGGTGAATTATTTGATAGTCTATATAAGCAAAACCCACCTTTATAACATTAGAATTTTCTTCCAAGTGAGGGAGAGAAAAAATTGAAGCAAGGTAGAGTGAGGAAAGGAGAGGAAGAAAGGAAGAAAGAGGAAGGAGAAGTCTAGAGGACTAAGTGCTCAAGGTAAGTTTAACAATATTTCTTTTTGAAGTAAAGTTTTGAAACTTGTAATATTTGTATGAGATTTTGATCTTAGAACTTTGATGGTTGGTCATGGAGGTTGCTATATCATGTTACATGATAAGAGTCAAATTATTGCATTTTTGTTGTGATTTAAATATTGATATTTATGTGAAAATTGTGTTTATTTGATTATTTAATCTACAAATGTCATTTCACGGGTATTTCGTGTTTAAAGTGTAATTTCAGGAAAAATCATAATTTTGGAGAAGTTTGGGACAAATTTCAATGACCGGGATTGAGTGAGAAGCGAGAAAAGGGAGTTTCAAGATTTAGGAATCTTGCCGCCGGCGAGAATGTTGCAACATTTTTCCCGAGAGCGCGAGTTTTTCCAGATTTAAATCTGGCCACCGGCGAGAATATTGCGCCGCCGGCCAAATGAGTTCGCCGGCGGCCAAATGTATCTCGCCGCCGGCGAGAAATGGAGATCCAGCATTTCATTTCTTTCCAGAAAGTTCGCCGCGGCGAGAATAGGTGCGCCGCCGGCGAGTTTCGTCCGAAAAAAGCTTTTTTATGTCATTTTGTTCCAAAATTGCCCCCAAAACCCTAGATCTATAAATACCATATGATAGAGAAAGAGGGGACGGCAAAATAGACTGAGGAGAGGCATTTTTGGAGGAGAGGAAGCCATTTTGGAGAGAAAGCTTGGAGAATCTTGAAGGATCATCACCATTGTTGCTGCCAAGTGTTCATCTCCAAGAGTTCTTCATCTCTTCTCCTTAGCTTCCTTTTTCTGTAGTTTATTCCGATTTTGTATTGATGTATTCAGTTGAGATAATAGTTTTTCTTATTTCCATTATGAACTAATTCATTTTTGCTAAGGCTATGATGTAGTTGAATCAAGAAAATCTGATTTCTTTGGTTATGGTTATATGAGTTCATTGTCTTCAAGTTGAGTATTTATTTCCATGCTTAATGCATCTAAATTTCTGGCCAAGATTTAGATGATTTGTTGCATTATATTGAGACCGAGAGGAGATGTGTAATGAATTCTTCTTGTGATAAATACTATATGTTGAATGCGAGTGTGAGACCTAATGCATGATGTATGTGGTTATTCTGGAAATTCTATAGATCATAATGTTCTTGTTTGTGATTAAATCTTCATAGCAATATAGTTGATTATCATAGATAAGTAATTCTAATATAACTCAAGAGAGAGTATTAGATAAGTTTGGGTTTTTCAACCATCACTGTTAGCTTTGATTCTCATATAACAAGACTTGAAATCGGATTGAATTGATTCAGCGAAATCAAATGCCTTAGTGTTTTTAATCATTTGTGAACAACATTCAATTGTTTTCTTTGCATTTATTTGTAAGTTAATTTGCCTCTTAAACAATTTCAACAATTTGGTTTTCAGATAAAATTAGGATTAGTCAATTTCGATACTTAGTAACGCCATTCCTTGTGCGTTCGATATTTGTACTTTTGTACACTTTATTACTTGAACAATTCGTACACTTGCGAAAATACACATCATTACATATTATGTATGTTTGAATACTTAGGCTGGTGTAGATAGTTCTACAGAGGTATGGCTATGGGTGACAAAATTTTGAGCTTCTATTTTTAAAATTTTGGGAAGAATGGGTAAAGAATTAAAACAAATGGTTAACATGAAAAAAGTAAATATATGTCTCATGGATTTGTAGCCACTGAAATAACTTAAGTTGGAGTCCATATGAGGTAGATATTGTCCAATTAGTAAGCAGTGGTTAGAAAATGGTTAATCAAGGAAGAATATGTTAGGATAGCTTCTGTGTTTTAATTTCTGAGAACATTTTGTAGGCAATTAAAATAAATAGTTAGAATAAGTATTCTAGATATACGTGTCACGAATTTTTAGCCACTGGAATCACTCAATTTGGAGTTCGTATGAGGCATATATGGTCCGATTAGTATGCAGTGGTCAGAAATTGGTTAATCATGGAAGAATATTTTAGGATAGCTTCGGTGTTTTAATTTCTGGGAACATTTTGTAGGGAATTAAAATAAATGATTAACATAAAAGTTATTTCTATATGTGTCACGTATTTTTAGCCACTAGAATCACTTAATTTGGAATTCTTATGAGGGAGATATGGACAGATTAGTAGGTAGAGGTCAGAACCTACCCGAGAAGAAATAACCTGTACTTTAAGGGATTAATATCACTTTGATTTCTTAATATTTCATTAAACTATTCAACATAATAGTTTTACATAATGGTTTTATCTTTAAATTGACACCAAGATCACCTACATTGGAGTTAAATTTATGGAGTTATGCTTTGATTAGTAAGAGAAGGTCAGATAGGATGAAAACCTGCATCAAGAAAATAAAGAAATAAAATTAATATTTAAAAAAGAATAATAATCTTATAAATGACCAGTATATGCCATAACCATTGCCATTGTATGAACTTCTTACAATATTAAGTGTGAAAGTTTGACATGGAAATATTTTATAAAGTGATATTTGAAATGGTTATGTTCATGGCATGATTACCAATGATTTTTGGTAATAATTATATTTTGATGAACATACTTGTTATTGAAATCATATTTTTGGCTATTATTGTGAAAAGAAAAGAAATGAGCACAGTCACATGGAAATCCATGTGGTGCACCAGTAGGGGACGCCCTACCAACAGTTATGATTATGCTAATGAGAAAAGAAAGAGAAAGTGTGCCATGTCGGATGGAGCGAGAAAAGCCCGTACCGGAGAGTAGAAAATACTACCTTGACCGAGGTAGCTTGATATGAGAATAAATTGATAGTCATCATATGATATTCTGAAAATAGTTCATCCTGTCATACATATCATTATTGTACGATTCTCATGTGCATAGATATAGTGCATTCATGTGATCCAAGATATTTGCTGTAGTTTATACAGATAAACATGATGTGATGAGCTATATTGATGATGATTTATTGTTGAACTTACTGGGATTTAATTCTCACTAGATTTCCATGTCATATTTAGAAAATTAGTTATGAATATTTTTCTATGGCTCTTCTTTTAGTGCATGTTGGGTCGAGTTACTTTATGTTGGGTAGATCCTATAATCAAATAAAATGTTTGTGGACGAGTTGACTCAGATCCCAGTGAATGTGTAACCACCCACACTTGTATCTCTGTAATTGGTCAACCAGAATAAATAAGATGTAGATATTTATGTGTTTGATATGTTGTATGTACGTTTTGATTAATGACGTGTATGTGAACTCTATATTGTATAATAATAAATATATAAAAAAAAGAGTTGTTACACTCAGAGTAAAGATTTTTTGGGTTTCAAATTCCTTCTTCTTCACCTCTCTCTACCTTTACACTTTCATCATGCCAAAAATGAAAAAGGGCATAAGATTCCCAGCACAATAGGTTAGATGTTTTTAAAGAATTAGGGGTTCAATGCTTGAAGAAAGAGACTGAGTGGTAAATGCTCTATTTCACATAAACTATAGACATCACATTTTCATTAGCTAAAATCAACATATATGACATAATCCTATACAGATAATGGCTAACTTTATGATTAATCAATAAAATCAAGAAAGAAAAAGAGAATCGAGATCACATGTTAAAGGGACTCACAATCGAAGTATGTACAAGCCAATGAAGACTAATCACCCAAAAAGTAGCTACCCCTATGCTTAAACCATGTATTGTCCTCAATGTCATCAATTAGTGCAAGCTATGAGATGGTATAACTTACCGATTCATTAGTCTTCTGGTGGTGGAAAAGGTGGCTACTGGGATAGGTGTCAATTATACCACGTTTACATCGTGTGATGCATGGCACCTATCATCCCTTCCATGGATCCCATTATGCCTTGCATGCTTTGGATTGATTCTTTCATAACATGCCTGGTAGTTCTTTGATTGAGTTGCTCCTCCTCTATTCGGTTAAGCCGTAAGGAGAAAGAGTCCTTATTAGTGAGAGGCATAGTGGAAGGACCTACATAATCAAATGGATAGGAAGGGGTAGGATAAGGCTAGCAAGGGCTCATAAGGTTGTTTATCCCCTTTAAAGTTAGAAATATGATTATCATTGTCTTCTTCAAGTATATATATCCAATTATCAGGATTGTTGACCATCATCCTATTTTGGCTAAGTAGTCGAAAAATGTTATGCCCTCGAAGGTGCAACCAATCATCGGCATTTATTTTGACAATCAATTTCATATGCAGACAAGACTCTAAACTAATCTCTATGCTACCAACTATGGGTTGCAAATCCTGTAATTTAGGCTCTAAGCCTAGACCTCTATTGAAAAGGGGAAAAATTGAGTGTTTAATGGTAATATTATATCCCTTAATTTATAGTGAACTTGTGATTATTTCCCTACTTTTGGTTATGTTTTGTTTTGCTTGCTCTAGATACTGCTTTGGTTTGTTTTATATTGGTAGGCAAGCAAAAAAGGAAAAGAAGCAAAGGGAAAACACTCATGTGGAGGGCCATATGGACTTAGAACAAGCTGAGGAGGATGTAAGGCAACACAGAAGAAATTGGCAAAATCCGAGCTTGGCAACCCCCAAAACAACGAGGCCATATCTTAAAACATAGCCATGCTTCGTGTCCATACACTCCATAATTTTTAGGGTTTTTAGAAGACAAGATGAAATATATACATGGGGAAACGTAGACAAAGACATCCAGACTCATACAGACGACTTAGACTCAGTTTTACGCTTAGACAACACCTTAGGATTAAGTCTAGAGTAGGGTCATTATTTAGTTTATGTCCTTAGAGTAGAATTTTGATTGATTCAAGCATTGTATTTCATCATTACTTTTTGCAAACCAGGTTTTATCTTTTTACTTTATATCTCTATTTCTACTTCTACTCTTTCTCTTAGTTTGTATTGAACATTAATGAATTACTTAAAGAATTTGATGATGATTTATCTTTCAATTATGCTTGAGTAGATTTAATCTAGGGTTTTGGTAAACCCACTTATGGTATGATGATACTGAATTCTTTAATTGAATTGTGAAACCTTAATTGTGATTGTTTGTGGTTAATTAGGATTAACTATTATGCGCATGATAAGAGTTGATAGAATGCCTGATCACCTTTTTATCACATCTTAGGTTATTAATTGATCAACTAAAAGGTGAAAGTTAATGCCCGAAGCTAATAGTTAATTAGGGATATCTAAATCACGAAAGTAGTTTAAGGTTCTTTAGGCACAAGAAAACCTATTAATTGAATCACATGGTTGGCATAGAACTTAATGGACTTAGGATAAAATAAGAACCACGAAAGTAGGCAATTGGATTAACCTAGGTACAATTAGTAATGCTTGAAAGAGGCTATTAATTAAATAAGGCTAAACCATCCCCAATTACCTAGATAATTGTAATTAGAGGTACATATTGAGTGTTGAATATCATAACTGCGGTAAACCCTAACCCTAGGCTGTTATTAATTAATTATCTTATTTAATTAAGTGTGACATTAAACTGATTGAATTATATTGATTTAGATAGCTTGTTTCATAAATTTTAGTAATTGATCTTTGGTCTCTGTGGGATACGACCTGTACTCGGTAGACTAGTTACAACTATGCCATATGCTTACAGTTAATTGACCTAGAGATTGAATGCACCTTACGAAGGAGAAGAAGAAAATAGCAACAAGATCCTACACCACCTACCATGGCAGATAGAGATAACCGATCTCTTAAAGATTTCATTGCCCTAAATACTCATGGCTTGAATCTAAGCATCTTCAGACTAGTTGTTAAGGCCAATAACTTTGATCTGAAGCCTTCTCTTTTACTGATGGTTCAGTAAAATCAATTTGGCGGGTCCCCTACTAAAGACCTGAATCTCTATCTAGTAGTATTTTTAGAATATTGTTACACCTTGAAGCTGAATGGAGTATATTTTAATGCCATCCAACTGAGATTGTTCCCATTCTCTCTATGAGACAAGGACTGAGCATGGTTGCACTTTCTTCCATCAGGGTTAATAACTACTTGGTAACAACTTTCTCAAGCTTTCTTGGCCAGGTATTTTCCAACAAGTAAGACAACCCATCTCAGAAACTAAATTACCACTTTTGTTCAAAAAGACGGGGAGTCACTATATTAAACTTGGGAGAGATTTAAAGAGCTTCTCAGGTTATGCCTACACCATAGGTTAAAAAAATGGCTCATAGTCTATACATTCTATAATGGACTAACCTACAGCACCTGTATGTTCATGGATGCTGCTGTAAGAGGAGTCTTAATGAACAAAATGGTTGATGAGGCTTATGAGCTGATTGAAGATATGGCTTAGAATCACTACTCCTGGTTTAGTGAGAGGTAGCCATCCAGAAAGCCATTAGGTATGTATGAAGTTGATGCATTTAATCATCTAATTTCTAAAGTTGATGCACTGTTTTAGAAGCTAGATAAATTAAGCATCAATGCTATTGGTTCTTCTCCATCTTCTGCATGCGAGATTTGTGGATGTGTTGGCCATATGACCAATGAATGCAAGCTTGGAAACCTTGCACCTCAGAATTGCGAACAGGTAAATTTTGTGAATAATAATCAAAGAAAGAATCCTACAGCAACACCTACAATCTAGGATGAAGGAATCATCCAAATCTCTCATACAAGCCGAATATGAATCAGCCTCTTTAAAATAATTTTAGGCAACCTCTTGGATTTTAGAATCAGAGGCTATTTAACCCTTCTCCACAGCCAAAGTCAAATCTAGAGGCTTTAATAGAAAATTTCATCACTATTCAGAGTAAACAAAATGATGAATTCAGAGCCCAAAATCACTCAATGAATGAGGCTATAAAAAATTTAGCCTCTAAGGTTGACTTGCTTGCAACTCATAGCAAAATGTTAGAAACTCATATTACACAGTAGGTGAGCCTTTCAAATAGAAACTTTGGCAGACTACCAGGTCAAAACTTAAAATCCCAGCGAGCACTACAATGCTATACCTTGAGGAGTGGTAAGCAGTTGGCTGAGCCAGAAGGAAGTAGAGTGGAGAAAATTGAACAACCCCAAGTTGAGTCAGAAAAGAGAAAGGAAGAGGAATCAAAAGAAGAGGAAAAGAAGGAAGAAGAGCCCAAATATGTGGCTCCTACACCTTATAAGCCACCACTCCCTTTTCCTCAAAGATTGGTAAAGGCTAAATTAGAGAAGCAGTATGGAAGGTTTCTGGACGTTCTGAAGAAATTGAACATTAATATCCCATTCTTAGAAGCAATTTCTCAAATGCCTTCTTATGCAAAGTTTTTGAAGAAAATCCTCTCAAACAAGAGAAAAATTAAAGAGCATATTGTTGTGGCATTGATAAAGGGATCCAATGCATTAATTCAGAATAAGCTTCCTCAAAAGCTTAAGGATCTTGAAAGCTTTTCCATATCTTGTTCCATTGGCGAAATGAAGATTGACAGAGCCCTATGTGACCTTGGAGCAAGTGTGAGCCTCATGCCTATTTCAGCTTGCAAGAAGCTTTAGATAGGTGATTTAAAGCCTACCACTCTTTCCCTCCAATTGGCAGACCAATCCATTATGCATCCAATAGGTATATTAGAGGATGTTCCTCTAAAGGTAGGTAAATTTTTCATACCTATTGATTTTGTAGTTTTAGAGAAGGAGGAAAATGATAAAATCTCCATCGTTCTTAGAAGGCCTTTCCTAGCTACATCTGGTGCCAATATTAATGTAAAAAATAGAAAGCTTTCTTTGAATGTAGGGGATGAGAAAGTAGAATTTAATTTGAATGATGCCATCGAACCCACATCTCTAAATGAATCTTGTTGTATGATTGGCTTACCCTAACCAATTATACATAATAATGTTATGAATCTTTCTTCTACTGACCCATATAAGCTATGCCTTGTAGAAAGCCCTTTATCTTGTGCTAAACAGGTTGGAGCTTCCACAAATACAAAGGTAAAAAAACAAGCAATTGAGGAGGCAATCAAAGCCCCAAAGGTAGAACCTAAGCCACCTCCTCTTAACCTCAATGGAGTTATGGAGAAAGGGAATAAGCTAAGAGGATCTCTGAATGCTATTGGGCAAAGTCTCAAGCACCATACTAAGAGGCAATGGATCAAAAAGAAAGTTATTCAAAATTTATTAAAACCTCATTGACCAAAAGAATGAAAAGGAGTCGAGCTAATGACTTTAAACAAGCGCATTGTGGGAGGCAACCCAGATTCTAATTTTTTAGTTTCTTTTTGTCTTGTTTTCTTGCTTTTAGTTTTGTTTTAATTTTAGTTTAATTTCTTAGGTTAGAGGATTAATGAGTGTTTTCATATGCTTTTTAGGTCAGTTCCCATGTGCCCAAGGTTATATAAAAGGATGATATGCAAAGGAAATTCAAGAGGATGAAAAACTCCAACATAGAACACAGGTGACCCATGTCATGGAGCATGCCCGTGTTTCAAGCATAGGCAAATTTTTGGATGATTTGGTGACTCCAACACCAAGCACCAGCAGGCCGTGCTCACTACCACGGCCATGCCCTAGGTTTCAGGCCCAACACACCTTTCTCGTGCTACCTAACACTGCCTGTCCTAGGGAAGATTTGGACTTTTAGCATGAAGCACGGTTTACCCGTGCTCCTCAACACGACCAAGCCTCAGGCCGTGTTATATGTAATATCCCTAATTTTGTTTCTTTTATTGATAAAAGTACATAAATATTTAATTAAGGAAATAAAATTTATTAGACAATATTTTAGATATCTAAGGAAATATAATCCTTAGAAATTCTTCACCTTATGTATATTGGTGCGCACTGTCGCAGGTGCACCCAAATTAATACCTTACCTCAAAACTAACCTGTAGTAGTGGGAGTAAGGGTCGATCCCACAGAGACTGGAATTACCTTATATGATAAAAAGGGGGGAATTGATAATCGCAAATTAAGTAAAGTAAAAAATAATGAAAATAAATAAGCGAAAGTGATTAATGATAAAGACGTTGGTTTCGGTTGGTATCCACCGCGGCACTCACATGCTGCGAAACTTGGCTGGGTTGTTCAGCGCCGCAGCACTCACTTACAAGCACTGCGGCGCCCATAAATTTCCAGAATTTGCCAAAGTGCCAAACACGAAAGTTGTAGCTCTATGTCTCTTCTTTCCATAACCACTAGAATCACCTCAATCGGATCTAAATTGAAGGCGATATAATAAAATTAGTGACCAAAGGTCAGAATTCATCTTGCTGCATTGTGATTTTGATTGGCGAGCTCTGTAAGGCTATGAAATCTCCAGAAATTGACCAAGTGTTCAACATAAAAGTTGTAGCTTATTGTGTTATATTTTAATAGCCACTTGAATCACTTTGATTGGATTTCATAAGAGGGAGATATGCTCAAAATAGTACTGAAAGGTCTAGAATCGCTGCAATGTAGCATTTTTCCATGAATTTTTATCTTTTTCTTCCATTTTCTTCTTCATTTGTTCCTACAACACAAAGCACAAAACTAAGCTAATTCCTAATTATATTTTACTTAAATCAAACAAAAGGTAAGCATAAAGGTATTAAAATCATGCTTAATTATGATCACATCATATATGCATAGAAAATGTTTCTAACATTAAGAGAACAAATAAAGAGGGAAAACCTAATAGGAAAAACAATTAGAAATAACATACTAAAGAGATGCAAAATTCTTGGATAAGGAAGATAAATTTTTAGAAACAAGTAAAGGTCATAAAACTTTAAGAACATTGGATTAGGGTAATTTTTCATAATTCAAGAACTAGAGTTACTAAGTTTAAAATCTTTACCCATACATTGGGCTTTGACCTATGGACACTTTATATAGAGTTTTTGCACTTCACATAAGTTTCTAGCAAGCCCAATGGATAACCTAAGAAAGAAATAAAACATAGACTTGGACTAGGATATACTAATTGGACCAATAGCCCAAAAATTATGAAAATGTGACCAAGCCCTCCAAGAAAGGTAGAATTTTATCCAAAGCAAAGAAAATGGGTAGGAATAAGCCCATAATGGGTAGGAATAAGCCCAAATCCAAGAGGAAAAATAAAATAAAATAAATTAGGTGATGATATAATAATGTAATAATAATAAAGATTAGGTTACATGGCATTAAGACAAAAATTTAGCAAGTGGTGTGATTCTACATTCATAATTTTGGTAAGTGGCATGATAATACAAGGTTTTAGGACAAAAACATCTATATCCTACACTCATAATTTTAGCAAGTGGTATGATAATACAAGGCATTAGGACAAAACATTCATATCCCACACAAATAATATCAACCAAATAATGGAGATTCAAGGGCTAGAAATTTGCCACCTAAAAAGGCAAACCTATCGTACTTGTTTAAGACAAAAGAAAATGGAAATGAATCCCTAAATCAAAGGGACCTTGTTCCATATCTTAAGAACATATTATCATAATTTTCAAAATACAAATCTCCTTTTCCTATGCATATCTTGACTAAGGAAGAGGAAGACAAGAGCATAAGTTATTTGTTTTCCAAAAATTCAACCAAATGTAATCTAATTGTGATAATGTAGACCCAAGATTATGAAAGGTGAGTTATTTGGTGGTCTATATAAGAAGACCCACCCTTACAACATTATAATTTCATCCAAGTGAGGGAGAGGAAAAATAGAAGCAAGGTAGAGTAAGGAAAGGAGAGGAAGAAAGGAAGAAACAGGAAGGAGAAGTCTAGGGGACTAAGTGCTCCAGGTAAGTTTAACAATATTTCCTTTTGAAGAAAACTTTTGAAACTTATAAAATTTATATGAGATTTTGATCTTAGAACTTTGATGATTGGTCATGATGTTGCTATATCATGTTACATATTGATCTTGCATGTGATGTATGTTTGAATACTTAGACTGGTATAGAAAGTTCTGCATAGGTATGGCTATGGGTGGCAAAATTTTTAGCTTATGTGTTTTAATTTCTGGGAATTATCTATAGGGAATTAAAATAAGTGGTTAACATAAGAATTAAAGATATATGTGTCACGGATTTGTAGCCACTGGAATCATTCATTTTGGAGTCCATATGAGGTAGATATGGTTCGATTAGTAAGCAAAGGTCAGAAAATGGTTCATCAGGGAAAAATATGTTAGGATAGCTTCTATGTTTTAATTTCTGGGAATTATCTGTAGGGAATTAAAATAAATAGTTAACATAAAAATTAAAAATATATGTGTCACAGATTTTTTTGCCACTGGAATCATTCAATTTGGAGTCCATATTAGGTAGATATCGTCTGATTAGTAGTCACAGGTCAGAAAATGGTTCATCAGGGAAGAATATGTTAGGATAGCTTCTGTATTTTAATTTCTAAGAATTATCTGTATGGAATTAAAATAAATGGTTAACATAAGTATTATCGATATGTGTATCACGGATTTTTAGCCATTGGAATCACTCAAATTGGAGTCCATATGCGGTAGATATGGTCCGATTCGTAGGTAGAGGTCAGAACCTATCCGAGAAGAAATAACCTGTACATTGAGGGAGTAATATCACCTTGATTTCTTAATATTTCGCTATAATGTTCAACATAATTGTTTTAGATAATTGTTTTATATTGAAATTAACACCAAGATCGTCTACATCGGAGTTCAAGTGAGGGAGTTATACTCTGATTAGTAAGAGAAGGTTAGATATGATAAAAACCTACATCAAGAAATAAAAGAAATAAAATTAATATTTAGAAAAGAAGACGAATCTTATAAATGACTAGTATATGCCATAGCCATTGCCATTGTTTGAACTTCTTACCATCTTAAGTGTAAAATTCTAACATGGAAATTTTTTATAAAGTGATATTTGAAATGGTTATGTTCATGGCATGATTACCAATGATTTATGGTAATAGTTATATTTTGATGAACATACTTGTTATTGAAAGGTTATTTTTGGCTATCAATGTTAAAAGAAAAGAAATGAGCACAGTCACTTGGCAATCCGTGTGGTGCAACAGTAGGGGACGCCCTACCAACGGTTATGATTATGATTATGAGAAAAGAAAGAGAAAGTGTGCCATGTCGGACGGAGCGAGAAAAACCCATGCTGGAGAGTAGAGGATACTCACCCTGATCGGGGTAGCTTGAAATAAGAATGAGTTGATGGCCAGCATATGATATTCTAAAAATAGTTAATCCTGTCATATATATCATTACTATATGATTCTTATGTGCATAGATATAATGCATTCATGTGACCAAAGATATTTTTTATAGTTTATACAGCTGAACATGATGTGATGAGCTATATTGATGATGATTTATTGTTGAATTTACTGGGATTTAATTCTCACTATATTTCCATATCATGTTCAGAAAATTAGTTATGCAGATTTTTCTATAGCTCTAGTTTTTAGTGCACGTTAGATCGAGTACTTTATGTTGGGCAGATCCGAGAAGCAAATAAAATGTTTATGGTCGAGTTGGCTTAAATCCCGGTGAAGGTGCAACCACTCGCACTTGTATCTCCAGAATTGGTCAACCAGAGTAAATAAGATGTAGATTTTTATGTGTTTGATATATTGTATGTATGTTTTGATTAATGACATGTATGTGAACTCTGTATTGTATAAATTAAATAAATGTTATATTGAGTTAAGTTGTAACGAGGTAATAACTTTATGGTATTTTAAAAAAAATTGATACTTAAATGGAGTTGTTACATAATTGGTATCAGAGCAGGTCGATCCTAGATGGCCAGTGGGTGGATGGTTATTTGAATCAATCTTATAGTGTCTTGAGTATGTTGTGGTTGTACTGTGTAGGGGATGAGTGATTCATAGAGGTAAGAAATTACTAGTGTTTCCTATCTATATGCCGAGGTGGTGTTATGACTGCTATTAAATATTTTTGAACTAACTATTGGGCTTGATCACCTTAATAGCAGCATAACTTTGTTTTGCCACAGTAGGAAATGGCGCCACCAAGGAGGAATCCAGCAACCAATGCAGAGGAAACCCTGCACAACCTGGCCACGGCAATTCTAGACCAAGTCATGACCACCAACCAAATTTTACAATATCTCCAGAATGCTAATAACCCAAATGGTGAGAATGGTGCTAACAACCGGATGGCTGGAAAAGATAATGGCATATCCGAGTTCTTGAGGACTAGGCCACCTTGTTTCCAAGGTGGCTATGACCTAACGGTAGCCGAAAGGTGGATAAGGGAATTAGAGAAAATCTTTGAAGTGATGGGTTGTACTGAAGAGCAGCAAGTTATTTTTACTGCATATATGTTAAAGGATGAAGCAGAATACTGGTGGCGTGGAGCTAGAGAACTTTTAGCTCATCTGGGAAGACAGATCACCTGGCAAGTGTTCAAGGACATTTTTTTTGAAAAGTACTTTCCAAGTACTGTACGAGCAGAGAAAGAGATCGAATTTCTCCAACTCAGGCAAGGCAGCATGGCCGTGGACCAGTATATCACAAGGTTCGAGGAGCTGTCTAAGTTCTCCTCTTATCTACGATATAACCCAGATGAAGCATGGAAGGCGGTTAAGTTTGAAGTGGGACTAAACCTGGAGATAAAGAATGCTGTTATAGCTATAGAGATCAGGGAGTTTGTACCTCTGATAAATAAATGCAGACTCTTAGAAAAGAGTTTAAGGGCAGTAGAGGACGAGAAGCAAAGGAGAAACCTATGGAAGAGGAAGAAAAATTTTCCCAACCCTGGAAAGAACATGAGAAGAAGTGGATATAGAGCTGGAAAGAGGCCATTAACTGCGGGTCCTAGACCTTTTCAACAAGACCTCGCCCCAATCAAGTGCGCTAAGTGCAGACGTATGCATGGTAACTGGCCATGCTACATGGGACAAGATGTCTGTTTTAATTGCGGACAAAAGGGATATTTTGCGAGATACTGCCCACAGAATGTGGGGAAGCAACCAGAACAGAGGCCTCAGGTGAAAGGAAGGGTTTTCACTCTGAGCGGCCAAGAGGCTGCTCAATCTTCTGAAATGATTCAAGATACATGCTATATCTATGGATTTGCTCTTATGGTGTTATTTGACTCTGGTGCTAGTCATTCATTTATATCAGAAGAATGTATTAGGAAGTTTCAGTTTCCTATTTCTGAAACTCCCTATGAGCTATCCGTAGTAACCACTACAGGGGAAAGGGTATTAACTTCCTCTGTATGTAAAGACTGTCAAGTCAACATCCAGGAGAAAACTTTTTCTGTAGACCTCGTCTGTTTACCTTTAAGAGGTATTGAGGTCATTTTAGGGTTAGACTGGATGTCTAGAAATCGAGTCTTGTTGAATTGTTGTAACAAGACCACTGAATTTCTACCTCCTACTCTGAAAGAAGAGGTCCAATTATTGATGCTAAATGCCAATCAAGTTAATAGGGAGTTGAAGAATGGAGTACTTGGATACATTCTCTTGTATTTATCAAAGCTAGAAGTCGAATCGAAGCTTGATGAAATCCCAATAGCCAACGAGTTTCCTGAAGTATTTCCATCAGATATTCCAGGCTTACCTCCCAAGAGAGAGATAGAGTTCTCTATTGATCTCCTACCTGGGACAGGGCCTATCTCTATTGCACCATATCGAATGGCCTCGAAGGAACTACAGGAACTCAAGAAGCAGTTAGAGGAACTATTAGACAAGCAATTCATTAGACCGAGTGTATCACTTTGGGGAGCTCCTGTATTGTTTGTTAAGAAGAAAGATGGGAGCTTGAGACTATGCATAGATTACAGACAGCTGAATAAGGTGACTATAAAAAACAAGTACCCTCTCCCTAGGATAGATGACTTATTGGATCAACTGAAGGGAGCCTCCATCTTTTCTAAAATTAACTTGAGGTCAGGATATCATCAGATTAGGATCAAGGAGGAGGACGTACCAAAAACTGCCTTCAAGACTAGGTATGGGCACTATGAGTTTCTCGTAATGCCCTTCGGGTTGACGAATGCACCTGCAATTTTCATGGATTACATAAATTGCATTTTTCGACCCTACTTAGATCAATTTGTTGTAGTGTTCATTGATGACATCTTGATATACTCTAAGAGTGAGAAAGAACATGAACAACATCTCCGAATCGTGTTGCAAGTGCTGAAAGAGAAAAAGTTATATGCCAAATTGGAGAAGTGTGAATTTTGGCTGTTAGAGGTGAAGTTTCTCGGACATGTCATCTCTAATAGAGGGGTAGCTGTAGATCCTAGCAAGACGGAAGCAGTGATTCAGTGGGAGAGACCAAAGACGGTTACGGAAGTCAGAAGTTTCCTGGGTTTGGCAGGATACTACAGGAGGTTTATACAAAACTTCTCTCGTATAGCCTTGCTATTGACTAAATTGACCAGGAAGGGAAGTCCTTTCAAATGGACTGATCAATGTGAAGCTAGTTTTCAGGAGCTTAAGACAAGACTGACCACTCCTCCAGTTTTAATTATTCCAGACCCCACAAGACATTTTAAAGTGTATAGTGATGCTTCAAAGAAAGGACTAGGGTGTGTGCTAATGCAAGACAAGAGAGTAGTTGCTTACGCCTATAAACAACTAAGACCCTACGAAGGAAACTATCTAACTCATGATCTTGAATTGGCGACGGTGGTGTTTGCTTTAAAGATTTGGCGACATTACTTATACGGAGCAACCTTTGAAGTATATTGCGATCACAAGAGTCTTAAATATCTCTTTGATCAAAAGGAGTTAAATATGAGGCAACGAAGATGGGTGGAATTTCTCAATGACTACAAGTTTGAGATAAAGTATCATCCAGGAAAGGCGAATGTTGTAGCTGATGCCTTAAGTCGAAAATCTCTACACATGGGCCAGATGATGTTGTATGAGATGCAAATGCTACAGGAGTTTCATAATTTGAAGCTGGACACTACTTTTTCCTCAAAGAATCTAACCATTAATGGTTTAAGTATAGGGTGTAACTTTAGAGCCCAGATCATAGAAGCTCAAGTTCACAACCAATACTTACAGGATCATAAAGATCAAGAAAATTTTTCTGTCATGGAAGATGGAGCAATCATGTATCAAGGAAGGATTTGTGTTCCTCAAGAATGAGAGTTGAGGACTAAAATCCTACAGGAAGCACATCGGAGTAAATATACTGTCCATCCTGGATGCACTAAAATGTACTAGGACTTAAAGATGATGTATTGGTGGCCAGGGATGAAAAAGGATATTGCAGAGTTCGTGGCGAAATGTCTAATTTGTCAAAAGGTGAAGGTGGAGCATCAAAAGCCAGCGGGATTTCTACAACCTCTTGAGATCCCTAAATGGAAATGGGACAGTATCTCGATGGACTTTGTTGTGGGTTTACCTAAGACTTCAGTGGGACATGACTCTATCTGGGTAATAGTTGACAGATTAACCAAACCTGCTCACTTTCTGCCCATAAAAATTAACTTTTCACTGGATAAATTGGCCCAACTGTACGTCCAAGAAATAGTTAGACTGCATGGGATTCCTTTAACTATTGTTTCTGATAGAGATCCGAGGTTCACGTCGAGGTTTTGGAAAGCGTTGCAGGAAGCTTTTGGTACTCAGTTGGGGTTCAGTACTGCCTACCATCCTCAGACTGACGGGCAGACAGAACAGACCATTCAAACTCTAGAAGACATCTTAAGGGCCTATGTGATAGAGCAAGGTAAAGGATGGGATAAATACCTACCTTTAGTAGAGTTTGCTTATAATAATAGTTATCACTCCAGTATTAAGATGGCCCCCTACGAAGCTTTATATGGTAGGAAGTGCTGATCTCCACTATGTTGGTTTGAGGTAGGAGAAAAGAACTTGTTGGGTTCTGATCTAGTTCAACAAACCACTGAACAAATCAGGATGATACGAGACAAAATACTTACAGCTCAGAGTCGGCAAAAGAGTTACTACGATAAGAGACATAGACCTCTAGAGTTTGAGGAAAGAGACCATGTATTTCTGAAACTTTCCTAGACTACTGGAGTTGGTAGGTCTCTCAAAACAAGAAAGTTAAGTCCGCGATTTTTGGGACCCTACCAAATTCTAAAGAATAGGGACATCAGCATATCAAGTTGCTCTTCCACCTAATTGGTCCAACTTGCATAATGTTTTTCACGTATCACAGCTGCGAAAGTATCTTCCAGATTCATCACATGTAATACAGGATGAACCAATCCAAATAAAGGGGAACATGACATACCAACTAGTACCTGCATCCATATTGGACACTGACGTGAAGCAACTGAGAAATAAAACCATTCCCCTTGTTAAGATGTTATGGGAAGGTTTGACTCCAGAAGAAGCAACTTGGGAGCTAGAAGAAGTCACGAGGAAGAAATATCCGCAATTTTTCTTATTAGGTAATTTCTGAAATTTTGAGGACAAAATTTCTTTTATGGGGAGAGAAATGTAACATCCCTAATTTCATTTCTTTTATTGATAAAAGTACATAAATATTTAATTAAGGAAATAAAATTTATTAGATAATATTTTAGATATCTAAGGAAATATAATCCTTAGAAATTCTTCACCTTATGTATATGCATAGAAAATGTTTCTAACATTAACAGAACAAATAAAGAGGGAAAACCTAATAGGAAAAACAATTAGAAATAACATACTAAAGAGATGCAAAATTCTTGGATAAGGAAGATAAATTTTTAGAAACAAGTAAAGGTCATAAAATTTCAAGAACATTGGATTAGGGTAATTTTTCCTAATTCAAGAATTAGAGTTACTAAGTTTAAAATCTTTACCCACACATTGGGCTTTTACCTATGGACACTTCATATAGAGTTTTTGCACTTCACATAAGTTTCTAGCAAGCCCATTGGATAACCTAAGAAAGAAATAAAACATAGACTTGGACTAGGATATACTAATTGGACCAATTGCCCAAAAATTATGAAAATGTGACCAAGCCCTCCAAGAAAGGTAGAATTTTATCCAAAGCAAAGAAAATGAGTAGGAATAAGCCCATAATGGGTAGGAATAAGCCCAAATCCAAGAGAAAAAATAAAATAAAATAAATTAGGTGATGATATAATAATGTAATAATAATAAAGATTAGGTTACATGGCATTAAGACAAAAATTTAGCAAGTGGTGTGATTCTACATTCATAATTTTGGTAAGTAGCATGATAATACAAGGCTTTAGGACAAAAACATCTATATCCTACACTCATAATTTTAGCAAGTGGTATGATAATACATGGCAGTAGGACAAAACATTCCTATCCCACACAAATAATATCAACCAAATAATGAAAATTCAAGGGCTAGAAATTTGCCACCTAAAAAGGCAAACCTATCATACTTGTTTAAGACAAAAGAAAATGGAAATGAATCCCTAAATCAAAGGGACCTTGTCCCATATCTTAAGAACATATTATCATAATTTTCAAAATACAAATCTCCTTTTCCTATGCATATCTTGACTAAGGAAGAGGAAGACAAGAACATAAGTTGTTTGTTTTCCAAAAATTCAACCAAATGTAATCTAATTGTGATAAGGTAGACCCATGATCATGAAAGGTGAATTATTTGGTGGTCTATATAAGAAGACCCACCCTTACAAAATTATAATTTCGTCCAATTGAGGGAGAGGAAAAATAGAAGCAAGGTAGAGTGAGGAAAGAAGAGGAAGAAAGGAAGAAAGAGGAAGGAGAAGTCTAGGGTACTAAGTGCTCCAGGTAAGTTTAACAATATTTCCTTTTGAAGAAAACTTTTGAAACTTATAATATTTATATGAGATTTTGATCTTAGAACTTTGATGATTGGTCATGATTTTGCTATATCAAGTTACATATTGATCTTGCATGTGATGTATGTTTGAATACTTAGACTGGTATAGAAAGTTCTGCATAGGTATGGCTATGGGTGGCAAAATTTTTAGCTTATGTGTTTTAATTTCTGGGAATTATCTATAGGGAATTAAAATAAATGGTTAACCTAAGTATTAAAGATATATGTGTCACGGATTTGTAGCCACTGGAATAATTCAATTTGGAGTCCATATGAGGTAGATATGGTCCGATTAGTAAGCAAAGGTCAGAAAATGGTTCATCAGGGAAGAATATGTTAGGATAACTTCTGTGTTTTAATTTCTGGGAATTATTTGTAAGGAATTAAAATAAATGGTTAATATAAGAATTAAAGATATATGTGTCACAGATTTTTAACCACTGGAATCATTCAATTTGGAGTCCATAGTAGATAGATATGGTCCGATTAGTGGTCACAGGTCAGAAAATGGTTCATCAGGGAAGAATATGTTAGGATAGCTTCTGTATTTTAATTTCTAGGAATTATCTCTATGGAATTAAAATAAATGGTTAACATAAGAATTATAGCTATTTTTGTCGAGGATTTGAAGCCACTAGAAGCATTCAATTTGGAGTCCATATGAGGAAGATATGAGCTGATTAGTAGTCAAAGGTCAGAAACTGGTTCATCAGGGAAGAATATGTTAGGATAGCTTCTCTATTTTAATTTCTACGAATTATTTGTATGGAATTAAAATAAATGGTTAACATAAGAATTATAGATATGTGTGTCACAGATTTTTGGCCATTGGAAGCACTCAAGTTGGTGTCCATATGTGGTAGATATGGTCCGATTAGTAGGTAGAGGTCAAAATCTATCCGAGAAGAAATAACCTGTACATTGAGGAAGTAATATCACCATGATATCTTAATATTTCGCTATAATGTTCAACATAATAGTTTTAGATAATTGTTTTATCTTGAAATTGACACCAAGATAACCTACATCGGAGTTCAAATGAGGGAGTTATGCTCTGATTAGTTAGAGAAGGTTAGATATGATGAAAACCTGCATCAAAAAAATAAAGAAATAAAATTAATATTTAAAAAAGAAGGCGAATCTTATAAATGACTAGTATATGCCATAGCCATTGCCATTGTATGAACTTCTTACCATCTTAAGTGTAAAATTTTAACATGGAAATATTTTATAAAGTGATATTTGAATTGGTTTTGTTCATGGCATGATTACCAATGATTTATGGTAATAGTTATATTTTGATGAACATACTTGTTATTGAAATCTTATTTTTGGTTATGAATGTGAAAAGAAAAAAAATGAGCACGGTCACATGGAAATCCGTGTGGTGCACCAGTAGGGGACGCCCTACCAACAGTTATGATTATGATTATGAGAAAAGAAAGAGAAAGTGTGCCATGTCGGAAGGAGAGAGAAAAGCCCATATTGGAGAGTAGAGGATACTCACGCTGACCAGGGTAGCTTGAAATGAGAATAAGTTGATGGCCATCATATGATATTCTAAAAATAGTTAATCCTGTCATACATATCATATTGTATAATTCTTATGTGCATAGATATAATGCATTCATGTGACCAAAGATATTTTCTGTAGTTTATACAGCTGAACATGACGTGATGAGCTATATTGATGATGATTTATTGTTGAACTTACTGGAATTTAATTCTCACTATATTTCCATATCATGTTCAAAAAATTAGTTATGAAGGTTTTTCTATAGCTCTGGCTTTTAGTGCATGTTGGATCGAGTACTTTATGTTGGGCAAATCCAAGAAGCAAATAAAATGTTTATGGTCGAATTGGCGTAGATCCCGGTGAAGGTGCAACCACCTGCACCTGTATCTCCGGAATTAGTCAACCAGAATAAATAAGATGTAGATTTTTATGTGTTTGATATGTTGTACGTATGTTTTGATTAATGACATGTATGTGAACTCTGTATTGTATAAATTAAATAAATGTTATATTGAGTTAAGTTGTAACGAGGTAATAACTTCATGGTATTTTAAAAAAAATTTGATAATTAAATGGAGTTGTTACATTCTAAGCCTAGAAAAGAATTGTATTCTTTAGCCCGAAGCACGGTATGCTTCCCTTTTGTTTTTCATCCCATGTTTTTGTCTTCTTTTCCTTGTGCCCTAGCCTGTGTCTTTCCCCTTCTCCCTGTGCCATTCCCAGCCATCTTCCCTGCAATTTTTCTACAATTTTAATCATCCTCCCAAGCCCTAGTTCCTTATTTGTGCTCTGTTTTCTCCTTCTTCCCTCTCATCCTTGTTTTCCCTGTAACCCAGCTCTCCATTGAAGCACATTCCCTTTCACTCATGACTCTAACCCAGAACGTAATCACCTAAGCTCCTTCTCCCAACCAACCCATACTCATCTAGCAATTCCTCAGCTTATTTCCCCTAAGCCAAAACTTCACCCATCAAACCTCATACACACTCCTGTTCCCACTCATAATGCCCAGCCAAAACATCTACCCTGTGTCCATTCTCACCGTGACTATCACCAGAAGCTCCCTCCTCCACAGTGTTCCACTTCCTATTCAACTGTGGTAAATCCATTCCCTTGCCAAACCTAGAAAAAGAACTCCCCAGCACCTGTATTCCCTTTTCTTGGTATTCCTAAGAGCCCCATTCCCCTGCACCTTCATCTCCCAAGTTCACCCTACTATTGGCATCAACCGTGCTTTTCTCCAAGTAACTTGTGATCCTCTGTTCTTATAGTTTAATTTTTTGAATTTGAATTACTTGATTAATTGCATGTCCTCCTGATTACACTGGTCTTCCTATGATTTATTGGTTAAATTTGGATTATGTATGCTTGAATTTCATTCTACATTGCCTGATTTGATTCATGCTACTACTTTCATCCCTAAAGATTAATGCTGAATATCTTGTTTGAATGTATTGGCTAAATAAAAGCAGATGTGCACTTGGTTTAAACTTCATAATCTGATACATTGACTTGGCTTGGTACTTCCTGGCAAACAAAGACAGCACTTGGGATGTATAAATGTTCAATTTGTCTGATTTTGCCTTGCCTAGTATACTGGAAAGTTTCCTTCTGAGATTAGTGTAGTACTCCTAAAGCTTTAGTTCTGAATTTATCTGTTCATGGTTTATGTTTAGCTGAATGGATCTATTTAGGAATACATGCTCTACATGCTGAAAAATTTCTTGAATACTCATGAATTTTGAATATTAACTTGGTGTATTTACTTAGTTTGGATATTGTTGCCTCTTGCCCTGGTCTTTGTTTGCTTTTCCTATTGCACTGGTAATGGGAATTTTCTGCAGATTTTTGGATGCATATTTACTAAATTTTTTGGCTGAATGCTTCTATTAATTATTACATTGTTTTTCCCCTAGAGAATTTCTACCTTCATTTGACATTTACATTGTGTTAGGCTTTTTCTGAACTTGGTTGCTTTCATTTAGGCTAAAAACTTCCCTTGGAAATTCAATTGTATGATCACCACATCTTACATTTGAACCTAGAATTGAAAATCATTTGAGTCTTTATTTACTTCAAAACTATTAGTTACCTTGCTAAAAGTAGCATGGAGTTTGTTGGGTTTATCTGGATTATACTTCAAATTTGTTTAATACTTCTGAATTCACTGGTGCTGCACTATTTTATTGCATATCTTGGGATTGCTCTAGATGATTTTCATTAATTTTTGGTATTTGCTCATCCCACTCCTCTTTTGAATTGTATTACATATCAATATCTAAATGGCCCCTAAAAGAGCCAGAACTAGCCAATCTTCCTCCCAATCCCAGTAACTACATAAAGGATGGATTCAAAGACCATCCCAACCTCCTCATCAAATAAATGAGTATGGTATCGTGTTTGTTGATGATAGTCGGTATATGGACGAGGAGTGTTTGGAATGGTTAGGACTTTTAACCGACATCCGCTACTTAGTTGATCAGATTGGGTGGACCATATTTATTGGGCTTCGTTACCCAGCCTATGCCCGGACCACCTTAGAGTTCTTTAGTTTAGTTAATGTGGTCCTATTTTAGGGTCCCGACGTCGATCAAGGCTGCATTAACTTCAGACTATTTGATCACGCATTTAGTTTACCATTGGCTGAATTTAATATATTATTTAGATTGCCTCTTAGGGGAGATAAATCAATCCCCCAAAATTTTCTTGCTTAACATTTTTGGAACTTTATTTCTATTGGGGGGAAACATAGTGCATCGGTTTCGAAAGCCTCTTTTATTTGCAACCTTAGATTTAGATATTTACAATGCCTGATGGCCTATACCATTTTTGGTATAGCTAAAAGTGATGAGGTTGCAAACCAAAGAGAGCTTTATTTTCTTTAGGCTATGATACACAGTCATAAGGTGGACACTAGAGCTTTTATGGCCCATCAGATGGCTAAGGTTGGTCATGCCATGAATGGCAAGGTAGTCATAGGGGGTCTAGTAACTGCACTTGCTAGAAGATTAGGATTGGAGGAAAATCTTTAAGATTTGCAACCAATAGTTAGTAGCAATAGGATTAATTTAGAATCATGTCTGTATATGAAATTAATTGTTAAAAGGAATGCCGACAATTGGCTGCATCTCCATAGCCATCATATCTTTCACCTCCTTAACCTGACTAGGACTGCAGTTACTAATAAGGAGAATTGGATCTACCCTCTAGAAGAGGGTAGAGAGGGTGATGATGTTCCTGAATGGGATGACTTGTCCTTTGAGCCACTTTTGGCTCTACCACCGCCACCCCATTTTTAGTACACTAACATTGAAGGTTCATCACATGTATCGGAGGAGGACCATATCTTTATCTCCTCATGGCTTTAACAAATAGAAGAGGAGCAATTAGCTCAAAGGGCTACCCTACATGCAATGAATGACACAATCCAAAGCATACAGGGAATGATGCAAGCCTGGTACCAATGGCTCTTAAGTCAGAACCCACCACGACCACCTCTAGAAGACCAGTAAGCAAGTAAGTTACGCATTTCCTTTCCTTGTACATTATTTATTACAGACATTAAAGACAATGTCAAGTTTAAGCATTAGGGAGTAGATTTTTAAGCTTTTGGTTTTCACTGACTGATTTTCACTTTTGGTTTTCATTGGCTGAACATTTTGTTTGCACTGGCTAATTTTCACTGACTGATTCAGTTCTCTCTTACATGAATATACTTTATTGGCTGAATCTCTCTTGTTTTAATGAATGATCACATAGTTTACTGCTCTGGAGATAGATTAATGTAATATAGGATATTTTAACTCATGAACATGTGATGCACAACATAATATGAAATAGTTAGTTATCATTTTAGTCACTTTCTTTTAGCATTGAACCTTTATCTTTTTCAAAAATATCTCTTTTATATGCCCTGTTTGATTTTAACACTATGAGAGTGTGAAGGTAGGGAGAGGTGAAAAATGAGGGAATATAAACCCAAAAAGTTTTCACTCTGAGTACCCATTCAAGGCACTAAAAGGGCCTTAGTATGAGTACCTAACTGCCTTTATCCTAGTGATATAATGCATAAAATGCACTCACTGTATATTTTTATAAAAAAATGAATGAAATGAACAAAAGAAAAAAAGAGAAAAGAAAGAAGAAAAAGTTAGAAATAAAAGAATTTGAGTGAGAAAAATAAAAATAAGGGTAACGCAACAAAGGGAGATCTAAAAGATGAGGTGGCCTACTTGAGTGTCTAAAAATCAATATGGTGCATACAATCAGTGGTAACAATAGAAGTAGATATATAATAAGAGAATTTGGGTTTAGTTTTAGAAGAATGAAAACTATTGAATAAATGTCTATTCATATATATGTTGTGTTCATATTGATTGAGTGAAGAATTACCTGTATTGCATTTTTCTGTTATCTGGAATTTATATGCATATTACCCCTTCCTTATGTTATGTCATGTTATTTGTAATATCTCGTAATTTTTAAATAATAATATTTTTCTATAAACAAATATATTTTTATTTTAAATGATTATGTTTTGCTAAAACTAAATACCCTTTTAATTAAAATGATTTCTATTTTGCTTAAAATAATTATATTTGGCTTTAAATGAATTTTTATTTTATTTTTATAAATTTCATTCTTTTAATATGCATGAAGTTATTTTATATTATGATTTGTTTTATTAAGAAAATCATGATTAAAGAGTTTAACTAAATTTTGCAAGAATATAAAATTTTAGAAAAATTTAGGATACTTTAGGATCAAAAATGATATTATTATGTATATAATAATTTTTTTTAATATTTAATTATTAAATAATACTAACTAAAAAAAGGGGGGAGATACAAGTGTGAAGAATCAGAATGAAACACTTGTATATGAATAGTGTAAATAGTGTTTTTCTCTACTCCATGTTCTCTCTCTAGATCTGGAGTACTTACCGGTATCTGATCTCAAAACTAAGGGTACCACTGGATTCAGGATGGAGAATACTACGATTTTGACCGAATTATTTTTTAAATTAGCTATAGAATTGTTGCAAATCAAAAGTAGAAAATCTAAGAAAAATGTAAGTTCTGAAACTCCTTTTTAGAGACATCAAATTGAAAATCTAACATTGTAGATGGATTCAGGAGATAGACAAATGGTGCGTACTGTTGCAGGTACACCCAATTGATACCTTACCTCAAAACTAACCTATAGTAGTGGGAGTAAGGGTCGATCCCACAGAGACTGGAATTACCTTATGTGATTGAGAAATGGGGGATTGATAATTGCAAATTAAGTAAAGTAAACAATAATGAAAATAATTAAGAGAGTAATTAATGAGAAAGGTGTTAGTTTCGGTTGATATCCACCGTCAAGGGATTGCATTAATAATTGACAACATAATCAATCTGTAATTGAATATCTATCATTGGGTTTCTAACCCTATTCCTCCTTAAGTCTAGTAAATTAATGACAATCGCACTAATTAAACCCTAATTAACAAAAAATCCTTTAGCACATCGATAAAGCATAGCTTATTAACTGCATGAAGAACTAGAGAAACTGACAGAGCTAAACAAATATAAACACATCGGCTATATCTAATTTAGTTAATTATTCATCATAGGTTCAATGATTTATAATCCAAAATCCTCAAACCTATTTGCCTCATGAATCACAGAACTGAAGACTTTGTTCAAAACATAATTCAATAGATTAAGACAGATAATATACTAGTAGGCCTCTTAGCAATCATATGAATAATGAATGAGAAGAAGAATAGATAAATAATCAATACTCAATTCAAATTGAAATAAATCAAATCCACATCTCACAATGCAAGAAGATCCCTTGAGGTTTCAATCAACCTCAACCAACTAAAAAGAACTAGCCACGCAGGGCCATAAGAAAATCAAAATAAGAATTGAAGAATGTAACTAAGAACTTGGATGAATGATTGAATGAATTTTCTGCTTGCTTTCCTCCCTTTTTATAAATTAACTCCTCCTAATCGAAGTAGGAGTGTATTTAGGTCAAATCCCAACCCATTGGACTTCAAATGGAGTCAAAAAGACCTAAAATTCACAAATTCGGTAAACTGATGCGGCGGCGAGCACCGCGGCACTGCGGACTTTTAAAGACGGGTTGTCACGGCGCCATTGGGAAGCACCGCGGTGCTTCTTGCTGGATACTCAGCGCCGCGGCGCCTAGAAATCTCTTGTTTCTACCAAAGTTCTAAACACAAAAGTTGTATCTCTATATCTCTTCTTTCCATAGCAGCTGGAATCACCTCAATCGAAGTTCAAATGAGTGAGATATGTCTCAATTAGTGATGAAGGGTTAGAAATCAGCATTTTTCATGATTTTCTCTCTATTTTCCTCTTATTTTCTTCTTTCTTCTTCCTAAAACACAAAATACAAAACTCAATTAATTCCTATTTATATTCTACTTAAATCAAACAAAAAGTAAGCTTAAAGGCATTAAAATCATGCTTAATTATAAACACATCAACAAACTATAGCATATGAAGTTTCAGAGTCATTTAACAACTTTTGGTATCATGAACAGTAACTCCGACCGGCGTGAATAGTGGTTTCGGTAGGTGCGAACAGTGATTATGACCGAAATGAATAGTGATTCGCTTGATGTGAACAGTATTCTTGGCTGTGAACAGTACCCATCAGTTGACTAGCATTGACCAAGCCCTTCGAGTCATTTCCTAGGTTTTTGGATCCTTCTGACTCGCTTTTGAGGTCTATTTAGTCAAATTTGGATAGGAAAAGTGCATTTTGGGGCTGTCCAACCTGGAGCCCTTACCTTGTGAGTAGATAATTCTTTCTATGACTTATCCCATGCTTTTCTTGAACTATAAATGTATAATTGGTTCTGTTTACAAATTATTCATACTATCATAAGTCTCTGAAATGTGTTAAAATATTTGGTTTACTTACTAATTGGCATATAATTCAAGAAGAGTATGATTTTACAAATAGATTTTGAAACTCATTGAATATGTGGTTCTAAATGTATTTATTATTATTTGGTAAGTGAATATTATGGGATGTGAGTATAATGAAAATACTTGTTATTGAAATCATATTTTTGGCTATTAATGTGAAAAAAAAGAAAAATGACGAGCACAGTCACATTGCGGTCTGTGTGGTGCACTAGTAGGGGACGCCTTACTTGCGGTTATGACTATGATAATGAGAAAATAAAGAGAAAGTGTGCCATGTCAGATGGAGCAAGAAAAGCACGTATCAGAGAGTAGAAAGTACTCACCTTGAATAGGGTAGCTTGATATGAAAATAAATTGATAGCCATCATATGATATTATGAAAATAGTTATTCATGCCATACATGTCATTACTGTATGATTTTTATGTGCATTGATAAAGTGTATTCATGTTAACTAAGAAATTTGCTGTAACTTATACAATTGAACATAACACCATCCCTTGCTGTGTGCTTGGGATTATTGAATGGTTCTGATATGAAATTCTTCTAATGCTTTCATGCAAAATATTTTAATGCATAACAACATTTGTTTAATGATCATACAGTACAGTATATGGTTTTGGATATCGGATTATCCTTTAGTTTGAGAATATTTGAAATGTGGGTCCCATATGGATGTACTTCCAAACTATATTTTTATATGGCAAATTTTAAAATATGAGTACATCCATATGTTGACCTAAGAGGTCATAGGAGGTATTATCTGCTCACTGAGTTGTCATACTCACTACACGATATTTTCACATTTTTCATATAAGAATACATAGTTTAGTCTTTTTTCTTTCAGATAGGTGATCAGCTAAGCGACATATTCTCTGGTGAGCTGATTTTGTTTCTAGGGCTTGTAGATTTTGATTTATATTGTACTTGTACTTTAGAGTATGCTCTGAACGTCACAGGCAGGATCCTTGCTTCTATTGTTACTCTGATATTTATAAACTTGGTTTGTATATTGTGTATACATGGGATTACATATCAGTAAAGGAGTGTATCATACATTTTGGTAAAAATATATATTAGTAAAGTATGTGTTTCACGTGCCCTAAAATTAGGGGCATGACAAGTTGGTATTAGAGGATTAAGTTTTTCTGTGGCTATCAGAGCAAAGGATTCTTTAGTAGGACCTTTAGTATTCATATAAACCAAACATATTTATACTTCTGGTGTTGCTGAGGAATTCTACAGGATGTCAATTTTCTTTCTATTCTAAGTTGCTAAATTTTCTAGTATAAGATTATCGAATATTGTGGCATCTTAAGAAGTATTTATAGGTCAATTATTGCCTGAAAGTGAAAGGGATAGATGTGCCAAAGAATTTGAAGAATTGAGACAAATGCCAACTATGATCATTTTTGAATATGATTTATGTTTTACCCAGTTGTCTAGATATGGTAGACTTTGATGTGATATTGGAAGTGGATTAGCTGGCATCATGCCCTGCCATTTTGGAATGTCATCTTAAGATGATTAAATTCAATATTCTTGGAGAATCTTCTTTCTTGATACAAAGAGACCGTAGTTAGGTGCCCAGAAATCTAATCTCTACTTTAGCAGCCCATAAGTTATTACAAAAAGGTGCCAAGGATATTTGGAAGTGGTGAGAGATGTTGATATAAAGTATACTAGTATAAATCAAGTTCTAGTGGTTAGAGAATTTACTTCTTTAAAAAAATTGGTTTGAGATATGAATATCATCAATTAAGGATAAGGGAAGAGGATATTCTAAACACTACTTTTAGGACTCAGTATGAGCACTATGAGTTCTTAGTGATGCCATTTAGTTTGACAAATGTCCCACCTGCATTTATGGACTTTATGAATATTGTACTTGAGCCATTCTTGGATTAAACTGTAAATGTATTTATTGATTATATATTAATATGTTCCATGAGTTTAAAGGATCATAAGCAACAATTAAGGATAGTTTTAAAAACTCTAAGGGAGTATCAGCTTTATCCTAAGTGTTCAAAATACGAAATTCTAGCTTAGTTGTGTTACTTCCTTAGGGAATGTGGTTAACAAGGATGGTATTCAAGTAGACCCTAAGAAAGTAGAAGTAGTACAATAATGTTCACATCTTACTACTGTAACATCCCTAATTTTGTTTCTTTTATTAATAAAGGTACATAAATATTTAATTATGGAAATAACATTTATTAGATAATTTTTAGATATCTAAGGAAATATAATCCTTAGAAATTCTTCACCTTATGTGTATGCATAGAAAATGTTTCTAACATTAAGGGAACAAGTAAAGAGAGGAAACCTAATAGGAAAAATTAGAAATAACATACTCAAGAGAGGCGAAATTCTTTGGTAAGGAAGATAATTTTTTTTTTGTGAAGTAGTAAAGGTCTTAAAATTTTAAGAAGATTGGATTAGGGTAATTTTCTTAATTCAAGAGTTAGAAATTTATAAATTTAACATCTCCACCCATAAATTGGGCTTTCACCTATAGACACTTCATATAGAGTTTTTCCACTTCACTTAAGTTTCTAGCAAGCCCATTGGATAGCCTAAGCAAGAAATAAAACATAGACTTAGACTAGGGTATAGAAGTTGGACTGATAGCCCAAAAATTATGAAAATGTGACCAAACCCTCCAAGAAAGGTAGAATTTTATCCAAAGCAAAGGAAATGGGTAAGAATGAGCCCAGATCCAAGCGAAAAAATAAAATATAATAAATCATGTGATGAAATAATAGTGTAATAATAATAAAGATTAGGTCACTTGGCATTAAGACAAAAATTCAACAAGTGGTGTGATAATATCTATATCCTACATTCATAATTTTAGCAAGTGGTATGATAATACATGGCATTAGGACAAAATATCTATATCCTACACTCGTAATTTTAGCAAGTGGTATAATAATACATGGCATTAGAAAAAATTATTCATATCCTACACAAATAATTTCAGCCAAGCAAGGGAGATTTAAGGGCTAGAAACTTGCCACTTAGAAAGACAAACCTATCATACTTGTGTGAACACAAAAGAAAAGAAAATGAATCCCTAAATCAAAGGGACCTTGTCCCTTATCTTAAGAACATTTTATCATAATTTTCAAAATACAAATCTTCTTTTGCTATGCATATCTTGACTAAGGGAAAGGAAGAGAAGAACATGAGTTGTCTTTCCTCAAAAAGCAACCAAGTGCATCTTAATTGTGATAAGGTAGACCCATGATTATGAAAGAAGGACCACTTGATAGTTTATTTAAGCAAGAACTACCCCTATAACATTAGAATTTTGTCTAAGTGAGGGAAAGGAAAAATAGAAGCAAGGTAGAGTGAGAAAAGGAGAGAAAGAGAGGAGAAGAGAGGAAGGAAGAAGAAAGAGAAGCCTAGAAGACTAAGCATTCAAGGTAAGTTAGCTTAATCTCCACTTGAATCCATCTTTTATCTTCGTCCTTGGGGTTCAAAAACTCACCCTCCTTCTCTTATTTAAGTTGCTAGAAGAGCTAAGGGAAGAGAGGAATCTTGCTACTTCCTTCAAGAGGAAACAAGAAAAAGAATTCACTAAGTTAGCTAGGGAGATCTTTAGGTAGGTTTAACAATATTATTTTAGAAAAGCTTTGAAATTAGAAACATTTATATGAGATTTTGATCCTAGAACTTTGATGAAATTTACTATATTTATTACCTTGATGATTGGCCATGGATGTTGCTTTATCATGTTACATGTTGATATTGCATGTTGCATGTGATGTCTGTTTGAATACTTAGGTTGGTATGGAAAGTTCTGCATAGGTATGGAAATAGGTGGCAAAATTTTAAGATTTTTATGCTCCTATTTTGTATATTTAAATGTGGTGAAAAATTGATGGAATAAGATTAGATGTAAATTAGGAAGAAAATGGAAGAGGACATAATAAAATGATGAACTAAAACTTTAGAAAAGGTTTGGTTAGGAAACTGGATTTTAGAATAACCAAGAAAGTTTCTGTTATTCAAATATTGAGAAGCATTGGTTAGGAATTAAAAGACATTATTAACATGAAAATTATAGATATATGGCTCACGGAGTTTTAGCCATTGGAATCACTTAATTTGGAGTCCATATATGGTAGATATGGTCAAATTAGTGAGCAGTGGTCAAAAAATGATTAACCAGGGAAGAATCTATTAGGAAAGCTTCTGCGTTTGAATTTTTGGGAACATTTTGTAAGGAATAAAAATAACTAGTTAACATAAAAAAAATAGATATATGTCTCACAAAAATTTAGCCACTGGAAGCACTCAATTTAGAATTTATATGAGGGAGATATGGTCATATTAGTATGTAGAGGTAAGAACCTACCCAAGAAGAAATAACGTTTAATTTGTTGATGTAATATCACCAAGATTCCTTAAGATTTCACTAAAATGTTCAACAAAATAGTTTTAAATAATTGTTTTATATTTAAATGGACACCAAGATCACCTAATTCAGAGTTAAAATGAGGGAGTTATGCTCTGATTAGTGATAAAAGGTCAGGCAAGACAAAAATCTGTATTAGGAAATAGCACAAGATAGAGCATGGCCGTGTTTGGTGCTGGAAATGGCATTTTGAAGCCTAAAACATGGCTATTTTACAAGAAATGGCCAAGTTGTGTTACATGATACGTTTAGGCCCTGTTGGAAGCTGATAAAACTTATTTTCAACATTTTTCTACCCTAAATGAACCACATTAACTATAGGATAGTAATAGAAATCAAATTGAAAAAGAATGCTGTATTAAATTTATAAGAACATGTGATAGAAATGATATAAGGAAAGTGACTAGAGGCCAAGCGTAAAGAAAGTGAAAAGATAAAAGTAATATTTAAAAAAGAAGAAGAATCTTAAAAATAAAAATAATAAATGACTAGTGTATGTCATAGCCATTGCCATTGCGTGAACTCCTTACCATCTTAAGTGTGTAATTTTGATATGTAAATATTTTAAAGTGATATTTGAAAATGATTATGTTCATGGCATGATTACATGATTACATTTTTCTAATAATTTTTTCTAAAGATTATGCTTTGATGTTAAATTATGGCATATGAGTATAATGAACATACTTGTTATTGAAATCATATTTTTGGCTATTAATGTAAAAATAAAAGAAAAGAAAAGAGACAAGCACGGCCACATGGCGGTCTGTGTGATGCATCAGTAGGGGACGCCCAACCAACAACTAAGATTATGTTAACGAGAAAAGAAAGAGAAAGTGTACCATGCTGGACGAAGCGAGAAAAGCCCGTTTCAGAGAGTAGAAAGTACTCACCCTGACTGGGGTAACTTGATATGAAAATAAGTTGATAGCCATCATATGATATTTTCAAAATAGTTATTCATGCCATCCATATCATTACTGTATAATTTTCATGTGCATATATAAAGCGCAATCATGTGACCTAAGCTAATTATTGTAGCTTATACAGATTAACATGACATGATGAGCTATATTGATGATAATTATGAATTATTGTTGAACCTACTGGGATTTAATTCTCACTATATTTCCATATCATGTTCAGAAGGTTAAATATGCAGATATTTTCTATGGTTGGCTATTAGCATATGTTGAGTTGAGTTGACTAAGATCTAGGTGAAGGTGCAACCACCTGCACCCGTATCCCCTAGAACTGGTCAATAAGGATGAATAAGATGTGTACATGTATGTGTTTTATTCTTGTACGGATGTTTTTAATTAATGATGTGTATGTGAACCTTGATTTGTATCAGTATTATTGCTATACTATAAAACTTAATTATGCTAAGTGTATGATAAACCTTTGTTCCATAGCTTGAAGAAAAGATAACAAACTATCAAAGAAGTGGTTAACATTTAACAAACCTATTGGTTTATGATGGTTATTGAGTTGTGCCCAAGAGACTATTTGGAAAATCTGTTTTAAAGTACTAAAAACCCCTAATAAGGCAATGAGGGCATCATCATTGCTCATCATTCTAGATATGCGCTCATTGTAATGCCTGGAAATTTGTTAATTATGTTCACAAAATAGAATATGAAGAAAGGATTAAAAAGGGTATTTATAGGGAAATCATTGTGAATGTTTAATTAGGGATTTCTCATTTTTTGGAAGGGATGTTTGAGGAGGAGGTAGTAAGATCTAGATCAATTGACTAAGATCTAGCTGAAGGTGCAACCACCTGCACCCGTATCCCCAGAACTGGTCAATAAGGATGAATAAGATGTGTACATATATGTGTTTTATTTTTGTACGGATGTTTTTAATTAATGATGTGTATGTGAACCTTGATTTGTATCAGTATTATTGCTATACTATAAACCTTAATTATGCTTGGTTAATTTAATCGGATGTTATTATGTGTTAAATAGTTATAAATAAAGAGGTAATGACTTCATGGCATTTAAAAAAAATTATATATCTGTTTGTATGTAAACAAATGGAGTTGTTATAACTACAGGTACAGATGAAGATCTAAGTCCAACTTGCACTTTCCATAGTTGTCTGTCTTCCAATATATTTGAGCCATAGTTGGATTTGGTATATGAATAAATGCTTGTAAAGCATCAATAAACTCCTCAACATTTGAAGCTGAGATGAGGATTCATCATGCTTAGTGTAAGATAAACCTTTGTTCCATAGATTGAAGAAAAGATAACAAACTATCAAAGAAGTGGTTAACATTTCATAAATCTATTGGTTTGTGATGGATATTCAATTGTGCCCAAGAGACTATTTGGAAAATCTGTTTTAAACTACTAAGGTCCCCTAGTAAGGCAATGAAGACATCATCATTGCTCATCATTCTAGCTATGCGCTCATTGTAATGCCTGGAAATCTGTTAATTATGGTCAAAAAATAGAATATTAAGAAAGGATTAAAAAGGGTATTTATAGGGAAATAATTGTGAATGTTTAATGTGGGATTTCTCATTTTTTGGAAGGGATGTTTGAGGAGGAGGTAGTAAAGATCTAGTTGAGTTGACTAAGATCTAGGTGAAGGTGCAACCACCTGCACCTGTATCCCCAGAATTGGCCAATAAGGATGAATAAGATGTGTACATATATGTGTTTTATTTTTTTATGGATGTTTTTAATTAATGATGTGTATGTGAACCTTGATTTGAATCAGTATTATTGCTATACCATAAATCTTAATTATGCTTGGTTAATTTAATCGGATGTTATTATGAGTTAAATAGTTATAAATAAAGAAGTAATGACTTCACGGAATTTTTAAAAAATTATATATCTGTTTGTATGTAAAAAAACGGAGTTGTTATAACTACAGCTACAGATGAAGATCCAAGTCCATCTTGCACTTTCCGTAGTTGTCTGTCTTCTAATATATTTGAGCCATAGTTGGATAAGGTATATGAATAAATGCTTGTAAAGCATTAATCAACTCCTCAGCATTTGAAGTTCAGATGAGGATTCATCATGCTAAGTGTAAGATAAACCTTTTGTTCCATAGCTTGAAGAAAAGATAACAAACTATCAAAGAAGTGGTTAACATTTAACAAACCTCTTGGTTTATGATGGATATTTAGTTGTGCCCAAGAGTCTATTTGGAAAATCTGTTTTAAAGTACTAAAAGCCCCTAGTAAGCCAATGAAGGCATCATCATTGCTCATCATTCTAGCTATGCGCTCATTGTAACGCATGGAAATCTGTTAATTATGTTCACAAAATAGAATATTAAGAAAGGATTAAAAACGGTATTTATAGGGAAATAATTGTGAATGTTTAATGTGGGATTTCTCATTTTTTGGAAGGGATGTTTAAGGAGGAGGTAGTAAGATCTAGATGAGTTGACTAAGATCTAGCCGAAGGTGTAACCACCTGCACCCGTATCCCCAGAACTGGTTAATAAGGATGAATAAGATATGTACATATATGTGTTTTATTTATGTACGGATGTTTTTAATTAATGATGTGTATGTGAACCTCGATTTGTATCAGTATTATTGCTATACTATAAACCTTAATTATGCTTGGTTAATTTAATCGGATGTTATTATGAGTTAAATAGTTATAAATAAAGAGGTAATGACTTCATCGGATTTAAAAAAAATTATATATCTGTTTGTATGCAAAAAAATGGAGTTGTTATAACTACAGCTACAGATGAAGATCCAAGTCCATCTTGCACTTTCCGTAGTTGTTTGTCTTCCAATCTATTTGAGCCATAGTTGGATCAGGTATATGAATAAATGCTTGTAAAGCATCAATCAACTCCTTAGCATTTCAAGTTCAGATGTGGATTCATGATTCTAAGTGTAAGATAAACCTTTTGTTCCATAGCTTGAAGAAAAGATAACAAACTATCAAAGAAGTGGTTAACATTTAACAAACCTCTTGGTTTATGATGGATATTCAGTTGTGCCCAAGAGACTATTTGGAAAATCTTTTTTAAAGTACTAAAACCCCCTAGTAAGGCAATAAAGGCATCATCATTGCTCATCATTCTAGCTATGCGCTCATTGTAATGCCTGGAAATCTGTTAATTATGTTCACAAAATAGAATATTAAGAAAGGATTAAAAGGGGTATTTATAGGGAAATAATTGTGAATGTTTAATGAGGGATTTCTAATTTTTTGGAAGGGATGTTTGAGGAGGAGGTAGTAAGATCTAGATGAGTTGACTAAGATCTAGCTGAAGGTGCAACCACCTGCACCTGTATCCCCAGAACTGGTCAATAAGGATGAATAAGATGTGTTTATATATGTGTTTTATTTTTGTACGGATATTTTTAATTAATGATGTGTATGTGAACCTTGATTTGTATAAGTATTATTGCTATACTATAAACCTTAATTATGCTTGGTTAATTTAATCGGATGTTATTATGAGTTAAATAGTTATAAATAAAGAGGTAATGACTTCATTGGATTTTAAAAAAATTATATATCTGTTTGTATGTAAAAAAATGGAGTTGTTATAACTACAGCTACAGATGAAGATCCAAGTCCATCTTGCACTTTCCGTAGTTGTCTGTCTTTCAATCTATTTGAGCCATAGTTGGATCAGGTATTTGAATAAATGCTTGTAAAGCATCAAACAACTCCTCAGCATTTGAAGCTGAGATGAGGATTCATCATGCTAAGTGTAAGATAAACCTTTGTTCCATAGCTTGAAGAAAAGATAACAAACTATCAAAGAAGTGGTTAACATTTAACAAACCTATCGGTTTGTGATGGATATTCAGTTGTGCCTAAGAGACTATTTGGAAAATATGTTTTAAAGTACTAAAACCCCCTAGTAAGGCAATGAAGACATCATCGTTGCTCATCATTCTTGCTATGCGCTCATTGTAACTCTTGGAAATCTGTTAATTATGTTCACAAAATAGAATATTAAGAAAGGATTAAAAATGATTAAAAAGGGTATTTATAGGGAAATAATTATGAATGTTTAATGAGGGATTTCTCATTTTTTGGAAGGGATGTTTGAGGTGGAGGTAGTAATTTCTTTATCTGCAGGGCAATAATTGGGCAGTATATATGAAGATCAGGAGCTATGAAGAAAGTTGCACAAAAATCCATTGGAATATGTCTCAAGAAGGAATTAAACACTTGATAAGTTTTCCTTTCACGCAAACAAGGCCTTAGCTAACCATATAGTCCCATTGTAATGGAGTTGCATGATGGTTATTGTTGGCAAAAGGAAGGGTGAAGGTTAGGGGAGGAGAAACTTATCTAAGAAGCTATTAATATTTTAGTATTTCTCCCTTGACACGATGACCAAGTCGCTAGCCAACCCAAGGAAAAGAGAGAGCCACGACAAGAGGAGGAGAATGAGGAGAAAGAAATAGGAAGAGAAGAAGAAGAGAGAGAGAAGGAGGAAGGTAGAGAGAGAGAGGGCTGAAATTCAAGAAAAGAGGTAAGCTTTGGGACTTTTGATCTCCTCTAACCCTTGTGTATTCATAAGTTTCCATGGAAAGCTAATGGATGGAGGGAAAATTTGTAGATTTGGTGAGGAGTTCTAGAGTGAGAAAGTTAGTTAAAATTAGTGAGAGAAACAAGCTCTTGTGATATAAGGTAAGATCAACATCCTTCTTTATGAATTTTAGTTGAATGACTTGATGGCTGATTTGCATGTGTGTATTAAAGAATGTTGGAAGGGTAGATGGAACTTTTGCTGAAGCATTTATGGAATTAATGGCTGTTATTAACTTATGGGCATGAGGTAGTAATTTGTGAAATTTTGTGTGGTTAGTTTTGAGGTTGAATCCATGATTTGAGTGGTCATATGCTCTAGAAAAATTAGTTTTTCATGCTTTAAATGTTGGTATATTTGTTGGCTGATTTTCTGTGATGATTTTGGAGAAAAAGAAGAAGTTTTATGAGTTTTGCGCCCAGAGAACAGCCATGCTCTGGGCTGGAGGGTGAAATTGAAGAAAAATGAAGAACAAGGCTTAAAGCACGACCGTACTTAGTGGCTCGAGCAGGCCATGCTTGGTGCGGGTCAGTGTGTAACATGGCCACGTTATAAAGGAAGCACCAGGGAGGAACACAGGTGTGAAGGACGGTTGTGCTTGGTGACACGGCTAGGTCGTGCTTCATGTTGTCTCACACTTTTTCAGTGTTTTCTGTTTTCTTTTTAATTCCTAATTAATCATCAATGTTTATAGAATGATAATTAAAGTTTTATGAGTCATGTATGCTAAAAGAAATATGTAATATCCAATTGATTATGTATGCTCATTGAATTAATTGTGTAAAGTATGAAGGAATGATTTTTGAACATTATTAAATGATATAGATCATTTGCTTGAGCAGCCCTAAGCAAATAAATAATGCATGAATAGTAGGAAAGAATGTAAGAGAATTGTATGTTTAATACATGATGAAATTGTTATGGCTTGCATGTGAATGAATGTGGCTTATGTTCATAATGGATATTAATATGTATGCTTTTGTTGAATTAAGTGGCTGGAAAAACATGTAAAAGACATAAGCTAAGTCAGGAGGACCCTTTCTGAAGCAGGGTGGCCTAGCAACAGGTATCTCCTTTGCTGTATTGAGGCGACTGACAGATCAGAATGATCCTCTCTAAAGCAGGGTAGCTTGGCAACATGTGTTTTCCTTACTGTATTGAGGAGACTGACAAGTCCACGATGACCCTTACCCATTAAGGTGACTCAACGGCATGCGACACCTTACAAGGTAAGGCAACTGAAAGGTCGTAGCTTGGATATGGTACCGGGATAAGGGACTCCCTATAGCCTAGAGTGGTCAATGTGAGAAGGATCGCTCTGACCAAAGGCCTTCAATATTTGGTGAGTAGCTGTTGGGGTAAGGGTCACGCCACATTAAGGTTTGAAATTGAGAGAGATTATCATATGATGTGTAACATATGTTTTTTTAGGTGATTACGTATTAGACCAGCGTTATATCAAAAGATATGCATCTTGTATTTACATACATGCAAAAGTTACATACATCGGGATTAGCAGCATATATACATATGTAACCCGAGGTATTGAGCATACATCACAAAAGGTAGAGTATTGTGGGGTTACATCAAAATAATAGGGTTAGCCCATTTACATCATTAAAACTATTTACATAACCCAACTTTACTATTCCCTCTCCTGGCTGTCACCCTTGGGGTACTGCTGGTGGAGGAGGTGGGCCCAGAGTAGGGATCTCTACCATGTTTATCACTAAAAGGTTAACTATGATCGTGAACTATCTTAAGTAAGGTACATCTACGGTCTGTAGCTCCAGCAGAATGATCAACACTACAAACGACATCTCTATTGGTCTGAACATAATATTAAAGCATAGTGAGATATAAAATCCCAACAAGGTCAACATCTGAAAACACAAGCATACAGAATACTTACATGTTATGTCTAGCTGTATAAGCTACAGAAAACATTTTCTCTTTTTATACAATAAAGGTATAGTAAAATACACACTAGCCTTTTATAGGTTATGCATCAATATCACGCATGATAAAATGAAACATGTATTTATAAAATACTTGTACTGTTGTTCATGGCTCATACATCACTCATAGTGGCTCATCATCTGATAATTTCTCTTAATTGCAATCCTCAATGTGGTGTGAACCTTACCCCTCCAGCTATTCACCCACCATTTGACGGCCATTGGTCGAAGCAGTCCTTCTCGTATTGACCACTCTAGGCTATAGGGCATCCTTTATCCCAGTACCGTATCCAAGCCATGACCCTTCACTCTTTTTACCTCATAAGGTGCCACACTCCTAGGTCACCTTAATGGGTAAAGGTCATCCTAAAGTTATCAGTCTCCTCAATACAACAAGGGAGACACCTGTTACCAGGCCACCTTGCTTCAAAGAGGGTCCTCTTGAAAAAGCTTAAGTCTTTTACATTTTCCAGCCACTTAATTCAACAAAGAAAATGCATATTAGTAAGTATCAAGAGCATAAAACATACTCATTCTCATGCATATTATAACAATCTCATCATGGATGAACATACATGCCTTGATAGCCTTCCGTAATATTCATACATTAATTACTCACTTGTAGCTACAAATACAAGTAGTTTATAGCATGCAAATATAGCATTCATGCATCATTCTTCATGCTTACATACATAATTCAATGAGCATACACAATAAAATAGATATTACGCATTTCTTTTAACATACATGACTCGTAAAACTCTCATTAACATCCCACAAACATTCGTGATTAATTAAGATTCAGAAAGGAAACAACTGAAAACACTGAAAAAGGGTGAGACAACATGAAGCACGGTCGTGCTTCACGGCCGTGTTCCCACCTCCTCGGTGCTTCCCTGTCAACATGGCTGTGTTACACACAGACCCACACCAAGCACGACCGTGCTTCGGATCGTGTTCTGCATTTTTTCCCATTTCCAAATTCCTAGTCTTTTTTTCTCCCAAACCAGCCAAGAGACCCAACAACAAATATATCAACGTTTTGGGCATGAAAAACACAAATTTTCCAGAGCATATAACCACCAAAAACAAGGATTTAATCAAAACTAACTACACAAAATTTTCCTAAATCATTACTTCATTCACATAAAGGAACAACAACCATGGATGCCATAAATGCTACAACAAAACTCTATCTACCTCCCAACATACTTTAATGCTCACATACACACCATCCATTAAGTCATCCAACCAAAAATCATAAAGTAGGATGTTGATCTTACCTTTCTCTTCTTCAAAAGCTTGTTTCTCTTACTAGTTGTAGCTACTTTCTCTCTCTAGAAAACTTTTCCAAAATTGCAGATTTCTCACAATCCATTAGTTTTCCATAGAGACTTTAGGAATATGCAAGAGATTAGAGAAGATCAACAGCCCAATCTTACCTCTTCCTTTGAATTTCACCCTTCTCTCTCTAGCTCCCTTATTCTTTCTCTCTCATTCCTTCTTTTTCTTTCTTCTCCCTTCTTCCCGTGGGTTTCTCTGATTTTTTTTGCTGAGGGAGTGGCGACATGGCCACCAAGTCAAGAGGAAAACTAATATAAAATTAATGACTTCCTCAAGAAGCCACTTGCCCCTTAACAAAAACCCTTACTTTCCTTAAGTATTTCCAAAATGCCACTTCATTACAATGTGACTATGTGGTTGGCTAAGGCCTTATTTGGGTGAAGAGAAAGCTTACCATGTGTTTAATTCCTTCTTGAGTCCTATTTCAATGGATTTTTGTGCAACTTTCTTCATGGCTCCCCATCTCTATTCTTATTATCTATTTGTGATCCTGTAGACAAAGAATTTACTATCTCATCCTTAAACATTTCTTCCAAAAATGAGAAAACTCTTATCAAATATTCACAATTAATCCTTCCTTAATATTCCATTTTGTGAATATAATTAACAGGATTCTAGGTGTTACATGATGAGCCACTATGAGAGATGTATGAGCCATGAATGGTTGTACAGGTATCCTATTAACACATATTTCATTTATCATGCGTGATGTTGATGCATAACCTATAAAAGGCTCGTATCTATTTTACTATACTTTTATTGTAGGAGAAAATGTTTTCTGTAGCTTATACAACTGGACATAACATGTAACTGGACATAACATGTAAGTATTTCATTATGCTTGTATTTTTGGATGTTGACCTTGTTGGGATTTTATATCTCACTATGCTATTGATGTTATGTTTAGATCTTTAGAGATGTTACGTTAAACAAAATTATGTACCTTTAAAGAAACAAAATGTAGGTATTTATATACCTTTAAAGAAACAAAATTAGGGAAGTTACGTTAAATATTTATGTACATTTATTAATAAAAGAAACAAAATTAAGGATGTTACAGTTCTGATATGAAATCCTCTTAATGTTTTCATGTGAAATATTTTAATGCATAACAACATTTGTTTAATGATCATACAGTACAGTATATGGTTTAGATATCTGATTATCTTTTGTTTTGAGAATATTTGAAATGTGGGTCCCATATGGATGCACTTTCGAATTGTATTTTTATGTGACAAATTTTAAAATATGAGTACATCCATATGTTGACCAAAGAGGTTATAGGAGGTATTATCTGCTCACTGAGTTGTCAAACTCACTACATAATATTTTCACATTTTTTAGATAAGAATATAGAGTTTGGTCTTTTTCTTTTAGATAGGTGATCAGTTAGGTGACATATTCTCTGGTGAGCCTATTTTGTTTATAGGGCTCGTAGATTTTGATTTATATTATACTTGTACTCTAGAGTATGCTCTGAATGTCACAAGCAGGATCCTTGCTTCTATTGTTACTCTGATATTTATAAACTTGGTTTGTATATTATGTATACATAGGATTACCTATCTATAAAGGAGTGTATTATACATTTTGGTGAAAATATTGTTAGTAAAGTATGTGTTTTACATGTGATAACTCTAATTCATTAGAGTTTTTCTATGCTTTTCTTGGGTTATTTACTTTGCATTTTATTTTATTAGCATTCATGTCCCCCTGATTTAATAGTGTGCTTGTGCCTCCCATGAATATGAGACCACCCATTACGTTTGCTATGAAATTCAGTATGCATGCATGACAATTGAGGCAGCAAACCGAGTGATTTTGGTTATGTTAATATGATGCACGTGATTAGAAGCTGATCTTTTGTGATACGCTGCAGGTGGGAGTGATTCATGGTTGCTATAACAGGTGCAACCACCACTGACTAGTGCGGAGGAGACAATATGTAGCTGACACAATAGAGTGCTAGGATGCAGATACACAGAGATTGTCTCCACTACTGAAAGTGGAGAAAAAGGCACTGGCAGAGGTGCAGGCCAAAAAGGAAAAGAATGTAGCATCTCAAGCCACCTCACCTGGACCACAAGGCTTGTTTATAAAAAGGCAGAAAGGAGAAAATAGAAAAAATATACACAAAGTGACAGAAAACAGATAGGAGAGCCTAGAAGTCCCTGACAGGAATGGGCTGTAAGGATATACTGTTCCATCGAAAACCTACCTAGCAAGAGGAGCTGCTGGATGTTAAGAAGAAGATCCCTTCTGAGAATTCCCTTCTTCCTTTTTGTGCTTTATTGTTTAGCGCTGAACTATATTTTTCTTTGGATATATCACTCTTCATTGCATGATGGTTGTCATGATACTTGTAACTAATTTGGATGTGAAGCTAGGTTAAGTTTCAGATCGATTGCAGTGAACTCTTGCAAAATTTAATAAATGGATGATTTTGCTACAGCTTTCCTTTTTTTCATTTAACTACTTTTGTATTTCTTAAATTTCTTCTATTAACTGAACTTTAATAGTAGAAAACTAAGGCTGACATTGACCTGGAAGGGTGGTGATGGTTAGAATAGGGTTGGATGTTATGGGTTGGTTGAAAGACCAAAGCACAACTAATATAGGAATATATAGTTGTCCCATATGACCCAATAGTTGGGACTTCGAGCATAACTCTGGGGCTTGGATTTATACAAGAATGTATAACTGAACCCCAGAAGTACATGGAATGATAGTCTGGAAAGAACCCATTCAAGAGAAAACTGGGCACTTGAGCGATTTCTATAGCAATTTCTAGAGCAAAATAAGTGCAGAAGTTCATAGCAACCCTGAACCAACCCTAGTTAACCTAATATCTATTTTTTTGTAACCTAGTGTATCTAAACTTATTTCAAAGTCTTGTTTAAGTTCGTTTAGCCTTTGAACCTTATATTTTGTGAACCAACAAAATTTGGCTACAACATTTCACAAGTCAAAAAGAAAATTTTATAGTAATTTCTAGTACACTTCCTCGTGGTACGATACTCACTCATCATTATATTACTTAGTCACGATACGTGCACTTGTGTTTGGACATTGCATAAATATCTTACAACCAACAAGTTTTTGGCGCCGTTGTCGAGGAAGTGTCAACTTGAAAATTATTATTAGATATTTGACTATGTGAAGGACTTTTATCCCTTAGTCACCCTGGTGTTATTTTGGGTAGGTGACTTAGTGTATGAGCAGGTCCGATAGGGAGATATTGCCTCTACATCATGAAATAGAGAGGACTCTTCTAAGTAGAAGGAGAGGACTGTTGGGACCTCACCAAGAAGCAAAAAATGGCCAACCAGATAGGAGCAGACAACATGGATGACCGAGGGAGAGTCTTGAATGCTTATGTTCAACCAAATCTAAATGGGTTGAACCCAAGCATAGTAAGATCAGAAATTGATGCTCTTCACTTGGAGCTCAAACCTGTAATGTTTCAGATGTTATAGACAGCAGGGCAATTCAGTGGAATGCCTACAGAGGACTCTCACCTTCACTTGAGAGTGTTTATCGAAGTCATTAATGCATTCAAAATAAATAGGGTGACATATGAAGTTCTAAAGCTGAAATTGTTCCCCTATTCATTAAGAGATCGAGCTAAACCATGGTTAAACTCTCTGCCACTTGATTCTATTGCCAACTGGAGTGATTTGACAAAATTTTTTGCTAAAATACTTCCGACCTACCAAGAATGGAAAGCTGAGAAATGACATCACATCCTTCTAGTAACTAGACAGAGAATCGTTATATGACACCTGGGAGAGGTACAAAGAACTGCTACGGAATGTCCTCATCATGGAATCTCGTACTGTATCCAAATAGAGACCCTTATAATGGTCTCAATGCTCAAACCAGAACCATAGTGGATGCAGTAGCTAATGGGGCACTTCTGTCAAAAACATACAATGAGCTATATGAGCTGCTCGAAAGGATGGTTAGCAGTTGAGGAGGCGAGTGAGAAAGTATGAATCTCTGGAGAAAAGTCTGCAGCTTTGTCGCAGAAAAATACTGCCGCTTTGCCACAGCGAAACATGCAGTAGACCCAGTACCTCCATCATTCCCTCAACGATTCCAAAAATAGTAGAAGGACCATCAGTTTAAAAGATTTCTGGATGTCCTCAAGCAGCTGCACATTAACATTCCCTTGGTGGAAGCATTGGAGCAAATGCCTAACTACGTCAAATTCATGAAGGACATCTTAACTAAGAAAAGAAGATTTGGGGAATTTAAAATTATTGCTCTAACACGAGAATGCAGTGTTGTGCTGCAAAATAAGCTGCCACCCAAACTTGATCTAGGTAGCTTCACTATTTTTTGCTCCATTGGAAACCAGTACTTTGGTAAGGCTTTTAGTGACTTGGGAGCAAGCATGAACCTCGTGCCTATGTCAATATTCAAGAAGCTAGGGATTTGAGAAGCTAGGCCTACCACGGTTTCACTACATATGGCAGACAGATCCATAGCACATCCAGAAGGGAAAATCGAGGATGTCTTAGTTAAGGTGGATAAATTCATTTTTCTAGTAGATTTCATAGTACTGGATTATGAAGCAGATGCAGATATGCCAATCATTTTGGGCAGGCCATTCCTAGCCACTGGCTGAACCTTAATTGATGTCCAAAAAGGGGAATTAACAATGAGAGTTCAAGATGAGCAGGTTACATTCAATGTGTTTCAGTCCATGAAGTTCCCTAGCGAAGTAGAAGAATGCTCAGTTATTTCTATGATAGACACATTAACATCAGAGCAATTTGAAAAATGCTGCAGGGGCCCATCACCAGATGTGTGGCAAAATAGCATAGATTCAGAAGGGGAAAATGATAAAGAATAGGCTTGGATAGAAGTAAAACATGGCATTGCGAAGCAAAGACTGATGAATGAGTCGTTGGATATGTCCTCACAGGAATTAAAGCTACCAAAGGCATCAATAGAGGAACCACTAACCTTGGAATTAAAGCCACTACCTGCGAATCTAAAATATGCATATTTGGGTGAAGCAACCACTTTTCCTGTGATCATTTCAGCACTTTTGACAGAAAAGAAAGAAGGGAAATTAGTCGTGACATTGAAAAAATTCAAAAGAGCTATGAGATAAAGTCCTGCTAATATTAAGGGTATCAGTCCCTCATTCTGTATGCATAAGATCCTGTTAGAGAACAATGAAAGATGGTCCATTAAACCTCAACGAAGGCTCAATCCAATAATGAAAGAGGTGGTAAAGAAGGAAATCATCAAATGGTTAGATGCTGGAATTATTTACCCTATATCAGACAGCTCCTAGGTTAGTCCAGTCCAATATGTTCTTAAAAAAAGGGGCATAACTATGGTAGAAAATGAAAACAATGAGCTCATCCCCAGCAAGGTTGTGACTGGTTGGAGGATTTGCGTAGACTACAGGAAGCTGAACAAAAGCACCAAAAAAGACCATTTCCCCTTGCCATTCATTGACCAGATGTTAGATAGACTTGCGGGAAGAGAGTATTATTGTTTCCTAGACGGGTATTCAGGCTACAATCAGATTGCTATAGCACCCGAGGACCAGCACAAGACCACATTCACATGCCCTTATGGCACCTTTGCATTTCGGAGGATGCCATTTGGGTTATGCAATGCTCCAACAACTTTTCAATGATGTATGATGGTAATTTTCACCGAAATGGTAGAACAATTTGTGGAGATTTTCATGGATAGGTTTCAGGAATTCTTTTGAGTTGTGTTTGGAAAGCCTCGCTAGAGTTCTTCAAAGGTGCGAGGAAACAAACTTGGTGTTGAACTAGGAGAAGTGTTAATTCAAGGTGAAGGAAGGGATTGTGCTAGGACATAAAGTTTCTCAAGATGGGCTAGAAGTTAACAAGGCCAAAGTGGAGATCATTGAGAAGCTGCCTCCTCCCACTTCAGTTAAAGGCATTAAAAGTTTACTTGGCCATGCAAGATTTTACAGAAAGGTTTATTAAGGACTTCTCTAAGATTGCTAAACCTCTATGCAATTTGCTAGAGAAAGGTAAAGTCTTCTGCTTCGATAAGAACTGCATGGCAGCATTCTGTGATCTCAAGGAGAAATTAATTGCAGGACCTATTATTGTGGCACCTAATTGGGCTTCACCATTTGAGCTCATGTGTGACACAAGTGAAGCAGCATTGGGAGCCATCCTTGGGCAACGTAGGAACAAAGTTTTTCATTCCATATATTACCCAAGCAAGATATTGCAAGGGGTTAGCTCAACTACACAATGACGGAGAAGGAGCTGCTTGCTGTGGTGTTTGCTTTTGAAAAATTCAGATCTTACTTGGTAGGTGCAAAAGTAATTGTGCACACGGCCACTCTACCATCAAACACCTAGTCAAGAAGATGGATTCAAAGCCTAGACTCATCCAGTGGGTGCTCCTGTTATAAGAATTTGATTTGGAAATCAGGGATAGAAAGGGAACTGAGAATTAGGTAGCTGACCATCTCTCTAGACTGGAACGTAGTAGTGAAAGTGCAGAGGAAATCAATGAGAATTTCCCGAATGAGCAACTCTTCCTCATGTCCCAAGCTGGTATGCCATGGTATGCTGACTATGCAAATTACCTGGTGAGTGGATGACATGCTATAAAATAAGCATGTTTTTGACATGTTTTAAGTTGCTTTTTATTTAATTTTAGTAGAAAATAGGTATGAATTAACTGAGTGTTGTGTTTTGTGCTTTAGGAATAATAAATAAGAAATGAAGAGGAAAATAGAGAGAAAATCATAGAAAAATGCTGATTTCTGACCTTGTGTCACTAATTGATGAATATCTCACTCATTTGGACTCCGATTAAGGTGATTTCAGCGGCTATGGAAAGAAGAGACATAGAGCTACAACTTTCATGTTTGGCACTTCAGCAAAATCTAGAAGATTCTGGGCACCGCAGCGCTCACAAGGGAGCGCCGCGGCGCCATGATAAGACAATCCGAAGCGCCGCGGCGCTAACCATCGTGCCGCGGCACCGTGCTTTCTAGGAGCGAGCGTCGCGGCACCCGTGTGTCGTAGGAGATGTGCTGATTTCGCGATTTTAGGTCGTTTTCGCTCGAAATTAAAGAGGATGGACGGGAACTTGACCTAAAATACGTTCTGACTTCGATTAGAAGGAAAAAGTCTATAAAAAGAGAGGAAAGCAACTAGAGAAGGCATCCAATCTTTCACTGAATTCTTCATCTACATTCTTCAATTCTTCTTTTGTTTATCTTATGGCCCTGCGTGGCTAATTCTCTTTAGTTGGTTGAGGTGAGTTGAAACCTCAAGGGATTTTTATACATTGTGAGATGTGGATCTGATGTTATTATTTCAATTTGTTTTGAATATTGATTGTTCATCTGTTCTTATTCTTAATGATTATTCATATGATTGCTAGGAGGCCTACTAGTATTTTGTCTGTTTTAATCTACAGTTGAATTGTGTTTTGAACAAAGTTTTTAATTCTGCGATTCGTGAGGTAAATAGGTTTGAGGGTTTTGGATTATAAATCATTGAACCTATGATGAATGATTGACTAAATTAGATATAGCCGATGTGTTTATATTTGTTTAGCTCTGTCAGTTTCTCTAGTTCTTCATGCGGTTAACAAGTTATATTTTACCGATGTGCTAAAAGATGGCTTGTTAATTAGGGTTTAATTAGTGCGATTGTCATTAATTTGCTAGGCATAAGGAGAAACGGGGTTAAAACCCCAATGATAGATATTCATTTGCATCTTGACTATGTTGTCGATGATCAATGTAATCCCTTGACGGTGGATACCAACCGAAACCAACGTCTTTATCATTAATCACTTTCGCTTATTTATTTTCATTATTGTTTACTTTACTTAATTTGCGATTATCAATTTCCCCCTTTTTAATCACATAAGGTAATTCCATTCTCTGTGGGATCGACCCTTACTCCCACTTCTACAGGTTAGTTTTGAGGTAAGGTATTAATTTGGGTGCATCTGCGACAGTGCGTACCAAATTTTGGCGCCGTTGCCAGGGACTGCGTCATTACTTTTTGTGATTGTTTTGATTTATGCCTGTAACTCGTTCTTCTAATTCTCGAGATTTACAGTTCAATCCAGGTATTGGAAAATCTGTATACAGGCACAGAAGAGAAATTCAAGAAGACGTTGATCAGGATAAGGAGGAAGTGATCATGGCTAGACACCCTACTCTGAAGGAGCTTGCAGCTCCTGATTTGCATCAGCAACCCTTATGTATTACTTTTCCTAATCTTGATGATAATGTTAATTTTGAGTTAAAATCTGGATTAATTCATCTCTTACCAAGTTTTCATGGTCTTGCAGGTGAAGACCCCCATAAACATCTGAAGGAGTTCCATGTAGTATGTACCAGTATGAAGCCCCCTGGAGTAACTGAGGAACAAATAAAACTCAGGGCTTTTCCTTTTTCCTTAAAAGATTCAGCCAAAGATTGGTTGTATTATTTGCCTTCTGGTACTATCACTACTTGGAATGAGATGAAGAGAATGTTTTTAGAGCGTTATTTTCCTGCATCTAGAGCCGCTACTATTAGGAAAGAAATATGCGGCATTAAGCAATTGCATGGTATTGGGAAAGGTTTAAGAAACTTTGTGCAAGCTGCCCACATCATTAGATTAGTGAGCAGCTACTAATCCAATATTTTTATGAAGGTCTTTTGCAGGGAGATAGGAGCATGATAGATGCAGCTAGTGGAGGAGCACTAGTAGATAAGACTCCTGAGGCAGCCAGAATCCTGATATCAAATATGGCTGCCAATTCACAACAATTTGGCGTTAGGCATGATCCTCCTATTAGACATGCCCAGGAGGTAAGTACTACTTCTCTTCAGAATCAAATATCTGAACTTACTTCTCTTGTGCGTCAAATGGCTACAGGTACACTACAGCAAGTTAAAGTATGTGGAATATGCTCAGCCACAGGGCAACCAACTGACATGTGTCCTACACTTCAAGAGGAATCCACAGAACAAGCGAATGCTGTAGGAGGTTTTCCTAGTCAACCAAAAAGGTATGATCCATATGCCAATACATACAATCCTGGATGGAAGGATCATCCCAATTTCAGATATGGGAGTGCACAAAATAGGCCTGCGGGACAAAATTTACAACAAAATCAACAAGCCTATTATCCTAGCCAGAATGCACCCCAGGATCCACAGGTAAGTAATCCTTTGGAAGACATTGTGAAAACTCTTGTACATAACTCTCATCAATTTCAGCAAGAGACAAGAGCTAGCATTCAAAACCTGACAACGCAAGTAGGTCAGTTAGCAACTACAGTGAGTCGATTGGATGCTCAGAACTCAGGTAAGTTACCTTCTCAAACTGTGGTGAATCCTAGAGAAAATGTCAGTGCAATTATTTTAATTAATGGTAAGGGAATTGAATGTCCACTATCTGTCTCTTCTCCTAAGAAAACTAAAAAATCAATTAATGAGAATGAAGCACCTACAGCTACAGGTAAGTCTCCTTCTAATTTAAATTATGAAGTAGTACCTCCTTTTCCAGAAGCTCTTAAAGAGAATAGGCTAAATGAGAAAACTTCTTAATTGTATGATGTCTTTAGAAAATGTGAAGTTAATCTCCCCCTTCTAGATACCATTAAACAGGTGCCAAGATATGCAGAGTTCTTGAAAGAACTATGTACTAAAAAAGAAGGGCAAAAATTAAAGGATTTTGAAAAGATTCATATGAGTCCGAATGTATCAGCTATGATACAGACAAAACTCCCTATTGAATACAAGGATCCAGGTATGTTTACTATTCCATTCAAAATTGGGAGGACTCACATTGAAAAGGCTATGTTAGATTTAGGAGCTTCCATCAATGTTATGCCATATTCTGTATACACATCTTTGAATTTGCGACCATTGAAATCTGTAAATTTGATAATTTAGCTAGCAGACAGGTCCACTGCATATCCTAAGGGAATAATTGAAGATGTTTTGGTGCAGGTAGATGATTTGGTGTTCCCTGCAGATTTTTATGTGCTTGACATGGACAATGGGGATTTTACTTCTCCAATATTATTAGGGAGACCATTCTTGAAAACCTCCAAAACCAAGATAGATGTTCACAATGGCACACTCACTATGGAATTTGATGGTGAAGTAATAAAATTCAATATATATGAAGCCATGAAACACCCAGGTGATGATACTCCTGTTTATTCCATTGATGTACTTGATTTGTTGGCATACGATATTTTTAAATTAGATGAAAAGGATAAAATGGAGGAAAGTGTGAACAAATCTATGGCAGCAGATGATGGTGAGATAGATTTAGATGAAGGAACAAAGGAGAAACTAACTGCACTCAATGATTTTTCAGAAGGGCCACAAAAAGGTAAGGTTGCTTATAAGGAATTATCAAATTCTGATACTACTCTTGCACCTTCTATTTTGCAGGATCCTGGGTCTAATTTGTCACCTCTCCCCAATCACTTGGAAGTAAGGGAAGCATCACCTATTCTAGTTGCCAAGAATTTGGGTGTTAAAAAAGAAGAAGAATTGATCCATATTTTTCAAAAAAAAAGAAATGCCATTATAAAAACAATTGCAAACCTTAAAGGCATAGACCCGATTGTAGAGTTGCATCAAATTCTGGAAATTAAAGGGGTTAGACCCTTTAAAGTTAAGAAATCTCTCCCTTGGTTAGGACCACTTGTTATTACTAATGTGACTTCTGGTTATGCAGTTGAATTTCAAGGATTGAATCAGTCCCAGAAATTTAAAATTAACATCAAAGAGCCTCCATGAACAAAGATAGGAAGCTGGGTCGAGCCAACGACATTAAACAAAGGCGCTTATTGGGAGGCAACCCAACAATAAAAAAAAAAGCTGAAAATTGGAGAAATTCAAGGTCTAATAATGCAACACGCTCATGCCACCCCAAACAAAATCAGGGAAGTTTCACTGAACCCTTCCTTATGTTATTATTTGTCCCTTTTATATTCTCTTCTATTTTCTTACATTGGGGACAATGTATGTTTTTAAGTGTGGGGGGGGTCACTTTATAATTCAGCTGGATGACTGTATAATATATCATACACGTGTGCACTTTCCTACTTTGATACATTTTATGATATGTGCACTTTTAATCTTGTCATGAGGTGAGCATGTGAACAAAATTTCAATTTATGAGTTTGTGATAGCTGAACCGATAGCCAATGATATAACTATTTAAATTGCTTATAGCTCTTGAGAGATGTAGGAAAGTCATAATTATGTGTAATTTTAAATTCTTTTCAATTTATGATTACCTATTTTCTAAAAATCCTGAAATTCTTTTGCACAGTAATTTTGGATATTTAATTTGTCTTTTACTTAGAAAAAGATTATATAACTCAAAAATATTTTATGATCTCTTTTAAATTTCTAGAACTTATTTAAATGCTACTTGAGGCGAAATCCTAGGCTAATACTAACAATTAGGAGATGATTTAGGCATTTTTTTTATGAGATTGAGCCTTTCAAGCTTAACCCAAACAAGTGAATATCCTTAGAACCTCTATTTTGAGCTTAATTAACATTTTATTCTATACCCACAAAACAGCCAAGACCAAATTTTGTGATTGATATCTTTATTTTTTCTACCTGATTCACTCACTCCATGATTAATTTCTGAATATTTGTTTTATAGATCTACATTAATGAAAGGGTGGAAGGGTGGAGCAAGGACAAAAGAAAGAAAGAAAAAAAAATATTTTTTCTCAAAAGACTAATGAAAGTCTATCCAGTGATTGAAAAAGGAAGAAATAGAGAATCAAAGAAAAGTAGAATGCAGAGAAGCAAGGAAATAAGTGTGGGGGAAAAACTTCCCCAATCTTGAGAATTAGCTCAACTAGATCAGAGTTAATCATGTGATGTTGGGAGATTGAGCTTTAAAATTATATCTTTTATCTCAACCCATAGCCTAGCCACATTACAAGCTGAGTTAAGTCCTTTTGATCCTAAGAAGTAGTTTTAGCCTACATTAGTGGAAAGTAGCATGAAAAATAAGCCTATGGAAATTTTAAATAGAGAGCCATGCTATAATTCCTGAGATATATAAGCTCATTTAGGTAAAAGAAAATTAAATTATCCAAAGACACACACACAATGGATTTTAGGGAATAAAATTATAAATTGCATTTGAATTAAATGTTGCACATGGTCATGAAATTTTCTGAAATTTCTTCAAGAGCATACAATTTTCACTATGAGGCAGCATATTGGTAAGCCATTCACTCATTTCATATATTCTGTTTACATGAATCAATGTTTGCTTGAGGACAAGCAAAAGAGTAAGTGTGGGGGTATTTGACATGCTATAAAATAAGCATGTTTTTGACATGTTTTAAGTTGCTTTTTATTTAATTTTAGTAGAAAATAGATATGAATTGATTGAGTGTTGTGTTTTGTGTTTTAGGAATAATAAAGAAGAAAAGAAGAGAAAAATAAAGAGGAAATCATAGAAAAATGTTGATTCCTGACCTTTTGTCACTAATTGAGGCATATCTCGCTCATTCGGACTCTGATTAAGGTGATTTCAGTGGCTATGGAAAGAAGAGACATAGAGCTACATCTTTTATGTTTGGTACTTTGGCAAAATCCAGAAGATTCTAGGTACCGCGGCGCTCACAAGAGAGCGCCGCGGCTCCACGATAAGGAAATCCGGAGCGCCTCGGTGCTGTGCTACCCAGGAGGAAGCGCCGCGACGCTCAACACAGCGCACTGCGGCGCCCCGTCCTTGATTCTCCGCAGCACCGCGGTGCTTCACTTAGGCACCGCGGCACCCGTGCGCCGTAGAGGACTTGCTGATTTTGCGATTTTAGGTCGTTTTCACTCAAAATTGAGGGGAATGGACGGGAATTTAACCTAAAATACATTCTGACTTCGATTAGGAGGGAAAAGTCTATAAAAAGAGAGGAAAGCAACCAGAGAAGGCATCCAATCTATCACCGAATTCTTCATCTACATTCTTCAATTCTTCTTTTGTTTATCTTATGGCCCTGCATGGCTAATTCCTTTTAGTTGGTTGAGGTGAGTTGAAACCTCAAGGGATTTTTATACATTGTGAGATGTGGATCTGATGTTATTATTTCAATTTGTTTTGAATATTGATTGTTCATCTGTTCTTGTTCTTAATGATTATTCATATGATTACTAGGAGGCCTACTAGTATTTTGTCTGTTTTAATCTACAGCTGAATTGTGTTTTGAACAAAGTTTCTAATTCTGCGATTCGTGAGGCAAATAGGTTTGAGGGTTTTGGATTATAAATCATTGAACCTATGATGAATGATTGACTAAATTAGATATAGCCGATGTGTTTATATTTGTTTAACTCTGTCAGTTTCTCTAGTTCTTCATGCGGTTACCAAGTTATATTTTACCGATGTGCTAAAAGATGGCTTCTTGATTAGGGTTTTATTAGTGCGATTATCATTAATTTGCTAGGCTTAAGGAGAAACAGGGTTAAAACCCCAATGATAGATGTTCATTTACAGATTGACTATGTTGTCAATGATCAATGTAATCCCTTGACGGTGGATACCAACCGAAACCAACGTCTTTATCATTAATCACTTTCGCTTATTTATTTTCATTATTGTTTACTTTACTTAACTTACGATTATCAATTCCCCCCTTTTTAGTCACATAAGGTAATTCCAGTCTCTGTGGGATCGACTGTTACTCCCACTACTACAGGTTAGTTTTTAGGTAAGGTATTAATTTGGGTGCACCTACGACAGTGCGCACCAATATGCCATAGCCATTGCCATTGTATGAAATTTTTACCATCTTAAGTGTGAAATTCTGACATGGAAATATTTTATTAAGTGATATTTGAAATGGTTATGTTCATGACATGATTACCAATGATTTATGGTAATAGTTATATTTGATGAACATACTTGTTATTGAAAGCATATTTTTGGCTATCATTGTGAAAAGAAAAGAAATGAGCACGGTCACATGGCAATCCGTGTGGTGCACCAGTAAGAGACGCCCTACCAACGGTTATGATTATGATTATGACAAAAGAAAGAGAAAGTGTTCCATGTCGGACGAAGCGAGAAAATCCCATAACGGAGAGTAGAGGATACTCACCCTGACTGGCGTAGCTTGAAATGAGAATAAGTTAATGGCCATCATATGATATTCTAAAAATAGTTAATCCTGTTATACATATCATTACTGTATAATTCTTATGTGCATAGATATAATGCATTCATGTGACCAAAGATATTTTCTGTAGTTTATACAGCTGAACATGATGTGATGAGCTATATTGATGATGATTTATTATTGAACTTACTTGGATTTAATTCTCACTATATTTCCATATCATGTTCAGAAAATTTGTTATGTAGTTTTTTCTATAGCTCTGGCTTTTAGTGCACGTTGGATCGAGTACTTTATGTTAGGCAGATCCCAGAAGCAAATAAAATGTTTGTGGTTGAGTTGGCTTAGATCCCGGTGAAGGTGCAACCACCTGCACCTGTATCTCCGGAATTGGTCAACCAGAAAAAATAAGATGTAGATTTTTATGTGTTTGATATGTTGTACGTATGTTTTGATTAATGACATGTATGTGAATTTTATATTGTATAAATTAAATAAATGTTATATTGAGTTAAGTTGTAACGAGGTAATAACTTCATGGTATTTAAAAAAAAATTTGATACTTAAATGGAGTTGTTACATAATTGGTATCAGAGCAGGTCGATCCTTGATGGCCAGTGGGTGGATGGTTATCTGAATCGATCTTATAGTGTTTTGAGTATGTTGTGGTTGTGCTGTGTAGAGGATCAGTGATTCATATAGGTAAGAAATTACTAGTGTTTCCTATCTATATGCCGAGGTGGTGTTATGACTGCTATTAAATATTTTTGAACTAACTATTGGGCTTGATCACCTCAATAGCAGCATAACTTTGTTTTGCCACAGTAGGAAATGGCACCACCAAGGAGGAATCCAGCAACCAATGCGGAGGAAACCCTGCACAACCTGGCCACGACAATTCGAGACTAAGTCATGACCACCAACCAAATTTTACAATATCTCCAGAATGCTAATAACCCAAATGGTGAGAATGGTGCTAACAACCGGATGGCTGGAAAAGATAATGCCATATCCGAGTTCTTGAGGACTAGACCACCTTGTTTCCAAGGTGGCTATGACCCAACGGTAGCCGAAAGGTGTATAAGGGAATTAGAGAAAAATCTTTGAAGTGATAGGCTGTACTGAAGAGCAGCAAGTTATTTTTGCTGCATATATGTTAAAGGATGAAGCAGAATACTGGTGGTGTGGAGCTAGAGAACTTTAAGCTCATCAGGGAAGACAGATCACCTGGCAAGCATTCAAGGACATTTTTTTTTGAAAAGTACTTTCCAAGTACTGTACGAGCAGAGAAAGAGATCGAATTCCTCCAACTCAGGCAAGGCAGCATAACCGTGGACCAGTATATCGTAAGGTTCGAGGAGCTATCTAAGTTCTCCTCTTATCTGCAATATAACCCAGATGAAGCATGGAAGGCGGTTAAGTTTAAAGCGGGACTAAACCCAGAGATAAAGAAAGCTGTTATAGTTATATAGATCAGGGAGTTTGTACCTCTGATAAATAAATGTAGACTCCTGGAAAAGAGTTTAAGGGCAGTAAAGGACGAGAAGCAAAGGCGAAACCTATGGAAGAGGAAGAAAAATTTTCCCAACCCTGGAATGAACATGAGAAGAAGTGGATATGGAGCTGAAAATAAGCCATTGACTGCGGGTCCTAGACCTTTTCATCACGACCTCGCTCCAGTCAAGTGCGCTAAGTACGGACGCATGCATGGTAACTGGCCATGCTACATGGGACAAGATGTCTGCTTCAATTGCGGATAGAAGGGACATTTTGTGAGAAATTGCCCACAAAATGTGGGGAAGCAGCCAGAACAGAGGCCTCAGGTGAAAGGAAGGGTTTTTACCCTGAGCGGCCAAGAGGCTGCTCAATCTTCTGAAATGATTCAAGGTACATGCTATATCTATGGATTTGCTCTTATGGTGTTGTTTGACTCTGGTGCTAGTCATTCATTTATATCTGAAGAATGTATTAGGAAGTTTCATCCCTAATTTTGTTTCTTTTATTAATAAAAGTACATAAATATTTATTTAAGGAAATAAAATTTAATAGACAATATTTTAGATATCTAAGGAAATATAATCCTTAGAAATTCTTCACCTTATGTATATGCATAGAAAATGTTTCTAACAATAAGAGAACAAATAAAGAGGGAAAACCTAATAGGAAATACAATTAGAAATAACATACTAAAGAGATGCAAAGTTCTTCGATAAGGAAGATAAATTTTTAGAAACAAGTAAAGGTCATAAAATTTCAAGAACATTGGATTAGGGTAATTTTTCCTAATTCAAGAACTAGAGTTACTAAGTTTAAAAGCTTTAACCATACATTGGGCTTTTACCTATGGACACTTCATATAGAGTTTTTCCACTTCACATAAGTTTCTAGCAAGCCCATTGGATAACCTAAGCAATAAATAAAACATAGACTTGGACTAAGATATAGTAATTGGACCAATATCCCAAAAATTATGAAAATGTGACTAAGCCCTCCAAGAAAGGTAGAATTTTATCCAAAGCAAAGAAAATGGGTAGGAATAAGCCCATAATGGATAGGAATAAGCCCAAATCAAAGAGGAAAAAATAAAATAAAATAAATTAGGTGATGATATAATAATGTAATAATAATAAAGATTAGGTTACATGGCATTAAGACAAAAATTTAGCAAGTGGTGTGATTCTACATTCATGACTTTGGCAAGTGGCATGATAATACAAGGCTTTAGGACAAAAACATCTATATCCTACACTCATAATTTTAGCAAGTGGTATGATAACACATGGTATTAGGATAAAACATTCCTATCCCACACAAATAATATCAACCAAATAATGGAGATTCAAGGGCTAGAAATTTGCCATCTAAAAAGGCAAACCTATCATACTTGTTTAAGACAAAAGAAAATGGAAATAAATCCCTAAATCAAAGGGACCTTGTCCCATATCTTAAGAACATATTATCACAATTTTCAAAATACAAATCTCCTTTTCCTATGCATATCTTGACTAAGGAAGAGGAAGACAAGAACATAAGTTGTTTGTTTTCCAAAAATTCAACCAAGTGTAATCTAATTGTGATAAGGTAGACACATGATCATGAAAGGTGAATTATTTGGTGGTCTATATAAGAAAACCCACCCTTACAACATTATAATTTTGTCCAAGTGAGGGAGAGGAAAAATAGAAGCAAGGTAGAGTGAGGAAAGGAGAGGAAGAAAGGAAGAAAGAGGAAGGAGAAGTCTAGGGGACTAAGTGCTCTAGGTAAGTTTAACAATATTTCTTTTTGAAGAAAAGTTTTGAAACTTGTAATATTTATATGGGATTTTGATCTTAGAACTTTGATTATTGGTCATGGATGTTGTTATATCATGTTACATATTATGTATGTTTGAATACTTAGATTGGTGTCGATAGTTCTGCATGGGTATGGCTATGGGTGGCAGAATTTTAAGCTTCTATGTTTTAATTTCTGGGAATATTCTATAGGGAATCTAAACAAATGGTTAACATAACAAATGTATATTTTTGTCCCACAAACTTTTAGCCACTAGAATCATTCCATTTAGAGTTCATATGAGGTAGATATGGTCCGATTAGTAAACAAAGGTCAGAAAATGGTTAATTAGGGAAGAATATGTTAGGATAGCTTCGATGTTTTAATTTCTGGGAACAATCTATACAGAATTAAAATAAATGGTTAACATATGAATTATAGATACATGTGTCACAAATTTTTATCCACTAGAATCATTCAATTTAGAGTTCATATGAGGTAGATATGTTCCGATTAGTAAACAACGGTCAGAAAATGGTTAATTAGGGAAGAATATGTTAGGATAGCTTGGTTTTTTTTAATTTATGGGAAAATTATATAAGGAATTAAAATCAATGGTCAGCATATAAATTATATATTTATGTGTCACGGATGTTTAGCCACTAGAATCACTTAAATTGGAATTCTTATGAGGGAGATATGGATAGATTAGTAGGTAGAGGTCAGAACCTATCTGAGAAGAAATAACCTATACATTGAGGGAGTAATATCACCTTGATTTCTTAATATTTCACTACAATGTTCAACATAATAGTTTTAGATAATTGTTTTTTCTTGAAATTAACACTAAGATCACCTACATCGGAGTTAAATTGAGAGAGTTATGCTCTGATTAGTAAGAGAAGGTTAGATAGGATGAAAACCTGCATCAAGAAAATAAAGAAATAAAATTAATATTTAAAAAAGAAGATGAATCTTAATAAATGACTAGTATAGCCATAGCCATTGCCATTGTTTGAACTTCTTACCATCTTAAGTGTGAAATTTTGACATGGAAATATTTTATAAAGTGATATTTGAAATGGTTATGTTCATGGCATGATTACCAATGATTTTTGGTAATAGTTATATTTTGATGAACATACTTGTTATTGAAAGCATACTTTTGGATATCATTGTGAAAAGAAAAGAAATGAGCACGGTCACATGGCAATCCGTGTGATGCACCAGTAGGGGACGCCCTACCAACGGTTATGATTATGATTTTGAGAAAAGAAAGAGAAAGTGTGCCATGTCGAACGAAGCGAGAAAAGCCCGTACCGGAGAGTAGAGGATACTCACCCTGACCAGGGTAGCTTGAAATGAGAATATGTTGATGGCCATCATATGATATTCTAATAATAGTTAATCCTATCATACATGTCATTACTGTATGATTCTTATGTGCATAGATATAATGCATTCATGTGACCAAAGATATTTTATGTAGTTTATACAACTGAACATGATGTGATGAGCTATATTGATGATGATTTATTATTGAACTTACTAGGATTTAATTCTCACTATATTTCCATATCATGTTCAGAAAATTAGTTATGCAAATTTTTCTATAGCTCTGGCTTTTAGTGCACGTTGGATCGAGTACTTTATGTTGGGCAGATCCCAGAAGTAAATAAAATGTTTGTGGTCGAGTTGGCTTAGATCCCAGTGAAAGTGCAACCACCCGCACTTGTATCTTCGAAATTGGTCAACCAGAATAAATAAGATGTAAATTTTTATGTGTTGATATGTTGTACGTATGTTTTGATTAATGACATGTATGTGAACTATGTATTGTATAAATTAAATAAATGTTATATTGAGTTAAGTTGTAACGAGGTAATAACTTCATGGTATTTTAAAAAAAAAATTGATACTTAAATGGAGTTGTTACAGGTATGCATGAACTGTGCGAAGTCACTTCTCTCACAGCCCAAATAGCTTCATTAGTAAATGTTTTAAAAATCCAATAGCTAAATCGCCCTCAAGGAGCTAACGCAGCTCAGGAAACTGGAGCATCTTGCGTTTTGTGCAATGGGCCTAATTTGTTTAAAAGTTGTCCTTCAAATCCGGAGTTAGTATGCTACGTTGGAAACATGAATCGCAGCAACAATCGTTATTCAAATACATATAACCCGGGTTGGAGACAGCATCCTCATTTTTCTTAGAGTAACTATGGTGCTGGCTAGGGAAGCAATTTTGCTCCATCGAGACCACAAATTCTCACAAGATTCCAGCAGCAAAAGCATCAATCTAATAAGATTCTGAATTCTTTAGAGTCCTTACTTTAGGAATACATGGCAAGAAATGATGTTGTGATCCAAAGTCAAGCTGCATCATTAAGGAATCTGGAGAACCAAGTTGGGCAGCTGGCCAATGAATTAAAAAATAAACCTCTAGGGACACTTCCAAGCAATACTAAAGTCCTTAGGAGAGATGGGAAGGAGCACTGCAAAGCCATAGCTCTCAGGAGTGGAAAAGTAGTGGAAGCACCCCAAGCCAAGAGATAAGAGCAAATAGATCCTACTGCAACCTTGGAGGAAAAATATGATGAACAGGGGCAAGTTGAGGAGACAAGTAAAGAAGAGGGAAACTCTGAATCAAATGCTACAGCTTTGCCACAACAAAATGTGTAGCAACCAAATGTTGCAGCTTTGCCACAACAAAAAGTGCAGCAACCAAAGCCACCCTTACCATTTTCGTAAAGATTCCAAAAATAGCAACAAGACAACCAGTTCAGAAGGTTTCTAGATGTCCTCAAGCAGCTGCACATAACATTCCCTTGGTGGAAGCATTGGAGTCAATGCCTAACTATGTCAAATTCATGAAGGTCATTTTAACCAAAAAAAGAAGATTTGGGGAATTTAAAACTGTGGATCTAATAAGAGAATGTAGTGCTGTGCTGCAAAATAAACTGCCACCCAAGCTCAAGGATCAAAGAAGTTTCACTATTCCATGCTCAATTGGAAACCAATACTTTGGCAAGGCTTTTTGTGATTTGGGTGTAAGCATTAACCTCATGCCCATGTCAATCTTCAAGAAACTGGGGATTGGAGAAGCTAGGGCTACCACAGTTTCGTTGCAACTAGTAGGCAGATCTATAGCATATCTAGAAGGAAAAATCGAGGATGTCTTGGTCAAAGTGGATAAATTCATTTTTTTAGTAGATTTTATAGTGCCGGATTATGAAGCAGATGCATAGGTGTCGATCATCCTAGGCAGGCCATTCCTAGCCACTGGCTAAACTTTAATTGATATGCAAAAAGGGGAGTTAACAATGAGAGTACTGGATGAGCAGATTACATTTAATGTGTTTCAGTCTATGAAGTTCCTAAGCGAGGTGGAAGAATGCTCAGTTATCTCTGTGATAGATACCTTAATATCTGAGCAACTTGAAAAGTGCTGCAGGGGCCCATCACTAGTTGTGTGGCAGGATAACTCAGATTTAAAAAGAGAAGATGAGGAAGAATGGGCTTGGATAGAAGCAAAATAGGGCGCTGGGAAGTAGAGAGTGATGGTTGAGCCATTGGATATGTCATCGTAGGAATTAAAGCTACCAAAGGCATCAATAGACGAACCACCAACCTTGGAATTGAAGCCATTACCTGCACATCTAAAATATTCATACTTAGGTGATGCAGCTACTCTTCTTGTGATCATTTTAGCACTTTTAACATAGGAGCAAGAGGGGCAATTAGTCATGATATTGAAGAAATTCAAAAGAGCTATTGGGTGGACCCTTGCTGATATTAAGGGTATCAGTCCCTCCTTCTGTATGCATAAGATTCTATTGGAAAACAATGAAAAATGGTCCATTAAAGCTCAAAGAAGGCTCAAACCAATAATAAAGGAGGTGGTGAAGAAGGAAATCATAAAATGGTTAAATGTTGGCATTATTTACCCTATATCAGACAGCTCCTAGGTAAGTGGTGCGTACTATCGCAAGTACACCTAAATTGATACCTTACCTCAAAACTAACCTGTAGTAGTGGGAGTAAGGGTCGATCCCACAGAGACTGGAATTACCTTATGTGATTGAAAAAGGGGGGATTGATAATCGCAATTTAAGTAAAGTAAATAATAATGAAAATAAATAAGAGAGAGTGATTAATGATAAAGACGTTGGTTTCGGTTGATATCCACCGTCAAGGGATTACATTGATCATTGACAACATAATCAATCTGTAATTGAATATCTATCATTGGGTTTCTAACCCTGTTCCTCCTTAAGTCTAGTAAATTAATGACAATCGCACTAATTAAACCCTAATTGACAAGCAATCCTTTAGCACATCGGTAAAGCATAGCTTACTAACCGCATGAAGAACTAGAGAAACTGACAAAGCTAAACAAATATAAACACATCGGTTATATCTAATTTAGTTAATTATTCATCATGGGTTCAATGATTTATAATCCAAAATCCTCAAACCTATTTGCCTCATGAATCACAGAATTGAAGACTTTGTTCAAAACATAATTCAGTGGTAGATTAAGACAGACAATATACTAGTAGGCCTCCTAGCAATCATATGAATAATCATTGAGAAGAAGAGCAGATGAATAATCAATACTCAATTCAAATTGAAATATTAAAATAAAATCCACATTTCACAGGGCCATAAGAAAATCTAAAGAAGAATTGAAGAATGTAACTAAGAATTTGGATGAAGAATTGGATGAATTCTCTGCTTGTTTTACTCCCTTTTTATAGATTCACTCCTCCTAATCGAAGTAGGATTTTATTTAGGTCAAATCCCAATCCATCGGTCTTCAATTGGAGTGAAAAAGACCTAAAATCACAAAAATCATCATTCTGGTGTGACGGCAGGCGCCGCGGTGCTCACTTGCTGCGAAGTTTTCTAGGTTGTTCAGAAAACGCCACTGCTCCCAGAAAACACCAGAATTTGCGAAAGTACCAAACACAAAAGTTGTAGGTCTATGTCTGTTCTTCCATAGACGCTAGAATCACCTTAATTCAATCTAAATTGAAGGAGATATGCTAAAATTAGTGACCAAAGGTCAGAATTCATCTTGCTGCACTGTGATGCTGATTTGCAAGCTCTGTAACGCCATGAAATATCCCGAATGGGACCCCGTGTTCAACATAAAAGTTGTAGACGATTGTGTTATATTTTCACAGCCACTTGAATAACTTTGATTGGACTTCATAAGAGGGAGATATGCTTAAAACAGTGCTGAAAGGTCTGGAATCCCTACAATGTAGCATTTTTCCATGAATTTCTTATCTTTTTCTTCTCTTTTCTTCTTTCTTTGTTCCTACAACAAAAAACATAAAATTAAGCTAATTCCTAATTATATTTTACTTAAATCAAACAAAAAGTAAGTTTAAAGGTATTAATATCATGCTTAATTAAGATCACATCAATTAGTCTAGTCCAATGTGTTCCTTAAAAAAGGGGGCATGACTGTGGTTAAGAATGAAAACAATGAGCTCATCCCAACCAAGGTTGTGACTGGTTGGAGAATTTGCATGGACTACATGAAGCTGAACAAGAGCACCAAAAAAAACCATTTCCCTTTGCCATTCATTGACCAAATGTTAGATAGACTTGCTGGGAGAGAGTACTACTACTTCCTGGATGGGTATTCAGGGTACAATCAGATTGCTATAGTACCCGAGGACCAGCACAAGACCACATTCACATGCCCTTATCAGACCTTCGCATTTTGGAGAATGCCATTTGGGTTATGCAATGCTCCAGCAACTTTTCAACGATGTATGATGGCAATTTTCTCCGAAATGGTGGAGCAATTTGTGGAGATTTTCATGGATGACTTCTCAGTTTTTGAAAATTCTTTTGACTTGTGCTTAGGGAATCTAGCTAAAGTTCTTGAAAGGTGTAAGGAGACAAACTTGGTATTGAATTGGGAGAAGTGTCAATTAATGGTAAAGGTGATAAAGGGGAAATTTTAGTGTTTAATGATTATTTTTTATCCCCTAATTTAAAGTAAACTTGTGATTATTCCCTTGTTTTTGGTTATGCTTTGCTTTGGATACTGCTTTGGTTTGTTTTATGCTTGTAGGTGAGCAAAAGAGGCCAAGAAGCAAGGGAAAATACTCATGAGAGGAGCCATATAGACTTGAAACATGATGAGGTGGAAACAAGGAAGCACCCTTAAGAAATTGGCAAGAAAAGAGACTTGCAGCTTGAAGCACGGCCAGGCCATGCTCTGTTCGAAAGATGGAGAAAATTCCTAGAATCCAGCCCGACACACACCCAACCCATGTCATGAAGTACATCCGTGCTTCGTGTCCATACACCATGTGATTTTTAGGGTTTTGAGCAGCCAAATTGTTATAAATACATGTGGAAGCACAACCAAGAAGATAAAGACTCATACAGACATCTTAGACTTAATTTTTAGGCTTAGAAAACACTCTTAGATTAGGTTTTTACTAGATGCATTGTTGAATTCATGTTCTAGAGTAGGATTTATAGCAATTGAAGCATTGTATTCCATATTTATATTCTGAAATTCAAGTTTCATCTTTCTACTTTAGTTCTCTACTTCTACTTCTACTCCTTTCTCTTGAATTGTATTGAACTTTAATGGTTTACTTAATGAATATGATTTTGGTTTCTGATTTTATTATGCTTGAGTAGATATTGATCTAGGGTTTTGGTAAACCTACTTATGGTATGATGATACTGCATTGTTGAGTTGAATGTTGGAACCCTAATTGTGATTACTCCTAGATTAATTAGGATTAACTATTATGTGCATGAATGAGAGTTGGTAGAATGCCTGATCACCAATGTATCACAGCTTAGGTATTTAATTGATGAACTAAAAGGTGAAAGTTAAAACCGAAACCTAATAGTTAATTAGGGATATCTTAATCACGAAAGTAGTTTAAGGTTCTCTAGGAATGAATCAATTAGTGGGCAAGAGAAAATCAATTAATTGTATTCCATGGTTGGCATGGAACTTAATGGATCTAGGTTAAACTAAGAACCACGAAAGTAGGCAATTGGATTAACCTAGGTACAATTAGTAATGCTTGAAAGAGGTTTATAGTTAATTAAGGCTAAACCATCCCTAATTATCTAGATAATTGCAATTAGAGGTACATTTTGAATGTTGAATATCATAAGTGTGTTGAACCCTAACCCTAGACTTTTATTAATTGAATTACTTATTAGTATAATTGTGACAAACTTTCTATCGCATTACATCGATTTAGATAGCATATTTCGTATAATTCTAGTAGTTGACATTATTTTCTGTGGGATACGACCCATAATCGCTAGATTAGCTACAGCTACGCTGTGCGTTTGCGGTTAATTATAAAACAGACACAACAAGTTTTTGGCGCTGTTGTCATGGAGCAATTGTCAATATTAGATAAATTGCGAAATAGCTAGACTAGATCATTCTTTTAATTTTTCTGCATAATTTTTATCTTGTTGATTTTTGCCTCTTTTCTTCCTTTATAGGTGTGTTTCTCTTTTATGCGAAGAGAACGTGAGTTCGTCGCTGAATTTAATCCGAAAATTGAACGCACACTATGAAGGAGAAAAAGACAGCAACAAGAACATTCTACACCTACCATGGCAAAGAGAGATAATAGTTCTCTTAAGGATTTCACTGCCCCAGATGCTCATGGCCTGAATCCCAATATTGTCAGACCAATTGTTGAGCAAAAAAACTTTAAGCTGAAGCCTTCTCTTTTGCAGATGGTTCAGCAGAATCAATTTGGAGGGTCCCCTACTGAAGACCCTAATCTCCACCTATCAGTATTTTTAGAATACTGTGATACTTTAAAGCTGAATGGAGTATCTTCTGATGCCATCAAACTAAGACTGTTCCCATTCTCTTTGAGGGACAAGTCTCGGGCATGGTTGCATTCTTTTCCATCGGGGTCAATAACTACATGGCAACAACTTTCTCAAGCTTTCTTGGCTAAATACTTCCTAACAAGTAAAACAGCCCAACTTAGGAATCAAATCACTACCTTTGCTCAGAAAGATGGTGAATCTTTATATGAAGCTTGGGAGATATTTAAAGAGCTCCTCAGAATATGCCCACACTATAGGTTGGAAAAGTGGCTCATTGTCCATACATTTTACAATGGACTAATTTACAGCACCCGTATGTCTGTGGATGCTGCAACTAGAGGGGCTATTATGAACAAAACAGTGGATGAGGCCTATGAGTTAATTGAAGATATGGCTCAAAATCACTACTCCTGGTCTAGTGAGAGGCAGCCATCAAGTATGTATGAAGTTGATGCATTTAATCATCTAACTTCTAAAGTTCATGCCTTGTTTTAAAAATTAGATAAGTTAAGCATCAATGCTGTTTGTTCCCCTTCTCTGTCTTTTGCATGTGAGATTTGTAGAGGTGTTGGTCATGTGGCCAATGAATGCCAGCTTGGAAACTCTGCACCTCAGCAACACCTACAATCCAGGCTGGAGAAATCACCGAAATCTTTCATACAAGCCAAATACAAATCAGCCTCAGAGTAATTTTAGGCAACCTCCTGAGTTTCAAAATTAGAGGCCATTCAATCCTCCTCCACAGCCTAAGTCAAATTTGGAGGTTCTGATGGAAAATTACAAGGCTATCACTTTGAGAAGTGGTAAGTAATTGGGAGAGTTAGTGAAAAATGAGGAAGATAAGAAGGAATAATTGAGAGATGTGCCTGAACAAGAAACTGTAGAAGAAGAGAAAGTTAGTGAAAGGAAAAAGAAAGAAGAGCCTAAATATGTTGCTCCTGAACCATACAAGCCACCAGTTCCTTTCCCTCAGAGACTAGCTAAAGCCAAATTAAAAAAACAGTATGAAAAATTCCTTGATGTGCTGAAAAAGCTGCACATTAATATTTCATTCTTGGAAGCTATCTCCCATATGCCTTTTTATGCTAAATTTTTGAAGGAAATCCTCTCTAACAAAAGAAATATTGAGGAGTATGCCACAGTTGCATTAACTGAAGAGTGTAGTGCATTAATCCAAAATAAATTGCCTCATAAACTCAAAGACCCTGGAAACTTCTCTATACCTTGTTCCATTGGAGATGTGCACATTACTAGAGCTTTATGTGATCTTAGAGCAAGTGTGAGTCTTATGCCATTATCAATATGCAAGAAGCTCCAGATGGGAGATTTGAAGCCTACTACTATTTCCCTCTAGTTAACGGACTGATCCGTTACTCATCCGGTAAGTATATTAGAATATGTTCCTCTAAAGGTATGTAAATTTTTCATACCTATTGATTTTTTTGTTTTAGAGATAGAGGAAGATAACCAAATCCCCATCATTCTTGGAAGGCCTTTTCTAGCCACTGCAGTTACAATTATCAATGTAAAAGATGGAAAACTTTCCTTAAATGTAGGGGATGAAAAGATTGAGTTTAATTTCAATGATGCAATGAAATGCCCATCTTTAAGTGATTCTTACTGCATGATTGATGTAATTGAGTAGAATATTGTTGATAATGCAGTAAGTTTTTGTTCTATTGACCCACTTGAGCTTTGCCTTGTGGATAGTCCTATTTCTTGTGCTGAACAGGTAGAAGCTTATGCATATACTCAAATGCTTGATGAGAGTCCCATGCTCACCTTAAAAGCAAAAGCGCAAAGCTGGAATTGGATCTCAATCAAAAATCAGCAACCATTAAATAAATTAAGGCACCTATGGTAGAACTCAAACCACTTCCATCTAATTTAAGGTATGAATTTTTGGACCCTGACTCTTCATATCCAGTAATTGTGAATGTTGATTTGAATGCTGAAGAAACTGGTAAGTTATATGATGTGCTTAAAAAGTTTAAGAAAGTGATTGGGTATAACATTGATGACATAAAAGGGATTAGTCCATCTGTTTGCATGCATCGCATTATACTTGATAATGATCATAAACCTTCTAGGGAGCACCAAAGGAGACTAAATCCAAACATGAAAGAGGTAGTCAAGAAGGAAGTGCTCAAATTGCTTGATGCAGGTATTATTTATCCTATTTCAGATAGTGAGTGGGTTAGCCCTATTCATGTAGTTCCTAAGAAGGGAGGTATGACTATTATTGAGAATGACCATGATGAATTAATTCCTACTAGAGCTATTATGGGTTGGCGTATGTGCATTGATTATAGAAAATTAAATAAGGCCAACCGTAAGGATCACTTCCCTTTGCCTTTTATTGATAAATTGTTGGAAAGGCTGGCTAAACATTCACATTTTTGTTATCTGGATGGATATTTAGAATTCTTTCAAATCCCTATCCATCCAGACGACCAAGAAAAGACAACGTTCATATGTCCTTATGGCACCTTTGCATATAGAAGAATGCCATTCGGATTGTGCAACGCACCAGCCACTTTCCAAAGGTGTTTGATGGCTATTTTCTTAGACTTTATTAAAGATATAATGGAAGTATTTATGGATGATTTTTCTATTTATGGTACCTTATTTGATAATTATCTAAATAATTTGAGATAACTACTTAAAAGATGTGAAGAAGTCAACCTAGTACTAAACTGGAAAAAATGCCATTTATGGTAAGGGAAGAAATAGTACTTGGACACTTGGTGTTTGAGAGAGGGATTGAGGTGGACAAAGCAAAATTTAAGGCAATCCAGACAATGCCACCACCATCAAATGTTAAGGAAGTGAGGAGTTTTCTTGGGCATGCAGGCTTCTACAAAAGATTTTTCTTTTCTAAACCCTTAACAAATTTGCTTATTAAGGACATTCCATTCTTATTTGATAATGACTGCTTACATGCTTTTTGCAAGTTAAATGAGGCACTAATATCTGCATCAATCATTCAACCTCCTGATTGGGGCTTACCCTTTGAGATCATGTGTGATGCAAGCGACTATGATGTGGGAGCTGTACTTGGGCAAAGAAGAGATAATAAGCCTTATGTTATATGTAACAACCTTTTTTTTACTCTTTATTATTATACAATATTAAGTTCGCATACACGTCATTAATCAAAACGTACATGCAACATATCAAACACATAAAAATCTATATCTTATTTATTCTGGTTGACCAATTCCGGAGATACAGGTGCAGGTGGTTGCACCTTCACTGGGATCTAAGCCAACTCGACCACAAACATTTTATTTGCTTCTGGGATCTGCCCAACATAAAGTACTCGATGCAACGTGCACTAAAAGCCAGAGCCATAGAAAAAGCTGCATAACTAATTTTCTGAACAAGATATGGAAATATAGTGAGAATTAAATCCTAGTAAGTTCAACAATAAATCATCATCAATATTGCTCATCATGTCATGTTCAGCTGTATAAACTACAGAAAATATCTTTGGTCACATGAATGAATTATATCTACGCACATAAGAATCATATTGTAATGATATGTATGACAGGATTAACTATTTTCAAAATATCATATGATGACCATCAACTTATTCTCATTTCAAGCTACCCCGGTCAGGGTGAGTATCCTCTACTCTCCAGTACAGGCTTTTCTCGCTCCGTCCGACATGGCCCACTTTCTCTTTCTTTTCTCATTATCATGATCATAACCATTGGTAGGGCGTCCCCTACTGGTGCACCACACGGATTGCCATGTGACCATGCTCATTTCTTTTCTTTTCACAATGATAGCCAAAAATATGCTTTCAATAACAAGTATGTTCATCAAAATATAACTATTACCAAAAATCAATGGTAATCATGCCATGAACATAACCATTTCAAATATCACTTTATAAAATATTTCCATGTCAAAATTTCACACTTAAGATGGTAAGTAGTTCATACAATGGCAATGGCAATGGCTATACTAGTCATTTATTAAGATTCATCTTCTTTTTTAAATACTAATTTTATTTCTTTATTTTCTTGATGCAAGTTTTCATCCTATCTAACCTTCTCTTACTAATCAGAGCATAACTCCCTCAACTTAACTCTGATGTAGGTGATCTTTGTGTCAATTTCAAAATAAAACAATTATCTAAAACTATTATGTTGAACATTGTAGCGAAATATTAAGAAATCAAGGTGATATTACTCTCTAAATGTATAGGTTATTTCTTCTCGGATAGGTTCTGACCTCTACCTACTAATCGAACCATATCTACCTCATATGGACTCCAAATTGAGTGATTCCAGTGGATAAAATTCCGTGACACACATATCTATAATTCTTATGTTAACCATTTATTTGAATTCTATACAGATAATTCCCCAAAATTAAAATATAGAAGCTGTCCTAACATAATCTTCCCTGATGAACCATTTTCTGACCTTTGACTACTAATCAGCTCATATATTCCTCATATGGACTCCAAATGGAATGATTCCAGTGGTTTAAAATCCATGACACACATAGTTATAATTCTTATGTTAACCATTTATTTTAATTCCATACAGATAATTCCCAAAAATTAAAATACAGAAGCTATCCTAACATAATCTTCCCTGATTAACCATTTTCTGACCTTTGACTACTAATCAACTCATATCTTCCTCATATGGACTCCAAATTGAATGATTCCAGTGGCTTAAAATCCATGCTACACATAGCTATAATTCTTATGTTAACCATTTATTTTAATTCCATACAGATAATTCTCAGAAATTAAAATACAAAAGTTGTCCTAACATATTCTTCCCTGATCAACCATTTTCTGACCTTTGACTACTAATAAGCTCCTATATTCCTCATATGGACTCCAAATTGAATGATTCCAGTGGCTTAAAATCCATGACACACGTAGCTATAATTCTTATGTTAACTATTTATTTTAATTCCATATAGATAATTCCCAGAAATTAAAATACAAAAGCTATCCTAACATAATCTTCCCTGATGAACCATTTTCTGACCTTTGACTACTAATCAACTCATATCTTCCTCATATGGACTCCAAATTAAATGATTCCAGTGGATTAAAATCCCTGACACACATAACTATAAATATTACGTTAACCATTTATTTTAATTCCTTATATATTGTTCCCAGAAAGTAAAACACCGAAACTAAAAATTCTGTCACCCATAGCCATAACCATGCAGAACTATCTACACTAACTTAAGTATTCAAACATACATCACATGCAAGATAAATATGTAACATGATATAGCAACATCCATGACCAATCATCAAAGTTCTAAGATCAAAATCTCATATAAATATTATAAGTTTCAAAACTTTTCTTCAAAAAGAAATATTGTTAAACTTACTTGGAGCATTTAGTCCCCTAGACTTCTCCTTCCTCTTTCTTCCTTTCTTCCTCTCCTTTACTCACTCTACCTTGCTTCTATTTTTCCTCTCCCTCACTTGGAAGAAATTCTAATGTTGTAAGGATGGGTTTTCTTATATAGACCACCAAATAATTCACCTTTCATGATCATGGGTCTACCTTATCACAATTAGGATACACTTTGTTGAATTTTTGGAAAACAAACAACTTATGTTCTTGTCTTCCTCTTCCTTAGTCAAGATATGCATAGGAAAAGGGGATTTGTATTTTGAAAATTATGATGATATGTTCTTAAGATAAGGGACAAGGTCCCTTTGATTTAGGGATTCATTTCCATTTTCTTTTGTCTTAAACAAGTATGATAGGTTTGCCTTTTTAGGTGGCAAATTTCTAGCCCTTGAATCTCCATTATTTGGTTGATATTATTTGTGTGGGATAGGAATGTTTTGTCCTAATACCATGTATTATCATACCACTTGCTAAAATTATGAGTGTAGGATATAGATGTTTTTGTCCTAAAGCCTTGTATTATTATGCCACTTGCCAAAATGATGAATGTAGAATCACACCACTTGCTAAATTTTTGTCGTAATGCCATGTAACCTAATCTTTATTATTATTACATTATTATACCATCTCCTAATTTATTTTATTTTGTTTTTCCTCTTGGATTTAGGCTTATTCCTACCCATTATGGGCTTATTCCTACCCATTTTCTTTGCTTTGGATAAAATTCTACTTTTTTTGGAGGGCTTGGTCACATTTTCATAATTTTTGGGCTATTAGTCCATTTACTATATCCTAGTCCAAGTCTATATTTTATTTCTTGCTTAGGTTATCCAATGGGCTTGCTAGAAACTTATATGAAGTGGAAAAACTCTACATGATGTGTCCATAGGTAAAAGCCCAATGTATGGGTAAATGTCTTAAACTTAGTAACTCTAGTTCTTGAATTAGGAAAAATTACCCTAATCCAATGTTCTTGAAATTTTAAGACCTTTACTTGTTTCTAAAAATTTATCTTCCTTATCCAAGAATTTTGCATCTCTTTAGTATGTTATTTCTAATTTATGTTTTTCCTATTAGGTTTTCCCTCTTTATTTGTTCTCTTAATGGTAGAAACATTTTCTATGCATATACATAAGGTGAAGAATTTCTAAGGATTATATTTCCTTAGATATCTAAAATATTGTCTAATAAACTTTATTTCCTTAATTAAATTATCAATAAAAGAAACGAAATTAGGAATGTTACATTATTTACTATGCCAACAAGACCTTGGATGAAGCCTAAGTCAACTATTCCACCACAGAAGAGGAGCTCCAGGAAGTAGTGTTTGCAATTGACAAATTCTGTCAATATTTGCTAGGATCCGAAGTCATTGCATACACGTACCATACTACCATCAAATACTTGCTAAGTAAGAAGGATGCCAAACCAAGATTAATTAGATGGATCCTTCTATTGCAAGAGTTTGATCTTTTGATTCGGGATAAGAAATGAACAGAGAATGTGATTGCAGACCATCTTTCAAGGCTTAGGCAAGATTTAATGAAAGATGATAGAGATGAGCTGCCTATAGATGATTCTTTTCCTGATGACTAACTCCTTGTAGTCACTCATACCGATGCTCCTTGGTATGGAAATTTTGTAAATTATCTAGCATGCATGATTTTACTTGAAGGGTTGAGCTACCATCAGAGAAAGAAATTTTTCTCTAATATCAAGTCTTACTACTGGGATTATCCATGTCTTTACAAATGGTGTGCAGATGGCATATTCTATAGTTGCATTCCAGAGGAAGAGGTACAGAGTGTCATATATCATTGCCATAACTCACCTTGTGGAGGCCATACTAGCACCTCAAAAACTGCAGCTAAAATTCTTCAAGCTAGTTTTTATTGGCCTTTGCTTTTCGAAGCTGTGCATAACTTTGTAAAAGCCTGTGATCGGTGTCAAAGAATTGGCAATATATACAGGAGGAATGAGATGCCCCTAAACAGTATTTTAGAAGTAGAAATATTTGATGTTTGGGGTATTGAATTTATGGGCCCCTTTCTATCCACATGTGGGAATAAGTATATCCTAGTAGTTGTGGATTATGTGTCTAAGTGGGTAGAAGCAGTGGCATCGGCCACTAATAATGCTACAGTGGTTGCCAAGCTCTTCAAGAGAGTGATTTTAAAAAAAGATTTAGAGTACCCCGAGCTGTGATAAGTGATGGTGGTTTTCATTTCACTGAGCAACAATTTCATAATCTCTTGAAGAAATATAGAGTCACTCATAAAATGATTCTAGCTTATCATCCCCAAACAAGTGGACAAGTTGAGATATCCAATAGGGACATCAAGGTAATCTTAGAGAAGACAGTATCAAAGGTAAGAAAATATTGGTCTCTCAAGATTGATGATGCACTATGGGCATACAGAATAGCATATAAAACACCGATAGACACCACACCCTTTCAGTTAATATATGGAAAACCTTGTCACCTGCCAGTAGAGCTTGAACATAAGGCGTATTAGGCAAATGAGACAATTAATTTTGATTTGACAACTGCTGGAAAAAAGAGATGCCTGCAATTGAATGACCTAGATGAGCTAAGACTTGATGCTTATGATAATGCTAGATTGTATAAAGAAAGAACAAAAAGATGGCACGATAAGAACATCTTTAGGCGTCAATTTCAAGAAGGAGATTGGGTCTTACTATTTAATTCAAGGTTGAAACTTTTTCTTAGAAAGCTTTGTTCTCGTTGGTCCAATCCATTCCAAGTGAGTCACGTTTTCCCATATAGAGCAGTGGAAATATGGAGTAAAACCACCAGATCCTTCAAAGTTAACGGACAATGCCTCAAGCACTTTGTCATAGAACAACCGATTGAAAAAAGAGCCACCCAAGCTCTCTTAGACAAGCGCTTTGTGGGAGGCAACCCACATTTTAATTTTTAAGTTTTGTTTTGTTTTGTTTCTGTGCTTTTAGTTTTTAGTTTTTATCTTTAATTTAGTTAATTTCTTACGTTAGAAGTTTAATGACTGTTTTCATTTGATTTTTAGGTCCATTCCAATGTGCCCAAGGATGAAAACCAAAGGAAATCAAAGAGAATTAAAAATTGTAGCAATTTTCGAAGAAAAATGGGTTCCAGCACCAAGCACGAGCAGCCCGTGCTTCAAGCGTAGCCCATCAAACTGGAATTTTGGCACTTCTAGCGACAAACACGGGCAGGCCGTGTCACAGGACACAATCGTGCTCCACGTCTAAGCCCAAGCACCCCTTGGCCGTGTTTCTCAACATGGGCTTTTTCCAAGAAATTCTAAATCTAGTGCCAAGCATGGGTATGCCGTGTCTCAAGACACGGCCGTGCCTCACGTTCCCATCCAGCACACCCAGCCCGTGTTTCTCAACACGGGTCTAATCCAGGGGAATGGGGCACTCCAGCCCAAAGCACGGTCGTGCTTTGTGCCCAGGTAAGCATTTTTTCCCTTTTTCTTCTTTTTTTCCCTCGTGTCTCACATTATTCTCATCTTGCCCTAGCCCGTGTCTCCTTCCCTTGCATCTCGTGCTCTCTTCTCCCTTCTTCCCTCTAATTTCCTTGCCATTCTCCATTTTAAATTTCTTCTACCCTTCTCTCCCAACTCCATCTCCTACATTCTTCCACCTCCCTCAACCCAATTTCCTCTTCCTGTGTTCCTCCTTCCCTTTCATCTCTGCTACCTGTTCCCTAACCAAGTTCTCCTTCTCCCTCTTGGTCTCCCTATACTCGAAATCCCCTCCCCTGCATTTTCATCCATCCCCTTCTCCCATCTCCAAAGCTCCCCATACCCAAACCCAGAAATTCCCCCTCCCTCTCGGTTTCCCCACACCTACCCATTCCCGTAAAACTTCCCCTACACCCAGCGTCTTCCTTCCACTCCCTATCCCAACAACCCGAACCCCCCCCACACACAAACCTAGCGTATACTCTTTGCAACACAATCCCAACCAACCTAACTCGGCCTATTCCCCAAACTAACAACATCATTATCCCTCATCCAGCTCCTTCTTTTTCCTATTCCCCTGCACCTAGCTCTTTCCCGTAACCAGCCCCCACAACATTGTTCCTCTGCTCCATGTTGGTAGTTTCACCTTACTACAGGTTCAATATATTTTGTGGCTCTTCTCCTCCAGGTAATTTCTAAATTTTATGCATTATGGCTTATTCTTCCTGGATAGGAAATTCTGGTTTAATGCTGGACTGGCTTAATGTGCAAATTACTACCTGAATTTGGAATTTTGTATGCTTAAGTTTCTCATTCTTCGTTGTCTAATTTGTCTAAAGCTCTGCTGGTTAATGCTGTAAGGGTGCTAAACTTTTCTAGATTTTGCCTTGCCCTATTTGTTGGAAAAATACTTCTCTGATTAGTATATCACTCTTAAAAATTGTTTTGATTCTAAACTCTCCAATTGCACTAAAAGCTGTCTTGCATTTTACTAGTTGTGGTATAAAATTGGCCTTGATATTTGCTTAGACTTACCTACTCTTGGTTCAGCTGATTGAATCATTTGGAAAACATGTTCTGCATGCAGCAGGATTTCTTGAATGTTCATATTGACTCTTGTCATTTATTAAGCTTATTACACTAGTTTTTTAGGAGAATTCTGCAGCATTAGGAATCATATGTTTTTCTAAAAAATTCTCTGCCTGAGTTGACATTACCTTGTGCTTAACTTATCTTGATGGTCGTTAAATTGTGTTAAGCCAAGTAATTCTAGTTAGTTCTGCTTGATTAAACAGTTTTCTATTGGATTACATTGCTAATTTTTTTTTTCTTCACTAGTTTGCTTGGGACATTCTGTCTAAATTTGAATATGTTGGTCTAATCCTGTATTCAATTTGCTAAGCTTGAGTTGGAATTGATTAGTTGAATACTCAAAGTTTTTTATGCTTAATCCTCCATAAATTGAATAGATTGGTTTGACTAGAATTTGAATAAATTGAATTTGATTGTGCTTTGAATTTCTGGACTTTTTTTCACTTATTCTTACTCTGATAGTTACTGATTATTTTTGGCACATTACCTTTCATTGCACTTGATAATTGACAGTTTCACATTCCCTTATCCTGATCTCATTCGTCTGTTAATTGGCTTTTGGATCTGCACATCCCACTTCCTTTTCGCATTTGATTACATATCATTTAACATGGGTCCCAAAAGAGCCAAAACTGGCTAATCCTCCTCCCAATCCCAGCAACCATGTAGAGGATGAATTCAAGTACCGTCCCAACTTCCTCACCAAATCAATGGTATGGTATTGTGTTTGTTGATGATAGTCAACATACACGATACGATACTCTAGTTAAATGGGGAATGCTGAGTATCCGCTACATGGATGAGGAATGTTTGGATCGGTTAGGCCTTTTAACTGACGTCCTCTACCTGGTTGATCAGATTGGGTGGACTACATTCATTGTCCTACGCTACCTGGCTTATGCTAGGACCACCTTAGAGTTTTTTAGTTTAGTTAATGTGGTCCTATTTCGGGGTCCCGACATCGACCAGGGCCGCATTAAATTTCGATTATTTGACCATTCTTTTACTTTATCATTGGCTAGATTTAATGCATTATTCAAATTGCTTTCTAGGGGAGATAGATCAGTTCCCTCAAATTTTCTTGCTCAACATTTTTGGAACTCTATCTCTATGGGGGGCAATATGATGCATCGAGTTCAAAAGCCTCTTTTATTTGTAATCTCATTTTTAGATATTTACAACACCTGATGGCTTATACCATTTTTGGTAGAGCTGAAAGTGATGGGGTTACAAATAAAAGAGAATTTTGTTTTCTTTGGGCTATAATACACGGTTATAAGGTGGATACTGGCACCTTCATGGCCCAACAGATGGCCAGGGTAGGTAATGCCATGAATGGAAAAGTGATCATTGGGAGACTAGTGACTGCAATAGCTAGAGGGCTAGGATTTGAGGCAAATCTTCAAGGTTTGCAACCAATAGTTGGCAATAGGAGGATTGATTTCGAATCTTGTTTACATATGAAATTAATTGTGAAAAGAAATGCTGACTATTGGTTGCATCTCCGAGGCCATAATATCTTTCTCCTCTCTAACCCTATTAGGACTGCAGTTACTAGTGAGGAGAAATGGATCTACCCTTTAAAAGAGGGTAGAGAGGGTGATGATGATTCAGAAGGGGATGACTTTCCCCATGAGCCATTTTTGGCTCTACCAACCCTACCCCCTTCCCATTTTACTAACCATGCAAGTACATCACATGCTCCTCCATAAGATCCGGACTCCATCTCTTCACGGCTAAGCTGAATTGAGGCAGAGAAACTATCGCAAAGAGCTACCCTACATGCCATGCAAGAATAAATTAGCATCATGCAGGGAATGATGAATGGCTGGTACCACTAGCACCTGAGCAAGAATCATCCACCTCCTCCTCCAGACTACCAGTGAATAAGTAAGTCACTTTTCCCTTTGCCTATTCTTTCATTATTATTGACATTGGGGACAATGTCAAGTTTAAGCATGAGGGAGTAGACTTTAGCTTTTGATTTTCACTAGCTGAGTATATGGTTTGCATTAGATGAACTTCTGATTTGCATTGGCTATTTTTTCTAGTTGATCTAGTTGTCTTTTGCATGTATATACTATATATATCACATCTCTCTTGTTCCATAGCATAACCATATACTTTTCTATTTTAGAGATAGATTGATGTAATATAGGTTAATTTTAGCTCATGAACATGTGATGCACAATAGGATATGAAATAGGTAGTTTAAATTTTAGTCTCTCTTTTCTAGGATTGAACCTCTAATTTTTTGAAAAATATCTCTCCTATTGTGTTGTGAATTGTATGTCTTTATTAATTTTTAACACTATGAGAGTGTAAAGGCTGGGAGAGGTGAAAAATGAAGAAATATAACACTCAAAAAGTTTTTACTTTGAGTACCCCTTCAATGCACCAAAAAGGCCCTAGTATGAGTACCTAGCTGCCTTTACCCTAGTGAGATGGAGCATAAAATGCACTCATTGCATATTTCTATAAAAGAAAAAAAATGATGAATGAAATAGACAAAAGAAAAAGAAAAAAATGACGAGAAATAAAAGAAATTGAGTGAGAAAAAGAGTGAGAAAAATAAAAATAAGGGTAAGGCAACATAGGGAGATCTAAAGAATGAGGTAGCCTACTTGAGCGTCTGAAAATCAATTAGATACATACATTCAATGGTACCAATAGAAGTAGATATATAATAGGAGAATTTTGGTTTAGTTTTAGAAGAAAAAAGATTATCTGATAAATGTCTATTCATATATCTGTTGTGTGCACATTGATTGAGTGAAGAACTTCCTATATTGCATTTATCTGTTATCTGAAATTTGTATGCATCATCTCTCTTCCTTTTGATTTGACATGTTATTTGCTTAAGGACAAGCAAAAGTTTAAGCATGGGGGAGTTGATAAAGGGGAAATTTAAGTGTTTAATGATTATATTTTATCCCTTAATTTAAAGTAAACTTGTGATTAGTTTAATTGTGGCAAACTTTCTATCGCATTACATTGATTTAGATAGCATATTTCATAAAATTCTAGTAGTTGACATTGTTCTCTGTGGGATACGACCCGTACTCGCTGGATTAACTATAGCTACACCATGCGCTTGCGGTTAATTATAAAACAGACACAACGAAAGCAAGGGATTGTGCTAAGACACAAAGTTTCTCAAGATGGGCTAGAGGTTGACACAGCCAAAGTGGAGCTCATTGAGAAGCTACCTCCTCTCACTTTAGTTAGAGGAATTAGAAGTTTTCTCGGCCATGCAAGATTTTACAGAAGGTTTATCAACAATTTTTCTAAGATTGCTAAACCCCTATGCAATCTACTCGAGAAGGATAAAGTCTTCTACTTCGACGAAGACTGTATGTAAGCATTTTGTGATCTTAAGAAGAAGTTAAGTACAACACCTATTATTGTGGCACTTGATTGGGCTTCACAATTCGAGCTTATGTGTGATGCAAGTGATGCAGCTCTAGGAGTTATCTGCAAGCAGCGCAAGAACAAGGTGTTTGACTCTATATACTACGCTAGCAAGACATTACAAGGAGCCCAACTCAACTACATTGTAACAGAAAAGGAGCTACTAGTTGTGATGTTTGCTTTTGAAAAGTTCAAATCCAACTTAGTGGGCACAAAAGTGATTGTGTATACTAACCACTCTACCATTAGGCACCTAGTCAAGAAGAAGGATTCTATGCCTAGACTCATTTGATGGGTACTCCTACCACAAGAATTTGATCTGGAAATCAGGGATAGAAAGGAAATTGAGAATCAGGTAGCTGACCATCTCTCCAGACTGGAACAAAACAGAGAAGATACAGAGGAAATCAATGAGAAATTTCCGAATGAGCAACTTTTCCTTATGACCCAAGCTGGTATGCCGTGGTTTTTTTATTAGTTGAATTACCTGGTAAGTGGATTACTTCCACCAAATTTGACTTCACAACAAAAGAAAAAATTCCTGCATTACGTAAATTCTTACAACTGGGATGAACCATACCTCTTCAAGTAGTGTGCTGATCAGATGATTAGAAAATACATTCCAAAGGATGAGATGGAGCCTATCCTACAACAATGTCGTGCCTCTCCCTATGGAGGCCATTTTGGAGGGGTTAGAACTGTAAAAAAAAGTGATGCAGGCAGGGTTCTACTGGCCTTCTTTATTCAAGGACTCCCACTCTTTTGTGTTTCAATGCGACAAGTGCTAGAGAGTAGGGAATATATCCAGAAGACATGAAATTCCTCTAAACAACATTATGGAAGTGGAATTGTTTGATGTATGGAGAATTGATTTCATGGGGCCATTCCCTTCGAGTTTTGGGAACCAATATATCCTGGTAGCTATTGATTATGTTTCAAAATGGGTATATCCTGGTAGTTTTGGGAATATTTATATGGAATTCTATTTCGGTTGTATGGACATGCATATGGGTGCATGGGATTACATAAAAGAAAAACAAAGGAGAAGTTAGACTAAACTGAATTTCAAAATAATTTTCGAAGCCTCTGTTTTTGGAATTTGGGGAAAATGAGGTAAGGATTTTAAAGCAAAGGTCAACATATGAATTGTAGATATATGTCTCACGAATCTATAGACTCTAAAATTACTTAATTTTGAGTCCATATGAGAGAGATATGGCTAATTAATTGAGAAGAGGTCAGAATCCAGGATAGTTAAAATAATCATTTTAATTTTTGATTTTTTTAAAATCATCCGTAAGGAATATAAAGAAATAATAAACATAAAGGTTGTATATAATTGTCTTAGATATTTATAGGCTTTGATATCACCTTAATTGGAGTCCATATGAGGGATATATGGCTGATTAATTGAGAAAATGTCAGAATTAGTCTAGAATCTAGATTGATAAAATAAGTACTTTTGTTTTTAATTTTTTGGGAATAATATGTAAGGAATATGAATACATAATAAACATGAAAGTTGTAGATAGTTGTCTTGGAGTTTGATAGGATTGAAATCACCTCAATCGGAGTTTGTATGAGGGAGATATGGTTGAATAAGTGAGGAATGGTCATAGAACATGGCCAGACTGTGTTCTGGGGTGCTTCAGCATGGGTAGACCTTGTTCAGGGCTATTTTTGAGCATGTTTGAAATATTTTTTAAGAATGGCCTTGTCTTGAACATGGCCATATAGCTAAATATGTGATTATGAATATGTGAATGATTATAAGTGAATGTTAATTTCAAGTAAAGATAGTAACCTAAAGTTGCAACATATTAGGATGAATTTAAAAGTTATTTATGAGAACAATTAAGAATGTCAATGTTAGAAAATTATGAATTTAATTGAATAATGATTTTGTATATGTATTGTGATTACGAACAACTTAAGGAATTTTTTTATAGTATCCTAATGAAATAGTTTTTGTTTTGTAATCTGGTTATCTAGAATAAATTTATATGTTCTAAAGTTCTATAATTTGGTTATCTTAAATGAAGTTAAATGTTTTGAGATATTAATGGAAAAGTAAAATTATTATTCCTATTCTGAGTTACTAATGATATTCTAATGTAAAATAATGAATTATGTTTTGAAAATTCTAAATTGTATTTGTAACATGTAACACCTAAAATTTTATTAATAATATTCACAAAATGAAATAGTAAGAAATGATTAAAAATGGTTAAATGGGGGACTTATGAGAAAATGATTGTGAATATTTAATAAGGGTTTTCTCATTTCTAGAAAAAAAACTTTAAGGAAGAGATAGTAATTTCCTTGTCTATAGGACCACAAATGGACAATAAGAATAGAGATGGGGAGCCATGAAGAAAGTTGCACAAAAATCCATTAAAGTAAGGCTCAAGAAGGAATTAAACACTTGGTAAGTTTTTCTTTCACCCAAACAAGGCCTTAGCCAACACCCTTAGTCACAATGTAATGGAGTGACATTTTGGAAATAGTTAGACAAAGCAAGGGTAAAGGTTAAGGGCTAGATGGCTTCTTGGAGAAGTTTGCATTATTTTATAATATTTCTCCTTGACTTGGTGGCCAAGTCGCCATTCTCCCTACCCAAAGAAGAGAATCCCACAGCAAGAGAAAATAGGGAAGAAGAAGAAAGAAAAAGGAAAGAAAGAAAGAAGGAAAGAGAGAGAAAGAAGAAGGGAGCTAGAGATAGAAATGGAAATCCAAGAAGGAGAAGTAAGATTAAACTCTTGATCTCTTGCTTATCCCTAAATTTTCTATGGAAACTAATGGATAGAAGGAAAATTTGCTATTTTGGTAAAGCTTTCTAGAGAGAGAAAGTAGCAAAAACTAGAGAGAGAGAAGCAAGTTTTTGGAAAGAGGAAGGTAAGATCAACATCCTCCTTTTTGAGTTGTGGTTGGATGACTTTATGGCTAGTTGTATGTGGAAAGTTAGATAGAGCTTTTATTGAAGTAGTTATGGCATCCATGATTACTGTTCATTCATATGCATGTGGTAGTGTTTTGGGAAAATTATGTAGTTGGTTTTGAGATTAAATTCATGTTTTTGGTTGGTTGTTTGCTCTAGAAAAATTATGTTTTTCATGCTCAAAATGTTAGTATGTTTATTGTTGGTTTTTCTTGGATGGTTTGGGAGAAAAGTGAAATTTTTGGTCTTTCTCGTGCCCGAAGCACGGCCAGGCTTGAGGCTGGGAAGCTGGAAATCTGGAGTTCTGGAAAAAAATGATGACCCCAGCCCGAAGCACGGCCGTGCTTGGTGGTACGGCCAGGTTGTGCTTCACGTTGTGTTATCCTTTTTCATTATTTTTTGTTTCCTTTCTGAATCTTAATTAATTACCAATATTTGTGAGATGTTAATAATGGTTTTATGATTTATGAATGCTATATTTGCATGTGCAATATCTATTTCATTATGTATGTTCATTGAATCATGTATGTAAGCATGAAGAAAGATGCATGAATGTTATATTTGCATACTATAGACTGCTTGTATGTATGGCTGCAAGTGAGTTATTGATGTATGTATATTATGAAAGGCTATCAAGACATGTATGTTCATCCATGATGAGTTGTTGTAACATGCTTAAGGATGAGTATGGTTTATGCTCTGGATATTTATTAATATGCATACTCTTGTTGTGTTAAGTCACTGGAGAGATGTAAAAGACTTAAGCTTTGTCAGGAGGACCCTCTCTGAAGTAGGGTGGCCTGGAAAGAATTGTCTCCCTTACTATATTGAGGCGACTGATAAGCCAGAATGATCCATTCTAAAGTAGGGTGGCTTGGAAATAGGTGTCTCCCTTACTATATTGAGGAGACTGACAAGTTTAGGATGACCCTTACCCATTAAGGTGACCCAAGAGTGTGGCACCTTACGAGGTAAGGTGACTGAAGGGTCGTGGCTTGGATACGGTACTGGGATAGAGGACGCCCTATAACCTAGAATGGTCAATACAGGAAGGACTGCTTTGACCAATGGCCCTCAAATGGTGGGTGAGTAGCTGGAGGGGTAAGGATCACGCCACACTGAGGATTGCAATTGAGAGAAATTATCAGATGATGAGCCACTGTGAGTGATGTATGAGCCATGAACAATTGTTAAGTCATTTTATCATGCGTGATATTGATGCATAACCTATAAAAGGCCTGTATGTATTTTACTGTACCTTTATTGCATAAACAGAGAAAATGTTTTTTGTAGCTTATACAGCTAGACATAGCATGTAAGTATTTTCCGTATGCTTATATGTATTGAATGTTGACCTTGCTAGGATTTTATATCTCACTATGTTTTAATGTTATGTTCAGATCAGTAGAGATGTCTTTTTGTTTTTCTGACGATTCTCCTGGATATGCAGACAGTAGATGTCCCGTACTTGGGATAGTTCACAGTCATAGTGAACCTATTGGTGATTAACATGGTAGAGGTCCCCGCTCCTAGCCCACTTCCTCCACCAGCAGTACCCCAGGGGTGACGGCTAGGGGAGGGCAGTAGGATAACATTATGTATATAACTAATTTTGTGATGTAAATGGGCCAATTCCATTATTTTGATGTAACCCCACGATACTATGCCTTTTGTGATGTATGCTCAGTACCTTGGGTATCATATGTATGTATGTATTCTGCTAACTCCGATGGATGTAACTTTTGGATGTATGTAAATACAAGATGCATAACTTATGATATAATACTGGTCTCTTGAACATGAATAAATGTATAAAAAAACTAAGCGTTAAATAACATCCCTAATTTCATTTCTTTTATTAATAAAGATACATAAATATTTAATTAAGGAAATAAAATTTATTAGACAATTTTTATATATCTAAGGAAATATAATCCTTAGAAATTCTTCACCTTATGTGTATGCATAGAAAATGTTTCTAACATTAAGGGAACAAGTAAATAGAGAAAACTTAATAGGAAAAATTAGAAATAACATACTAAAGGGAGGCAAAATTCTTTGGTAAGGAAGATAAATTTTTGTGAAGTAAGTAAAGGTCTTAAAATTTTAAGAAGATTGGATTAGGGTAATTTTTCCTAATTCAAGAGTTAAAAATTTCTAAGTTTAACATCTCCACCCATAAATTGGGCTTTCACCTATGGACACTTCATAGAGTTTTTTCCACTTTCACATAAATTTCTAGCAAGCCAATAGGTAGCCCAAATAAGAAATAAAACATAGACTTGGACTAGGATATAGAAGTTGGACCGATAGCCCAAAAATCATAAAAATGTGACCAAGCCCTTCATGAAAGGTAGAATTTTAGCCAAAGCAAAGAAAATGGGTAAGAATGAGCCTAAATCCAAGAAGGAAAAAATAAGAATCATGTGAGGAAATAGTAGTGTAATAATAATCAAGATTAGGTCACATGGCATTAAGACAAAAGAATTAAATCCTACATTCAAAATTTCAACAAGTAGGTAATAATACATGGCTTTAGGACAAAACATCTATATCCTATATTCATAATTCCAACAAGGGGGTAATAATACATAGCATTATGGCAAAACATCCTTATCCTACATAAATAATTTTAGCCAAGTAAGGGAGATCTAAGGGCTGAAAATTTGCCACTTAGAAAGGTAAACCTATCATACTTGATTAAGACAAAAGAAAAATAAAATGAATCCCTAAATCAAAGGGACCTTGTCCCTTGTCTTAAGAAAATATTATCATAATTTTCAAAATACAAATCTCCTTTTGCTATCCACATCTTGACTAAGGAAGAGGAAGACAAGAACATAAGTTGTTTTTCTCCAAAAAAACAACCAAGTGCATCCTAATTGTGTGATAAGGTAGACCTATGATCATGAAAGGTGAACCACTTGATAGTTTAGTTAAGAAAACCCCACCCTTATAACATTATAATTTCGTCCAAGTGAGGGAGAGGAAAAATAGAAGCAAGGTAGAGTGAGGAAAGGATATTAAGAGCAGAGAAGAAAGGAAGGAAAAAGGAGAAGTCTAGAGGACTAAGTACTCAAGGTAAGTTAGCTTAATCTCCACTTGAATCTACCTTTCTTCTTCATTCTTGGGGTTCAAAACCTCACCCTCTTTATCTTATTTAAGCTGCTATAAAAGCTAAGGGAAGGGAAGAATCTTGCTATTTCCTTCAAGAGGAAACAAGAAAAAAAATTCACTAAGTGAGCTAGGGAGATCTTTAGGTAGGTTTAACAATATCTCTTTTTGAAGAAAAGCATTGAAATTTGTAACATTTATGTGAGATTTTGATCTTAAAAATTTGATGAAATTTTCAATATTTGCTACTTTGATGATTGGTCATGGACATTGCTATATCATGTTACATGTTATTTGGCATATGATGGATGTTTTGGATATTACGGTTGGTGTGGAAAGTTCTGCATGGGTATGGCTATGGGTGGTAAAATCTTTTATGATTTTTATGCAACTATTTTGTATATTTGAATGTGGTGAAAAATTGATGGAATATGATTAGATGTAAAGAAAATGGAAGAGGATGTAATATAATGATGAACTAAAACATTAGGAAAGGATTGGTTAGAAAACTAGATTTTGGGGTAACCAGGGAAGCTTCTATTTTTGAAATTCTGGGAAAACTCAGTTAAGCATTAAAAGATATAGTTAACATAAAAAATGTAGATCTATGTTGCAAGGACTTTTAGCCACTGGAATCACTCAATTTGGAGTCCAGATGAGGGAGATATTGCCCAATATGTAAGCAGTGGTCAGAAAATGGTTAACCAGGGAAGAATTTGTCAGGTATGCTTTTGTGTTTGAATTTATGGGATACATCTGTAGGGAATTAAAAGAAATTCTTTTAATGCAAAATGTATATCTATGTTTCAAGGATTTTAAACCACTGGAATTATTCAAATTTGAATCAATATGAGGGAGATATGGTCAGATTAGTAAGCAAAGGTCAGAAACTAGCTAATCAGGGAAGAACCTATTAAGTATGCTTTTTTTTGAATTTTTGGGGAAAACTATGTAGGGAATTAAAGGAAACTATTAACATAATAAATATAGATATATGTATCACGGATCTATATGCTCTGAAATCACATAATTTGGAGTTCATATGAGAGAGATATGACTGATTAATGAGTAAAGGTTAGAATCAATCTAAAATCCAGGGTGGTAAATGTTAATGTTTTTGTTTTAGATCTTTTAGTAATAATTAGTAAGAAATCTGAAGAATTGATAAACACCAAAGTTATATATAAATGTCCTAGTGTTTTATAGGCTTTCGAATCACCTCAATTGGAGTTTGTATAAGGGAGATATGGTCCAATTAGTATGTAGAGGTCTGAACCTATCTGAGAAGAAATAACATTAAATTTGAGGGAGTAGTAACATCGTGATTACTTAAGATTTTACTAAAATATTCAACATAAGGGTTTTAGATGATTTTTGTATCTTTCAATTGACACCAAGATCACCTCAATCAGATTTAAAATGAGGGTGTTATACTCTATTTAGTGAAGAGAGGATAATAATATTTAAAAAAGAAGAATAATCTTATAAATGAAAATAATAAATTACTAGTATATGCCATAGCTATCATTGCATGAACTCCTTACTATCTTAAGTGTGTAATTTTGACATAGAAATATTTTATAAAGTGATATTTGAAACGATTATGTTTATGGTATGATTACTAATGATTTTTGGTAATGATTATATTTTGATGAAAATTATGGCATGTGAGAATAATGAAGATACTTGTTATTGAAATCATATTTATGGCTAGTAATGTGAAAAGAAAAGAAAAGAGCACAGTCACATGGCGGTCTGTGTGGTGCACCAGTAGGGGATGTCCTACCAATGACTATGATTATGTTAATGAGAAAAGAAAGTGTGCCATGTCAAACAGAGCGGGAAAAGCCCGTACTGAAGAGTAGACAATACTCACCCTGACCGGGGTAACTTAGTATGAAAACAAGTTGATAGCCATCAGATGATATTCTGAAAATAGTTATTCATGTCATACATGTCATAACTGTATGATTTTTATGTTCATAGATAAAGTGCATTCATGTGACCTAAAGATAATTACTGTAGCTTATACAGATGAACATGACATGACAAGCATTATTGATAATTATTTATTGTTGAACCTACTGAGATTTATTTCTCACTATATTTCCATATCATGTTCAGAAAACTAAGTTATGCAACTATTCTGTATGACTGGCTTTTAGCATACGTTGGGTCGTGTTGGTTAAGATCCTAGTGAAGGTGCAACCAACCACACCCATATCTCCAGACCTGGTTAATATGGATGAATAAAATGTAGAATTATATGTGTTTGGTTTTTGTACATATGTTTTGATTAATAATGTGTACGTGAACCAAAAATTGTATAAGTGTTAATGATATTTCTTAAGCCTTATTTATGTTTGGTTAATTTAATTGAATGTTGTTATGAGTTAAATAGTTAGAAGTAAGAAGGTAATGACTTCATGGAATTTTAGAAATATACATATAAGTATATATGGAAAAAAAATGGAGTTGTTACACGAGTTGGCTAAGATCCCGGTGAAGGTGCAACCACCTACACCCGTGCCAGAACTAGTCAATATGGATGAATAAGATGTAGACATATGTGTGTTTGATTTGTGTACAGATGTTGTTAATTAATGATGTGTAATCCTTAATTATGCTTGATTAAATTAATTGAATGTTATTATGAGTTAAATAAAGGTAATGACTTCATAGGACTTTAAAAAAATTTATATATATGAATATATGTAAACAAAATGGAGTTGTTACAGTATTTATCTGACGAGATTATTTGTTTAACATGCATCTCATTACTGTGATATAAAAATAAGTGGTAAATAAGGGATTTTGTTCAGAAACACTGTCTGTTAGTAGCATAAAATGCTAACCCTGGTGTGCCTTGAAACCCTAGCTAGTAGTATTTTGTGTTGACCAACACATAGGATATGTATTATTCTATTTTGTAAAGGAGAGTGGTATGCCTCCTATTATTCTTAATATGAATATAATGAAGATGTCATTGCTAGGCATTTACCTACATAAAGACATATGATTGGTGATTTAACATCCCTTACTGTGTTCTTAAGATTAATTATGGTTCTAATCAGAATCCTCTCATTTAAATTTGAGAATAAATAGTTAAAAGGTTGATTTTTGTTAATATATTTGTAAGCTAAAGATATTTAAGTTAAACCTAAATGATCAATCATAATTGTATATGATTCAATATAGAATTTTTTATGTTAAGTGTAGAACCAAGTTTTAATTGAATTATGTAAAACATAATGGGTAGAAAGATAAAGAATGAATAGGTGTGATGATTATAAATAACCTTGCTTTATGTTTAAATAATTGTGATTAGTTAATGCATATTGTGAATTAAGATTATATGTTCAATTTCGGATTCTTGTTAAATTTGAAATATGGAGTAAATGTATCCTACTATGCTATGTTATGGTTTATGTCATTTGCTTATTATATTGTAAGACATACTCCCCTCCGTTTCCCCTTATTTTCAAATATAATTAGAATCAGAGGTGCAGCTGAAGCATCTAGAAGACAAGTTATTCCTGGTGAGCCCAAATTGTGCTTGGGCCTTATTTTATATATTTATTTGTCCATTTATTGAAATCTAAAGTTGTTCTATTACCATAGGTAGATCTGCGTTTTTTATGCATGTTGATATATTTGTTCCATATGAGCATTTTGTATTAATTAATAGCAAATTTTTTTGTCTCTAAACTGAAATATGAGAAAACCTTGGAATGATTTTGCAAATTTAAACAGTAGTTTCTATACATATATCGTATATTTAAAGCACAATCTTTAATTATATAAAAAAATGAAATTTGATCTTAATAAATTGTTGATTGTTTTACATATATAAATATTGCGCTTCTTGAATTCTACGATATGTTTCTATTAGGTAGGCTTATGGATTGAGGAAAACCCTTAGTTTGTAACATCCCCATTTTTATTTTCTTAAATAATACACAGATATAATATTAGAATATTAAGGAGAGGGAAAATAGTAAGAATGGAATATTGAGAAAGCTTTAGAAAATGGTAACAAGGAATACACTAAATTTTCTCGATAAAAAGCCCTAAATGCCAAAATGGCTTAAATAGCTAAGAACGAAACTAGCTAGGGTATTTGCCATAAGGTGGAATGAGATAAGTTAATTCTATTTCCCTTGAAAATATATGTATAGGAAATAAATACAAGAATTTCATCTTTGGAAAAAAAAAGGGTAGAATTGGAGTTTCACAATTTTCTAGGGTTGAAACCTTGAAAGAGAAGTTAAGCTAAGGGTATTCCCTTAATTATAAATTTAGAACTAATTATTATATTTCCAATAGAGAATTAAATCATTTGGAAAGAATTGGACTATCTAAACAAGCTTTAAAGTAATGGTAAAGGGCAAGTTAGGAAATATGGAATAGTTACAATGGTATAGTTGGAAACCAAGAGTGGAGTTTTTGCCAAGTAACTAATATTTTATTATTTCTTGGAGAAGAAGGCAACCATAAGCTTCTTGAAGGTTAAGAAATCGGCTAAGAAGGGAAAGAAGGAGAGCAAGCTGAAAACCATGTAAAAAGAGGAAATAAGAGAAAGAAAAAAAAAAAAGCGAAAAGGGAGCTAAGGTATTTTTTCTTCCTCCTAACCTCCATAACCTCTTGTTCTCCTCATCTTAAACTTCTTAAATCTCCCTTTTATTCATCAAAAAAGGTGCAAAAAATTGAGAGAAAAGGAAGATGGATTGGTGGCCAAATGGAAGTGAAACTTGCAAGAAAGCTATAGGAAACTAGATTTTGGTAGGTTTCACAATAATCTATTGTTAAAATTTCTTGTATTTTAGGAGGTTTAAAAGTGTTTCTAATCTTATACTTTGATGACACATGATGTGAAATGTGTATATTTATGATTACCATGTAGAGTGAAGGTTTGGAAGCATACGTAATGCATATATTGTGTTTGAAATTTAGCTTTGAATGGATGAAAGTAGATGCTTGGAATGGACAATTTTAGGAGTTGTTTTCATAATGAGAGTAATGATTCTTGCTTATATGATGATAAAATTGCAAGAAACAAGTTCCAAAAGATATGAACAAACATGGATTTTGGCCTAAACTTTTAAGAGTACTTTTAATGCATAAGAAGTGTGTTGGCCGAAATTTAGCACCTTTGTGTTTCAATAATGTTAAGGGAATGATTAAAAGTGGAAGGAAATGAGTGGAATATGGAAAATACTATGTCGGCCGAAACGTGGAAGTAAGACATACTAAAATGCAACCATAATTTTGACTTGCTATTTGATAGAAATTAATATAGGTTAATGGATGGTAATATTGGAGAACTTAATAATGCATTATAACCATTATATTTCAATAGGTCAAGAGAGAAAATAGTTCTCAAAAAGTATCCAAATGAGTTTAGCTAAATGATGGAAGAAAAGAGAATTTACCATATGAATAGTGACACCAAATCAGTAGTAATTTATACCATATGAATAGTAATTATCACATTTAGTAGAAATAAAACAAGGAAGAATTTTAATGAGATGATAGTACTGACTATCATAATCCCTGTAGGAAAAGGCACGTGACTAGCATGGGAATAGGGGAAATCCCACCCCATAAGCCTGACCTACCAACAGACAATAACATAGCATCGTGGCATACAACATATAGGCTAAGACAACAACATCCATACCATAAGAAGGGTTCATAAATCATATACCATAAATCTATATACAATTGGAATCAAGCCAAACAATACAGAAATCATATGTTTCTAATGTCATAAAAAGTTTACAAACATCGAGATACATAAGTAAGCAAGGGATCTTACCTATAGTTCATGGAGCTATCCCTAGAGTTCAAAACAGTGAATGTCTAAACAAAATTGGGAACCATAAAGGAAACTTGGGCTCACCATAAGCACCTCATCTCACTACACAGCTGAAGCTGGATCCCAAGTCTATATAACTATCTGAAAAAAGGAAACAAAAGATGGGGTGAGTATAAAATTTAGTGAGTAGGTAAGGTAATCCTTACTATAACGGAAACAAGATAAGCAGGGCATGAGTTTTCCACAACTAGAGATTTAGTACAAAGAAAATATGATGGCCACATGTATCGTATGTTTGAAAGATCAACTAGAAAAAAATTTAGTACTAAGAGGCATAAACATCAATGTTAAGATATTCTGTAAATAAATAAAAACCAAAATTCTAAATCAATTATTGAAACTCAACTAAAAGATCATGCATCAAAGAAATTTAAGAGTGTCTTATAAGAAACAAATAATGCATATCAACAATAGAGAAAATAAATAATTAAGACAAGTTTAGATATTTTCATATATTGAAGGACTCTACATCAAAACCATCACAATTTCTAAAGCACATAGCAAGGGAAGGTTAATCACAATCAATCATGCTAAAAGCCTATATTCCATCAAGCAGTTACCTATGAAGACCACCAAGCAAAAATTTGTTACATAGAAATCAAGGTGTACTAGGGCTAATACTCACTGCTGCTAACTTGTAGTGTTTCTAATTTAGATTCTTTCGTAAGGGTACGATAAAGAAATAACAATGAATTGCAAAGAGGTAAATGAAGGATTATAACATATCATGAAAATCATATCTCCACTTAACAACAATAGCCATAACAATTCTAACCTAACTTACACATTTATATCCATAGGCCCATATAAGTGCTTTGTACAATTATTTATCAATCCATATGAAAAAATAAAATATAATCATGATGCAACACAATTTTGGGTATTCTTAATCAGTTTTAATCAATATCAATGGAGAAATAAAGTATATACGATGCTTGTGCTGCGTTCCTAAGGTTTATACTAGGAGCATTGCTTTGAAATACTTGTTCATAATAAAAATAATTTTCATGTTAGTAATAAGGTCTCATAAGTATTTTCGATGAAATGCCAATTGAATTATTAGTTTTCAAATGGATTCAAGCATTCACAAAATGGTGCTATGGATATTATTAAAAGAACAACTAAAAATCATGTTATAGTAAGTGTTATCTACTCATGACACTAGGGTTTAAAGGTTGTTAAACCCCCTTAGAGCATTTCTAAAGCTTAATGACTAAATTAATGTTGGAAGTTGGCTTTTGCTATCACAAAACCTAGAAAATGACTTCGAGAAGTCAATTTCTAACCAAAAATCATGAAATCACTATTTATGCAGAGCAAAAACACTATTCACTGTGGCTAAAAAATTATCCTATGGTCCTAAACTACCATATTTATCATATTATGCATTTCTAAGGCTATCTATAGCAAGAAATTTTAGAAATAGGAGCTTCCAAGCATACCTGTGGAAAACTCACCATGAAACTACAGTTCACAACTCTCTGACAATATTTTGGTGACTTTTCGATGAAACTAATCAATGGGTGTTAAAGCTCTCTTCGCCAAGAGTCCACAGTCCAAACGGTTCATCAATCGGAGGCCTATAGCATAAGATATAGGGTTTGAAGTTGGGAAGAAAAAAATCATGGTGGAGATGATGGTGTAGCCAGATAGGCATCCCTACTTTCCTGTGCACTATGGCACCCAATGTGCATGTGGCGTGCTATCCAAAGATTGGCAACACTCATTTTAACATCAACATACTTATGTTGTACATCCTTTAACCATGAATTTGGCATAATTGGCCAAAATGTCCAACATGAAATTTGTATCCCTATGTCTTATCTTTCATTTTCCACTTGAATCACCTAATTTGGAGGTCATATGAAGGATTCATGTATAATAGAGTGCGCAACGGTTCAGACCACACTAAATGTCTATTTTATAGTTTTTGCCCCTTATCACCCTTATTTTAGCGGAACCAACAAAAGTGTCTAACATAAATGTTGTAGCTATATATCTTAGATTCCTACAAAATTTGGAATCACATTAATTAGAGTTCATATGTAGGATTTATGCATAAAATAGTGAAGAAAGGCCTAAACTACTCTAAAACGTCACAATTTTCTCAACCTTTTCACTCAAATGTTTTGTAACAACTCCCCAAAAGTCTCATTTCCATCTTTAATCATGTCATAGGGTTACGAAACGTATCTTAGCACCATCATCCATATATTAACCAAGTATTATAGAATAAAACATAACATGTCCTTGCTCTATAGGAGACATGAAGATTGACAGAGCCCTATGTGACCTTAGAGCAAGTGTGAGCCTTATGCCTCTTTCTATTTATAAGAAGCTTCAGATTAGTGACTTGAAGCCTACCACTCTTTCTCTTTATTTGGATGATTGATCCATTAAGCATTATGTAGGTATATTAAAGGATGTTCCTCTAAAGGTAGATAAATTTTTCATACCAGTTGATTTTGTTATTTTAGAGATTGAAGAAGATGGCAAAATTCCCATCATTCTTGGAAGGCCTTTCCTAGCCACAGTTGGTACAAACATCAATGTAAAATATGGAAAGTTTTCTTTGAATGTAGGGGATGAGAAAGTACAATTTAATTTGAATGATGCCATCAAACCCCCATCTTTAAATGAATCATGTTGCATGATTGGTTTGCCTAAACCAAATATTGATGATTATGTAATGAATATTTCTTCTACTGACCCACTTGATTTATGCTTTGTGGGAAGTTCTTTTACTTATGTTAAAAATAGGGTGAAAAAGCAAGAAATTGAGGAGGAAGTTAAAGATATGAAAGTAGAACCTAAGCTACCTCCTCTCAACCTCAACAAAGCAAACGAGAAACGGAATGAGCCAAGAAGATCTTTGAAGGCTATTGGGCAAAGTCTCAAGCACCATACTAAGAGGCAATGGATATGTTTTTAAGTTCTTTTTCATCTAGTTTTCTTGCTTTTGGTTTTTGTTTTAATCTTCAATTTTAGTTGATTTCTTAGGTTAGGAATTTAAGAGTGTTTTCGAGTGTTTTGTAGGTCATTATTTGCATTTCCAAGAGTGAAGAAGGAAATAATTTTGAAGAAATATTAAAGCAGATAAAAAACTTAGGTAAAATTCAAAGAAATAGCGATTCCAACACCAAACACGGGCTACCCGTGTCATACACCACGCCTGTGCTTCAAGCACAAGCCAAAGTTTGGCAATTTTGGTAAGATCCATAGCCAACATGGGCTGGCCGTGTCATAGGACATGGCCGTGCCCCAGGCCCAGTGCAAACACATCTTGCTCGTGTTACTCAACATGGGCTAAATCCAGGGATTTTAGGTTTCTAGTGCCAAGCACGGTCGTGCTTCGGGTTCCAACAAGCACACCTTACCTATGTTGCTAAACACGGGCCACTTCTCCATGAAGAATTGAAGGTCCAACCTAAAGCACGAGTTAGTCGTGCTTAGTCGTACAGCTATGCTTCCAACCCAGGTAAGTATTTTTGCCCCATTTTTCTTCTCCCATTTCTTAGCTTATTCTCATCATTCCCTAATCCCTCTCCCTCTCGGTTCCCCCATAACTAGAAATTCCCATTCCATTGCTCCCCTTCTTCTCCACTCCCTTACCTGAATCCTTCTCTACACCTAAACCTCCCCTATCTCACACACTCTCTCGGTCTCCCTACACCTAAAATTCCATTCTCTGTAACCCAACAGCCATCCTCACTGTGCACATTCCCTTACCCACCGTATGGTACCTTTCCCTTATTCCTCGGCCAACTTCCCCAACCCAGCTCTCCCATAACCAAGCTCCTCTCCATCATGTTCCTTTGCTACTCATGTTCATAGCCAGCACACAACCTCCTCCTTAGCCTATCCTCTTTCTCCTGTGCCAGCACCTATTACCTTGCCAAACCCAAAAAAAGCCTTCCTCTGTACCCTGCCAACCCATTCCCTCACTAACCCAAAGACACAAGAACTTACCCTTACACACAACTCCCAGCCTCTATTCACCTGCATTCATCTCCCGAGCACACATTGCTGCTGGCATCACTTGGTCTCTTCCTCTAGGTAAATTCAAAAATTCTTTGAACATGTGGTTATTTATCTGAATTAAAATTCCTTGGTGTTGAATTTGAGTGGACTGGTTTATTAATCTGTGGTTTGTATGTGCTGAGATAACAAATTACCATTACCTTATATTGGACACATCTAAATTGAAAATTAGAACGTGCCAACCATTCCCACACCAACCCAGAGACACAAGAACTCACCCTTACACATAACTCCCAGCCTCCATTCACCTGCATTCCCTTCATCTCCCGATCACACATAGTTGTTGGCATCACTTGGTCTCTTCCTCTAGGTAAATTCAAAAATTCTCTAAACTTGTGGTTATTTATCTGAATTAAAATTCCCTGGTGTTGAATTTGACTAGACTGGTTTATTAATCTATGGTTTGTATGTGCTGAGATAAAAAATTAGCATTACCTTATATTGGACACATCTGAATTGAAAATTAGAATTAGTGCCTGAAATAAATTCTCTCCTCTTGGTTTAGCTAAATGAATTCATTTTGGAATACATGTTCTGGACTAGCGACTGAATTGGATTGCTTTTAGGATACTAAGATACTGATTTTGCTTGGTAATCCCTAGAATATCTGGCATAATTTGGGATGCATGTGTGCTTAAATTTTTGAATTTTGCGTTGGAGAATATTTCTGGTTAGGTGGTTAATCTTGTCTTCATTGGTTTACCTGTGACATTCTGTCTAAATTTGGACATGTGTGTTTGAACTTAAATAGGTTGGTCAGAGCTTGTATTCAATTTACTAAGCTTGAGTTGGAATTGATTAGATGAATACTCACAGTTATCTGTGCATAATCCTCCAGAAATTGAATATATTGGTTTGAATAGAATTTGAATAGATTGAATTTGATTGTGCTTTACATTTCTGGACTTGTTTTTCAATAATTATTGCTCTGATAGTTACTAACTATTGTTGGCACATTTGACTAAGTTGGTATTGCATTTGATAATTAACAGTCTCACATTCCCTTATTCTAGTCTTATTAATCTGTTAATTGAATTTTGGGCCTGCACATTCCACTCCCTTTTTACACTTAATTGCATATCATTATAAATGGGCCCTAAAAGAGCTAGAACTAGCCAAACTTCCTCCCAGTCCCAGCAACAAGGTAAAGGACAGATTCAAAGACTAGCCCAACCTTCTCATCAAATAAATGAGTATGGTAACGTGTGTGTTGATTATTATCAACAGGCACGATACGATACTCTAGTTAAACGAGGAATATTGAGTAATCGATATATGGATGAGGAGTGTCTGGACAGGTTAGGACTTTTAACTGACGTCTGCTACCTCGTTGATCGGATTGGGTGAAACACATTCATTGGATTACGTTACCTGGCCTATGACAGGACCACCTTAGAGTTTTTCAGTTCAATTAATGTGGTCCTATTTTAGGGTCCTGATGTCGAGTAGGGCCATATTAACTTTAAATTATTTAACCATACATTTAATTTATCCTTGGTTCAATTTAATGCATTATTCAGATTGCCTCCTAGGGAGATAGATCTGTTCCCTCAATTTTTCTTGCTCAACATTTTTAGAACTCTATTTTTATTGAGGGCCAATATGATGCATCAAGTTTAAAAGTCTTTTTTATTTGCAATCCCATTTTTAGATATTTACAGTGCCTGATGGCTCATACCATTTTTGGTAGAGCTAAAAGTGATGGGGTTGCAAATAAAGAGAGCTTTATTTTCTTTGGGCCATGATAAATGGTCATAAGGTGGATACTGGTGCCTTCATGGGCCAACAGATGGCTCGAGTGGGTAATACCTTAAATGGAAAGGTGAACATAGGGAGTTTAGTAACTACAATAGCCAGAGGGTTAGGATTTGAGGCAAATCTTTAGGATTTACACCCAATAGTTGGTAGCAGCAAGATAGATTTAGAATCCTGTCTGCATATGAAATTAATTGTTAAAAGGAATGCCAACTATTGGCTGCATCTCTGTGGCCATAATATCTTTCAACTCCTTAACCTTACTAGGACAACAATTACTAGTAAAGAAAATTGGATATACCCTCTAGAAAAGGGTAGAGAGGGTAATGATGATTCTGAGAGGGATGACATCCCCCTTGAGCCATTTTTTGGCTCTACCACCCCAGCCTCTACCCACTTCACTAACACTGCAAGTCCTTCCCATGTGCGGCAAGAGGACCATCATTCTATCCCCTCACAGCTTCACCGAGTTGAGGAGGAACAAATAGCACAAAGGGCCACCCTACATGCAATCCAAGATTCAATCTAAATCATGCAGGGAATTATGAACGGATGGTACAACTAGCACCTGAGTCAGAATCTTCCACCTCCTCCTCCAGATGACCAGTGAGCAAGTAAGTTACCTCTTCCTTTGCCTACACTTTTATTGTTATTAACATTGAGGACAATGTCAAATTTAAGCATGGGGGAGTGGACTTTAGACTTTTGGTTTCACTGGTTGAATTTTTGGTTTTCATTGGCTGAATTTTTATTTTCACTAGCTAATTTAGTTGTCTCTTGCATGTATATATTGTACATAGTGCATCTCTCTTATTTCATTACAAAATCGCATAGTTCACTATCTTAGAGATAGATTGATGTAATATGGAGTAATTTTAACTCATGAACATGTGATGCACAAAAGAATATGAAATGGGTAGTTATCATTTTAGTATCTCTCTTCTAGTATTGAACCTCTAATTTTTTGAAAAATATCTCTCTTATTGTGCTGTGAATTGTATGTTATTATTGATTTTAATACTATGAGAGTGTGAAGGTAGGGGTAATTGAAAAATGAGGGAATGCGAATCCCTAAAAGTTTTCACTCTAAGTACCACTTCAAGGCACCAAAAAGTCTTTAATATGAGTACCTAACTGCCTTTACCCTAGTGAGATGGAGCATAAAATGTACTCACTGTATATTTCTAAAAAAATGAATGAAATAAAGAAAAGAAAAAGCATGATGAGAAGTAAAAGAATTTAAGTGACAAAAAAAAGTGAGAAAAATAGAAATAAGGGTAAGGCAACATAGGGAGATCTAAAGGATGAGGTGACCTACTTGAGTGTTTAAAAATCAGTTTGATGTATACAACCAATGGTAACAATGAAAGTAGGCATATAATAAGAGAATTTGGGTTTACTTTTAGAAGAATGGAGACTAATTTTTAAATGTCTATTCATATATCTATTGTGTTCACATTGATTGAGTGAAAAAAAAGTACTATATTACATCTTCTCTCTTCCTACTGATATGACATGTTATTTGCTTGAGGACAAGCAAATGTTTAAGCATGGGGGAGTTGATAAAGGGAAAAATTGAGTGTTTAATGGTTTTATTTTATCCCCTAATTAACAGTAAACTTGTGATTATTTCCCTACTTTTGGTTATGCTTTGCTTTGGATACTGCTTTGGTTTGTTTTATATTTGTAGGTGAGCAAAAGAGGCCAAGAAGTAAGGAAAAATGTAACATCCCTAATTTCGTTTCATGTATTAGTAAAATTACAAAAGTATTCAAAGTAACATCTCTAATTTATTTTCTTTTATTAATAAAGGTACATAAATATTTAATTAAGGAAATAAATTTATTAGACAATTTTTAAATATCTAAGGAAATATAATCCTTAGAAATTCTTCACCTTACGTATGCATAGAAATGTTCTAACATTAATGGAATAGGTCAAGAGAGAAAACCTAAAAGGAAATATTAGAAATAAATATACTAAAGAAAGGTGAAATTCTTAGGTAAGGAAAATAAATTTTTGTGAAGGTATTAAAATTTCAAGAAGATTGGATTAGGGTAATTTTTCCTAACTGAAAAGTTAAAGTTACTAAGTTAAGTATCTCCACCCATAAATTGGGCTTTCAACTATGGACACTTCATATAGAATCTTTCTACCTCACATGAATTTTTAGCAAGCCAATAGGATAGCCCAAGGAAGAAATAAAACATAGACTTGGACTAGGATATAGAAATTGGATCGGTAGCCCAAAAATTATGAAAATGTGACCAAGCCCATTATGAAAGGTACAATTTTAACCAAAGTAAAGAAAATGGGCAAGAATGAGCCCAAACCCAAGAGGAAAAATAAAAAATAAAAATAAAAATAAAGTGATAGAATAATGGTGTAATCAAGATTAGGTGACATGGCATTATGACAAAAATTTAGCAAGTGGTGTGACATCCTACATTCATAATTTTAGCAAGTGGTATGATAATACATGGCATTAGGACAAAACATCTATATTATACACTCAAAAAGGCACCTACATACTTGGATTAGGACAAATAATGGAGATTCAAGGGCTAGAAATTTGCCACCCAAAAAGGCAAACCTATCATACTTGATTAAGACAAAAGAAAATGGAAATGAATCCCTAAATCAAAGGGACCTTTTTCCTTATCTTAAGAACATATCATTATAATTTTCAAAATACAAATCTCCTTTTGCTATGCATATCGTGACTAAGGAAGAGGAAGATAAGAACATAAGTTGTTTGCTTTCCAAAAATTCAACCAAGTATATCCTAATTGTGATAAGGTAGACCCTTGATATGAAAGATGAATTATTTGATGGTCTATTTAAGCAAAACCCACCCCTATAACATTTTAATTTCGTCCAAGTGAGGAAGAGAGAGAAATAGAAGCAAGGTAGAGAGAGGAAAGGAGAGAAAGAGAGGAGAAGAAAGGAAGGAAGAAGAAGGAGAAGTCTAGAGGGCTAAGTACTCAAGGTAAGTTAACTTAATCTCCACTTGAATCCATTTTTCTTCTTCATCCTTGAGGTTCAAAAACTCATGCTCCTTCTCTTATTTAAGTTGCTAAAAAATCTAAGGGAAGGGAGTAATCTTGATACTTCTTTCAAGGGGAAACAAGAAAAAAAATTCAGTAAGTGAGCTAGGGAGATTCTTAGGTAGGTTTACCAATATTTCTTTTTGAAGAAAAGTTTTGAAATTTGTAACATTTATATGGGATTTTGATCTTAAGAACTTTGATGATTGGTCATGGATGTTGCTTTATCATGTTACATATTATTCTTGCATGTGATGTATGTTTGAATACTTAGGCTGGTGTAGATAGTTCAGCATAGGTATGGCTATGGGTGGTAAAACTTTAAGCTTATTTTTTTAAAATTTTGGGAAGAATTGGTAAGGATTGAAAATAACTTGTTAACATAACAATTATAGATATATGTCTCACGGATTTTTAGCCACTGGAATCACTCAATTTAGAGTCCATATGAGGTAGATATGGTCCGATAAGTAAGCAGTGATCAGAAAATGGTTAATCAGGGAAGAATCTATTTGGAAAGCTTCTATTTTTGAATTTATGGAAACATTCTGTAGGGAATTAAAATAACTTATTTACATAAAAATTATATATATATATGTCTCACGGAATTGTAACCACTAGAATCACACAATTTGGAGTCCATATGAGGTAAATATGGTCTGATTTGTAAGCAGTGTTCAGAAAATGGTTAATCAAGGAAGAACATGTTATGATAGCTTTTGTGTTTTAATTTCAGGGAACATCCTATAGGGAATTAAAATAAATGGTTAACATAAGAATTATATATATATATATATATATATATATATATATATATATATTTCATGGAATTTTAGCCACTGGAATCACTCAATTTGGAGTGTATATAAGGTAGATATGGTCTGATTAGTAAGCAGTATTCAGAAAATGGTTAATCAGGAAAGAACATGTTAGGATAGCTTCTATGGTTTAATTTCTAGGAACATTTTGTAGGGAATTCAAATAAATGGTTAACATAAGAATTATAGATATATGTGTCACTGAATTTTAGCCACTGAAATTATGCAATTTGGAGTTCATAAGAGGTAGATATGGTCTAATTAGTAAGCAGTGATCAGAAAATGGTTAATCAGGGAAGAATATGTTAGGATAGCTTCTGTGTTTTAATTTTTGGGAACATTATGTAGGGAATTAAAATAAATGGTTAACATAAGAATTATAGATATATATGTCACGGATTTTTATCCACTGGAATCACTTAATTTATAATTGTTATGAGAGAGATATGGACAGATTAGTAGGTAGAGGTCAGAAACTACCCGAGAAGAAATAACTTGTAATTTGAGGGACTACTATCACCTTGATTGCTTAATGTTTCACTAACATATTCAACATAATAGTTTTAGATAATTGTTTTATCTTTAAATTGACACCAAGAGCACCTACATTGGAGTTAAATTGAGGGAGTTATGCTCTGATTAGTAAGAGAAGGTTAGATTGGATGAAAACCTGCATCAAGAAAATAAAGAAATAAAATTAATATTTAAAAAATAAGAAGAATCTTATAAATGAAAATAATAAATGACTAGTATATGCCATAACTATTGCCATTATATGAACTTCTTACCATCTTAAATGTGAAATTTTGACATGAAAATATTTTATAAAGTGATATTTGAAATGGTTATGTTCATGGCATGATTACCAATGATTTTTGGTAATAGTTATATACTTGTTATTGAAAGCATAGTTTTTGCTATCATTGTGAAAAGAAAAGAAATGAGCACGGTCACATGGCAATCCCTGTGGTGCACCAGTAGGGGACGCCCTACCATTGGTTATGATCATGTTAATGGGAAAAGATAGAGAAAGTAAGCCATGTCAGTGGGAGCGAGAAAAGCCCGTACTGGAGAGTAGAAAATACTTACCCTGACCGAGGTAGCTTGATATGAGAATAAATTGATAGTCATCATATGATATCCTAAAAAATAGCATTTATGCCATACATGTCATAATTGTACAATTTTCATGTGCATGGATAAAATGCATTCATGTGACCTAAAGATATTTTCTGTAGTTTATACAGATGGACATGACATGATGAACTATATTGATGGTAAATTATGATTTATTTTTTAACCTACTGGGATTTAATTCTCACTATATTTCTATATCATGTTCAGAAGAATAATTATGTATATTTTCTCTATGACACTTATTATTGCCGTACGTTGGATCGAGGTGCCCTACCTTGGGCAACTACCAGTTATAACGGATATATCTGTACTAGATGTGACTGAGTTTCTGGTGGAGGAGTGATGTGATCTTAACTAAGTATGGTATTAATACCTTTAAACTTACTTTTTTTATTTAAGTAAAATATAATTAGGAATTAGCTTATTTTTTTGTTTTGTGTTGTAGGAACAAAGGAAGAAGAAAAGAGAAGAAAAAGATAAGAAATTCAAGGAAAAATGCTACATTGCAGTTATTCCAGACCTTTCAGCATTGTTTTAAGTATATCTCCCTCTTATGAACACCAATCAACATGATTCAAGTGGCTGTGAAAATATAACACAATCATCTACAACTGTTATGTTGAACACTTGGTCAAATTCGGGAGATTTCATAGATTTATAGAGCTCGCAAATTAGAATCACAGTGCAGTAGGATGAATTCTGACCTTTGGTCACTAATTTTAGCATATCTCCTTCAATTTAGATTGAATTAAGGTTATTCCAGCGGCTATGGAAAGAAGAGACATTCGAAAAATTCTAGAGTTTTCTGGGCGCTGCTTCATTATAGGTTCAGAAGGCTGCGGTGCTCCCTAGCACACCACGGTATTTGTTGCCCAAAAGCAACGGGCGCCATGGCGCCCGATGCCCAGAATCCAGAGTGCGACAGAGCTAGCCTAGGCATCGCGGCACCCCGTCAGAAGTTTTCCATAGTGCCGCGGCACTCGCCAACGCACCAGATTGTTGAATTCGCGATTTTTAGGTCTTCTTGACTTCAATTGAAGCCCAATGGGCTGGTATTTGACCTAGAAACACTCCTACTTCGATTAGAATGAGGGAATCTATAAAAAGGGAGGAAAGCAAGTAGAGAATTCATTCAATCTTTCATCTAAGTTCTGTGTTACATTCTTCAATTCTTCTTTTGATTTTCTTATGGCCCTGCGAGGCTAGTTCTTTTTAGTTGGTTGAGGTAGATTAAAACCTCAAGGGATTTTCATACATTGTGAGATTTGGATTTTTTTTTTTGTTTCAATTTGAATTGAGTATTGATTATTCATCTGTTCTTCTTCTTAATGATTATTCATATGATTGCTAGGAGGTCTACTAGTATATTGTCTCTCTTAATCTACCGCTGAATTATGTTTTGAACAAAGTCTTCAATTATGTGATTCATGAGGTAAATAGGTTTGAGGATTTTGGATTATAAATCATTGAACCTATGATGAATGATTAACTAAATTAGATATAGCCTATGTGTTTATATTTGTTTAGCTATGTTAGTTTCTCTAACTCTTCATGCGGTTAATAAGTTATGCTTTACCGATGTGCTAAAGATTACTTGTTAATTAAGGTTTAATTAGTGCGATTGTCATTAATTTGCTAGGCTTAAGGAGGAACAGGGTTAGAAAACCAATTATAGATATTCAATTATAAATTGATTATGTTGTCAATGATCAATGCAATCCCTTGACGGTGGATATCAACCGAAACCAATGTCTTTATCATTAATCACTCTCTCTTATTTACTTTCATTATTGTTTACTTGGTTTTATTACAATTATCAATCCCCCCTTTCTTAATCACATAAGGTAATTCCAATCTCTGTGGGATTGACCCTTATTCCCACTACTATAGGTTAGTTTTGAGGTAAGATATTAATTTGGGTGTACCTACGACAGTGCGCACCAAGGTGCCGCCACCTGCACCAGTGTTCCCAGAAGTAGTCTACGTAGATGATTAGGGCTAATATGTATATTTTATACCTTTGTACAAATGTTTGTAAAATAATGGTGTGTATGGAAACTCAGTACTGTATCGCTGTTAATAACAATTATGCTTGGTTAAATTAATTATTATTATGAGTTAAGTGGTTAGAATTAAAGTAGTAATAACTTCATGGAATTTTACAAATATAAAAAAAAATTGTTACATTTACATAAATTTAGTTGTTACAAAAAACACTCATGTGAGGAGCCTTATGGACTTGGAACATGCTGAGGAGGAAGCAAGGAGGCAACCCAAAAGAAATTGGCAAGAAATGAGCTTGGAAACCTCAAGCACGGCCAGGCCATGCTTGGTGTTGCAAGAAGTATGATCGGGCCGTGCTCTGTGCAAAGAATGTGATTTTTCCCAAATTTCTAGCACGAAGCACGACCGTGCTTCTTGTCCGTACACTCTGTGTTTTTTAGGGTTTTCAACAGCCAAAGTTATATATATTGAGGGGCAAACACAGCCAAAGACATTTAGACTCATAGAGATTTACTTTTACTCTATTTTAAGCTTAGGAAACACCATTAGATTAGGTTTAGAGTAGGATTAGTGATTAATTTATGTTCTTAGAGAAGAATTTACAGCAATTCAAGTTTGTATTCCTATTTCATCTACTGCATCCAGGTTTTATCTTTCTACTTTACTTCCATATCTACTTCTACTCTTCTCTTTTGGTTTATATTGAACTATTATGATTTACTTAATAAATATGATTTTGGTTTCTGTTTCTATCATGCTTGAGTAGATTTGATCTAAGGTTTCGGTAAACCCACTTATGTATGATCATACTGAATTATTAAGTTAAATGTTGGAACCCTGATTGTGATTACTTCTGGATTAATTAGGATTAACTATTATGTGCATGTTTAAGAGTAGATAGAATGCCTGATCACCAATCTATCACGTTTTAGGATATTAACTTATGAACTAAAAGGTGAAAGTTAATACCATAACCTAATATTTAATTAGGGATATCTTAATCATGAAATTAGTTTAAGGTTCTCTAGGAATTGAATCAATTAGTGGGCACAAGAAAATCGATTAATTACATTTCATGGTTGGCATAGAACTTAATGGACTTAGGTTGAACTAAGAACCATGAAAGTAGGCAATTGGATTAACCTACGTACGATTGGTAATACTTGAAAGAGGTTACAAGTTAATTAAGGCTAAACCATCCCAATTATATAGATAATTACAATTAGAGGTACATATTGATTGTTGAATATCATAAGTGTGGTAAACCCTAACCCTAGGCTTTTATTAATTGAATTACTTATTTACTTAATTGTGACACTCTCTCTGATCGAATCACATTGAATTGGATAGCATACTTCGTAAAGTCTAGTAATTGATAATTGTTCTCTATGGGATATGACCCGTACTTACTGGACTAGCTACAGCTACACCATGCACTTGCGGTAATTAGTAAAATAGACACAACAGTTGATATATCATGTTACATGTTATTTTGCATATGATGGATATTTTGAACATTTCGGTTGGTGTGGAAAGTTCTGCATAGGTATGGCTATGGGTGGTAAATATTTTATGATTTTTATGCTACTATTTTGTATATTTGAATGTGGTGAAAAATTGATGGAATATGACTATATGTAAATTAGGAAGAAAATGGAAGAGGATGTAATATAATGATGAATTAAAACCTTAGGAATGGTTTGGTTAGGAAACTGGATTTCGGAGTAACCAGGGAAGCTTATTTTTTTGAAATTCTGGGAAGAATTAGTTACGAATGTAAAGAAATGGTTAACATGAAACATGTAGATCTATCTCTCACGAATTTTTAGCCACTAGAATCACTTAATTTTCAGTCTAGATGAGGGAGATATTGCCCGATTTGTAAGCAGTGGTCAGAAAATGGATAACCAGGGAAGAATCTATTAAGTATGCTTTTGTGTTTAAATTTTTGGGCAATATCTATAGGGATTTAAAGGAAAATGTTCAAATAATTAATATAGATATATGTACCAGGGATCTATCGACTCTGAAATCACTTAATTTAGAGTCCATATAAGGGAGATATGGTTGATTAATAAGTAAAGGTCAGAATTAGTCTAGAATCCAGCGTGGTAAATGTAAGTATTTTTTATTTCAATTTTCTGGGTATAAATAGTAAGAATTATGAAGAAATGATAAACATGAAAGTGGCATATAAGTGTCTTAGATTTTAATAAACTTTGGAATCACTTGAATTGGAGTTCGTATGTGGGAGATATGGTCAGATTAGTAAGTAGAGGTTTGAAATTACCTGAGAAGAAATAAGATTGAATTTGAGGGAGTAGTAACACCATGATTACTTTAAGATTTCAATAAAATGTTCAACATTAGGGTTTTAGAGGATTGTCGTATCTTTCAATTGACACTAAGATCACCTCAATCAGATTTCAAATGAGGGTGTTATGCTCTATTTAGTGAGAGAGGAAAATAATATTTAAAAAAAAATCTTATAAATAAAAATAATAAACGACTAGCGTATGCCATAGCCATTGCGATTACATGAACTCCTTACCATCTTAAGTGTGTAATTTTGACATCCAAATATTTTAAAGTGATATTTGAAATGATTATAATCATGGCATGATTACCAATGATTTTTGGTAATGATTATATGAAAAATTATGGCATGTGAGTATATTGAACATACTTGTTATTGAAATCATATTTTTGGCTATTAATGTGAAAAGAAAAGAAAAGAAATGAGCACGATCACATGGCGGTCCGTGTGATACCCCAGTAAGGGACACCCTACCAATGACTATGATTATGTTAATGAGAAAAGAAAGAGAAAGTGTGCCATGTTGGACGGTGCAAGAAAAGCCTTTTCCGGAGAGTAGAAAATACTCAGCCTGACCGAGGAAGTTTGATATGAAAATAAGTTGATAGCCATCATATGATATTCTAAAAATAGTTATTCATGCCAGACATATCATTACTGTACATTTTTCATGTGCATAGATAAGTGCATTCATGTGACCTAAAATAATTGTTGTAGCTTATACAGATGAACATGATGTGACAAGCATTATGGATTATGATTATGATTTATTGTTGAACCTACTGGAATTTAATTCTCACTATATTTCTATATCATGTTCAAAAAACTAAGTCATGCAGATATTCTCTATGATCAGCTTTTAGCGTACGTTGGGTCGAGTTGGTTAAGATCCTAGGGAAGGTGCAACCACCTGTACCCCTATCTCCAGAACTGGTCAATATGGATGAATAAAATGTAGACTTATATGTGTTTGATTTTTGTACAGATGTTTTAATTAATAATGTAAATGTAAACCCAGAAGTGTATAAGTGTTAATGGTATTTCAGAAACCTTAATTATGTTTGGTTAATTTACTTGAATGTTATTATGAGTTAAATAGTTAGAATTAAAGAGGCAATGACTTCATGGAATTTTAGAAATATATATATATATATATATATATATATATTGTTGTGTGTGTTTTATAAATAATACGGTGTAGCTATAGCTAGTCGGCGAGTACAGGTTGTATCCAACAGAGAACAATTATCAATTACTAGACTTTACGAAGTATGTTATCTAAATAAATGTAATTTGATGAGAGTTTGTCACAATTAAACTAATAAGTAATACAATTAATAAAAGCCTAGGGATAGGGTTCACCACACTTATGATATTCAACATTCAACATGTACCTCTAATTGCAATTATCTAGGTAATTGAAGATGGTTTTGCATTAATTAACTAGGAACCTCTTTCAAGCATTACTAATCGTACCATGGTTAATCCAATTGCCTACTTTCGTGGTTCTTAGTTCAACCTAGGTCCATTAAGTTCTATGCCAACCATGGAATACAATTAGTCGGTTTTCTCGTGCCCACTAATTGATTCATTCCTAAATAACCTTAAACTACTTTTGTGATTAAGATATCCCTAATTAACTATTAGGTTTTGGTATTAATTTTCACTTTTTAGTTCATCAATTAATATCCTAAGACATGGTAAAACATTCGCCAGACATTCATCAACTCATATAATGGATGGATAATAGCTAATCCGAATTAACCATGGTAAATACAATTAGGGTTCCAACAATCTAATTAGCATAGTGTATCATCATATCATACGTAGGTTTACCAAAACCCTTAAAAAATCTACTCAAGCATAATTGAAACAGAAATCAAAGCATATTCATTAAATAAATCATAGGTGTTCAATACAAACCAAGAGAAAGGAGTAGAAGAAGAAGTAAGTGCAGAATAGAAAGATAAAACCTGGTTGCATAATGTATTAGAGATACAACGCTGAATCAATCTCCAATCTAACCTAAGAACATGAAAGTAAACATTAATCCTACTCTAAACCTAATCTTAAGGTGTTTCCTAAGCTAAAAACTAAGTAAAAGTGAGTCTGAATGTGTCTGCCTCTCCTTCTCTACGTTTCCCAATGTATATATAACATCTTGACTGCTCAAAACCCTAAAAATCACATGTATACAGACACGAAGCATGGCCGTGCTTCATGACACGCCATGCTTTGGATTGGATTCTGGGACTTTCTCTTCTTCTTTGCACAGAGCACGGCATGGCCGTGCTCCTAGTACACCAAGCACAGCCTGGCTGTGTTGGGGGCTGCAAATCTATTTTCTTTCCAATTTCTTCAGGGTTGCCTCCTTGCTTCCTCTTTAACTTGTTCCAAGTCCTCATAGCTCTTTACATGCATGTTTTCCATTGCTTTTTAGCCTCTTTTGCTCACCTACAAACATAAAACCAACCAAAGCAGTATCCAAAACAAAGCATAACCAAAAGTAGAGAAATACTCACAAGTTTACTATGAATTAGAGGATAAAATATAACCATTAAGTACTTAAATTTCCCCTTTATAAACTACCCCATACTTAAACATTTTCTTGTCCTCAAGCAAATAACATATCATATCAGTTGGAAAGGGGAAAATGCATTCAAATTCCAGAGGATAGAAAAGTGCAATGCAGGTAATTTTTTACTCAATCGGTGTGCACACAATAGATAAATGAATAGACATTTTCCATATAGTCTCTGTTCTTCTAAAACTAAACCCAAATTCTTCTATTATATATCTGCTTCTATTGTTACCATTGAATGTATGCATCAAATTGATTTTTTAGACACTTAAGTAGGTCACCTCATCCTTTAGATCTCCCTATGTTAACTTACCCTTATTTCTATTTTCTCACTCAATTTCTTTTATTTCTCATCATTTTCTTTTCTTTTCTCTTTATCTTTTGTCAATTTCATTCATCATTTTTTCTTTTATAGAAATATACAATGAATGCATTTTATGCTCCATCTCACTAGGGTAAAGGCAGCTAGATACTCATACTAGGGCCTTTTTGGTGCCTTGGAGGGGTACTCAGAGTGAACTTTTTAGGTTTTATATTCCCTCATTTTTCACCTTTCCTTTCCTTCACACTCTCATAGTGATAAAAACAGAAAAGGTATACAGTTTATAGCACAATATAAGAGATATTTTTCAAAAAATTAAAGGTTAAATATAGAAGAGAGAGACTAAAATGATAACTACCTATTTCATATTCTATTGTGCATCACGTGTTCATAAGCTAAAATCAACCTATATTACATCAATCTATCTCTAAAACAGCAAACTATGTGATTTGCAATGAAACAAGAGATAATTCAGCCAATAATAACTAAAAATTCAATCAGTGAAAACCACAAGCCTAAAGTCTACTCCCCCATGCTTAAATTTGACATTGTCCTCAATGTCAATAACAATGAAAGTGCAGGCAAAGGGAGAAGTAACTTACTTGCTTACTGGTCTTCTAAAGGAGGTGGAGGTGAGTTCTGGCTCAAGTGCCAACTGTACCATGCTTTCATCAGCAACAGGTAGGTCATATTTAAGCAATGCAACAATTTTGAATTGGAACTCAAAGCACAATCATCAAGAAATTAATGCCATTTTATATCTTAGCCAGTAGAGTGCAAGTTAGAATCAAAACAATCTAGGAGTAATGCACTAATCAGAGAAAGAAATTGTCCAACAACTTAGGCAATGCAAAAATCAGAAACTAATAGATACTATTCAGTAACCCATAAATTTAAAGGCCAATTTCAAATTCCAAATTCAGTAAAGATGGATTGATCAATTCAAAATTCAGTTGAAATTTCAATTGTAAGAAAACTACAAATTCATAAGTAGATAAAATCAATGCAATATGAAGGATAAACTTCAAGCAGAGGATTGCCAATAAAACCAGTAAACTTAGCAGGTTAATTTCAATTTCAGATATACCAGAATTTTAGCTTAACTAAGCAACTTAAAAACAGAGAATCTAATTCTAGACAAATCAAGTATTTGAAAAGCTAAAAATTCAACAAGCATATAATCCAAGGTGCAAGACAAACAACAACCAGCAGATGTAAACATATACCTCATGCAGTGCAAAGCTAGGCAAAACAATCCAACAACCTAGAAAATTCAAGGGCAATTCCTAATCAAAAATAATGTAGGCTAGCAGAATTCTATTTAAGATTCAAGACTTCCAGGATGAGTTTAATTAATCACATATATGTTCAATTCAAACTTAGCCAACAATAATTAGTAAATACCAAGGAAGCTTAGTGTAGTAGACAAATTCAAATTCAAATCCAAATCAGTTCAAATTCAAACAGATTATTGAATCACAAAGAAAATTCTATTCTAGTTTAATCAAAACAAGATGGTGCAAAGTGTCCAACATACATAAAAACTAGAGGACTTACTGTCACAAAATCAAATGCCAAACAAAACAGAGAGTTCAGCAAAGTCAGCAAACATTCATCCCTAAGTGCAGTACCAGCAATCAACCAGAGAATTCAGTATGGCATTCCAAATTCTTTTTTCCAGTATCTTAGGCAAACTAGTAAAATAATGAACTCTAGTAACCATAATTTTCAATTTAGAAGAAATAAACCACAATGCTTAAAATTTAGAAATTACCTAGAGGAGAAAAGCCACAAAATATATTGAACCAGTAGCAAGATGAAGCCATGAACAGAATCTGGGTGTAGGGGAATAATGGGAGAGGGAGTGGGTAGACACGGGAATTTTTGGGTGAGCGAGAGAATGCTAGTGTGGGGGAATGGGAGAAATAGTAGGCACGGGTTGGTTTGGTTGCAGAGATGGATGCGGGTTGGCTTGAATTTTCTAGGTGTGTGTGTGTGGGAGTGTTTTGGGTTGGTTGGAGTGAAAGAGAAGGAGTAGCATGTTAGGATAGGGATTTTAGTAATGAGGAGGTAGGGGAGTGGCAGAGAAGAAAGGGGAGCTTCGGGTTGCAAAGGAAAGAGGAATGGAGAGAGGAAGGATATGGGAGCTTGGAAAAGGAAATTTTGGATGCGGTACAGGTTGGCTGGGAATGGAGAGTGGATTCTCTTGGCTAGGGCACGGGAAAAGGTATGGAAGAAGAAGAAAATGGGAGATAAGAAGGGACAAACATGAGAATGGGTTGAATTTGTAAAGATTTTGGTAGGGAAATTAGAGGAAAGGAGCATAATAAACACGGGGAGAAGAAACCAAAACATGAGAAAGAAGAGGCTAAACACATGATGAAAAAAGGGGAAATTTTGGGCGTTTTAAGTTCCCTGGGCCCGAAGCACAGCCGTGCTTTGGGCTAAATCCTCAAATTTCCTAGAGAAAGCCCCGAGTTTAGAAACATGGGATGGATGTGCTTGCTGGAACACAAAGAACGACCGTTGTGGGAGACATAGTCAGTTGTGCTTCGCGCTAGAATCCAAATTTTCCAGGATTTAGCCCGTGTTAAGGAACACAGGGAAGGAGTGTTTTCTTCTGGATGTGAGGCACGGCCGTTTCCTGTGACAGGGCCTGCCCGTGCTTGGTCCTGTGCCAAAACCTCCAAAATTTGGCCCGTGCTTGAAGCACGGGCGTGGTGCATGACACGGGCTACCCGTGTTTGGTGCTAGAATTCACTTTTCTTTGAACATTGCTGCAATTTTTCATCCTTTTTTAATTTTTCTTGATTTTCATCCTTTAATTCAACCTTGGGCACATGGGAATGGACCTGAAAATCAGATGGAAACACACATTAAACTCTTAACTTAAGAAAGTAACTAAATTTGAGAAAAAAACAAAAATAAAAAGTAAGAAAACAAAACAAAAAGAAACTTAAAAATTAAAATGTGGGTTACCTCCCACAAAGTGCTTGTTTAAATTCATTAGCTCGACTTCTTTTCATTCTTTCCACTCAAGGAAGCTTGAAGAGAGTTTGAATAACTCTCTTTGCTATCCATTGCCTCTTAGTATGGTGCTTGAGGCTTTGTCCAATGGCCTTCAAAGTTCCTTTTGGCTTAATCCTTTCTTCCTTTGCTCTATTCAAGTTAAGAGGAGGTGGCATAGGTTCTAACTTTGGAGCTTTGATTTCCTCCTCAATTTTTTACTTTTTGACCTCCTGTTTAACATAAATACAAGAACTTTCCATAGAGCATAACTCAAGTAGGTTAGAAGAAGAAAAATTCATGATATATTCATCCATATTTGGTTTAGGTAAACCAATTATACAACAAGATTCATTTAGAGATGGAGAGTTCATAGTATCATTCAAATTAAATTCTACTTTTTCTTCCCCAACATTCAAAGAAAGCTTTCCATCTTTTACATTAATATTGGCACCATCCATAGCTAGGAAGGGCCTTCCAAGAATGATAGGGATTTTGTCATCTTCCTCCATCTTTAAAATAACAAAATCAATGGATATATAAAATTTACCCACCTTTAGAGGAACATCCTCTAGAATACCTATCGGATGCTTAATGGATTGGTCAGCCAAATGAAGAGAAAGAGTGGTAGGCTTCAAGTCACCCATTTGAAGCTTCTTGTAAACCGAAAGAGGCATGAGACTCACACTTGCTCCAAGATCACATAGGACTTTATCAATTTTCATATCACCAATAGAGCAAGGAATTGAGAAGCTTCCGGGATCTTTAAACTTTTGTGGCAGCTTATTTTGGATTAATGCACTTGATCCCTCTGTCAATGCCACAATAGCATGCTCTTCAATTTTCCTCTTGTTTGGGAGGATTTCCTTCAGAAACTTCACATAGAAAGGCATTTAGGAGATGGCTTCTAGGAATGGAATGTTAATTTGTAACTTCTTTAAAATATCTAGAAACCTCCCAAATTACTTCTCTAACTCAGCCTTAACCAATTTTTGAGGAAAAGGAATTGGTGGCTTATATGGTGCTGGAGCCACATATTTAAGCTCTTCTTCTTCCTTTTCCTCTCCTATTTGTTCTTCTTCTCTTCTCTTCTCAGATTCAGCCTAAGGTTCATCTTCTTTTTCCTTCCCACTTCTCTCAGATTCAGCCAAATGTTTACTACTTCTCAGGGTAATAGCATTACAATGCTCTCTAGGGTTCTCAGTCTAGCCTGAAAGTCTGCTAAAGTTCCTATTAGATAGGCTTTCTTACTGTGCTATTTGAGTTTCTAGCATCTTACTATGGGTAATAAGTGAGTTAACCTTAGATCCTAAATCTTTTATAGCCTCATTCATTGAGTGGTGCTGGGCTTTGAATTCATCATTCTATTTACTCTGTGTAGTGATGAAATTCTCCATCAAAGCCTCTAAATTTGACTTTGGCTGAGGAGGCGGATTGAAAGGCCTCTGATTCTAAAATCCTAGAGGTTGCCTAAAATTATTCTGAGGCTGATTCACATTAGGCTTGTATGAGAGATTTGGGTGGTTCCTCCTACCTGGGTTATAGGTGGTGCTGTAAGGATTATTTTTCTTATTATTCACAAAACTTACTTGCTCACAATCCTGAGGTGCAGAGTTTCCAAGCTAGCATTCATTGCCACATTACCAACACCTCCACAAATATCACATGTAGAAGATGGAGAAAATCCAACGGCATTGATGCTTAATTTATCTAATTTTTGAAACAGGGCATTAACTTTAGAAGTTAGATGATTAAATGCATCTACTTCATACATACCTAATGGTTTTCTTGATGGCTGCCTTTCACTAGACCAATAGTAGTTACTTTGAGCCATGTCTTCAATTAACTCATAGTCCTCATCCACTATTAGTCCTTATCCACAGACATACAAGTGTTGTAGATTAGTCCATTGTAGAATGTATGGACTATGAGCCACTTCTCCAACACATGGTGTGGGCATATTTTGAGGAGCCTTTTTAAATCTATCCCAAGCTTCATATAAAGACTCACCATCTTTCTAAGCAAAGGTAGTGATTTGATTCCTAAGATGAGCTGTCTTACTTGGTGGGAAGTATTTGGCCAAGAAAATTTGAGAAAGCTGCTGCCATATAGTTATTGACCTTGATGGAAGGGAATGCAACCATGCACAGGCCTTGTCCCTCAGAGAGAATGGGAACAACTCCAGTCTGGCATCAGAGTATACTCCATTCAGCTTCAAAGTATCATAGTATTATAAAAATACTAATAAGTGGAGATTAGGGTCTTCGGTAGGTGACCCTCCAAATTGATTCTGTCAAACCATCTACAGAAGAGAAGGCTTCAGCTCAAAGTTGTTTGCCTCAACAACTGGTCTGATAATGCTTGTGTTTAGGACATGTGTATCGGGGGCCGTTAAATCTTTAAGAGATCTATTATCTCTTTTCGCCATGGTAGGTGCAGCGAGATGATCTTGTTGTTGTCTTCTTCTTCTCCTTTGTAATGTGCGTTCAATTTTGAGATCAAATTCAGCAAAGAACTCACGACCTCTTTGCAAAAAATAGCTGCACACCTACAAAAGAAGAAAAGAGGCAAAAATTAGCAAGATAGAATATGCAGGAAAAAAATAAAAATAAAAAGGATCTAGTCTAACTATTTCGCAAAGTATCTAATATTGACTATTGTCCAATGGTGCCAAAAACTTGTGTTTGTTTTATAAATAACCGCAAGCGCACGGCGTAGCTGTAGCTAGTCCGACTGTACGGGTTGTATCCCACATAGAACAATTATCAATTACTAGAGTTAATGAAGTATGCTATCTAAATTAATGTAATTCGATGAGAGTTTGTCACAATTAAACTAATAAATAATCCAATTAATAAAAGCCTAGGGTTAAGGTTCACCACACTTATGATATTCAACATTCAACATGTACCTCTAATTGTAATTATATAGGTAACTAGGGATGGTTTAACCTTAATTAACTAGCAACCTCTTTCAAGTATTACTCATCGTACCTAGGTTAATCCAATTGCTTACTTTCGTGGTTCTTAGTTCAACTTAGGTCCATTAAGTTCTATGCCAACCCTGTAATACAATTAGTCGGTTTTCTCGTGCCCACTAATTGATTCATTCCTAGAGAACCCTAAACTACTTTTGTGATTAAGATATCCCTAATTAACTATTAGATTCCGGTATTAATTTTCAATTTTTAGTTCATCAATTAATATCCTAAGATGTGATAAAACGTTGGCCAGACATTTATCAACTCATATAATCGATGCATAATTGCTAATCCTAATTAACCATGGATAATACAATTAGGGTTCCAACAATCTAATTACCATAGTGTATCATCACATCATAAGTAGGTTTACCAAAACCCTAGATCAAATCTACTCAAGCATAATTGAAATAGAAATCAAAAAAATATTCATAAAATAAACCATAGGTGTTCAATACAAACTAAGAGAAAAGAGTAGAAGAAGAAGTAAGTGCAGAATAAAAAGATAAAACCTGGTTACAGAATGTATTAGAGATACAATGCTGAATCAATCTCCAATCTAACCTAAGAACATGAAAGTAAACACTAATCCTACTCTAAACATAATCTTAAGGTGTTTCCTAAGCCTAAAACTGAGTAAAAGTGAGTCTGAATGTGTCTGCCTCCCCTTCTCTATGTTTCCCAATGTATATATAACATCTTGGCTAATCAAAACCCTAAAAACCACATGTGTACGAACACGAAGCACAACCATGCTTCTTGACACAGCCTAGCCATGCTTCGGGATAGATTCTGGGACTTTTTCATCTTTGTACAGAGCACGGCCTGGCTGTGTTGGGGGCTGCAAATCTCTTTTCTTGCCAATTTCTTCAGGGTTGCTTCCTTGCTTCCTCCTTAACTTTGTTCCAAGTCCTCACAGCTCTTTACATGCATGTTTTCCATTGCTTCTTGGTCTCTTTTGCTCACCTATAAACATAAAACCAACCAAAGCAGTATCCAGAGCAAAGCATAACTAAAAGTAGAAAAATAATGATAAGTTTACTATGAATTAGAGGATAAAATATAACCATTAAGTACTTAAATTTCCCATTTATCATATATATATATATATATATATATATATATATATATATATATATATATATATATATTTGTGTGTGTGTGTAAAAAAATAGAATTGTTACATCATGACTGTAGTTAAATATTTTTGAAATTAACTATTGGGCTTGATCACCTCAATAACAGCATAACTTTTTTTTATCCACAGTAGGAAATGCCACCACCAAGGAGGAATCTGGCAAACAATGCTGAAGAAACCTTGCACAACCTTGCCATGACAATTTAAAACCAAGTCATGACCACCAACCATAGTCTGTAATACCTCTATAATACTAGTTACTAGAATGGTGAGAATGGTGCTAATAACTAGATAGAAGGGAATGATAACGGCATATTCGAGTTCCTAAGGACTAGACCACTTTCTTTTCAAGGCAGTTTTGACCCGATTGTAGCTAAAAGGTAGATAAGGGAACTGGAGAAAATCTTTGAAGTGATGGGTAGTACTGAGGAGCAGGAAGTTATCTTCACTGCACAAATGATGAATGATGAAACAGAATGCTGGTGACATAAAGTTAGAGAACTTTTAGCTTACCAGGGAAGGCAGATCACCAAGCAGATGTTTAAAGACACCTTTTTGGAAAAGTACTTCCTAAGTATTGTGCTAGCAGAGAAGGAGATCGAATTTCTCCAACTCAGGCAGGGCAACATGACCATAGACCAGTACATCACGAGGTTCGAAGAGTTGTCTAAGTTCTCCTCTTACCTGCAATTTAATCCTGATGAAGCATGAAAGGATGTTAAGTTTGAAGCAGGATTGAATTTGGAGATAAGGAATGTTGTTGTAGCTATGGAGATCAGGGAGTTTGTACCTCTGATAAATAAATGCAGACTCTTAGAAAAGAGCTTAAGGGTAGTGGAGGAAGAGAAACAAAGATGAAACTTCTAGAAAAGGATAGGGTACTGGCAAGAGGCCAATGACTGCAAGTTCCCGACGCTTCTAACAGAACTTTTCCATAGTCAGGTATACTAAGTGCAGACATATGCATGGTAACTAACCATGCTACATAGGATCAGATGTTTCATTTAATTGCAGACAGATGGGTCATTTTGCAAAGAACTGCCCACAAAATGTGGGGAAGCAGCCAGAACAGAGGCCTCAAGTGAATGAAAGGGTTTTCACCTTGAGCGGCCAAGAGGCAGCTCAATCCTCTAAAATGATTCAAGGTACATACTATATCTATGGATTTGCTCTTATGGTGTTGTTTGACTCTAGTGTTAGTCATTCATTTATATCAGAAGAATGTATTAGGGAGCTTCAATATCCTATTTTTGAAAACCTCTATGAGCTATCTGTAGTAACTCCCATAGGGAAAAAGGTCTTAACTTCCTCTTTATGTAAAGACTCTCAGGTCAACATCCAGGAGAAAACTTTTTCTGTAGACCTTGTTTCTCTACCTTTAAGAGGTATTAATGTCATTCTAGGGTTCGACTGGATGTCTAAAAATTAGGTCTTGCTAAATTGTTGCACCAAGATCATTGAATTTCTACCTCCTACTCCATAAGAAGAGATGCAATTATTAATGTTAAATTCCAATCAAGTTAATCAGGAGTTGAAGAGTAGAGTACTTGGTTACATTCTCTTATGTTTATCAAACCTAGAAGTATAATCGAAGCTTAATGATTCCAATAGCTAATGAGTTTCCTGAATTATTTCCACCAGATATTCCAAACTTATCTCGAGAGAGAGAGAGAGATAGAGTTCTCTATTTATCTCTAACCCGGGACAGGGTTTATCTCTATTACACCTTATAAAATGGCCTTGAAGGAACTACAGGAACTCAAGAAATAGTTGAAAGAATTATTAGACAAGTAATTCATTAGACCAAGTGTATCACCTTGGGGAGCTCCTGTATTGTTTGTTAAGAAGAAAGACGGGAGCTTGACACTATACATAGATTATAGACAGTTGAATAAGGTGACTATCAAAAGTAAGTAACCTCTCCTTAGGATAGATGATTTATTGGATCAATTGAAGGGAGCCTCCATCTTTTCTAAAATTAACATGAGGTCGGGATACCATCAGATTAGAATCAAGGAGGAAGATGTACCAAAAACAGCCTTCAAGACTCGGTATGAACATTATAAATTTCTCGTAATGCCCTTCAGGATGACAAATACTCCTGCAATTTTCATGGATTACATGAATCGCATTTTTCGACCCTACCTAGATCAATTTGTGGTAGTTTTCATTGATGACATCTTGTTATATTCTAAGAGTCAGAAATAACATGAACAACATCTCCGAATCGTGTTGTAAGTGTTGAAAGAGAAAACTTTGTATGCCAAATTGGAGAAGTGTGGTTTTGGCTATCAGAGGTAAAATTTCTCGGAATGTCATTTCCAATAAAGGAGTAGCCGTAGACCCTAGCAAGATGGAAGTAGTGATTCAGTGGGAAAGACCAAAGACGGTTACAAAAGTCAAAAGTTTCTTGGGTTTGGCAGGATATTACAGAAGGTTTATACAAAACTTATCTCGTATAGCCTTGCCATTGACTACACAGAAAGGAAGTCCTTTCAAATGGATTGATCAATGTGAAGCTAGTTTCCAAGAACTTAAGACAAGATTGACCCCTCCCCTATTTTAATTATCCTAGACCCCACAAGACATTTTGAAGTGTATAGTGACGCTTCAAAGAAAAGGCTAGGGTGTGTGCTAATGCAAGATAAGAGAGTAGTTGCTTATGCCTCAAAACAACTAAGACCCCATGAAGGAAATTATTCAAGCAATGGTGTTTTCCTTAAAGATTTGGCGACATTATTTTTACGGGGCAACATTTGAAGTATAATGTGATCATAAGAGTTTTAAGTACCTTTTTGATCAAAAATAGTTAAATATGAGGCAACGAAGATGGGTAGAATTTCTCAATGACTACAAGTTTGAGATAAAGTATCATCTAGGAAAGTTGAATATTATAGATGTTACTTTAAGTCGAAAATCTCTGCATATGGGTCAAATGATAGTGTATGAGATTCAAATGCTAGATGAGTTTTGAAATTTGAAACTAGTCACTGCTCGTACACCAAAGAAACTAATCATCAATAGGTTTAGTATAGAGTCTGATCTTAGATCCAAGATTAAATAGGCTCAAGTTCATGACCAATACTTACAGGATCACAAAGAACAAGATGATTTTTCTGTCTCGAAAGATAGAGTAATCATATATCAAGGAAGGGTTTGTGTACCTCAAGAACAAGAGTTGAGGACTAAGATCTTGCATGAAGCACATTAAAGTAAGTACACAGTACATCCTGGATATACTAAAATGTATCAAGATTTGAAGAAGATGTACTAGTGGCCAGAGATGAAAAAGGACATTGCTGAGTTTGTGGCAAAATATTTAATTTGTCAAAAGGTGATAAAGGTAGAGCATAAATGTTGTGTTGTTTGTGTGTAGTTCATACAAAGATGAATACAACGTTAGAACGCAAGTGCACGTATCGTGACCAAGTAATAAAGTGATGAGTGAGTATCGTCCCACGAGGAGTGAACTAAAACTGCTTAGATACTTTTGTTGTATGAGTGCTGTAGCAACGTGAAGTTGTTCATTAAATTGAAATAGACATGGGTTGGCTGATCTTTACTGCAATTAGACTGAAAAGTACTAGGGAATAGAAAGGAAATTAATTGGGAAAACTAGGGTGTTCAGGGTTGCTATGGACTTCAGCACTCAGATATGCTCTAGACCTTGCTGCAGCAAAGGTTCCTGGTGCCAAATCAGTTCTGAATGGAGTCTTCCCAGACTACCATTCCTCACAACTCCAAGGTGTTGACACACATTCCTACACAAGTCCTTACCTCTGAATTGCGCACGCAATACATTATGGGACCAATGAGGTACCCGTATATCCCTACATGAGGTACCCCTTTACCCTCAGCTTTTTGTCCGGCCTCCATTACCCTTCCAGGTGAATGGTGGCCTCAGTTTTCTTCCTCCAAACTTCCATTCTTAAGGAAAGAAAAACTACAGGGTATACAGCTGAATGGTAACAAAACTGCAGCAAAATGTATTGATAACAAAATGTGCTTCGGTCCATTACAACCCTTGTGCAACCCCAGCTGGAAACTAGCCAAGCTTCATGGGTGCACTGGTTACAGAAACTCCAGAAACACTGGTATGCATTTTTTTTTAAGAGATAAAAACTAAATTACAGAATTATATCCTTCTGTTTGATAAAGCAGTAAATAAAAAAAACAATAACAGGAGACAAAGCTCCCTTCTATCCTAGCACACTATCCCCTGCGTGCTGTACCTTCTGGTCTTAGCAACATTCTGGGTTCTGGTGTTATATTCCTCCCAGTTCTTTCCTCTTTCTCCCCCGGCTCTTCTCTTGTCCTTGGCTACTTTTCGGCCTTTTATAGGCAGCCCTTGTGGTCCCAGTAAAGTGCCCTGGATTGCTGCCATTCCTTCTGTTCTGTAGCAGGCGCCTTTTGTTGCACTGCTTTTTCCTTTCCACCTTCAGTAGTGGAAATGGTCCTGTACCAGTAACCAGCTACGTTCCTACTGCTGTCTCCTGCGCACTGGTGGCTACTCCTGCTGCGCAGCTCTGCCACCTGCACCAAATCAAGTAGAATCATCATATTGCAGGGGGGAGAGAAAACAGTTTTACCCACTATCACCCGAGGTTTTGCTATCATTGCTATACATGCTCACTGAAATGCTACAGCAATAAGGTAGCTACGTTATGTCCAAAAAAATCATCCCATTCAATTAAATCAGAGGGTAAAAGGTGCTTAAAACACCAAAAAAATTCAGTAAACAATCATGGGCAACGCATAGAAACTATAGTGAAATGTAGTTATCAAATCCCCCCAAACTTAAAGGATTGCTTGTCCCCAAGCATCCTATTTTGCTTACTATACGCAGAAGTTCTAGACTTTTCTCATGTTAGACTCCATAGCTCTGCTGATAACTCTCAACTCTCAGGATTGCTTTCATATAAAGGATACCACAAATCTTACTCCCAATCACAGCAAACACCTTCTTTGAATTTGTGTGTGTGTGATATGGACAACTTTGTCTAGGAGTTATTCGGGTCAAAAATAGCTAGAGTTCCTAAGACTTTTATGCTAATATTTCGAGCTTCCTTTCCTAGGTCAAGCTGGCATTCATCATAGGTACAGTCGGGGCAGCAGATATGGGGAAATGGGGCAGCTTACTGAATTTCTTCCTTTACTGTTGTTTTTGGCATGGATCTTATTCTAGCAGAGGTCATTACAACCTTTTGACGTGAATGCCAACATGTTCAATGCAGGCACCCGGTTACTCAGCCTTATCACCTTTCAACCGCTCCCCACTCATACTCTACATCCCTGTTTTACGCAAAGGCACACATGGGGCTCATGCATACCCCTGGTTACTAAGGAATTACAGAGCATTGAAGTGTCCACTCTACATCCCTGTTTTACACAAAGGCACACATGGGGCTCATGCATACCCCTGGTTACTAAGGAATTATAGAGCATTGTCCATATTTTTCTCTTTATTTTCTACTCCCCTCCCCCTAAACTTAAACCTTAATGCCCCTATGTGACTGCCTCTTTTATATTCTACAAGAAGCTCTTAATACTAGCTCTAAGACTAAGGACCACTTTCTGAAAGATCACCAAATTCTCTGTTGGGCAAACTGCCCTTGATCTAATGTTCATAGGAAGAGGGTGTTGTGTAATGGGGTGAGGCTGTAGGTTTCCTATTCTGATTTCTAACAAATCCTCCTCATGGAGTGTCCCAAAACTTTCAGCAGGCTATGTAGCTATTCCACCCTCTTTTCTTCCTTTTCTCTCTTTTTTTTTGTTTTTTTCTTCTTCTTTTCTTCTTTTTTTGTAACAAACAATTATAACTGTATTCAGTTCAAACAAAATCAGTGATTACTAGAACAGACTCATTCAACACAGGTAGATAAAAACACAAGTGGATATCAATATAAACAATCACTCTAACTATGCAAAATGCTCCAGCGATGCTACAGTAAGGAATCAAAACACAAAAGTGATATGCTCCAGCAATACTATTTCCAGCAGACATTATACATTATATCACACACCCCCCCAAACTTAAATTAAGCAGTGTCCTCACTGCTGATGCAATGGCCAGAAAACAAAATACACCCACAAATAGCAACACAAATAAGGGTTGAGGGAACTTTCCTGAGGGTGCTTGCAGGCATGCTGCAGCACCCTAGGGTCATTGACCCCCAGAAGATCTTGATAAACTTCTGAGCCCACTCCTCCTCTGTGTTGATTGTTGTAGTGCCTTTCCTTTGCGCAATACTGCTACCCTTTTTGCAATGGGCTCATCGTCATCAAAGGACACTATTTCTTCTAGTGGCTGGTGGGGTTCAGGATAGGGCTCCTTGGTGGAGGAGGATCCTTCAGAGGCCTTGGGTTGCTCTGCTAGTGCTTCTGGTGCTGGGGCTGACTCCTCAAAGGTGGCATGGAGCAGGGCAGTTGGAAATTATGAGAATGGGAAGAACTGCTTGAAATTTTGCTCCAAGGTAGTGTGGAGGGCAAAGTCCCTCTTCTGTACATATTTCCAGAAGGTTTGCTGGTGTTGTAGCAACTGTGCTTGCTGTCTGAGGAGGGTGGATTGTTGCTGCAGCAGATGCTGAATGGCCTTGTCAGCTGGCTGGGTGGCAGAGAAGGAAGCAGATGGGCCAGCAGTTGGTGGGGGGTGTTGGGAGGCTGCTGGTGGATGCTGGGCTACTTTCTCCAGAACAATGCGAGCAATGGTGGTAAGGGTGATGGGAGTAGTGTCCTTCAAAACCTCTTCGTCAATGGAGACTGGTACTCTATGATTCTGACGCAGGGTGGTGATGAGGGAAGGAAAGAGTAGGCTTCCCTTCTTGCGGCCGGCACATGCTCGGATTTGGACACTTATAATGCAGCCAACGTTGAGTGGCCTGCCGAGGATGAGCGCGTCCACCATTGCTAGTCTTTCTCTGCTCACAGTCTGTCCGTGGGTGGAAGGTAGAAGACGGGTCTTCAGAAAATGGTACCAGACCGTTGCTACCGGCACTAAGGAGATTTGATTTACAGTGGTGGAGCCCTGGCGAGATTTATCCCAAGCTGTGCCAGGAAGGCACACCCGGGTGAGCATTGCTCCCCAGTCTTCATCGCGCAGACTCTACAGATAGTCCTCATAGTTGTCCTCTTCGTCGGGCAAATTGTAGGCCCTGTTGATTGTAGCTTGGTTGAAATGTACCCTCGTTTCACGAACTCTCACCCAATTGTTAGTTTCTGGTGAGAAGTTCGCATAGAACTCTCGAACCAGTGGGATGAGGGCCGGTTACGGATGGCTTGCAAAATTTTCCCAAGCCCTCTGCTTTACCACGGTGCCAATGTACATTGGCGTTCCCAAATCGCCAGCGGAGGTGAAGGTGAATCCCTTCTCGGTGCAGAAGTTTCTAGGCACGATTTCGTCGTCGTGCCTCTTCTTGTTTTCTTCAGAGGTGAACTTTTTCACCTTGCTCGCCTTCCTTGCCACTATCTTGATTCTCGGCATGCTTGGTTTGAGGGTTTGAAGGTTAGAGTTTTCTGGGACGAAAGAGGTGAGAGGGTTGCAGGGCTTGAGACTAGGGAGAGGTGAGATGAGGAGGGAAGTTGCAGAGGTGAAAACGTGGGTGTGTTAACTCTGGGAAAAGGGGGTTGGAAGTTGCAGAGGTTTAAAGACCGTAGGTGTCTTATGGCCTTCTGCCAGTTTTCCCGCCCACCATTTTTTTTTGGTAACATAGCAGAGGGGAACCCTTGGCTTAGAGTTGACTGTTTTGCTGCAGCAGTACTGGAGCAATGCTTCAGCAAAGCTGGGTGCCAAAGATTTCTGCTATAGTAGAGAGTGCTTGTTAACAATTCTGCTATAGCAAATCAGGGACTATCCTTGGTGCTATGTTGCTGCAGCAAAACAAAAATTGGTTCTGCAACTTCTTGCTTCCTAACCTGCGTAATAACCACAAAAAGCTATCAGATTCATGATCTAACCTAACTTAAAACTATTAACTTGAATAATAACAAATTTAAAAATGGGTTGCCTCCCAAGAGCGCTTGTTTTAGAGTCTTCTGCCTGACTTCCCTTCTGTTCAATCCTCTTGCAGCTGAATGGAAGTGTGCTGTCTATCTACATCACCCCCCAGGTAATGCTTGACTCTTTACCCATTAACCCTGAATGTCCTCCCTTCCTTCTCTTCTTCCAATTCAATAGTCCCAAATGGGAGGACCTTGCTTATGCGAAAGGGTCCAGACCATCGTCATTTCAACTTCCCAGGAAACAAAGTTAGCCTGGAGTTGTACAGTAGCACTCTCTGTCCTACTTTGAAGTTTCTGGGTTGTATCTTCTTGTCATGCCATTGCTTTGCTTTCTCCTTGTATAATTTGGCATTTTCATAGGCCTGCCCCCGAAATTCGTCCAGCTCATTTAGCTGCAGCATCCTCTTCTCACCTGCAGCATCCAGGTTCCAGTTTAGCTTCTTCACTGCCCAATATGCTCGATGTTCCAGTTCTACTGGGAGATGACAAGCCTTCCCGAATACCAACCTGTATGGTGACATGCCCAGAGGTGTCTTATAAGCTGTTCTATATGCCCAAAGGGCATCATCCAACCTTGAGGACCAATCCTTCCTCGTGGGGCCTACTGTTTTCTCCAAGATTCTCTTGATCTCTCTGTTGGAGACCTCAGCCTGCCCACTCGTTTGTGGGTGATAAGGGGTTGCTACCTTGTGTCTGACTCCATATTTGGCAAGTAGTGACTTGAACTGCCTATTGCAGAAATGGGTCCCTCCATCGCTGATGATGGCTCTGGGTGTTCCAAACCTTGTAAAGATATTCTTCTTCAGGAATCTGGTCACGATTCTGGCGTCATTAGTTTGGGATGCACTGGCTTCCACCCACTTTGAGACATAATCTACCGTTACAAGGATGTATTGGTTGCCAAAACTTGAGGGAAATGGTCCCATAAAATCTATGCCCCAGACATCAAATAATTCCACCTCTAAGATGTTGTTCAGTGGCATTTCATGCCTGCGAGATATATTTCCTGTTCTCTGGCACCGGTCACATTTCCTTGCATAAGAGTGGGAGTCCTTGAATAAGGAGGGCTAATAGAAACCTGCCTGTAGCACTTTATTTGCGGTCCTAACTCCTCCAAAATGACCTCCATAAGGGGAAGCATGGCATTGCTGCAAGATTTGCTCTATTTCTTCACTGGGTATGCACCTCCTTATCATCTGGTCAGCACACTGCTTGTAAAGATAGGGTTCATCCCAGTAATATGAGTTGACTTCATGCAGAAATTTTTTCTTCTGCTGCCACGTCAGGTCCGGTGGGAGCATTCCACTCACGAGGTAATTTACATAGTCAGCATACCATGGCACATCATCTTGAGACAGGAGATAGAGTTGTTCATCTGGGAATCTTTCATTAATGTCCTCTGCTCTAGAGTTGTGCTCTTTCAACCTGGAGAGATAGTCTGCCACTTGGTTTTCAGTCCCCTTCCTGTCTCTGATCTCTAGATCAAACTCTTGAAGCAAAAGCACCCACCGAATGAACCTTGGTTTGGAATCTTTCTTTCTGACCAAGTGTTTGATGGCAGAGTGGTCTGTGTGCACTATCACCTTTGCTCCTATCAAATACGCTCTGAATTTCTCAAAGGCAAACACTACAGCAAGCAGTTCCTTCTCTGTCACGGTGTAGTTCAGCTGGGCACCTTGTAGCATTTTGCTAGCATAGTAAATAAAGTGAAACAGCTTGTTTCTGCGCTGCCCGAGGACGGCTCCCAATGCTATTTCACTAGCATCACACAGCAGCTCAAATGGGGAGGTCTAGTCTGGTGCTACAATCACCGGAGCTGTACTTAATTTTTGCTTGAGATTGCAGAATACTGGCATGCAGCTCTCATCAAAACAAAAGGTTCTGTCCTTCTCTAGCAAGCTGCATAATGGTTTGGCAACCTTAGAGAAGTCCTTAATGAACCTTCTATAAAATCCTGCATGTCCCAAGAAGCTTCGAATGCCCTTGACCAAGGTGGGAGGAGGCAGTTTCTCAATAACTTCTACCTTGGCCTTATCCACCTCAAGTCCTTTCTGGGATACCTTATGCCCTAGCACAATTCCTTCCCTTGCCATAAATTGGCGCTTCTCCCAGTTTAGCACCAAGTTTGTTTTCTCACACCTTTGCAAGACTTTGGCAAGGTTTCCCAAGCATAGGTCAAAGGAGTCCCCAAAGACTGAGAAATCATCCATGAAGATTTCCACAAACTGCTCAGCCATTTCTGTGAATATTGCCATCATGCATCACTGGAACGTTGCTGGAGCATTACACAGCCCAAATGGCATCCTTCGAAATGCAAAGGTACCATAAGGACATGTGAATGTGGTCTTGTGCTGATCCTCTGGTGCTATAGCAATCTGGTTATACCCTGAGTATCCATCCAGGAAGCAATAGTATTCCCTTCCAGCAAGCTTATCTAACATTTGATCAATAAATGGCAGAGGGAAGTGGTCCTTCCTAGTGCTCTTATTCAGCTTCCTATAGTCCATGCAAATTCTCCAACTGGTTACAACCTTAGTGAGGATGAGCTCATTTCTCTCAGTTTCCACCATAGTCATGCCTCCTTTCTTGGGAACGCACTGGACCAGACTCACCCACGAGGTATCTGATATGGGGTAAATGATTTCAACATCCAGCCATTTGATGATCTCCTTCTTCACCACCTCTTTCATTATTGGGTTAAGCATTTGTTGGGGTTCTATGGACCCTTTTTTGTTGCTTTCCAAGAGGATCTTATGCATGCAGAATGAGGGGCTTATTCCCTTTATGTCAGCAAGTGTCCAGCCAATGGCCTTTCTGAATTTCTTTAGTGTCAGAACCAATTTCTCCTCTTACTCCTCTGTCAGAAGTGTTGAGATAACCACAGGAAGAGTGGATGTTTCTCCTAAATATGCATACTTAAGGTGTGCAGGCAGGGGCTTTATCTCCAAAGCTGGTGGGTCTTCTACTGATGCTTTCGGCATCCTGGAATCTGTTATGGTCTCATATAACGGCTCTTTTATCGACTCCTGTTTCCTAAACCCTTGTCTGACATCAATCCAGGCCCATTCCTTTTCATCTTCTCCTTCAGAGTCTGAGTGGTCTAGCCATGCTGCTGATGATGGCTCCTTGCAGAATTTTTCCAGTTGTTCTAATGCTAATGTGTCTATCATAGACACCACTACACATTCCTCTTCTTCATTGGCAAATTTCATGGTCTGGAGCACATTGAATGTAACCTGCTCATCCTGGACTCTCATGGTTAACTCACCCTTCTGAACATCAATGAGTGTCCGGCCAGTTGCTAGGAACGGTCTGCCTAATATAATGGGTACTTCTGCATCAGCTTCATAATCTAGAATTATGAAGTCTACTGGGAAGATGAACTTATCCACCTTAACTAGGACATCTTCTATTTTTCCTTCTAGGTGAGCAATGGATCTGTCTCCCAATTGCAATGTGACTGTGGTAGGCCTAGCTTCTCCAATCCCTAGCTTTTTCAAGATAGCCATTGGCATAAGGTTGATGCTTGCTCCTAAATCACACAGTGCTTTGCCAAAATACTGGTTCTCGATTGAACAAGGTATGGTGAAGCTGCCCGGATCCTTAAGTTTAGGTGGCAACTTATTTTGCAACACAGCACTGCATTCTCTTGTGAGGGCAACAGTCTCAAATTCACCAAATCTCCTCTTCTTGGTCAGGATGTCCTTCATGAATTTCACATAATTGGGCATCTGCTCCAGCGCTTCCACCAGAGGAATGTTGATGTGGAGCTGTTTCAGGACATCTAGGAACCTTCTAAATTGCTAGTCATGCTGCTGCTTCTGAAATCTTTGAGGAAAAGGGGGGGTAGCTTGGTTTGCTGCATGCTTTGCTGTGCCAAAGTTACCGACTGTTGCTGTGGCATAGCTGCAGCATTTCCTCCAGAGATGGCTTCCTCCTTGCTTATTTCCTCCTCTTGCTTCTTCTTATTATTTTTGTTTTCCAGGGGTACAATGGAGTCTGTCTGGTCTTGCCCTCTTGTTTTTGGTGTTTCCACCATCCTCCCACTCCTTAGGGCTATAGCCTTGCAATGCTCTTTTCCCTCTCTCCTAGGGACTTCAGTATTACTATAGTGTTCCTAGGGGTCTGCTTTTTAGCTCATTGGCAAGTTGTCCCACTTGAGTTTCCAGATTCCTCAGTGAGGCTGCTTGACTCTGGATTAGAGCATCATTTCTTGCCATATATTCCTTCAGCAGGGATTCCAATGAAGTGTGGGCTTCCTGAGGCTGTTGTCTTTGCTGCTGGAAGCCTGGTGGACCTTGTGGTCTTTGTGGGGCAGAGTTGTTCCCTTGTCCTGCACCATAGTTGCTCCAGGAGAAGTTGGGGTGTTGCCTCCATCCTGGGTTATATGTGTTGGAGTAAGGGTTGTTACTGCGATTCATATTACCCACGAAACACACTGACTCTGGGTTTGAGGGACAAGCTTCAAATAAATGAGGTCCATTGCATAGTACACAGGATGGTCCAGTTTCCGGAACTGCATTGGCTGCTTGAGGGCGGGTAACTTGCTGGCTCTTTAGAACATTAACTAGTGAGGCTAGCTGAGCTGTGAGAGAAGTCACTTCACTCACTTCGTGCATGCCTACTGCTTTCTTGCCAGTTGAAACTCTGTCCATTGGCCATTGATAGTTGTTACTGGCCATTCTCTCAAGCAACTCATATGCTTCATTATATGTCTTGGACAAGAGTGCCCCATTATCTGCTGCATCCACTATGGTCCGAGTTTGGGCATTGAGGCCATTATAAAAGGTCTCCATCTGAATGCAGTAAGGAATTCCATGGTGTGGGCATCTCTGTAATAGTTCTTTATACCTCTCCCAGGTCTCATACAAAGATTCACCTTCTAATTACTAGAAGGAGGTGATGTCATTTCTTAACCTGGCATTCTTGGTGGGCGGAAAGTATTTCAGCAGAAATTTTTCTGCCAAATCACTCCAGTTAGCGATAGAGTCAGGTGGCAGCGAGTTCAACCAGGCTCTTGCTCGGTCTCTTAATGAATAAGGGAACAGCTTTAGCCTGAGCACTTCCTCCGTTACCCCATTCATTTTGAAAGCATCCATGACTTCCATGAACACCCTTAAATGAAGGTGAGGGTCCTCAGTGGGCATGCCACTGAATTGCCCATCAGTTTGCAGAATCTAAAACATTACTGGCTTAAGCTCAAAATGTAGAGCCTCAATCTCTGGTCTTACAATGCTCGGGTTCAACCCATTCAGATTCGGTTGAACATAAGCATTCAAGACCCTATCTCTGTCGTCCATGTTGTCTGCTCCATTTTGATTAGCCATCTCTGCCTGCTGCTGGTATGTTTACTGTCCTCTTCTTCTTCTCAAAAACGTTCTTTCTATCTCTGGATCAAGAGCCAGAAGCTCTCTGTCAGCCCTGCTCATGCGCTGTGTTACCTGCTCAACAAGACACCAGAGTAGAAGCAAAATGATCCTTCACACAGTGGAGTATCTAAAAGCAATTTTTAAAGTTTTCACTCCCCGGCAACCGCGCCAAAAACTTGTTGTGTTGTTTGTGTGTAGTTCATACAAAGATGAATACAATGTTAGAATGCAAGTGCACGTATCGTGACTAAGTAATAAAGTGATGAGTGAGTATCGTCCCACGAGGAGTGAACTAAAACTACTTAGATACTTTTGTTGTATGAGTGCTGTAGCAACATGAAGTTGTTCACAAAATTGAAATAGACATGGGTTAGCTGATCTTTACTGCAATTAGACTGAAAAGTACTAGGGAATAGAAAGGAAATTAATTGGGAAAACTGGGGTGTTCAGGGTTGCTATGGACTTCAGCACTCAGATATGCTCTAGACCTTGCTGCAGCAAAGGTTCCTGGTGCCAAATCAGTTCTGAATGGAGTCTTCCCAAACTACCATTCCTCACAACTCCAAGGTGTGGACACGCATTCCTACACAAGTCCTTACCTCAGAATTGCGCACGCAATACATTATGGGACCAATGAGGTACTCGTATATCCCTACATGAGGTACCCCTTTACCCTCAGCTTTTTGTCCAGCCTCCATTACCCTTCCAGGTGAATGGTGGCCTCGGTTTTCTTCCTCCAAACTTCCATTCTTAAGGAAAGAAAAACTACAGGGTATACAGCTGAATGGTAACAAAACTGCAACAAAATGTATTGATAACAAAATGTGCTTCGGTCCATTACAACCCTTGTGCAATCCCAACTGGAAACTAGCCAAGCTTCATGGGTGCACTGGTTACAAAAACTCCAGAAACAATGGTATGCATTTTTTTTAAGAGCTAAAAACTAAATTACAGAATATATATCCTTCTGTTTGATAAAGTAGTAAATAAAAAAAAACAATAACAGAAGACAAAGCTCCCTTCTATCCTAGCACACTATCCCCTGCGTGCTGCACCTTCCGGTCTTAGCAACATTCTGGGTTCTGGTGTTATATTCCTCCCAATTCTTTCCTCTTTCTCCCCTGGCTCTTCTCTTGTCCTTGGCAACTTTTTAGCCTTTTATAGGCAGCCCTTGTGGTCCTAGTAAAGCGCCCTGGATTGCTGCCATTCCTTTTGTTCTACAGTAGGCGCCTTTTGTTGCACTGCTTTTTCCTTTCCACCTTCAGTAGTGGAAATGGTCCTGTACCAGCAACCAGCTACGTCCCTGCTGCTGTCTCCTGCGCACTGGTGGCTACTCCTGCTGCGCAGCTCTGCCACCTGCACCAAATCAAGCAGAATCATCATATTGCAGGGGGGAGAGAAAACAGCTTTACCCACTATCACCCGGGGTTTTACTATCATTGCTATACATGCTCACTAAAATGCTGCAGCAATAAGGTAGCTACGTTATGTCCAGAAAAATCATCCCATTCAATTAAATCAGAGGGTAAAAGGTGCTTAAAACACCAGAAAAATTCAGTAAACAATCATGGGCAACGCACAGAAACTATAGTGAAATGCAGTTATCAATAAAAAGCTAGTGGGATTTCTACAACCTCTTGAGATCCCTAAATGGAAATGAGACAGTATTTCGATGGACTTTATGGTGGGCTTACCTAAGACTTCAATTGGACATGAATCTATCTGGGTAATAGTTGATAGATTAACAAAATCTACTCACTTTCTGCCCATAAAAATTAACTATTCACTGGACAAATTGGCCCAGTTATACGTTTAGGAAATAGTTAGACTACAAGGAATTCCCTTAAATATCATTTCTGATAGAGATCCGAGGTTTATGTCAAGGTTTTGAAAGGCATTACAGGAAGCTTTTGGAACCTAGTTATGATTCAATACTGCCTACCATCCTCAGACTGACGGGCAAACAGATTGAACCATTCAAACCCTATAAGATATGTTGAGGGCCTGTGTGATAAAGAAAAGTAAAGGATGGGATAAGTACCTACCTTTAGTGGAGTTTTCTTATAATAATAGCTATCACCATAGTACTAAAATGGCCCATTGCGAAGCTTTATACGATAGGAAGTGTCGATCTTCACTATGTTGGTTTGAGATAGGACAAAAGAACTTGTTGGGTCCTGATCTAGTTCAACAAACCACTGAACAAATCAAGATAATATGACATAAAATACTTACAGCTCAAAGTCGGCAAAAGACTTACTATGATAAGAGACATAGACCTCTGGAGTTTGAGGAAGGAGACCATATATTTCTGAAACTTTCTCCAACTACTGGTGTTGGTAGGTCTCTCAAGACCAGAAAGCTAAGTTGGCGATTTTTGGGACCCTACCAAATTCTGAAGAAAATGGGGACATCAACATATCAAGTTGCCCTCCCACCTAATTTGTACAACCTACATAATGTCTTTCATGTATCACAACTCCAGAAGTATCTTCTAGATTCATCACATGTAATACGATATAAACCAATCCAAATAAAGGAGAATAAGACATACCAGCTAGTACCGGCATCCACTGAGGAATAAGACCATTCCCCTGGTTAAGGTGTTACGGGAAGGTTTAACTCCAGAAGAATCAACTTGGGAGTTGGAAGAAATATTTGCAATTGTTCTTATTAGGTAATTTCTAAAATTTTAAGAACAAAATTTCTTTTAAAGGGAGAAAAATGTAACATCTCTAATTTTGTTTCTTTTGTTAATAAAGGTACATAAATATTTAGTTAAGGAAATAAAATTTATTAGACAATTTTTAGATATCTAAGGAAATATAATCCTTAGAAATTCCTCACCTTATGTGTATGCATAAAAAATGTTTCTAACATTAAGGGAATAAGTAAAGAGAGAAAAATCTAATAGGAAAACATTTGAAATAACATACTAAAGAGAGGCGAAATTATTGGTTTAAGAAGATAAATTTTTAAGAAGTAAGTCAAGGTCTTAAAATTTCAAGAAGATTGGATTTGGGTAATTTTTCCTAATTCAAGACCTAGAGTTCTTAAGTTTAACATCTCTACCCATACATTGATCTTTCACCTATGGACACATCATATAGAGTTTTTCCACTTCGCATGAGTTTCTAGCAAGCCAATAGGATAGCCCAAGAAAGAAATAAAATATAGAGTTGGACTAGGATGTAGAAATTGAACCAATAGCCCACAACCCATGAAAATGTGACCAAGCCCTCCATGAAAGGCAGAATTTCAGCCAAAGTAAAGAAAATGGGTAAAAATGAGCCCAAATCCAAGAGGAAAAAATAAGAATCATGTGAGGAAATAGTAGTGTAATAATAATTAAAATTAAGTCACATGGCATTAGGACAACAAATCTATATCTTACATTCATAATTTCAACAAGTAGGTAATAATACATGATATTTGGACAAAACATCTATATCCTATATTCATAATTTCAATAAGTAAATAATAATACATGGCATTATGACAAAACATCCTTATCCTACTCAAAAAATTTCAGCCAAGCAAGGCAGACTCAAGGGCTAGAAATTTGCCACCTAAAAAGGCAAACCAAACATACTTGATTAAGACAAAAGAAAAAGGAAATTAATCCCTAAATCAAAGGGACCTTGTCCTTTGTCTTAAGAATATTTTATCATAATTTTCAAAATACAAATCTCCTTTTAGTATGCCTATCTTGACTATGGGAGAGGAAGACAAGAACACGAGTTGTCTTTCCCCAAAAAACAACCAAGTGCATCTTAATTGTGATAAGGTAGACCCATGATTATGAAAGGTGAACCACTTGAAAGTTTATTTAAGCAAAACCCACCCTTATAACATTATAATTTCATCCAAGTGAGGGAGAGGAAAAACATAAGCAAGGTAGAGTAAGGAAAGGAGAGAAAGAGAAGAGAGGAGAGGAAGGAAGAGGAAGGAGATGTCTAGAAGACTAAGTACTCAAGGTAAGTTATCTAAATCTCTACTTGAATCCATCTTTTCTCTTCTTCCTTAGGGTTCAAAACTCTCCCTCCTTCTCTTATTTAAGCTGCTAGAAAAGCTAAGGGAAGGGAGGAATCTTGCTACTTCCTTCAAGAGGAAATAAGAAAACGAATTTACTAAGTGAGCTAGGAAGATCTTTAGGTAGGTTTAACAATATCTCTTTTTAAAGAAAATCTTTAAAATTTGTAACATTTATATGGGATTTTGATTTTACAACTTTGATGAAATTTACAATATTTGTTACTTTGATGATTGGTCATGGATGTTGCTATATCATGCTACATGTTATTTCGCATATGATGGAGGTTTTGAACATTTCAATTGGTGTGAAATTTCTACATAAGTATGGTTATGGGTGGCAAAATTTTAGAATTTTTCTGCTGCTATTTTGTATATTTGAATGTGGTGAAAAATTGATGGAAGATTATTATATATAAATTAGGAAGAAAATGGAAGAGGACATAATAAAATGATGAACTAAAACCTTAGGAAAGGTTTGGTTAGGAATTTGGATTTCAAAGTAATAAGGGAAGCTTCTATTTTTGAACTTCTAGGAAGAATCGGTAAAGAATTAAAAGAAATGGTTAACATAAAAATGTAGATATATGTTTCATGTATTTTTAGCCATTAGAATCACTTAATTTGGAGTCTAGATGAGGAAAATATTTTTCAATTAGTAAGTAGTGATCAGAAAATGGTTAACCAGGGAAGAATCTATTAGGTTAGCTTTTATGTTTACATTTCTGAGAAAAATCTATTGAGAACTAAAATAAATAGTTAACATGGAAAATATGTATATATGTCTCAAGAATTTTTAACCACTGGAATCATTCAATTTGGAATCCATATTAGGAAGATATAGCTATATTAGTAAGCAGTGGTCAGAAACTAGCTAACTAGGGAAGAATCTGTTAAGTATGCTTCTATGTTTGAATTTTTGGGAAACATATATAGGGAACTAAAATAAATAGTTAACATGCAAAATATTTATGTATGTCTCAAGAATTTTTAGCCACTATAATCATTCAATTTGGAATCCATATTAGGAAGATATTGTCAGATTAGTAAGTAGTGATCAGAAACTAGTTAACCAGGAAAGAATCTGTTAAGTATGCTTCTATTTTTGAATTTCTGAGACAAATATATGGGGAATTAAAGGCAATTGTTATCATAATAATATATATATATATATATATATATATATATATATATATATATATATATATATATATATATATATGTGTGTATCATGGATCCATAGGCTTTAAAATCACTTAATTTGGAGTCCATATTAGGGAGATATAGCTGATTCATGAGTAGAGGTTAGAATCAGTCTAAAATCCAAGGTGGTAAATGTAAGCATTTTTGTTTTTGATTTTCTGGGAATAATTTGTAAGTAATATGAAGAAATGAAAAACATGAAAGTTGTATATAAGTGTCGTAGCTTTTTATAAGCTTTGGAATCACCTCAATTGGAGTTTGTATAAGGGAGATATGGTCATATTAGTAAGTAGAGGTCTGAACCTACCCGAGAAGAAATAACATTGAATTTGAGGGAGTAGTAACACCATGATTACTTAGGATTTCACTAAAATATTGAACATAAGGGTTTTAGAGGATTGTCTTATCTTTTAATTGACACCAAGATCACCTCAATTGGATTTAAAATGAGGGTGGTATGCTCTATTTAGTGAGAGGGGAAATAATTTTTAAAAAAGAAGAAGAATCTTATTAATGAAAATAATAAATGACAAGTGTATGCCATAGCCACTACCATTGCATGAACTCCTTACCATCTTAAGTGTGTAATTTTGACATGGAAATATTTTTTAAAGTGATATTCGAAAATTATTATGTTCATGGCAAGATTGTATTTTACCATTGATTTTTGATAATGATTATGCTTTGATAATAAATTATAGCATGTGAGTATAATGAACATACTTGTCATTGAAATCATATTTTTGGCTATTAACATGAAAAGAAAATAAAAGGAAAGAAACGAGCATAGTCACATGGTGGTCCGTGTGGTACACTAGTAGGGGACGCTCTATTCACGACTAAGATTATGTTAATGAGAAAAGAAAGAGAAAGTGTGCCATGTCGGACAGAGTGAGAAAAGTCCATATCGAAGAGTAGAAAGTACTCACCCTCATCGGGGTAGCTTAATATAAAAATAAGTTGATAGCCATTATTTGATATTCTGAAAATAGTTATTCATGTCATACATGTCATTACTGTATGATTTTCATATGCATAGATAAAGTGCATCCATGTGACCTAAGATATTTGCTATAGCTTATACAGATGAACATGACATGATAATCTATATTGATGATATTTATGATTTATTGTTGAACCTACTGGGATTTAATTCTTGCTATATTTCCATATCATGTTCAGAGGACTAGATATGCAAATATTTTCTATGACTGGCTTTTAGTGTACGTTGGGTCGTGTTGGCTAAGATCTAGGTGAAGGTGCAACCACCTGCACCCGTATCCCCAGAATTGGTCAATATGGATGAATAAGATGTAGACATATATGTGTTTTATTTGTGTACAGATGTTGTTAATTAATTATGTGTACGAGAACTCAGAATTGTATCAATATTAATGGTAGACCATAAACCTTAATTATGCTTGGTTAATTTAATTGAATGTTATTATGAGTTAAATAGTTAGAAATAAAGTGGTAATGACTTCATGGGATTTTAAAAATACATATATTTGTATATATGAAAAAAAAATGGAGTTATTACTCCCTGAAATCTAACTATCTCATTCAGGTAAAGGCTCGCATATTGTGCCATATTATAGGTAGTCTTTACTGGTAAAAAGTGTGTTGACTTAGTCATTTAGTCCATGATCACCCATATAGAATTATACCCTCTTTAAGTCTTTTGTAGTCTTGTGACGAAATCCATAGTAATTTTCTCCTACTTCTATTATGGTCCTTCAATTTGATGCAACCCTGCAGGCTTTTGATGTTCTTCCTTCACCTGCCAATATATCAAACATTAGGCAACAAACTCTGCTACATCTTTCTTCATTCTGTCCCACCAGTACATTTTCCTAAGGTCATTATACATCTCGTTAGTTCCTAGATGAATAGTATAAGCTGTTCGGTGAGCTTCCTCTAGAATCTTCTTCCTCAATTCCTCTATATGGGGTACACATATGTGCTTCCCACAACTCTAAACTTCTTTCTTATCTACATTGAACTCAGAATTTTGATTATTCTTTACTTCATCTTGAAGCTTGCATAAACTGGTGATTGCCTTGTTTAGCCTTGATTTGTTCAATCAATGATGACTAGAGATGTATATGAGCTATTAATTCCCCTTGTTCCTTTACATTAAGTATTTTCCTCTCACTTTCTAACTAATGAATGTCTCTTAACAACATTCTTTGTAACCGTGTCATGTGAGCTAGGTTTCTCATATATTTCCTACTCAAGGCATCTGCTACCACTTTTGCTTTACTCGAGTGATATAAAATTGTATAATCAGAATCTTTTAATAACTCCACCCATCTTCTTTGCCTCAAATTAAGGTCCCTTTGATGAAAAATGTATTTGAAGCTCTTATGGTCAATATAGATCTCATAAGATTCATTATATAAGTAGTGTCTCCAAATCTTTAAAGCAGTCATGTGTTGGATAATTTTGCTCATGCTTCTTAAGTTGCCTAGATGCGTAGGCTATGACATACCCATTTTGCATCAGCACATAGCCCAAGCCTACTATAAGGCATCACAATATACTGTAAAACCTCCAATGCCAAATGGAATAGTTAAAATTGGTGCTATGGTTAAACTCTTTTTCAATGCCTAAAAACTTTCTTCATATGCATTAGATCACTCAAAATTTACTCTTTTTCTAGTCAATCGAGTCAGATGAGCTAAAATTTTAGAGAAATCCTTGACAAACCTCCTATAATACCCTATCAGGCCTAAGACACTACAAATTCTGTCACATTTGTAGGATGTGGCCACTATTGTATTGCATCTACTTTCTTAGGATCTACCTAAATGCCATCCTTTGTGATAGGGGTGAACAAAAACCGAACCGGACCGAACTAAACCGAAAAAACCGAGCCGAACCGACCAAAAACCGAACCAAACCGATTAAAATCGGTTTAGTTCGGTTTTTTTTTTGAAAAACCGACCGGTTCGGTTCGATTTGGTTTGGTTGGGACGGTCCAACCGAACCAAACCGAACCAAACCAAATTATTTTTAATATATTTAATTTATATTATTAAATTTATTTTTTATTATATTTTAAAAATATTTTACATAATTTTTTTAAAATTTTTTGAAATGGGCCCAAAGAATTCGAAATAAGCCCAAAAATTTAAAAAAAATTAGGCCCAAAAAAATTTAAATGGGCCAAAAATTAAAAAAATTTGGCAAAAAAAATTTTTTTTTTTAAAAGAACCGAACCAACCGAACCAAACCGAACCGCCTTTTGGCGGTTCGGTTCGGTTCGGTTGGTTAGACCCCAACCGAACCGAATAGGTCCAATTTTTTTTTTATGGTCGGTTCGGTTTGGTTGAGGTCCAAAACCGAACCGAACCGAACCTATGTACACCCCTACTTTGTGACTAGATGCCCTAGAAATATGACATTATTTAGCCAAAATTCACATTTGGAGAACTTGCATAAAGTTATTGTTCTCTTAGAGTCTGTAGAATGCTTTTTAAATGTTGCTCATGGTCCTTATGACTCCTTGAATACACTGAAATATCATTAATAAATACAATAACAAACCGATCCAAAATGGCTTAAATACTCTATTCATCAAGTCCATAACTGATGCATTAGTTAATCCAAATGACAGGCCATACCAAGTCCTAAAAGCTATTTTAAGAATGTTTTCCTTTCTTATCCCTAGTTGATGGTACCTTGACCTTAGATTAATTTTGTAGAAAAAAATTTCACCTTAAAGTTGATCAAACAAATCAAGGATAATTATTCTGCACCATCACTTTATTCAATTATCTATAGTCTATACACAATCGTAAAGATCCATCCTTCCTTTTCACAGAAAGGACTAGAGAACCCAAATAAAGGTATTAGGTCGAATAAAACCCTTGCCTAGCAAATCTTGTAATTGATTCTTTAACTCTTTGAGTTTTACAGGTGCCATTCTATAAGGTGTTATTGAAATCGGTTGCACCCCAAGAAGGAGGTTTATGTTGAAATCAATCCCTCATTTAGGAGGCAATCCTAGTAACTCTTTTGGGAAAACATCAAGGAATTCTCTAACCATTGGTACTTGCTTTATATCGATAGGGAGCTAATCAACGTCCCTAACCAAGGCTAAGTACCCTTAGCATCCCTTTTCCAACAATCTTGGTGCCCCCAAAGCTAAGATCAAGTTACTTGTAACTTCACTACAATCACATTGAAACTGAAAAAGGGCTTTCACTGGGGATATTGAACTTAATTACCTTACAGTTATAGTCTAAAGTGGCATAGCATGCAACTAGCCAGTCTATACCTAGAATCACATCAAAATCCAACATATCTAAGATAATTAAATCAACAAAAGTTTCTCTATTGTCCATTAAAACCTTACGTGACTGATATGCATTTTCCACAGTCAAATAATCACCAATTGGGGTTGCAACTATAAGAAGAGTACCTAACTTAGTCAGATTCTTACCCATTCGCTAAGTAAAGCAAGTGGATACATAGGAATAGGTAGACTCAAGATCAAACAACATATGTTCCTTATATGAACAAACATATAAAGTACATGTCATAACTGCATTTGAAGCTTACACATTCTCTCTAGTCAATGCAAAGACTCTAGGTTAACCTCAACCTAAATACTTCTGATCTTGGCTTGATAATCCTCTACCTATCCTGCTATGGTTTGCTTGTCCAGGCACTGCTTTCACTAGTTATGTCATCGGGGAAGGTGGAAAAACTGGTCGTACTAACTTGTGACCTGAGCCATATAATTATTAGCAAACCTTCTTCATGTGCCCAATTTGCTTGCAATGAAAACAAGAACCCGATTCCCAATAACATTAGCCAGAGTGATAATTGCCACATGTTGGACAATGGGGTATATTTTTCTAAATTGACTTCGGCCCTTGCTAGCCAATTGGTCTTATACCCTTTTGGCTTGAACTCTATCAACCACTTCCAATTGACATTAAATTGTGAGTCCTAAACTCTAGTTGTAATGGGAATGTTGACTTTGTATCTTAAGCCACTGGGTAGTGAGAATGTAACATCCCGTAAGAAAATAAAATTTATTAGACAATTTTTAGATATCTAAGGAAATATAATCCTTATAAATTCTTTACTTTCGTATATGCATAGAAATATTCTAAAATTAATGGAATAGGTAAAGAGAGAAAACTTAAGAGGAAATATTAAAAATAAATATACTAAAGAAAGGTGAAATTCTTGGGTAAGAAAGATAAATTTTTGTGAAGTCAGTAAAGGTATTAAAATTTCAAGAAGATTGGATTAGGGTAATTTTTCCTAATTTAAGAGTTAAAGTTACTAAGTTTAGTATCTCCACCCATAAATTGGGCTTTTACCTATGGACACTTCATATAGAGTTTTTCTACTTCACATGAATTTTTATCAAGCCAATAGGATAGCCCAAAGAAGAAATAAAACATAGACTTGGACTAGGATATAGAAATTGGACCAGTAGCCCAAAAATCATAAAAATGTGACAAGCCCATTATGAAAGGTAGAATTTTAACCAAAGTAAAGAAAATGGGCAAGAATGAGCGCAAACCCAAGAGGAAAAATAAAAATAAAAATAAAAATAAAGTGATGGAATAATGGTGTAATCAAGATTAGGTGACATGGCATTAAGACAAAAATTTAGCAAGTGGCATGATAATACATGGCATTAGGACAAAACATCTATATCCTACACTCATAATTTTAGCAAGTGGGTAATAATACATAGAATTATTACAAAACATCTTTATCCTACACAAATAATTTTAGCTAAGCAAGGAAGATTCAGGGTTTGGAAATTTGTCAACTAAAAAGGCAAACCTATCATACTTGATTAAGACAAAAGAAAAGGAAATGTATCCCTAAATCAAAGGGACCTTGTCCCTTATCTTAAGAACATATCATCATAATTTTTAAAATAAAAATCTCCTTTTTCTATGCATATCTTGACTAAGGAAGAGGAAGACAAGAACATAAGTTGTTTGTTTTCCAAAAATTCAACCAAGTGCATCCTAATTGTGATAAGGTAGACCCATGATTATGAAAGGTAAATTATTTGATAGTCTATATAAGCAAAACCCACCCTTATAACATTGGAATTTCGTCCAAGTGAGGGAGAGGAAAAATATAAGAAAGGTAGAGTGAGGAAAGGAGAGGAACAAAGGAAGAAAGGGGAAGGAGAAATCTAGAGGACTAAGTGCTCAAGGTAAGTTTAACAATATTTCTTTTTGAAGAAAACTTTTGAAACTTATAATATTTATATGAGATTTTGATTTTAGAACTTTGATGATTGGTCATGGATGTTGCTATATCATGTTACATATTATGTATGTTTGAATACTTAGGTTGGTGTAGATAGTTATGCATAGGTATGGCTATGGGTGGCAAAATTTTAAGTTTTTGTTTTTAAAATTTCGGGAAGAATCAGTAAGGAATTAAAACAAATGGTTAACATGAAAAATGTAGATCTTTGTCTCATGGATATTTAACCATTGGAATCACTCAATTTGGAGTCCATATAAGGTAGATATGTTCTGATTAGTAAGCAATGGTCAGAAAATGGTTAATCAGGGAAGAATATGTTAGAATAGCTTCTGTGTTTTAATTTATGGGAACTTGTGTAGGGAATTAAAATAAATGGTTAACATAATAATTATAGATATATGTGTCACAGAATTTTAGCCACTGGAATCACGTAATTTGGAGTTTGTATGAGGTAGATATGGTCCGATTAGTATGCAGTGGTCAAAAAATGGTTAATCAGGGAAGAATATGTTAGAATAGCTTGTGTGTTTTAATTTCTGAGACCTTTCTGTAAGGAATTAAAATAAATGGTTAACATAAGAATTATAGATATATGTGTCATAAAATTTTAGCCACTGGAATCACTCAATTTGGAGTCTGTATGAGGTAGATATGGTCCAATTAGTATGCAGTGGTCAGAAATTGGTTAATCAGGGAAGAATATTTTAGGATAGCTTTGGTGTTTTAATTTCTGGGAACTTTCTGTAGGGAATTAAAATAAATTGTTAACATAATAATTATAGATATATATATATATATATATATATATATATATATATATATATATATATATATATATATATGTGTGTGTGTGTGTGTGTGTGTTACAAAGTTTTAGCCACTAGAATCATGCAATTTGAAGTCCGTATGAGGTAGATATGGTCCGATTAGTATGTAGTGTCAGAAATTGGTTAATCAGGGAAGAATATTTTAGTATAGCTTCTGTGTTTTAATTTCTGCGAATATTCTGTAGGGAATTAAAATAAATGATTAGCATAAATATTATTTCTATATGTGTCACGGATTTTTAGGCATTGGAATAACTTAATTTGGAATTCTTATGAGGGAGATATAGATAGATTAGTAGGTAGAGGTCAGAACCTATCCGAGAAGAAATAACTTGTACTTTGAGGAAGTAATATCAGCTTGATTTCTTAATATTTCGCCAAACTGTTCAACATAATAGTTTTAGATAATTGTTTTATCTTGAAATTGACACCAAGATCACCTACATTGAAGTTAAATTGAGGGAGTTATATTCTGATTAGTAAGAGAAGGATAGATAGGATGAAAATCTATATCAAGAAAATAAAGAAATAAAATTAATATTTAAAAAAGAAGAAGAATCTTATAAATCAAAATAATAAATGACTAGTATATGCCATAGTCATTGCCATTGTATGAACTTCTTACCATCTTAAGTGTAAAATTTTGACATGAAAATATTTTATAAAGAGATATTTGAAATGGTTATGTTCATGGCATAATTACCAATGATTTTTTGGAAGAGTTATATTTTGATGAACATACTTGTTATTGAAAGCATATTTTTGGTTATCATTTTAAAAAGAAAAGAAATGAGCACGGTCACATGGCAATCTGTGTGGTGCACCATTAAAGGACGTCCTACCAACGGTTATGAATATGCTAATGAGAAAAGAAAGAGAAAGTGTGCCATGTTGGACAGAGCGAGAAAACTCCGTACTGGAGAGTAGAAAATACTCACCCTGACCGGGGTAGCTTGATATGAGAATAAATTGATAGTCATCATATGATATTCTGAAAATAATTAATCCTATCATACATGTCATTAATGTACGATTCTCATGTGCATAGATATAGTGCATTGATGTGACCAAAGATATTTACTGTAGTTTATACAGCTGAACATGGCGTGATGAGCTATATTGATGATTATTTATTGTTGAACTTACTGGGATTTAATTCTCACTATATTTCCATGTCATGTTCAGAAAATTAGTTATGCAAATTTTTCTATGGCTCTGGCTTTTATTGTACGTTGGATTGAGTTACTTTATGTTGGACAGATCCCAGAATCAAATAATATGTTTGTGGTCTAGTTGGTTCAGATCCTGGTGAAGGTGCAACCACCCGCACCTATATCTCCAAAATTGGTCAACCAGAATAAATAAGATGTAATTATTTATGTGTTTGATTTTTGTTGTACGTACATTTTGATTAATGACGTGTATGTGAACTCTATATTGTATAATAAATAAATAAAAAAGAGGTTGTTACATAATTGGTATCAGAGCAGGTCGATCCTAGATAGCCAATGGGTGGTTGGTTATCTGAATCGATCTTATAGTATCTTGAGTATGTTGTGGTAGTGCCAGTGATTTCATAGAGGTAAGAAATTACTAGTGTTTCCTATCTATATGCCGAGGTGGTGTTATGACTGTTGTTAAATATATTTTTTTAAACTAACTATTGGACTTGATCACCTCAATTGCAGCATAACTTTATTTTTGCCACAGTAGGAAATGGCACCACCAAGGAGGAATCCGGCAAACAATGCGGAGGAAACCCTGCACAACCTTGCCACATCAATTCGAGAATTTGATATTGATTTACTCCTCAAAACCCAACTAGTATCTATATTCCTATATAGAATGATATCGATTGAATTTTAAAAAAATAGTTACAAGACTTGTTAGACAAGGGATTTAAATGCCCTAGTACTTTTATTCGGAGTGCTCCAATTCTATATGTGAAAAAGAAAGATGGATCACTATGACTATGCATAAATTATAGATAGTTGAATAAGGTGACCCATTACCTCGTATAGATTACCTGTTTGACCAGTTATAATGTGTTCAATCTTTTTCCAAAAATTGATTTGGGATATCAGTAACATTAATTAAGGATAAGAGAAGAGGATGTACAAAACTTTTATTTTAAGACTTATTATAGGCATTATGAGTTCTTGGTGATGTCATTTAAATTGACAAATATCTTAGCTACATTCATAGATTTAATGAATAGTAATTAGGTCATCCCTGAATCAATTTGTTATTATATATATTGATGATATACTAGAATATTTCAAAAGTTCAGAGGATCATAAGCAACATTCAAAGATAGTTTTACCAACTTTAAGGGAGTATGGTTGGTAAATATGGTATCCAAGTAAACTCTAAGAAAGTAAAAGTGATACAACAATGGCTACGTTTTACTACATCTAAAGATGAAGATCCAAATCCAATTTGCGCTTCCTGCATTTGTCTGCCGTCCATTCTATTTGAGCCATAGTTGGATCAAGTACATGAACATATGCTTGTAAAGCATCAATCAACTCCTCAGCATTTAAAGCCGAGATGAGAATTCATTGTGCTGAGTGTGAGATGAACCTTTGTTCCACAGCATGATCAAGAAAAGACAACAGACCATCAAAGAAGTGATTAACATTTAACAAACCTATTGGTTTGTGATGCATATTTAGTTGTGCACAAAAAATTATTTGGAAAATCTCTTCTAAAGTACCAAAACCACCTGGTAAGGCAATGAAGGCATCAACATTGCTCATCATTCTAGCCATGCGTTCATGGAAGCTACCCTAAACTCTTCCTCAATTGTCTTTCCTATGATGTTAGATGCAACTAGAGCTATAGGAATAATACCTAGAACTTGGCATCTACCTACATGGGCAGCTGTAGACACACACCCCAATAACCCATGGTTACCTCCACCATAGACTAAATGAATTTTTGTTCTGACCAGTACCATACCCAGGTTTTGTGCAGCTTTCACATACTCTCCATCTTTTCCAGGACTAGAACCACAAAAGACACAAATATTTCGAAATTGACGAAATGCGATTCCCTCCATAGTTACACACACCTTGACTTAGAGTATGAAAGTAAAGATATTAACGTGTGCATTTATAGAACTCGTAGAATGGCATACTTATGATAGCTGTCCGAATAGGCCGGGAATAATTAGAACAGTTATATGAGTGATTGGTGGATACCAGCTAAATTGAAGGTGAAATTTTCTAAAATGACGGCAAGTATGTATATGTATAGTAGTTGTGATAGTCGCTCATATTAGGCATATAAAGAGAATAAGGTTAAGATATCATCAGAAATTTTTCTATGTTGTCTTTGATGAAACCTTGATATCTTGATTCTTGTAGAGAAGTTGTAGGTGATAGGCGTAATTGAAAAACAAAAGAAAGTGAAAATGTAAACAAGTTAGTTGTTGAAGAAGGACAATCAAATGATTTATTTGTTTTCCCAATATTTTTGCCAGTCGACTATTGATATTATTAAGTCGACTAGCTATTTTGAGAAATTTTAATTTGGACTAGTTATTTTACAGTTGATTGATTACATCTATTTTGAAGCAATCAACTGCATCTTACCAGTTAACTACGTATTCTTTAATTTTCACAAACTTTTATAAGCTCAGAAATGTTTCTTTTTTCATGTGATATATTTCCACCGAATAACAACAGATTTAAAGTAGATTTTGGCACATATATTCAAACCTTGTGGCCACCGATTTTTGCCGATATAACAGCTAAATTTTTGTTTTTCGATTTTCAAGAATTACGGCCACCGATTTTAACTCTCTTTAATGTTTTGTCCAAACTTTTGACTTTCTATTTTAGCACCGTTCTTTATTATGCTTTTTTGTCTGTTCTACTGCATTGTCCTACATTAATATTTGGCATTAAATGCAAGATTATTTTCCCATATTATAAGAAAAGTTAATTTATTTATTTATTTATTATTATTATTATATTTGAAACTCAACTATTATGGTGTTTTGACAAATGTAATCAAGAGAATTTGTCGTGTTGAAGTTCTTGAGGAATAAAATATGGGAAGTAGGATTTAAATTAATCTTTGAACTCTTAATTTGGAAATATGGAGAATATTCTGAGAACCATGTCCGAAAATAATGTAAGTGATCAAGATATTTGTGTTAAAGGTTTATATCATGCTAAATTGAGTCTAGTATCTAGGATGTAAATTATATTGGAATTGAGAATTCATGTATGAGTAATTGTTAGGAAAAATCTTCTTGAAATGATTGGGTGAATTAAATGGGATTGACATAAGCTAGAATGAGGTACTTTTGGATATGATAAAAGAAATAATTGAAATTTTTGACAATGAGTTTAATGGTGTTAATAAGCTGGTATAGAATTACTATAATGAGGTAAGTTGAAATTATTAGACATGTTTCAATGGTACATAAACGTTATAAAAGGTTTGGAGGATTTATTGCTACGTATGTTTAACATATTGATTAAGGGATTTTAGGATAAAAATAGATGATAGATTAAGATGATGAGATTCATGGGATGATGTTGATATATGAAAACCAAAAATGACTTGATAGAAGTTTGGAATAAGAAAAGATAGTTACCCAATATGAAGGTGAATATGTTCCTTTATGTGTGTGTTTTGTAATATCGACCCATAGATATATCCATGCGAGCTAGAGGATATAAAGTGAAGAACTTATAGATGAAAGAAATCCTTATGGTTAAGTTATATGGAAAAATCAATTAAGTGAATAGACATATTAAAAAGTAAAGATGATATACAGAAAAGATATCCTTAATTATTTGGGTAATAAAGTTGGTAACTCTGTATTGTGCCTTAATTTCATTCCCTACATGTGGTAGGATGGGTTGAAAGTCGATGACCGAATTTCTTAAGGGGGGAAGAATGTAACATCCCGTAAGAAAATAAAATTTATTAGACAATTTTTAGATATCTAAGGAAATATAATCCTTATAAATTCTTTACCATACGTATATGCATAGATATATTCTAACATTAATGGAATAGGAAAAGAGAGAAAACTTAAGAGGAAATATTAAAAATAAATATACTAAAGAAAGGTGAAATTCTTGGGTAAGAAAGATAATTTTTTGTGAAGTCAGTAAAGGTATTAAAATATCAAAAAGATTGGATTAGGGTAATTTTTCCTAATTTAAGAGTTAAAGTTACTAAGTTTAGTATCTCCACCCATAAATTGAGTTTTTACCTACGGACACTTCATATAGAGTTTTTCTACTTCACATGAATTTTTAGCAAGCCAATAGGATAGCCCAAGGAAGAAATAAAACATCGACTTGAACTAGGATATAGAAATTGGTCCGATAGCCCAAAAATCATGAAAATGTGACAAGCCCATTATGAAAGGTAGAATTTTAACCAAAGTAAAGAAAATGGGCAAGAATGAGCGCAAACCCAAGAGGAAAAATAAAAATAAAAATAAAAATAAAGTGATGGAATAATTGTGTAATCAAGATTAGGTGACATGGCATTAAGACAAAAATTTAGCAAGTGGCATGATAATACATGGCATTAGGACAAAACATCTATATCCTACACTCATAATTTTAGCAAGTGGGTAATAATACATAGAATTATTACAAAACATCTTTATCCTACACAAATAATTTTAGCTAAGCAAGGAAGATTCAGGGTTTGGAAATTTGTCAACTAAAAAGGCAAACCTATCATACTTGATTAAGACAAAAGAAAAGGAAATGTATCCCTAAATCAAAGGGACCTTGTCCCTTATCTTAAGAACATATCATCATAATTTTCAAAATAAAAATCTCCTTTTCCTATGCATATCTTGACTAAGGAAGAGGAAGATAAGAACATAAGTTGTTTGTTTTCCAAAAATTCAACCAAGTGTATCCTAATTGTGATAAGGTAGACCCATGATTATGAAAGGTAAATTATTTGATAGTCTATATAAGCAAAACCCACCCTTATAACATTGGAATTTCGTCCAAGTGAGGGAGAGGAAAAATATAAGAAAGGTAGAGTGAGGAAAGGAGAGGAACAAAGGAAGAAAGGGGAAGGAGAAATCTAGAGGACTAAGTGCTCAAGGTAAGTTTAACAATATTTCTTTTTGAAGAAAACTTTTGAAACTTATAATATTTATATGAGATTTTGATTTTAGAACTTTGATTATTGGTCATGGATGTTGCTATATCATGTTACATATTATGTATGTTTGAATACTTAGGCTGGTGTAGATAGTTATGCATAGGTATGGCTATGGGTGGCAAAATTTTAAGTTTTTGTTTTTAAAATTTTGGGAAGAATCAGTAAGGAATTAAAACAAATGGTTAACATGAAAAATGTAGATTTTTGTCTCACGGATTTTTAGCCATTGGAATCACTCAATTTGGAGTCCATATGAGGTAGATATGTTCCGATTAGTATGCAATGATCAGAAAATAATTCATCAGGGAAGAATATGTTAGAATAGCTTCTGTGTTTTAATTTTTGAGAACTTGTGTAAGGAATTAAAATAAATGGTTAACATAATAATTATAGATATATGTGTCACAGAATTTTAGCCACTGGAATCACGCAATTTGGAGTTTGTATGAGGTAGATATGGTCCGATTAGTATGCAGTGGTCAGAAAATGGTTAATCAGGGAAGAATATGTTAGAATAGCTTCTGTGTTTTAATTTCTGAGACCTTCCTGTAAGGAATTAAAATAAATGGTTAACATAAGAATTATAGATATATGTGTCACGGAATGTTAGCCACTGGAATCACTCAATGTGGAGTCTGTATGAGGTAGATATGGTCTAATTAGTATGCAGTGGTCAGAAATTGGTTAATCAGGGAAGAATATTTTAGGATAGCTTTTGTGTTTTAGTTTCTGGGAATTTTCTGTAGGGAATTAAAATAAATGGTTAACATAAGAATTATATATATATATATATGTCACGGATTTTTAACCACTAGAATCATGCAATTTGGAGTCCGTATGAGGTATATATGTTCCAATTAGTATGCAGTGTCAGAAATTGGTTAATCAGGGAAGAATATTTTAGGATAGCTTCTGTGGTTTAATTTCTGGAACATTCTGTAGGGAATTAAAATAAATGATTAGTATAAAATTTATTTTTATATGTGTCACAGATTTTTAGCCACTGGAATAACTTAATTTGGAATTCTTATGAGGGAGATATGGACAGATTAGCAGGTAGAGGTCAGAACCTGTCCGAGAAGAAATAACTTGTACTTTGAGGAAGTAATATCACCTTGATTTCTTAATATTTTTCTAAATTGTTCAACATAATTGTTGTTGTTTTAATTAAAACTCGCAAGTGCACGAATCTATTGGAGTATAGATTTAGTGGTATGCAAGGTCGATCCCACAGAGATTGCCAATTGAGAGAAAATTTTAATATAGATCCGAAATAAATACTTCTAACCTAGTTCCCGATGTCTTGTTTTGTGAGAGGAATATTGAACAAATTACACAAAGAACTAATATACTGAAATTAAATGAAGATGTAATCAAAGTAAAAAAGCATGCTAAGGTTAGGGGATCCGCTCTTGGTATATCGAATAAAAATAAATTTAACTCTTTAATTACTCAATTAGAATCTTTACACGAATAAAGTTCTAATTGGATAATATGTTAATTTAAGCTCAACTTTGTTTATACATTAATTATATTTACCTCTTTTCTAATAATTAAAACATTCTTGTAAAATGGATTCAAGCGTACATTGTGCCAATCATCATATTGTCTACTATAAATCAAGAGTGATTCAAGTATTTATTGTGCCAAAAATTGTCTACAATGTATCAAGGTTCACACTTTACAAGATTAAAAATACAAAGATGCAAAAGATAACTTGTAAATGGATTCAAGCATAAATTGTGCTAATCATTATATTGTCTACAATAAATCAAGATTCACATTTTACAAGATTAACTTATGCAAAAAATGAAAGGTAGAAAATTAATTAACATAATAAAATAAAATGAAATAGAATCGGTGGCAAAGCCATCCAATAGTAAAATAAAATAAAGTAGGTGGCAAAGTCAACCATAAAAATAATAAGAGATAGGCGGTCTAATAAAACCAGCCAATAACATAACAAGAAATCGGCGGTATGATAAAACCAGCCATTAAGAAATAATTATGAGAAAAGAAATAGGAAGGTAAATACAATATCAAAGATAAACATTAAGATTAAGAGTTAGATAAATTATTATTCTCATACCAAGAGTTTCACCCTTTCACCTTAGCATTAGGAGATTAGTTCTCCATAATCAAGGCAAGAAAGTGAAATGAAAGATGAAGAAACATGATAATATTACGAAAGAAAATGAAAAATACAAGATGTCTAAAGAAAGAATAACATTACTAGTTCGTAGAATTCCAACAAAGCTTTCCCAAGCTTTCTCCAAAGCTCTCCAAAAAACTCCTTAACTCACCCCTCAAGCCCTCTATTTATAGATACAATTAAGTATGGTTGGTGTGGTAATTGTCAAAATTGTTAGGTAGGAAGTTGTACAAAGTTGACAATTTGAATTTAATCATGTGCACCGAAATTGATCCTTGAATATCGTCTTGAAAACGGCCGAATTTTCTGACTTCATCAACACGAAAGTTGTAGAAAATTTCATTAGCTTTCCGTCAACACAAATTGTGGACAAATTGGATACGTAATGTGTGAGTTATGGTCAAAATACTAGAGCAAAGTCGGGCTGGACTACAGCAGTAGTCAGATTCTCTTCTAGCCCACTTTTGGCCCTTTTAATATCCGTATTTTTTGACCACTTGAACATGAAAGTTGTACCCAATTGTGTCAGCTACACTCCTACCAAATTTCATACATATTGGATATGTATTTTCAGAGATATGGCCCAAGTACTACAGCAAGGTTGGGCTGGACTGCAACCAGCAAACATATTCTCAACATTGGGTGCTTTGCCTTGAATCTTTATGTTTTAGTTCTTTTGGAAATGTGATCATAAATCAAGAATAAATTTGTGCATATATCCATTAGGATGCGTCTCAAGAGACAATATGATAATGCTCCTTACTCAGCCATCCTTAATGAATTTGTTTTATTTGCTTGATTTATAGACATCATTTCCAAAGAACCACAATTTAACTCTGATTCCTCCAATTAAGTCCATTTTCTACTCTTCTCTCCATCTGTAAGAAAGACACAAAACTAAAGACAAGTAAGGGAGATTTATGCTTAATTATGACAAAAGATAAGATGAAAATATTTAATTTATGAGTATAAAACTCACTCATCAATAATAGCTTTAGATAATTGTTTTATCTTGAAATTGACACCAAGATCACCTACATTGAAGTTAAATTGTGGGAGTTATATTCTGATTAGTAAGAGAAGATTAGATAGGATGAAAACCTGTATCAAGAAAATAAAGAAATAAAATTAATATTTGAAAAAGAAGAAGAATCTTATAAATAAAAATAATAAATGACTAGTATATGCCGTATCCATTGCCATTGTATGAACTTCTTACCATCTTAAGTGTAAAATTTTGACATGGAAATATTTTATAAAGTGATATTTGAAATGGTTATGTTCATGGCATAATTACCAATGATTTTTTGGAATAGTTATATTTTGATGAACATACTTGTTATTGAAAGCATATTTTTTGTTATCATTTTAAAAAGAAAAGAAATGAGCATGGTGACATGGCAATCCATGTGGTGCACCAGTAGGGGACACCCTACCAACGGTTATGAATATGTTAATGAGAAAAGAAAGAGAAAGTGTGCCATGTTGAACCGAGCGAGAAAAGCCCGAACTGGAGAGTAGAAAATACTCACCCTGACCGGGAGTAGCTTGATATGAGAATAAATTGATAGTCATCATATGATATTTTGAAAATAATTAATCATGTCATACATGTCATTAATGTACGATTCTCATGTGCATAGATATAGTGCATTGATGTGACCAAATATATTTACTATAGTTTATATAGCTGAACATGACGTGATGAGCTATGTTGATGATGATTTATTGTTGAACTTACTGGGATTTAATTCTCACTATATTTCCATATCATGTTCAGAAAATTAGTTATGCAGATTTTTCTATGGCTCTGGCTTTTAGTGTACGTTGGATCGAGTTACTTTATGTTGGATAAATCCCAAAATCAAATAATATGTTTGTGGTCGAGTTGGTTCAGATCCCGGTGAAGGTGCAACCACCCGCACCTATATCTTCGGAATTGGTCAACCAGAATAAATAAGATGTAATTATTTATGTGTTTGATTTTTGTTGTACGTACATTTTAATTAATGACGTGTATGTGAACTCTATATTGTATAATAAATAAATAAAAAAAGAGGTTGTTACAGAGAACACGCCCAACTTTAGGATTACAATAACTACCCCTTTTTCTCTTTAACCCTTCTATTTTGACTAACTCTCTGGTTTCAATCATTCTTGGACAATCAATTATTACAGCATAATTAAGTTATTGCTTCATCTGTGGTGCTACTAATATAAACAATGGTCTTACTAGTCTATTTATGAATCTCTTTATTATTTCCCTTTCATTAGGGACCAAGTGAGGTGTATACTGGGACAACTGGGTAAAGCGGATATCATAAGCTGTGATCGTCATTCCCAAAATCTATTTTAACTCCTCAAATTCCTTTTCCTAGGCATCTATAACACTTTCAAGTAAAAAAACGCTCCATAAATGCTTCTTTGAATCTAACCTATCCTAAAGGTGCAGATGTAGCTGTTCTTCCCTCTCAAAAGTAGTAAGTAATACTTGTGCCACTCCTGATAATTGAAGCAACATAAACTCCACATACCAGTTATCAAAACACTTAAGTCTCTGTAAATATTTTCTATTGCATCCATAAACTACTGGGGATTTACACTGCTTGATGACCCTGTAAATGTTGGTGGCTTTAACTTTGAAAACTAAGGCAAGCTCACTTCTACCCCAGTGGGCCTAGTAACTTGCTCAACAGGCTCCATACATACTAGAGCTATTGTTGTTTCTAGTTGTTGTGACTCTTTTTTACCTTGTTCTACCAATAGACCAACTATGTTCCCAATTGCTTTATGCATACCTTGCATAGTAGCTGTAACAACTCCTTTTTTTTATATCAGTGTACAAACCCATAAATTCATTACCTCTTTATTTCTAACTACTTTACTCATAATATTCAAATTAATTTAACAAGCATAATTAAGGTTTAAGATCTACCTTTAGCGTTGATGTTATTCCGAGTTCATATACACATCATTATTATCTGGGTGTTACTTGAAACATGTCAAAAGCAGGAGAGGCACCTAAACACTATGGAAAAAATACAATTAGCATTTGGATGTGGTTAGTCAAAAGAACCCGTACAAAAAGTCAAACATATATATATATATATATATATATATATATATATATATATATATATATATATATATATATATCTACGTCTTATTCATCTACATTGACCACTTTCGGGGATACAGGTGCGGGTAGCAGCACCTCCACTAGAATCTCAATCACATTCTCCACAGACACATCACATATAATCGATATCTGCCCCAAGTAGGGCAACTCGATCTATCGTACAGCAAAAACAAGAGTCATGGTGAAAATCTGCATATCTAATTATTTGACCATAACATGAAAATATAGTGAGAATTAAATCTCAATAGGTTTAACAATAAATCATACTCATCAATAATATCAGTCATCATGTTATGTTCAGCTATATAAGCTATGACAAAATTCATCAGGCCACATGAATGCACTTTATCTATGCACATGAAAATCATGCAACAATAGTATGTATGACATGCATATTTATTTCAGGATATCATGGGCATGTATAATCATTTCCAATATTAAAGGTAAGATCAACTATTTAAAAGGCCAAGCCATGTCAGGAAAATCACAGTTTTATCATATGATGGTTTTCAACTTATTCTCATATCGAGCTACCTCAGTCAGGGTAAGTATTCTATACTCTTCAGTCTAGCCTTTTCTTGCTCCATCTGACATGGCACACTTTCTCTTTCTTTTCTCATCATCATCGTCATGGTCGTGAGTAAGGCGTCCCCTACTGTTTCACCACACAGACCGCCATGTGATCGTACTCATCTCTTTTCGTTTCACATCAATACCCAAAATATGATTTCAATAACAAGTACACCCATTATGCCCACATGTCACAATTGCTTATCAAAGCATAATCATTTCAAAAATTATTTTTACAAACATAATTGTGCCAAAGTCACATACTTAGGATGGTAAAGAATTCATGCAATGGCTAGGGCATACAATATTCCTTTATTATTTTCATTTATAAGATTATTCTTCTTTCTTAAATATTATTTTATCTCTTTATTTTCTTTATTTTTGGCGTCTAGTCACTTTCCTCCTACTTAAATTATTTTCAACACATGCTCTTATTCATAAAAATAACCTCTTTTACCTGTGATCTTTATACATTATTTGTCATCCATTTTTCTCAAGGTTTTTAATACCTCTTTTTTTTCAAAATTATTATTTCTTTAAGAATTGAGGCCCAAAATGCATTCTAGACTTCTAGGCCCAGACCTCTCCTCATTTTTTGGTCCATATCTCCTTCATTTAAACTTCAAATTAAGTTATTACAGAGCCTATAGAAAGTAAGACAATATTATAGAACTCTTATGTTGAACATTTTAGCAAAATCCTAATAAATCTTAGCATTATTGCTCCCTTTATTTCATTGTTGTCTCTTCTCATGTAGGTTCTGACCTCTACTTACTAATCTGAATATATCTTACTTATATGGACTCCAAATTAAGAGATTCAAGTGTCTAATAATCCGTGAGACATATATCTACATTTTTTACATTAACTATTGCTCTTAACTCCTTACATATTTCTCCTCAAAATTCAAAAACAGAAGCTTCCCTAGTTACTCCGAATTGCAGCTTTCTTAGTCTAGCATTTCCTAAAGTTCTAGTTCCTTCTTTTATTAAGTCCTCTTCCATTTTTCTTTCTAATTTCCATCTAAACATAGGGTTTTTCATTCCTACAATTTTAATTATATTTCTTAAACTTAATTTAACATATTCTATCATCCACTTCTCAAGAAAATAGAATCAAATCATGCATCATTAAGGGTGTTTTCAACATAAGTTTCTCATGGTCTTCTTCTAGTTGTTTAAGGCCATACTTATTTTATCAACCTAACTATATTCCACCAATTTTAACCACATTCAAATATACAAAACAGCAACATAAATGACCAAAAGTTTCGCCACCCATAGCCATACCTATGCAGAAATTTCCATACCAACCTAAGCATTCAAACATCCATCACATGCAAGATCAACATGCAACATAATATAGCAACATTCATGGCCAATCATCAAAGTCCTAGGATCAAAGTCCCAAATAATGTTACAAAATTTCAATGTTCTTTCAAAAAGAATTTATTGTTAAACCTACCTACAAATCTCCTTAGCTCAATTAGTGAGTTTCCTTTTCTTGTTCTCCCTTTTTAAGGAAATGGAAAGATTCTTCCCTCCCTTGGCTTTTCTAGAAGCTTCAATAAGAGAAGGAGGGTAAGTTTTAAACCCCAAGGATAAAGAGAAAGGATGGATTCAAGTGGAGGTTATTGAGCACTTAGTCTCTTAGACTTCTTCTCCTTCTTCCTTCCTCTCTTCTCCTCTCTTTCTCTCCTTTATTTACTCTACCTTGCTTTTGTTTTTCTCCTCTCCCTCACTTGGCTAAAGCTTCTCTATGCTAAGAGTGGATTTTGCTAAAAAATTTCAAGTGGACAACCTCTCATAATCATGGGTCTCTTGCATACTTATGGGGCATTCCATAATATAATCATTAAGATCCATAAGGTTGCTTCTTGGGGTAGGAAAAATCTTGGTCTTCTTTTCCTCTTCCTTGGCCGAGATATGCACAGCAAAATGGGGGATTAGGTGTTTGAAATTATGGTGAGATGGGCTTAAGACAAGTGGCAAAATCTTCTCAAATTTTGGGATTTATTTCCCCTTTCTTTTGGTTCACTCAAAGGTTCATTATATATTCATCTTAGGTGGAAAATTTTCAGCCCTTCCTTCCCTCCTTGCTTGGCTGAAAATGCATAATAAAAGAGTGGATATTTTGCCTCAAAGCTATGTGACAAAATTCTTGCTAATGGAGCACTCATGTAATAGTTTTTCTCTAACTTGTTGGAGTTGCCAAATCTTGCCTATTGTACATTCCAGGATGAGTAATCATTGCTTACTATTACACTACTATTGCATCACATGGCTCCCATTTTTCTTCTTGGATTTGGGCTCCTTCTTGCCTCGGCCGAAAATCCAACCCAAAATGGAGGGTTTTGTCTACAATTTCATGTGTTTTGGGTTATTGGCCCAACCTCTCCATCCTATTCCAAGTTTATGTTAAGTCTCTTACTTGGGCCATCCATGTGGCTTGCCAAAAACTCATGAGGTAGGGAAAACTCTACATGAGGTGTCCATAGGTGGAGGCCCAAAAGTGTGGGGTGAGGTTTTACACTTAGGAATTTTAGTTCTTAAATTGGAAAAATTCCCCTAATCCATCTTCGTGAAATTTCAAAACCTTTACTCACTTTCAAAAATTTATTTTCCTTACCCAAGAAATTTGCCTCTATCTAGGATGTTATTTCTAATTTTGCCTCTTAGGGTTTTCTCCCTCAATATTAGAAAAATTCTCTTTTCCTACACATATGATGAAAAATTTCTAAGACCTATATTCTTTTAGATATCTATATAAAATTGCTTAATAAGTCTTTATTCTTCTCTTGTTCATTTAATTAAATATTTATGTGCCTTTATTAATAAAAGAAAAGAAGTTAGGGATGTTACAGTAGCCATCATTTCAATCAAAAGCCATCTTGATGATGGGGAGGCATTACCCTTGCCTAAAGAGCTTTTCCCTAATCACCACTCTACTCATTATGACTAGGTACATCTATGGCCCTAACAATAGAATTCTAGATGCAGGGGCAATGGATTGAGTAGATTCTTCAACTATCTGCTCACGCTTAGCAGATTGTCTAACAATAGCTCTAGTTCTTGGTAGCATCTTTACTACAAAACTAATTCAAACTTTAGAATTCTAATCAACATCAACGTATGACATATCAACAAAGAAAGACTAACTCAAATAAGCAAAGAATAATAACATCCTACCAAATCTCTTTAATAGCACCCTGAGTATAAGTATGTTTAACTCATACTTATACTCACGACCCTACTAAAGAATCCATTGCTCTATGAAAACAAGGAAACCTAAAGCTCTGATACTAACTTTGTCATGGCCCTTGTACAAAAAGGCACGGGAATGGGGGAAATCCCACCTCGTAAGCCTCACCTAATAATAGACATCAAGATAGCACCGTGGCATACAACATATAGGCCAAGACAACAACATGCATACCATGAGAATGGTTCGTAAATCATATACCATAAATCCATATACAATTGGCATTAAGATAAACAATATAGAAATCATTAATTTCTAATGCAAAAAAAAATTTTACAAATATCTAGATACACAAGGAAGCAGAGATCTTGTCTGTAGTTTATAGAGCTACCATAAAGTTCAAAACAAAAAATGTTTAAATAAAACCAAGACCCCTAAAGGAAACTTAGGCTTACCACAAGCACCTCAACTTACTATACGGCTGGAGTTGGATCTAAGTCTATATGACTATCTAAAAATGGGAAACATAAGATGGAGTAAGTATAAAACTCAGTGAATAGATAATCCTTACTATAACGGAAACAAGATGAGCAGGGCACGAGTTTTTCACAACGAAATATTTAATGCAAAGAAAATATGAAGGCCACATGTATCGTATGTTTAAAAGATCAACTACAAGAAAATTTAGTACTAAGAGGCATAAACATCAATGTTAAGATATTCTGTAAATAAATACAAACCTAATTTTTAAACCAATTACTAAAACTCAACTAAAAGATCATGCATCTAAGAAAGTTAAGAGTCTTTTTGTAGTACCTCCAAAATCTAAATCGTAGAATGTTCCTTATTATCTATAAATTATTGACAATGACCACCTAGCCTATACATCAACCTATTAACTTATATTGTTTGTTATCATTCTTGGGAAAGCATACAAGTACTTCAAGTTATTCTAAACATTTTCAAATCTCATTTTCCTATAGACAACTAGTTAGGCATGATATGCATTACTTACAACATAAAGGATCTCATGCCATAAAGAAAAGCGGTACAGTCCATAACTTATATTACATCACATTATCAGCTGTCTAAAAGGGACCTGGCACTTATCTAGGCTATCCCACATAAAAGGTACACAACCAAAGAAAATACAATCGTGATCATATGAGTCAACCTTGAGACCCCTGTTGCTTACCTCTTGCTGGAGTACCTGGAATGTGATTATGTGGACATAAAAAGTAAGATGAAAATCTCAATAGCTATCAAATTTTTCAGAAAAATAGTACACATTCTATTCCTTAAAACATCTCAAATTATTTCACTGAAACATAAGCATTGACCATACATTCATCATACAGCATCTTGGTCACACTAGGGACTCATAACATCATGGTCTACTTACCCAGTGCAGTCACATACAGCCATACCTACAAAGGGCTATGCATCTCCTATTATTGGCTAATCGTGAGGGAAATGGGCCTTACTTGGCACTCTTTTGTGCACCCCCTTAATTCCTGAGAATGCATACATAACATATCTTTAAACCATCATTCATCATAGCATAAAAGTAAGGCAACCAGTAAAATTTGATAAATTCAAGTTCATAAACTTAAAGAGGTGTTTTAAGGAAGAGCTAGCTACCTCAATTCCAGCATAATCACTTCCTTTCCAAGGCTGCCAATGTTACTACCAGCAACTAAAACTAAAACATATAAGAGTTCTTGGTTGATGCATGCATATTAGTACCTAAACTCATAAATCACTTCTGCTCCTCAAAACAAGACTATGATTTTGCTGAGGTTTGGGATTATTATTAAATATGACAAAAGTCCTCTAAAACTTCTAAAATTTTGTATAGAGGTACCTTTACATGTTTATTTTATCTCGTAATTCTATCAGCCCTTAACTCTTCCATTCAACCCCAAAACCTTCCTCCATAACTAGAACAGTGCAGATTAGTTTCAGTTCCATTGCTATTCTGTTTTGCATTCATTTGGGTTAGTGAAAATTCTTTAAAATTCATGATATTTTATATGAATCATTATAAATATGTTATATAATCACCATACGAATTTCAAGTAAAAACTAATTCATTTGACCCCTCAAATAACCCAAGATTTAAGGCTGTCTCCTTTTATGGTCTGTTCTGACTCATTTCCTGCCCTACCAAATTTCTACATTTTATTACATGCCTTAACCTACCTATAATTTTCTAAAATTTGGAGCGATCCTTAATTAGGATTCCTATAACATTTCATAAAATATTCATACGAAAATTCAACATCTAACCCCTTCAATATTTTGTCTTTCCATCAACAGTATAAGCTGTCCAGCAAATTGTCCTCAACACGGTTTTAATTGCAAAAGACCTAGTTGTAGGTTCTCAAAAATCATGAAAATTTCCAGAATTTATTATGAAAATTTTAAGACTCTTCTCACCAAAAATTATAGAATTTAAAGGCCATTAAATAAATTTACTAAGCCAATATTTTCAGGTGCAAAAAGGTTTCTATTTTCTCAACCTAACTCTTCTATGCTCTATGACCTTTACCCACTAATCAGACCTTAACTCACTCATATGGACTCTAAAGTTTGTAATTCCAGTGGCTATGTGACCGTAAGAAATGTATCTACAACTTTGATGTTAACCACAACTTCATATTCCTTATGAATTATTCCCCTAAAATAAAAAAACGAAGCTATTCTTCACCAGCCTGGATTCCAGACCCGATTCTGACCTCTCATCACTCCCTGGAGTATAACTCTCTCATTTTAAGTCTGATTGATGTGATTCCAAATGCTATGCACTAAGAAATAGGGATACAACTTCTATGCTGAAGATGCTTCCATATTTTAGACGGAAAGTCGTCCATGCAGGCCCAAAAATTAACCTAATAAACTCAAAACCGGATTTTTATAAGAAGCTAGACTTACCTTATGTAAACCTACTCTTATGGCTCTCAATTAGCAGCTTCCTTCTCTTCTTGGTTTTCTTTGCAACTCAGCCACATTTCTTGCACCAAATATGGGGTGATCAAGGCTTCAAACCTCAGTACTCACTCTCACTCTCACTGCCTTATGGTGAGGGAAGAAAACTCTCCACATTTTCTGGTTCTTTCACCACTCTCTCCCTCCTCTCTCGACCTTCTTCTTCTTCCTGGCTACTTTCTCCCCCTTCCTTCCTCCTCCTCTTCAGTTTTTTGACCACTTCCCTCTCTCATTTCTCCTGCTAGCATGAGGCAAGTCCAGGCAATTCTGCTGCTACCAAAGATGCAAGCTACTAGGCGCTAAAAGTTGCTGGAATCCCTTGGATTCTGCAGGGCAGGGAGTAGGTTTTCTGCTGCCTCTCCACGTGGGTTATTGCATGCATAACTCTATTATATTATGCTCAAAGGGTGGGTGGTTGTTTTACACGTAAGAGATACCTAGGCTACCAAAGAAAACTGCCTGCGTGATGCTCTATTTTCTGGCCTGAATTTGCTGCTGAAGGTGGTGTGTTTCTGCTTGTCTTTGTGGAGCAAAGGTGGGTGTGAAGATTCTGCCATGTGAGTGTCTTTTCTCTACTGGCTTTGGGATGTCTTTTTCTACTTGTTTGTGGTGCTGGTTCCTACTATCTAATGGAGCATGTTCTTGCTGGATTTTTGGGGCAAGGTTGGGCATGTTTTCTGCTGCATGTTGGGGCAGGTTTTCTACTGATTATTGGTGGAGCAATATGGCGTGAAGATGCTGGATGTGGGGCAAGGTTAGTTGGTGTTTTCAGCTGCCATGTGGGTGTGTTTTTGCTTGCATTCCAACTCTTGTTTCTTCTTGTATTCAAAATCTTATTTCTGCTTGTATTGCCTACGCTGCACTCATCCTTTTTAACCTACCAAGGCTGTTGTGTTTTGTTTCAATTCATGTGCATGCATGGTGGCTATATTATGATATGCATGGTTTAAATGAGGCAAGGGTATACATATATGTAAAGCTTTTGTTCTTGCATGTGAATATATATATATATATATATATATATATAATAATGTGTATGGTGGAGTTGAGAGGAAATATGTATATATATTTATATTGCATCACATAATGTTTCTTCCTTCCTTATTATGTTGCTAATCCTAAATTAGTAGCATCCTAAGGAATATATTTGTATCTTATTCCTTTAATTTATGCTCCAAAATATCTTATTTATATTACTTCTAACCATGAAATGGTACCATATTTTATGATGTCTTTATTGTCAAACAACTACACATTTTAATTCTTGTTCCTTTATGTCTTAATCTATTACTAATCCTAGATTAGTAATGCCTAAAAGGATGTATTTGTATTCTCTGTCCATCCATTATAATCCTAAGAATTTTATTTATGTGATTCAATATTAACTATGTTACCTATTTTATACTTGTCTTATAATCATATAACTAAGCATATTGATTACTTGTCATATATATTTTCTACTCATCCTTAAATTTATTTAACTTTATTAGAGGTTTAGGATGTTACACTCTTATAAGAAACAAAGAATGCATATCAACAATAGAGAAAATAAATAATTAAAATAAGTTTAGATATTTTCATATATTGAATGACTCTACATCAAAACCATCATCATTTTCCAAGTACACAGCAAGGGAAGGTTAATCACCATCAATCAAGCCAAAAGCATGTATTCTATCAAGTAAAAGCCTGTAATCCATCAGGCAATTATCTATAAAGTCCATTAAGTAAAATTATGTACAAAATATCAGGCAAAAGCCCATTACATAGAACTCGAGGTGCACTAAGGCCAGCACTCACTACTACTAGCTTGTAGTTTTTCCAATTTAGATTCCTTCATATGGGTACGATAAAGAAATAACAATGAAATTCAAAAAGGTAAATGAAGGATTATAACATTTCATGAAAATCATATCTCCACTGATCAACAATAGCTATAACAATTCCAACCTAACTTACACATTTATATCCATAGGCCTATATAAGTGCCTCGTACAATTATTTATCAATCCATGTGAAAAAATAAAACATCATCATGACTCAACACAATTTTGGGTACTCTTAATTAGTTTCAATTAATATCATGGAGAAATAAAGCATATACAATGCTTGTCCTATATTCCTAAGTTTTATACTATGAGTCATACTTTGAAATACTTGTTCAAAATAAAAATAAGTTTCATGTTAGTAATACAGTCTCATAAGTATTTTCGATGAAATGCCAATCGAATTATTGGTTTTCAAATGGATTCAATCTTTCACAAAAATAGTAATATGTATATTATTAAAAGAACAAATAATACTTATGTTATAGTAGGTGTTATCTACTTATCTACTCATGATATTAGGATTTAAAGGTAGTTGAACCCCCTTTTATCACTTTCGTAGATCAATGGCCGAATTGTTTTTGGAAGTTGGCTTCCAATATCCCCAAACCTAGAAAAATAACTTTGGAAAGTCAATTTCAAACAAAAAATCATGAAATCTCTATTCATGCTAGTCAAAAACACTATTCACAGTTGTTGGAAAATTATCCTATAGTCTTAAACTCCTATATTTATCACACTATTCGTTTCTATGGCTATTTATAGCAAAACAATTTCAAAAATAGGAGCTTCCAAGCATTCCCATGGAAAACTCACCACGAAGCTACTGTTCACAAATCTCTAGCAAGATTATGGTGACTTTCTAGCATAACCAACCATTGAGTTTTGAAGCTCTCTGTACCACTAGTCCAATGGTCTAAACGGTTCGTCAATAAGAGGCCTATAACTCAATATATGAGGGTTAGAAGTTAGAAGGAAAAAGAAATTATGGTGGGAGTGTTGGTGCTATTGGATGGGCATCCCCACCTACCCGCGCACTACGGCACCCAGCATGCATGTGGCACGTTGTCCCCAGGGTTGGCAGCACCCTTTTCAACATTAATGTACTTATATTTTTCCTCCTTTCACCATGAATTTGGCATAAGTTTCCAAAACTTCCAATATGAAAGCTGTACCCCTATGTACAAAAGAGTTAGCAAAGTTCCAAACCACACTAAACATCTATTTTACGATTTTTACCCCTTATCACTCTTAATTTAGTAGAACCAGCAAAAGTGCCCAACATAAAAGTTGTAGCTATATATCTTAGCATGCTACAGAATTTGGAATAACATTAATTAGAATTCATATATGGGAGTTATACACAAAATTATGAAGAAAGCCCTGAATTGCTTTAAAACTTCACAATTTTCTCAACCTTTTCACTCAAATGTTTTGTAGCTAGTCTCTAAAGGTCCCATTTCCTTCTTTAATCATGTCATAGGGTTACTAGAAGTATCTTTTCACCATCATGGACACATTAACGAAGTATTAAAGAATAAAATATAAGATGTCGTATCTATACTAGTAAACAACAAACATAGACAATTGTATTGAGGGTCATTATATTGACATTAAAAAAGGAACTAAAATAAGTATAAAAGCAAAGAAAAAAAGGGGCATAAAGATAAACTAAGTCAAAGGGGAATGGCTATGACTTAAGTTGTGTAATAAAGAGAAATAGGGTAATTAGATATCTATGTGCACAAGATTGAGTTGAAATAAGTGCACAATTGCAAAAGAACTAGTTGAATTAAAATGTATTAATTTGAAGTATAAATATACCATTTGAAGTGTGGGGAGCTATAAGCCTAAACTATATTGTTAATTATTAAGACTAAAGGAGGAACACTTAGCAAGATTAAGGGAATGAGCTTGATGACTTCCTTAGCTAAATTAAGTATAAAATAAAAATGGATACTCTTACAACCATTATTCCATAGCATTAATTTTACAATTTCTTGCATAAGCATTATGGCATGAATAATGTATGTGCCTTGCATTGATATATGCTAGATAAATGCTTTGAGATATTGAGATGAATTATTAATGCTACATGTTATCAATGATAAGTATGGATCATATGTGCCTATGTTGCTTTATAATGGCTAAGAAAATGATGTCATGCATATGGCTGATTATGATAGTGGCAAAAATAAAGAATGCATATCTACAATAAAGAAAGTAATTAATTTAAATAAGTTTCAAGATTTTCAAAAATTGGCGGACTCTACATCAGAACCATCAATCATTTCCCAAGCACATAGCAAGGGAAGGGGTAATCACCATCTATCATATTGAAAGCCTGTACAATCCATCAGGATAAAGTCTGCATAATCTATCAGGCAAAAGCCTGCATAATCCATTAGGCAAAAGATTGTTACATAAAGTTCTAGGTGCACCAGGGCTAGCCCTCACTGCTGCTAACTTGCAATGTTTCTGACTTAATTTCCTCCATAGGATTCGACAAAGAAAACATTAATGAAGTGTAAAAAGGTAAATAAAAGTTCATAATATTTCATGAAAAACATGTCTCCATTTATCAATGCTAGTTATCAACCATTCAACATCATTAACACATTTTTATCTGTAAGCCCATACATGTGCCTAGTACTATCATCCATCAATCCAAATGAACTTAGAACATCATCACAATCCAACACAAATTTAGGTATTCTCAATCAATTTTAATCAATATCAATGGAGAGTCTAAAATGTATATGACACTTGTTGTAACAACTCCATTTTTTTTACATACAAACAGATATATAATTTTCTTTTTAAATCCCATGAAGTCATTATCTCTTTATTTTTAACTTTTTAACTCATAATAAAATTTGATTAAATTAACCAAGTATAATTAAGGTTTATAATATAGCAATAATACTGATACAAATCTGGGTTCATATACACATCATTAATTAAAAACATCCGTACAAAAATCAAACATATATATGTACACATCTTATTCATCCCTATTGACCAATTCTGGGGATACGGTTGTGGGTGGTTGCACCTTCACCGAGATCTTAGCCAACTCGACCCAACATACACTAAAATTCGGACATAGAAAATATTTGCATATTTAGTCTTCTGAACATGATATAGAAATATAGTGAGAATTAAATCCCAGTAGATTCAACAATAATTCATAATTATCATCAATATAACTCATCATGTCATGTTCATCTGTATAAGCTACGATAATTACCTTAGTTCACACTAATGCACTTTATCTTTGTACATGAAAATGATACAGTAATAACATGGATGGCATGAAAAACTATTTTCAGAATATCATATGATGGCTATCAACTTATTTTCATATCAAGCTACCCCGGTCAAGGTGAGTACTTTCTACTATCTGAAATGGACTTTTCTCGTTCCGTCTGACATAGCACACTTTCTCTTTCTTTTCTCATTAACATAATCATAGCCGTTGGTAGGGGGTCCCTTATTGGTGCACCACACGGACCGCCATGTGACCATACTCATCTCTTTTCTTTTCTTTTATTTTTACATTAATAGCCAAAAATATGATTTCAATAACAAGTATGTTCATTATGCTCATATGCCATAATTTAACATCAAAGCATAATCATTATAAAAAAATTATTGGAAAAATGCAATCATGCCATAAATATAATCATTTTCAAATATCACTTTAAAATATTTACAAGTCAAAATTATACACTTAAGATGGTAAGGAGTTCACGCAATGGCAATGGCTATGGCATACACTAGTCATTTATTATTTTCATTTATAAGATTCTTCTTCTTCTTTAAATATTACTTTTATCTTTTCATTTTCTTTAAGCTTAGCCTCTAGTCACTTTCCTTATATCATTTCCATCACATGTTCTTACAAATTTAATACGGCATTTTTCTTCAATTTGATTTCTATTATTATCCTATAGTTAATGAGGTTCATTAAGGGTAGAAAAATGTTGAAAATAAGTTTTATCAGCTTCCAACACGGCCTATATGCATCATGTAACACAGCTTGGCCATTTCTTGTAAAACAACCATGCTTTAGGCTTCAAAATGTCATTTCAAGCATCGAACATGCCTTGCCGTGTCTTGGAACACGGCCATGCTCCATGTTGTGTTATTCCCTTATGCAGGTTTTGTCCTGCCAGACCGTCTATCACTAATAAGAATATAACTCCCTCATTTGAACTCTGAAATAGGTGATCTTGGTGTCTATTTCAAGATAACACAATTATCTAAAACTGTTATGTTGAATAGTGTAGCGAAATATTAAAGAATATTGGTGATATTACTCCATCAAGTTAAATGTTGTTTCTTCTCGGGTAGGTTCTGACCTATACTTACTAATATGACCATATCTCCCTCATATAAACTCCAACTTGAGTAATTCCAGTGATTAAATTTCCGTGAGACATATATCTATAATTTTTATGTTAACTAGTTATTTTAATTTGTAACGCCCCCAATTTACGTTACGTAAAATAAATATTTTTTTTCTACAATTATTATTATTTCTGCAATCAGATATTTTTCATAAAGATACATAATTAAATTTTTTATCATGGGAACATATACATATAGGATCTCTCATGTATACACAATATACAGACCAAGTCTATAAACATCAAAGTACAACAGAAACGGGGATCCTGCCTGTAGCGTTCAGAGCACACTCTAGAATACAAACACAATATAATTCAAAGATCGTGAGTCTTGGAAGCAACGTAGACTCACCCAGAGAATATATCACTTATCTACCGAATCAGACTCTAATATTCTTATCTGAAAAATGTGGAAATATCATGTAGTGAGTTTGACAACTCAGTGAGCAAATAATTCCTCCTATGACATCTTAGGTTAGCATATGGGTGTACTTATATTTTAAAATATGTCACATAGAAAATACAGTTCAGAAGTACATTCATATGGGACCCGTATTTCAAATATTCTCAAATCAAAGGATATTCAGATATCCAAAACCATTTGCACTATGTTATGATCATTAAACAAATGTTGTTATACTTAACTGTATAAGCTATAGTAAAATATTATGATTTGAAGGTAAAATCATTACTTTTAATGCACCTGCCTCACTCAGCAATCTGGTCAACGCAATGAAAATATAACTCATTTTCTATACGCATAGTGACCTCGACCCCAATCACAATAAGTGATCAGGGAATGTGAGTACATCACCCTCCTACCCCCTCACATTACCACTGTCACCCGATTGGAGCGGCCCTCCCCCGGCTCACTCTAGCTAATAGGGTGTCCCCTATTCGGTACCGTCACTAGCCATACAACCAGCCGATATTCATCAATACATATAAATACATGAAAAATGATCAAGCAACTCGCCACGAGCTTTATACTTGTCATATTTATCAAGCAACTTTCCATGAGCTTTACACTTGCCATTCAATATCATTTATAATATGACATGCATCCCTTTCACAAGTATATAGCTTTACAAATTAATGCATCGTGCACATAATATTCACTTTATCAAATAATACAAATTAATGCATCGTGCACAAAATATTCACTTTATCAAATAATGATAAATACATTTAGAACCACATATTCAATGAGTTTCAAAATTCATTTCTAAAACCATACTCTTCTTGAACTATGTGCTAATTTGTAAATATAACAGATATTTTAACACATTTAATAAACTTATAATAGCATAAATAATTTATAAAAAGAAACAATAATACATTTAAAGTTCAAGAAGAACATGGGGCAAATCATAGAAAGAATTATCTACTCACAGGATAGGGCTCCTGGTTGGACAGCCTTAAAAATGTATTTTTTCCAAGCTGAATTTGACCAATTAGACCTCAAAAACGTGTCCAGAGGGTCCAAAGACTTAGAAAATGACTCCGGAAGCTTTTTCACTATTCACCGTCAGAAAATACTATTCACTCGCGCAGAAATCACTATTCACGACAAACAAAAAGTTGTCAAATAGCTGAAAATTTTCATATCCTAAGGTTTATCTAACTCCTGAATCTATCTACGCTGTCAGAATTTCAATTAAAGGTCTCTAATTAAGAGTTAGAATTTAACTTTTTCTGAGATTTTCTACTTCAGATCTACGGCAATTCAACGGCTGATTTGAAAAATTGATCGGTCAAAACCGTAGTATTCTTCGCCCTGAATCCAGTAGCACCTTCAGTTTTGAGATCAGAAGCCAATAGGCACTCCAGATCTAAAGAAAAAGTTGAAAGTTACTATTTATTTACTATTCACTCACTATTCATCCGTTTTTTTTCGTTTTGCAGGCATCCGCCCTCCGTCCTCCCCCTTCCCCTTTTTATTTTTATTATATTTAATAATAATAATTATTATTTAATAATTATTATTATTATTTAATAATTGAATAATAAGATTTTCTTTATATAAATTCATATAAATTTCGTTTTTCATCCTAAAATATCCCAAAAATTTCTAAAAATTTACATTCTCATAAACATTTAGTTAAACTCTTAAATCATGATTTTTGTTGATAAAAATCATAATAAAACAAATCTCAAAATAAATATCTTTATACATATTAAAAGAAAGAATATTTCTAAAATACAACAAAAATTCATTAAAGACTAATATAATTATTTCAAGCAAAACAATAATTATTTTGATTAAAAATAGATTTACTTTTAGCAGAACATAATCATTTCTAAACAAATAAAAATATATTTGTTTATAACAAAACATTATTATTTAAAAATAAAAATTATGGGATGTTACATTCTTCCCCCCTAAAGAAATTCGGTCCCCGAATTTCAGCCCATCCTACCACATGTAGGGAATAAAATCAAGGTATAATTCGGAGTTACCAACCTTATTATGTAGTCAACAACTGATAATTTCTAGCATTCAACATGCATGATTCCTTTAGACTTTTGGCCTGTATTGAATTATTTGTATTCATTTTCTAATCAATTTCACTTTATATCCTTAAGCTCACATAGATATATCTATGGGTCGATATTAGAAAATACACATATAAAAGAACAAATTCACATCCATATTGGGGTAATTATCTTTTCTTATTTCTGACTTCTATCAAATCATCTTTGATTCTTACATGTCAACATCATCCCATGGATAGCATCATTTGAATCTATCATCTATTTTTCTCCTAAAATCCATTAATCAATATGTTAAACATATGTAGCAATAAATCCACCAATCCTTTTTAACGTTTATGTACCATTGGCACATGTCTAACAATTCTAACTTACCTCATCACAGTAACTCTATACCCTCTTATTAACACCAATAAATTCATTATCAAAAATTTCAAGCCTTTCTCTATCATATCCAAAAGCACCTCATTCTAACTTATGTCAATCCCATTTAATTCACCCAATCATTTCAAGAAGATTTTTTTTTTCAACAATTACTCATACATGAATTCTCAATTTCAACATAATTCGCATCCTGGATACTAGACTCAATTTAGTATAATATAAACCTTTAACACAAATATCTTAATCACTTACATTATTTTCAGACAGGATTCTTATAGTATTCTCTATATTTTCAAATCAAGAGTTCAAAGATTAATTTAAATCCTACTTCCTATATTTTATTCCTCAAGAACTTCAACACCACTAATTCTCTTGATTATATTCGTCAAAATACCATAAGATCATCATCTGTCCACTCCTTTCAAAATCTCTATTACTTTAACCTACTAACCAATTGGACACCATAATAACTGAGTTTCAAATAAAAGAAATTAACTTTCCTTATAATATGGAAAAATAATCTTACATTTAATACCAAATATTAATGTAGAATAATGCAACAGAAAATGTGGAATACTTAATAGAGCATGGTGCCAAAATAGGAAGTTAGAAATTTGGACAAAACATTGAAATAAAATTAAAATCGGTGGTCGTAAATCTTAAAAATCTGTAAACAAAAATCTAGCTGTTATATTGGCAAAAATTGATAGCCGCAAGGTTTGAATATATATGCCAAAATCTACTTCAAATCTGTTGGTATTCGGTGGAAAAATAGCATATAAAAAAACATTAATGAGCTTATAAAAGTTTGTGAAAATCAAATAATATGTAGTTAACTAGTAGGATGCAGTTGATTGCTTCAAAGTAGATGTAATCAATCAACTGTAAAATAACTAGTCCAAATTAAAATTTCTCAAAATAGTTAGTCGACTTAATAATACTGATAATCGACTGGCAAGAATATTGGGAAAACAAAATAAATTATTTGATTGTCCCTCTTCAACAACTAACTTGTTTGCATTTTAATTTTTTTTTTTACAATTACGCCTATCACTTACAACTTTCCTACAAGAATCAAGACATCAATGTTTCATCAAGAACAACAAGAAAAAAATAAATTTCTGGTGATATCTTAACCTTATTCTCTTTATATGTCTAATATGAGCGACTATCATAACTACTGTACTTATATATGCTTGCCGTCATTTTTGAAAATTTCACCTTCAATTTAGCTAATATCCACCAATCACTCACATACTATTCTAATTATTCCCGGCCTATTCACATAGCTATCATAAGTATGCCATTCTCTGAGTTCTATAAATGCAAACATTAATTTCTTTACTTTCATACTTCAAGTTAAGGTGTGTGCAGCTTTGGAGGGAATTGCATTTCGTCAATTTTGAAATATTTGTCTATTTTGTGGTTCCAGTCCTGGAAAAGATGGAGAGTATGTGAAAACGGCACAAAACCTAGGTATGGTACTGGCCAGGAGAAAAATTCATTTAGTCTATGGTGGAGGAAACCATGGATTAATGGGGTGTGTGTCTATAGCTGCTCATGTAGAAGGATGTCAAGTTCTAGGTATTATTCCTACAGCTCTAGCTACATCTAACATCGTAGGAAAGATAATTAAGGAAGAGTTTAGGGTAGCTTCCATGCATGAGCGCATGGCTAGAATGATGAGCAATGCTGATGCCTTCATTACCTTACCAGGGGGTTTTGGTACTTTAGAAGAAGTTTTCAAATAGTTTCTTAGGCACAAATGAATATGTATCACAAACCGATAGGTTTGTTAAATGTTAACCACTTCGTTGATGGTCTGTTGTCTTTCCTTGATCATGTTGTGGAACAAAGGTTCATCTCACACTCAAAACGATGAATTCTCATCTCGGCTTCAAATGTTAAGGAGTTGATTGATGCTTTACAAGCATATGTTCATGTACCTTATCCAAGTATGGCTCAAATAGAATGGATGGCAAACAACTGCAAGAAGCGCAAATTGGATTTTGATCTTCATCTTTAGATGTAGTAAAACGTAGCTATTATTGTACCACTTTTACTTTCTTAGAGTCTATTTGGATACCATCTTTACCAACCATACTCCCTTAGAGTTGGTAAAACTATCTTTGAATGTTGCTTATGATCCTCTGAACTTTTGAAATATTCTAGTATATCATCAATAAATATAATAACAAGTTGATCTAGGGATGACCTAATTACTATTCATTAAATCTATGAATGCAGCTAGGATATTTGTCAAACTAAATAACATAACCAAAGACTCATAATGCCCATAATGAGTTCTAAAAGAAAATTTTTATACATCCTCTTCTCTTATCCTCAATTAATGTTACTCATATCTCAAATCAATTTTTAAAAAATATTGAGCACCTTGTAACTGATCAAACAGATCATCTATACGAGGTAATGAGTATTTATTCCACACTGTCACCTTATTCAACTGTCTACAATTTATGCATAGTCATAGTGATCCATCTTTCTTTATCATAATGCTTATACATAATATTATTGAAAACCAAATTGTCCTCGAATTCTTTATATCAACAAAATATATCATTAAAAATAGTATCTTCATAGATTCTCTACTCTCAAATTCAATCCACTCCACAACTTACCAAATTTATTTATATACATAGGTTCCAACTCATCCATCCGAAAAAAAAAATTATATGTATTTTCAAAACACTCACTTTATTACAAAATGTTATCTTGGAGTTAACAATCTCGATCACATCATAACCCACTATCAATATTATATTAGCCATTTGTCATATTGTTTCACATAAGCAAATCAAATAATCAAATCAAACCTTCTTGACATCCAAACAAGTCATTACCTTTGTGTTCGAATAGAATTTTCTTATTTTCAGCTAATTTCCCAAGAGGGTTCTCTTTATCACTTTTCATCAAAACAAGTTCAAAAGCTGAACTAGTAGTCCACACACAAAAGGTACCATCTGGGACATACGCATAGATGTTTAAACATTGCTTACCTAAGGATAAAAGTCAGAAAAAGAAGAGGATAATACCCTATAGAATTCCACAATAGCACCATGAGTATAAATATGTCTGCAGTTACACACCTATATTCAAAGTCCAACTACAGAATTCTTTGTTCTGTTAGCCACAGGGAAAACTAATGCTCTGATACCAACTTGTAACGCCCCCAATTTACCTCACGTAAAATAAATATTTTTTTTCTACAATTATTATTATTTTCGAAATCAGATATTTTCCATAGAGATACATAATTCAATTCTTTATCATGGGACAGATACATATAAGATATCTCATGTATACACAATATACAGACCAAACCTATAAACATCAAAGTACAACAGAAACGGGGATCTTGCCTGTAGCGTTCAGAGCACACTCTAGAATACAAACACAATATAATTCAAAGATCGTGAATCTTGGAAGCAACGTAGACTCACCCAGAGAATATATCACTTATCTGTCGAATCAGACTCTGATATTCTTATTTGAAAAATGTGGAAATATCATGTAGTGAGTTTGACAACTCAGTGAGCAAATAATTCCTCCTATGACCTCTTAGGTCAGCATATGAATGTATTTATATTTTAAAATATGTCACATAAAAAATACAGTTCAGAAGTACATTCATATGGGACCCGTATTTCAACTATTCTCAAATCAAAGGATATTCAGATATCCAAAACCATTTGCACTATGTTATGATCATTAAACAAATGTTGTTATGCTCAGTTGTATAAGCTATAGTAAAATATTATGATTTGAAGGTAAAATCATGACTTTTAATGCACCTGCCTCACTCGGCAATCTGGTCAACGCAATGAAAATATAACTCATTTGCTATACGCATAGTGACCTCAACCCTAGTCATAATAAGTGATCAGGGAATGTGAGTACATCACCCTCCTGCCCCCTCACATTACCACTTTCACCCAGTTGGAGCAGCCCTGCCCCGGTTCACTCTGGCTAATAGGGCGTCCCCTGTTCGATACCATCACAAGCCATACAACCAGCCGATATTCATCATTACATATAAATACATGTAAAATTATCAAGCAACTCGCCATGAGCCTTACGCTTGTCGTATTTATCTAGCAACTCGCCATGAGCTTTACGCTTGCCATTCAATCTCATTTATAATATGACATACATCATTTTCACAAGTATATAGCTTTACAAATTAATACATCGTGCACATAATATTCATTTTATCAAATAATGATAAATACATTTAGAACTACATTTTCAATGAGTTCCAAAATTTATTTCTAAAACCATACTCTTCTTGAACTATGTGCCAGTTCGTAAGTATAACAGATATTTTAACACATTTAATAAACTTATAATAGCATAAATAATTTATAAAAAGAAACAAAAATACATTTATAGTTCAAAAAGAGCATGGACAAGTCATAGAAAGAATTATCTACTCATAGGGTAGAGCTCCTGGTTGGGCAGCCCTAAAAATATATTTTTTCCAAGCTGAATTTAACCAATTCGACCTCAAAAACGTGTCCAGAGGGTCCAAAGACTTAGAAAATGACTCCGGGAGCTTGGTCACTATTCACTATCGAATAATACTATTCATCCACCGAAAATCACTATTTACGACGAACAAAAAGTTGTTAGATAGCTGAAAAATTTCATATCCTAAGGCTTATCTAACTCCTGAATCTATCTACGGTGTCAGAATTTTAATTAGAGGTCTCTAATTAAGAGTTTTAGAATTTACCTTTTTCTAAGATTTTCTACTTCAGATCTACGGCAATTCAACGGCTGATTTGAAAAATTGATCAGTCAAAACTGTAGTATTCTTCATCCTGAATCTAGTAGCACCTTCAGTTTTGAGATCGGAAGCCAATAGGTACTCCAAATCTAGAAAAAAAAAGTTGAAGGTTACTATTTATTTACTATTCACTCACTATTCATCCGTTTTTTTTGTTTTGCAGACATCTTCCCTCTGTCCTCCCCCTTCCCCTTTTTATTTTTATTATATTTAATAATTATTATTATTATTATTTAATAATTAAATAATAAGATTTTCTTTATATAAATTCATATAAATTTCGTTTTTCATCCTAAAATATCCCAAAAATTTCTAAAAATTTACATTCTCATAAACCTTTAGTTAAACTCTTAAATCATGATTTTTCTTTATAAAAATCATAATAAAAAAATCTCAAAATAAATATCTTTATACATATTAAAAGAAAGAATATTTCTAAAAATACAACAAGAATTCATTAAAGACCAATATAATGATTTGAAGCAAAACAATAATTATTTTAATTAAAAATAGATTTACTTTTAGCAGAACATAATCATTTTTAAACAAATAAAAATATATTTGTTTATAACAAAACATTATTATTTAAAAATAAAAATTATGGGATGTTACATAATTCCTATAAAAAGTTTTCAAAAATTCAAACAAAGAAGCTTTCCAAACAAATTCTTCCATGGTTAATCATTTTCTGATGACTACTCACTAATCTGACCATATCTACCTCGTATGGTGTAACAACTCCATTTATGTAAATGTAACAATTTTTTTTATATTTATAAAATTCCATGAAGTTATTACTACTTTAATTCTAACTACTTAACTCGTAATAATAATCACTTTAACCAAGCATAATTGTTTTTAACAGTGATACAATACTGAGTTTCCATACACACCATTATTTTACAAACTACACACCATTATTTTATAAACATTTTTACAATGATACATATTAGCTCTAATCTTCTATGTCGACTACTTCCGGGGACACTGGTGCGGGTGGCACGTCCACCGGAATCTCAGTCACATCTACGACAGATACATCTGATATAGTTGATAGTTACCCAAGGTAGGGCACCTCGATCCAACGTACGGTAATAATAAGTGTCATAGAGAAAATCTGCATATTATTCTTCTGAACATGATATGGAAATATAGTGAGAATTAAATCCCAGTAAGTTCAACAATAAATTATAATTTACCATCAATATAGTTCATCATGTCATGTTCAGTTGTATAAACTACATAAAATATCTTTGATCACATGAATGCATTATATCTATGCACATAAGAATCATACAGTAATGATATGTATGACAGGATTAACTATTTTCAGAATATCATATGATGGCTATCAATTTATTCTCATATCAAGCTACACCGGTCAGGGTAAGTATTTTCTACTCTCCGGTACGGGCTTTTCTCACTCCGTCCGACATGGCTCACTTTCTCTTTCTTTTCTCATTAACATGATCATAACCGTTGGTAGGGCGTCCCCTACTGGTGCACCACACGGATTGCCATGTGACCGTGCTCATTTCTTTTCTTTTCACAATGATAGCCAAAAATATGCTTTCAATAACAAGTATGTTCATCAAAATATAACTATTACCAAAAATCATTGGTAATCATGCCATGAACATAACCATTTCAAATATCACTTTATAAAATATTTTCATATCAAAATTTCACACTTAAGATAGTAAGAAGTTCATACAATGGCAATGGCTATGGCTATACTAGTCATTTATTATTTTCATTTATAAGATTCATCTTCTTTTTTAAATATTAATTTTATTTCTTTATTTTTTTGATGCAGGTTTTCATCCTATCTAACATTCTCTTACTAATCGGAGCATAACTCCCTCAATTTAACTCTGATGTAGGTGATCTTGGTGTCAATTTCAAGATAAAACAATTATCTAAAATTAGTATGTTGAATATTGTAGCGAAATATTAAGACATCAAGGTGATATTACTCCCTAAATGTACAGGTTATTTCTTTTCGGATAGGTTCTGACCTTTATCTACTAATATGTCAATATCTCCCTCATAAGAAGTCCAAATTAAGTGATTCCAGGGGCTAAAGATCTGTGACACAAATATATATAATTCATATGTTAACTATTTATTTCAATTCCTTACAGAATGTTCCCAGAAATTAAAATACCGAGGCTATCATAACATATTCTTCCCTAATTAACCTTTTTCTGACCATTGCTTACTAATCGGAACATATCTACCTCATATGGACTCCAAATTGAATGATTCCAGTGGCTAAATATTTGTGACACACATAGATACAATACTTATGTTAACCATTTATTTTAATTCTGTATAGATAATTTCCAGAAATTAAAATACAGAAGCTTAAAATTTTGCCACCCATAGCCATACCTATGCAGAACTTTCTATACCGGCCTAAGTATTCAAACATACATCACATGCAAGATCAATATGTAACATGACATAGCAACATCCATGACCAATCATCACAGTTCTAAGATCAAAATGTCATATAAATATTATAAGTTTCAAAAGTTTTCTTCAAAAAGAAATATTGTTAAACTTACCTAAGAATCTCCCTAGCTTACTTAGTGAATTGGTTTTCTTGTTTCCTCTTGAAAGAAGTAGCAAGATTCCTTCCTTCCCTTAGCTTTTCTAACAGCTTAGGTAAGAGAAGGAGGGTGAATTTTTGAACCTCAAGGATGAAGAAGAAAAAAATGGACTCAAGTGGAGATTGGGATAACTTACCTTGAGTACTTAGCCTTCTAAACTTCTCCTTCTTCTTCCTTCCTTTCTTCTCCTCTCTTTCTCTCCTTTCCTCACTCTACCTTGCTTCTATTTCTCTCTCTTCCTCACTTGGACAAAATTAAAATGTTGTAAGGGTGGGTTTTCTTATATAGACCACTAAATAATTCACCTTTCATGATCATAGGTCTACTTTATCACAATTAGGATACACTTTGTTGAATTTTTGGAAAACAAACAACTTATGTTCTTGTCTTCCTCTTCCTTAGTCAAGATATGCATAGGAAAAGGAGATTTGTATTTTAAAAATTATGATGATATGTTCTTAAGATAAGGGACAAGGTCCCTTTGATTTAGGGATTCATTTCCATTTTCTTTTGTCTTAAACAAGTATGGTAGGTTTTCCTTTTTAGGTGGCAAATTTCTAGCCCTTGAATCTCCGTTATTTGGTTGATATTATTTGTGTGGGATATGAATGTTTTGTCCTAATGCCATGTATTATCGTACCACGTGCTAGAATTATGAGTGTAGGATATAGATGTTTTTGTCCTAAAGCCTTGTATTATCATGCCACTTGCCAAAATTATGAATGTAGAATCACACCACTTGCTAAATTTTTGTCTTAATGCCATGTAACCTAATCTTTATTATTATTACATTATTATATCATCACCTAATTTATTTTATTTTATTTTATTTTTCCTCTTGGATTTGAGCTCATTTCTACCCATTATAGGCTTATTCCTACTCATTTTCTTTGCTTTGTATAAAATTCTACCTTTCTTGGAGGGCTTGGTCTCATTTTCATAATTTTTGGGCTATTGGTCCAATTACTATATCCTAGTCTAAGTCTATGTTTTATTTCTTGCTTAGGTTATTCAATGGGCTTGCTAGAAACTTATGTGAAGTGGAAAACTCTATATGAAGTGTCCATAGGTAAAAGCCCAATGTATGGGTAAAGATTTTAAACTTAGTAACTCTAGTTCTTGAATTAGAAAAAATTACCCTAATCCAATGTTCTTGAAATTTTAAGACCTTTACTTGTTTCTAAAAATTTATCTTCCTTATCCAAGAATTTTGCATCTCTTTAGTATATTATTTCTAATTTCTTTCCTATTAGGTTTTCCCTCTTTATTTGTTCTTAATGTTAGAAACATTTTCTATGCATATACATAAGGTGACGAATATCTAAGGATTATATTTCCTTAGATATCTAAAATATTGTCTAATAAATTTTATTTCCTTAATTAAATATTTTTTGTACTTTTATCAATAAAAGAAACGAAATTAGGGATGTTACATATGGACTCTAAATTGAGTTATTCCAGTGGCTAAAACTCTGTGAGACATATATCTATATTTTTCTTGTTAATAATTTCTTTTAATTCCTAACCAATTCTTCCTAGAATTTGAAAAACATAAACTTCTCTGGTTACTCCGAGTTTCCTAACCAAACATTTTCTAAGCTTTTAGTTCATTATTTTATTATGTCCTCTTCCATTTTCTTCCAAATATACATCTAATCATATTCCATTAATTTTTCACCACATTTAAATATACAAAATAGAAGTATAAAAATCTTAAAATTCAGCCACCCATAGCCATATCTATGCAGAAATTTTCATACCAACCTAAGTATTCAAACATACATCACATGCAAGACCAACATGTAACATGATAAAGTAACATCCATTGCCAATCATCAAGGTAAAAAATATAGTAAATTTTATCAAAGTCCTAGGATCAAAATCCCATATAAATTTTTCTACTTTTAAAGCTTTTCTAAAAAAAATATTGTTAAACCTACCTAAAGATCTCCTAGCTCACTTAGTGAATTCTTTTTCTTGTTTCCTCTTAAAGGAAGTAGCAAGATTCCTCCCTTCCCTTAGCAACAGCTTAAATAAGGGAATGAAGGTGAGTTTTTAAACCCCAAAGATGAAGATAAAAGATGGATTCAAGTGGAGATTAAGCTAACTTACCTTGAATAGTTAGTCTTTAAGGCTTCTCTTTCTTCTTCCTTCCTCTCTTTCTCTCATTTCCTCACTCTACCTTGCTTTTATTTTTTCTCTCCCTTACTTGGACGAAATTCTAATGTTATAGGGGTGGTTCTTGCTTAAATAAACTGTCAAGTGGTTCTTCTTTCATAATCATGGGTCTAACTTATCACAATTAGGATGCACTTGGTTGCTTTTTAAGGAAAGACAACTCATGTTCTTGTCTTCCTCTCCCTTAGTCAAGATATGCATAGCAAAAGAATATTTGTATTTTGAAAATCATGATAAAATATTTTTAAGATAAGGGATAAGGTCCCTTTGATTTAGGGATTCTTTTCTTTTTCTTTTGTCTCACACAAGTATGATAGGTTTGCCTTTCTAAGTGGAAAGTTTCTAGCCCTTGAATCTTCCTTGCTTTGTTGAAATTATTTGTGTAGGATATGAATATTTTGTCCTAATGCCATGTATTATTATACAACTTGCTAAAATTATGAGTTTAGGATATAGATGTTTTGTCCTAATTCCATGTATTATTATACCACTTGCTAAATTTATGAATATAGGATATAGATATTATCACACCACTTGCTGAATTTTTATCTTAATGCTATGTGACCTAATCTTTATTATTATTACACTATTATTTCATCACATGATTTATTTTATTTTATTTTTCCTCTTGGATTTGGGCTCATTCTTACCCATTTCCTTTGCTTTGGATAAAATTCTACCTTTTTTGGAGAGTTTAGTCACATTTTCATAATTTTTGGGTTATCAGTCCAACTTCTATATCTTAGTCCAAGTCTATGTTTTATTTCTTGCTTGGGCTATGCAATGGGCTTGCTAGAAACTTATGTGAAGTGGAAAATTTCTATATGAAGTGTCCATAGGTGAAAGCCCAATTTATGGGTGGAGATATTAAACTTAGAAATTTCTAACTCTTCAATTAGGAAAATTACCCTAATCCAATCTTCTTAAAATTTTAAGACCTTTACTACTTCACAAAAAAAAATTATTTTCCTTACCAAAGAATTTTGCCTCTCTTTAGTATGTTATTTCTAATTTTTCCTATTAGGTTTTCTCTCTTTACTTATTCCCTTAATGTTAGAAACATTTTCTATACATATACATAAGGTGAAAAATTTCTAAGGATTATATTTCCTTAGATATCTAAAAATTGTCTAATAAATTTTATTTTTTTAATTAAATATTTATGTACCTTTATTAATAAAAGAAACGAAATTCGGGATGTTACACTTGTCCTGTATTCCTAAGGTTATCCTAGGAGCCATAACATAGGAATAACTACAAGATAGCGATAAAGTCTCACAAGTACTTTTAAATGAACTATCAGTCAAATTGTTGGTTTTCAAGTGAAATCAATATTTCACAAAATAAGGCTAGGGACTTTATTAGAAGGAAGACTAAAATAAATTTATAATAAGTATTATCCACTCACAACACTAGGGATTCAAGGTAGTTAAACCCTGTTCAAACAATTCCAAAGCTCAACGGTTGAATCGATGTTGAACTTGGTCATACGATATCTCAACACCTAGAAAAATAATTTTACAAAGTCAATTTCTAACAAAAATTATGAAATCACTATTCATTTCGACCGGAAGTAGTATTCACGGTGGCCGAAAAATCATCCTATGAGCTCAAACTCCCATATTTGTCATACTATCCATTTATAAAGCTATTTATAGCAAGAAATTTCAAAAATAGGAGTTTCCAAGCATACCATTGTAAACTTACCATGAAACTACTGTTCCCAATTCTCTGGTGACTTTCCAATGAACCCAATTAGTGGGTTTTGAAGCTCTCTTCACCATGAGTCTAAGGGTCCAAACCGTTCATCAATCGGAGTCTTATAGCTTAAGATATGAGGATTTAAAGTTGGGAGGCAAAAATTATGCAAGGGGTGGGTGCTGGTGTTGTTGGTGCATATACCGACCTTCCTACGCGCTATATAGGCATGCGCAGCGCATGCAACGAACACGAGCAAGCTGCGTGCACTGTCCGCAGGGTTGGTAGCATCCGATATTAATGTTAATATAGTCTGTTTTGCCTCGTTTGACCATGAATATGACATAATTTGCCAAAGTTTCCAACATAACAATTGTAGTCCTTTGTCTTAAATTTCTTTAGACACTTTAATCAACTTAATCGTAGGTCATATGAAGGATTTATGCCCAAAATAGTGAGTAAAAGTTCAGACCACACTAAACCTCTATTTTTTGGTTTTTTCCCCTTATCACGCCTATTTCCGTAGAACCAACAAAAGTGACCAACATAAGAGTTATAGATATTTGTAATATCTCTCTACAGAAATTATAATCACATAAATTGGAGTTCATATGTGGAATTTATACATATAAAGTTGAAGATAGGTCTAAAGTACCCTAAAACTTTGCATCTTTTTCAACCTCTTTACTTCAAATGTTTTGTTAAGTGACCTCCAAAAGTACAATCTCCATCTTCAATTATGTCATAGGGTTACCAAAAGTATATAAACACTATTATGTACACATTAACCAAGCATTGTGGAATGAAACATAACATGCCATGCCTATACAAGTAAACAGCAAACACAAACATTTGTATTAAGGGTCATTACATGCTATATATTGTGATTATTATTAAACCTATAGGGAACTTATATTCTCATTATTTTTTGGTGTTATGTTCAAATAAAAGTAGATAAAATACCAACTGTTTTCTTGCATTTGATCATAGAGATTCAGTGGGTGGAGATTCCTTACTTAGGGCAAATCCCTATTATTCAAGATCTTATAGTTTTGAATATATTCAAACTTTCCGTGCATATACCTCCTCCTCCACCCCTTAAGCCCGAGGAGTAGCATGTTCTCTATTAACCTTGCATATGTACATATAAAATGGTCATAATGACTTAACTACTTGCTTTCTTGGGAGGTACATGGGTACCCTCCTTCTTTTTGTATGAGAGGTAGTACTTGAGGTTGCCATGTAAATGTGATAACCACTAATGTAGGACAACGGTTCAGTATTAATGCAATATCATCTAGTTTGAATGCATGTTTATATGGTAATTCATTTATTAATTTTCTAGTTATATAGGTGAAGCTCTAATTGTTAAATTTTAATAGAGAAACAATATCAAGAGAAAACAATTAGAGTCCATAAAAAATGTGCTCTGACACAGTTTATGCCAGTTACATGCTCAGCAAATCGGGCCATGACACAAGCTACACTACAAGCTTAAGAAAATCTTATTGATCATAGGAACAATGCTTAGCCTACATTTATGGAGAGTAACATGAAAAATAAACCTATAAAGTTCCTAAAACTTCAATTATCTAGAGGTCTGCACATCAAATTTTGGTTGCATAAACTCATTTAAGTGCAAGAAGTTAAGTATTACAAGGTTTTACACACACACACATTCAACATTTAAATGGGTGAAATATAAATTGCATTTTGAGTTAAGTTTATACATAACTATGATTTTTTAAGTTTTTATTGAGCTATAAGATTCTTTGAAATTTCTAAGGCAGAATATAATAAATCAAAATAACCTAACATTCATTGCATAATTTTGAAATTTTTTTGTTTCGTTAGTTTTATTCTTTTTCTTTTGCTTAAGGACAAGCAAAAGGCTAAGTTTAAGGGTATTTGATGAATTAAGTATCTTTAGCTTATAATTTTGTTAACTTTTGAGTAAAATAGGTAGAATTATGTTTGATTGCATGTTTAAATTTATAGATGAAAAGAAAGTAAAGAATAAAGAGTATTTAGAGAAAATCAAGAAAAAGGAGTAAGAACTATGAAGAAGTCATACAGAATACTTAGCGTTGGGATGGTGGATTCTCCTCGCCATGACATCATCAATTTACAGAAACTCTTGAAAGCCAAGTTGAAATCTAGATAGCTCGTGCTACGACGATGAATTCTCACTACCGTGACGCTAAAACAAAGAATTCAAGAAGCTTTAGCTCGAGACCTCAATGTTGCAAAGCTAGGAAGATAATATTATTTTTAAAAATAGAGTTTGAATTTGACTGAAAGACAGAATGTAACTTTTAAAAGGACTTTGGGCAACAAAATTTGGATCTGGAGAGGCATAACAAAGTGAAAGAGACTCTTGAGTTAGAGAAGAAGATTTGGCTACCCAATTGCAAATCATAGGTCATACTCCATCACCAAATCCTTTTTCTCATCTCTTTCTATTGAACCTACATGTTTTCTTTTTTATTTTGAGATGTCTTATTTTCTAATTATGACCTAATTTTATTTTCTAAGGCTATGATGTGGCCTAATTATGAAACTTTGAATTTTTCAATGAATCTATTTGAAGAGTTACTTTTCTGATTGAATTATTATACTATGCCTAATGTTTCTAGTTAATTGGCCACTAATTATATGATCTATTAACCATAATGATACCGAGAGATGATTTGTGTGTTTAGTTCATTGTTGTAGTTAATTATATATTGTATGTAAGATAGGGATACATTTGCATGGTTCGTTTAGTCATAATTGAGTGCCATAAATCTTAATGAGTTTTTTAGTATTTTAATTCACGTAAAGATATAATGAGTTAATATTTAAATATATTTATGTTAAACCTTTGGAAATACTTGTGGATAAATTAGAATAACTCGATTGTTGATTAGATTATAATTTGTAGGTTAAAAAGATTGAAAGTTCAAGGGGGAATTGATTAATGTAAAATCAGAAACCCTAGAGCCTTAATTAACTTTTGTTGATTAAATTGCTTTCTACTACCTTTGCATTCTTATTTTATTTTTACATACTCACCAAATTACTATTTTAATTATTCAATTATTCATACGGCACACCTATTTGATGAGCAATATCAGAAGATAATTTACTCACCTTTAGATAAATTTTATTATTTGATGATGATAGAGTATGCTTGCACTTAACAACATTGAATTCGTGCGTATTCGTACTTAATTCAGCTAGTTACCTCACTATAAACAAATTTCAATTTTAATTAGGATTCTCAAATTTTTAACCTTTAAGATTTAATTGGTTGCTTGTGGCTAAAGGAGCCACTAATATTCCATAACTATTAAAAAACCTTAACATTATGATTTAACTATACTCAACTAACTTAGGATAATAGTTAAAAAGATCATATCATTAGAATATCCTATAGCTATAACTATTGACCCATTTTCATTAGTTCATATTTTATTTTTTATATATATACTTTAATCTATATTCATTATGTTATAATTTTCTCTACCCAACATGATTAAAAAAATGATGAATAAAATAATTTAAAAAACTAAAACATAAAAATATTGTACACATATTACTAAGTTAGGTTATTGAATTGGTTACGTCTAACTCTAATAAATAAGTCGTAGACATGTAATGATCTATTAAAAGTTTTTAAGCAATAATAAATTATTAAATACATTATAATTAACCTAATTATTTTTTTCTAACTCAAACTTATCCAAATCCAATCATTTGCTTACTCTATTTGTGACTTGGTAAAAGTTTCGGTTAGTCAATTGTCAAAACTAAAACTACATAATTAATTTGCTAAACATATAAGAAAGAAGACAATTATTTACATTTTGACCTCCATAAAATTAAAGCTGACGTTTAGTTGAGAAAGGCTTGGTTTTAAAGTTTTATTGGTTGGTTTTGTTTTGAAATTTCTAAACCATATAAAGATGGATCGAGACTCGAGACTTAGAGTGTAACACCACATTTTTTTTCTTTTTATCACATTTCTAATAACAATATATATATATATATATATATATATATATATATATATATATATATATATATATATATATATATATATATATATATATATATATATATATATATATATATATATATATATATATATATATATATGCATAAATACCCATATATTTATATTACAAATCCCGCATAAGTATTCATGATACAATACAAGTCATAATTACAATACAAATACAAGATTCCCCATACAGCACACCACCCTTGAAACACAAAGGGTGAGGAGGTGGTACTGACATCGGGATTTTTACCGACAATGCGTCCATGGAAGCATCTCACTTTCTTTTATCTGAACATAACACCACAAAATAGTGAGAACAGGGTTATCAGTAGACTCAACCTTTTATAATAAAATGTGTAAAAACAGATATTATGTTCAGCTGTATAAACTACAGAAAATATCAAGCTTTTATGATAAAATCATAACTTTCAATACACCTGCCTCACTCGGCGATCTGGCACACTCAATGCATGAAAAACATAGCTCTTCATGTTGCGTAATGCTCATCGCATGCCATAGCTATAAAATCACACATTTTCACTCATTGCTTTTCTTTTATTCTCATTTGCTTCTCTTTTATTCTCATGTGGTTGGGTGGCATCATCAGCTCACTCAGGCTAGTAGGGCGTCCCCTACCTGGTACCGTCACAGCCATACAACCCACCGATATTCATCGATGTCCACTCAAGTCAAGTGCAATGCATATGCACCAAGCAACTCATTGCAAGCTTTATGCTTGTCAATCAATAACAAATGCAATGCAAAAACATCATTTTCATGCTCAATGAGTTATATAAATATACATCACAACTCTTACCATGAGCATATTTCAACTCAAATCAATATTCAATGTAAGCCCTTTGAAATCAAGTAAATAAAATAATATTTTGGTGATATAAAACCATCACTTTAGAAGTATTTCTCTTGGTCAATTGGTTTCTAAAATCCTTTCAACAAAAAAGGTTCTTTTTCCTATAGAAAACAGTGAAAAATAAGGTTTTTCAGCCCTAAACACGGCCTTGAAACTCAGAACACGGCTGGACCGTGTTCTATGACCTTCCCTCACTAGTCAGACCATAACTCTCTCATTGTAACTCGGATTAAGGTTATTTCGGTGTCTATGTAAAGCTAAGACAATTACCTATAACTTGGATGTTAGCTATATTTTCTATTTCCTTACGGATTAATCCCAGAAATTCGAACACTAAAGCACTCATATTTACAAATTCTGGATTCCAGACTCTTCGTGTTCTGTGACCTTTCCTCCCTAATCAGAACATAACTCTGTCATTTCAACTTTGATTATGGTTATTTGGGTGTATATGTACAGATAAGAAAATTACCTACAACTTTCATGTTTACAATAATTTCAAATTCCTTACAGATTAGTCCCAGAAATTCGAACACTAAAAGTACTCATATTTACAAATTCTGAATTCCAGATTCTTCGTGATCTATGACCTCTGCTTACTTCTTGGGTCATATCTCCTTCATATTGACTCCAAATTAGGTGATGTCAGAGCCTATAAATTCGTGAGACGCATATCTATAATTCTTATGTTTATACGTTCTTTAAAATCATTACCGATTTTAACCAGAAATTCGAAATAACCAGAACAGAAAAAATCCACATAATATACAGCCCACATGTTGCATAATTTCACATTTAATCACTTGTAAAATATAGAAATTGTATCAAAATTTGTGAAGAGTAGGTATTAAGCCTACCTTAACAAGCTTCCTAAATTTTGTATATCAATTTCTCACCACCAAAACCTACATACATACCTTGATTAAGGATCCATTGAAGAAAAGATGATTATAGAAGAATTTGGATCAAGAAAACCTACCTTGATTTTCTCCTCTTGCACTTTCTCTCTCTTCTTCCTCTCTCTTCTTCTTGTTCTCTCCTTTCTAAATTTTTTCTGATCACTCCCCCTCCCCTTTTATAGTCAAGACCATCATCATCACTCAAGTGTCTTAAAAATACTTCTAGCCTACCACTCAAGTGTTTTAAAAATTCTTCTAGCCTACCACTCAAGTGTTTTAGAAACACTTCTAGCCTACCACTCAAGTGTTTTAGAAACATTTCCAGCCTACCATTCAAGTGTTTTAGAAACACTTCCAAGCTACTTGGTTGAAATTACCAAAATGCCATTCTACCAAAAATCGTATAAATACTAAAAACGTATAAATACCAAAATATCACTTTAAAGTATTTACAACATTACTAGTCTATTGAAATTACATAATTTTCACTCTCTAAAAGTATTACAATACGACCCTTACATTAAAGATTACGTAAATACCCATTAGTATTTTAGGAAAAAATCAATGATGTTACATATAGTATCTCCAACAGGGATTGCTTAAATCACAAAACCAAGCAAGCAATGCATCTTATCTATAAGCAACCATTGGAGTGCTCCACCATGGCACTACCGTTGTTCTACAAGCAACGATGCTTAAACCTAAATTCAGGAACAAAAATAATAATAAAATTGTTGGCTTCATTTCCTTCCTTCATTGACCAATATGTTGTTGGTTTCATTGTCTTCTTATCTTTTGCATCAATCCACAGAACCTGAAATGAAAAGCATAAATCAACCAGAAATCAGAGTTCAACAGAAGAAAACTAGAAAAAACAAATGAAAAATAGAAGAACTCAACCATAAATCAAAAACAAAAATCAATCAAAAATTGAAAACAGAAATCAACAAGGAAACCAGAAATCAAAAAACAAAAACTTGGAGAGATCCGAACGGGAAACAAAGAACAAAGAGGAAATGAAGGATGAAGAGGAAACAAAGAACGAAGAGGAAATCAAAAACCAGAAAAATGAAGATGCTGGACTCGAGTTATGCTTGAGGAGGATTTGAAGAACTCGTAGATTTGAAGAACGAGATTTTGAAGAACGAAGAACGAAGAGGCAATTCGGCTGGAGTGAGGCTCGGAGAACGTGATGAAAGGATAAGGAGAAGTGTGGATAACATGATGGAAGGATAAGGAGAAGCTTGGAGAACTGAAGGGACAACGAGAAGCTTCCAGAAAATGGGTTTATTGGCGTGGGATTTGAATAGAAAATGGGATTGGCGTAAGATAATAAAGGATAATAAAAGTTGACTGATTTATTGGGTTTATTGGCGTGGGAGAGCTTTAAATTGCATTGGAAAAAATTTAAATAAAAAGCTTTCAAGCGTGGGAGATGGTTTTCTACAAATGAATCAGGTCCACGATTGAAGTTACTATTAAAAATCATGTCGTTGAAAATCATGCCATTGGAAGAGTTTTTTTTGTGTGTGTGGAAATGTAGCCTTGGAGAACATCAAATTTTCTCTATAAATTGTGCCTCATTTTGAAAGATTTTTAAACTTAAATCCTCAATTCCCCTTGTCTTTATCTTCAATTGACAAGTTCATTTGTTTAGACAAATAGATCCCAATCAATTTAATTTGAATTTTTTTTACATTTTATGCAAAATTATCACCTCCCACTTGCGAAAATTCTCAAATTTCTCCGTCTTTTCCAAATCCACAAAGTAATCCAAATACTGGAAATTTTCAAATTCTTATGTTTCCATTCCAACCAACCAATCCCACCATGTTTTATAGGCCTCCAATAGATACTAGTGGTGCATATATGTTTTCATTCCAACAAACCAATCCTGCCATATTTTATAGGCTTCCAATATGTACTAGTGGTGCAGAGTCAACTGATCAAGAACCTAAAATACTGGTCGGGTCCATGTCTGAGTCTCAAGTTCCACAATTTTCTACCCAAGTCGATTCGGAAAACATTGTGTTGGATGAAATAGGAGGAAATGCAAGTCAGAAAAAATTTTGAATCAGGTTCACAATGGAAGATGATGCACTTCTTATTCAAGTATGGCACAACATTTCAAAAGATGCAGTTGTTGGAGTTGACCAAAAAGTAGATAGTTTTTGGTTGAGAATCAAAGATAATTATAACAACTATCGTGGTCAGTTACGAGAGAGGGAATCCGTTCAACTAAAATATCAATGACATTGGTTGAATAGTGTTGTTCAAAAGTTCGTTGGGTGCTACAAACAAGCTATTTATAGGAAAAAAAAAGTGGAAGCTCAAAGAAGGACATCATGGATGATGTATATACTATTTTTTCCCAAGATGAGGTTGAACAGTTCAAATTTGAACATACGTGGCGACTACTGAAAGATGAACCTAAATGGACAGTAGAATCAAGTGAGAGTTCTTCAAAAAGAATAAAAAAATTTACTTCTAGAACGTACTCATCATCTTCTAACTCGGAGACTCCATTTGAATGCACATACGACTCAACCTCACCTACTATAGTTTGGCCAACGAGAAAAAAGACAACAAAAAAAGAGAGCAAAGAGAAACTAACTGAAACTTCTTCTGACAATGTCGACTTTACTGTAATACAAGAGGTACATAGTTATAGAATGACTATTATAGAAGAATTCGCACGAATTAAGGCAGAAAAAAAAAAGAAGCTAAAAGAGAAAGAGTTGAAGTTGAAGGAGTTGAAGAACCTCTTTAAGCATATATCTAGAATGACAGAAAGACAACACCAATATCACAAAATATATTATAATATTATTAGAGAATTATATGAAATTTAGTTAAGATAATGTTATATATATATATATATATATATATTAATTATATCATGTTATGTATTTTTCATCATTTTTTTATTATTATAAAAATATTATTTAAAATAAATTTGTATTATTTTTAATATATTTTAATTTTTTTATGTATTTATTTTTTTAAAATTAAAATGTAAATGAGTTAATATTTTAAATTAAAATATAAATAAAATATAAAGATATAAAATAAGATTCATTTAATAAACTTTTAATAATTACATTATTAAAATATATAATTATTTAAAAATAATAATAATATATTAATATAACTTCTTAAACAAATTTTAGAAAGTATCACTAGTAGTGCTCTCACGGGGCTTCAAGTTGGACCAGAAACGGCACACCTAAATTTTCAGTCACTACTTGTTGCTAGCAATCATGGACCTGGCATTCAAATTATCTTCTGAGCTGTAACGCACAAACACTTCTCTCATCATGGTTTGCTTGGTACAGGGAAATGGAAATCCGTACGTGTTTCCGCAGAGAACCCGTTTCTCATCTCCATTGTCCCAAGTGTCACTTGCTTTCGCCAGCTATCGCCCCGCTGTTATTCTTCCCGTTGGTTCCTATCTACCTCTTTCTCTGTATCACACCCACAAGCACTAAACACACAGACATTGAGAGTTTCGCAATTTGGAAGCACAAGTTGTAGGCATAATGTTTGTATTTCCTGGATTGATGCTCAGGGTTTAGGGAACAATACGGAGGACTACAAGAAGTTAACTCAAACACTAAATGACAAATATGGCGTGCCCACGGTGACTGCTAAGGTATCAAGGATTGATTGGTTAAGGAATGCCGCGGGTTTGGTGGACCCCAATTACTGGCGTGGTACTCTCCAACCTAGGCCTGTGCTGGATTGGTAATATTAATGTATTTCTCTCTCTTTCAGACGCATGGAATTTGCTTATTGTTAGGAGCACCCTTTCGGGTTTTAGTTAATTAGGATAAATGATATATACTAATCTAGGTGCAAAACTGTACTTCGTTCCATATAGGTATTTGAAGAGGGTTCATGATGCTATTAAGGAGGCAAAGGAGTCGGCAGAAGGTTCATTTATATGTTGACCTTTTTGTTTCTATATTTTGAATTTAATTTTTCATTATATATATAGTGCCATACCCTGGTTAGCTTGAAACTTATGTTTTCATATTTTATTAATTTGTTTGGTTTTCCAGTTTGTTGAGTTTATCCCTCTGCTTGGTGTTTTGATCTGTCAGATAAGGTCTTATATTACATGTCATATCTAATCAAAAGATAAAATATAAAGACATAAAAAAAATTGTATATTTTTACTTTATAAGTTGAGTTTTCTGCACTTCTTCATGTTTTATTTTATTTGTTATTTTAACTTTGGATCATTTCATATTTTCCAGAAGCGGAAAAGTTTATCTGCCACTGGGAACCGTCCAACGTATTCAAACTTTATTGCTCTATTGATTACCCGAAAAAAGAAAAAAGAAAAAGAAAAGTAATAAATTTTCATTCTGAAGTGATCTATCCTTTGTGATCTCTTGTATCAAGTTTAGACAGACCTGTAAGGTAGCAAGCTTTTTTGTTTACTATTGACATAACTCTCACATATATGGTTTGACTGGCGAGAAAACAAGAGCGTAGCTGAAGCAAGAGTGGAAAGATTAACCCATCAATTAACCATTCAATTCACTGTCTATCCATCAAAAAATTATTTTTGTGCCCACACAAGTCCAAGTTAACCATGAAATTAGGACCAGTTCATTCATTCTCTCCCTTCTCTGCCATTTCTCTATCATACAACATGTGAATTCCCCATATAGGGTAATTTTTAGGCCTCACTAATCTGAATCGGCATAAATGTTTATTTTAGGTGCAACTTTATCCTTGATTGGACACTCAGCAGGAGGATGGCTTGCACGTGTTTACATGGAAGAATTTGGGCTGTCTCATATCTCCTTATTATTGACTCTTGGAACCCCTCACCTGTACTTTCCTTGCTTATAGATTTAGGATCCTTGTAAATAGTTTTCACAATGGTAGATACTTCCAGCATAGTTTATTTGAGGAATACTCTACTAGTTTCAATTATTCCATCAAGAAGGAAATTATTTGTAAATTATTATGTTATAAACTTCTGATAAAGTTTTCTTCACCATTCTTCTCAGCCCACCTCCCAACGGCTTTCCAGGGGTTATTGATCAAACACGGGGTCTCCTGAATTATGTTGAAAAGAATTGCTCAAGAGCTGTTTACACGCCTCAACTGAAGTATGTTTGTATAGCAGGAAGGTAAACACATTTTCTACTTTATACAGTGTAGATGGGTTATTTAACACTAACAGATGGATAAGTGGAAAATTCTTTTCCCAGCTCAGTTACTCAATTGGTGAATGCTTTACACGTATTGACTATTGAGAAGTTTTCTTTTCTGTTGTGAGATTTCCCTGAAAAAAGGCTCGGCTGCGCTGACCCTTGAGACATATATAGTACAATATGCCTTTTAGGGATTTTGTAATACATGAAGTATGTGACTGGTGATAAAATGCAAGTTTTTCAAAGAGGCGACTTCTTGAGTTTGAGATTGCCAATGCTCTTGCCAAAGAGACCCGCTTTCTGTCTCTATACCCTTCTTTATTTGGAAGGATGTACCATATTTGTCACACCATTCGAATCCTGTTTGTCTCTCCTAGAAGACTCACCAAGTCAATTCACTATGTTCTCCTCATCCTGTATTATTTTGTTTTTATGTTTCCTGATTTGTTCCTGATGTTTTTACTAAAAATGATTTTTATTGGAACTTGACAAATATGCATTTTAGGTTATCTGTAAATTAAAAAAAAAACAAATTCACTATTTTATTTTAAGTTTAACAATAATAATAATAATATAAAAGTGTAAGATTGTTAACTACTTGATCCAGTACTTCAGTGCCTGACAGATTATTTTATCAATGGGGACTAAGTCTTATATTATGGATAACTTTAGTAAAGAACTCCTAAATAAGCAGTTCAACATTCCTTTCTGGATGGAGTGCGGGAGCCTTTTGGGGAGTGACAGAGTATCCTGTTTTATCAGACAGCAGTCGATTTTTTTTTAGTTTGGATTATTCACTGAAACATGCAATGTAAAGGGGATAAACAGGAAAAGCGGACGTATTGAAGACAAGACTAATCAATGTTGTTTTTTTTTTCTGTTTTTTGTTCTGTTTTGTATTGTTTTGTTTTTGTAAATCAATGTTGTAATGTTTTAATAACAACTCTGGGAGTTTATTAAATGAAGACAATACCAAAAATTTCTTAGAGAATTTAATATTTTTTGTGATCATCAATGCGATTTACATAATCCTAGCAAAAGAGTGATCTAAAATATGAATTTTAATATGGTATATGTAGATATATTCAAGGGGCTAGGCTTTTAGGCCATTCAAATCCAAATATTGAGTCCCTGGTTCCTATTAATGGTTCCCAGCCAGTTCCTGAACCTGCTGCTATGAGTGCTTCAAGCACTTTTCCACCTATTTCAACTACTTTAGGAGCACGCTTTGTCGGACAAGGATATAAGCAGGTGATTGAATTGTTTATCTTCATTTGTTGTTAAAATTAAAATATCGAAATTGCTATCATCCGACTGATAAATCATTAATCTTTAGATGTGGCAATTATTGCTTACTGAAGCTAGAAGATTTTGTCAGGTTTGTGGGCAGGCAGATGTATGGGGTGATGGTGTTGTGCCAGAAGTATCAGCCCATCTAGAGGGAGCACTCAACATTAGCTTGGATGGAGTTTATCACTCACCAGTTGGTTCAGATGATACATTGAGACCATGGTATGGTTCCCCTTCTATTGTGGAGCAATGGATTGGGCACCTCCTCAATTAACTTGAAGGTGTCAGCATCTCATATTTTCATTTATGTAATGTCAATTTTTTGATATACCGCTAAATAAAATGACTTTAGTTTCTTTCCTTCCTCTTTTGGTATAGCATTTCAATTATATGGTCACTGTTGTTTTGTCAAGGCAACTATTCCATGTTTAACTGTATCAGTTATATCCACTTTAAATTTTGTCCGTAAGATATGTTCACTGAAAGCAATTTACTAAAAGCTGACACATTTCAAATTTATGGCTAATTTTCTTAACTTTTTTTGTATTCCAAACTTGGATGCAAGTCACCTTCTGGACTTTGGACCAAGATGCTGCTTCACCAATGTGAGTCATTTAGGATAATCTTAAGGAACTAAATTTTTTTTTTTTTTTATCGAAACGATCGAAATGTTTTCGTTTTTTAAGTCACTGACACGAAACGAAGTTATTAAAATGAAACAAAATATTCATTAAAAAATTATGCTATTTCGATTGAAATTACTATGTTTCGAAATGTTTTGGTAGAAATATTTTTGTTTTAGTGGAAATTTTGGTGGAAATACTATTGTTTCAGTGAAAATACTCGTTTCGAGTTGCTTCGATAAAAATACTCTTATTTTGAGTTATTTCGATGGAAATGTTCTTATTTCGAGTTGTTTCGATAGATAAATATTAAATTAATTTAAAAAATAAAAAAATTGACAATCTAAAAATAGATAAAAATAGCATCATATCACATTCAATACTAAGTTATTTTTTTCTACAAGTCACAATATTTTTATTAATTTCTTACTCTCTCCCTTTGTTTTCATGATATTATTTTCTTTTATTATCTTTATTTTTAAAAAAAATTACAAAAATGATGAAAAGAAATATTGAAAGACAAAGAGAGAGAAAGACATAAAGACAAAATTATGGTTGAGAGAGAGAGAGACTTAAATATAGATATAACAAAAGAGTTAAAAAAAATAAAAAAATAGATGCAAGAAAGAGATTGTTGTAAATATTAGGATTTGAGTCGGAGTACTTATTATAGTAGCATGTTTACTTACTGTTCAATTATAGACATTAATTCGAATTAATTTTAATATAATTTTATATATCTATATCATTAATATTATGATAAAATATTTTAAAATTTTAAAAAATATTATTTAAAATTATTTGAAATATTTTTAAAATTTTTTTTTTTAAATTTTTAAAATATTTTAAAATTTTTCCGTTTTTACGATCATTGAAACGATAATTTAAAAAAAAATTTAATACGTTGAATAATCTAGACCGAAAATCATTACATTAAGTCACGTTTTATAAACTTGCAGATCTCTAATTTGTTGAGGAGCAGTACATTTCTAACTTTATTGTGATTATTTTGTCATGCAGTTGTCAATTAAAGGGAAGTATTTTTTCAAATTTTTTTTATAGCTATTGCAATTATTGGTCTGGCTATTGACTTCTCAATTTATCATAACTGAGAATCAGCTCCTATCAGTCAATTAAAATTTGTTGAATAAATAGCATTAATAAGAAATTTTTAAATTTATATTATTGAAATTCGAATATCTATCCATTAAAATTCCAATGTATGACACGAAGTTGCTTGCAAAAATGTATGAAACCAAAGTATTTCGGAGTTGGCTAACAAAATGAAATCTATATTGATAATTCGTTTTTTGGTTACCAACTATCACGTGCCTATCTCAAGGATGAAGATGACTATTTATAAGGTGAGCAAGAAGTTTCTCACGGGGAGATAGGAGTCCAGTATGGTTGTACATGTGTCAGTTGCTATTGAAGACTCATACTGGAGTTAGTGGGGATCTAGAAAACCTGGGAAGTGGTGTTAATGGAAGACATCATTAGGGGTTTTTCTAGGTGGGCTCCCCAAAGGTATTAGGGTTCTGGTCCTCTAGATGGCTTGAGCCTAGCTTTGTTAGTTATCATGTTTACTCTAGTTACTGGACAGAGAGTTTGGGCTAGTTCATATTTTTCATTATCACTTGCCACCCATGCCATCTTTAGAGAGGACTGTGAGCTTAAGGAGGCCTTTTAACGGTTAGTTGTAGTAGTTTGAGTTTGACGTGTGACTTCTTCGTAAGTTGGAGATGGATATTTGTAGATAGAAAGAGAAACTGATCTTATTAGGTGAGGTCCACTTTGTGATATGTGCATTAACTATAGCTAGTGGTTTATTGATGGGACTTCAGTGTCATGACCCAAATTTATGGACCTGTGATGGACACGAAATGAGGAGTTTTGAAATGAAGAGTTTTTTCATTCTGTAAGACTTCTTAACGTAAAAAGTAGTGATTTTCAAAAATAAAAAGCATGACATTTTAAAAACAATCAAACACTTTGTTAAAAGTTTATTTTTATTTAAAACATAAATAAAAATCTAATTTTAAAGAATCACAAACATAGGCATAACCATTAGGCATAACCATTATTCATATAAGTAAAGATGTCCACCAATTCTCAAATCAAAACTTTATGTACAATAGAAAATCTTTTATTAACTAATATAACATATCTCACTCAGTTGCTAATTTGAAATGCATCGGAAATGTGGACCTTACTTGTGATAATGGAGTGACTCTATATTTCCAAAAAAAACATACAAATAAACAAACTAATAAGCAAGGAATTAATTTTTTATTTATCGAAACGACCGAAATGTTTATGTTTCCTAAGTCATCGAGACGAAATGGAGTTATTGAAACGAAACGAAATATTTGTTAAAAAATTATGCTATTTCGATTGAAATTACTATGTTTCGAAATATTTCGATAGAAATACTTTTGTTCCAGTAGAAATTTCGATGGAAATACTATTATTTCGATGAAAATAATCGTTTCGAGTTGTTTTGATAAAAATACTCTTGTTTTGAGTTATTTCGATGAAAATGTTCTTGTTTCGAGTTGTTTCGATAGATAAGTACTAAACTAATTTGAAAAATAAAAAAATTGACAATCTAAAAGTATATGAAAGTAGTATCATATCACATACAACACTAAGTTATTTTCTCTTACAAGTCACAATATTTTTATTAACTTCCTACTCTCTCCTTTTGTTGTCATGACATTGTTTTCTTTCATTATCTTCATTTTAAAGAGAAAATTACAAAAATGATGAAAAGAGATATTGAATGACAAAGAGAAAGGAAGATACCTAAATATAGAGACAAAATTATAGTCGAGAGAGAGAAAAACTTAAATACAGATGTCATGAAAGAGTTAAGAAAAAAATAAAGAAGAGAAATTGTTGTAAATGTTAGGATTTGAGTCGGAGTCCCTGTTGTAGTAGTATGCTTACTTACTATTCAATTATAGATATTAATTTGAATTAATTTTAATATAATTTTATATATCTATATAATTAATATTATGTTAAAATCTTTTAAAATTTTAAAAAATATTATTTAAAATTATTTGAAACGTTTTTTAAAAAATATTTCATTTTTTTTGGAATTTTCAAAATATTTCGAAATGTTTTCGTTTATGGAATTATCGAAATAGTACTTCGAAATGAAATTTAATACCTTACTAATAAGACCGAAGGAAAATTTAGGCTCACTAGCAATTGCTTTACTTCTAAAGGTTTATGTTGCACCACTATAATTTTAACTTTATCTAAAATAGGGAAAACAGAGGGAAATGAGTCTTGCAACTTAGGAAGTAAATAATAAAACTGTAACATGCATAAATAATTGTTCAATATAGTTGCACTTAATCAAATACAATCTAAATTAGATATAGCTCCATGTCCATATTCATTCCATTTACACAACTATAGTAAACTCTTATTTTATTTTCGTACTATACTCTACTTTTTCTAGCCCAATAGGGTCCTCATGGAAACAACATTCATGTAACTCCTTGTAATATCCTTTAGCATATTACTCAGAACAAACTAAACATCATCCTAAGATTGTATATTTATATGACCATGTATAGATTATCCAATCATTATCTTTTCCTTAAGAAATTTGCAATCAATCACAGTAACAATAGGGTTCTTAATGTCAACCCTTTCATATACTCTAATAGATATCTTTTTTTACTTTTCTTTAACTGTACATTCCATGAATCTCACTTAGAACATGATATTCCATATATAGTATTAGGTTCAAGTTAGTTTATACTTTCCAACATTCATTGAATATATTGCCAATATCTTAATTTAATACACAAATAATTTTAACTAACACCCACTCAATATTCATCTTCCTAACTATAATATTTGTATATCACCTATTAACTATGATTCAATACTAGTGTTGATATGTATAAAAGTCCTATGTTGTATTATATGTAAACGTGATTTAATACTAAAGTTTATATACAGTATCTTTAACTATTAACTATACACTAACTAGATCAAATTTTTATTTCACTTTGTTTTTTTTATTTCATTTTAATTTATGGTAATTTATATTAATTGACTAGGAGGATCCTGTATAAGAAACATACAATCTTCCCAAAACAAATAGCAAGGGAAGGTTAATCGACATTCTATCATATACACAATTTGTGAAAGTAAATCAGCATTTAATAAGACACACAGTCTGTAATGATAAATCAACATTCAATCAAAAAAAAAAATCTATAATGGTAAATCACAATTCGATCAAACGCATAGTTTGTAAAGGTAAATAACCAAACTAACAGTATACACCATCATTACTTATTGATGCATATTTTCGCAAGTGTACGAATCGTTCAAGTAATAAAGTGTACAAAAGTACGGATATCGAACCCACAAGGAATGGTGTTACTAAGTACCGAAATTGACTAATCCTAATTTTATCTGAAAACCAGATTGTTGATTGTTTAAAAGGCAAATTAACTTACAAATAAATGCAAAGAACACAATTGAATGTTGTTCACAAATGATTAAAAACGCTAAGGCATTTGATTTCACTGAATCAATTCAATCCAATTTCAAGTCATGTTATATGAAAATCAAGCTACAAGTGATGGTTGAAAAACCTAAACTTATCTAATACTCTCTCTCGAGTTATATTAGAATTACTTGTCTATGCTAATCAACTATATTTATATGAAGATTAATCTCAAACAAGCACATTATGATCTATGGAATTTCCAGGATAACCACATACATCATGCATTAGTTCTCACAATCGCATTCAACATATGGTATTTATCACAAGAAGCATTCATTACACATCTCCTCTCGGTCTCAATATAATGCAACTAATCATCTAAATCTTGGCCAGAAATTCAGAAGTATTAAGCATGGAAATAAATACTCAACTTGAAAACAATGAACTCATATAACCATAACCACAAAAATCAGAGTTTCATGATTCAACTACATCATAGCCTTAGCAAAAATGAATTAGCTTATAATAGAAATAAGAACAGCAACTATCTCAACTGAATACATAACTATAAAAACGAAATAAACTATAGAAAAATGAAGCTAAGGAAAAGAGATGAAGAACTCTTGGAAATGAACACTTGGCAGCAACAATGGTGATGATCCTTCAAGATTCTCCAAACTTTCTCTCCAAAATGGCTTCTTCTCCTCCAAAAACGCCTCTTCTAGGTCTATTTCGCCGTGGTCTCTCTCTGTACCTTATGGTATTTATAGATCCAGGGTTTTGGGGACAAATTTGGAACAAAAAGTCACAAAAACGCGTTTGGCCGCTGAAACTCGCCGTCGGCGAAGGTATTCTCGCCGCGGCCAGACTTTCAAACCTTGAAATCTTGCTTTTCTTGATTCTAACTCAATCCCGGTCATTAGCATTTGTCCCAAACTTCTCCAAACTTATGATTTTACCTGAAATTGCACTTTAAACACGAAATACCCGTGAAATGACATTTGTGGATTAAATAATCAAATAACCACAATTTTCACACAAATATCAATATTTAAATCATAAAAAAATGCAATAAATTGGCTCTTATCAACAACCCCCAACCAGCTTCTTGCTAGTCTCTAGCAAGAAAAGCGATCTATAAATAAAATCAAAGGAGACATTAAAAGAAAAATTCAAAGAAAATTTATTCTCTTTACAAAATTGCATTAAGCGTATGCAATAAGCCTTTAAACCCCTAGGCGGCCCTAGTAGGACGAGTTGTAGTCTCGTGAGGGCTTCTAGTGATGATACCCACAAACATCTTACCCTAAATTATACTAACTCAAAATAATAAAATCACGCAACAATTAATTTGCACAAGTGTTTCAAAAATTGTAAATAACACACAAAACATAGAATAATTAAATGTCACCTAAGCTTTAAGAAATCTCAAATGCCAATGTCACCTTTGTTATTGACTCTTAAACATCCATCATACCACAAACCAATAGCCTTAATGCCTAGATAATATTATGCACAACATCCACAAAACAAAAAGGTGAAATCTCAAACTCCATAGGCTCATTTTTCAAACCTCTCTCCACTAATAAAGGAAAAATACACCATTTTGGATCAATAGGACTTAATATGGCTTGTAATGTTAGGCTTAGGTATTGGTTAAGAAAAAACGGGAAGTGTCAAAATACAAATAAGAGAACTTATGAGATTAAACACAACCAATTAAGTAAAAGAGTAACACCATTAAACCCACATTGTTTCTTCCGATCATATCTCATTTTTCCGAAGATAAACAAAGTTCTTTTTCAATCATTCACCTCAGTATATCCATCACTAACACTCTTTTATTTACTAGAATGTGAAAACCCTCTTGTTTTTTTTACAATAGATGACCCCCAACCAATTTCTTCCAATAGATGACCCCCATCCTTATTCCAAGTGCTCTTGAAAAGTTTGTGTTCAAAATTAAGTGCTCTTAACAAATAAGGTAGGAAATATATATATATTGTGGCTAAATAAAAGGTAGGTTATATAAGGGAAAAGAAAGAAAAAAAAATAAGGCTAACAATATATATAAATAGGTTCAAAGAGGTAACTAGTGATATAAGGATAACAAGGTAGGCTTAAAAATGGCACAATCGATCCAAAAATGGCCTATATCATATTCTAAATAGTGCAATTTCAAATTATTTCGCCTCAAGAGGTTTTCAAATGAGTTCTAGAGTTTGTTGAGATCACAAAAATGTCCATGAAAAATTCGCACATAAGACTTCTCTAAACATTTAGACTAATCAACCAAGTCATACCACATACCAAAAGAGTCGCTAACTAGGTAAAATCAACATTTGAAATTATCTTTAAACCGAAGCAAAATTTAATGTCTTCAAAAAGCTACGTGTTATCACAATCACACTATTATCATCAACGTGCAAATTAAAACAAGTAAAATGCAAATGAGAAAAAAATAAAAAATAAAAAATAAAATAAGACAATAAAAGAAATTAAATCAAAATGCAGAAAAATAAATGGAAAATCAAAATTAAACACACAAACAAAACTACTAAAAATGTAAACACACAAACAAAACTACTAAAAATGACACTAAGAAAAATGTACCGTTCATCGCACCCCCAACCAAAACCTTACATTGTCCTCAATGTAAGAAAGAAAAACAGCGGTTCTCTCGTTTTTTTTCTTAACCTTAGATGGAAATGGTAGTGGCTTTAGCTCAGTCTTGTTGGCTTCCTTCTTTACCACTGAGGTTGGAGTTTCATTTGTTCCCAACTCCTTAAATGTTTTATCACGGAACATGTATTCATCAAGTGCTGCAAGTAATTCGGAACATTGTCTCACTCCCTCATCTTCCTCCTCAATTGTTGCAGATTTCACAAGACAAGCTTCTATTGGTAGCAATGGAGGTCTCTCCTCAAAAGTTTCCGGGATTAACCTGTCAAGGGTGTTAATTTGAAAACAAGAATATACCTCACTTGGAGATTTCATTGTTTCAAAAACATCGAAAGTTACTTGTTCATCTTGCACCCTTAGAATGAGTTTTCCTTGCTGAACATCAATCAATGTTCTTCCAGTTGCAAGGAACGGTCTCCCCAATATCAATGGTATCTTTCTATCTTCCTCCATGTCAAGCACCACAAAATCTACAGGAAAAATAAATTTGTCAATTTTAATTAAAACATCCTCAATTACCCCTCGAGGATATTTCACCGATCTATCCGTTAATTGTAGAGAAATTGAAGTAGGTTTTACTTCTCCCAAGCCTAGTTTCCTGAAAACAGAAAGTGGCATCAAATTAATACTTGATCCTAAATCACATAGGACTTTATCAAAATTGCAACTTCCTATAGTACAAGGTATAGTAAAACTCCCTGGGTCTTTCACTTTCTGTGGCAGTTTTCTTTGAAGAACTGCACTGCACTCCTCATTTAGCATGACAGTTTCATAATCTCCCAACTTCCTTTTCTTTGATAGAATTTCCTTCATAAATTTTGCATACTTGGGCATTTGTTCTAACATCTCTGCAAAAGGAATGTTAATATGCAATTTTTAAAAAATTTCCAGAAATTTACCAAATTGATTATCAAGCTTTTTCTTCTGCAATCTTTGAGGATATGGGATAGGAGGCTCATATTTTGCATATGGGGAAGGTTGAACATCTTGGGATGTTGATGGCTTTTCTTTAGATTCCTCCATCTTTTGCTCTGATTTCTTCTGCCATTCAAGTTCTTTACCACTTCTCAATGTGATAGCCTTTACATGCTTTGTAGGATTTATTGTGTCACTTGGCAACGATCCTTGAGGCCTTTCTGCCATCTGCTTTGAAAGCTGCCCCAATTGGTTTTGGATGTCCTTATTGATTGCTTCTTGATTTCTGAAATTTGTTCTTGACTCCTCAATGAACTTCCCCAAAATTTCTTCCAAATCTGTTTGTTTCTTCTCTTGGGGTTGGTAGGAAGATGATGACGGTTTGAATCCCCCTTGGTTATTTTCCCATGACAAATTTGGATGATTCCTCCAACCAGGATTGTAGGTGTTTGAATATGGGTTATGGTGAGGTCTTTGGAAGTTTGAAACATAATTGGCTTGTTCAGCATTTGGTGAAGCAAATGGATTTCCAACTTGACACTCAATACTAACATGATTTCTGTAACAGCTCCATTTATGTAACAATTTTTTTATTTATTTAACATCATGAAGTTATTACCTCATCTTAACTCACAATAACATTTATTTAATTATACAATACTAAGTTTACACTCACATCATTAATACAAACATTTGTACAAGACATACATACACATATAAGCCCTAATCATCCACATAGACTATTTTCGGGGCCACTGGTGTGGGTGGCGGCACCTCCGCCGGAATTTCAGTCACTTCAACAACTGATATGTCCGCAATAATAGGTATTTGCCCAAGATAGGGCACCTCGATCATACGTACGGCAATAACAAGTCTCATTGAAAACAACTGCATAGCTAATTTTCTAAACATGATATGGAAATATAGTGAGAATTAAATCCCAATATGTTCAACAATAATTCATCATCAATATAGTTCATCACGTCATGTTCAGCTGTATAAACTACAGATAATATCTTTAGGTCACATGAATGCACTTTATCATGCACATGAAAATTGTACAGTTATGACATGTATGGCATGAATAACTATTTTTCGAATTTCATATGATGGCTATCAACTTATTCTTCCTTCCAGCTACCCCGGTCAGGGTGAGTATTCTCTACTTTTCGGTACGGGCTTATCTTGCTCCGTCCGACATGGCACACTTTCTCTTTCTTTTCTCATAAATATAATCATAACCGTTGGTAGGGCGTCCCCTACTGGTGCACCACACGGATTGCCATGTGACCTTGCTCATTTCTTTTCTTTTCATATTAATAGCCGAAAATATGATTCCAATAACAAGTATGTTCATTATATTCTCATGCCATAATTTATCAAAACATAATAATTCTCAAAACTCATTGGTAAATTGAAATTATGCCATGAATATAATCATTTTCTAATTTTTACTTTATAAAATATGTCCATGTCAAAATTCCACACTAATACCTTGATAACTGGATAGTAATTGTAGTCTGTAAACAGCGCACCAGGAAAGTTCCCAGGAAAGAGAGGTGGGTCACTAATGGACACGTTTAAGTACCAAGTCTTTCCTTGCCAGAGCTTTCTTTAGACATGCACTTTTCACAAATCACAAATTTTTTTTTCCAGTAACTAGAATAATACTTCTTTGATGTGGAAATACTGCAACCACAGAGCATACTAAGATTTTTCAAATAAAACCGGCACTTTCAAAACTTCTTGGAAATTTTATATGAGTACTAGGGTAAATTCCATGTTAAAAATTACACACTTAAAATGGTAGTAAGTTCATGCGATGGCAATAGCTAGGGCATACACTAGACATTTATTATTTTCATTTATAAAATTCCTCTTCTTTCTTGAATATTATTTTCATCTTTTCATTTTCTTTATGTCTAGGCATTTAGTCATTTTATTTTTACTTATATCATTCCCAACACATGTTCTTACAAATTTTATAGAGCATTTTTCCTCAAATTGATTTCTACTATTACCCTATAGTTTAAAAAAATTCATCTAGGGTAGAAAAAAATATTGAAAATAGGTTTTACTAACTTTTAACACAGCCTTTGCTTACAAATCAGAGCATAACTCTCTCATTTTAACTCCGATTAAGATGATCTTAGTGTCTATGAAAAGCTAAGACAATTATCTAAAACTATTATTTTAATCATATCAACAAAATAGTAAGATATCGTGGTGTTATTACTCCTTTAAATTTAGTATTATTTCTTCTCGTGTAGGTTCTGACCTTTACTCACTAATTAGACCATATCTCCCAAATTTGAACTCCAAATTGAGTTATTCCAGTTGGTAAAAATCCATGAGCCATATATCTATAATTGTTATGTTGGCGCGCTATTTTAATTCCCTACAGAATATTCCTAGAAATTCAAAAACTAAAGTTTAATAACATATTATTTTTTCTCGTGTAGGTTCTGACCTTTACTGACTAATTAGACCATATCTCCCAAATTTGAACTCCAAATTGAGTTATTCCAGTTGGTAAAAATCCATGAGCCATATATCTATAATTGTTATGTTGGCGCGCTATTTTAATTCCCTACAGAATATTCCCAGAAATTCAAAAACTAAAGTTTAATAACATACTCTTCCCTGAATAAACATTTTCTAACCTCTGCGTACTAATCGGATCATATCTACCTCATATGAACTCCAAATTGCATAATTCCAGTGGATAAATTTCCATGAGACATAGATCTATAACTTTCATGTTAACCCTTTATTTTAATTCCTTACCGATTTTTCCCAGAATCTTAAAAACAGAAGCTAAAAGTTTTACCGCCAATAGCCATACCTATGCAGAACTATCTAAACCAGCCTAAGTATTCAAACATACATCACATGCATGATCAATATGTAACATGATGAAGCAACATTCATGACCAATAATCAAAGTGCTAAGATCAAAATCCCATATAAATATTACAAATTTCAAAACTTTTCTTCAAAAAGAAATATTGTTAAACTTACCTAAAATTCTCCCTAACTCACTTAGTGAATTGGTTTTCTTGTTTGCTCTTGAAAGAAGTAGCAAGACTCCTCCCTTCCCTTAGCTTTTCTAGTAGCTTAGGTAAGAGAAGGAGGGTGAGTTTTTGATCCTCAAAGATAAAGAAGAAAAAATGGATTCAAGTGGGGATTAAGGTAACTTACCTTGAGTATTTAGCCTTCTAAACTTCTCCTTCTTTTTCCTTCCTTTCTCCTCCTCTCTTTCTCTCCTTTCCTCACTCTACCTTGCTTCTATTTCTCTCTCTTCCTCACTTGGACAAAATTAAGATGTTATGGGGTGGGTTTTGCTTATATAGACCACCAAATAATTCACCTTTCATGATCATGGATCTACCTTATCACAATTAAGATACACTTTGTTGAATTTTTGGAAAACAAACAACTTATGTTCTTGTCTTCCTCTTCCTTAGTCAAGATATGCATAGGAAAAGGAGATTTGCAAATTTGAAATTTATGATGATATGTTCTTAAGATAAGGGACAAGGTCCCTTTGATTTAGGGATTCATTTCCATTTTCTTTTGTCTTAAACAAGTATGATAGGTTTGCCTTTTTAGGTGGCAAATTTCTAGCCCTTGAATTTCCATTATTTGGTTGATATTTTTTGTGTGGGATAGGAATGTTTTGTCCTAATGCCAAGTATTATCATACCACTTGCTAAAATTATGAGTGTAGGATGTAGATTTTTTTGTCCTAAAACCTTGTATTATCATGCCACTTGGCAAAATTATGAATGTAGAATCATACCACTTACTAATTTTTTGTCTTAATGCCATGTAACCTAATCTTTATTATTATTACATTATTATATCATCACCTAATTTATTTTATTTTATTTTTCCTCTTGGGTTTGGGCTTATTCCTACCCATTTTCTTTGCTTTGAATAAAATTTTACCTTTCTTGGAGGGCTTGAACACATTATCATAATTTTTTTGGGCTATTGGTCCAATTTCTATATCTTAATCCAAGTCTATGTTTTATTTCTTGTTTAGGTTATCCAATGGGCTTGCTAGAAACTTATGTGAAGTGGAAAAATTCTATATGAAGTGTCTATAGGTAAAATCCCAATGTATGGGTGAAGATGTTAAACTTAATAATTCTAGTTCTTGAATTAGGAAAAATTACCCTAATCCAATGTTCTTGAAATTTTAAGACCTTTACTTGTTTCTAAAAATTTATCTTCCTTATCCAAGAATTTTACATCTCTTTAATATGTTATTTCTAATTTTTTTCCTATTAGGTTTTTCCTCTTTATTTGTTTTCTTAATGTTAGAAACATTTTCTATGCATATACATAAGGTGAAGAATTTCTAAGGATTATATTTTCCTTAGATATCTAAAATATTGTCTAATAAATTTTATTTCGTTAATGTACTTTTAACGAAATTAGGGATGTTACAATTTCCACCACATAAATCACATTCTGCAGTTCGTTTGGATTCAAACTTGGATGACAAAGAATCCACCTTTCTTGAAAGAGCAGCAACTTGAATTGACAAAGCATTCACGGAATCAATTTCATGCACTCCTACTGGTCTTTTTGCAGTTACCCGCTCTGAATGCCACTGATTGTTGTTTTCTGCCATGATCTCTAACAACTCATGAGCATCCTCTGGTGTTTTTCCCATTAAAGACCCTCTAAATGCAGCATCAATCATTGCCCTATAGTTTGAAACCAACCCATTATAAAATGTAGAGACTTGCAGCCAAATCGGTATACCATGATGTGGGCACTTCCGCAACATTTCTTTGAATCTCTCCCAAGCTTCATACAATGATTCTTGGTCAAACTGTGTAAAAGATGTGATTTCATTCCGCAATTTTGCCGTCTTAGCAGGACGAAAGAACTTTTGAACTAACTCATTCCATGTTGTAATTGATCCCGGTGGTAATGAGTTTAGCCACTCCTTGGCTCTATCCCGAAGTGAAAAAGGAAAAACCCTTAATCTTATGGCATCTTCAGACACACCATTTATCTTGTAAAGATCACACACCTCCAGAAAGTAAGCAATATGTGCATTAGGATCATCCTTTGACATTCTCCCAAACTGATTTGATTGAACCATTTGGATAAAGGATGGCTTTATCTCAAAGTTATTGGCTTGAACAGTTGGCCTCCTTATACCCGAAGTGGTTCCAACAACATTAGGCGCAACATAATCCCTCATAGCTCTACGATTTCCACCTCCCTCAACAAATTGTGGATCCATGGCTGATTGTCTATTAGGAGCGGAGGTTGAATGTCTTCTCTCTCGGTTTAGACGCCTATCTGTTCGATCAATTTCTGGATCAAAAGGAAGAAGGTTAAGGCTTCGTGCATGTCGCATACAAAAGTTCTACAATCTGAAAAATCAACAAGCACTCACACAACACAAAGTTACCCCTTTTTCTTTTATGATAAATAAAATAAAAGAGCAAAATAAACAACTAAAAAATGTGCAAGAAATGACTAAAATAAATAATGCAAACAAGCAGCAACAACTCTAAATGAACAATTGTTCAACACAACTCACAAACTCAATTGAGAATAAAAATAAAACTGAAACAATGATAAAGAAAATTAACTTCAAATTAAAACTAAGATTAGGTAGTATCGATATTAATAATCAAACCATTCCCCGGCAACGGCGCCAAAAACTTGATGCGTATTTTCGCAAGTGTACGAATCGTTCAAGTAATAAAGTGTACAAAAGTACGGATATCGAACCCACAAGGAATGGTGTTACTAAGTACCGAAATTGACTAATCCTAATTTTATCTGAAAACCAGATTGTTGATTGTTTAAAAGGCAAATTAACTTACAAATAAATGCAAAGAACACAATTGAATGTTGTTCACAAATGATTAAAAACGCTAAGGCATTTGATTTCGCTGAATCAATTCAATCCAATTTCAAGTCCTGTTATATGAAAATCAAGCTACAAGTGATGGTTGAAAAACCCAAACTTATCTAATACTCTCTCTCGAGTTATATTAGAATTACTTGTCTATACTAATCAACTATATTTCTATGAAGATTAATCACAAACAAGCATATTATGATCTATTGAATTTCCAGGATAACCACATACATCATGCATTAGTTCTCACAATCGCATTCAACATATGGTATTTATCACAAGAAGCATTCATTACACATCTCCTCTCGGTCTCAATATAATGCAACTAATCATCTAAATCTTGGCCAGAAATTCAGAAGCATTAAACATGGAAATAAATACTCAACTTGAAAACAATGAACTCATATAACCATAACCACAAAAATCAGAGTTTCATGATTCAACTACATCATAGCCTTAGCAAAAATGAATTAGCTCATAATGGAAATAAGAACAACAACTATCTCAACTGAATACATAACTATAAAAACGAAATAAACAGCAGAAAAATGAAGCTAAGGAAAAGAGATGAAGAACTCTTGGAGATGAACACTTTGCAGCAACAATGGAGATGATCCTTCAAGATTCTCCAAGCTTTCTCTCCAAAATGGCTTCTTCTCCTTCAAAAACACCTCTTCTAGGTCTATTCCACCGTGGTCTCTCTCTGTACCTTATGGTATTTATAGATCCAGGGTTTTGGGGATAAATTTGGAACAAAAAGTCACAAAAACGCGTTTGGCCGCCGAAACTCGCCGCCGGCGAAGGTATTCTCGCCGCTGGCGGGTTTCTGGAAATTATGCTCACTGCGGCGAGAATATTCTCGCCGCGACGAGTTTTGTGTTTCGCCGTCGGCGAACTCATTTCGCCAGTGGCCAAATTCGAATCCAAAATTACGCTCTCAGGAAAATTTGCTGCAGCATTCTTGCCGCGGTCAAAATATTCTTGCCATTTTGGCCACGGCCAGACTTCCAAACCTTGAAATCTTGCTTTTCTTGATTCTAACTCAATCCCGGTCATTGGCATTTGTCCCAAACTTCTCCAACCTTATGATTTTACCTGAAATTGCACTTTAAACACGAAATACCCGTGAAATGACATTTGTGGATTAAATAATCAAATAACCACAATTTTTACACAAATATCAATATTTAAATCATAACAAAAATGCAATAAATTGGCTCTTATCACTTATCTTATAATAGGAGGCACTTTAGTCACTCTTTTCCACTTCAAAATAAATCACGTTTCTCTTCACACTAACTAGCAACCCCTTGCTAGTTAGGGTTATATAGTGCACCAAGGTTAGCATTTATTGTTACTAGCTGATGGTATTTTTGATAAGAATCCTTTCTAAATATTTTATATTTTAATTATTTATTTATTCATTTATTACATAAACTTTAATGAAGACATTTTTATTTAATACCTTCCTTTTTGTCAATTACCAATATAGATATACACAATGTCATATCACTGATTTCATATAAGATTGATATAACTATCACGTCGAGGACTAAATCCATAAATACTATTTAGTCTCAAACAAAGTACAATCAATAAACATATTTACTTTTTAAACGAAAACAAAAATGTTTTATGCAAAACATAGCTATTAGAGTAAAATATGCTATTTTAAAAATTACGGGTTATTACAACCTATAATATGAAAAATGAACTTAATGGGATGATGCAATTAAACTTTGACACACCAAAGGGGTGGGAATGTTGATGGGTGAATTATGGTGTCGAGATCAAATAAGACTAAAGTAGCACTATACATTCAATGTAGATAGTACTCTTAGATTTTACTATCTAAATGTTATATGATCCATCTATATAGAGCTCTAAATTCTTGCAAGGAAAAGTTCATCAAGTAGCACTATACATTCAATTACTTGAAGATGTTAAAACATTATAAACATTAATCTAAAGATACGAGCATTTAGAAAAAGAGATGTACATGATGCATATTCTAATTACAAAACTAAAGTTCAAGGGCAACTCTTAAGTCACTTGAAACACCATGGACCTTTTAAAATCTATATAGAATGAGAAAGCATCACATAAATTAAATGTTTATATTACTGCTTTCAACTAGAACATAAAATTATTTAGTTCAATATTTATTTTCATGCAATCTGTAGTAAATGAACATTTATTTTACCGTTTGTTGTCTTGTATTTTAGCTGGTGAGAGTGTATATATTGTCTACTCTAAGGATAACAAATGAAGTAATTAAACAAGTATAAACAACAAACTAAATAACTACATAAAAATTTCTTTAACGCAATGGCTTTTAAATTAGATAGAAACTAATATTTTCACAAATTTTTTTACAAAAACCCAATAAAAAATTAACCAAACAACAAAAAGCTAAGTTATAAAACAAATTGCATTAGCTTGTCAAATTAAAAAACATAAAATTAATTGAGATGAGTTCTTGGTGCAAAGAATTACAACTCCATCTTATTTAGGAGCACAAAATAATCTCCAAGAAACTCCATCAACATAAAATCATGAAAAAGAGTTGATTAAAACCATTGCTAACCCTTAAAACTATAGGACACCATTGTTAGAAGCACGTCACAATACAAATGGGGTGTCACTCTTTTACTTAAGAAAGTATAATAAATTGGTAACCTTTCAATTACACATTTACTACCTTTTAAAACATGTCAAGTTTCCACTCTGAAAGATCCCGACGTTAATGTTATAAGAGATTCAAAGAATTATAACCAAGGTAAATGGTGAATAAAATAATAGATTATAAATAGCTTTCTCAACATTAAATGTCGATAAGAAAGCATAATATCTTCCAAGAACAATCCAACTTATGCTTATCTACATAAACCTCTAAAAATAATAATAGATGCAGGATTAGCTTATACATAGAAAACATTATCTTGAGGTCTTTAACCATATTCAGTAATTTTTCTAGTCTGTCTCTATATCCCCACATCATATTATAGTAACTAATATAATTGCTCAAAATAATCTTGCAATATTACATCCCACTTATTACAAAAACCCAGTTATACGGTATCACTAGCAAGACCAAAATATTAGGGTCTTAGGGAACAAAAATGATGCTAAAATCTCAAAGAAGATAATTTAGTACTCTCTCCATGCATGGAAGAAGCAAGCCTATGGTTGGTTGTATGATTTATCTTTTGAAACTTAAAATACCCTTTTCAAATAAAAATATCTAAGATATATAGTAGAACCTAGCCATAAATTCGAGTGAGAAGAAAAAGCCAACCAAGGCTACATTCCATAATGAGATTTTTTAATTTTAACTTTGATTTATTTTTTTCTTTAGATATGATAACTTAATTTGTTCCTTTTTGCATTTTAATTTTCACATAGACATACAGAACAACTTGGTGGAGAGATATGATTAAAAAGGCCACATGTGCTTGTAGCCTTTCTTCAAACTATGCTTGCATCTTTGCATGCATCCTTTCTTCCCTCATCTTTTAATGCATCTCCCCACATAGTTCTATAGAAGACTTTTCACGTATTTTCCTCTTTTGCTTTTGAAGAATTTAGGGAATGATTTGGTTAGATGCTTTCTTAGAAGGAGGTGTAGCTACATATCCCTTATGCGAATGTACCTTATCTTTTAACTAAGAAATTGGGTCAAGATTTCTTCGTTGCTTAAACCAAAAGTGTCTTCCTAAGATTGCTTGGTTACAATCTCTTGCACTTTGGCCCTACATTTAAATCAAGTATGTTATTAGAATAAGAATAACAATATAAATTAAAAGTTGTAAAAATTAATAAAATTAAAGTATACATGAAGTTTTCGAGACTTTGCATATGACCATATAACATCCCTATTTTTAGTCCTACGGGTATGTTGCATTTCCCAAATCTTGTTAATTGGTGCATTCTCTCTAGTTTCAGGATTTGTCTACAATAAAACATCATGAATACTCAAAAATAGAAAGATAACATGCATATAAAGATACATATGACAATAGATAATTCTAAAATGTCATCACTGATTCCTTAACTTTTACAAACAACTGAGAACCACACGTATGTTTTGTTATCAGCTTGGTCATGTTTTATGCATTTGTTGAACTTTTGACCTACAATGAACTCCATAGTCAATCTTGTTGCACATATCTTATCAAAACGCTATCTAAGGAAGCTATTACAGAATACCTTAAAGTCATATGACCCAAAATAACTAACTAAGTGCCTTCATTCATCATCATTAATTGCAAGAGGTGTGTGTGCTAGTATTTCTTCATCAGTGTTCTACATGGAGTTGAAGCCATGCAAGTGACTCCTTTAATTTTTGTACAACCTTTGTGTAGTGGCATTGAGGAATGCAACCAATTGTCACTACAGACTTGCATCAACCTTAAATTTTTCCTACAATAATGAACCCAAATATGTTAAATTCAAAAAGTGAATATTGATATAAGTATAATTATGCTAGTTATTACCTTCACTTACGACAAGGTATGTTCTCCACATTGTTCCTAAATTTTGGTCCAGTCCCTCTCCTTCAATGGAAAAGTGCATCATGTGATGTGCCTAATATAGTTAATGATATCCCTTCATACTTCTCCCATGGCCCAAAAGATTTTGTCAAGGATCTCAATTTGAATTTTTTTGTCCATTTTTCATCTTTGAGTATGCTAAAATATGTTGTACAATCTACTTACATTCTTAGCTAAGCTATAAGAAGCTGTGAATCATGTGAAAAAGGGTATTAATCACATAATAGTAAAACTTAATTAATAGGGATAAAGTATTTTATTAGATTACCCAAACTACTAATTAGATGCCAAGAACTTGGTATGCTGGGTTGTGCCTAGTTCTTTTCACAGTGTGGTTATATACACAACTATTTGGTCTTCAAATAAGAAGTAGCCTGTGTGACACCTCTAAACCCATGGCCACCTCGTCTGCCTCTTCCTATTCCTACCATCTTTAAATCAACTTGTTGTAAATGACATATCATGTTGTCAGTTCAAGGGATTCAGTGATAAAATGCAAGAAGTCTAATACAAATTAAAATGTGGAATGAAAATATTACTTTGGACAATGAATTCAAGCTAAAAAAACAAAGAATAATTACTTTCAAGTGCCTCATATGTGTTTATTACAGTAATAATATCTTACATTAAATTAAATTAGTACATTTATAATAGTTTAGCGTTATATATAAATTTTACATTCTATGGAATTTCACATAGAGTCTTTAGATAAAAATTCTCCTTCATTACTTTCTTTGTCTATGGTCTTATCTTCTTCTTCGCCATTGATGGAATCAATTTTTTTCTAAAACTTTTCCCCTCACTTTGATGACTAACACTTTGAGGTTATATGCTATCCTTCTATAATATGACTACAATATCATCCTAGTCCTCACTGTGAATGAACTCATTATGTTCAACCTTTTCTTGTTGGTACACATCTTTGGCAGATAATAATTCACCCTTATCATCTTTATAAGGTATATTGAAAGGGCACGGGATTTATTTTCACAACAACGAGCTAATCTCAATTGATGATATCATCTAAATAGAATACGTGTTCTACTTGCAATGCCTTAACAAATGGCTCGTTCATATTCAATGAAGAATGAGTATTCAGACTTGTGTATCCATATTTGTCGACTTGATATTCTTTTTCCAAATAAGAAACATCCCATCACTAATACTTGAAAAGGTATATTTTCCTATCTCCCATGTAAGGCAGATCATAAATATATTCAAGAACACCATAATATTCCTTTTCACGATCTAAATTATTTCCCTTCACAAGTACTCTATTATTTTAGGTTTTTCTTCGGGATTCATGGTTTTTTGTATGAAATCTAAATCCATTGACCAAAATTTTTGTATACTTATATACTACACTTTAGGGATCCATGGCTAAGCTAATCAACTCTTTGTTTCCTTGCCAATCTGAACTTGACTTTGTAACCTATTGAGAATTAACAACACAGAGAGATTATGACATGGCTAGCAATATAATACATTGGTTGTGTAACATCCCCACAAGTTCTTAGTTATTAAGTATTTTATAGAAATTATTTCTAAGGAATTAGAATGGGAATAAATTTTAGAAGAAATTAAATAACAAGGATATGTTTAATTAGAGGATTACACTTTATTAGGTTCATCTTAATTAAAAGTTCAAAAGAAAGGAAATTGGAACAATCCAAATAATCATAAAATGTGGATAAGGAACTCAACGTCAACATGAAGCCAATCATAGCACATGTTAATAAGAAAATATCACTACATGGTATCTTGCTCTCTAAGTTGGCAACAAAAGACACAAGGGATCCTTAATGTTTTAGCCAAAAAGGGCAAGACCAGGAAGTGAATATCAAATAAAAAGTTAAAGGTAAACAAATCAATTAGTTAAGATACAAGGCTTTACAAATGGGAAAATTAAGAACTAAGAGAATAATCATTACATATAATAAAATCTACTTTTTCTTGCTCGCCAAGTCAGCTAAAGGGAATTCATTTTGTTGAACCTCTACCATCCTAAAATGCAGGCTAGAACCAACAAAAAGTGAGAGTAGAGAAGGTAAGGAATCCAATAGAAGTCATAAAGAGGAAGCAAGAAAGAAGAAGAAGAAGGAAGTGAGAAAACGTAGCCAACCAAGGTAGGTTTATGACATGCTATAAATTAAGCATGTCTTTAGCACATTTTAAGTTACTTTTTATTTAATTTAAGTAAAAAATAAATAGAAATTAATTGAGTTTTGTGTTCTTTATTTTAGGAATAATAAAGAGGAAAACAGGAGGAAAACAGAGAGGAAATATGGAAAAATGCTGATTTTTGACCCTTCTTCAATAATTGAGGCATATCTCTCCTATTTAAACTTCAATTGAGGTGATTCTAGCGATTAGAGAAACAAGAGACATAGAGCTACAATTTTGTGTTAAGAACTTTGGCAAATTACGAAATTTTCTGGGCACCACGTCACAAGAATCTAGAGCACTGTGGTGCCCCGTCAGGTGATTTCCATAGTGTCACAGTTCCTGAGTAGCGCGCTGCAGCTCCCGCCGTTGCACGAGAATGCTAAAATCACAATTTTTAGGTTTTTTTTAGCTTTAACTAAAGCTTGATAGGATGGGTTTTGACCTAGAAATATTTCTACTTCAAATAGGAAAAGCCAATCTATAAAAAGGGGGAGAAAGCAAGCATCAAAGAATTAACCAAGCTCTTAATTTCCTTTTTTAATTCTTCTCTAGATTTTCTTATGGCCTTGCGTGGCTAATTTATTTTTAGTTGGTAGAGGAAGATTGAAACTTCAAGGGATCTTCATGCATTGTGAGCTTTAGATTTGATTTTATTAGTTCACTCTTAATTGGTTAGTGATATTCATATGCTCTTCTCTTTTCAATGATTATTCATATAATTGCTAGGAAGGCATACTAGTATATTATCTATCTTAATCTACTACTAATTGAACAAAGTTTTCATTACTGTGATTCATGAGGCAAATAGGATTAAAGATTTTGGATTAGAAATCATTAAACCTATGCTGAATAATTAACTAAATTAGATATAGCCGGTGTGTCTATACTTATTTAGCTATATTAGTTTCTCTAGTTCTTTATGCGGTTAATGAGTTATTCTTTACCGATGTGCTAAGGGATTCCTTGTTAATTAGGGTTTAATTGGGGCGATTGCCATCAACTACTAGACTTAAGGAGGAACAGTGTTAGATTTCCAATGATAGATATTCAAATTTAGATTGATTATGTTGTCAATCATCAATGCAATCCCTTGAAAGTGGATATTAACCAAAACAAATGCCTTTTATTATTAAATACTCTCTTTTTAATTACTTGCATTCTCTTTTACTTGGTTTACTTTCAATCATCAAACCCCTTTATTTGATTTCAAAAAAGATAATTTCAGTCTTTGTGGGATCAACCCTTACTCCCACGATTGCAGGTTAGTTGAAAGGAAAAGTATTAATTTGGGTATATACGTGACAGTACGCACTAGTTTAATTGTGATTCAATTTGTAAAACTGATTTGATGCATGCTAGAAAAGTTTTTGGATGTTTCTTATGGACTATTTCCCTTATATTTCCATAGGAATTGGTGGAAGTAAGATGCTAGGACAAGCCATAAGTGAACTATGTTTTGATGCATATGTATCATGTATACTATGGCTGGATATATGCTTGTTTAGTTTGGGTTTATGTGGCTAGAAAACTGTTGGTCTGGTGTGCTATTTTGCTGTGATGGTGTAGGCTAATATATATATATATATATATATATATATATATATATATATATATATATATATATATATATATAATTGGGAGAAAATATGTGATAAAGAAGTATGTAAGGGTTATAAGGATAACACTGTGATGTTTTTGGGTCTATGGAATGAGAAAATCATGGCTATGTTTGTAACATCCCAGATTTTAATAAGTGGAAAATAATTCTCATGGTGAAGGAACATCGATAAAATCTTAGAAAAATGATAAAGTGGCTAAATGGAAAAAGTGTAATTCCTAAAGAAAGAGAAGGCATGTGTTAAGGAGAGGCAACCTTCTAGAAGTTTGGAATTAAAATAATAATTTCCCTTGCCTTGGAGGAGAGGTCGGTTAAGCTTGTTGGAGAAGCTTGGATTAAAATATCTCATCCTTGGCTTGGAGAAGAAGAAGTTGACTTGGAGAAGTGGCTTGGAGGAGAAGTAGGCCAAAAAGATCAAGGGGAAGAGAGTGGCGGCCAAGGAAAAGGAGGAGAAGGGAGAGAGATTGAGAGAAGGAGAGGGAGAAAAAGAAGAGAGAGAAAGAAGAGAGAGAAAGAAAGCAAAGGTGAAGATCCAAGAGAAAAGGAAGAAGGAGAGTGATCAAGAGGAGGAAATCCAAGGAAAGCTTGAGAAGAGAAAGAATCTCTGGTTTGGTAGGTTTAACATTATACATATTTCCATGGCATTTAATGTATTTTGAATGATTTATAAGTGTTTCATATATCCTCTTCTGATGATTCATAATGTATATTTATGTTTGACCATGAAAAGTGAGAGTTTGGATGCATAGATTATGCATGTGTTTACTGAATTTGGCTTGAAAATGGCGAAAATTGATGGTCTGAATGGTTGGTTCTTTTGGTTATGATTTCTATCGAATCTGAAAATATGTCTAACATATGCGTTGTATCCCTGTATATTAGGTTTCTAACGCCTCTGGAATCACTTTGATCGGATTTGAAATGAGAGAGATATCTCTTGATGAGTGAAGAAAGGTCATATTTAATGCATAGAATCATGACGCTATTTTCAGACACATTTTTCACCTATTTTGATTTCTAATATGTTAATGTTGTAAACATAACAGTTGTCGATAATTGTCTTAGCTTTCTATAGTCACCAAAATCAACTTAATCGGAGTTAAATTGAGGGAGTTATGGTCTTTTTAGTAAGATAAGGTCTGGCTAGACGAAAATCTGGGCTGTAGGGAAAACCCGAAGCATGGCCGTGCTTCAGGCTGTTTTGTGATTTTTTAGCATGGTTTGCATAGCATGAAACACGGCCGTGCTTGAGGCTATTTTTGCTCTGTTTTGCATTTTGAAGGCTCTAAATAAACTCCAATGAATGGATGATGTTAAGGGGAACTAAAATACAAATAAATACCTTTTTAATGATGCATTGTAGTATGAATTCCATCCTTGTATTATGAGAAATTAAGTCACATATTGCATATTGATGAGATGTATGTTTAATTTATGGATGAAAATGCATATTAATTAGATCTATGCAAGTGAATTTGTTATGGATTGATGAGACATATGTAAGTGAATTGCATAGGAGATATATGTATGATGCATTAGAGTGTTAATTCCATTCTTTTATTATGAGATATATGTACAATGTATGGATGAAATGCATGTTGATTTGATGCCTATGCTAGTATATCAATGCATGAGGATTACATGATATAAGGTATGCATTATTGGTAAGTGTATTAATACATATTTGTTAAATGATGTGGTGATGATGTTATGCATGATATTAGTGATGTGTTTGGTTAATGCATAATCCTATTGTGATTATGGTCATGATGATTAAAGAATATGATGTGTACATTATTATATGACGATAGAGGAGTTATTACATAGTGATTATATGGAGAGACGAAGTTGATTGTGGATGGCAAGCATGATGATAAAGTTGAGTTGTTTGATGTATACATGGTTATATCATGTTGATGTATATGATTGAGATGTGGCTACAGACGATTAGTCACTGAGTGTGGAGATGTGGCTACAGACGATTAGTCACTAAGTGTTGAGATGTGGCTGCAGACGATCCGTTACCCTGCATGAAAGTACTGTAAAGATATGTAGATACAAGCATATATTGAAGTATAACCTGGTTATTATACATGCCTGATATTGATGCATAACCTGTCTGTTGAATATGAAAGCATACTATACACTCTTGTTATTTTATCATATACAAAGAGAAAATGTTTTCTGTAGTTTATACAGCTGGAGAAAACACTGTGTTTTCCTTATTTACCGTATGATGCTTTTAATGTTAAACCTATTGGGAACCTCCGTTCTCATTATTGTTGGTGTTATGTTCAGATAAGAGCACACAATACGCTAGTTGCTTCCGTGCACTTGATCATGGAAGATCCAGTGGATGGCGATGCTTTGTATAGATCCCGATGCCAACAACACCTCCTCCACCCTTTACACTCAGGGGTGATGTACGATATAGGGTTCAATGTTAAGTTGATGTAGTTATGTGACTCAGTGTCACTAATGTATAAATGTTAAATTTTGATGTAGTTCGAATATTATGACAATGGAATATTTGTTGCTTATAAAAAAAATTGATCGTTACAAGTTGGTATCAGAGCAGATCGATCCTAGGTGACCGTAGGGGTGGACGGTTACCTATATCGATCTAAGGATGTCTTGAGTAAGAATGTGGCTATGTAGTGTAAGGTAGCATATAATGTTAGTAAGGAAATCACTGGTGTTTCCTATCTGCGTACTTGAGTGGTGTAATGACTACTGTAAAAATATTTAATTCACTATTGAGTCTGATCACCTCAATAGTGATTGAATTTTTTTAATTGATACAGTAAGTGATGGCACCACTGAGGAGAAATTTGATGAAAAGTGTAGAAGCTACCCTACATGATTTAGCTACAATAATTCGAGACCAAGTGTTTGCCATAAATCAAATCTTGCGACATATGCAAAATAATAACAATGACGATGACGCTGAAGGAAACCAGAGAAACGCAGGGAATGGAAATGGCTGGGTAGAATTTATGAACACATAGCCTCCTTCTTTTGTGGGCAAGTATGAGCCGATCGTAGCTGAAAGGTGGCTGACCGAGTTAGAAAGGATTTTTAAAGTTTTGAATTGCTCTAATGAGTAGAAGGTTAACTTTGCTGTGTACATGTTAAAAGAGGAAGCTAAATATTGGTGGAGGGGAGCTAGGGAGTTGTTGATTCATCAAGGCAGATAGATTACAAGTGTTCCGAGAAACGTTTTTGGATAAGTACTTCCCCAGTAGTGTGAGGGTCGAAAAGGAGGTTGAATTTCTTCAACTTAAACAAGGCAGCAGGACTGTGGACCAGTACATCTCTAAATGTGAGGAATTGACCAAATTTTCAACCAATCTAAGATATAATCTGGATGAAGCTTGGAAAGCCGTGAAGTTTGAGGCAGGTTCGAATCCTGATATTAGAAGTGATTGTTGCCTTGGAGATATGAGAATTTTCTCCCTTAATCAATAAATGTCGATTGTTGGAGAAAAACTTAAAAGCAGTCGAAGAAGAAAAAGAGAAGCGGATTCTACAAAAGAGAAAGAGGGAGTCTTTGACTAGTGACAAAAGCATGAGAGGCAGGAATGATGCCCGGGATGGAAGGCCCATTGCGATGGAATCTAGATCTTATCCTTAGATGTTGCGGTGGATATATGTAGAAAGTGTGGACGGCCACATGGAAATAAACCATGTCTTATCAGCCAAATGACTTGTTATTGCTGCGGATAGAAGGGGCACTTAGCATGGAAATGCCCACAAGGGGATGGAATAGGACAAGAACAACAACAACAAATGAAAGGGAAAGAAAAGAAGATATGATGTAATGATGAGTTGGCATTAAGGCTTGTAATGTATAATGCATACATAGTTACAAGATGTCAGAAATATTAAAACTCTTATGGCTATGTGTTTGGAGGTATGTGAGCACCGGGGGGGGGGGAATGGCTTACATTACCTTATTGTTTGTTGTTTGGCTATGTGAGTAGCGGGGGGGGGGGAATGGCTCACAAGGCTATATGTTTGGAGGTATGTGAGCAGCGGGGGGAATGGCTCACATGATCCTATGATGTTGTTGGGCGATATGAGCAGTGGGGGGGAATGGCTCACATGATCCTGTGATGTTGTTGGGCGATATGAGCAGCAGGGGATAATGGTTTATATTGCTATATTGTGCGGATATGTGAGCAGTGGGGGGGAATGGCTCACATGATCCTGTAATGTTGTTGGGCGATATGAGCAGCGGGGGGGGGGGGGGAATGGCTCATATTACTGTGTTGTGCGGATATGTGAGCAGCGGGGGGGGGGAATGGCTCACATGATCTTGTGATGTTGTTGGGCGATATGAGCAGCGGTGGGGAATGGTTCATATTACTGTGTTGTGCGGATATGTAAGTGTAACATCCCTAATTTCGTTTCATGTATTAATAAAAGTACAAAAGTATTCAAAGTAACATCCCTAATTTCGTTTCTTTTATTGATAAAGGTACATAAATATTTAATTAAAGAAATAAAATTTATATGACAATTTTTAGATATCTAAGGAAATATAATCCTTAGAAATTCTTTACCTTACATGTATGCATAGAAATGTTCTAACATTAATGGAATAGGAAAAAAGAGAAAACTTAAGAGGAAAAATTAGAAATAAATATACTAAAGAAAGGTGAAATTCTTGGGTAAGGAAGATAAATTTTTGTGAAGTAAGTAAATGTATTAAAATTTCAAAAAGATTGGATTAGGGTAATTTTTCCTAATTAAAGAGTTAAAGTTACTAAGTTTAGTATCTCCACCCATAAATTGGGCTTTCACCTATGGACACTTCATATAGAGTTTTTTCACTTCACATAAGTTTCTAGCAAACCCATTGGATAACCTAAGCAAGAAATAATACATAGACTTGGACTAGGATATAGAAATTGGACCGATAGCCCAAAAATTATAAAAATATGCCCAAGCCCTCCAAGAAAGGTAGAATTTTATCCAAAGTAAAGGAAATGGGTAGGAATAATCCTAAATCCAAGAGGAAAAATAAAATAAAATAAAATAAATCATGTGATAATATAATAGTGTAATAATAATAAAGATTATGTTACATGGCTTTAAGACAAAAATTTAACAAGTGGTGTGATCCTACATTCATAATTTTAGCAAGTGGTATGATAATACATGGTATTAGAACAAAAATTCCTATCCCACACAAATAATTTCAACCAAATAATGGAGATTCAAGGGCTAGAAATTTGCCACCTAAAAAGGCAAACCTATCATACTTGATTAAGACAAAAGAAAAAGGAAATGAATCAATAAATAAAAGGGACCTTGTCCCTTATCTTAGGAACATATTATCATAATTTTCAAAATACAAATCTCCTTTTCCTATGCATATCTTGACTAAGGAAGAGGAAGACAAGAACATGAGTTGTTTGTTTTTTAAAAATTCAACCAAGTGTATCCTAATTGTTATAAGGTAGACCCATGATTATGAAAGATGAATTATTTAATAGTCTATATAAGCAAAACCTACCCTTATAACATTAGAATTTTCGTTCAAGTGAGGTTGAGGAAAAAATAGAAGCAAGGTAGAGTGAGGAAAGGAGAGGAAGAAATGAAGAAAGAGGAAGGAGAAGCCTAGAGGACTAAGTGCTCAAGGTAAGTTTAACAATATTTCTTTTTAAAGAAAAGTTTTGAAACTTGTAATATTTATATGGGATTTTGATCTTAGAACTTTAATAATTGGTCATGGATGTTGCTATATCATGTTACATATTATGTATGTTTGAATACTTAGACTGGTGTAGATATTTCTGCATAGGTATGGCTATGGGTGGCAAAATTTTAAACTTCGGTTTTCAAAATTATAGGAAGAATCGGTAAGGACTTTAAAGAAATGGTTAACATGAAAAATGTAGATCTATATCTCACGGATTTTTAGCCACTAGAATCACTCAATTGGAGTCTATATGAGGTAGATATGGTCCAATTAGTATTCGATGGTCAGAAAATGGTTAATCAGGGAAGAATATGTTAGGATAGCTTCTATGTTTTAATTTCTGGAAACATTCTGTAGAGAATTAAAATAAATAGTTAACATAAGAATTATAGCTATATGTGTCACGGATTTTTAGCCACTGGAATCACTCTATTTGGAGTCCATATGTGGTAGATATGGTCCGATTAGTAAGCAGTGGTCAGAAAATGGTTAACCATGGAAGAATATGTTAGGATAGTTTCTGTGTTTTAATTTCTGAGAACATTCTGTAGGGAATTAAAATAATTGACTAACATAAAAGTTATTACTATATGTGTCCCAGATTTTTAGCCACTGGAATCACTTAATTCAGAATTCTTATGAGGGAGATATGGACAGATTAGTAGGTAGAGGTCAGAACTTACCCGAGAAGAAATAACATGTACTTTAAGGAAGTAATATCACCATGATTTCTTAATATTTCGTTTAAATGTTCAACATAATATTTTTAGCTTTAAATTGACACCAAGATTACCTAAATCGGAGTTAAATTTAGGGAGTTATACTTTGATTAGTAAGAGAAGGTCAGATAGGATGAAAACCTGCATTAAAAAAATAAAGAAATAAAATTAAAATTTTAACAAGTAGAAGAATCTTATAAATAAAAATAATAAATTACTAGTATATGCCATAACCATTGCCATTGCATGAAATTTTTACCATCTTAAGTGTGAAATTTTAACATGGAAATATTTTATAAAGTAATATTTGAAATGGTTATGTTCATGGCATAATTACCAATGATTTTTGGCTATTATTGTGAAAAGAAAAGAAATGAGCACGGTCATATGGTAAATCCGTGTGGTGCACCAATAGGGGATGCCCTATCAATGGTTATGATTATGTTAATGAGAAAAGAAAGATAAAGTGTGCCATGTCGGATGGAGTGAGAAAATCCCGTACCAGAGAGTATAAAATACTCACCTTAACCGGGGTAGCTTGATATGAGAATAAATTGATAGTAATCATAAAATAGTTAATCCTGTCATACATGTCATTACTATATGATTCTCATGTGCATAGATATAGTGCATTCATGTGATCAAAGATATTTGTGGTATTTTATACAGATGAACATGACGTGATGAGCTATATTGATGATGATTTATTGTTGAACTTACTGGGATTTAATTCTAACTATATTTCTATGTCATGTTTAGAAAATTAGTTATGCAGATTTTCTATAGCTCTGGCTTTTAGTGCACGTTGGATCGAGTTACTTTATGTTGGGCAGATCACAGAATAAAATAAAATGTTTGTGGTCGAGTTGGCTTAGATCCCAGTGAAGGTGCAACCACCCGCACCTGTATCTCCGGAATTGGTCAACCAGAATAAATAAGATGTAGATATTTATGTGCTTGATATGTTGTACGTATGTTTTGATTAATGATGTGTATGTGAACTCTATATTGTATAATAATAATAATAATAAAATTGTTACAGTGAACAGCCTGGGGGGAATTGCTCACATGATCCTGTGATGTTGTTGGGCGATATTTGTAACAACTTTTTTTTTTAAAATACCATGAAGTTATTACCTCGTTACAACTTAACTCAAAATAACATTGATTTAATTTATACAATACAGAGTTTACATACATGTCATTAATCAAAACATACGTACAACATATCAAACACATAAAAATCTACATCTTATTTATTCTGGTTGACTAATACCAGAGATACAGGTGCGGGTGGTTACACCTTCACCGAGATTTAAGCCAACTCGACCACAAACATTTTATTTGCTTCTGGGATCTGCCCAACATAAAGTACTCGATCCAACGTGCACTAAAAGCCAGAGCCATAGAAAAATCTGCATAACTAATTTTCTGAACATGATATGGAAATATAGTGAGAATTAAATCCTAGTAAGTTCAACAATAAGTCATCATCAGTATAGCTCATCACGTCATGTTCAGCTGTATAAACTACAGCAAATAACTTTGGTCACATGAATGCACTATATCTATGCACATGAGAATCGTACAATAATAACATGTATGCCAGGGTTAACTATTTTCAGAATATCATACGATGACTATCAATTTATTCTCATATCAAGCTACCCCGGTCAGGGTGAGTATTTTCTACTCTCCGGTACGGGTTTTTCTCGCTCCGTCCGACATGGCCCACTTTCTCTTTCTTTTCTCATTAACATGATCATAACCGTTGGTAGGGCGTCCCTTTCTGGTGCACCACATGGATTGCCATGTGACCGTGCTCATTTCTTTTCTTTTCACAATGATAGCGAAAAATATACTTTTAATAACAAGTATGTTCATCAAAATATAACTATTACCAAAAATCATTGGTAATCATGCCATGAACGTAACCATTTCAAATATCACTTGGTAGGGTCCTAAAAATTGCGGATTTAGCTTTTTGGTCTTGAGAGACCTACCAACTCCAGTGGTTGGAGAAAGTTTTAAAAATACATGGTCTCCTTCCTCAAACTCCAGAGGTCTATGTCTCTTATCATAGTAACTCTTTTGTCGACTTTGAGCTGTGAGTATTTTTATCTCGTATCTTCCTGATTTGTTTAGTGGTTTGTTGAACTAGATCAGTACCCAGCAAGTTCTTTTCTCCTACCTCAAACCAACATAGTGGAGATCGACACTTCCTACCGTATAAAGCTTCGTAGGGGGCCATCTTAATACTAGAGTGATAACTATTATTATAAGTAAACTATACTAAAGGTAAGTACTTATCCCATCCTTTACCTTACTCTATCACACAGGCCCTTAACATATCATCTAGGGTTTGAATGGTTCGTTCTGTCTGCCCGTCAGTCTGAGGGTGGTAGGCAGTACTGAATCGCAACTGAGTACCAAATGCTTCCTGCAATGCCTTCCAAAACCTGGATGTGAACCTCAGATCTTTATAAAAAATGATATTTAAGGGAATTTCATGCAGTCTAACTATTTCCTGGACGTACAATTGGGCTAATTTATCAGTGAATAGTTAATTTTTATGGGCAAAACTTGAGCAGATTTGGTTAATCTGTCAATTATTACCCAGATAGAGTCATGTCCCACTGAAGTCTTAGGTAATCCCACAACAAAGTCCATTGAGATACTGTCCCATTTCCATTTAGGGATCTCAAGAGGTTGTAGAAATTTCGCTGGCTTTTAATGCTCCACCTTCACCTTTTGACAAATGAGACATTTCAACACAAACTCGGCAATGTCCTTTTTCATCCCTGGCCACCAATACATCCTCTTTAAATCCTGGTACATTTTAGTGCATCCAAGATGGACTGTGTATTTACTCTGATGCGCTTCTTGCAGGATCTTAGTTCTCAACTCTTGTTCTTGAGGGACACAAATCCTTCCCCGATACATGATTGCTCCATCTTCCATGACAGAAAAATTACCTTGATCTTTATGATCCTGTAAATATTGATCATGAGCTTGACCTTCTTTGATTTGGGCTCTAAGGTCACACCCTATACTTAAACCATTAATGACTAGCTTCCTTAGAGTAAGAGAAGTTGCTAGCTTCAAATTTCGAAACTCCTCTAGCATCTGCATCTCATACACCATCATCTGACCCATGTGTAGAGATTTTCGACTCAAGGCATCTGCTACAACATTTTTCTTTCCGGGATGATACTTTATCTCAAACTTGTAGTCATTGAGGAATTCTACCCATCTTCGTTGCCTCATATTTAACTCCTTCTGATCAAAGAGGTATTTAAGACTCTTATGATCACAATATACTTCAAAGGTTGCCCTGTACAAATAATGTCGCCAAATCTTTAAGGCAAACACCACTGCCGCCAATTTAAGATCATGGGTTGGATAGTTTCCTTCGTGGGGTCTCAATTTCCTAGAGGCGTAAGCAACTACTCTCTTATCTTGCATCAGCACACATCCTAGCCCTTTCTTTGAAGCGTCACTATACATTTCAAAATGTCCTGTGGGGTCTGGAATAATTAAAACATGAGGAGTGGTCAATCTTGTCTTAAGCTCTTGGAAACTAGCTTCAAATTGATCAGTCCATGTGAAAGGACGTCCTTTCCGGGTCAATTTAGTCAATGGCAAGGCAATACGAGAGAAGTTTTGTATAAACCTCCAGTAATATCCTGCCAAACCTAGGAAACTTTTGACTTCCGTAACTGTCTTTGGTCTCGCCCACTGAATCACTGCTACCGTCTTGCTAGGATCTACGGCTACCCCACTATTAGAGATGACATGTCCGAGAAACTTCACCTCTGACAGCCAAAATTCACACTTCTCCAATTTGACATATAAATTTTTTTCTTTCAGCACTTGCAGCACGATTCGGAGATGTTGTTCATGTTCTTTCTCACTCTTAGAATATATCAAGATGTCATCAATGAACACTACAATAAATTGATCTTGGTAGGATCGAAAAATGCGATTCATGTAATCCATGAAAATTGTAGGTGCATTTGTCAACCCGAAGGGCATTACGATAAAGTCATAGTGCACATACCTAGTCCTAAAGGTAGTTTTTGGTACGTCCTCCTCCTTGATCATAATCTGATGATATCCTGACCTCAAGTCAATTTTAGAAAAGATGGAGGCTCCCTTTAGTTGATCCAATAAGTCATCTATCCTAGGGAGAGGGTACTTATTTTTGATAGTTACCTTATTCAGTTGTCTGTAATCTATACATATTCTTAAGCTCCCGTCTTTCTTTTTAAAAAACAATACAGGAGCTCCCCAAGGTGATACACTCGGTCTAATGAATTGCTTGTCTAATAGTTCCTCCAACTGCTTCTTGAGTTCCTATAGTTCCTTCGAGGCCATTCGATATGGTGTAATAGAGATAGGCCCTGTCCCAGGTAGGAGATCAATAAAGAACTCTATCTCTCTCTTGGGAGGTAAGCTTGGAATATCTGATGGAAATACTTCAGGAAACTCGTTGGCTATTGGGATTTCATCAAGCTTCGATTCAACTTCTAGGTTTGATAAATACAAGAGAATGTATCCAAGTACTCCATTCTTCAACTCCCTATTAACTTGATTGGCATTAAGCATAAATAACTGGACCTCCTCTTTCGAAGTAGGTGGTAGAAATTCAACGGTCTTGTTACAACAATTCAGCAAGACTCGATTTCTAGACATCCAGTCTAACCCTAGAATGACCTTAATACCTCTTAAAGGTAAACAGACGAGGTTTACAAAATTTTTTTTCTCCTGGATGGTGACTTGGCAGTCCTTACATATAGAGGAAGTTAATACCCTTTCCCTTGTAGGGGTTACTACGGATAGCTCATAGGGAGTTTTAGAAATAGGAAACTGAAACTTCCTAATACATTCTTCCGATATAAATGACTGACTAGCACCAGAGTCAAATAACACCATAAGAGCAAATCCATAGATATAGCATGTACCTTGAATCATTTCAGAAGATTGAGCTGCCTCTTAGCTCAGGGTGAAAATCCTTCCTTTCACTTGAGGCCTCTATTCTGGCTACTTCCCCACATTCTGTGGGCAATTTCTCACAAAATGACCCTTCTGTCCGTAGTTGAAGCAAACATCTTGTCCCATGTAGCATGGCCGATTACCATGCATGCGTCTGCACTTAGTGCACTTGACTAGGGCGAGGTCTTGTTGAAAAGGTCTGGGACCCGCAGTCAATGGCCTCTTACCAGCTCCATATCCACTTCTTCTCACGTTCTTGCTAGGGTTGGAAAATTTTTTCTTCCTTTTCCATAGGTTTCGTCTTTGCTTTTTGTCCTCTACTGCCTTTAAACTTTTCTCCAAGAGTCTGCATTTATTGATGAGCGGCACAAACTCCCTAATCTCCATAGCTAGAACAACATTCTTTTTGTCTGGGTTTAGTCCTGCTTCAAACTTAACAGCTTTCCATGCTTCATCAGGGTTAAATTGCATATAAGAGGAGAACTTAGACAATTCCTCGAACCTTGTGATGTATTGATCTATAGTCATTCTACCCTGCCGGAGTTGGAGAAATTCGATCTCTTTCTCCGCCGGCATAGTACTTGGAAAGTACTTTTCCAAAAAGGTGTCTTTGAACACCTGCTAAGTGATCTGCCTTCCCTGGTGAGCTAAAAGTTCTCTAGCTCCACGCCACCATTATTCTGCTTCATCTTTTAGCATATATGCAGCAAAGATTACTTGTTGCTCCTGAGTACAGCCTATCACTTCAAAGATTTTTTCTAACTCCCTTATCCATCATTCAGCTAGAATCGGGTCAAAGCCGCCTTAGAAACAAGGTGGCCTATGTAACATCCCGTAATTTTTAGAAATTTTCCTTATAAATTCTTCACCTTACATATATGCATAGAAATGTTCTAATATTAATGGAATAGGTAAAGAAAGAAAACCTAAGAGGAAATATTAGAAATAAACATGCTAAAGAAAGGTGAAATTCTTAGGTGAGGAAGATAAATTTTTGTGAAAGGTCTTAAAATTTCAAGAAGATTGGATTAGGGTAATTTTTTCCTAATTTAAGAGTAAAAGTTACTAAGTTTAGTATCTCCAACCATAAATTGGGCTTTCACCTAAGGACACTTCATATAGAGTTTTTCTTCTTCACATAAATTTTTAGCAAGCCAATAGGATAGCCCAATGAAGAAATAAAACATAGACTTGGACTAGGATATAGAAATTGGACCGATTGCCCAAAAATCATGAAAATGTGACCAAGCCCATTATGAAAGGTAGAATTTTAACCAAAGTAAAGAAAATAGGCAAGAATGAGCCCAAAACCAAGAGGAAAAATGAAAATAAAATAAAAATAAAGTGATAGAATAATGGTGTAATCAAGATTAGGTGATTTGACATTAAGACAAAAATTTAGCAAGTGGTATGATAATACAAGAATTTAGGACAAAACATCAATATCCTACACTCATAATTTTAGTAAGTGGGTAATAATACATAGCATTATGACAAAATATCTTTATCCCACACAAATAATTTCAACCAAATAATGGAGATTCAAGGGCTAGAAATTGGCCACTTAAAAAGGCAAATCTATCATACTTGATTAAGACAAAAGAAAAAGGAAATGAATCCCTAAATCAAAGGGATCTTGTCCCATATCTTAAGAACATATTATCATAATTTTCAAAATACAAATCTCCTTTTCCTATGCATATCTTGACTAAGGAAGAGAAAGACAAGAACATAAGTTGTTTGTTTTCCAAAAATTCAACCAAGTGTAATTTAATTGTGATAAGGTAGACCCATGATCATGAAAGGTAAATTATTTGAGGGTCTATTTAAGCAAAACCCACCCATAAAACATTAGAATTTTCGTCCAAGTGAGGGAGAGGAAAAATAGAAGCAAGGTAGAGTGAGGAAAGGAGAGGAAGAAAGGAAGAAAGAGGAAGGAGAAGTCTAGAAGACTAAGTGCTCCAAGTAAGTTTAACAATATTTCTTATTGAAGAAAAGTTTTGAAACTTATAATATATGAGATTTTGATCTTAGAACTTTGATGATTGGTCATGGATGTTGCTATATCATGTTACATATTGATCTTGCATGTGATGTATGTTTGAATACTTATGTTGGTATAGAAAGTTCTGCATAGGTATGGCTATGGGTGGCAAAATTTTAAGCTTCTGTAATTTAATTTCTAGGAATTATCTGTAGGGAATTAAAATAAATGGTTAACATAAGAATTAAAGATATATGTGTCACAGATTTTTAGCCACTAGAATCACTCAAATTGGAGTCCATATGAGGAAGATATGAGCCGATTACTAGTGAAAGGTCAAAAAATGGTTCATCGGAGAAGAATATGTTAGGATAGCTTCTGTGTTTTAATTTCTGAGAATTATATGAAGGGAATTAAAATACATGGTTAACATAATAATTAAAGATATATGTGTCACAGATTTTTAGCCACTGGAATCATTCAATTTAGAGTTCATATGAGGTAGATATGTTCCTATTAGTAAACAAAGGTCAGAAAATGGTTAATCAGGGAAGAATATGTTAAGATAGCTTCGGTGTTTTAATTTCTGAGAATTATCTGTAGGGTATTAAAATATATGGTTAACATAAGAATTAAAGATATATGTGTCACGGATTTTTAGCCACTAGAATCATTCAATTTAGAGTTCATATGAGGTAGATATGTTCCTATTAGTAAACAAAGGTCAGAAAATGGTTAATCAGAGAAGAATATGTTAGGATAGCTTCGGTGTTTTAATTGCTGGGAACATTATATAAGGAATTGAAATAAATGGTTAACATATGAATTATAGATATATGTGTCGTGGAATGTTAGCCACTGGAATCACTTAATTTAGAATTATTATGAGGGAGATATGGATAGATTAGTAGGTAGAGGTCAGAACCTATTCTAGAAGAAATAACCTGTACATTGAGGGAGTAATATCACCTTGATTTATTAATATTTTGTTACGATGTTCAACATAATAGTTTTAGATAATTGTTTAATCTTGAAAATGACACTAAGATCACCTACATCGGAGTTAAATTAAGGGATTTATGCTCTGATTAGTAAGAGAAGGTTAGATATGATGAAAACCTGCATCAAGAAAATAAAAAAATAAAATTAATATTTAAAAAAGAAGAAGAATCTTATAAATGAAAATAATAAATGACTAGTATATGCCATAGCTATTGCCATTGTATGAACTTCTTACTATCTTAAGTGTGAAATTTTGACATGGAAATATTTTATAAAGTGATATTTGAAATGGATATGTTCATGGCATGATTACCAATGATTTTTGGTAATAGTTATATTTTGATGAACATACTTGTTATTGAAAGTATATTTTTGCCTATCATTGTGAAAAGAAAAGAAATGAGCACGGTCACATGGCAATCCGTGTGGTGCACCAGTAGGGGACGCCCTACCAACGGTTATGATTATGATTATGAGAAAAGAAAGAAAAAAGTGTGTCATGTCTGACGGAGCGAAAAAAGCCCGTACCGGAGAGTAGAGGATACTCACCCTGACCGGGATAGCTTGAAATGAGAATAAGTTGATGGCCATCATATGATATTCTGAAAATAGTTAATCATGTCATGCATATCATTATTGTATGATTCTTATGTGCATAGATATAATGCATTCATGTGACCAAAGATATTTTCTGTAGTTTATACAGCTGAACATGACGTGATGAGCTATATTGATGATGATTTATTGTTGAACTTACTGGGATTTAATTCTTACTATATTTTCATATCATGTTCAGAAAATTAGTTATGCAGCTTTTTCTATGGCTCTGGCTTTTAATGCACATTGGATCGAGTTACTGTATGTTGGGCAGATCTCAAAATCAAATAAGATGTTTATGGTCGAGTTGGCTCAGATCCCGGTGAAGGTGCAACCACCCGCACCTGTATCTCCGAAATTGGTCAACCAAAATAAACAAGATGTAAATATCTATGTGTTTGATATGTTGCATGTACGTTTTGATTAATGACGTGTATGTGAACTCAATATTGTATAATAATAAAGAAAAAAAAAGGTTGTTACAGCCTAGTCCTCAGGAACTCGGATATGCCGTTATCATTTCCAGCCATCCGATTGTTAGCAGCATTCACACCATTTGAGTTATTAGCATTCTGGAGGTATTGTAGAATTTGATTAGTGGTCATGACTTGGTCTCGAATTGCCGTGGCCAGGTTGTGCTGGGTTTCCTCTGCATTGTTTGCTGGATTCCTCCTTGTTGGTGCCATTTCTTACTGGCAAAAACAAAGTTATGCTGCTATTAAGGTGATCAAGCCCAATAGTTAGTTCAAAAATATTTAACAGTTGTCATAACACCACCTCGGCATGTATGTAGGAAACACTAGTAATTTCTTACCTATAAGAATTCACTGATCCCTACACAGTACAACCACAAACATACTCAAGACAGTATAAGATCGATTCAGATAACCATCCACTCACTGGCCATCTAGGATCGACCTGCTCTGATACCAATTATGTAACAATTTTTTTTTAAAATACCATGAAGTTATTACCTCGTTACAACTTAACTCAAAATAACATTTATTTAATTTATACAATATAGAGTTTACATACATGTCATTAATCAAAACATACGTACAACATATCAAACACATAAAAATCTACATCTTATTTATTCTAGTTGACCAATTCCGGAGATACAGGTGCGGGTGGTTGCACCTTCACCGAGATTTAAGCCAACTCGACCACAAACATTTTATTTGCTTCTGGGATCTACCCAACATAAAGTACTCGATCCAACGTGTACTAAAAGCCAGAGCCATAGAAAAATTTGCATAACTAATTTTCTGAATATGGTATGGAAATATAGTGAGAATTAAATCCCAGTAAGTTCAACAATAAGTCATCATCAATATAGCTCATCACGTCATGTTCAGCTGTATAAACTACAGCAAATAACTTTGGTCACGTGAATGCACTATATCTATGCACATGAGAATTGTACAATATTAACATGTATGACAGGGTTAACTATTTTCAGAATATCATATGATGACTATCAATTTATTCTCATATCAAGCTACCGTAGTCAGGGTGAGTATTTTCTACTCTTCGGTAGGGGCTTTTCTCACTCCGTCCGACATGGCCCACTTTCTTTTTCTTTTCTCATTAACATGATCATAACCGTTGGTAGGGCGTCCCCTACTGGTGTACCACACGGATTGGGATGTGACCGCGCTCATTTCTTTTCTTTTCACAATGATAGCCAAAAATATGTTTTTAATAACAAGTATGTTCATCAAAATATAACTATAACCAAAAATCATTGGTAATCATGCTATGAACATAACCATTTCAAATATTATTTTATAAAATATTTATATGTCAAAATTTCACACTTAAGATGGTAAGAAGTTCATACAATGGCAATGACTATGGCTATACTAGTAATTTATTATTTTCATTTATAAGATTCATCTTGTTTTTTAAATATTAATTTTATTTCTTTATTTTCTTGATGCAGATTTTCATCCTATCTAATTTTCTCTTACTAATCAGATCATAACTCTCTCAATTTAACTCCGATGTAGGTGATCTTGGTGTCCATTTCAAGATAAAATAATTGTCTAAAACTATTATGTTGAACATTGTAGCACAATATTAAGAAATCAAGGTGATATTACTCCCTCAATGTACACCAACCTAAGTATTCAAACATACATAATATGTAACATGATATAGCAACATCCATGACCAATCATCAAAGTTCTAAGATCAAAATCCCATATAAATATTACAAGTTTCAGAACTTTTCTTCAAAAAGAAATATTGTTAAACTTACCTGAAGCACTTAGTCCCCTAGACTTCTCCTTCCTCTTTCTTCCTTTCTTCCTCTACCTTGCTTCTATTTTTTCCTCTCCCTCACTTGGACGAAATTCTAATGTTGTAAGGGTGGGTTTTCTTATATAGACCACCAAATAATTCACCTTTCATGATCATGGGTCTACCTTATCATAATTAGGTTACACTTGGTTGAATTTTTGGAAAACAAACAACTTATGTTCTTGTCTTCCTCTTCCTTAGTCAAGATATGCATAGGAAAAAGGAGATTTGTATTTTGAAAATTATGATAATATGTTCTTAGGATATGGGACAAGGTCCCTTTGATTTAGGGATTCATTTACTTTTTCTTTTGTCTTAATCAATTATGATAGGTTTTCCTTTTGAAGTGGCAAATTTCTAGCCCTTCAATCTCCATTATTTGGTTGAAATTATTTGTGTGGGATAGAAATGTTTTGTCCTAATGCTATTACCACTTGCTAAAATTATGAGTGTAGGATATAGATGTTTTGTCCTAAATCCTTGTATTATCATACCACTTGCTAAATTTTTGTCTTAATGGCATGTCACCTAATCTTGATTACACCATTATTTCATCACTTTAATTTTATTTTTATTTTTATTTTTCCTCTTGGGTTTGGGCTCATTCTTGCCCATTTTCTTTACTTTGGTTAAAATTCTACCTTCCATAATGGGCTTGGTCACATTTTCATGATTTTTGGGCTACCAGTCCAATTTTTATATCCTAGTCCAAGTCTATGTTTTATTTCTTCATTGGGCTATCCTATTGGCTTGCTAAAAATTTATGTAAAGTAGAAAAACTTTATATGAAGTGTCCATAGATGAAAGCCCAATTTATGGGTGGAGATACTAAACTAGTAACTTTTTCTCTTAAATTAAGAAAAATTACCCTTATCCGATCTTCTTGAAATTTTAAGACCTTTACTTACTTCACAAAAATGTATCTTCCTTACCTAAGAATTTCACCTTTCTTTAGCATGTTTATTTCTAATATTTCCTCTGAGGTTTTCTTTCTTTACTTATTCCATTAATATTAGAACATTTTTATACAAACACGTAAGGTGAAGAATTTCTAAGGATTATATTTTCTTAGATATCTAAAAATTGTCTAATAAATTTTATTTCCTTAATTTAATGTTTATGTACCTTTATCAATAAAAGAAATGAAATTATGGATGTTACTTTGAATACTTTTGTACTTTTATTAATACATGAAATGAAATTAGGGATGTTACAATATGAGCAGTGGGGGGGGAATGGCTCATATTGCAGTCTTGTGGGGATATGTGAGCAGCGAGGTGGAATGGCTCACATAATCCTGTAATGTTGTGCTATGTGAGTAGCGGGGGCGGGGGGGAATGACTCATATTATCTTGTTTTTGAGGTAAAGAAGATATCAGGAAAATAGAGTATCCTCAAATTTTCGAGAAGCGGGTAAGCTCCGAATTTTGGGGACAAAATTCCTTTTCAGGGGGGGGGGGGAGAAATGTAACATCCCAGATTTTAATAAGTGGAAAATAATTCTCATGGTAAAGGAACATCGATAAAATCTTAGAAAAATGATAAAGTGGCTAAATGGAAAAAGTGTAATTCTTAAAGAAAGAGAAGGCATGTGTTAAGGAGAGGCAACCTTCTAAAAGCTTAGAATTAAAATAATAATTTCCCTTGCCTTGGAGGAGAGGTCGGCTAAGCTTGTTGGAGAAGCTTGGATTAAAATATCTCATCCTTGGCTTAGAGAAGAAGAAGTTGACTTGGAGATGTGGCTTAGAGGAGAAGTAGGCCAAAAAGATCAAGGGGAAGAGAGTGGTGGCCAAGGAAAAGGAGGAGAAGGGAGAGAGATCGAGAGAAGGAAAGGGAGAAAAAGAAGAGAGAGAAAGAGGAGAGTGAAAGGAAGCAATGTAACAACTCCATTTATGTAAATGTAAGAATTTTTTTTTTATATTTGTAAAATTCCATGAAGTTATTACTGCTTTAATTCTAACCACTTAACTCGTAATAATAATCACTTTAACCAAGCATAATTGTTATTAACAGTGATACAATACTGAATTTCCATACACACCATTATTTTACAAACTACACACCATTATTTTACAAACATTTGTACAAAGATACATATTAACTCTAATCATCTACGTCGATTACTTCTGGGAACACTGGAGCGGGAGGCACCTCCACTGAAATCTCAGTCACATCTACTACAGATACATCTGATATAATTGGTAGTTGCCCAAGGTAGGGCACCTCAATCCAATGTACGGAAATAATAAGTGTCATCGAGAAAATCTGCATAACTAATTTTCTGAACATGATATGGAAATATAGTGAGAATTAAATCCCAGTAAGTTCAACAATAAATCATCATCAATATATCTCATCACGTCATGTTCAGCTGTATAAACTATAGAAAATATCTTTGGTCACATTAATGCATTATATCTATGCACATAAGAATCATACAGTAATGATATGTATGACAGGATTAACTATTTTTAGAATATCATATGATGGCCATCAACTTATTCTCATTTCAATCTACCCCGGTCAGGGTGAGTATCCTCTACTCTCCGGTACAGGTTTTTCTCGCTCTGTCCGACATGGCACACTTTCTCTTTCTTTTCTCATAATCATAATCATAACCATAACCGCTGGTAGGGCGTCCCCTACTGGTGCACCACACGGATTGCCATGTGACCATGCTTATTTCTTTTCTTTTCATAATGATAGCCAAAAATATGCTTTCAATATCAAGTATGTTCATCAAAATATAACTATTACCATAAATCATTGGTAATCATGCTATGAGCATAACTATTTCAAATATCACTTTATAAAATATTTCCATGTCAGAATTTTACACTTAAGATGGTAAGAAGTTCATACAATGGAAATGGCTATGGCATATACTAGTCATTTATAAGATTCGTCTTCTTTTTTACATATTAATTTTATTTCTTTATTTTCTTGATGCAGGTTTTCATCATATCTAACCTTCTCTTACTAATTATAGCATAACTCCCTCAATTGAACTCCAATTTAGGTGATCTTGGTGTCAATTTCAAGATAAAACAATTATCTAAAACTATTATGTTGAAAATTATAGCGAAATATTAAGAAATCAAGGTGATATTACTCCCTCAGTTATTTCTTCTCGAATAGGTTCTGACCTCTACCTACTAATCAAACCATATCTACCTCATATGGACTCCAACTTGAGTGATTCCAGTGGCTAGAAATTCGTGATATACATATCTATAATTCTTATGTTACCCATTTATTTTAATTCTATACAGATAATTCTCAGAAATTAAAATATAGAAGCTATCCTAACATATTCTTAACTGATGAACCATTCTCTGACCTTTGACTACTAATCAGCTCATATCATCCTCATATGGACTCCAAATTGAATGATTCCAGTGGCTAAAAATCCGTGACACACATAGCTATAATTGTTATGTTAACCATTTATTTTAATTCCATATAGATAATTCCCAGAAATTAAAACACTGAAGCTACAAATTTTGACACCCATAGCCATACCTATGCAGAACTTTCTATACCAGTCTAAGATTCAAACTACATCACATGCAAGATCAATATGTAACATGATATAGCAACATCCATGACCAATCATCAAAGTTCTAAGATCAAAATCTAAATTAAATATTATAAGTTTCAAAAGTTTTCTTCAAAAAGAAATATTGTTAAACTTACTTAAGAATCTCCCTAGCTCACTTAGTGAATTGGTTTTCTTGTTTCCTCTTGAAAGAAGCAGCAAGATTCCTCCTTTCCCTTAGTTTTTCTAGCAGCTTAGGTAAGAGAAGGAGGGTGAGTTTTTGAACCTCAAGGATGAAGAAGAAAAATGGATTCAAGTGGAGATTAAGGTAACTTACCTTGAGTACTTAGCCTTCTAAACTTCTCCTTCTTCTTCCTTCCTTTCTTCTCCTCTCTTTCTCTCCTTTCCTCACTCTACCTTGCTTCTATTTCTCTCTCTTCCTCGCTTGGAAGAAATTAAAATGTTGTAGGGGTGGGTTTTGCTTAAATAGACCACCAAATTATACACCTTTCATGAACATGGGTCTACCTTATCACAACTAGGATACACTTTGTTGAATTTTTTGGAAAACAAACAACTTATGTTCTTGTCTTACTCTTCCTTAGTCAAGATATGCATAGGAAAAGGAGATTTGTATTTTGAAAATTATGATGATATGCTCTTAAGATAAGGGACAAGGTCCCTTTGATTTAGGGATTCATTTTCATTTTCTTTTGTCTTAAACAAGTATGATAGATTTGTCTTTTTATGTGGCAAATTTCTAGCCCTTGAATCTCTATTATTTGGTTGATATTATTTGTGTGGGATAGGAATGTTTTGTCCTAATGCCATGTATTATCATACCACTTTCTAAAATTATGAGTGTAGGATATAGATGTTTTTTGTCCTAAAGCCTTGTATTATCATGCCACTTGCCAAACTTATGAATGTAGAATCACACCACTTGCTAAATTTTTGTCTTAATGCCATGTAACCTAAACTCTATTATTATTATTACATTATTATATCATCACCTAATTTATTTTAATTTATTTTTCCTCTTGGATTTGGGCTTATTCCTACCCATTATGGGCTTATTCCTACCCATTTTCTTTGCTTTGGATAAAATTCTACCTTTCTTGGAGGGTTTGGTCACATTTCCATAATTTTTGAGCTATTGGTCCAATTACTATATCCTAGTCCAAGTCTATGTTTTATTTCTTGCTTAGGTTATCCAATGGGCTTTCTAGAAACTTATGTGAAGTGGAAAAACTCTAAATGAAGTGTCCATAGGTAAAAGCCCAATGTATGGGTAAAGATTTTAAACTTAGTAACTCTAGTTCTTGAATTAGGAAAAAATAACCTAATCCAATGTTCTTGAAATTTTAAGACCTTTACTTGTTTCTAAAAATTTATCTTCCTTATCCAAGAATTTTGCATCTCTTTAGTATGTTATTTCTAATTGTTTTTCCTATTAGGTTTTCCCTTTTTATTTGTTCTCTTAATGTTAGAAACATTTTCTATGCATATACATAAGGTGAAGAATTTCTAAGGATTATATTTCTTTAGATATCTAAAATATTGTCTAATAAATTTTATTTCCTTAATTAAATATTTATGTACTTTTATCAACAAAAGAAACGAAATTAGGGATGTTACAAGCAAAGACGAAGATCCAAGAGAAAAGGAAGAAGGAGAGTGATAAAGAGATGGAAATCCAAGGAATGCTTGAGAAGAGAAAGAATCTCTGGTTTGGTAGGTTTAACATTATACATATTTCCATGGCATTTAATGTATTTTGAATGATTTATAAGTGTTTCGTATATCCTCTTCTGATGATTCATGATGTATATTTATGTTTGGCCATGAAAAGTGAGAGTTTGGATGCATAGATTATGCATGTGTTTGCTGAGTTTTTGAAAATGCTGAAAATCGATGGTCTGAATGGTTGGTTCTGTTGGTTATGATTTGAATCGAATCTGAAACTATGTCTAACATATGCGTGGTAGCCCTGTATATTAGGTTTCTAATGCCTCTAGAATCACTTTGATCGGATTTGAAAGAGAGAGATATCCCTTGATGAGTGAAGAAAGGTCATATTTAACGCACAGAATCGCGATGCTATTTTTGGACACATTTTTCACCTATTTTGTTTTCTAATATGTTAACATTGTAAACATAAAAGTTGTCGATAATTGCCTTAGATTTCTATAGTCACCAAAATCACCTTAATCGGAGTTAAATTGAGGGAGTTATGGTCTCTTTAGTAAGAGAAGGTCTGGCTGGATGGAAATCTGGGCTGCAAAGAAAACCCGAAGCACGACCGTGCTTCAGGCTGTTTTGTGATTTTTCAGCATAGTTTGCACAGCTTGAAACACGACCGTTCTTGGTGACACGGCCAAGCCGTGCTTGAGGCTGTTTTTGCTTTGTTTTGCATTTTGAAGGCTCTATATGAACTCCAATGAATGGATGATGTTAAGAAGAACTAAAATACAAATAAATACCTTTTTAATGATGCATTGTAGTGTGAATTCCATCCTTTTATTATGAGAAATTAAGTCACATATTGTATATTGATGAGATGTATGTTTAATTTATGGATGAAAATGCATATTAATGAGATCTATGCAAGTGAATTTGTTATGGATTGATGAGACATATATAAGTGAATTGCATAGGAGATATATGTATGATGCATTAGAGTGTTAATTCCATTATTTTATTATGAGATATATGTACAATGTATGGATGAAATGCATATTGATTTGATGCCTATGCTAGTATATCAATGCTTGAGGATTACATGATATAAGGTATGCATTATTGGTAAATGTATTATTACATATTTGTTAAATGATCTGGTGATGATGTTATGATATTAGTGATGTGTTTGGTTAATGCATAATCCTATTGTGATGATGGTCATGATGATTAAAGAATATGATGTGTACATTATTATATGACGATAGAGGAGTTATTACATAGTGATTATATGGAGAGACGAAGTTAATTGTCGATGGAAAACATGATGATAAAGGTGAGTTGTTTGATGTATACATGGTTATATCATGTTGATGTATATGGTTGAGATGTGGCTACAGACGATTAGTCACTGAGTGTGGAGATGTGGCTACAGACGATTAGTCACTAAGTGTTGAGATATAATTGTAGACGATCACTCACCCTGTATGAAAGCACTGTAAAGATATGTAGATACAAGCATATATTGAAGTATAACCTGGTTATTATACATGCCTGATATTGATGCATAACCTATCTGTTGAATATGAAAGCATGCTATACACTCTTATTATTTTATCATATACAAAGAGAAAATGTTTTCTGTAGTTTTTACAGCTAGACATAACACTGTGTTTTCCTTATTTACCGTATGATGCTTTTAATATTAAACCTATTGGGAACCTCTGTTCTCATTATTGTTGGTGTTATGTTCAGATAAGAGCACACAATACGCTAGCTGCTTTTGTGCACTTGATCATAAAAGATCCAGTAGATGGTGATGCTTTGTACAGATCCCGATGCCAGCACCACCTCCTCCAACCTTTACACCCAGGAGAGATGTGCGTTATAGGGTTCAATGTTAAGTTGATATAGTTATGTGACTCAGTGTCACTGATGTATAAATGTTAAACTCTGATGTAGTTCAAATATTATGTTAATGGAATATTAGCTGCTTATATAAACGTGTGTGGTTCGTTGCTTGGAATCCGTTATCGGTCGCTATATATATAAAAAAAAATCGATCGTTAGAATGTTTAGCTTGTTTAGGAAGTGGATTAAGAAATGAAAGAGATAGTTGATGGAATATCAAAGTTTAGGTGACAAAGAAAAGAGAATTTCAAAACTGAAGCATGGCTCTACCATATGACCTGGCCATATGCTTCAGGTTATTTTTATAACATGAGCACGACTAAGGCAGCTTCAAGCACAACCATGTTATAGAACATGGCCAGGCCATGTTTGAGGATGTAGTTGAGTTAATAATTGGATAATTAATAGAAAATGTATGCAAGCTATGATGTTAAGATAAGAGAATGCATGCTAAAATGAATTGGCCAATACATAATCCATAATGATGTGTAAATATATACATGTATTTAAACTAAGTTTGGTTAATGAATGAGTTAGTAGATTATAAGAAATAAGTGTTCATGAGAAGAACAATAAGTAGAAACTTAAGTGCATAAATGCAATAGATAAAGGGACTAATGACATAAATAAGTTATAAATCAAGATGAATAGAATATAGGATGAAGTAATTAGATTAGGTACTATATATATATATACATACACACACACACTCACACACACACAAGTAAATTAATGATAAGTGGAAAACTATAGAATATTAGAAGTGTAAATAAATATATTAGAAATAAATAGAAAATTAAATAATGTTATAAGAATTTGCTACCTTAACTACAAATTAAAGAAATAAAATTTTCTAGTTGGCACAAGTAAGGAAACCTTTAAACTCTTAAAGGTATGGCTATGAAGAGTGTATGAAGATAAAGTAATTAAGAATAAGTAAACAACTAAGAAATAATGGTTTTTGCAAAGCAATGCAAGTCCTAGCCATTTCCAATCATATAAAACACTTCCATTCATAGCATTGATATATATGACACTATGGATGCTATAAATATTTCTTATGATTATTTTTAAAGAGTAATCCATAGTAATTGGTTGATTGCACTAATATATGCATATGTATGATTTTGATTGAATATATATTATGCATTATGTTAGAAGCAAATATATGGATGTACTTCGATGATGCATTTTGGCTGAAAAAATCAATATCATACATTGGATGTTTTTAAGGAAATAAAATAAAAGATACAGAAGGGGAGTAGGTGCAAGGTGACCCTAGGTCTCATAGCCTCTGTATTGGTACCAAATAAGGGATGCCATATTCACGGATCAAAAAGAAAATATGAATATTGCCATGCCCGAATATTATAAGGCAAACAAATTTAGGGGAAAGCTGATACTCATTTGACCTATAATAGTAGTGAGTTAATGCTCACTTAATTGCAAAAGTAGTAAATTAACTAAAGTAAGAGAAACAATTTGATATTGAAAAATTTATGATTTATGAGCATATGATATGATATTAATGAGCTTATTGTACAGCCTACCATGTTTATGATTGCCATGTTCACATGATATTATATGCATCAAACATATTATAATGATTATGGCTACATGCATTTTGTAGTACATACAATTGAACATGATAAGATAATTGAGAAAATTATGAATTGTGATCACTATTAAACCTACTAAAAATTTCTATTCTCACTATTGTCTTATATTATGTTCAGAATTAGTAAATCACTATGTCGAAATATGTGATGACTTTAGTGTTTGTGATTCACTGGATTGAGCTTCCCTACATAGGGCAAATACCGATAGTACGAGATTTAGTTGTAGTCTATATGTTTGAGCTCCTGGTGCATGTGTTGCCACCACCGCCTATAGCACCAAGATGGCCAGATGACTAAGATGGTACTAAGTCAATAGTAAATAATTATATTGACTTGACTCTAGGAGATTATTTTTGGAATAGTTACTGGGTACCCTTCTACTTTTTGTATTACAGATAGTGCCCTGGTTACTATGGTTTGTATATAAACATCTTCATGGTTGTTATGTTAACAAAAACTCCCTGAAATAAGATAAGTTTATGTGTTATGCTTATGTTCATGCCATTATGATTTATTATAATAATTTTTCATTAATTGTTTAATTAATAAAGTAGAGAGCAAGCAACTAAATACAATAAAGGAAGAAGGTATTGGCATCAGATATAAAAGTAAACTATCTATCACTATAAAACAAAATTTATGAGGTCGTTATGGGTTGACCAAATTGAAAGACACTTGCTTGTTGACTAAACCATTTGGGAAAATCTATGATATGCCTTGAATTGACATTTGATGTTTATGTTTATGTTTCAAGCTCTTTTTGTGCTCTCTACAAATTACATCATTTAATCTATTAGAATTCAATCTACTAACAATTTAATTTCTAGTAAACTATAGTTAACTTACCTTATGAATAGAAAAATCTTTTCACAATGTTGTAGCATGTATAGAGAAGCTTGATCAAACTCTTTGTTAGATAGGAAAGTTGTTTTAGTTGCACCTCTTGGCTATTTGCTTTGACTAAATGTTGACATCCCATAGGATGTCATATTCTCATCATTATTCCTTGGAACTCTATTGAACTTTGTTGGAATATTACTCAAATATCTTAAGAAAAAGTGAGGCTTTCATATGCTGAATAGCCTTCAGTGATTAAATTTTTAAGACGAGCTTTGTTACGAACATATGATTTCAATGTGCATAGATACCTAAAAAAGTGAGTTAAAATTAATATGGCGTCTAATATCAAGAAAATCTCAAACTTAAGTATAAGTTACATAATGTTACCTTTCAATTGGGTATATTCATCGATACTAAATAGGCGCATCAATCTTTGCCTCTCTTGCCAAGTGGACTGCCAGGTAAAGCATAACATTAAAGAGTGAGGGAACACATTTTATGGTTTACATAATGTAATGGCAATTTATTTTTCGATATAATCCAAGTCTTCCATGGTTAAACACTTCAAGCATAGAATCTTGAAAAATTATGCCAATTCTATTATAAGATCACTCACGTTCTTAGGCAAAAAGCTATATATTGCAACTGGAAATAGTTTCCACAACAATATGTGCTGGTTGTGACACTCCAATCTAGATATTTTCTTCTTTGCTACATTGACACATCTTGAAATATTTAAGAAAAATGCATTGAGAACCTTTAGCTGTGTCAAAAAATTACAAACTTTCAACTTCTCTTGTGGCAATAGTTCATAACATGCTGCTTATAGCAAAATTTTGTTCCCATCATTAATAGATGCAAACTTAGCCTAATCTCCAAGTTTACTAAATCATATTGACTATTCACTGTGTCCTTTGTCTTTCTTGCCATATCCATCACCTTAGACATAATGTTGTCCAAGACGTTTCTCTCAATGTTTATAACATCAAGATTATGTTACAGTAAACGTATTTTCCAACAAGGCATTTAGAAGAAAATGCTCTTCTTCTTCCAATTATAGACAACATTAGATTGGTCACGCTTCGCTTATTTTTGTTTCCAAATGTCATGTTTAGTAAAAGTTGTAGTTGTTTAAGGGTTTCTTCACAATCAAATATGTAGGTGCAACATTATTTTCCACTTTACCATTAAATGCCTTCCTGGTCCGATGCCATGGATGATTAGCTAGCAAGAAGTGACGATGGCCCATGTAACATAATTTGCTTCTCAATGATCTATAGTGGGTATATTTGTGGCAACAAGGATATGCCAATTTTCCTTTTGTTGGACACCCTAAAATATTACAATACACAAAAAAATCATTTATTGTCTATATGATAGCAGCTAGCATATTGAAATTCGATGTTGAATAAGCATCATTTGTTTATACCCTACCACCCATAATTTTTCAACTCCTTGATCATTGCCTCCAAATATACATTTATATCATCTCCTAGAGATTTAGAGCTTGGGATAAGAAGTGTCATCATGAAGTACGGTTGTTTTGTACATTTTAAAGGGGGCGAGTTTTATGGTACAAGAACAACTACTTAGATACTATGGTTAGCACTCATGTTTTTATATGGTTAGAAGCTATCACTTGCTAAACCCATCTTAACATTTCTAGAATCAACTAAGAAATTAGGATGTTGCTCATTAAAGGACTTCCAAGCAACAGGGTCAGTTGGGTGCCTTAGTACACTATCGTCAACACATTCCTCCGTGTGCTACCTCATGTCTTTAGTTGTGTGTCTTACCATGTATAGTCTTTGCAACCTAGGCTTTATTGGAAATAAATTGTAGAACTTTATGTGCTTCTTTCTTACTTTTGTGTCTATTTGATTTCCATATAGACAACTTGCACTTAGGGCATGATTGTGCATTTACATGTTCTTTCTTGTATAGAATGTAGTCTTTCTTATATGCATCTATTTTGGTATAGTCTAACCCTAAGTCTTGAACGACCTTCTTTGCTTTGTAGGAGGAATTGGGTACTTGGGCTCCCTCTGGCAACACTTCTTTAAATAAGCCTAATAACATGTCCACAAACTTATTGCTCTAATGATTAAAGCTTTTTAGATTAAGTAGCACAACATTGAATGAAAACTTTAACACCTTGTCACAATTTAGATATAGACTTGTTTCGACATTTTTCAGTAATTGGTAAAACTTCTTTGCATGCACATTTGACTCTTCAATATTTTCTACATTAGTATTTATCTCCTATTTGTTCACAACTCTATATGCATCATGTCTAATCTCATCTATGTCATCTCCTCAAAATTTCCTTCATTAGGGGGATATGAAGTCATTACTACAACTTCTCTATGAAGATCTCAAACTTTGTAAGGTTACAAAAACTAATTCTTCAACAAATCAAACCACACTTCATGTCTTACCTTAAAAACATGTTTCTACATTTTTTGCACTGGCACCTAACTCTAATTCCTACCCGTAATTCACTATATGTCCACTTGAGAAAATGATCCACCCCTTGTATGTATTTTAGAATAGCTCTCTATTCCTAACATTCAACCAAATTTTATCCATAATATTCCTTACAATGTATTTGGAATAGAAATGAGATCATGTTGAGAAAAGGAATAGAATCATGTTGACAAAGGTACTTCAAAGAGTTTGTTAGGATCATGGTGACATAAAATAATTATTAGAATGAGAACATGTTACATCAAGAGACCATAAACGAATTCTTAGGGTTTAGGGCATATTAAGTGAAGAAAAAATAAATAAAGAATTCTTAAGATTAAAACTTGTTACGAAGGCCTTCAATTGCTAACTTAAACATAAGAGTTTATCTATCATGTTCAACAATGGCTTTAAGGTATATAAAGAAGAGAAATTTTAAGAAATAAAAGGCAATGAGATCGTTCATGCCTCAAATCCTGGACTCCTTCATTGTTTCTTTATTTAACAAACAAAGAAAGTGACATATAACAAAAATTCAACAAATTATATAATATACAATTTACGGTGAGGCATATAAGCCTTATATAGTTTAGCTTTAAGATTTCTATTTGAAATTATTAACGTGTTGGAATGCTTCGTTAATGTGGTTTGTAAAATTGACTCTTGTTGTGAAGGGTGGCAAGAGTGTTAGTTCATATCTTCTAAGTAATAACTAGTTAGAAATTGGCTAGTTAGAGTCAATTTGATAATAAGTGAGCAAGGATTTCAAGTCAACACTTCCAAGTTCCTAGGTCCTATAGATTATCTAATAATGATTTTCCTTAATGCAATCTCTAAGATAAGCTAGATAGTTAGAAATCTTGTACTTTTGGAGTTCTTTCCTTTAACCATTCACCATGGCTCTAATATAGTGTTCAAATCTCTGTTGTCTACTTATTGTTTAGGGTTCTGTTTACTTAACATTTCATCTATGTCTAAACTTAATAGTTTATATTTGGTTGCCATGAGTGAACTTTTTAGTTCTTTAAAAGTTTATATATTATGATGTGCTAGTGTTGCTGCAGGCACAAAAAATTAAATAAATACCTTTTAAAAAAAATTCATGTAGCAATGAGAGTAAAGGTTGATCCCATAGAGACTGGAAGATGATATTTTTTCTTTATGTGAATAAAAGAGGAATTTAATTAAAAAATAAAATAAAAGTAAATATTGTAAATAAAATTACAATAAAAATAAAAGGCATTGGTTGGGGTTAACTTCCACCATTAAATTTTCCATTAATAATCTATATAAATTATTTAATTCAATTTAGATATTCATTGTTGGAATCTAATAGGGCATTGAAGAAACCCTAGAAAATTATAAAGTAACTAATGGAAAAAAGGAAACTAGAAGGGGAGAAATTGTAATTTCATTATTCTTTGGGACTAGAATCGAACTTCAGGAAATGAGTTAGGGATATGTTTTTGGTATGACCCCAAAACTCTTTGGCATCTTCTTAAGGATGGAGTTAAAGTATTTGGGGAATTTTGGGAATTTTGGGAAGCCAAACATGGCCTTGGTCAAGGAGATAGTCACACCATAATGGAGTGGCAATCTTGTAATAGTTAGGGAAAAGAGTGGCAAAGGATAAAGGGGGAGAAGCATATTGAGGAAGTTTGATTATTTTAATGCTTTTACTTGAATTTGGGAGGGGAAGTTGACACCCACAAGAAGAAGGAGAAGAAACCATTGCCAAGAAGAGGAAAGGCCAAAGAAGAAGAAGAGAAGGAAGGAGAAGAGAGAAAGAAGAGAAGGAAGGAGAAGAGAGAAAGAAGAGAGAGAAAGGCCAAGAGGAGAGATCTAAGGTGATTTTTATGCATCTAAGCCTTCAATCTTCTCTCATCCTCATGGTTAAGCTTTTCAAACCTTGTTTTGATGGTGAAATATGCAAAAATTTGAGGAGAGAAGGAAGAGCTCAAGCAAGTAAGAGAGAAGAAATCTAAGAGAGAGAAAATAAGTAGGTTTAACATTAATTCTTCATCGGGATTTCATGTATTTTGAAAGATCTAAAAGTTTTTCAAATCTCCTATTTTGATGTTGCATCATGAATATTTTTCATTATCCATGTAGAGTGAAAGTTTGGATGCATATGTAATACATGTTTTGTGCTAAAATTGGTTTGAAAATGGTAAAAATCGATGCTCTGAATGAATGGTTCTGTAAGTCATAATATAACTAATTTGGAAATATGTTCAACATAAAAGTTGTAGCCCTTTGTCTTAATTTTTCATAGACACCAAAATCACTTCAATCGAATTTAAAATGGAAGAGGTATCTCCAGTAAGTGAAGAGAGGTTAGATCTAATGCGAAGAATCACGATAATTTCTTTAAGAAATTCTTTCATATATTTCTAATCCTATTTTGTTAAAGTAGTAAACATAAAATTTATAGGTAATTTTCATATATTTCCATGGACACCAAAATAACCTCAATTAGAGTGAAAATGAGGGAGTTATGGTCTGACTACTGAGAGAAGGTCAGGCTGGATAAAAACCTAGAGTAGGGGACAGCCCAGAGCATGGCCTTGTTCTAGGACACGGCCAGGCCATGTTCGGTGCAGGTGAGGGATTTTTGAAGCCTAGAGCATGCCTGTGTTAAAAGATATGGCTAGGCAGTGTTAGGAGCTAGTCTAACTTATTTTCAATTGCTTTTTACCCTAAATGAACCTAACTAACTAGATGGTAATTATAGAAACCAAATTGAAGAAGAAAGCCTTATAATCTTTGAGAAACAATACTAGTTTTCACCATTTCTTGTAATAACAAGCATGCCATATATCATGTATTAATACATATTTGTTAAATGATGAAGATGATGATGATGTAATACCTATGCTATTATATTAATGCATGATGATTAGATGATATAATGTATGCAATGTTACATTATGATAAATGTATTAATTCATATTTGTTAAATGATGTGGTTAGTGCGTACTGTCGTAGGCACATCCAAATTGATACCTTACCTCTCAAGTAACCTGTAGTCGTGGAAGTAAAGGTTGATTCCATAGAGACTAGAATTACCTTATGTGATTCTTGAAAGGGGGGTTGATAATTGCAAGTAAATAAAGTAAAATTAGAATTCAAGTATAAAAGAGAGTTATTAATAATAAAGACATTGGTTTTGGTTGATATCCACCGTTAAGGAATTGCATTGATCATTGACAATATAATCAATCTTAATTTAAATATCTACCATTAGGATTTAACCCTGTTCCTCCTTAAGTCTAGTAATTTATGACAATCGCCTTAATCAAACACTACTTAATAAGCAATCCTTTAGCACATCGGTAAAGCATAACCCATTAACCGCATGAAATACTAGAGAAACTGATAGAGCTAAACAAATATAGACACATTGGCTATATCTAATTTAGTTGATCATTCATCATAAGGTTAATGATTTATAATACAAAATCCTTAATCCTATTTGCCTCATGAATTACAGTAATGAAAACTTTGTTCAAAACATAATTCAACAGTAGAGTTAGCCAAATAATATACTAATAGTCCTCCCTAGCAATTATATGAATAATCATTGAAAAGAGAAAAGTAGATGAATAATCAATACTCGATTAAGATTGAACTAATAAAATAAAATCCAAGTCTCACAATTCATGAAGATCTATTTAGGTTTCAATCTTCCTCTACTAACTAAAAGAAACTAACCACGTTGGGCCATAAGAAAACCTATAGAAAAAAAAGAAGAAACTTGAGAAATTGGTCCTTGAATCCTTGGATGGATTGGATGCCTCCTTTGGTGCTTGCTTTCCCTCTTATTTATAGGTTGGGAGAGTCCTAAATGAATTAGGATTGATTCTAGGGTTGTTCATAGGCTTTTGGGCTTCATTTCGAGTCAAAATAACATATAATTTTCATTTTTTACTTTTTGCAGTGGCTACAAGCGTTGCAGTAGCATCAGGTAGCGTCGCGGCATCCTATTGCTAAAAATCTGAAACCTACTATGCACGCTAGCATGATTAACACATCAGTAGGGATGTACTTTGTTATGATACTATGCATGATATTAGTGATGTACTTGGTTAATACATAACCCATTGTGATGGTGATGATGATTAAAGAGTATGACATGTACATTATTATATAATGATAGAGGTATTAACGTATATTTGTTATATGAAGTGAAGAACTTGATTGAGGATGGCAATCATGATACTAATGGTGAATTGTTTAGTGCATACATGGTGATATGATGTTAATATATATTTTGGAAATGTGGCTACAAACGATTAGTCACTTTGTGTTGAAATATGGCTACAAATCATTAGTCACTGTGTGTTGAAATGTGGCTATAGATGATTAATCACTATTTTTTGAAATTTGGCTACAAACAATTAGTCACCGTGTGTTCAATTGTGGCTGCGGACGATTAGTCACTGTGTATTGAATTTATGGCTACAGATGATCAGTCACCATGCATAAAAGCACTATATATGATATTTGTAATTGTTGAGCATGTGACTGTACTATGTTAATCATGCATTTGCAAATATTATGACTTCATCACAAAAGGACTGACTTTTTATATAATTTATACAGCTAGACATCACACTATGATTTTACTTACAATATAATGTTGTTAATGTTGAACCTATGGAGACCCTATTCTTATTAATGTTTGGTGTTATGGACTAAACAACAGGTGAAAGAGCCAAACCTTTTTTTTTTTGGGTACTCTTGGCTTCTATATTAAAATATACTATAAATGAGATTCTATTAACACATATAGATAAGATAACACATATTTCATATCATTAGAACAAAAGAGGTTACATAAGTGTTTAGGGTTTATACAAGAGTAACATTGGGTACTACTCATGGCATTAAAACAAAGAAGTACTAGGGGTTACTCTCTCAAAAAGATACACTGAGTTCACACTACATAATGTACATTCTACTAACTAGAACCTGACTTAGCACCTCACCCCTGTGGTGTATAGGGTGGAGGAAGGGGTGGTGCTATCACAAGAATCTCTACCACATTTGCCACCAACATGTCCTACAAGATGGTGAATTGACTCAAAAAAGGTACCTCCACTACCTGGATCTCTAACACTAGGGTAAGAAGAATTGTCGGCATCTTAATTGTTATTATCTGAACACATAATCAAAATTAATGAGAATATAATTCAATAGGTTCAACATTATCAAATTATATTGTAAATAAACCTATATAACATGTTCAGCAGTAAGAGCTATAAAAAAATCATTCTTTAAAATCCCATCATAATAACCACATGTAGTATAAATAATTGAAGTGCATAAGTCATCAGTGAACATAACTATAGCATATATGTATATATATAATATCATGCATAACATCTAATTATCCGTCATCCATTTGTATTGTAGTGGCAGGGTAATATGAGCTATTCACCCTTCTGCTACTTATATACCATTATCACTTGGTCAGAGTAGCCATACTCTCCCTTGGCTCACTAGAGGCTAATAGGGCGTCACTTATATGGTATCGTCTCAAAGCCATACGACCCAGGTAAGTCACCTTACTGCCACAAGTTACTACATGTCATTGGGCTACCCTGCCACTGTAAGGGTCATCTCAAGGATTCTGTCTGATTTTGTCTTATGATATGTGTATCATACATGCACTACATCAACATGTATTTCACTCATGCTTTAAGCATTTATCTTATATGCATTTCATACAACTTTAGAATTATGCATCTCATCGACATACATTTCATCCATGCATTTTACATACATCTTATATGCAACTCATCTACATATGTCTCATCAATGCATTATACATATATCTCATATAAATCTCATCTACATCTATCTTATTAATGCATTATACATATATCTCATATGAATCTCATCTATATGTATCTCATCAATGCATTATACATATATCTCATCAATGCATTATTCATATATCTCATGTATCTCATCTACATATATCTTATCAATGCATTATACATATATCTCATAATAAAAGGATGGACTTAACACCACCATTAATTATTAAAAAGAAATTTATATGTATTTTGGTCCCTCATATCATCATCCATTCATTGAAGTTCGATTAGGACCTTCAGAAAGTAAAACAGAGCAATTTCAACATCAAGCATGGCTTAGCCGTGTCACATAGTATAACCAAGCTCTGTGTAACAACTCCATTTATGTAAATTTTTTTTTTTTAAAAAATACCATGAAGTTATTACCTCGTTACAACTTAACTCAATATAACATTTATTTAATTTATACAATACTGAGTTTCCATACACACTATTATTTTACAAACTACACACCATTATTTTACAAACATTTGTACAAAGATACATATTAGTTCTAATCATCTATATCGACTACTTCCGGGGACACTGGTTCGGGTGGCACGTCCACCGGAATCTCAGTTACATCTACGACAGTTACATCAGAAATAACTGGAAGTTGCCCAAGGTAGGGCACCTCGATCCAACGTACAGAGATAATAAGTGTCATAGAGAATATCTGCATATTTATTATTCTGAACATGATATGGAAATATAGTGAGAATTAAATCCCAGTAAGTTCAACAATAAATCATAATTTACCATCAATATAGTTCATCATGTCATGTTCAGCTGTATAAACTACAGAAAATATCTTTAAGTCACATGAATGCACTTTATCATGCACATGAAAATTATACAGTTATGACATGTATGGTATGAATAACTATTTTTCGAGTTTCATATGATGGCTATCCACTTATTCTTACTTCAAGCTACCCCGGTCAGGGTGAGTATTCTCTACTTTTCGGTACGGGCTTATCTCGCTCCGTCCGACATGGCACACTTTCTCTTTCTTTTCTTATTAACATGATCATAACCGTTGGTAGGGCGTCCCCTACTGGTGCACCACACGGATTGCCATGTGACCGTGCTCATTTCTTTTCTTTTCACAATGATAGCCAAAAATATGCTTTCAATAACAAGTATGTTCATCAAAATATAACTATTACCATAAATCATTGGTAATCATGCCATGAACATAACCATTTAAAATATCACTTTATAAAACATTTCCATGTCAAAATTCCATACTAATACCTTAGTAACTGGATAGTAATTGTAGTCTGTAAACAGCGCACCAGAAAAGTTCCCAGGAAAGAGAGGTGGGTCACTAATGGACACGCTTAAGTACCATGTCTTTCCTTGCCAGAGCTTTCCTTAGACATGCACTTTTCACAAATCACAAATTTTGTTTTCCAGTAACTAGAATAATTCTTTTCTGATGTGAAAATACTGCAACCACGTAGCATACTAAGATTTTTCAAATAAAACTGGCACTTTCAAAACTTCTTGTAAATTTATATGAGTACTAGGGTAAATTCCATGTTAAAAATTACACACTTAAAATGATAGTAAGTTCATGCAATGGCAATGGCTATGGCTATACTAGTCATTTATTAAGATTCATCTTCTTTTTTAAATACTAATTTTATTTCTTTATTTTCTTGATGCAGGTTTTCATCCTATCTAACCTTCTCTTACTAATCAGAGCATAACTCCCTCAATTTAACTCTGATGTAGGTGATCTTGGTGTCTATTTCAAGATAAAACAATTATCTAAAACTATTATGTTGAACATTGTAGCGAAAAATTAAGAAACAAAGGTGATATTACTCCATCAAAGTACATGATAGTTCCTCTCGGATAGGTTCTGACCTTTACTGACTAATTAGACCATATCTCCCAAATTGGAACTCCAAATTGCGTTATTCCAGTTGGTAAAAATCCATGAGCCATATATCTATAATTGTTATGTTGGCGCGCTAATTTAATTCCCTACATAATATTCCCAGAAATTCAAAAACTAAAGCATTAATAACATACTCTTCCCTGAATAAACATTTTCTGACCTCTGCTTACTAATCGGATCATATCTACCTCATATGAACTCCAAATTGCATAATTCCAGTGGGTATATTTCCATGAGACATAGATATATAACTTTCTTGTTAACCATTTATTTTAATTCCATAAAGATAATTCCCAGAAATTAAAATACAAAAGCTGTCCTAACATAATCTTCCCTGATGAACCATTTTCTGACCTTGGCTTACTAATTGGACCATATCTACCACATGTGAACTCCAAATTGAATGATTCCAGTGGCTAATAATCCATGACACACATATATTGAATTCTTATGTTGACCATTTATTTTAATTCCCTACCAATAATTCCCAGAAATTAAATTACCGAAGCTATCCTAACATATTCTTCCCTGATGATTCATTTTCTGACCTTTGACTACTAATCAGACCATAGCTACCTCATATGGACTCCAAATTGAATGATTCCAGTGGCTAAAAATCCGGGACACATATATCTTTAATTCTTATGTTAACCATGTATTTTAATTCCTTATAGATTGTTCCCAGAAATTAAAATACCGAAGCTTAAAATTCTGCCACCCATAGCCATAACCATGCAGAACTATCTACACCAACCTAAGTATTCAAACATACATCACATGCAAGATCAATATGTAACATGATATAGCAACATCATGACCAATCATAAAAGTTCTAAGATCAAAATCTCATATAAATATTATAAGTTTCAAAAGTTTTCTTCAAAAAGAAATATTGTTAAACTTACCTTTAGCTTTCTAAACTTCTCCTTCTTCTTCCTTCCTTTCTTCTTCTCTCTTCTCTCCTTTCCTCACTCTACCTTGCTTCTATTTCTCTCTCTTTCTCACTTGGACAAAATTAAAGTGTTGTAAGGGTGGGTTCTCTTATATAGACCACCAAATAATTCACCTTTCATGATCATGGATCTACCTTATCACAATTAATATACACTTTGTTGATTTTTTGGAAAACAAACAACTTATGTTCTTGTCTTCCTCTTCCTTAGTCAAGATATGCATAGGAAAAGGAGATTTGTATTTTGAAAATTATGATGATATGTTCTTAAGATAAGGGACAAGGTCCCTTTGATTTAGGGATTCATTTAATTTTTCTTTTGTCTTAATCAATTATGATAGGTTGCCTTTTTAAGTGGCAAATTTCTAGCCCTTCAATCTCCATTATTTGGTTGATATTATTTGTGTGGGCTATGAATGTTTTGTCCTAATACCATGTATTATCATACCACTTGCTAAAATTATGAGTGAAGGATATAGATGTTTTTGTCCTAAAGCCTTGTATTATCATGCCACTTGCCTAAATGATGAATGTAGAATCACACCACTTGCTAAATTTTTGTCTTAATGCCATGTAACCTAATCTTTATTCTTATTATTATATCATCATCTAATTTATTTTATTTTATTTTTCCTCTTGGATTTGGGCTTATTCTTACCCATTATGGGCTTGTCCTACCCATTTTCTTTGCTTTGGATAAAATTCTTCCTTTCTTGGTGGGCTTGGTCACATTTTCATAATTTTTGGGCTATTGGTGAAATTACTATATCCTAGTCCAAGTCTATGTTTAATTTCTTGTTTAGGTTATCCAATGGGCTTGCTAGAAACTTATGTGAAGTGGAAAAACTCTATATGAAGTGTCCATAGGTAAAAGCCCAATGTATGGGTAAAGATTTTAAACTTAGTAACTATAGTTCTTGAATTAGGAAAAATTACCCTAATTCAATGTTCTTTGAAATTTTAAGACCTTTACTTGTTTCTAAAAATTTATCTTCCTTATCCAAGAATTTTGCATCTCTTTAGTATGTTATTTCTAATTTCTTTTCTATTAGATTTTCCTTCTTTATTTGTTCTCTTAATGTTAGAAACATTTTCTATGCATATACATAAGGTGAAGAATTTCTAAGGATTATATTTCCTTAGATATCTAAAATATTGTCTAATAAATTTTATTTCCTTAATTAAATTTTTTATGTACCTTTATCAATAAAAGAAATGAAATTAAGGATGTTACACTCTGACTGGAGAAAACCCCTTACTCACTCACAAAATGGCCTAGCCGTGCTTCATAACATGGTCGTGTTAGGGGTTTCCCAACTCACACGCCTTGATTGTGTTCTAAAACACAACAAAAAAAAGGCGCCAATGCCAAGCACGGCCTGTCCCTGTCACAGAGCACGGCTTGGCCATGTCACAAAGCATGGCCTGCCTCAGTTTTGCCTAATCTTTTCCTTTGTTTTCTCACTTCCATAACATACCACATCCACCAAAAACTTACCCTAAACATATATCCACAATTATTCAAGCACTAGATTAGATAAAACACCTTAAATTTGATTTATTTCCAAATTGTTTACTTAAGTCTAATTTAGCACCCTTAACCTTAACATTATATCCAGGCTTCATCAACCAGAAAAACCCAAGAAGCACTCACATATATCATGGAACAATAAACACCATAAATCAATTATTTAGAATTTAGATTTCACAAAGGTTAATGTTAAACCTACTTAGGAAATCATTTTCTTGACTATTTCTAGGAAAATGTTCTTGAGAGTTCCTTGATTTACTCTACTTCTTCCTCTACTGTTTTTTCCAAATTTCTGCATCAAAACCCATGGATCAAGACTCAAGAAACTTAAAACAAGGAGGAGAATGATTTAGAAACCCTTAAGCTTAAGAAATCACCTTAGTTTTTTCCTTAGGTTTTTCTTCTTCCTTCTCTTTATTTCTCCTCTCTATGTCTCTCTCTCTCTCTCTCTCTCTCCCTCCTTTTCCTGGCTGCGATTTTCTTCTCCATTTCCCCTTGGCCAACCTTCCTTAATCTATCCTCAAAATAATATTAAAATATTATGTCTTCTAGAATGCCAAAACTCTCTTCCAATTATATCCTCAAACTAGATTTTATTTAAAAAATGCAATTATATTACATTCTAACTCTTCCTCAACTAGGGTCATGTTTGGCTTCCCAAAAATTTTCAAAACTCATTAATCTTCCCCTAAATGAAACCCTAGTGGGTATTTGAAACACCTTCTCCACATGTCTCTAGCCCCTTTCTTACTACTCAATTTTTTTCTAAGATGTTAGAAATTAAGGTTTTACCTTTTTTAGTTTTTCCCTCCAAAAGAAGAATTATACTCTTCCTCACCCTTCAAACTTAGAATTTCATGCCATGCATAGACTTAAATAGGGGATGTTACATTTCTCCACACTAAAAAGGAATTTTGTCTTCAAAATTCAGTGTTTAACTATTGTCAAAGAGCTGTGGATACTTCTGTTTCATATCATCTTCTCTCTCCCACGTAGCTTCTTCTTCATTAAACATATTCTAAGCTATCTTGCCCAAAAGGATAGTTTTGTTGCATTTTTGCTTTACATCTCTATCCAATACTGCGATTGGTTCTACTTAATAAGTTAGCTTCTCATCCACAGTTACATAGTCTTCTTGTATCGAGTGTGCCAAATCTGAAAGGTACTTACGAAGTTGCAAGATATGGAACACATCGTGGAGGTTTAAAAAATGTGGGGGAAGTGTAATCTGATAAGCAGATGTTCCCACTTTCTTGAGAATTTGATAAGGGCTTAAATATCATGAACTTAAATTTTTAACTTTCATTGCTCGCCTAAGGCCTGTAGTAGTAGAGATCTTTAAAAACATATGCTCCTATTCGCATCTTTTATTGGACCATTTTATTTACTCAGTGGTGTGTTTAACCAACTCTGGACCCAATAGATTTCTTTCCCCCACTTCATACCAACATAGAGGGGATATGTATTTATGACTATACAAGGCTTTATAAGGTGCCATCCCGATGCTAGAGTGTAACTATTATTATATGTAAATTTTGCTAAGGGTAAGTATTTGTCTCATCCTTTTCCTTGTTCCAAAGTGTAAGCTCTGAGCATGTCTTCCAGGATTTGTATGGTTCTTTCGGTTTGGCCATCAGTTTGAGGATGGTATGTTGTATTAAAATGTAGTTTGGTGCTAAAAGATTCTTGTAAGGCTCTCAAAAACTTGAAAGTAAATCTGGGATCTCTGTTAGAAATAATGTTGTTAGGAATTCCATGCAGCCGCACAATTTCTCTTACATACAAATTGGCTAACTTCTCAAGTGGAAAACTAATCTTGATGGGTAAGAAATGTGTAGATTTTGTTAAGTTGTTTACTATTACCCATATTGTATCATGCCCAGTATGAGTCTTAGGCAACCCTACAACAAAATCCATGGAAATACTATCCCACTTAGATTCCGTTATCTCTAAGGGTTGTAGCAGTCCTGAGGGTTTCTGTTGGTTGCAAAGTATGTAACAACTTTTTTTTCTTTTATTTATTATTATACAATATAAAGTTTACATACATGTCATTAATCAAAACATACGTACAACATATCAAACACATAAAAATCTACATCTTATTTATTCTGGTTGACCAATTCCGGAGATACAGGTGCGGGTGGTTGCACCTTCACCGGGATCTAAGCCAACTCGACCACAAACATTTTATTTGCTTCTGGGATCTGCCCAACATAAAGTACTCAATCCAACGTGCACTAAAAGCCAGAGCTATAGAAAAATCTGCATAACTAATTTTCTGAACATAATATAGAAATATAGTGAGAATTAAATCCCAGTAAGTTCAACAATAAATTATAATTTACCATCAATATAGTTCATCATGTCATGTTCAGCTGTATAAACTACAGAAAATATCTTTGGTCACATGAATGCATTATATCTATGCACATAAGAATCATACAGTAATGATATGTATGACAGGATTAACTATTTTCAGAATATCATATGATGACTATCAATTTAATCTCATATCAAGCTACCCCGGTCAGGGTGAGTATTTTCTACTCTCTGGTACGGGCTTTTCTCGCTTTGTCCGACATGGCCCACATTCTCTTTCTTTTCTCATTAACATGATCATAACTGTTGGTAGGGCGTCCCCTACTGGTGCACCACACGGATTGCCATGTGACCGTGCTCATTTCTTTTCTTTTCACAATGATAGCCAAAAATATGCTTTCAATAACAAGTATGTTCATCAAAATATAACTATTACCATAAATCATTGGTAATCATGTCATGAACATAACCATATCACTTAATAAAATATTTCCATGTCAGAATTTCACACTTAAGATGGTAAGAAGTTCATACAATGGCAATGGCTATGGCATATACTAGTCATTTATTATTTTCATTTAAAAGATTCGTCTTCTTTTTTAAATATTAATTTCATTTCTTCATTGTCTTTATGCTTGGCCTTTAGTTAATTTCTTCTTATTTATATTATTTCTAACACATGTTCTTACAAATTTATAGAGCATTTTCCTCAAATTTGATTTCTACTATTACCCTATAGTTAAAGAGGTTCATCTAGGGTAGAAAAATATTGAAAATAGGCTTCACTAGCTTCCAACACGGTCTGGCCATGTTCCAGGAGACGGTCATGCTTTAAAAATACTTCAAATGTACTAAAAAACAGCCCAGAACACGGCTAACCCGTGCTTGAAGCAACCAGAATACGACCTGGCCGTGTTTTGTGACTTTTGCTCACTAATCAACGTATAACTCCGTCATTGTAACTCCGATTGAGGTGATCTTGTTGTCTATGGAAAGCGAAGACAATTATCTAAAACTATTATGTTAATCCTATTAGAAAAAGAGTAATAAATCTTGGTGTTATTACACCCTTAAATTCAATATTATTTCTCCTCGGGTAGGTTCTAACCTTTACTTACTAATCTGACTATATCTCAAACATAAGAATTCCAAATTATGCGATTCCAGTGGCCAAACATCCGTGACACAAAAATATATAATTCATATGTTAACCATTTATTTTAATTCCTTATAGAATTTTCCCAGAAATTAAAACACCAAAATTATCCTAACATATTCTTCCCTGATTAACTATTTTCTGACCTTTGGTTACTAATCGGAACATATCTACCTCATATGAACTCTAAATTGAATGATTCCAGTGGCTAAAAATCCGTGAGACATATATCTATAATTCATATCTTAACCATTTATTTTAATGCCTTATATATTGTTCCCAGAAATTAAAATACCGAAGCTATCCTAACATATTCTTCCCTAATTAACCATTTTCTGACCTTTGTTTACTAATCGGACCATATCTACCTCATATGAACTCTAAATTGAATGCTTCCAGTGGGTACAAATCCATGACACATATATCTATAATTCATATGTTAACCATTTATTTTAATTCCCTATAGATGGTTCCCAGAAATTAAAACACAGAAGCTTAAAATTCTGCCACCCATAGCCATACCCATGCAGAACTATCTACACCAACCTAAGTATTCAAACATACATCACATGCAAGATCAATATGTAACATGATATAGCAACATCCATGACCAATCATCAAAGTTCTAAGATCAAAATCTCATATAAATATTATAAGTTTCAAAAGTTTTCTTCAAAATGAAATATTGTTAAACTTACTTAAGAATCTACCTAGCTCACTTAGTGAATTGGTTTTCTTGTTTCCTCTTGAAAGAAGTAGCAAGATTCCTCCCTTCCCTTAGCTTTTCTAGCAGCTTAGGTAAGAGAAGGAGGGTGAATTTTTGAACCTCAAGGATGAAGAAGAAAAATGGATTCAAGTGGAGATTAAGGTAACTTACTTTGAGTTCTTAGCCTTCTAAAGTTCTCCTTTTTCTTCCTTCCTTTCTACTCCTCTCTTTACTTTGCTTCAATTTTTCCTCTCCCTCACTTGGACGAAATTATAATGTTGTAAGGGTGGGTTTTCTTATATAGACCACCAAATAATTCACCTTTCATGATCATGGGTCTACCTTATCACAATTAGATTACACTTGGTTGAATGTTTGGAAAACAAACAACTTATGTTCTTGTCTTCCTCTTCCTTAGTCAAGATATGCATAGGAAAAGGATATTTGTATTTTGAAAATTATGATAATATGTTCTTAAGATATGACAAGGTTCCTTTGATTTAGGGATTCATTTCCATTTTCTTTTGTCTTAAACAAGTATGATAGGTTTGCCTTTTTAGGTGGCAAATTTCTAACCCTTGAATCTCCATTATTTGGTTGATATTATTTGTGTGGGATAGGAATGTTTTGTCCTAATGCCATGTATTATCATACCTCTTGCTAAAATTATGAGTGTAGGATATAGATGTTTTTGTCCTAAAGCCTTGTATTATCATGCCACTTGCCAAAATGATGAATGTAGAATCACACCACTTGCTAAATTTTTGTCTTAATGCCATGTAACCTAATCTTTATTATTATTACATTATTATATCATCACCTAATTTATTTTATTTTATTTTTCCTCTTGGATTTGGGCTTATTCCTACCCATTATGGGCTTATTCCTGCCCATTTTTCTTTGCTTTGGATAAAATTTTACCTTTCTTGGAGGGCTTGGTTACATTTTCATAATTTTTGGGCTATTGGTCCAATTACTATATCCTAGTCTAAGTCTATGTTTTATTTCTTGCTTAGGTTATCCAATGGGTTTGCTAGAAACTTATGTGAAGTGGAAAAACTCTATATGAAGTGTCCATAGGCCCAATGTATGGGTAAAGCTTTTAAACTTAGTAACTCTAGTTCTTGAATTAGGAAAAATTACCCTAATCCAATGTTGTTGAAATTTTATGACCTTTACTTGTTTTTAAAAATTTATCTTCCTTATCCAAAAATTTTGCATCTCTTTAGTATGTTATTTCTAATTGTTTTTCCTATTAGGTTTTCCCTATTTATTTGTTCTCTTAATGTTAGAAACATTTTCTATGCATATACATAAGGTAAAGAATTTCTAAGGATTATATTTCCTTAGATATCTAAAATATTAACAAATAAATTTTATTTCCTTAATTAAATATTTATGTACTTTTATCAATAAAAGAAACGAAATTAGGGATGTTACATTTCTCTCCCCCTAAAAGAAATTTTGTCCTCAAAATTTCAGAAATTACCTAATAAGAACAATTGCGGATATTTCTTCCTCGTGACTTCTTTCAGCTCCCAAGTTGCTTCTTCCGGAGTCAAATCTTCCCATAGCACCTTAATAAGGGGAATGGTTTTATTTTTCAGTTGCTTCACGTCAGTGTCCAATATGGATGCAGGTACTAGCTGGTATGTCATGTTCTCCTTTATTTGGATTGGTTCATCCTGTATTACATGTGATGAATCTGGAAGATACTTTCGCAGCTGTGATACATGGAAAACATTATGCAGGTTGGAAAAATTAGGTGGGAGAGCAACTTGATATGCTGATGTCCCTACTTTCTTCAGAATTTGGTAGGGTCCCAAAAATCGCGGACGTAGCTTTCTTGTTTTGAGAGACCTACCATCTCTAGTAGTTGGGGAAAGTTTCAGAAATACATGGTCTCCTTTCTCAAAATCTAGAGGTCTATGTCTCTTATCGTAGTAACTCTTTTGCTGACTCTGAGTTGTAAGTATTTTGTCTCGTATCATCCTGATTTGTTCAGTGGTTTGTTGAACTAGATCAGGACCCAACAAGTTATTTTCTCCTACCTCAAACCAATATAGTGGAGATCGGCACTTCCTACCATATAAAGTTCGTAGGGGGCCATCTTAATACTGGAGTGATAACTATTATTTGATATCATTAGATCAAAAGAGGTTACATCAGTGTTTAGGGTTTATATAAGAGTAACACTGGGTATTACACATGGCATTAAAATAAAGAAGTACCAGGGGTTACTCTTTAAAAAAGATACACTAAGTTCACACTACATAATATACATTCTATTAACTAGATCCTGACCTAGCATGTAACAACCCCATTTATGTAAATGTAACAAATTCTTTTTTTATATTTGTAAAATTCCATGAAGTTATTACTACTTTAATTCTAACCACTTAACTCGTAATAATAATCACTTTAACCAAGCATAATTGTTATTAACAGTGATACAATACTGAGTTTCCATACACACTATTATTTTACAAACTACACACCATTATTTTACAAACATTTGTACAAAGATACATATTAGCTCTAATCATCTATGTCGACTACTTCCGGGGACACTGGTGCTGGTGGCACGTCCACCGGAATCTCAGTCATATCTACGACAGATACATCTGAAATAACTGGAAGTTGCCCAAGGTAGGGCATCTCGATCCAACGTATAGAAATAATAAATGTCATAGAGAAAATCTGCATATTTATTCTTCTGAACATGATATGGAAATATAGTGAGAATTAAATCCCAGTAAGTTCAACAATAAATCATAATTTACCATCAATATAGTTCATCATGTCATATTCAGCTGTATAAACTACAGAAAATATCTTTGGTCACATGAATGCATTATATCTATGCACATAAGAATCATACAATAATGATATGTATGACAGGATTAACTATTTTTAGAATATCATATGATGGCCATTAACTTATTCTCATTTCAAGCTATCCCAGTTAGGGTGAGTATCTTCTACTCTCCGGTACGGGCTTTTCTCGCTCCGTCCGACATGGCCCACTTTCTCTTTCTTTTCTCATTAACATGATCATAACCGTTGGTAGGGCGTCCCCTACTGGTGCACCACATGGATTGCCATGTGATCGTGCTCATTTCTTTTCTTTTCACAATGATAGCCAAAAATATGCTTTCAATAACAAGTATGTTCATCAAAATATAACTATTACCATAAATCATTGGTAATCATGCCATGAACATAACCATTTCAAATATCACTTTATAAAATATTTCCATGTCAGAATTTCACACTTAAGATGGTAAGAAGTTCATACAATGGCAATGGCTATGGTATATACTAGTCATTTATTATTTTCATTTATAAGATTCGTCTTCTTTTTTAAATATTAATTTTATTTTTTTTATTTTCTTGATGCAAGTTTTCATCATATCTAACCTTCTCTTTATGCTTGGCCTTTAATAATTTTCTTCTTATTTATATAATTTCCAACACATGTTCTTACAAATTTATAGAGCATTGTTCATCAATTTGATTTCTACTATTACCCTATAGTAAAAGAGGTTCATCTAGGGTAGAAAAATGTTGAAAATAGGCTTAACCAGCTTCCAACCCGGTCTGGCCATATTCCAGGATACGGCCATGCTTTAAAAATACTTCAAATGTACTCAAAAACAGCCCCGAACATGGCTAGCCCGTGCTTGAAGTACCCAGAACACGTCCTGGCCGTGCTCTTTGACCTTTGCTCACTAATTAGAGTATAACTCCCTCATTTTAACTCCGATGGAGGTGATTTTAGTGCCTATGGAAAGCTAAGATAATTATCTAAAACGCTTATGTTAATCATATCAGCAAAATAGTAATAAATCTTGGTGTTATTACTCCCTTAAATTCAATATTATTTCTTCTCGGGTAGGTTCTAACCTTTACTTACTAATCTGACTATATCTCCCACAGAAGAATTCCAAATTAAGTGATTCCAGTGGCTAAACATCCGTACCACATAAATATATAATTCATATGTTAACCATTTATTTTAATTCCTTATAGAAGTTTCCCAGAAATTAAAACACCGAAGCTATCCTAACATATTCTTCCCTAATTAACCATTTTCTGACCTTTGTTTACTAATTAGAACATATCTACCTCGTATGAACTCTAAATTGAATGATTCCAGTGGTTAAAAATCCTTCACACACATAGCTAAAATTCTTATGTTAACCATTTATTTTAATTCCATACAGATAATTCCCAGAAATTAAAATACAGAAACTATCCTAACATATTCTTCTCTGATAAACCATTTTCTGACCTTTGACTACTAATCAGACCATATCTACCTCATATGGACTCCAAATTGAATGATTCCAGTGGCTTAAAATCTGTGACACATATATCTTTAATTCTTATGTTAACCATTTATTTTATTCCCTTATAGATTGTTCTCAAAAATTAAAACACCAAAGCTTAAAATTCTACCAACCATAGCCATACGCATGCAGAACTATCTACACCAACCTAAGTATTCAAACATACATCACATGCAAGATCAATATGTAACATGATATAGAAATATCCATGACCAATCATCAAAGTTCTAAGATCAAAATCTCATATAAATATTATAAGTTTCAAAAGTTTTTTTTAAAAAGAAATATTGTTAAACTTACCTAAGAATCTCCCTAGCTTACTTAGTGAATTGGTTTTCTTGTTTCCTCTTGAAAGAAGTAGCAAGATTCCTTCCTTCCCTTAGCTTTTCTAACAGCTAAGGTAAGAGAAGGAGGGTGAATTTTTGAACCTCAAGGATGAAGAAGAAAAATGGACTCAAGTGGAGATTAAGGTAACTTACCTTGAGTACTTAGCCTTCTAAACATCTCCTTTTTCTTCCTTCCTTTCTTCTCCTCTCTTTCTCTCCTTTCTTCACTCTACCTTACTTCTATTTCTCTCTCTTCCTCAGTTGGATGAAATTAAAATGTTGTAGGGGTGGGTTTTGCTTATATAGACCAACAAATAATACACCTTTCATGATCATGGGTCTACCTTATCACAATTAGGATACACTTTGTTGAATTTTTGGAAAACAAACAATTTATGTTCTTGTCTTCCTCTTCTTTAGTCAAGAAATGCATAGGCAAAGGAGATTTTTATTTTGAAAATTATGATGATATGTTCTTAAGATAAGGGATAAGGTCCCTTTGATTTAGGGATTCATTTCCATTTTCTTTTGTCTTAAACAAGTATGATAGGTTTGCCTTTTTAGGTGGCAAATTTCTAGCCCTTGAATCTCCAATATTTGGTTGATATTATTTGTGTGGGATAGGAATGTTTTGTCATAATGCCATGTATTATCATACCACTTGCTAAAATTATGAGTGTAGGATATATATATTTTTGTCCTAAAGCCTTGTATTATCATGCCACTTGCCAAAATGATGAATGTAAAATCACACCACTTGCTAAATTTTTGTCTTAATGCCATGTAACCTAATCTTTATTATTATTACATTATTATATCATCACCTAATTTATTTTATTTTATTTTTCCTCTTGGATTTGGGCTTATTCCTACCCATTATGGGCTTATTCCTGCCCATTTTTCTTTGCTTTGGATAAAATTCTACCTTTCTTGGAGGGCTTGGTCACATTTTCATAATTTTTGGGCTATTGGTCCAATTACTATATTCTAGTCCAAGTTTATGTTTTATTTCTTGCTTAGGTTATCCAATGGGTTTGCTAGAAACTTATGTGAAGTGGAAAAACTGTATATAAAATGTCCATAGGTAAAAGCCCAATGTATGGGTAAAGATTTTAAACTTAGTAACTGTAGTTCTTAAATTAGGAAAAATTACCTTAATCCAATGTTCTTGAAAATTTAAGACATTTACTTGTTTCTAAAAATTTATCTTCCTTATCCAAAAATTTTGCATCTCTTTAGTATGTTCTTTCTAATTTTCTTCCTATTAGTTTTTCCCTCTTTATTTGTTCTTTTAATGTTAGAAACATTTTCTATGCATATACATAAGGTGAAGAATTTCTAAGGATTATATTTCCTTAGATATCTAAAATATTGTTTAATAAACATTATTTCCTTAATTATCAATAAAAGAAACGAAATTAGGTATGTTACATAGCACTTCACCCTTTTGGTGTAAAGGGCAGAGAAGGGGGTGGTGCTGGCACATGAATCTCTACAACATTCGGCACCAGCATGTCTTGGAAGATAGTGGATTAACCTAGAAAAGGTACCTCCACTGCCCATATATCTAACACTAGGGTCAAAAGAATTGTCAGCATCTTAATTGTTATTATCTGAACACATCATCAAAATTAATGAGAATATAATCTCAATAGGTTCAACATTAACATATTATATTGTTAATAAACCCAGATAACATGTTCAGCTGTATGAGATACAGAAAAATCATTCTTTAGTATCCCATCATAATAACCACTGGTAGTATAAATAATTGAAGTGCACAAGTCATCAGTGAACAAAACTACAACATATATGCATATATATAATATCATGTGTAACAACTCCATTTCTTTTATTAGATACAAACATATATATAAATATTTATAAAATCCCATGAAGTCATTACCTTTATTTAACTCATAATAAACATTCAATTAATTTAACCAAACATAATTAAGGTTTACACATCATTAATTAACAACATCCGTACACAAATCAACACACATATATGTCTACATCTTATTCATCTATATTGACCAGTTTTGGGGATACGGGTGTGGGTGGTTGCACCTTTACTAGGATCTTAGCCAACACGACCAGAAACACCCTATTAATTTTTGGGATCTGTCCAACATAGAGTAACTCGATCTAACGTACATTAAGAGCTAGAGCCAAAGAAAATTTGCAAAACTAGTTTTTCTAAACATGATATGGAAATATAGTGAGAATTAAATCCCAGTAGGTTCAATAATAAATCCCAATTATCATTAATATAGATCATCATGTCATGTTCATCTGTATAAGCTATAGCAAATATCATAGGTCAAATAAATGTAATTTATCTATGCATATGAAAATCATACAGTAATGACAAGTATAGCATAAATATCCATTTTCAGATTACTATATAATGGCTATCAAATTATTTTCATATCAAGCTACCTCGATTGTCCTAACAGATTGTAACAGATTCTTACCTGGTTAACTATTCTCTGACCACTGCTTACTAATCTGACCATATCTCCCTCATATGAAGTCCCAATTGAGTAATTCTAGTGGCTAAATTTCTGTACGATATATTTTGTATGTTAACCATATATTTTAATTCCTTACGTAATTGTCCCAAAAATTCAAACACAGAAGTTTTCCTAACAGATTCTTCCTTGGTTAACTATTTTCTGACCACTACTTACTAATCTGACCATATCTCCCCCATATAAAGTCCCAATTGAGTAATTCTAGTGGCTAAATTTCTGTGTGATATATTTTGTATGTTAACCAGTTATTTTAATTCCCTACATAATTGTCCCAGAAATTCAAACATAGAAGTTTTCCTAACATATTCTTCCCTAGTTAATTATTTTCTGACCACTGCTTACTAATCTGACCGTATCTCCCTCATATGAACTCCAAATTGAGCAATTCCAGTGAATAAATTTCTGAGAGACATATATCTATATTTTTAAAGCTAATCATATACTTTAATTCCCTACATAATTGTCCCAAAAATTCAAACACAGAAGTTTTCCTAACATATTCTTCCTTGGTTAACTATTTTCATACCATTGCTTACTAATTTGACCATATCTACCTCATATGGACTAAAAATTGAGTGATTTCAGTGTTTAAAAATCAGTGAGACATATATCTATATTTTTTATGTTAACTATTTCTTTTAATTCATAACCGACTCTTCCCAGAATTTGAAAAATAGAAGCTTGCCTGGTTACTCCGAAATCTAGTTTCCTAACCAAATATTTTTTGAGGTTTTAATTCATCATTTTATTATGCCCTCTTCCATTTTGTTCCTAATTTACGTATAATCATATTCCATTAATTTTTTACCACATTTAAATATACATAATAGTAGCATAAAAATCTTAAAGTTTTGCCACCCATAACCATACTTATGCAGAAATTTCAACACCAACCTAAGTTTTCAAACATACATCACATGCAAGATCAACATGTAATATGATATAGCAACATACATGACCAATCATCAAGGTAACAAATATAGTAAATTTCATCAAAGTTCTAGGGTCAAAAACCCATATAAATGTTTGTAATTTCAAAGCTTTTCTAAAAAAAATATTGTTAAACCTACCTAAAAATCTCCCTAACTCACTTAGTGAATTTTCTTTTCTTATTTCGTCTTGAAGGAAGTAGCTAGATTCCTCCCTTCCCTTAGCTTTTCTAGTAGCTTAAATAAGAGAAGGAGGGTGAGTTTTTGAACCCCAAGAATGAAGAACAAAGAGATATTCAAGTAGAGATTAACCTAACTTATCTTGAGTACTTAGTCCTCTAGACTTCTCCTTTCTCTTTCTTCCTCTCTTCTCCTCTCTTTCTCTCCCTTTCTCACTCTACCTTGCTTATGTTTTTTCTCTCCCTCACTTGGACGAGATTATAATATTATAAGGGTGGGTTTTATTAAATAAACTATCATGTGGTTTACCTTTCATAATCATGGGTCTACCTTATCACAATTAGGATGCACTTGGTTGTTTTTTTGGGTAAAAAACCTCATGTTCTTGTCTTCCTCTCCCTTAGTCAAGATATACATAGCAAAAGGAGATTTGTATTTTGAAAAACATGTTAAAATGTTCTTAATACAAGGGAAAAGGTCCCTTTGATTTAGGGATTCATTTCCTTTTTCTTTTGTCTTAATCAAGTATGATATGTTTGACTTTTTAGGTGGCAAATTTCCAACCCTTGAATCTCCCTTGCTTGGCTGAAATTATTTGTGTAGGATAAAGATGTTTTGTCATAATGCTATGTATTGTTAGCCACTTGTTGAAATTATGAATATTAGATATAAATGTTTTGTCTTAATGCCATGTGACTTAATCTTGATTATTATTACACTACTATTTCCACACATGATTCTTATTTTTCCTTCTTGGATTTGGGCTCATTCTTACCCATTTCCTTTGCTTTGGCTGAAATTCTACCTTTCATGAAGGGCTTGGTCACATTTTCATGATTTTTAGGCTATCGGTCTAACTTTTATATCCTAGTCCAAGTCGATGTTTTATTTCTTGCTTGGGCTATCCTATTGGCTTGCTAGAAATTCATGTGAAGTGAAAAAACCCTATATGAAGTGTCCATAGGTGAAAGCCCAATTTATGGGTGGAGATGTTAAACTTAGGTACTCTAGCTCTTGAATTAGGAAAAATTACCCTAATCTAATCTTGAAATTTTAAGACCTTTACTTACTTCATAAAAATTTATCTTCCTTACTCAAGAATTTTGCCTATCTTTAGTATGTTATTTCTAATTTTTCTTCTTAGGTTTTCTCTCTTTACCTTCTCTTAATGTTAGAAACATTTTCTATGCATACACATAAGGTGAAGAATTTCTAAGGATTATATTTCTTTGTTATCTAAAAATTGTCTAATAAATTTTATTTCCTTAATTAATTACTTATGTCCCTTTATTAATAAAAGAAACAAAATTTTGAATGTTACAATAAATATTTATGTATCTTTATTAAAAAATGAAACAAAATTAGGGATGTTACATTTATCTCCCTCTAAATGAAATTTTGTCCTCAAAATTTCAAAAATTAACTAATAAGAACAATTGCAGATATTTCTTCCCTGTGACTTCTTCAAGCTCCCAAGTTGCTTCTTCCGGAGTCAAACCTTCCCATAACACCTTAACTAGGGGAATGGTTTTATTTCTCAATTGCTTCACGTTGGTGTCCAATATGGATTCTGGTACTAGCTGGTATGTCATATTCTCCTTTATTTGGATTGGTTCATCCCATATTACATGTGAGGAATTTGGAAGATACTTCCGTAGCTGTGATACGTGGAAAACATTATGCAGGTTGGACAAATTAGGTGGGATGGCAACTTGATATGCTGACATCCTCACTTTCTTTAGAATTTGGTAGGGTCCAAAAAATCACGGACTTAGCTTTCTATTTTTGATAGACCTACCAACTCCAGTAGTTGGGGAAAGTTTTAAGAATACATGGTCTCCTTCCTCAAACTCCAGAGGTCTATGTATGTTATCATAGTAACTCTTTTGCCGACTATGAGCTGTAAGTATTTTGTCTCGTATCGTCCTGATTTGTTCAGTGGTTTGTTGAACCAAATCAGGACCCAACAAGTTCTTTTCCCCTACCTCAAACCAACATAGTGGAGATCGACATTTCATAAGAGGCCATCTTAATACTAGAGTGATAGCTATTATTATAAGCAAACTCCACTAAAGGTAGGTACTTATTCCATCCTTTAACTTGTTCTATCACATAGGCCCTCAACATATTTTCTAGGATTTGAATGGTTCGTTCTGTCTGCCTATCAGTTTGAGGATGGTAGGTAGTACTAAACTGCAACTGAGTTCTAAAATCTTCATGCAATGCCTTCCAAAACCTCGACGTGAACCTCAAATCTTTATAAAAAATGATATTTAAGGGAATTCCATGTAGTCTAACTATTTCCTGGACGTATAACTGGGCCAATTTGTCCACTGAATAGTTAATTGTTATGGGCAGAAAGTGAGCATATTTGGTTAATCTGTCAACTATTACCCAGATAAAGTCATGTCCAACTGAAGTCTTAGGTAAGCCCACCACAAAATCCATTGAAATACTATCCCATTTCCATTTAGGGATCTCAAGTGGTTGTAAAAATCCTACTAGCTTTTGATGCTCTACCTTCACCTTCTGACAAATTAGTTATTTCGCCACAAACTCAGCAATGTCCTTTTCATCCATGGCCACTAATACAACCTCTTTAAGTCTTGGTTCATTTTAGTGGATCCAGGATGGATTGAGTATTTACTCTGATTCACTTCCTGTAGGATCTTAGGCCTCAACTCTCATTCTTGAGGAACACAGATGTAACAACTCCATTTATGTAAATTTTTTTTTTTTAAAAAAAATGCGATGAAATTATTACCTCGTTACAACTTAACTCAATATAACATTTATTTAATTTATACAATACTGAGTTTCCATACACAATATTATTTTACAAACTACACACCATTATTTTACAAACATTTGTACAAAAATACATATTAGTTCTAATCATCTATATCGACTACTTCCGGGAACACTGGTTCGGGTGGCACGTCCACCGGAATCTCAGTTACATCTACGACAGTTATATCTGAAATAACTGGAAGTTGCCCAAGGTAGGGCACCTCGATCCAACGTACAGAGATAATAAGTGTCATAGAGAATATCTGCATATTTATTATTTTGAACATGATATGGAAATATAGTGAGAATTAAATCCCAGTAAGTTTAACAATAAATCATAATTTACCATCAATATAGTTCATCACGTCATGTTCAGCTGTATAAACTACAGAAAATATCTTTAGGTCACATGAATGCACTTTATCATGCACATGAAAATTATACAGTTATGACATGTATGGCATGAATAACTATTTTTCGAATTTCATATGATGGCTATCCACTTATTCTTACTTCAAGCTACCCCGGTCAGGGTGAGTATTCTCTACTTTTCGGTACGGGCTTATCTCGCTCCGTCCGACATGGCACACTTTCTCTTTCTTTTCTTATTAACATGATCATAACCGTTGGTAGGGCGTCCCCTACTGGTGCACCACAGGGATTGCCATGTGACCGTGCTCATTTCTTTTCTTTTCACAATGATAGCCAAAAATATGCTTTCAATAACAAGTATGTTCATCAAAATATAACTATTACCATAAATCATTGGTAATCATGCCATGAACATAACCATTTAAAATATCACTTTATAAAACATTTCCATGTCAAAATTCCATACTAAAAACTTGGTAACTGGATAGTAATTGTAGTCTGTAAACAGTGCACCAGAAAAGTTCCCAGGAAAGAGAGGTGGGTCACTAATGGACACGCTTAAGTACCATGTCTTTCCTTGCCAGAGCTTTCCTTAGACATGCACTTTTCACAAATCACAATTTTGTTTTCCAGTAACTAGAATAATTCTTTTCTAATGTGAAAATACTGCAACCACGGAGCATACTAAGATTTTTCAAATAAAACCGGCACTTTCAAAACTTCTTGTAAATTTATATGAGTACTAGGGTAAATTCCATGTTAAAAATTACACACTTAAAATGGTAGTAAGTTCATGCAATGGCAATGGCTATGGCTATACTAGTCATTTGTTAAGATTCATCTTCTTTTTAAAATACTAATTTTATTTCTTTATTTTCTTGATGCAGGTTTTCATCCTATCTAACCTTCTCTTACTAATCAGAGCATAACTCCCTCAATTTAACTCTGATGTAGGTGATCTTAGTGTCAATTTCAAGATAAAACAGTTATCTAAAACTATTATGTTGAACATTGTAGCGAAATATTAAGAAATCAAGGTGATATTACTCCCTAAATGTACAGATTATTTTTTCTCGTGTAAGTTCTGACCTTTACTGACTAATTAGACCATATCTCCCAAATTTGAACTCCAAATTGAGTTATTCCAGTTGGTAAAAATCCATGAGCCCTATATCTATAATTGTTATCTTGGCGTACGATTTTAACTCCCTACAGAATATTTTCCAGAAATTCAAAAACTAAAGCTTTAATAACATATTCTGACTAAATATTTTCTGACCTCTGCTTACTAATCAGCTTATATCTACCTCAAATGGACTTCAAATTGAATGATTCCAGTGCCTAAAAATCCATGACACATTTATCTTTAATTCTTATGTTAATAATTTATTTTAATTCCTTCCAGATACTTCTCAGAAATTAAAATACCGAAGCTATCCTAACTTATTTTTCCCTGATGACCCATTTTCTGACCTTTGTCTACTACTCGGCTCATATCTCCCTCATATGGACTCCAAATTGAATGATTCCAGTGGCTCAACATCCATGACATACATATCTTTAATTCTTATGTTAACCATTTATTTTAATTCCCTACCAATAATTCCCAGAAATTAAATTACCGAAGCTATCCTAACATATTCTTCCCTGATGATTCATTTTCTGACCTTTGACTACTAATCAGACCATAGCTACCTCATATGGACTCCAAATGGAATGATTCCAGTGGCTAAAAATCCATGACACATTTATCTTTAATTCTTATGTTAACCATTTATTTTAATTCCCTACCAATAATTCCCAGAAATTAAATTACCGAAGCTATCCTAACATATTCTTCCCTGATGATTCATTTTCTGACCTTTGACTACTAATCAGACCATATCTACCTCATATGGACTCCAAATGGAATGATTCCAGTGGCTAAAAATCCGGGACACATATAACTTTAATTCTTATGTTAACCATGTATTTTAATTCCTTGTAGATTGTTCCCAGAAATTAAAATACCGAAGCTTAAAATTCTGCCACCCATAGCCATAACCATGCAGAACTATCTACACCAACCTAAGTATTCAAACATACATCACATGCAAGATCAATATGTAACATGATATAGCAACATCATGACCAATCATAAAAGTTCTAAGATCAAAATCTCATATAAATATTATAAGTTTCAAAAGTTTTCTTCAAAAAGAAATATTGTTAAACTTACCTTTAGCTTTCTAAACTTCTCCTTCTTCTTCCTTCCTTTCTTCTTCTCTCTTCTCTCCTTTCCTCACTCTACCTTGCTTCTATTTCTCTCTCTTTCTCACTTGGACGAAATTCAAGTGTTGTAAGGGTGGGTTCTCTTATATAGACCACCAAATAATTCACCTTTCATGATCATGGATCTACCTTATCACAATTAAGATACACTTTGTTGAATTTTTGGAAAACAAACAACTTATGTTCTTGTCTTCCTCTTCCTTAGTCAAGATATGCATAGGAAAAAGAGATTTGTATTTTGAAAATTATGATGATATGTTCTTAAGATAAGGGACAAGGTCCCTTTGATTTAGGGATTCATTTAATTTTTCTTTTGTCTTAATCAATTATGATAGGTTGCCTTTTTAAGTGGCAAATTTCTAGCCCTTCAATCTCCATTATTTGGTTGATATTATTTGTGTGGGCTATGAATGTTTTGTCCTAATACCATGTATTATCATACCACTTGCTAAAATTATGAGTGAAGGATATAAATGTTTTTGTCCTAAAGCCTTGTATTATCATGCCACTTGCCTAAATGATGAATGTAGAATCACACCACTTGCTAAATTTTTGTCTTAATGCCATGTAACCTAATCTTTATTCTTATTATTATATCATCATCTAATTTATTTTATTTTATTTTTTCCTCTTGGATTTGGGCTTATTCTTACCCATTATGGGCTTGTCCTACCCATTTTCTTTGCTTTGGATAAAATTCTTCCTTTCTTGGTGGGCTTGGTCACATTTTCATAATTTTTGGGCTATTGGTGAAATTACTATATCCTAGTCCAAGTCTATGTTTAATTTCTTGTTTAGGTTATCCAATGGGCTTGCTAGAAACTTATGTGAAGTGGAAAAACTCTATATGAAGTGTCCATAGGTAAAAGCCCAATGTATGGGTAAAGATTTTAAACTTAGTAACTATAGTTCTTGAATTAGGAAAAATTACCCTAATTCAATGTTCTTTGAAATTTTAAGACCTTTACTTGTTTCTAAAAATTTATCTTCCTTATCCAAGAATTTTGCATCTCTTTAGTATGTTATTTCTAATTTCTTTCCTATTAGATTTTCCTTCTTTATTTGTTCTCTTAATGTTAGAAACATTTTCTATGTATATATGCATATACATAAGGTGAAGAATTTCTAAGGATTATATTTCCTTAGATATCTAAAATATTGTCTAATAAATTTTATTTCCTTAATTAAATTTTTTATGTACCTTTATCAATAAAAGAAACGAAATTAAGGATGTTACAACAGACCCTTCCTCGATACATGATTACTCTATCTTTCAAAACAGAAAAATCATCTTGATCATTATGATCCTGTAAGTATTGGTCATGGCTTTGAGCCTCTTTAATCTGGGCTCTAAGGTTACACTCTATACTTAACCCATTAATGATTAGCTTCTTTGTGGTAAGAGTAGTGTTCAGCTTTAAATTTTGAAACTTTTATAGCATCTGCATCTCATACACCATCATTCGACCTATGTGTAGAGATTTTCGACTCAAGGCATCAGCTACAACATACTTTATCCCAAACTTGTAGTCATTGAGGAATTCTACCCATCTTCGTTGCTTCATATTTAACTTCTTCTGGTCAAGTAGGTACTTAAGAATATTATGATCACAATATACTTCAAATGTTGCTACGTATAAATAGTGTCACCAAATCTTTAAGGCAAACACCACCGCTACCAATTCAAGATCATGGGTTGGATAGTTTCCTTCGTGGGGTCTCAGTTGCCTAGAGGCGTAAGCAACTACACTCTTGTCTTGCATCAGCACACACCTTAGCCTTCTCTTTGAAGCATCACTATACACTTCAAAATGTCTTGTAGGGTCTGTAATAATTAAAATAGGAAGAGGGATCAGTCTTGACTTAAGCTCTTAGAAACTAGCTTCACATTGATCAGTCCATTTGAAAGGATTTCCTTTCCTGGTCAATTTAGTCAATGGCAAGGCTATACAAGAGAAGTTTTGTATAAACCTCCTATATTATCCTGCCAAACCCAAGAAAATTTTGACTTCTGTAACTGTCTTTGGTCTTTACCACTGAATCACTACTTCTGTCTTACTAGGGTCTACGGCTACCCCTTTATTGGAAATGACATGTTTGAAAATTTTTACCTCTAACAGCCAAAATTCACACTTTTCGAATTTGGCATACAACTTTTTCTCTTTCAGCACTTGTATCACGATTCAGAGATGTTGTTCATGTTCTTTCTTACTCATTGAAAATATCAAGATGTCATCAATGAATACTACCACAAATTGATCTAGGTAGGGTCAAAAAATATAATTCATGTAATCCATGAAAATTGTAGGTGCATTTGTCAACCCAAAGGGCATTACGAGAAACCCATAGTGCCCATACCTAGTCCTGAAAGCTATTTTTGGTACATTTTCCTCTTTAATCCTAATCTGATGGTATCCTGATCTCAAGTCAATTTTAGAAAAGATGGAAGCTCCTTTTAATTGATCTAATAAATCATCAATCCTAGGGAGAGGGTACTTATTTTTTACAGTCACCTTATTCAGCTGTTTGTAGTCTATACATAATCTCAAGCTCTCGTCTTTCTTCTTCAAAACAATACAGGAGCTCCCCAAGGTGATACACTTGGTCTAATGAACTGCTTGTTGAACAATTCCTCCAACTGTTTCTCGAGTTCTTGTAGTTCCTTTGAGGTCATTCTATAAGGTGCAATAGAGATAGGCCTTGTCCCAGGTAGGAGAACAATAGAGAATTCTATCTCTCTCTTGGGAGGTAAGCCTGGAATATCTGATGGAAATACTTCAGAAAACTCATTCGCTATTGGGATTTCATCAAACTTTGGTTTGACCTCTAGGTTTGATAAATACAAGAGAATGTATCCAAGTACTCTATTCTTCAACTTCCTATTAACTTGATTGGCATTAAGGATCAATAATTGCATCTCCTCTTCTAAAGTAGGAGGTAGAAATTCAACGGTCTTGTTGCAACAATTCAGTAATACCCGATTTCTAGACATCTAATCTAACCCTAGAATGACATCAATACCTTTTAAAGGTAGACAGATGAGGTCTACAGAAATTTTTTTCTCCTAAATAGTGACCTGACAGTTTTTACATACAGAGGAAGTTAAGACCTTTTCTCCTGTGGGAGTTATTATAGATAGCTCATAGGGGGTTTCAGAAATAGGATACTGAAGCTCCCTAATACATTATTCTGATATAAATAAATGACTAGCACCAGAGTCAAACAACACAATAAGAGTAAATCCATAGATATAGCATGTACCTTGAATCATTTCGGGGGATTGAGCTGCCTCTTGGCCGCTTAGGGTGAAAACCCTTCCTTTCACCTGAGGCCTCTGTTTTGGCTACTTCCCCAAATTCTGTGGGCAGTTCTTTGCAAAATAACCCTTCTGTCTGCAATAGAAGCAAATATCTGATCCCATATAGCATGGTCGATTACCATGCATACGTCCGCACTTAGTACACTTAATTGTGAAAAAATTCTATTGGAAGGGTCAGGGACTTACAGTCATTGGCTTCTGGCCAGTACCACATCTTTTTTCTCTGACATTTCTGCCAGAGTTTTGTGGCCTATTCTTCCTTTTCCAGAAGTTTCGTCTTTTTTTTCATCCTTTACTGCTCTCAAGCTTTTCTCCAGGAGACTGCATTTATTTATGAGAGGTACAAACTCTGTAATCTCCATAGCTACAACAACATTCCTTATCTTCGGGTTCAATCCCGCTTCGAATTTAACAGCTTTCCATGCTTTATTTGGGTTAAATCGCAGATAAGAAGATAACTTAGACAACTCCTCGAACCTCGTGATGTATTGATCTATGGTCATGCTGCCCTACCTGAGTTGGAAAAATTCAATCTCCTTCTCTGCCTGTACAGTACTTGGAAAGTACTTTTCCAAAAAGTGTCTTCGAACACCTGCCAGGTGATCTGCCTTTCCTGGTGAGCTAAAAGTTCTCTAGTTTCACGCCACTAGTATTCTGCTTCATCTTTCAGCATATATACAGCAAAGATAACTTGATGCTCCTTAGTACAGCCCATCACTTCAAAGATTTTCTCTAATTCCCTTATCCACTTTTCAGCTACAGTCAGGTCAAAGCCGCCTTGAAAAAAAGGTGGTCTAGTCCTTAGGAACTCGGATATGCCGTTATCATTTCTTGCCATCTGGTTATTAGCACCATTCTCACCATTCGAGTTATTAGCATTTTGGAGGTATTGTAGAATTTGGTTGGTGGTCGTGACTTGGTCTCGAATTGCCGTGGCCAGGTTGTGCAAGGTTTCCTCTGCATTGTTTGCCAAATTTCTCCTCAGTGGTGCCATTTCCTACTGTGGTAAAAACAAAGTTATGGTGCTATTGAGGTGATCAAACCAAATAGTTAGTTTCAAAAATATTTAACAATAGTCATAACACTACCTCGGCATATAGATAGGAAATACTAGTAATTTCTTACCTATATGAAATCACTTATCCCCTACATAGCACAACCACAACATACTAAAGACATTATAAGATTGACAGAACGCAAGTGCACGTGTCGTGACCAAGTAATAGAGTGATGAGTGAGTATCGTCCCACGAGGAGTGAACTAAAACTGTTTAGAGACTTTTGCTCTGTGAATGTTGTAGCAAAGTTAGGATGTTTCACAAAATTGGCATAGAAGTGGGTTGACTGACTTTAACTATAACTAAAATAAAGAGTAATGGAAAATAGAAGAGGAAATTATATTGGGAGTACTAGGGTTGCTCAGGGTTGTCATGGACTACAGCACTCATGTATGCTCTGGCTTTGCTGCAGCAATTATTCTGAGTGCCAAATTTAGTCCTGAATGGAGTCTTCCCAGACTGCCATTCCTTACAATTCCAAGGTTTAGACACGCATTCCTGCATTAGTCCTCACCTCGAAATTGTGCATGAAGTTCATTATGGGACTGATGGGGTACTCGTATATCCCTACATGAGGTAACCCTTTTACATTCAGCTTTTTCCCAGCCTCCATTACCCTTCCAGGTGAATGGTGGCCTTGGTTTTCTTCCTCTAAACTTCTGTTATTAAGGAAAGAAAAACTAACAGGAAATGCAATTGAATGGCAAACAAAAATTGAAACAAAATAGATTAACCATAAAAATGTGCTCAGTTCATTACAACCCTTGTGCAACCCCAGCTGGAAACTAGCCAAGCCTCATGGGCACACCAGTTACAAGAATTCCAGAAACACTGGTATGCATTCTAAGAGATAAAAACTAAATTACAAAATGCAGTTCTTTCTTTTTGATAAAACAGTAAAACAACAACAGTGATCAAATTCCTTTCTAAAATAGCGCACTATCCCTTCATGCTGCACCTCCCGGTGTTAGCAGCACTCTAGGCTATGGTATTCTTTTCCCAATTCTCTCCTCTTTTTCCCTGGCAGGCTCTCTTTGCAATAGCTGCTTTATGGCCTTTTATAAACAGCCTTTGTGGTCCCAGTAAAGTGCCCTGGGTTGCTGACATTCCTTCTGCTCTACAGCCGGTGCCCTTGTTGTGCAGCTTTTTCCTCTCCACTTTCAGTAGTGGAGGCAGTCCTGTACCAGCAGCCTGCAGTGTCCCTGCTGTTGTCTCCTGCTCAATGGTGGTTGCTCCTGCTGTGCAGCCCTGCACCATATCAAACAGTATCATCGTATTGCAGGAGAGAGGGAGCAGCTTACCCACTATCACCTGGGGTTTTGCTATCATTGCTATATATGCTTACTGAAATGCTGCAGCAATGCGATAGCTAACGTTATATCCAGAAGAGTCATCCCATTTAATTAAATCAGGGGGTAAGAGTGCTTAAAACACCAGGAAAATTCAGTAAACAAACATGGATAGCACGAAGAAACTATAATGAAATGTAGTTATCAATATATATATATGTTTATAAATACCCATGAAGTCATTACCTTTATTTAACTCATAATAAACATTCAATTAATTTAACAAAGCATAATTAAGGTTTACACATCATTAGTTAACAACATTCATACACAAATCAAACACATATATGTCTACATCTTATTCATCCATATTGACCAATTCCGAGGATACGGGTGCGGGTGGTTACACCTTCACCGGAATCTTAGCCAACACGACTAGAAAAACCTTATTATTTTCTAGGATTTGTCCAACATAGAGTAACTCGATCTAATGTACACTAAGAGCCAGAGCCAAAGAAAAATATACAAAACTAGTTTTCTAAACATGATATGGACATATAGTGAGAATTAAATCCTAGTAGGTTCAATAATAAATCACAATTATCATTATTATAGATCATCATGTCATGTTCATCTGTGTAAGTTAGAACAAATATCATAGGTCACATGAATACACTTTATCTATGCACATGAAAATCATATAGTAATGACATGTATAGCATAAATATCTACTTTCAGATGACCATATAATGGCTATCAACTTATTTTAATATCAAGCTACCTTGGTTAAGGTGAGTACTTTCTACTCTCCGGTATGGGATTTTCTCACTCCGTCCAACATGGCACACTTTCTCTTTCTTTTCTCATTAACATAACCATAGTCCTTGGGAGGGCATCCCCAACGGGTACACCACACGGACTGCCATGTGATATTGCTTATTTCTTTTCTTTTCTTTTCTTATTAATAGCCAAAAATATGATTTCAATAACAAGTATGTTCATTATACTCATATGCCATAATTTTCATCAAAATATAATCATTTCCAAAAATCATTGGTAATCATGACATGAACATAATCGTTTCAAATATCACTTTATAAAATATTTCCATGTCAAAATTATACACTTAAGATTGTACGGAGTTCATGCAATGGCAATGGCTATGGCATACACTAGTCATTATGATTTTCATTTATAAGATTCTTCTTTTTAAAATTTTATTTTTATCTCTTTATTTTCTTAATGCTTGGCCTTTAGTCACTTTCCTCCTACTTATATAATTTCCAACACATGTTCTCACAAATTTAATACGTCATTCTTCTTCAATTTAGTTTCTAATAATAACTTATAGTTAACGGGGTTCATTTAGGGTAGAAAAATGTTGAAAATAAGTTTTACTAGCTTCCAATAGGGCCTAAATGTATCCTATAACACGAGTTGGCCATTTCTTATAAAACAGTCATGCTTTAGACTTTAAAATACCCTTTCCGATAGAGAACACGACCATGCTCTATGTTGTGTTATTCTCTGATGAAGATTTTTGTACTGCCTAACCTTCTCTCACTAATAAGAGAATAACTCCCACTTTTTAACTCCGACTATCACACCCCTAATTTTAGAGCACATGAAACACATACTTTACGATCATATATTTTCCATAATATGTATAATACACTCTCTTACAAATATGTATTTCCATATATATACCAAATCTATAAACATCAAAGTACAACAGAAGCAGGGATTCTGCTTGTGGCGTTCAGAGCAACTTTAAAGTACAAATACAATATAAATCAAAATCTATGAGTCATGGAAACAAAGTAAGCTCACGCAGAGATAATGTCTTCTAGCTGGTCAACTATCTGAAGGGAAAGAACACAACTCTATATCCTTATCTGAAAAATATATAAACATCGTGTAGTGAGTTTGATAACTCAGTGTGACCTCTTAGGTCAACATATGGATGTACTTATATTTTAAAATTTGTCATAGAAAATACATTTCAGAAGTACATTTATATGGGACACGCATTTCAAATATTCTCATTTCATATCACATTCAGATATTCAAAATCATATGCAATACGGTATGATTATTATTCAAATATTGTAATGCATCAAAAACTTTCACATAAAAACCTTAGGAGGATCCCATATCAGAACCACCATATCAGAGTTCAGGTCCTTTCGTACTTTGTTGGTGTAGGATTTGCCTAAACTTAGCATCCCGCTGAGGTTTGCCCTACATCCCGCTGAAGTTGGCCCTACCACCATTCAAGAGGAAACATGGAAGGACTCTAATATGTGTATTTCCCAAGCACACAGCAGGGGAAGGCAAATCACATCTCATATAGTTGGCATCTCGCCCATATAGGAGGCATCCCACTCTCTTTCACGAGGCTAGCACCAGGGCTAACATCACCTGCTATTAGCAGACAGTGTTTCTAATAGGATTCCTCCATAGAAAATACCATACGCACATATGCCATATAATCCAATATAAAATTCTCAATTTAATGCAGACTTTCAGTCTTAGTATAGATTTATCTGTCATAAATTCCTCATTCAGGGTTTATCACATGTACATGCCCTTTCTTGAGGATCATATAGCTTTATAAATAATGCTACATGCATAAATATTCAATTTATCATTTAATGAGAAATACATGTGAAATCAGATATACCATGACTTCAGAAATCTAGTTTCAAAACTATACTCTCCTTGAACTATATTCCAAATTGTAAGTAATTCAGATAATTTTAATTCATTTTAGAAACATATAAAAGTGTAGATATCTGATAAACATAATCATATATATGCTTGAAGATCAAGAAGAGTATAGGGCAAGCCATAGGAAGAATCATCTACTCACAAGGTAAAAGCTCCAAATTGGATAGCCCAAAAACACACTTTTCCAATCTACATTTGACTAAACAGACTTCAAAAACATGTCCGGAGAGTCCTAAAATTAAGGAACTGACTCTAGGAACTTGGTCACTATTCATGGCCAAAAAACACTATTCACCACCGAAAAATACTATTCATTGCTGGAAAATACTATTCACCAAGAACAAAAAGTTGTTAGATAATTGAAAATTTTTATATTCTAAGGTTTATCTAGCTCCTGAATCCATCTACGGTGTCAGATTTCCAATTTAAGGTCTCTAAGTAAGAGTTTCAGAAATTACCTTTTTCTAAGATTTTTTACTTCCGATTTGCAGCAATTCAATGGTTGATTTGAAAAATTGTTCGGTCAAAATCGTAGTATTCTCCATCCTGAATCTAGTGGTACCCTCAGTTTTGAGATCGGAAGCCAATAGACACTCCAAATCTAGAGAAGAAAATGAAGGTTACTATTCACTCCATATTTTCTCTTTTTCCTTTTATTTTATTATTTTACTATTATTTAATAATTCAATATTTAGATTTATTTTCATTTTATTTCATATATATTCATTTTAATACTATTTTTCATCCGAAAACATCCAAAAAATTTCTAAAAATTTACATTCTCATAAAACTTTAGTTGAACTCTTACATCATGATTTTTCTTGATAAAAATCTTAATAAAACAAATCACAAAAGAAATATCTATATGCATAATAAAAGAAAAAATATTTTTAAAAATACAATAAAAATTTATTATAGGCTGGTGCGCACTATCGCAGGTGCACCCAAATTAATACCTTACCTTAAAACTAACCTGTAGTAGTGGGAGTAAAGGTCGATCCCACAGAGACTGGAATTACCTTATGTGATTAAAAGGGGGGAATTGATAGTCGCAAGTTAAGTAAAGTAAACAATAATGAAAATAAATAAGCGAGGGTGATTAATGATAAAGACGTTGGTTTCGGTTGGTATCCACCGTCAAGGGATTACATTGATCATCGACAACATAATCAATCTGTAAATGAACATCTATCATTGGGGTTTTAACCCTGTTTCTCCTTAAGCCTAGCAAATTAATGACAATCGCACTAATAAAACCCTAATCAACAAGCCATCTTTTAGCACATCGGTAAAATATAACTTGTTAACTGCATGAAGAACTAGAGAAACTGACAGAGCTAAACAAATATAAACACATCGGCTATATCTAATTTAGTCAATCATTCATCATGGGTTCAATGATTTAAAGTCCAAAACCCTCAAACCTATTTGCCTCACGAATCGCAGAATTAAAGACTTTGTTCAAAACAAAATTCAGCGGTAGATTAAAACAGATGAAATACTAGTAGGCCTCCTAGCAATCATATGAATAATCATTAAGAATAAGAACAGATCAACAATCAATATTCAAAAAAAATTAAAATAAAAACATCAAGTCCACATCTCACAATGTATAAAAATCCCTTGAGGTTTCAACTCACCTCAACCAACTAAAAGAACTAGCCACGCAGGGTCATAAGAAACTCTAAAGAAGAATTGAAGAATGAAGATGAAGAATTGGATTCAGAATTGGATCAAGAATTGGATGATTTCTCTGGTTTCTTTCCTCCCTTTTTATAGACTTTTCTCCTCCTAATCGAAGTCAGAACGTATTTTAGGTCAAATTCCCGTCCATTCCCTTCAACTTTGAGCGAAAACGACCTAAAATCGTGAAATTAGCAAGTCCGCTACGGCGCACGGGCGCCGCGGCGATTAATTGGAGCGCCGCGGCGCTACGAAGATCCTACCACGGGGCGCCACAGCGCTCCCTGTCAGCGCCGCGGTGGGCTACGTCAAACATGATCGGGCGTCGCGGCGCTCCCTCTTGGGTAGCACAGAGCCGCGGCGCGCTGGGTACCGCCGTGGCGCTCCGAATTTCCTTATCATGGCACCGCGGTGCTCCCTTTTGAGTGCTGCGGCTCCTAGAATCTTCTGGATTTTGCCAAAGTGCCAAACATGAATGTTGTAGCTCTATGTCTCTTCTTTCCATAGCCGCTGAAATCTCCTTAATCGGAGTCTGAATGAGTGAGATATGCCTCAATTAGTGACAAAAGATCAGGAATCAGCATTTTTCTATGATTTTCTCTCTATTTTTCTCTTCTTTTCTTCTTTATTATTCCTAAAACACAAAACACAACACTCAATCAATTCATATCTATTTTCTACTAAAATTAAATAAAAAGCAACTTAAAACATGTCAAAAACATGCTTATTTTATAGCATGTCAAATACCCCCACACTTACTCTTTTGCTTGTCCTCAAGCAAACATTGATTCATGTAAACAGAACTCAATATATGTAATGAGTGAATGGCTTACCAATATGCTGCCTCATAGTGAAAATTGTATGCTCTTGAAGAAATTTCAAAAAAATTTCATGACCATGTGCAACATTTAATTCAAATGCAATTTATAACTTTATTCCCTAAAATCCATAGTGTGTGTGTGTCTTTGAACAATTTAATTTTCTTTTACCAAAATGAGTTTATATATCTCAATAATTATAGCATGGCTTTCTATTTAAAATTTCCATAGACTTATTTTTCATGCTACTCTCCACTAATGTAGGCTAAAACTACTTCTTAAGATCAAAAGGACTTAACTTAGCTTGTAATGTGGCTAGGCTATGGGGTGAGATAAAAGATATAATTTAAAGTTCAATCTCCCAACATCACATGATTAACTCTGATCTATTTGAGCTAATTCTCAAGATTGGGGAAGTTTTTCCCCTCACACTTATTTCCTTGCTTTTCTGCATTCTACTTTTCTTTGATTCTCTATTTCTTCCTTTTTCAATCACTGGACAGACTTTCATTAGTCTTTTGAGAAAATATAAAAATATTTTTTTTCTTTTTCTTTCTTTCTTTTGTCCTTGCTCCACCCTTCCACCCTTTTATTAATGTAGATCTATAAAACCAATATTTAGAAAATAATCATGGAGTGAGTGAATCAGGTAGAAAAAATAAAAGGTATCAATCACAAAATTTGGTCTTGGCTGTTTTGTGGGTATAGAATAAAATGTTAATTAAGCTCAAAATGGAGGTTCTAAGGATATTCACTTTTTTGGGTTAAGCTTGAAAGGCTCAATCTCATAAAAAAAAATGCCTAAATCATCTCCTAATTGTTAGAATTAGCCTATGATTTCGCCTCAAGTATCATTTAAATAAGTTCTAGAAATTTAAATGAGATCATAAAATATTTTTGAGTTATATAATCTTTTTCTAAGTAAAAGACAAATTAAATATCCAAAATTATTGTGCAAAAGAATTTCAGGATTTTTAGAAAATAGGTAATCATAAATTGAAAAGAATTTAAAATTACACATAATTATGACTTTCGTACATCTCCCAAGAGCTATAAGCAATTTAAACAGTTATATCATTGGCTATTGGTTCAGCAATCACAAACTCATAAATTGAAATTTTGTTCACATGCTCACCTCATGACAGGATTAAAAGTGCACATATTATAAAATGTATCAAAGTAGGAAAGTGCACACGTGTATGATATATTATACAATCATCCAGCTGAATTATAAAGTGACCCCCCCACATTTAAAAACATACATTGTCCCCAATGTAAGAATATAAAAGAAAATATAATAGGGACAAGTAAAAACATAAAGAGGGGTTCAATGAAACTTCCCTGATTAATTGTCGCCATCCATCTCATCATGCTCGGGACCAGGCCTAAAGGGTGGTGCAGGAGGTGCCGGGAATGCAATGGGGAGGTTCAGGGCATGAGCTAACTGGTTGAAACATGCATGATGATGTTGTGCAATAGAGTGCTGGTAACGGGCCAGATTGTTCATTTGGTGGCTCAGACACTCTGTGCGCTCCCATAAATCTTTAATGGTATGCTGGGATGGTGGTGGAGCTGAGTTGCTTCCCGGTTCCTCTGTAGGTATTGGCTGAATCCCTAGCTCCTCCTCTGCTGCTTCTTCATGGTCCTTGTATTTTTGGATGTCTGCATAGGAAATAGGCTTCATCGGGTGAATGAGAGCCTCAGTGGAATCCCAGCTTATGCCTGCTTTCTGACATAGACCAGTAATTAAACTAGGGGCAAATAGGGATCCGCCTCTAGCACTTATACAGCCGAGCAATTGCCTATGAATAACCTTGCCTACATAAATAGAAAGCCCTTTTAGTATTGCATAAAGCAAAATGGACCTTTCCCGCCTGACTTGACTCATGTTGAGGCTGGGCATGAATCTTTCTGACACAAAATAGTGCCATGCTTTAGCCACTTTATTCATGTCAGCTCTAGCAAGGTATATCGGATGGCCATTGCTATCCAATTTCTAGGAGGCCCTCCTGTAACATAGACTGTAAATAACGTCGTCAAAGTCAATGTATGATTGAAGAAGCGTCGTATATTCATCATCCTCAATATCAGGCAGGGAATAGAATTCATTAATAGCGTGCGGAGTGAATGGCACCATCTTGCCTCTAGCCCGTGCTTGATGACATTCGTGAACTGTAGCATTGGAGTAGAACTCCTGTACTACAGGAATAACTCCTGGTTCTGGGTTCCTACAGAAAATCTCCTAATGCCTATGGAGGATATTGTCTTTGTGAGGTAGCCCTTCGGTGATAAGAAATCCACGTTTTGGAACTATAGGTTTATGCACCACCACTTTGATGTGGTGTTGATAAATCGCTTTAGTCACAAAAGCCACGGTGTCGAATGTTGGAGGGTCCTCAGCTCTGTTCTTCCTCTTTGAGATGCCTAATTTGGAAGTTTTTAGGGCCATTGCACTTGGCAGATTCACTGGGGCATTTTATCAAACACCTAGTGTGAGCTTTTGAAAAATTGAGAGAATGGATGGTAGATTCGTAGTTTGAAGTCCCAATGCAGTGAAAACCAGTAGCAATGAAGTATAGAGATCAACTTCAGCAGGATAAACAAAGTAAATCGTACCAAATTCAGCGTGATTTGTGGCTAGAAAGTGTGAGATCAAAATTGCTTTGAGAACCCTAGAAAATTGCCATTGAATCCAAGCCAAAAGCTGAAAGAATTATGTAATCCTGCAAAAGAAGATGAAAAATCATGTAGTTTCAGCAAGATAACATAATGTGAGGTGGTTATGGGTGATTGAAGGCAAGAAAATAGAGTTGGAGTTGCAAAGAAGGCAAAAACGAAGGGGGGGGGAGGACGAAGAGCATCGCGATGCTCTTATAGAGAGCGCTGTGGCGCTCACCCATTCTGGGCTCGTAGTGCTGCGGCGCTGTTCTAGAGCGCCGCGACGCTCGCCCAGTTTGGGTGACAAGCGCCGCAGCGCATGTGCACGTCTGCAGAACAGAAATTTTTTTTTTAAGAAAAAAAATAAACTATGAAAAGAAAAATTAAGAAGAAGAAGAATGGATGTTGGGTTGCCTCCCAACCAGCGCCTTTGTTTTACGTCGTTGGCTCGACATAGATCTAAAGAATATCAATGAGGGTCTTGAAAAGTTATCCATTGTGCTTCCTCTTGCTGAAATCCTTCATAGTAAGGTTTAAGCCTATGCCCGTTGACTTTGAAGCTATGCTGGTTATCGAAGCTCTTTATTTCAACTGCACCATGAGGGAAAATATCAGTAACAATAAATGGTCCCTCCCATCTAGAACGAAATTTACCTGGAAACAATCGGAGCCTAGAATTGTAGAGGAGAACTTTCTGTCCTTTACTAAACTCCTTACGTGAAATCATATGATCATGTAGGAGTTTAGTTTTGGCCTTATAAATATTTGCATTTTCGTAGGCCTCGTTTCTAATTTCCTCTAATTCCTAAAGTTGTAATTTCCTGCATTCTCCACTTTCTTCCACATTCATGTTAAATTTCTTTATAGCCCAAAATGCTTTATGTTCCAATTCAACTGGAAGATGACAAGTTTTACCAAATACTAACCTGTATAGGGACATACCAATTGGGGTCTTATATGCTATTCTGTATGCCCAGAAAGCATCACCTAATCTGAGACTCCAATCCCTGCGGTTGGGATTTATTGTCTTACTAATTATATTTTTAATTTCTCTGTTGGATACCTCAGCTTGCCCATTGGTCTGGGGGTGATATGCAGTTGACAATTTATGAGTGACATTATATTTCTTTAATAGGGCTTCAATAGTCCTATTGCAAAAATGTGTTCCCCGGTCACTTATCAAAGCTCTTAGAATCCCAAATCTTGAGAAGATATGAGATTTAATGAAATCTGCAACCACTTTAGAATAATCAGTCCTAGTGGGTTTAGCTTTTACCCACTTTGAGACATAATGCACAGCCAACAAAATATAATTATATCCAGCTGATAAAGGAAAATGTCCCATGAAATCAATGCCCCAAACATCAAAAATTTCACAAAACAATATTGGTGTTTGAGGCATCTCATTTTTCCTGGAGATATTACCTATTTTTTGACAGTTTGTACATGACTTACAAAAATGGTATGAATCTCTGAATAGGGTAGGCCAGTAAAAACCGTAATCTAAAACTTTCTTTGCTGTCCTTTTTGCTCCAAAATGTCCACCACATGCATAAGAATGGCAGAAGGTTAGAATGGATAAAACTTCAGAATTAGGAATACACCTTCTTATAATTTGATCTGAGCATTGCTTCCAAAGGTAAGGATCGTCCCATATGTAGTATTTGGCGTCACTCTTGATCCTATTTTTAGTTGCCCTGGTCAAAAGAGGAGGTAACTGATTAGTAGCCAGATAATTTACAATGTTTGCATACCATGGCATATGAATTGAAATTGAAAATAAATTTTCATCTGGGAATAATTCTTCAATTTTCAATTTTCAATTTTTCTTCCACATGTGTCAGGCGGCTTAGGTGATCTGCTACACTGTTTTCAGACCCTTTCTTGTCTCTAATCTCTAAATCAAATTCTGTAAGCAGTAGCACCCATCTGATTATCCTAGGTTTAGCCTCCTTTTTCATCACCAAATACCTCAAAGCTGCATGATCAGTAAAAACAATAATTTTAGTGCATATTAAATATGATCTAAATTTTTCTAATGCAAAGACTACAGCTAAGAGTTCTTTTTCAGTGGTGGTATAGTTCTTCTGGGCATCATTCAGTATTCTGGAGGCATAATATATCACATGGGATGTGTTTCCAATCCTTTGGCCTAGTACTGCTCCAACTGCATGGTCACTGGCATCACACATAATTTTGAAAGGGATGTTCCAATCTAGTGCTTGGATGATTGGAGCTGAAATCAAGGACTCTTTTAATTCGTCAAAAGCTTCCCTGAATTCTCCATCAAATTCAAAAGAGACATCCTTCTAAAGCAATTTGCACATAGGTGCTGCTTTCTTAGAAAAGTCCTTTATGAATCTCCTATAAAAACTTGCATGGCCAAGAAAAGAATGAACTTTCCACACACAAGTGGGATAAGGTAGAGTTTGTATAATATCAATCTTTGCTTTATCTACCTCTATTCCTCTTTTTGAGACAACATGGCCTAAAACTATACCTTGTTCAACCATAAAATGACACTTTTCAAAATTTAAAACAAGGTTAGTTTCTTGACATCTTTTCAAAATTAGTGAAAGGTTATGCAAACAATCATCGAATGAATTCCCATAAACTGAAAAATCATCCATAAATACCTTAATAAATTTTTCAAGGTAATCTGAGAATATGCTAACCATACACCTTTGAAAAGTGGTAGGGGCATTACAAAGCCCAAATGGCATGCACCTATATGCGAATGTCCCAAATGGACAAGTGAAGGTTGTCTTTTCCTGGTCTTCCGGAGCAATTGCAATATGGAAATAGCCTGAATAACCATCAAGAAAACAGTAGTAAGGTTTACCAGATAATCTTTCAAGCATTTGATCAATAAAAGGTAAAGGAAAATGATCATTTCGGGTTACAGAATTTAATTTTCTATAATCTATACAAACCCTCCACCCATTTTGAATCTGGGTGGGTACCAATTCCTCATTTTGATTTTTCACCACACTTATTCCTGTTTTCTTGAGAACCACTTGCACTGGGCTAACCCAATGACTGTCTGAAATAGGGTATATTACCCCAACCTCCAACAATTTAAGAATTTCTTTCTTCACTACATCCATCATAGGTGGATTTAGCTTTATTTGGGGCTGTCTAGATGGTTTAGCTCCTTCTTCCATCAATATTCTGTGCATACATGTAGAAGGGCTTATTCCCTTAAGATCAGCTATGGTCCAACCTATTGCAGTTTTGTCTTCTTTAAGAACTTGGATTAGCTTTGCCTCTTGATCATTTTCAAGCTTGTTGGAGATGATAACAGGAAGTGTTTCTCCTTCTCCTAAGAATACATATTTGAGGTGATCAGGGAGTGGCTTCAGTTCAGGAGTAGGAGCCTGCACAACAGAAGGTAAAAGAAAAGTATCAGAAATTGGTAATTCTATATAAGAAACATTACCTGTTGGTGGTTCTTCTGAAAAACCATTTAGTGCAGCCAGTTCTTCTTTCGTTTCTTCATCCAATTCTATCTCACCATCATCCTCTTCTATGGATTTGCTCACAATCACATCCAATTTATCCTGTCCATCTAATTCAAATACATCATGTGCTAGGGAATCAAAGATATCTATAGAATAAATAGGAGTATCATCACCTGCATGTTTTATGGCTTCATACATATTAAAATTTATTATGTCACCATCAAATTCCATAGTGAGTGTGCCATTGTGAACATCTATCTTGGTTTTTGAGGTTTTCAAAAATGGTCTCCCTAATAATATTGGGGATATAAAATCCCCATTTTCCATGTCTAGTACATAAAAGTCTGCAGGGAAAACCAAATCATCTACCTGTACTAAAACATCCTCAATTACTCCCTTAGGGTATGTAATGGACTTGTCAGCTAATTGAATAACCACATTAGTAGAGTTCAATGGTCATAATTTCAAGGAAGCATATATAGAATATGGCATGACATTTATGGAAGCTCCTAAATCCAACATAGCTTTTTCAACATGAGTATCCCCAATTTTACATGGAATGGTAAACATACCTGGATCCTTGCATTTAGTGGGGAGTTTTGTTTGTATCCTGGCAGATACGTTCTGACTCATTTGTACCTTTTCAAACCCCTTCAATTTTTGCTTTCTTTTTTGAGTGCATAATTCTTTCAAGAACTTTGCATATCTTAGTACCTGCTTAATAGCATATAGGAGGGGAATATTAACTTTACATTTTCTAAAGATATCATACAATTCAGAAGTTTTCTCATTTAGCCTATTCTCTTTAAGAGCTTCTGGAAAAGGAGGCACTACTTCATAATTTAAATTAGAAGGAGACTTACCTGTAGATGCTTCATTCTCCTTAATTGATTTTTCAGTTTTCTTAGGAGAAGAGGGTGCTGGTGGACTTTCAATCTCCTTACCACTCCTTAAAACAATTGTACTAGCATTCTCTCTGGGGTTCACCACAGTTTGTGAAGGTAACTTACCTGAGTTTTGAGCATCCAATCGACTCACTGTGGTTGCTAACTGACCTACTTGAGTTGTCAGGTTCTGAATGCTAGCTCTTGTCTCTTGCTAAAATTGATGAGAGTTATGTACAAGAGTTTTCACAATGTCTTCCAACGGATTACTTACCTGTTGATCCTGGGGTGCACTCTGTCTAGGATAATAGGGTTGCTGATTTTGTTGAAAATTTTGTCCTGCAGGCCTATTTTGTGCACTCCCATATCTGAAATTGGGATGATCCTTCCATCCAGGATTGTATGTATTGGCATATGGATCATACCTTTTTGGTTGGCCAAGAAAACCTCCTACAGCATTCGCTTGTTCTGTGGATTCCTCTTGAAGTGTAGGACACATGTCAGTTGGGTGCCCTATGGCTGAGCATATTCCACATACTTTAACTTGTTGTAGTGTACCTATAGCCATTTGGCACACAAGAGAAGTAAGTTCAGATATTTGATTCAGAAGAGAAGTAGTACTTACCTCCTGGGCATGTCTAATAGGAGGATCATGCCTAACGCCAAATTGTTGTGAATTGGCAGCCATATTTGATATCAGAATTCTGGCTACCTCAGGAGTTTTATCTACTAGTGCTCCTCCACTAGCTGCATCTATCATGCTCCTATCTCCCTGCAAAAGACCTTCATAAAAATATTAGATTAGTAGCTGCTCACTAATCTGATGATGTGGGCAGCTTGCACAAAGTTTCTTAAACCTCTCCCAATATTCATAAAGCGTTTCACCATGCAATTGCCTAATGCCGCATATTTCTTTCCTAATAGTCGCGGCTCTAGATGCAGCAAAATAACATTGTAAAAACATTCTCTTCATCTCATTCCAAGTAGTGATAGTACCAGAAGGCAAATAATACAACCAATCTTTGGCTGAATCTTTTAAGGAAAAAGGAAAAGCCCTGAGTTTTATTTGTTCCTCAGTTACTCTAGGGGGCTTCATACTGGTACATACTACATGGAACTCCTTCAGATGTTTATGCGGATTGGTGCGCACTGTCGCAGGCACGCCCAAATTAAAACCTTACCTCAACACTAACCTGTAGTAGTGGGAGTAAGGGTCAATCCCACAGAGACTGGAATTACCTTATGTGATTCAGAAAGGGGGGATTGAGAGTCGCAATTAAAATTAAGTAAACAATAGCAAAAATAATTGAGAGAAAGTGATTAATGAGAAAAGCGTTGGTTTCGGTCGATATTCACCATCAAGGGATTGCATTGATCATTGACAAAATTATCAATCTTAAACCAAATATCTATCATTGGGATTCTATCCCAGTTCCTCCTTAAGCCTAGTAAATTAATGACAATCGCACTAATTATACTCTAATTAACAAGCAATCCTTTAGCACATCGGTAAAGCATAACTTATTAACCGCATGAAGAACAAGAGAAACTAATAGAGCTAAACGAATACAAGCACATCGGTTATATTCAATTTAGTTGATATTCATCATAGGGTTAACGATTTATAATCCAAAATCCTTAATCCTATTTGCTTCACGAATCAAGTAATAAAAGCTTTGTTCAAAACCTAATTCAGCAGCTACACATACAATATACTAGTAGGCCTCCTAGCAATCACATGCATAATATTAAGAAAATAAGAACAGATGAATAAACAATACCCGGTTAAGATTGAATGCAATGAAATCAAATCTGTATCTCACAATGACATCAAATCCCTTGAGGTTTCAATCTCCCTCAACCAACTAAAGAAAATTAGCCGCGCAGGGCCATAGAAAACTAAACAAAAAGTAAAGAAAAGAGTTGAGAACTTGAGTGAATTCTTTGCTGAAAGAATCGATCCTCCTCTGCTTACTTTCCTCCCTTTTTATCAATTAAACCCTCCTAGTCGAAGTAGGAAAGTTTTTAGGTCAAATCTCCATCAATTGGGCTTCAAATCAGGCAAAAAAACCCTAAAATCGCGACTTCCGGAGCGGCGGCGCCGCGGCGCATAAGTTCAGCGTCGTGGCGCTGCGAAACTTCATCCACGGGGTGCCGCGGCGCTCCATTCTTCGTACACGGGCGCCGCGGCGCACCCATGCAGCGCCGCGGCGCTCGTGGTTCTGGGGCAAGGACGCCGCGGCGCCAATAACCAGCGCCGCGGCGCTACGAGACATCCATGACGGGCCGTCGCGGCGCTGTATTGTGAGCACCGCGGTGCCTAGAAAACGATGGATTTTTGCAAAAGTGCCGAACACGAAAGTTGTAGTTCTATGTTTCTTCTTTCCATAGCCGCTAGAAACAGCTCAATCGGAGCTCAAATGAGTGAGATATGCTTCCATTAGTGATGAAAGGTCAGAAATCAGCATTTTTCATGATTTTCTTCTATTTTTCTCTTCTTTTCTTCTTTATTATTCCTAAAAACATAAAACACACAATTTAATTAAAACCTATCTATTTATCATTTAAATAAAATAAAAAGAAACATAAAATATGCTAAATACATGCTTAATTTAAAGCATGTCAAATACCCCCACACTTGCTCTTTTGCTTGTCCTCAAGCAAATTAAACCATGTGAACAATATTCAATAAATAAGGTAAGTGAAAGTCTTACCAATATATTGCCTCATAGTGAAAATTGAATGCTCTTAAAGAAATTTCAGAAAATTTAATGACTATGTGCAATATTCAATTTAAATGCAATTCAGAATTCATTTTTCTAGAGCCCTGAGTGTGTGTGTGTTTTGAGCAGTTCAATCATCTTTCATTCAAATGAGTTTATATATCTCAAGAAATCAAGTATGGATCTCCTCGTTGGATTTCCATAAGCTTATTTTTCCTGATACTCTCCACTAATGTAGGTCAAAACTACTTTTAGGATCAAAAGGACTTTATTTAGCTTGTAATGTGGCCAAGGTGAAGGGTGGGACAAAGGATATCAACGTAGGATCAGTCACCCAGCACCACATGATTAAAATTGATCTCTTGAGCTCTTTGCTTTCCTCCAATAATTTTGGGAAGATTTTCTCCCCACACTACTTTTCCTGCTTCAATCCATCATTGTCCTCTTTTTCTTTCACCCACAACATTTGTTCTTATATATATATATAATTTTTTTTTCTTTTTCTTTTTCTTTTGAAAATTTCTTTTCTTTTCCTTGCTCCACCCTTCCACCCTTTTTGTAAATAAAGCAATACAATACAAATATTCATCAAAATAATCATGGAGTGAGTGAATAGGGTAAAGAAAAAAAATAAGGATATACAAACTTTGGCTTATGGCTCAGTTATGGTTTTCAGAAGGAAAAGTTCATTAAGCTCAAAATAAAGGAACTAGTGTTATTTTATTACTTAAGTTAGGCTTGAAAGGCTCAATCTATCAAATAATGCCTAAATCATCTCCTAATTAATAGTATCAACCTAGGATTTCGCCTCAAGCATCATTCAAATAAGTTCTAGAATCCTTTCTGAGATCATAACAAATTTCTTTAAGTTGTATAAACTTTCTTTAAATAAAAGATAAATTAAATACTCAAAGTTGTTGTGCAAAATAGATTCAGGATTCTAGAAAATGGATAATAAATTGCAAAAAAAATTAAAATTACACATAATTATGATTTTTCTACGTTTCTTAGGAGCTATTAGCAATTTAAACATTTATATCATTGGCTATTGGTTTCACTAACACAAACCCATAGATTGAAATTTTGTTCACATGCTCACCTTATGATAGGAATAAAAGTGCACACATCATAGAATTATAGTAATGCATCAAAGTAGAAAAGTGCACAAGTGTATGAGTTATTATACAGTCATCCAGCTGAATCATAAAGTGACCCCCCCACACTTAAAAACATACATTGTCCCTAATGTAAGAATATCAAAGAAAAAACACAATAGAGACAAGTAATAAAATAAGGAGGGGTCCAGGGAAACTTCCCTGATCAAGTGTCACCATTCATCGCATCATGCTCGGTGTTAGGCCGAAAGGGTGGTTCAGGAGGCGCCGGGAATGCAATTGGAAGGTTCAGGGCATGGGCTAGCTGACTGAAGCAGGCATGAGTATGTTGTGCAATAGAGTGCTGGTAGAGGGCCAGATCGTGCAGTTGGTGGCTCAGATACTCTGTGCGCTGCCATAAATCTTCAATGGTATGCTGGGATGGTGGTGGAGCTGAACTGCTGCCTGGTCCCTCTGTAGGGATTGGCTGAATCCCTAACTCCTCCTCTGCTGCTTCTTCATGGCCCTTGTACTTTTGGATATCTGTAGAGGAAATAGGCTTCATAGGGTGAATGAGAGCCTTAGTGGAATCCCAGCTGACTCCCGCCTGCTGACATAGACCAGTAATTAAACTGGGAGCAAAGAAGGATCCGCCTCTAGTATTAATACAGCCGAGCATCTGCCTATGAATAATTTTGCCTACATCAATAGAAAGGCCCTTTAGTATCGCATAGAGCAGAATGGCCCTGTCCCTTCTGACTTGACTCACATTGAAGCTAGGCATGAGTCGTGCTGACACAAAATAATACCATGCTTTAGCCAACTTATTCATATCAGCCCTAGCAAAGTACAACGGTTGGCCATGGCTATCCAATTTCCAGGAGGCCCCTCTATGGCAAAGAGTGCCTATGACGTCTTCAAAGTCAATAAATGATTGAAGAAGAGCAGTATATTCATCATCCTCAATGTCAGGCAGGGAATAGAATTCATTGATGGCATGCGGAGAAAATGGTACCCTCTTGCCTCGAACCTGTGCATGATGATGTTCATGAACTGTAGCATTGGAATAGAACTCCTGGACCACGGGGATAACTCCTGGCTCTGGGTTCCTGCAGAAAATCTCCCAGTGCCTATAGAGGATATTGTCTCTGAGAGGTAGCCCTTCGGTGAGCAGAAATCCACGTTCTGGAACAATAGGTTTATGTACCACCACTTTGATGTGGTGTTGATAAACCGGTTCAGTCACAAATGCCACAGTGTCGAATGCTGGAGGGTCCTCAGCTCTGTTCTTCCTCTTTGAAATACTCAATTTAGAAGCTTTTGGAGCCATTAGTTGAAAAAATTCACTAGGGCCTTTTACCGAACACCTTGTGGGCGCTTGTAAAATTTGGAAGAATGAGTGGTGAATTTTCAACTAGATCTCCCAAACTCAGGACAAACCAGTAGCAATCAAGTATAAGGATCAATTGTAGCCAGAAAGAGGAAGAGAACTGTACCCAAATTGCCTTGAATGGTGGCTGGGAATTGCAAGCTCAAGAATACCTTAGAACCCTAGAAAAGTGTCTTTGAATTCGACTCAATTGCTGATATGAGGTGTATAATCCTGCAAAAGTAGATGAAAAATCAAGTTATGCAAGCAATATAATCGAATGGGAGGTGAGTATGGGTGATTGGAGGCAAGAAAAGGAATTTGGGGGTGAGAGAGAGCAAAAACGGCGAGGGAAACAAAGAGGGGCGCAACCCTCTTATAGAGAGCGCCGCGGCGCTCTCTACTAAAACGCGGAGCGCCGCGGCGCTATCTTCAGGCGCCGCGGCGCTGACCCAATCTGGGTAGGGGCGCCGTGACGCTGTTCTTGAGCACCGCGGCGCTTGCCCAGCCTGGGCGATGGGCGCCGCGGCCCTCTTGTGAAGCACCGCGGCGCTTGTGTGCGTCCACAGCTTCTTCTCTTCTTTTTGTTTTTTTTTTGAATAAACAAAATTAAAATTATGAAAAAGAAAAAAAAGACGAAGAAGAATAGATGTTGGGTTGCCTCCCAACCAGCGCCTTTGTTTTACGTCGTTGGCTCGACTCAGCTCCCTATCTTTGTTCATGGAGGCTCTTTGAGGTTCACTTTAAATTTCTGGAACTGATTCAATCTTTGAAATTCAACTGCATAACCTGAAGGCACATCAGTAATAACAAGTGGACCTAACCAAGGGAGCGATTTCTTACCTTTAAAGGGTTCAACCCCTTTCATTTCTAGAACTTGATGCAATTTTATAGTCGGGTCTATGCCTTTAAGGTTTGCAATTGTTCTTATAATGGCATTTCTTTTTTCTTGAAAAATATGCATCAATTCCTCTTCTTTTTTAACACCTAAACTTTTTGCAACTATAATAGGTGATGCATCTCCTATTTCCAAGTATTTCAGGTGATTAGGCAGAGATGACAAAATTGATCCACGGTCCTGCAAAATAGAAGGTGCAAGAATGGTATCAAAATTTGATAATTCCATATAAGAAATCTTACCCTTTGGTGGTTCTTTCGAAGAATCATTGAGTGCAGCCAGTTTCTCCTTTGTTTTTTCATCTAAATTTGTCTCACCATCATCTTCTTTTATGGATTTGCTCACAATTACTTCTAATTTGTCTTTTCCATCTAATTCAAATATGTCATGTGCCAAAGAATCAAAGACATCAATAGAGTAAACAGGGGTATCATCACCTGGGTATTTCATGGCTTCATACATATTAAATTTTATTACTTCACCATCAAATTCCATAGTGAGTGTGCCATTGTGAACATCTATCTTGGTTTTGGAGGTTTTCAAAAGTGGTCTCCCTAATAATATTGGAGAAGTAAAATCCCCATTGTCCATGTCAAGCACATAAAAATCTGCAGGGAACACCAAATCATCTACCTGCACCAAGACATCCTCAATTATTCCCTTAGGATATGTAGTGGACCTATCTGCTAGTTGAATTATCAAATTTACAGATTTCAATGGTCCCAAATTCAAAGATGTATATACAGAATATGGCATAACATTGATGGAAGCTCCTAAATCTAACATAGCCTTTTCAATGCGATTTCCCCCAATTTTGCATGGAATAGTAAACATACCTGGATCCTTGCATTTAGTGGGGAGTTTTGTCTGTATCATAGCAGATACATTCTGACTCATATGAATCTTTTCAAAATCTTTTAATTTTTGCCCTTCTTTTTGAGTACATAGTTCTTTCAAGAACTTTGCATATCTTGGCACCTGTTTAATAGCATCTAGAAGGGGAAGATTAACTTCACATTTTCTAAAGATGTCATACAATTCAGAGGTTTTCTCATTTAGCCTATTCTCTTTAAGAGCTTCTGGAAAAGGAGGCACTACTTCATACTTTAAATTAGAAAGAGACTTACCTGTAGTTGCTTCATTCTCCTTAATTGATTTTTCTTGCTTTTTAGGAGAAGAACAGATGGTGGACTTTCAATTTCCTCACCATTTATTGAAATAATTGAACTGACATTTTCTCTAGGATTCACCACAGTTTGTGAAGGTAACTTACCTGAATTTTGAGCATCCAGTCGACTCACTGTGGTTGCTAACTGACCCATTTGAGTTGTCAGGTTCTGAATGCTAGCTCTTGTCTCTTGCTGAAATTGATGAGAGCTATGCACAAGAGTCTTCACAATATCTTCCAATGGATTACTTACCTGATGCTACTGGGATGCATTTTGTTTAGGATAATAGGCTTGTTGGTTTTGTTGAAAATTCTGTCCTGCAGGCCTATTTTGTGCATTCCCATATCTGAAATTTGGATGATCCTTCCATCCAGGATTGTATGTATTAGCATATGGATCATACCTCTTTGGTTGGCCAGGAAAACCTCCTACAGCATTAGCTTGTTCTGTGGCTTCCTCTTGAAGTGTAGGGCACGTATCAGTAGGGTGCCCTGTTGCTGAACATATCCCACAGACTTTAACTTGTTGGAGTGTACCTGTAGCCATTTGGCGCACAAGAGAAGTAAGTTCAGATATTTGATTCTGAAGAGAAGTTGTACTTACCTCATGGACATGTCTAACAGGAGGATCATGCCTAAAGCCAAATTGTTGAGAATTGGCAGCCATATTTGATATGAGAATTCTGGCTGCCTCAGGAGTTTTATCTACTAGTGCTCCTCCACTAGCTGCATCTATCATGCTCCTGTCTCCCTGCAAAAGGCCTTCATAGAAATATTGGATTAATAGCTGCTCACTAATCTGATGATGTGGGCAGCTTGCACAAAGTTTCTTAAACCTCTCCCAATATTCATAAAGGGTTTCACCATGCAATTGCCTAATGCCGCATATTTCTTTCCTAATAGTGGCGGCTCTAGATGCAGGAAAATAACGTTCTAAAAACATTCTTTTCATCTCATTCCAGGTAGTAATAGTACCAGAGGGTAAATAATACAACCAATCCTTGGCGGAATCTTTTAAAGAAAAAGGAAAAGCCCTAAGTTTAATTTGTTCCTCAGTTACTCCAGGGGGCTTCATACTGGTACAAACCACATGGAACTCCTTTAGATGTTTATGCGGGTCCTCACCTGCAAGACCATGAAAACTAGGTAAGAGATGAATTAATCCAGATTTTAATTCAAAATTCACATTATCATCAAGATTAGGGAAAGTAATGCATAAGGGTTGTTGATGCAAATCTGGAGCTGCAAGCTCCTTCAAAGTGGGGTGTCTGGCCATGATCACTTCCTCCTTATCCTGATCAACGTCTTCTTGAATTCCTCTTCTGTGCCTGTATACAGATTTTCCAATATCTCGATTGAACAGTAAATCTTGACAATTAGCAGAACGAGTCACAGGCATAAATAAAAAAAAATCACAAAAGTAATGACGCAGTCCCCGGCAACGGCGCCAAAATTTGGTGCGCACTGTCGCAGGCACGCCCAAATTAAAACCTTACCTCAACACTAACCTGTAGTAGTGGGAGTAAGGGTCGATCCCACAGAGACTGGAATTACCTTATGTGATTCAGAAAGGGGGGATTGAGAGTCGCAATTAAAATTAAGTAAACAATAGCAAAAATAATTGAGAGAAAGTGATTAATGAGAAAAGCGTTGGTTTCGGTCGATATTCACCATCAAGGGATTGCATTGATCATTGACAAAATTATCAATCTTAAACCAAATATCTATCATTGGGATTCTATCCCAGTTCCTCCTTAAGCCTAGTAAATTAATGACAATCGCACTAATTATACTCTAATTAACAAGCAATCCTTTAGCACATCGGTAATGCATAACTTATTAACTGCATGAAGAACAAGAGAAACTAATAGAGCTAAACGAATACAAGCACATCGGTTATATTCAATTTAGTTGATATTCATCATAGGGTTAACGATTTATAATCCAAAATCCTTAATCCTATTTGCTTCACGAATCAAGTAATAAAAGCTTTGTTCAAAACCTAATTCAGCAGCTACACATACAATATGCTAGTAGGCCTCCTAGCAATCACATGCATAATATTAAGAAAATAAGAACAGATGAATAACAATACCCGGTTAAGATTGAATGCAATGAAATCAAATCTGTATCTCACAATGACATCAAATCCCTTGAGGTTTCAATCTCCCTCAACCAACTAAAGAAAATTAGCCGCGCAGGGCCATAGAAAACTAAACAAAAAGTAAAGAAAAGAGTTGAGAACTTGAGTGAATTCTTTGCTGAAAGAATCGATCCTCCTCTGCTTACTTTCCTCCCTTTTTATCAATTAAACCCTCCTAGTCGAAGTAGGAAAGTTTTTAGGTCAAATCTCCATCAATTGGGCTTCAAATCAGGCGAAAAAACCCTAAAATCGCGACTTCCGGAGCGGCGGCGCAGTGGCGCATAAGTTCAGCGTCGCGGCGCTGCGAAACTTCATCCACGGGTGCCGCGGCGCTCTATTCTTCGTACACGGGCGCTGCGGCGCACCCATGCAGCGCCGCGGCGCTCGTGGTTCTAGGGCAAGGACGCCGCGGCGCCAATAACCAGCGCCGCGGCGCTACGAGACATCCATGACGGGCCACCGCGCCGCTGTATTGTAAGCGCCGCGGCGCCAAGAAAACGACGGATTTTGCCAAAGTGCCGAACACGAAAGTTGTAGTTCTAGGTTTCTTCTTTCCATAGCCGCTGGAAACAGCTCAATCGGAGCTCAAATGAGTGAGATATGCTTCCATTAGTGACGAAAGGTCAGAAATCAGCATTTTTCATGATTTTCTTCTATTTTTCTCTTCTTTTCTTCTTTATTATTCCTAAAAACATAAAACACACAATTGAATTAAAACCTATCTATTTATCATTTAAATAAAATAAAAAGAAACATAAAATATGCTAAATACATGCTTAATTTAAAGCATGTCACGGATCTTCATCTGCAAGACCATGAAAACTTGGTAAGAGATGAATTAATCCAGATTTCAACTCAAAATTAACATTGTCATCAAGATTAGGAAAAGTAATGCATAAGGGTTGCTGATGCAAATCAGGAGCTGCAAGCTCCTTTAGAGTGGGGAGTCTAGCCATGATCACTTCCTCCTTATCCTGATCAACCTCTTCTTGAATTTCTCTTCTGTGCCTGTGTACAGATTTTCCAATATCTGGATTGAACTGTAGATCTCGAGAATTAGAAGAATGAGTTATAGGCATAAATCAAAAAAATCACAAGAAGTAATGACGCAGTCTGTAACAACTCCATTTATGTAACAAATTTTTTTTTATTTAACATCATGAAGTTATTACCTCATCTTAACTCACAATAACATTTATTTAATTATACAATACTAAGTTTACACTCACATCATTAATACAAACATTTGTACAAGACATACATGTACATATAAGCCCTAATCATCCACATAGACTATTTCCAGGGCTACTGGCGTGGGTAGCGGCACCTCCGCCGAAATCTCAGTCACTTGAACAACTGATATGTTCGCAATAATAGGTATTTGCCCAAGATAGGGTACCTCGATCATACGTACGGCAATAATAAGTCTCATTGAAAACAACTGCATAGCTAATTTTCTGAACATGATATGGAAATATAGTGAGAATTAAATCCCAGTATGTTCAACAATAATTCATCATCAATATAGTTCATCACGTCATGTTCAGCTGTATAAACTACAGAAAATATCTTTAGGTTACATGAATGCACTTTATCATGCACATGAAAATTGTACAGTTATGACATGTATGGCATGAATAACTATTTTTCGAATTTCATATGATGGCTATCAACTTATTCTTCCTTCCAGCTACCCCGGTCAGGGTGAGTATTCTCTACTTTTCGGTACGGGCTTATCTCGCTCCGTCCGACATGGCACACTTTCTCTTTCTTTTCTCATGAACATAATCATAACCGTTGGTAGGGCGTCTCCTACTGGTGCACCACACGGATTGCCATGTGACCGTGCTCATTTCTTTTCTTTTCATATTAATAGCCGAAAATATGATTCCAATAACAAGTATGTTCATTATGTTCTCATGCCATAATTTATCAAAACATAATCATTCTCAAAATTCATTGGTAAACTGAAATTATGCCATGAATATAATCATTTTCTAATTTTTACTTTATAAAATATGTCCATGTCAAAATTCCACACTAATACCTCGATAACTGGATAGTAATTGTAGTCTGTAAACAGCGCACCAGGAAAGTTCCCAGGAAAGAGAGGTGGGTCACTAATGGACACACTTAAGTACCAAGTCTTTCCTTGCCAGAGCTTTCCTTAGACATACACTTTTCACAAATCACAATTTTTTTTCCAGTAACTAGAATAATTCTTTTCTGATGTGGAAATACTGCAACAACGAAACATACTAAGATTTTTCAAATAAAACCGGCACTTTCAAAACTTCTTGGAAATTTTATATGAGTACTAGGGTAAATTCCATGTTAAAAATTACACACTTAAAATGGTAGTAAGTTCATGCAATGGCAATAGCTAGGGCATACACTAGGCATTTATTATTTTCATTTATAAAATTCCTCTTCTTTCTAGAATATTATTTTCATCTTTTCATTTTCTTTATGTCTAGGCATTTAGTCATTTTATTTTTACTTATATCATTTCCAACACATGTTCTTACAAATTTTATAGAGCATTTTTCCTCAAATTGATTTCTATTATTACCTTAAAAATTCATCTAGGGTAGAAAAAATATTGAAAATAGGTTTTACTAACTTTTAACACAGCCTTTGCTTACAAACCAGAGCATAACTCTCTCATTTTAACTCTGATTAAGATGATCTTAGTGTCTATGAAACGCTAAGACAATTATCTAAAACTATTATGTTAATCATTACAACAAAATAGTAAGATATCGTAGTGTTATTACTCCTTTAAATTTAGTATTATTTCTTCTCGTGTAGGTTCTGACCTTTACTGACTAATTAGACCATATCTCCTAATTTTGAACTCCAAATTGAGTTATTCCAGTTGGTAAAAATCCATGAGCCATATATCTATAATTGTTATGTTGGCGCGCTATTTTAATTCCCTACAGAATATTCCCAGAAATTCAAAAACTAAAGCTTTAATAACATACTCTTCCCTGAATAAACATTTTCTGACCTCTGTGTACTAATCGGATCATATCTACCTTATATGAACTCCAAATTGCATAATTCCAGTGGCTAAATTTCCATGAGACATAGATCTATAACTTTAATTTTAACCATTTATTTTAATTCCTTACCAATGTGTCCCAAAATCTTAAAAACAGAAGCTAAAAGTTTTACCGCCCATAGCCATACCTATGCAGAACTATCTAAACCAGCCTAAGTATTCAAACATACATCACATGCATGATCAATATGTAACATGATGAAGCAACATTCATGACCAATAATCAAAGTGCTAAGATCAAAATCCCATATAAATATTACAAATTTCAAAATTTTTCTTCAAAAAGAAATATTGTTAAACTTACCTAAAAATCTCCCTAGCTCACTTAGTGAATTGGTTTTCTTGTTTGCTCTTGAAAGAAGTAGCAAGACTCCTCCCTTCCCTTAGCTTTTCTAGCAGCTTAGGTAAGAGAAGGAGGGTGAGTTTTTGATCCTCAAAGATAAAGAAGAAAAAATGGATTCAAGTGGGGATTAAGGTAACTTACCTTGAGTATTTAGCCTTTTAAACTTCTCCTTCTTTTTCCTTCCTTTCTTCTCCTCTCTTTTTCTCCTTTCCACACTCTACCTTGCTTCTATTTCTCTCTCTTCCACACTTGGACAAAATTAAGATGTTATGGGGTGGGATTTTGCTTATATAGACCACCAAATAATTCACCTTTCATGATCATGGATCTACCTTATCACAATTAAGATACACTTTGTTGAATTTTTGGAAAACAAACAACTTATGTTCTTGTCTTCCTCTTCCTTAGTCAAGATATGCAAAGGAAAAGGAGATTTGCAATTTGAAATTTATGATGATATGTTCTTAAGATAAGGGACAAGGTCCCTTTGATTTAGGGATTCATTTCCATTTTCTTTTGTCTTAAACAAGTATGATAGGTTTGCCTTTTTAGGTGGCAAATTTCTAGCCCTTGAATTTCCATTATTTGGTTGATATTTTTTGTGTGGGATAGGAATGTTTTGTCCTAATGCCAAGTATTATCATACCACTTGCTAAAATTATGAGTGTAGGATATCGATGTTTTTGTCCTAAAGCCTTGTATTATCATGCCACTTGGCAAAATTATGAATGTAGAATCATACCACTTACTAAATTTTTGTCTTAATGTCATGTAACCTAATCTTTATTATTATTACATTATTATATCATCACCTAATTTATTTTATTTTATTTTTCCTCTTGGGTTTGGGCTTATTCCTACCCATTTTCTTTGCTTTGAATAAAATTTTACCTTTCTTAGAGGGCTTGAACACATTATCATAATTTTTTGGGCTATTGGTCCAATTTCTATATCCTAATCCAAGTCTATGTTTTATTTCTTGTTTAGGTTATCCAATGGGCTTGCTAGAAACTTATGTGAAGTGGAAAAATTCTATATGAAGTGTCTATAGGTAAGAGCCCAATGTATGGGTGAAGATGTTAAACTTAATAATTCTAGTTCTTGAATTAGGAAAAATTACCGTAATCCAATGTTCTTGAAATTTTAAGACCTTTACTTGTTTCTAAAAGTTTATCTTCCTTATCCAATAATTTTACATCTCTTTAATATGTTATTTCTAATTTTTTTCCTATTAGGTTTTTCTTCTTTATTTGTTTTCTTAATGTTAGAAACATTTTCTATGCATATACATAAGGTGAAGAATTTCTAAGGATTATATTTTTCTTAGATATCTAAAATATTGTCTAATAAATTTTATTTCGTTAATGTACTTTTAACGAAATTAGGGATGTTACACAGTCCCCAGCAACGGCGCCAAAATTTGGTGCGCACTGTCGCAGGTGCACCCAAATTAATACCTTACCTCAAAACTAACATGTAGTAGTGGGAGTAAGGGTCGATCCCATAGAGACTGGAATTACCTTCTGTGATTTAAAGGGGGGAATTGATAATCGCAAGTTAAGTAAAGTAAACAATAATGAAAATAAATAAGCGAGGGTGATTAATGATAAAGACGTTGGTTTCGGTTGGTATCCACCGTCAAGGGATTACATTGATCATCGACAACATAATCAATCTGTAAATGAACATTTATCATTGGGGTTTTAACCCTGTTTCTCCTTAAGCCTAGCAAATTAATGACAATCGCACTAATAAAACCCTAATCAACAAGCCATCTTTTAGCACATCGGTAAAATATAACTTGTTAACTGCATGAAGAACTAGAGAAACTGACAGAGCTAAACAAATATTAACACATCGGCTATATCTAATTTAGTCAATCATTCATCATAGGTTCAATGATTTATAGTCCAAAACCCTCAAAACTATTTGCCTCACGAATCGTAGAATTAAAGACTTTCTTCAAAACACAATTCAGCGGTAGATGAAAACAGACGAAATACTAGTAGGCCTCCTAGCAATCATATGAATAATCATTAAGAATAAGAACAGATGAACAATCAATATTAAAAAAAAATTAAAATAAAAACATCAAGTCCACATCTCATAATGTATAAAAGTCCCTTGAGGTTTCAACTCACCTCAATCAACTAAAAGAACTAGCCACGCAGGGCCATAAGAAACTCTAAAGACGAATTGAAGAATTGGATTCAGAATTGGATCAAGAATTGGATGATTTCTCTGGTTTCTTTCCTCCCTCTTTATAGACTTTTCTCCTCCTAATCGAAGTTAGAACGTATTTTAGGTCAAATTCCTGTCCATTCCCTTCAATTTTGAGCGAAAACAGCCTAAAATCGCGAAATCAGCAAATCCACTATGACGCACGGGCACTGCGGCGCTTAAGTGGAGCGCCGCGGCGCTACGAAGATCCTGCCACGGGGCGCCACGGCGCTCCCTGTCAGCACCGCGGCGGGATACGTGAAACATGATCGGGTGCTGCGGCGCGCTGGGTTGAGCGCCGTGGCTCTCCCTCCTGGGTAGCACAGAGCCGCAGCACGCTGGGTAGCGCCGTGGCGTTCTGAATTTCTTTATCGTGGCGCCGCGGTGCTCCTTTTTGAGCGCCACGGTGCCCAGAATCTTCTAGATTTTGCTAAAGTGCTGAACATGAAAGTTGTAGCTCTATATCTCTTCTTTCCACAACCGCAGAAATCACCTTAATTGGAGTCCGAATGAGTGAGATATGCCTCAATTAGTGACAAAAGGTCAGGAATCAGCATTTTTCTATGATTTTCTCTCTATTTTTCTCTTCTTTTCTTCTTTATTATTCCTAAAACAAAAAACACAACACTCAATCAATTCATATCTATTTTCTACTAAATTTAAATAAAAAGCAACTTAAAACATGTCAAAAACATGCTTATTTTATAGCATGTCATAGGCCATTATAATTATTTTAAGCAAAACAATATTATTTTAAGCAAAAATATATTTACTTTCAGCAAAACATACAGTCATTTTTTTAAAGAAAATCATACTTGTTTATAATAAAATATTATTTAAAAATAAATTTTGGGATATTACATTCTTCCCCTCTTAAGAAATTCGGTCTCCAAATTTTAGCCCATCCTACTACTTGTAGGGAATGAAATCAAGGCATAATTTGGAGTTACTAACCTTGTTACTCAAATAATTGGAGATATCTTTTTTGTATATCATGTTTACTTTTAAATATGTCTCTTCACTTGAGTGATTTTACCATATAACTTAACCATAGGGTTTTCTTTCCTCCATAAGTTCTTCACTTATGGATCAACAATAGACATTGATTTTACCTATAGTTAAGTCATATTCTTGTCCAATTGAATTTCTTGGAATTAGGTAACATAAGAAGAATCTAATAAAAACTTCCTTAGCATTGATGCAAGAAAGTCTATATCCACATTACTCAATCATGATGGCAAGGCTAGGCAAATGTATTACTATGCCTACTTTGTTCAAGTTTTTAAAAGAGTCTATATACTATAGCTTAACATTTTCCTTCTTTTCAACCTCATTACCTCTTTCATTGGTAAATCCTTCAAGAATATGTGGTCACCAACTAATAATTTCTAGTGCTCAACATTCATGGTCCTTATAAACTTTTGGCCTGTATTGATTTGTTTGTATTCCTTTTCTAATCAATTTCACTTTATACAACATACTCAACAGATTATATATAAACATATAAGGAACTTTTAAACCATTGTACATCTCATTCCTTTATATCCTTAAGCTCGCATGCAAATATCTATAGGTTGATATTAGGAAATGCACACGTAAAAGATCATATTCACATCTATATAGGGTAACTATCTTGCCTTATTCCAAACTTCTATCAAGTCATCTTTGATTCTCACATGTCAACATCATCCCATGAATATCATTATCTTAATCTATCATCTATTTTTATCCTAAAATCCATTAATCAATATGTTAAACATACGTAACAATAAATCCATCAAACATTTTATAACATTTATGTTCTATTGACACATGTCTAACAATTCTGACTTACCTCATCACAGTAACTCTATACCCTCTTATTAACACCAATAAATTCATTATAAAAAATTTCAAGCCCTTCTTCTATCATATCTAAAAGCACCTCATTTTAGCTTATATCAATCCCGTTTAATTCATCCAATCATTTCTAGTAGATTTTTCCCAACAATTACTCATACATGAATTCTCAATTTCAACATAATTCACATCCTACATACTAGACTCAATTTAGCATAATATAAACCTTTCACACAAATATCTTAATCACTTACATTATTTTTGGACATGATACTTAGAATATTCTCCATATTCTGAAATTAAGAGTTCAAAGATTAATTTAAAGTCTACTTCCCATATTTTATTCCTCAAGAACTGCAACACTACTAATTCTCTTGATTACATTTGTTATAACACCATAAGGCTATCATCCGTCTATTCCTTTCAAACTGTTCATTACTTTAACCTACTAACCACTTGGACACCATAATAACTAAGTTTCAAAGAAAATAAATTAACTTCTCTTGTAATGAGGGAAAAGAACTTTGCATTTAATGCTAAACGTTAATAAGGAAAAATGCAGTAGAACAGACGAAAAGTATAATAGAGAGTGGTGCCAAAATAGAAAGTCAAAATTTTGGACAAAGCATTGGAGAAAATTAAAATCGGTGGCCGTAATTCTTGAAAATCTGTAAACGAGATTTAGCTGTTATTTCAGCAAAAATCGGTGGCTGCAAGTTTTGAATATATGTGCTAAAATCTACTTTAAAGCTGTTGGTATTCAGTGGAAAAATAACACATGGGAAAAGAAACATTTCTGAGCTTATAAAAGTCTGTGAAAATCAAAGAATATGTAGTTAACTAGTAAGATGCAATTGATTGCTTCAAAATAGATATAATCAATCAATTGTAAAATAACCAGTCAAAATTAAAATTTCTCAAAATAGCTATTCGACTAAATAATACCGATAGTCGGCTGGCAAGAACATTGGAAAACAAGAAAAATCATTTAATTGTCCATTTTCAATAATTATCTGGTTTGCATCTTCATTCTTTTTTTACAATGACGCCTATAACCTACAACTTTCCTACCAGAATCAAGACATCAATGCTTCATCAAGGACAACAAGAAAAGGAAATTTTCTGGTGATATCTTAACCTTATTTTCTTTATATGCCTAATATGATCGACTATCACAACTACTGTACATATACATGCTTGCCTTCATTTTTTGAAAATTTCACCTTCAATTTAGTTGTTATCCATCAATTACTCACATAGTTGTTCTAATTATACTCATTCTATTTGCATATCTATCATAAGTATGCCCTTCTCTGAGTTCTATAAATATGCATATTAGTATCTTTACCTTCTCATACTCAAAATTAGGGTGTGTTCAGTTATGGAAGGAATTGCATTCTATCAATTTCAAAATATTTGTATCTTTTGTGGTTCCAGTCCTAGAAAAGATGGAGAGTATGTGAAAGCAGCACAAAATCTTGGTATGGTTCTGGCCAGAAGAAAAATTTATTTAGTCTATGGTGGAGGTAACCGTGGGTTAATAGGGTGTGTGTCTACAATTGTACATGTAGGAGGATGTCAAGTTCTAGGTATTATTCCTACAGCTTTAACTGCATCCAACATCACAGGAAAAACAATTGAGGAAGAATATAGGGTTGCTTCCATGCATGAGCGCATGACTAGAATGATGAGCAATGCTGGTGCCTTCATTGCCTTACTAGGGGGTTTTGGTACTTTAAATGAGATTTTTTAAATAGTATCTTGGGCACAACTGAATATACATCACAAACCGATAGGTTTGTTAAATGTTAAGCATTTCTTTGATGGTCTGTTGTTTTTTCTTTATCATGCTGTGGAACAAAGGTATATCTCACACTTAGCACGACGAATTCTCATATCAACTTCAAATGCTGAGGAGTTGATTGTTGCTTTACAAGCATATGTTCATGTACCTGATCCAATTACAGCTCAAATAGAATGGACAACAGACAACCGCAGAAAGCATAAATTGAACTTGGATCTTCATCTTTAACTATAGTAGAACATAACCATTGCTGTATCACTTTTACTTTTTTTTAGGGTTTTTTTGTATACCATTTTGCTAGTCATATACCTTAAAAAGTAATATTATTAAGTCAGAATTTATATTTTGAAAACTTAGCATATAGCTGATACTCCCTTGGAATTTGTAAAACTATCTTTAAATGTTGCTTATGATCCTCTGAACTCTTAGAATATTCTAGTATATCATCAATAAATATAATAACAAATTGATTCAGGGATGACTTAATTATTATTCATTAAATCTATGAATGCAACTGGGGCATTTGTCAATTCAAATGACATAACTAAAAACTCATAGTGTCCATGCCGAATCCTAAAAGAAATTTTTTAGAATATTCTCTTCCTTTATCCTTAATTGATGATATTTAAATCTCAAATCAATTCAATTTTGTTTTTGAAAAATGTTGAGCACCCTGTAGTTAGTCAAACAAATCATAACGATACATCTTTTTTTTTACAAATAAAACTGGGGCACTCCAAGAAAAAGTACGAGGGCATTTGAATCCCTTGTCTTACATGTCTTGTAACTAATTATTTTTCAGTTCTTTAAGTTCAGTGGGTCCCATTCTATATGGAAATATAGACATTAGTTAGGTTCCAGGAAGTAAATCAATACCAAATTCTATTTATCGTTTTGGAATAATCTTGGAAATTCCTCACGAAATACATTAGAAAATTCTCTAACCATTGAAATTTGATTTACACTGGTATACTTTATATCAACATCTCTCACCATTGCCAAATATTCATGGCACCTTTTTGTAATGACTTATAGGCTGCTAAAGCAAAGATTAGATTACTAAATACCTCGCTACTGTCTCCTTGTATCAAGAAAGAAAATTCTTCACAAATATTGAATTTAATCACCTTAAAATGACATTCCAAAATGGCATGGCATGATACAAACCAATCAATTCTCAGTATCACATCAAAGTTTACCATTTCTGGACAATCGGGTAAAACGAATGTCACATTCAGAAATAATCATATTTGGTATATGTCTCAATTCTTTAAATTGTTTGGCGTGCCTATCATTTTCACTTTCAAGCAAAAATTGACCCATAAATTTTTTTTAGATGCCACAATATTCAATCTATCTTATACTAGAAACTTTAGCAACTTAGAATAAAAAGGAATTTGAAACCCTATAGAATCCCTCAACAGCACCTGAAGTATAAATATGTTCGGCTCATATCCATACTAAAGGTCCTAGTAAAGAATCCTTTGCTTTAATAGCCATAGGAAAACCTAATGCTCTGATACCAACTTGTCACACCCCTAATTTTAGAGCACGTGAAACACATACTTTATGATAATATATTTCCTATAACATGTATAATACACTCTTTTACAGATATGTATTTCCATATATATACCAAATCTATAAACATCAAAGTACAGCAGAAGCAGGGATCCTGCCTGTGGCATTCAGAGCAACTCTAAAGTACAACTACAATATAAATATAAATCTATGAGCCATGGAAACAAAGTAGGGTCACCCCGAGATCATGTCTTTTAGCTGGTCAACTATCAGAAGGGAAAGAACCCAACTTTATATCCTTATCTGAAAAATATATAAACATCATGTAGTGAGTTTGACAACTCAGTGAGCAGATAATACCTCCTATGACCTCTTAGGTCAACATATGGATGTACTCATATTTTAAAATTTGTCATAGAAAATACAGTTTAGAAGTACATTCATATGTGACCCGCATTTTAAATATTTTCAGTTCATATCACATTAAGATATTCAAAATCATATACAATACGGTATGATTATTATTCAAATATTGTAATGCATCAAAACCTTTCACATGAAAACCTTAGGAGGATCCCATATCAGAACCACAATATCAAAGTTCAGGCCCTTCTGTACTTTGTTGGTATAGGATTTGCCTAAACTTAGCATCCCGTTGAGGTTTGCCCTACCACCATTCAAGAGGACACGAGAAGGAACTCTAATATGGGTATTTCCAAAGCACATAGCAAGGGAAGGAAAATAACATATCATATAGTTGGCATCTCGCCCATATAGGAGGCATCTCGCTCTCCTTCACATATCATATTCCGTGTGTTGGCCGACACACGAGGCTAGCACCACCCCCTGCATAATAAAAGAAAGAATGTTTCTAAAAATACAACAACAATTTATTAGAGGCCAATATAATTATTTTAAGCAAAACATTAATTATTTTAAACAAAAATATATTTACTTCCAGCAAAACATGCATAGTCATTTTTTAAAAAAAAAATCATACTTGTTAATAATAAATTATTATTTAAAAATAAAAATTTTGGGATATTACACCGACTTAGGTTATCTTGGTGTCCATTTAAAGTTAAAACAATTATCTAAAACTATTATGTTAAAGATTTTGGAGAAATCTTAAGGAATCTTGTTGATATTACTCCTTCAAGTTAAATGTTATTTCTTCTCGGGTATGTTCTGACCTTTACTTACTAATCTGACCATATCTCCCTCATATAAACTTCAAATTGAGTAATTCAAGTGGCTAAATTTCTGAGAGACATATATCTATATTTTTTAGGCTAACTAGGTATTTTAATTACCTACATAATTGTCCCAGAAATTCAAACAGAGAAGTTTTAATAATAGATTCTTCCTTGGTTAACTATTTTCTGACCACTGCTTACTAATATGACCATATATCTCTTATATGAACTCCAAATTGAGTAATTCTAGTGGATAAATTTCTGAGAGACATATATCTATATTTTTTTGGCTAACCAGGTATTTTAATTTCCTACATAATTGACCCAGAAATTCAAACACAGAAGTTTGCCTAACAGATTCTTCACTGGTTAACTATTTTCTGACCACTGCTTAGTAATCTGACCATATCGACCTCATATAGACTCCGAATTGAGTGATTTCAATGGTTAAAAATCCATGAGACATATATCTATATTTTCATGCAAACTATTTCTTTTAATTTTTAACCTTTTCTTCCCATAATTTGAAAACCCGAAGCTTCCTTAGTTACTCCAAAATCTAGTTTCCTAACAAAATCTTTTCTGAGGTTTTAATTCATCATTTTATTATGCCCTCTTCCATTTTCTTCCTAATTTACATCTAATCATATTCCATCAAATTTACACCACATTTCAATATACAAAATAGCCGCATAAAAATCTTAAAGTTTTACCACCCATAACCATACCTATGTAGAACTTTCCACACCAACCTAAGTATTCAAACATACATCACATGCAAGATCAACATGTAACATGATATAGAAACATCCAAGGCCAATCGTCAAGGTAACAAATATAGTAAAATTCATCAAAGTTCTAGGATCACAAACCCATATAAATGTTTCTAATTTCAAAGCTTTTCTAAAAATATATTGTTAAACCTACCTAAAAATCTCCTTAGCTCGCTTAATGAAATTTTTTTCTTGTTTCCTCTTGAAGGAAGTAGCTAGATTCCTCCCTTCTCATAGCTTTTCTAGCAACTTAAATAAGAGAAGGAGGGTGATTTTTTGAACCCCAAGAATGAAGAAGAAATATAAATTCAAGTGGAGATTAAGCTAACTTACCTTAAGTACTTAGTCCTCTAGACTTCTCCTTCCTCTTTCTTCCTCTCTTCTCCTCTCTTTCTCTCCTTTCCTCACTCTACCTTGCTTATGTTTTTCCTCTCCCTCACTTGGACGAAATTATGTTATAAGAGTGGGTTTTGCTTAAATAAACTATCATGTGGTTCACCTTTAATAACCATGGGTCTATCGTATCACAATTAGGATGCACTTGGTTATTTTTTAAGGAAAAACAACTCATGTTCTTGTCTTCCTCTCCCTTAGTCAAGATATGCATAGAAAAAGGAGATTTGTATTTTTAAAAACATGTTAAAATGTTCTTAATACAAGGGACAAGGTCCCTTTGATTTAGGGATTCATTTCCTTTTTCTTTTGTCTTAATCAAGTATGATATGTTTGCCTTTTTAGGTGGCAAATTTCCAACCCTTGAATCTCCCTTGCTTGGCTACAATTATTTGTGTAGGATAAGAATGTTTTGTCATAATGCTATGTATTATTACCCACTTATTGAAATTATGAATATAGAATATAGATGTTTTGTCTTAATGCCATGTGACCTAATCTTGATTATTATTACACTATTATTTCCTCACATAATTCTTTTTTTTCCTTCTTGGATTTGGGCTCATTCTTACCTATTTCCTTTGCTTTGGCTAGAATTCTACCTTTCATGAAAGGCTTAGTCATATTTTCATGATTTTTGAGCTATCAGTCCAACTTCTATATCCTAGTCCAAGTCTTGCTTGGGCTATCGTATTGGCTTGCTAGAAATTCATGTGAAGTGGAAAAACTCTATGTGAAGTGTCCATAGTTGAAAGCCCAATTTATGGGTGGAGATGTTAAATTTAGTAACTCTAGCTCTTGAATTAGGAAAAATTACCCTAATTCAATCTTCTTGAAAATTTAAGACCTTTACTTACTTCACAAAAATTTATCTTCCTTACCCAAGAATTTCGCCTCTCTTTAGTATGTTATTTCTAATTTTTCCTATTAGGTTTTCTCTCTTTACCTATTCCCTTAATGTTACAAACATTTTCTATGTATACATATATGGTGTAGAATTTCTAAGGATTATATTTCTTAGATATCTAAAAGTTGTCTAATAAATTTTATTTCCTTAATTAATTATTTTTGTACCTTTATTAATATAAGAAACGAAATTACGAATGTTACAATAAATATTTCTATACCTTTATTAATAAATGAAATGAAATTAGAGATGTTACATCATGCACAACATCTAATTATCCGTCATTCGTCTATATTGTAGTAGTAGGGTAATATAAGCCATTCACCATTCTGCTACTCATATACCACTGTCACTTGGTCAGAGTGGCCATACTCCTCCTTTGCTTACTCAAGGCTAATAGGGTGTCCCCTATCCGGTACCATCTTAAAGCCATATGACCTCGTCAGGTCACCTTACCACCACAAGGTGCCACATGTCGCTGGACTACCCAGCCACTGTAAGGGTCATCCAAAAGATTCTGTCTGATTTCATCTCATGATATGTGTATCATACATGAACTACATCAACATGTATTTCACTTATACTTTAAGCATTTATCGCATATGCATCTCATGCAACTTTAGAATTATGCATTTCATGAACATGCATTTCATCCATGCATTTTACATACATTTTATATGCAACTCATCTACATGTGTCTCATCAATGCATTATACATATATCTCATATGAATATCATCTACATGTATCTCATCAATGCATTATACATATATCTCATATGCATCTCATCTATATATATCTCATCAATGCATTATATATATATATCTTATACGTATCTCATCTATATATACCTCATTTATGCATTATACATATATCTCATAATAAAAGGATGGAGTTAACACCACCATGCATTATTAAAAATACATTTATATTTATTTTGGTCCCTCACATCATCATCCATTCATTGAAGTTTGGTTAGGACCTTCAGAAAGCAAAACAAAGAAATTTTAGCCTTAACCACAGCCTGGCTGTGTCATAGAGCACGACCGTGCTCTGGTTGAAGAAAACCCCTTACCTACACATAACATGGCCTAGCCGTGCTTCACAACATGGCCATGTTAGGGGTTTCCCACCTCACACGCCTTGACTGTGTTCTAAAACACGGCAAAAAATAAGGCACCAAATCCGAGCAGGGCCTAGCCATGTCACAAAGCACAACTGTGCTCTGTGCTGCACTATATTTTTCTTTGTTTTCTCACTTCTATAACATACCACATCCACTAAAATCTTACCTTCAACATGTATCCCCAATTATTCAAGCACTAGATAAGATAAAATACCACAAAATTGATTTATTTCCAAAACTTTTTCTTAAGCTTAATCTAGCTCCCTTAACCTTAACAACATATCCAAGCTTCATCAACCAGAAAAATCCAAGAAGCACTTACATATAATATAGAACAATAAAAAACATAAATCAACTATTTAGAACTCAGATTTCACAAAGGTTAATGTTAAACCTACTTAGCAAACCACTTTCTTGGCTATTTTTAGGAAAATCTTCTTGAGTGTTCCTTGATTTACTCTACTTCTTCCTCTGCTTTTCTTCCAAATTTCTGCATCAAAACCCATCGATCAAGAGTTAAGAAACTTAAAACAAGGAGGAGAATGATTTAGAAACCCTTAAGTTGAAGAAATCAACTTAGTTTTTCCCTTAGGTTTTTCTTCTTCCTTCTCTCTCTCTCCTCTCCTTCTTTCTCTCTCTCTCTCCCCCCTTTTCCTAGCTACAATTTTTTGCTCCCCTGCCCCTTGGCCGTCCTCCCTTAATTTATCCTCAAAATAATATTAAAATATTATGTCTTCTAAAAGGCTAAAACTCTCTTCCAACTATATCCCCAAACTAGATTTTATTTACAAAACTGTCATTATATTACATTCTAACTCTTCCTCAACTAGGGCCATATTTGGCTTCCCAAAAATTTTCAAAACTCATTAATCTTCCACTAAAAGAAACCCTAGTGGGTCTTTGAAACACCTTCTCCACATGTCTATAGCCCATTTCTTATTACTCAATTTTATTTTAAGAGGTTAGTAATTAGGGTTTTGCCCTTTTTAGTTTTTCCTTCCAAAAGAAGAATTATACTTTTTCTCACCTTTCAAACTTAGAATTTCATGCCATTGCATAGAATTAAATAGGGGATGTTACAGCTAGACATAACACTTTGATTTTACTTATAATATATCTAGACATAACACCGTTTTTATCACATCTTAGGTTATTAAATCATGGACTAAAAGGTGAAAGTTAATGCCGAAACTTAGTAGTTAATTAGGGGTATCTTAATCGCGAAAGTAGTTTAAAATCTTCTAGAGATTGAATCAATCGGTAGGTACGAGAACCCCTATGAATTGAATCACATTATTAGAACAAAACTTAATGGGTTTATTTTAAACTAAGAACCACAAAAGTAGGTGATTGGATTAACCTAAGTAGAATTAGTAATGCTTGAAAGAGGTTATTAATTAATTAAGGCTAAACCATCCACGATTACTCAGATAATTGCAATTAGAGGTATATCTTGATTGTGGAATATCATAAGTCTGGTAAACGCTAACCCTATTAGGAAAAGAATAATCTATTCACAGCTCCTCTTTATAATCTCTCATTGAATCTTATTTCAGCCTTAATAAATGGTCTGTAATCACATTATGAGTTCCTTTCTTATCCCAAATCACAAGATCAAACTCCTATAGTTGAAGGATCCATCTGATCAATCTTTGTTTGGCAGCCTTCTTACTCAAAAAATATTTGATGGCAGCATGACCTGTATATACAATTAATTCATATTCTAGCAAATATTGTAAGCATATCCTTTCTCCAATAGCTTTTAAGTTAAAATTAATTGTCTTTACTACCAAATATGCCTTATGTTCGAGCTCTACTAGTAAGTGGTAAGGCTTTCCAAATACCAACCAAAAGGGTGTGGTGCTTATAGGTATTTTATATGTTGTTCTATAGGCCTATAATACATCATCAAGCTTGAGAGACCAATAAGTGAAGTTGTAGCTAGTCCAGCAATAGCGCCAAAAACTTGTTGTGTGTGTTTATCTAACACCTGTAAGCGCACAAGCTGTAGCTAATCCAGCAAGTTCGGGTTGTATCCCATAGAGACCAATATTTTCTTGCCTTTGATATAGCCTTCTCCAATATGGCCTTGATTTCTCTATTAGAAATCTCAACTTGTCCACTTGTTTGGGGATGATATGCTAGAGCCATTTTATGAGTGAATCTATATTTCTTCAAGAGGTTCTGAAATTGTTGCTTAGTGAAGTGGAAATCGCCATCATATATTATAGCTCGGGGCACTCCAAATTTTGGAAAAATCACTCTCTTAAAGAGTTTGACAACCACTCAAGCATCATTAGTGGGATATGCTACTACTTCTATCAACTAAAACATGTAATCCACAACTACTAGGATGTACTTATTGCCACAAAAAGATGGAAATGGGCCCATGAAGTCAATACCTCAAACATCAAATATCTCCACTTTTTAAATATTTTTTAGGGGCAACTCATTCCTCTTTGAGATATTATCAATTCTTTGACACTTATCACAGGCTTTTACAAAGGTGTGCACATCTTTAAAGAGGGAAGGCCAATAAAAGCCATCTTAAAGAATCTTAGCTGTAGTCTTTGAAGGACAAGTATGGCCTCCACAAGGTGAGTTATGGCAATGATAAATGAAACTATGTACCTCTTCCTCTAGAATACATCTACAAAAGATGCCATCTACTAACCATTTGTAAAGGGAAGGATAATCCTAGTAGTATGATTTGATATAAGAGAAAATTTTCTTTCCCTGATGATAGCTCAGCCCTTCAGGTAAAATCCTGCATGCCAGGCAGTTTACGAAAATCTACACACCAAGAAGCATCGGTATGAGTGACTACAAGGAGTTGTTTATTAGGATAAGAATCATCTATGGGTAGCTCATCTTTATCATATCTCGTTGAATCTTATTTCACCCTTGGTAGATGGTCAGCAACTATATTTTTAGTTCATTTCTTATACTAAATCATAAGATCAAACTCCTATAGTAGAAGGATCGATTTGATCAATCTTAGTTTGGCATTCTTCTTACTTAGTAAATATTTGATGGCAGCATGGTCTGTATATACAATTACTTCAGATCCTAACAAATATTGGCAGAATTTTTCAATTACAAAGACTACTGTCAAGAGCTCTTTTTCTGTGGTGGAATAGTTGACCTGGGCTTCATCTAGGGTTTCGTTGGCATAGTAAATAACATACGGCTTTTTATCTCTTCTCTGCCCAAGTATAGCTCCCACAGTGTAGTCCCTAGCATTACACATAATCTCAAAAGGAAGGCTCTAATAAGGAAGTTGAATGATTGGTGCAGATATTAGTGCCTCTTTTAACCTGTAAAAAGCACATAAATAGTCATCATCAAATACAAAATGAGTGTATTTAAGAATTAAATTAGTTAAGGGTTTAGAAATTTTAGAGAAGTCTTGAATAAATCTTCTATAGAAGCTTGCATGCCCAAGAAAACTTCTCACTTCCTTAACATTATATGGTGGTTGCATCGTCTAAATTACCTTAATCTTTGCTTTATCCATTTCAATCCCTCTCTTAGACACCAAGTATCTAAGTACTATTCCTTCCCTTACTATAAAATGGCATTTTTCCCAATTTAATACCAGGTTGACTTCCTCACATCTTTTAATTACCCGTGTCAAATTATTTAGGCAATTATTAAATGGGGTACCATAGATAGAGAAATCATCCATAAATAGTTCCATTATATCCTCAATAAAATATGAGAAAATAGCCATCATACACCTTTGGAAATTATCTGGTGCGTTGCACAGTACGAATGGCATCCTTCTATATGCAAAGGTGCCATAGGGACATGTGAACGTTGTCTTTTCTTGGTCGTCTGGGTGGATAGTTATATGAAAGAATCTTAAATATCCATCCAGATAACAAAAATATGAGTGCTTAGCCTGTCTTTCCAACAATTGATCAATAAAGGGCAAAGGGAAGTGATCTTTACGGGTGACCTTATTTAGTTTTCTATAATCAATGCACATATGCCAACCCATAATAGCTCTAATGGGGATCAATTCATCATTATCATTCTTAATAACAATCATACTGTAACAACCTTTTTTATTATTATACAATATTGAGTTCACATACACGTTATTAATCAAAACGTACATGCAACATATCAAACACATAGATATTTACATCTTGTTTATTTTGGTTGACCAATTCCGGAGATACAGGTGCGGGTGGTTGCACCTTCACCGAGATCGACCACAAACATCTTATTTGATTCTGAGATTTTCCCAACATAAAGTAACTCGATCCAATGTGCACTAAAAGCCAGAGCTATAGAGAAAAAACTACATAACTAATTTTATGAACATGATATGGAAATATAGTGAGAATTAAATCCCAGTAAGTTTAACAATAAACCATCATCAATATAGCTCATCATGTCATGTTCAGCTGTATAAACTACAAAAAATATCTTTGGTCACATGAATGCATTATATCTATGAACATAAGAATCATACAGTAATGATATGTATGACAGGATTAACTATTTTCAGAATATCATATGATGGCTATCAACTTATTCTCATTTCAAGCTACCCTAGTCAGGGTGAGTATCCTCTACTCTTCGCTACGAGCTTTTTTCGCTCCGTCTGACATGGCACACTTTCTCTTTCTTTTCTCATAATCATAATCATAACCGTTGGTAGGGCATCCCCTACTGGTGCACCACACGGATTGCCATGTGACCGTGCTCATTTCTTTTCATTTTACAATGATAGCCAAAAATATGCTTTCAATAACAAGTATGTTCATCAAAATATAATTATTACCAAAAATCATTGGTAATCATGCCATGAACATAACCATTTCAAATATCAATTTATAAAATATTTCCATGTCAAAATTTTACACTTAAGATGGTAAGAAGTTCATACAATGGCAATGGCAATGGCTATACTAGTCATTTATTATTTTTATTTATAAGATTCATCTTATTTTTAAATATTAATTTTATTTCTTTACTTTCTTGATGCAGGTTTTCATCCTATCTAACATTCTCTTACTAATCAGAGCATAACTCCCTCAATTTAACTCCAATGTAAGTGATTGTGGTGTCAAGTTCAAGATAAAACAATTATCTAAAACTATTATGTTGAACATTGTAGCGAAATATTAAGCAATCAAGGTGATATTATGCCCTCAATGTATAGGTTATTTCTTATCGGATAGGTTCTGACCTCTACCTACTAATCTGTCCATATCTCCCTCATCAAAATTCCAAATTAAGTGATTCCAGTGGCTAAAAATCTGTGACACATATCTCTATAATGCATATGTTAACCATTTATTTTAATTCCTTATAAAATGTTCCCATAAATTAAAACACCGAAACTATCCTAACATATTCTTCCCTGATTAACCATTTTATGACCTTTGTTTACTAATCAGAACATATCTACCTCATATGAACTCTAAATGGAATGATTTCAGTGGCTAAAACTCCATGACACATATATCTATAATTCATATGTTAACCATTTATTTTAATTCCTTATAGAATGTTCCCAGAAATTAAAACACCGAAACTATCCTAACATATTCTTCCCTAATTAACCATTTTCTGCACTTTGTTTACTAATCAGAAAATATCTACCTCATATGAACTCTAAATTGAATGATTCTAGTGGCTTAAAATCCGCGACACATATATATTTAATTCTTATGTTAACCATTTATTTTAATTCCCTACATATAATTATCAGAAATTAAAACACAGAAGCTATCCTAACATATTCTTCCCAGATGAACCATTTTCTGACGTTCGACTAGTAATCGGCTCATATATTCCTCCTATGGACTCCAAATTGAATGATTCCAGTGGCTAAAAATCCGTGACACATATATCTTTAATTCTTATGTTAGCCATTTATTTTAATTCCCTACAGATAATTCCCAGAAGTTAAAACATAAAAGCTTAGAATGTTTCCACCCATAGCCATACCTATGCAGAACTTTCTATACCAGCCTAAGTATTCAAACATACATCACATGCAAGATCAATATGTAACATGATATAGCAACATCCATGACCAATCATCAAAGTTCTAAGATCAAAATCTCATATAAATATTATAAGTTTCAAAAGTTTTTTTCAAAAAGAAATATTGTTAAACTTACTTGGAGCACTTAGTCCTCTAGAATTCTCCTTCCTCTTTCTTCCTTTCTTCCTCTCTTTTCCTCACTCTACCTTGCTTCTATTTTTCCTCTCCCTCACTTGGACGAAAATTCTCATGTTCTAAGGGTGGGTTTTGCTTAAATAGACCCTCACATAATTTACCTTTCATGATCATGGGTCTACCTTATCACAATTAGATTACACTTGGTTGAATTTTTGGAAAACAAACAACTTATGTTCTTGTCTTTCTCTTCCTTAGTCAAGATATACATAGGAAAAGGAGATTTTTATTTTGAAAATTATGATAATATGTTCTTAAGATATGGGACAAGATCCCTTTGATTTAGGGATTCATTTCCTTTTTCTTTTGTCTTAATCAAGTATGATAGATTTGCCTTTTTAAGTGGCAAATTTCTAGCCCTTGAATCTCCATTATTTGGTTGAAATTATTTGTGTGGGATAAAGATGTTTTGTCATAATGCTATGTATTATTACCCACTTGCTAAAATTATGAGTGTAGGATATTGATGTTTTGTCCTAAATTCTTGTATTATCATACCACTTACTAAATTTTTGTCTTAATGTCAAGTCACATAATCTTGATTACACCATTATTCCACCACTTTATTTTTTTTTTTATTTTTATTATTCCTCTTGGGTTTGGGCTCATTCTTGCCCATTTTCTTTACTTTGGTTAAAATTCTACCTTTCATAATGGGCTTGTTACATTTTCATGATTTTTGGGCTACTTGTCCAATTTTTATATCCTAGTCCAAGTCTATATTTTATTTCTTCCTTGGGCTATCCTCTTGGGTTGCTAAAAATTCATGTAAAGTAGAAAAACTCTATATGAAGTGTTTATAGGTAAAAGCCCAATTTATGGGTGGAGATACTAAACTTAGTAACTTTAACTCAAAATTACCCTAATTCAATCTTCTTGAAATTTTAATACCTTTACTGACCTCACAAATATTTATCTTTCTTACCCAAGAATTTCACCTTTCTTTAGTATATTTATTTTTAATATTTCCTCTTAAATTTTCTCTCTTTACCTATTCCATTAATGTTAGAATATTTCTATGCATATACGTAAGGTAAAGAATTGCTAAGGAAAATATCTAAAAATTACGGGATGATACACATACCTCCCTTCTTAGGGATTATAGGAACATGGCTCACCCACTCACTATCTAAAATAGGATAGATAATACCTGTACCAAGTAATTTGAGCACCTCTTTCTTGACTACTTCTTTCATGTTTGAATCTAGTCTCCTTTGGTGCTCTTTAAAAGGTTTATAATCATTATCAAGTATAATGCAATGCATACAAACAGATGTACTAATCCCTTTTATGTGTGCTACACCTAATCACTTTCTTATATTTTCTGAGTATATCCAATAACTTATCGGTTTCATCAACATTTAACTCATAATTTATAATCACGGGATATGAAGAGTCAGGGTTCAAAAATTCATATCTTAAGTTGGATGAAAGTGGTTTGAGTTCTACCTTAGGTACCTTAACTTCCTCTATAGTTGCTAATTTCTGATTGAGGTCCAATTCCATCTTTTCAATTCTTGCTTTTGAGGTAATCATGGGACTCTCATAAGGAATTTAAGCATATGCATCAACTTCTACTTGTTTAGCACAAGGAAAAGGACTATCCACAAGGCAAAGCTGAAGTGGGTCAGTAGAACAAAACTTAATGAATCGTTAACCATATTCTATTCAATTACATTTATCATGCAACAAGAGTCATCTAAAGATGGGCATTTCATTGCATCATTCAAATTGAAGTTAATCTTCTCATCCCCTACATTCAGGGAAAGTTTCCATCTTTCACATTAATAATAGCACCTGTAGTAGCTAGGAAAACCCTTCTAAGAATGATAGGGATTTGGTTATCTTCCTCCATATCTAAAATTACAAAATCAACTAATATGAAGATGTTATCTACCTTTAGAGAGACATTCTCTAATATACCTATCAAATGCATAACGGATCGAACCACTAATTGGAGAGAAAGAGTGGTAGGCTTTAAATCATCCATTTGGACATTCTTACATATAGATAATGGCATGACACTCACACTAGCTCCAAGATCACATAAGACTCTAGCAATGTTCACGTGTCCAAAGGAACAAGGTATAGAGAAGCTTCTAGGGTCCTCGAGTTTAGGAGGTAGCTTATTTTGGATCAATGCATTGCATTCTTCAGTTAAATGCTACTATGGCATACTCCTCAATCTTTCTCTTATTTAAGAGGATTTCCTTCATAATTTAGCATAAGAAGGCATATAAGAGACAGCTTCGAAGAATGAGATATTAATGTGTAGCTTTTTCAACACATCAAGGAATTTCCCATACTACTTTTCTAATTTTGCCTTGGCAAGTCTTTAGGGGAAAGGTATTGGTGGTTTGTATGGTTCAAAAGCCATATATTTGGGCTCATCTTCCTCTTTCATCTCCTTTATCTACTCTTCCTTTTTTTCTTGTTCAAGCTTATCTTTCAATTCTTCATCCTTATCATCCCCTTTTTCCTCTAACTTACCTAACTTCTTACCACTTCTCAAAGTGATGGTTTTGCAATCTTCTCTGGGGCTCTTAGGTTGGCCAAGGAATTTGCCAAAGTTTCTATTTAAAGAGTTGGCTTGTTGTGCTATTTGAGTTTCCAACATTTTATTATGAGTAGCAAGCGAGTCAACCTTAGAAGCTAAGTCTTTTATAGCCTCATTCATTGAATGATTTTAGGCTTTGAACTGATAATTTTGTTTAGCTATAAAGTTCACTATCAGAGCCTCCAAATTTAACTTTGGCAAGGGTAAAATATTAAATGGCCTCTGATTTTAAAACCTAGGAGGTTACCTAAAGTTATTTGAGGAGACTAATTTGCATTAGGCTTGTAAGATAGATTGGGGTGATTCCACTAGCATTGATTATAAGTATTACCTTAGCGATTGTTTCTCTGATTATTATTAACAAAATTTACCTATTTACAATCCTGGGGTGCAATGTTTCCAAGCTAATAGTAATTGGCTATGGGGCCAAACACCCATAAATCTCACATGTAGAAGATGGAGAAAAACCAATAACATTGATGTTCAATTTATCCAGCTTTTGAAACAGTGCATTAACCTTAGAAGTTAGATAATTAAATGCATCAACTTCATACATACCTACTAGTTTTCTCTATGGCTTCCTCTCACTACACTAGGAGTAGTGATTTTGAGCCATATCTTTAATCAGCTCATAAGACTCATCAACTATTTTATTCATTAGGGCTCCTCTTGCTGCAGCATCCAAAAACACAGGTGTTGTATATTAGTCCATTATAGAAAGTATAGATTATAAGCCATTTTTCCAACCTATGGTGAGGGCATAATTTGAGAAGCTGCTTAAATCTCTCCCAAGCTTTATTTAATGACTTACCATCTTTTTGTACAAAAGTAGTAATTTGATTTTGTAGATGGGCTGTCTTACATGGGGGGAAGTACTTAGTTAGAAAAGCTTGTGAAAGCTACTGCCAAGTGGTTATAGAGCCTGATGGAAAGGAGTGCAACCATGCTCGAGCCTTGTCTAGTAAAGAAAATGGGAATAAACTCAGATGGATAGCATTAGAATATACTCTATTTAGCTTTAATGTATTACACTATTCCAAAAAAACTGATAGATAAAGATTTGGGTCTTTAGTAGGGGACCCTCCAAACTAATTTTGTTGAACCATCAGAAGAAGAGAAGGCTTCAAGTCAAAGTTAAATGCCTCTACAACAGGTTTACCGATGCTAAGATTTATGACATGAGTATCTGGGGCAGTGACATCTTTCAATGAATGGTTATCATAATCCACCATGGTAGGTGGTGTAGGATCTTACTACTTTCTTCTTCTTCTCCTTCGTAAGGTGCGTTCAATTTCTAGGTCAAACTTAGCAACATATTCACAATCTCTTTGCATAAAATAGAAGCACACCAACAAAAGAAGAAAAAAGACAAAAATCAGCAAGATAAAATATGCAGAAAAATTAAAATAAAAAGGATCTAGTCTAGCTATTTTTGTAAAATAACTAATATTAATATAATTGATCCTAGGAAATGGTGCCAAAAACTTTTTGTGTCTATTTATCGAATAACCACAAACACACAGCATAGTTGTAGCTAGTCCGGCGAGTACGGGCCATATCCCACAAAGACCAATGACCAATTACTAGTATTCTATCAAGTAAGCTATCTAAATCAATATAATTCAATTAGAGAGAAGTCACAATTAATTAAACTAGAAAATCAACTATCAAAAACCTAGGGTTAGGGTTTACTAGACTTATGATATTCAACAATCAAGATATACCTCTAATTGCAATTATCTGAGTAATCAGGCATGGTTTAGCTTTAATTCATTAATAACCCCTTTCAAGCATTACTAATTGTACCTAGGTTAATCCAATTGTCTACTTTCGTGGTTCTTAGTTTAACTTAAGCCCATTAAGTTATGTCTAACCATGTGATTCAATTTATAAGGGTTCTTGTGCCTACCAATTAATTCAATTCCTAGAGGACCTTAAACTACTTTTAAGATTAAGATACTCCTAATTAACTGTTTAAGTTCCGAAATTAACTTTCACCTTTCAGTCTATCAGTTAATAACCTAAGATGTGATAAAATGTTGATCAAGCATTCTATCAACTCATACATGCATAATAGTTAATCTATATTAACCACATATAATATAATTAGGGTTGAACAATTCAACTTAATAATTTAGTATCATCATACCATAAGTAGGTTTACCAAAACTCTAGATTAAAGTCTACTCACACATGATTGAAAGAAAACTCAAAGACAATTTCATAAAATAAGTCATAATGTTCAATACAATTAAAATAGAATGGAGTAGAAGTAAAGATAAAGGTAGAAAGATGAAACCAGTGTAGAAGTAGTGGTGAAATAGAGATACAATCCTTGCTTCAATGTCTAATCCTAGCTTAACCTAAAACCTACCAAACTAGAGTGTTTCCTAAGTCTAAAATGTGTCTCCCCTATCTCCAATCGAGTTCCCACATATATATACTCCTTACTGCATTAAAACCCTTAAATTTCAAGTGCTTTATAGACACGAAGCACGGCCATGTTCCAGGACACGGCTTGGCTGTGCTTCAGACTAGAATATGGAAATCTCAATCTTGTGTTACACTAAACATGGCCTGGCCGTGTTCTAGGTATCCTAAACAGGCCTGGCCGTGTAGGAGGCCAGTGACATCCAATCTTGGTCATTTGAACCTTGTTTCTTCCTTGGCTTGCTTATAATCCAAATAAGCCTTCAAATGTGCATATTCCTTTGATTCTTGGGCTTTTTTACTCACCTACAAACAGAAAATACAAGCGAATAGTATCCAGAGTAACCAAAATAAAGTTAAATGGAAATAAGCAGATAGTCACAAATTAGCTAAGAATTAAGGGATAAAATATAACTATTAAACACACAATTTTCCCTTTTTATCACATCCGTAAGTGACACATATTTTCAATATTCTTTATTTTTAAAGATAATTAGAGGTGAAAGATAAATACAGTGCAACATAACCATAAAATAAATATTGTTATGCAAGAAAGATTTCAAATTATTTTTAATATACATACTTTATGTTTAGGAGAATTCTATATCAGAACCACCATATTAGAGAATAAGATCCTTTCGTGCTTTTTTGATGTAGGATTTGCCTAAACTCAGCATCTATGCATAGGTTTGCCCCACCACCGCCCAAGAAGTCATGCGAAGGGACTCTAATATGGGGTTTTCTAATATGGCGATTTCCTAAGCATGAAACACGGGATGGGTAATCACAATTGCATGGCATTCTGCCTCTCTTTACAATAACACATCATGTGTGTTGGCTGATACACACGTGGCTAGCAGCACCCTTGCTATATGAGGTTTCAAGGTACACCAAGGCTAGCATCTCCTGCTGTTAGCAAACAATGTTTCTAACATGATTCCTCCATGGAATATAATTGCATAAAAATAATGTGCTATTGAAGTAAGAAGTACTTTCCAAGTTCAATTCCTTTTCCACGAATTTCCACAAATTCAATATAGGTTCTCAATTTGAATCACCCCTGAATCATCCTTCTCAAAATAGTGAAATCTGTATATGCAACATATATTCCAGAGCTTCTAATTTCAAGGAATTTGAACATTTAAAATTTGCATCATAACTATAGCATACCATCTTTCAAAAATATAACATCTAATAGGTAAATATGATCATTCATCAAACTTTCAAAACATGAAAATATTAGAATAACATTATATGTTGCACTAATATCACAAATAAGGCATAAGAAAAGTGTAAGATAAGTTATAGCAAGTATTATCTATTCACAAAGCAAGGCTTTCCAATTTGGAAAGCCCAAAAATACATTAGGGTTTGCAGTAAATACATTTCTAAGTGGAATATAAAAAAATTGACCTTAAAATCGAGTCTAGAGGGTCCAAAAACTAAGGAAATTACTTCAAAATGACAAAATTTAGCCTCTGATAGCTCAATCAACCATTAAGGTTTTAGGGCATGCATTCACGTGCCACCTGCAAGGGCTGTGCATGGGCTTCATACGCTGAGGAAGAAGCCACATGTGGGGGCACGTGTGATGGGTCTAAATCCATCTATAGTGTTAATGTTTTTGTTTTGATAACTATAACCAGGACTTTCAAAAAGCGCCTCTTTACGAGATTTTCTCTTCCATTTTTTGGCCACTTTCTAGCAAATTCTTGGGAAACCATTAGAAAAAACTTGTATATCTCATCGTTCTGAATTCGTTGGTAGTGGTGGTGTTGTCAAAGTCCAAGGTCTAAAAGTGCCAAAATCTTAGAGAGAAAAAATAAGGGTTTGAGAGAGAGAGAGAGAGAAAATGTGGTTTGAAGAATTTTCCAGCCTATTCCACACCATCTTTGTAGGAGATAGGATAAAAACCATCTGGAGGACTATTTGGAAAATTTTAATTGTTAAGGGAGGTCCTTGCAATTTTTTATTTACATATTGACACCTAAAATTTTAAGAATTTTCACTTTGGGCCCAAAACTTAAATCCTCATATTATCCTTATAATTCTTCAACTCAAGTGATAATCCAATGGTGCTTATTTCCACTCATCATAATCCTCTTTTTAGTTCATAGTTTTTTTTAATTTAGGGTTTTCTTTAATTTATGGCCATTACCAAAGTTGTAATCCTTTGTCTTAACTTTTCATATCCACTTGAATCACCTCATTTGGTGTATAGATGTTAGAGGTATGCTCAAATAGGTGAAGCAAAGTCCAAAACTTCTTGAACTTATGTGTTTTTCTTGAATTTCTTCTCTTTTATCCTTTTTTCCACTTGCTTAATTTCGACAATGCAGAACATAAAATTAAAATAATTCTTAATATATTCCCCTTAAAAACCAACAAAAAGCAAGCTTTAAGTTACCTAATTTATGATTAATTATACACCAATCAAATGTCCCCAAGTTTAACATTTTGCTTGTAATATCCTGTAATTTTTTTAAAATAACATATTTTGTTTTAATGACTATATTCTATGTAAAATATTTATGTTTTCCTTTAGAAGTAAATATATTTTATTTATATGATTATTCTTTATTTTATTATATAAATATGCTTTATTTACATTATGGGTAATATTTGTTTGATTTTAAAATGTAAGAAAAATCTTATAGACAATATACTTAAGTTTTAAGTTTTTGAAATTTTTGTTTATGGAAGTATGTTGTAAAATATATGTATTAAAAATTTATAGCTTTGAAATTCCAAATTTATACTTAGAAAAATTTGGTTTCATGTAAAAGACGAATTTGCCCTTATCTTGTCTTTTTTCTCTCCTCATTTCCTTCTTCCTTAGGGTGGCTTCCAAAGCTTCTACATTTTTTTTCTTCTCTTTTCCTTCTTGCATTTTCTCCCTCCCAAATTTTTCCAGTCCAAATGAGCTTTCATTTATGAATCCAACCACATCACCGAAAGCCAACAAAAAGCGTAGTTGAATTTGTCCATAAATCACCTCGAAGGTAGCAGTTTGGTGTCATGGAAGTCTAAGGTTCAAAAATTGAAATATTTGGATGTTTTTACATTTTCTAGTTCTATTGGCTTTAGAATCATGTTTAGGCATTTGAATAACTCATGTATGGAAAATTATCTGCTCAAATAACACATTCTTGGATCAACAAATCATGAAATTGTTTTCAATGAATAGTGTTTTGTGTCTACGTGAATAGTGCATAAATAGTAATTGCGTGAAAACTTTTTAGTTCCAATTGTTCCAGGTTGTAGAGTATAGAATGTAGATTTAGATAGAGCAGTTGGTTGAAAGAAAAATAAAAAAGAATTAGCCTAGATAGAGCTCAAAGTTAGTGATTAAATAATATCAAGTATAACATGTTATGAAAATTGTTAATTCTAAATTTAGATGTAATTGTTGAAATTGTGACATAGAAGTTGGATTATATATATTGATTTGGAATATAAGTATATAGAATTGTTGTGTGGTGTTGGATTGGTATATGATCATGAATTATCCAGTATAAGGAATTTCATATGCCAAGTATTAAGGAAGAAAGATGAGTTATACTATTGTAAGTAATGGAAGCATTTTAAGTAAAATTACCTAGGTGCTTTGAGATAGTTATAAGTAACATATGGTGGGATATTAAAATTTTATATGGCATAATGAGCTAAATGCTTGGAGTTTTCCTACAAGTTTGGTAGTAAGCAAGTATGGGGATGTATAAATAATTTTTTGGATGAGTGTAGACTTATGGATTATGAAGTGTGTTTGGGGTTAAATATTTGGAGTCTTCTTATGAATAGACTTGGAGCAACTAAGGAATTTTATGAATGAGGATGTAAACTTATAAGATGTGATGCATATTTGAAATTAGGTCTTCTATACCTAAAGGTTAAGGGATTTAGCGGAATATGTTATTTTTGGTAAATTGCATTATAATGAGATAGGTTTAAATAAGTATTTTGGAGGCATAAGAGGTGAATGAGAAACATTTATGTCTTAAACGTCACTTTGCACCGACATAGGTATTTAAGGAGTTATGGGTGTTTTACCTTTATTGGATAAAGTAGGAATGTCTATGTGTAATTGAGATCTTAGTATATATGTGTTTGAGGTGAAAACTTTAATTTGATGGAAAACTGGGAGTACATATATAGGTTAAGTTCTAGTTGTGAATGAATTATTAGATAGGTGTAGTTTTGTTGTTTTCTATGATCAATTTCTTAGGAATACCGTATGTTAATTTTTTTTTGTAAATAGAATTGAGATAGGTTAATCCACTTACTAGGTGAAAAGCATAAGGGAGTGGCTTCAGAACGATATTTGACATGGATGGTATAAGAGTATATTGGTGGGGTAAGTCGGATATCTTATCATGGATACTATGGATGGATAGGTTGTAAAATCAACTTGAGTGTTAAGGGATTTGAATCCACAGAAATGATAGGAATTTTGCTAAGCTTGTTTAACCAAAGTACAAATGGTTGAAAATGTCACAACCCAAATTTTTGAGCACGTGCGTAGCACGAAATATGGATTTTTCACATTTCATAAGGCTATCTAATGGAAGTAATTTACGAAATTCCAAAAACACAATGCTTGTTTTTGTAAAATAATCAAAATTTTATTAAAATTCCATTTTTATCTTAAGCATGAATAAATATCTAACTTTAAACAAAATAATGCATCAAAGTACATTATAAGTTAATACAAAATACTCATAGATAATAGCTACATCGACATGCACTAGAAGTGTAAACCCTGTCTGTTGTAATGAAGCAACTCTAGATTCCAACAAATAGACCTATTAATCAACAATTTAAGCCCGAAGAACAAATTGGGCTCACTAGCAACAATTTATCTTCTAAACCCTTTGAATTTACCATTTTCAACCTAAATTTATCTGAAACAAGGGAAAAGAAAAGGGAGTGAGTCTTATGACTCAGTGAGTAAATAACATAACTATAACATGCATAAAGGGTGTAATGATTGTATATATATATATATATATATATATATATATATATATATATATATATATATATGTATGCATAAGAGCTCAATCATCCCCATCTTCTTCATTCAGTAACATTAGTTAGGGTGGCAACATGTTCACTAGAATTTCTTATCACTCCACTACAACTAGATCATGGACAATTGGGATGTAGCCTAGATATGACAACTCAACCCATTATACCATTAACATTACAGTCAAAGTAAATGTAACAACTCCATTTTTTTTACATACAAACATATATATAATTTTTTTAAAAATCCCATGAAGTCATTACCTCTTTACTTATAATTACTTAACTCAAAATAACATTAAATTAATTTAAACAAGCATAATCAAGGTTTAAGGTCTACAATACTGAGTTCATATACACATTATTAACTAAAATGTATGTAAAAAAATCAAACACATAAATATCTACATCTTATTCATTCATGTTGACCAATTCCAGAGATATGGGTGCAGTTGGTTGCACCTTTATCGGAATCTTAGTCAACTTGATTACAAAAATCTTATTATTTTCTGAAATTTTCCCAACATAGAGTAACTCGTTCCAACGTGCACTAAAAGACAGAGCCATAGAAAAATCTGCACAACTAGTTTTTTGAACATGATATGGAAATATAATGAGAATTAATTCTCAGTAGGTTCAATAATAAATCATAATTATCATCAATATAGTTCATCATGTCATGTTTATTTGTATAAACTACATCAAATATCTTTAGGACACATGAATGTACGTTATCCATGCATATGAAAATTCTACAGTTATGACATGTATGACATGAATAACTATTTTTAGAATATCATATGATGGCTATCAACGTTTTTTTATATCAAGCTACCTCGATCAGGGTGAGTACTTTCTAGTCTTCGATATGGGCTTTTCTCGCTCTGTCCGACATGGCACACTTCTTTTTTTCATTAACATAATCATAATTGTTGGTAAGGCGTCCCCTACTGGTGCACCACACGAACCACCATGCGACCGTGCTTATTTCTTTTCTTTTCACATCAATAGCCAAAGATATGATTTCAATAACAAGTATGTTCATTATACTCACATGCCATACTTTTTCTTCAAAATATAATCATTACCAAAAATCATTAGTAATCATGACATGAACATAATCATTTCAAATATCACTTTATAAAATATTTTCATATACAATTACACAATTAAGATGGTAAGGAGTTCATGCAATGGCAATGGCTATGGCATACATTAGTAATTTATTATTTTCATTTATAAGATTCTTCTTCTTTTTTAAATATTATTTTTATCTCTTAATTTTCTTTATGCTTGGCCTCTAGTCACTTTTCTCCTACTTATATCATTTCCAACACATGTTCTCACAAATTTAACACGACATTTTTCTTCCATTTGGTTTCTATTATTATCCTATAGTTAATGAGGTTCATTTAGGGTATAAAAATGTTGAAAATAAGCTTTACTAGCTTCTAACACGGCCTAAACGTATCCTGTAAAACGACTTGGCCATTTCTTGTAAAACAGCCATGCTTTAGGCTTCAGAATGCCCTTTCTAGCACCAAACACGGCCTGGCCTTGCCTTGGAACACGTCCATGCTCTATGTTCTATTATTCCCTTATGTAGGTTATTGTCCTTTCTGACCTTCTCTCACTAATCAAAACATAACTCCCTCATTTTAACTCCGATTTAGGTGATATTGGTGTCAATTTAAAGATAAAAGACTTTTATAATCTATTATGTTGAACATGTTAGCGAAATCATACGTAATCTTGGTGATCTCACTCCCTCAATATAAACATTATTTCTTCTCAGGTAGGTTCTGACCTCTATATACAAATCGAACCATATCTCCCTTATATGAACACCAAATTGAGTGATTCTAGTGGCAAAATTTTCATGAGACATATATCTATATTTTTTTAACCAGTTATTTTAACTCCCTTCAAATGTTTCCCAAAAATTCAAACACGGAATCTTTCTAAACAGATTCTTCCCTGGTTTACTATTTTCTGATCACTGCATACTAATATGACCATATCTTCCTCATATGGACTCCAAATTGAGTTATTGTAGTGGGTAAAATTTATGAGACATATATCTATATTTTTTATTTTAACCATTTCTTTTAATTCCTAACCGATGCTTCCTAGAATTTGAAAAATAAAAGCTTCTCTAGTTACTTCGAAATCTAGTTTCCTAACCAAACCTTTTTCTAAAGTTTTAGTTCATCATGTTATTATGTCATCTTCCATTTTCTTCCTAATTTACATCTAATCATATTCCATCAACTTTTCACAAAATTTAAATATACAAAATAGCAGCATAAAAATCTTAAATATTTGCCACCCATAGCTATACCTATGTAGAACTTTTCACACCAACCTAAGTATTCAAACATACATCACATACAAGATAAACATGTAACATGATATAGCAACATCCATAGCCAATCATCAAGGTAACAAATATAGTAAATTTCATCAAAGTTCTAGGATCAAAATCCCATATAAATGTTTCTAATTTAAGATCTTTTCTAAAAAATATATTGTTAAACCTACCTAATGATCTCCCTAGCTCACTTAGTGAATTCTTTTTCTTGTTTCCTCTTGAAGAAAGTGGCAAGATTCCTCCCTTCCGTTAGCTTTTCCAACAAATTGAATAAGAGAAGGAGGGTGAATTTTGAACCCCAGGGATGAAGAGAAAAGATGGATTTAAGTGGAGATTAAGCTAACTTACCTTGAGTACTTAGTCCTCTAGACTTCTCCTTCTTCTTGCTTCCTTTCTTCTCTTTTCTTTCTCTCCTTTCCTCACTCTACGTTGCTTCTATTTTTGCTCTCCCTCACTTGGATGAAATTATAATGTTATAAGGGTGGATTTTACTTAAATAAACTATCAAGTCATTCACCTTTTATGATCATGGGTCTACCTTAATACAATTAAGATGCACTTGGTTGTTTTTTAGGGAAAGACAACTCATGCTCTTGGCTTCTTCTCCCTTAGTCAAGATATGCATCGTAAAAGAAGATTTGTATTTTGAAAATCATGATAAAATGTTCTTAAGACAAGGTACAAGGTCCCTTTGATTTAGGGATTTATTTCCTTTTTTTTGTCTCACACAAGTATGACAGGTTTGCATTTCTAAGTGGCAAGTGTCTAGCCCTTGAATCTCCCTTACTTGGCTGCAATTATTTGCGTAATATAGGTATTTTTTATCCTAATGCCATGTATTATTATACCACTTGCTAAAATTGTAAGTGTAGGATATAGATATTTTGTCCTAATGCCATGTATTATTCGACCACTTGCTGAAATTATGAGTGTAGGATATAGATATTATCACACCACTTGCTAAATTTTTGTCTTAATGCCATATGACCTAATCTTTATTATACTATTATTTTATCACATGATTCTTATTTTTCCCTCTTGGATTTGGGCTCATTCTTGCCTATTTCCTTTGCTTTGGCTGAAATTTTACATCTTATGGAGGGCTTGGTCACATTTGAATGATTTTTGGGCTATCGGTCCAACTTTTATATCCTAGTCCAAGTCTATGCTATTTCTCTTCCTTAGGATATCCAATTAGCCTACTAGAAACTTATGTGAATTGGAAGAACAAACTGTATGAAGTGTCCATAGGTGAAGGCTCAATGTATGGGTGGAGATGTTAAACTTAGTAACTCTAGCTCTTGAATTAGGAAAAATTACCCTAATTCAATCTTCTTGAACTTTTAAGATCTTTACTTACTTCCAAAAAAAAATTATCTTCCTTACCCAAGAACTTCGCCTCGCTTTAGGATGTTATTTCTAATTTTTTTCCTATTAGGTTTTCTCTCTTTACCTATTCCGTTAATGTTAGAAATATTTTCTATGCATACACATACGTTAGCTATCAAAAAGAATTGTTTAATAAGTTTTATTACCTTAAATATTTATGTACATCTACTAATAAAAGAAACGAAATTAGGGATGTTACATGTAGGATCTGGTAGATACTTTTGTAGCATAGACACATTAAATACCGAATGGGCATTACTTAATTCAGGTGGCAAGGCATAATAATAAGCTGCTAGGCCAATCCTTTCAAAAATTTCAAATGGACCTATGTACCGTGGACTTAGTTTCCCTTTTTTCCAAAAGTTTACTACTCCTTTCATAGGAGAAATTTTCAAGAAGACATGATCTCCTATGGAAAATTCCAATGGATGATGCCTATTATCAACATAGGTTTTTTATCTACTCTAAGTTGCTAATAATCATTCCTTAATCAACTTTACCTTATCAAGTGCATCTTATACTAAATCAGGTCCCACAATTTTAGCTTCACCTAATTCAAACCATCCAATAAGAGAATGACAACGTCTTCCATATAATGCCTCAAAAGTGGCCATTTATATATTGGCTTGATAGCTATTGTTATAAGAAAATTTAGCTAGGGGTACAAATCTTTCCCAACTTTCTTTAAAATCAAGCATAAACGCCCGAAGCATATCTTTCAATATTTAAATAGTCCTTTCAAATTGTCCATTTGTTGGAGGATGGAAAGCAATACTAAGATTTAACTTCTTGCCCAGAGCTTCTTGGAAAGCCCTCCAAAAATGAGCTGTGAAATGTGGTCCTCAATCAGAAATAATCTATATCAGTACCTCATGAAGCTTGACTATCTTATTCAAATACATATTCACATACTGAGCTACGTTGATGTCATTTTCACTCGTATAAAATGTGCTAATTTAGTCAACTTATCAATGATCACCCATATTGAATCAAATCCATTTGGCATTCGTGGTAGCCTTGTAACAAAGTCCATAGTTATTATTTACCATTTTTATTCAGGTATCTATATCTGTTGATGTAACCTTGCATGCCTCTTATGTTTTGCCTTTACTTATTGACCTATTAAGCATCGAGAAACATAGTCAGTTATGTCTTTTTTCATACTGTCTCACCAATAAATTTCCTTTAGATCTTGATATTTTTTATTGCCTTAGGATGGATGGTATATGTAGATCGATGAGCTTATTCTAAAATATTCTTTTTGAGTTCTTCTATATTAGGCACATATAATCACTTACCAAATCTTAAGGTTCCTTAAGAGTCTACTGTAACAACTCCAATTTTTTTACATATATACATATATGTATATTTCTAAAATTCCATGAAGTCATTACCTTCTTACTTCTAACTATTTAGCTCATCATAACATTTAATTAAATTAACCAAACATAAATAAGGTTTATGAAATACAATTAACATTTATACAATTCTAGGTTCACGTACATATTATTAATCAAAACATATGTACAAAAATCAAACACATATAAGTCTACATTTTATTCATCCATATTGACCAGTTCTAGAGAAACAAGTGCGGGTGGTTGTACCTTCACCGAGATCTTAGCCAACTCAACCCAACGTATGTTAAAAGCCGGTCATAGAGAATATCTGTATAACTTAGTTTTCTGAACATGATATGGAAATATATTGAGAAATAAATCCTCGTAGGTTTAACAATAAATCATTATCAATAATGCTTGTCACGTCATGTTCATCTATCTGTATAAGCTATAGCAATTATCTTTAGGTCACATGAATGCACTTTATCTATGCATATGAAAATCCTATAGTTATGACATGTATAGCATGAATAACTATTTTCAGAATATCATATGATGGCCATCAACTTATTTTCATATCAAGCTATTCCGGTTAGGGTGAGTCCTTTTTACTCTCCGAAACGGGCTTTTCTCGCTCTGTCCGACATGTCATACTTTCTCTTTTTTTTTCATTAACATAATCATAGCCGTTGGTAGGGTGTCCCCTACTGGTGTACCACACGGACTGCCAAGTGACCGTGCTTATTTCTTTTCTTTTCTTTTCTTTTCTCATTAATAGCCAAAAATATGATTTCAATAATAAGTATGTTCATTATACTCACATGCCATAATTTTTCATCAAAATATAATCATTACCAAAAATATTGGTAATCATGACATGAACATAATCATTTCAAATATCACTTTATAAAATATTTCCAAGTCAAAATTACACACTTAAGATGGTAAGGAGTTCATGCAATGGCAATGACTATGGCATACACTAGTCATTTATTATTTTCATTTATAAAATTCTTCTTCTTCTTTTTTAAATATTATTTTTATCTCTACATTTTTTTGTGCTTGGCCTCTAGTCACTTTCCTCCTACTTATATCATTTCTATCACATGTTCTCACAAATTTAATACAGCATTCTTCTTCAATTTGATTTCTATTATTATCCTATAGTTAATGAGGTTCATTTAGGGTAGAAAAATGTTGAAAATAAGCTTTACCAGCTTCCAACACAGCCTAAATGTATCCTGTAACACGACTTGTCCATTTATTATAAAACAACCACGCTTTAGGCTTCAAAATTCCATTTCCACCACCGATCACGGCATGGTCGTTCCTTGAAACAGGGACATGCTATATGTTGTGTTATTCCTTGATGCAAGTTTTCGTCCTGCCTGAGCTTTTCTCACTAATCAGAGCATAACTCCCTGCTTTCAACTCCAAAATAGGTGATGTTGGTGTCCATTTAACGATAAAACAATTATCTAAAACTATTATGTTGAACATTGGAGCGAAATCTTAAGAAATCTTGGTGATATTACTCCTTGAAATTATATGTTATTTTTTTCTCGGGTAGGTTCTGACCTCTACTTACTAATTTGACCATATCTCCCTCATTGGAACTTCAAATTGAGTGATTCTAGTGGCTAAATTTTAGTGCGACATATATCTATATATTTTATGTTAACCATATATTTTAATTCCCTACAAAATGTTCCCAGAAATTCAAACATAGAAACTTTCCTAACAGATCCTTCCCTGGTTAACCATTTTCTTACCACTACTGACTAATCTGACCATATCTACCTTATATGGACTCCAAATTGAGTGATTCCAATGGATAAACATCTGTCAGACATATATCTATATTTTTTATGTTAAACATTTCTTTTAATTCCTAACAGATTCTTCCCAGAATTTGAAAAATAGAAGTTTCCCTTGTTACTTTGAAATCTAGTTTCCTAATCAGACCTTTTCTAAGGTTTTAGTTCATCATTTTATTATGTCCACTTCCATTTTCTTCCTAATTTACATCTAATCATATTCCATCAATTTTTTACGACATTTAAAAATACAAAATAGTAGCATAAAAATCTTAAAATTTTGCCACCCATAGACATACCTAAATAGAACTTTCCACACCAACCTAAATATTCAAACATACATCACATGTAAGATGAACAAGTAACATGATATAGCAACATCCATTGCCAATCGTCAAAGTAACAAATATTGTAAATTTCATCAAAGTTCTATGATCAAAATCCTATATAAATGCTTATAATTTCAAAACTTTTCTTTAAAAAAATTATTGTTAAACCTACCTAATGATCTCCTTAGCTCTCTTAGTGAATTCTTTTTCTTGTTTGCTCTTGAAGAAATTGACAAGATTCCTCCCTTTCCTTAGCTTTTTCCAACAACTTGAATAAGAGGAGGGTGAGTTTTGAACTCCAAGGATGAAGATAAAAGATGGATTCAAGTGGAGATTAGGCTAACTTACCTTGAGTACTTAGTCCTTTAGGCTTCTCTTTCTTCTTCCTTCCTCTCTTCTCCTCTCTTTCTCTCCTTTTCTCACTCTACCTTGCTTCTATTTTTCCTCTCCCTTACTTGAACAAAATTCTAATGTTATAAGGGTGGTTCTTTCTTAAATAAACTATCAAGTGGTTCTTCTTTCATAATCATGGTTCTACCTTATCATAATTAGGATGCACTTGGTTGTTTTTTGAGAAAAAAACAACTCATGTTCTTGTCTTCCTAACCCTTAGTCAAGATATGCATGGCAAAAGAAGATTTGTATTTTGAAAATCATGATAAAATGTTCTTAAGATAAAGGATAAGGTCCATTTGATTTAGGGATTCTTTTTCTTTTTCTTTTGTCTTACACAAGTATGATAGGTTTGCCTTTTTAAGTGGCAAGTTTCTAGTCCTTGAATCTCCCTTGCTTGGCTGAAATTATTTGTGTAGGATATAAATGTTTTGTCTTAATGCCATGTATTATTATACCACTTGCTAAAATTTTGAATGTAGGATATATATATTATCACACCAGTTGCTGAATTTTTGTCTTAATGCCATGTGACCTAATCTTTATTATTATTACACTGTTATTTCATCACATGATTTATTTTATTTTATTTTTTTTCCTCTTGGATTTGGGCTCATTCTTGCCCATTTCCTTTGCTTTGGCTGATATTCTACATCTCATGGAGGGCTTGGTCACATTTTAATGATTTTTAGGCTATCGGTCCAACTTCTATATCCTAGTCGAAATCAAACCTATATCTCTTGTTTAGGCTATCCAATTGGCTTCATAGAAACTCATGTGGAAGATTTAACTCTATGGAGTGTCCATAGGTGAAGGCCCAATGTATGGGTAGAGATGTTAAAATTAGTAACTTTAGCTCTTGAATTAGGAAAAATTACTCTAATTCAATCTTCTTAAACTTTTAAAATCTTTACTTACTTCCAAAATTTTTTATTTTTCTTACCCAAGAATTTCGCCTCTCTTTAGGATGTTATTTCTAATTTTTTTTCCTATTAAGTTTTCTCTCTTTACCTATTCCGTTAATGTTAGAAACATTTTCTATGCATACACATAAGTTGAAGAATTTCTAAGGCTTATATTTTCTTAAATATAAAAAAGAATTGTTTAATATGTTTTATTTCCTTAAATATTTATGTACATATACTAATAAAAGAAACAAAATTAGGGATGTTACATCTACAGTACATGTAACATACTTGCCATTCCTTACATATTCAATTCTTTTATGCAAATGGGAATCTTCTTGTTGTGCTATTTTTATTTGTTCCATCAAAGACGATCAAACCTGAAGATGAGCTAATAGTATCCTAGGTTCTTTTACTTCTAGCACTATTCCATGACTTTTAAACATATGTCATTCTTTAACCAAGGGTCTCCTTAATTACATTATATTAGCTAAACTACTCATAGACTTTCTATTTAATGCATCTGCTACCATATTAACCTTACCTAGATGATACAATATAGTGCAATCGTAGTCCTTAAGTAGCTCCATCCATCTCCTTTGTCTCAAGTTAAGATCTTTTTGCTAAAATACATATTTGAGGTTTCTTTGATCTATATAAATCTCATATGACTCACTATAAGATAATGTCTCTAAATTTTAAGAGTAAAAATCATTACTGCCATCTCTAAATCATGAGTTGAATAATTTTGCTCATGTTGTCTAAGGTATCTAGATGCATATGCAATGACTCGACCATTTGCATTAACATATGCCCTAACCACACGCTAACGACATCACAATATACTGTGTATCCTTCGGTACCAAAAGGGATAGATAGAACCAGTGTCATAGTCAAACATTTCTTTAGTTTGTGAAAACGTTTCTCACAATCATCTGACCAATCAAACTTTATTCTCTTCCTTGTCAACCTCATCAAAGGAGCATCAATTTATGAAAAATTCTTAACAAATCTATGGTAATGACCTGCTAGACCAAGAAAACTACAAATCTCTGTAACTGTGGTAGAGTGTGGCCATTGTTGTATCACTTCCACTTTCTTAGGGTCAACTTGAATACCATCCATGGTAACTATATGCCCAAGAAAAGTAACCAGCCAAAATTCATATTTTAAAAACTTAGCATATAACTTGTGTTATGTAACATCCTTAATTTCGTTTCTTTTATTAATAAATGTACATAAATATTTAATCTAACATCTTTAATTTTGTTTTTTTAAAGATACATAAATATTTAATTAAAAATTTATTAGACAATTTTTAGATATTTAAGAAAATATAATCTTTAGAAATTCTTCACCTTACGTGCATGCATAAAAATGTTCTAACATTAATGGAATAGGTAAAGAGAGAAAAACCTAAGAGGAAATATTAAAAATAAACATGCTAAAGAAAGCTGAAATTCTTGGGTAAGGAAGATAAATTTTTGTGAAGTAAATGTCTTAAAATTTCAAAAACATTGGATTAGGGTAATTTTTCTTAATTTAAGAGTTAAAGTTACTAAGTTTAGTATCTCCACCCATAAATTGGTCTTTCAGCTATGGACACTTCATATAGAGTTTTTCCACATCACATAAGTTTCTAGCAAGCCCTTGGGAAAACCTAAGCAAGAAATAAAACATAGACTTGGACTTGGATATAGAAATTGGACCGGTAGCCCAAAAATCATGAAAATGTGACCATGCCCATTATGAAATGTAGAATTCTAACCAAAGTACAGAAAATGGACAATAATGAGCCCAAACCCAAGAGGAAAAATAAAAATAAAAATAAAAGTAAAGTGATGAAATAATGGTGTAATCAAGATTAGGTGACATGGCATTAAGACAAAAGTTTAGCAAGTGGTGTGATATCCTACATTCATAATTTTAGCAAGTGGTATGATAATACATGGCATTAGGACAAAAAATTCCTATCCTACATAAATAATTTCAACCAAATAATGGAGATTCAAGGCCTAGAAATTTGCCACCTAAAAAGGCAAACCTATCATACTTGATTAAGACAAAGAAAAAGGAAATGAATACTTAAATCAAAAGGACCTTGTCTCTTATCTTAAGAACATATTATAATAATTTTCAAAATACAAATCTCCTTTTCCTATTCATATCTTGACTAAGGAAGAGGAAGACAAGAACATGAGTTGTTTGTTTTCCAAAAATTCAACCAAGTGTATCCTAATTGTGATAAGGTAGACCCATGATCATGAAAGGTAAATTATTTGATGGTCTGTTTAAGCAAAACTCACCCCTATAACATTAGAATTTCATCCAAGTAAGGGAGAGGAAAAATAGAAGCAAGATAGAGTGAGGAAAGGAGAGGAAGAAAGGAAGAAAGAGGAAGCAGAAGTATAGAGGACTAAGTGCTTAAACTAAGTTTAACAATATTTCTTTTTAAAGAAAACTTATAATATTTATATGAGATTTTGATATTAGAACTTTGATGATTGATCATGGATGTTGCTAAATCATGTTACATATTATGTATGTTTGAATACTTAGGCTGGTGTAGATAGTTTTGCATAGGTATGGCTATGGATGGTAAACTTTTAAGCTTCTATTTTTTAAAATTCTGGGAATACTCGATAAGGAATTAAGAGAAATGGTTAACATGAACAATGTAGATCTATGTCTCACGGACTTTTAGCCACTGGAATCACTCAATTTAGAGCCTATATGAGGTAGATATGGTCTGATTAGTATGCAGTGTTTAGAAAATGGTTAATCAGGGAAGAACATGTTAGGATAACTTCTATTTTTTTAAATTTCTGGGAACATCCTGTAGGGAATTCAAATAAATGATTAACATACGAATTATAGATATATGTGTCACGGAATTTTAGGCACTAGAATTACACAATTTGGAGTACATATGGGGTAGATATGGTCTGATTAGTAAGTAGTGTTCAGAAAATGGTTAATCAGGGAAGAACATGTTAGGATAGTTTCTGTATTTTTTTAATTATATGGGAACATCCTGTAGGGAATTTGTAACATCCCTAATTTCGTTTCTTTTATTGATAATTAAGGAAATAAAGTTTATTAGACAATATTTTCGATATCTAAGGAAATATAATCCTTAGAAATTCTTCACCTTATGTATATGCATAGAAAATGTTTCTAACATTAAGAGAACAAATAAAGAGGGAAAACCTAATAGGAAAAAATTAGAAAGAACATACTAAAGAGATGCAAAATTCTTGGATAAGGAAGATAAATATTTAGAAACAAGTAAAGGTCTTAAATTTTCAAGAACATTGGATTAGGGTAATTTTTCCTAATTCAAGAACTAGAGTTACTAAGTTTAAAATCTTTACCCATACATTGGGCTTTTACCTATGGACACTTTATATAGAGTTTTTCCACTTCACATAAGTTTCTAGCAAGCCCATTGGATAACCTAAGCAAGAAATAAAACATAGACTTGGACAAGAATATAGTAATTGGACCAATAGCCCAAAAATTATGAAAATGTGACCAAGCCCTCCAAGAAAGGTACAATTTTATCCAAAGCAAAGAAAATGAGTAGGAATAAGCCCATAATGGGTAGGAATAAGCCCAAATCCAAGAGGAAAAATAAAATAAAATAAATTAGGTGATGATATAATAATGTAATAATAATAAAGATTAGGTTACATGGCATTAAGACAAAAATTTAGCAAGTGGTGTGATTCTACATTCATAATTTTGGCAAGTGGCATGATAATACAAGGCTTTAGGACAAAAACATCTATATCCTACACTCATAATTTTAGCAAGTGGTATGATAATACATGGCATTAGGACAAAATATTCCTATCCCACACAAATAATATCAACCAAATAATGGAGATTCAAGGGCTAGAAATTTGTCACCTAAAAAGGCAAACCTATCATACTTGTTTAAGACAAAAGAAAATGGAAATGAATCCCTAAATCAAAGGGACCTTGTTCCTTATCTTAAGAACATATCATCATAATTTTCAAAATACAAATCTCCTTTTCCTATGCATATCTTGACTAAGGAAGAGGAAGACAAGAACATAAGTTATTTGTTTTCCAAAAATTCAACAAAGTGTATCCTAATTGTGATAAGGTAGACCCATGATCATGAAAGGTGTATTATTTGGTGGTCTATATAAGCAAAACCCACCCCTACAACATTTTAATTTCGTCCAAGTGAGGAAGAGAGAGAAATAGAATCAAGGTAGAGTGAGGAAAGGAGAGAAAGAGAGGAGAAGAAAGGAAGGAAGAAGAATGAGAAGTTTAGAAGGGTAATTACTCAAGGTAAGTTACCTTAATCTCCACTTGAGTCCATTTTTCTTCTTCATCCTGGAGGTTCAAATATTCACCCTCCTTCTCTTACCTAAGTTGCTAGAAAAGCTAAGGGAAGGAAGGAATCTTGCTACTTCTTTCAAGAGGAAACAAGAAAACCAATTCACTAAGTAAGCTAGGGAGATTCTTAGGTAAGTTTAACAATATTTCTTTTTGAAGAAAACTTTTGAAACTTATAATATTTATATGAGATTTTGATCTTGGAACTTTGATGATTGGTCATGGATGTTGCTATATCATGTTACATATTGATCTTACATGTGATGTATGTTTGAATACTGAGGTTGGTGTAGATAGTTCTGCATGGGTATGGCTATGGTTGGGAGAATTTTAAGCTTCAGTGTTTTAATTTCTGGGAACAATCTATAAGGAAGTAAATAAATGGTTAACATAAGAATTAAAGATATATGTGTCACAGACTTTTAGCCTCTGGAATCATTCAATTTGGAGTCCATATGAGGTAGATATGGTCTGATTAGTAGGCAAAGGTTAGAAAATGGTTCATCAGGGAAGAATATGTTAGGATAGTTTTTGTATTTTAATTTTTGGGAATTATCTGTATGGAATTAAAATAAATGGTTAACATAAGAATTATAGCTATGTGTGTCACAGACTTTTAATTTCTGGGAAAATGCTATAAGGAATTAAAATAAATGGTTAACATATGAATTATATATTTATCTGTCACAGATGTTTAGCCACTAGAATCACTTAATTTGGAATTCGTATGTGGGAGATATAGTCAGATTAGTAAGTAAAGGTTAGAACCTACCCGAGAAGAAATAATATTGAATTTAAGGGAGTAATAACACCAAGATTTATTACTATTTTGCTAATATGGTTAACATAATAGTTTTGGATAATTATCTTAACTTTCCATAGACACCAAGATCACCTCAATCGGAGTTAAAATGAGGGAGTTATGCTCTAATTCGTAAGAAAAGGTCACAGAGCACGGCTAGGCCGTATTCTGGGTGCTTCAAGCATGGGTTAGCCATGTTCGGGGCTGTTTTTGAGTACATTTGAAGTATTTTTAAAGCATGGCCGTGTCCTGGAACATGGCCAGAATGTGTTGGAAGCTAGTTAAGCCTATTTTCAATATTTTTCTACCCTAAATGAACCTATTGAACAATAGGGTAATAGTAGAAATCAAATTGGGGAACAATGCTCTATAAATTTGTAAGAACATGTGTTGGAAATTATATAAATAAGAAGAAAATGACTAAGGCCAAGCATAAAGAGAGGGTTAGATATGATGAAAACCTGCATCAAGAAAATAAAGAAATAAAATTAATATTTAAAAAAGAAGACGAATCTTATAAATGATTAGTATATGCCATAGCTGTTGCCATTGTATGAACTTCTTACCATCTTAAGTGTGAAATTCTGACATGGAAATATTTTATAAAGTGATATTTGAAATGGTTATGTTCATGGCACGATTACCAATGATTTATGGTAATAGTTATATTTTGATGAACATACTTGTTATTGAAAGCATATTTTTGGCTATCATTGTGAAAAGAAAAGAAATGAGCACAGTCACATGGAAATCCGTGTGGAGCCCCAGTAGAGGACGCCCTACCAACAGTTATGATCATGTTAATGAGAAAAGAAAGAGAAAGTGGGCCATGTCAGACGGAGCGAGAAAAGCCCGTACCGGAGAGTAAAGAATACTCACCCTGACCGGGGTAGCTTAAAATGAGAATAAGTTGATGGCCATCATATGATATTCTGAAAGTAGTTAATCCTGTCATACATATCATTATTGTATGATTCTTATGTGCATAGATATAATGCATTCATGTGACCAAAGATATTTTCTGTAGTTTATACAGCTGAACATGACATGATGAACTATATTGATGGTAAATTATAATTTATTGTTGAACTTACAGGGATTTAATTCTCACTATATTTCCATATCATATTCAGAAGAATAAATATGTAGATTTTCTCTGTGACACTTATTATTTCTGTACGTTGGATCAAGGTGCCCTACCTTGGGCAACTTCCAGTTATTTCAGATGTATCTATCGTAGATGTGACTAAGATTCCGGTGGACGTGCCACCCGCACCAGTGTCCCCGGAAGCGGTCAACATGGATGATTACAGCTAATATGTATCTTTGTACAAATGTTTGTAAAATAATGGTGTGTAGTTTGTAAAATAATAGTGTGTTTGGAAACTCAGTGTTGTATCACTGTTAATAACAATTATGCTTGGTTAAAGTGATTATTATTACGAGTTAAGTGGTTAGAATTAAAGTAGTAATAACTTCATGGTATTTAAAAAAAATAGTTACATTTACATAAATGGAGTTGTTACAGAATTCAAATAAATGATTAACATAAGAATTATATATATGTGTGTCACGGAATTTTAGCCACTGGAATTACGCAATTGGGAGTCCATATGAGGTAGATATGGTCTGATTAGTAAGTAGTGGTCAGAAAATGGTTAATCAGGGAAGAATATGTTAGGATAGCTATTGTGTTTTAGTTTTCGAGAATATTTTGTAGGGAATTAAAATAAATGGTTAACATAAGAATTATATATATATGTGTCACGGATTTTTAACCACTAGAAGCACTTAATTGGGAATTTTTATGAGGGAGATATGGACAAATTAGTAGGTAGAGGTTAGAACCTATCCGAGAAGAAATAACCTGTACTTTGAGGGAGTAATATCACCATGATTTGTTAATATTTTGCTAAATTGTTCAACATAATAGTCTTAGATAATTGTTTTGTCTTTAAATTGACATCGAGATAACCTAAATCGGAGTTAAAGTGAGGGAGTTATGCTCTGCTTAGTAAGAGACGATCAGATAGGATGAAAACCTGCATCAAGAAAATAAAGAAATAGAATTAATATTTGAAAAAAAAAAGAATCTTATAAATAAAAATAATAAATGACTAGTATATGCCATAGCCATTGCTATTGCATTAACTTCTTACCATCTTAAGTGTGAAATTTTGACATAGAAATATTTTGATGAAACATTGTGTTTTGTGAGTATAATGAACATACTTATTATTGAAATCATATTTTGGCTATTGATGTGAAAAGAAAAGAAATAAGAACGGTCACATGGCGATCCGTGTGGTGCACTAGTAAGGGACACCCTACCAACGGTTTTGATCATGTTAATGAGAAAATAAAGATAAAGTGGGCTATGTCAGACGAAGAGAGAAAAGCCCGTACTGGAGAGTAGAAAATATTTACCCTGACCGAGTAGCTTGATATGATAATAAATTGATAGTCATCATATGATATTCTTAAAATAGTTAATCCTATCATACATGTCATTATTGTACGATTCTCATGTGCATAGATATAGTGCATTCATGTGACCAAAGATATTTGTTGTAGCTTATATAGCTGAACATGACATGAAGAGCTATATTGATGATGATTTATTGTTGAACTTACTGGGATTTAATTCTCACTATATTTCCATGTCATGTTCAGAAAATTAGTTATGCATATTTTTCTATGGCTCAGGCTTTTAGTGCACATTGGATCGAGTTACTTTATGTTCAGTAGATCTCAGAATCAAATAAAATGTTTGTGGTCGAATTGACTAAGATCCCAGTGAAGGTGCAACCACCCACACCCATATCTCCAAAACTGGTTAACAGGGATGAATAAGATGTAATTATATATGTGTTAGACTTTTGTACGAATGTTATTGATTAATGATATGTATGTAAACTCTGTATTGTATAAATTAAATAAATGTTATTTTGAGATAAGTTGTAACAAGGTAATAACTTCATGGTATTTTTTTAAAAAAATATTTTTTTTACTTAAATGGAGTTGTTACATGTTCTCTTATATTTTGCAAAACTATCCTTAAATACTACTCATGCTCCTCTGAACTCCTTGAGTATACTAGAATGTCATCTATAAACACGATAACAAAATGATCCAAGAAGGGTTTAAATACTCTAGTCATCAATCCATGAATGTTGCTAGGGCTTTTTTCAAACTAAATGACATCACTAAGAACTCATAGTACCTATATCGGGTTCTGAAAGTAGTTTTTAGAATATATTCCTCTTTTATCCTAAATTGATGGTACCCAACTCTTAAATCAATTTTTGAAAAAAATTGGTCACCTTGTAATTGGTCAAACAAATCATCTATACGAGCAATGGGTATTTATTAATCACTATAACATTATTCAACTATTTGTAATCTATATATAGCTGCAGTGATCCATCTTTCTTTTCACAAATAGGATTGGAGATCCCCAATGAGAAGTACTAGGGCGAATAAAGCCATTATCTAACAACTCTTATAACTGATTCTTTAGTTCCTTGAGTTCAGTAGGTTCCATTCTATATGGAGATATAGACACTGGTTGGGTTCTAGGGAGTAAGTTAATGCCAAACTCAATTTTTCATTTTGGGGGTAATCCCAGTAATTCTTCTCGAAATACATAAGGTAATTCTCTAAGCATTAAAACCTGATCTACACTGGTGTACTTAATATCAACATCCCTAACCATTGCCAAATACCCTTGACATCTTTTTGATAGTAACTTATGAGTTGTTAAAGTAGAAATTAAGTTATCGTGTACCTCACTATGATCAACTTGTATCGTAAAAGGATATTCTCCAAGATTATTAAACCTAATCACCTTATGGTGACAATCTAAAGTGGCATGGCATGATGCTAGCCAATCCATTCCTAGTATCACATCAAAGTATACCATATCTAAAACTATTAGATCCATAAGAGTTATTTTATCTGATATCGAAACTTTACATGATTTATGCACATCATTAAACAATAAGAATTCTCCCAATAGGGTAGCAACCATGAAAGAATAAATTAATGTAATAGGATCTCTTTGCCTAATTACTTAGCAAGGCATGGTGATACATAAGAATAAGTAGAGCCAGGGTCAAATAATACATATGCTTTATGAGAATATACTGATAGTGTACCTATCATCATTGCATTCGAGACCTAAGCATCCTATCATGTTAAAGCAAAGGCTCAGGCTTGTTCTTGGCCTCGATTTCCTAATCCTCTACTAGAGCCACCATTACTTGTTTGGCCTGGAGTTGCTTTTGTCACGCCTAATTTAATAGAACGCGAATAACACAACTAACATATAACTTTACCCTTATTTTTTACTATACGATTTCACAATATCACATTTTAGGAAAAATAACAAACGTTTACAAGTTTCCAGTATAGCTAATTATACATGCCAAAACTACACTTATCAATATTACAACAGAAGTAGGGATCCTACCTGTGGCATTCAAAGCATACTCTAGATTACAATAACATAATATTTTAAACATTGTGAGTCTTGGAAGCAACGTAGGCTCACCCAGAGATTATGACACCTAGCTAATCAAGTAACTACAGGGCCAAACTCTGTATCTTTATATGAAAAAAATTTAAGCATCATGTAGTGAGTTTGACAACTCAGTGAGTAGATAATACCTCTTATGATCTCTCAGATCAACATATGGATGTACTCATATATTTAAATTTAACACATCAAAATTACAATGCAAAAGTACATCCATATGGGATCCGTATTTTAAAATATTCTCAATTCAAATCACATTCAGATATCTGTAACCATATATGATACAATATGATCATTAACAAAACATTGATATGCATTAGAAACATTTCTTATAAAAATATTAGGAGGACCTAATATTAAAACAACCATATCAGAGTTCAATCCCTTCCATACTTTATTGGTGTATGATTTGCTTATACTTAGCATCTTAGCCAAGTTTGTCCTGTAACTAACAGTTTATATATATATATATATATATATATATATATATATATATATATATATATATATAGCGATTGTTAATGCATTTTAAGTAATGAACCATACACATTTATATAAGCAGCTAACATTCCATCATCATAATATTTGAACTACATCAGAGATTAATATTTATACATAAATGACACTGAGACACATAACTACATCAACTTAACATTGAACCCTATACCGCACATCTCCCTTGGGTGTAAAGGGTGGAGGAGGTGGTGCTGGCATCGGGGTCTATACAAGGCATCGCCATCCACTGGATCTTCTATGATCAAGTGCACGAAAGCAGCTAGCGTATTGTTTGCTCTTATCTGAACATAACACCAACAATAATAAGAACGGTGGTTCCCAATAGGTTTAACATTAAAATCATCATATTGTAAATAAGGAAAACACAGTGTTATGTCCTACTGTATAAACTACAAAAAATATTTTCTCTTTGTATATGATAAAATAACAAGAATGTATAACATGCTTTCATATTCAATAGACAGGTTATGCATCAATATCAAGCATGTATAATAACCATGTTATACTTCAATAATATGCTTGTATATTTATTTTTGCAGTGCTTTCATGCAGGGTGACTAATCGTCTACAGCCACATCACAACACTCAGTGACTAATCGTCTGTAGCCATATGTCCACACTCAGTGACTAATCGTCCGTAGCCACAAGTTCAACCATATACATCAACATGATATAACCATGTATACATTAAACAACTTAACTTTAATATCATGCTTGCCATACACAATCAACTTCTTCTCTTCATACAATGACTATGTAATAACCCCTTTAGCATCATATAATAATGTACACATCATATTCTTTAATCATCATGACCATCATAATAGGATTATGCATTAACCAAGCACATCACTAATATTATGCTTAATATCATCACCACATCATTTAACAAATATGTATTAATACACTTACCAACAATGCATACCTTATATAATGTGATCCTCATGCATTGATATACTAACATAGGCATCAAATCAACATGCACTTCATCCATACATTACACATCTAGCTCATATGCAATTCTCTTATATCTATCTCATCAATATATAACAAATTCACTTGCATAGGTTTCATTAATATGTATTTTTATCCATACATTAAACATACATCTCATCATTATGCAATTTGTGATTTAATTTCTCATAATAAAATGATAGAATTCACACTACAATGCATCATCAACAAGTTATTTATTTGTATTTTAGTTTCCCTTAACATCATCAATTCATTGGAGTTCATTTAGAGCCTTCGAAATGAAAAATAGAGCAATTTCAGCCTCAAGCATGGCCTAGCCATGTCACCAAGCACGGTCATGCTTCAAGTTGTGCAAAACATATTGAAAAATCACAAAACAACTCGAAGCACAGCCTGACCGTGTCACCAAGCACAGTCGTGCTTTGGGTTTTCTTGCACTCTAGATTTCCATCCAACCAAACCTTCCTTTAATAAAAAGACCATAAATCTTTCATTTTAACTCTGATTAAGGTGATTTTGGTGTTTATAGAAATCTAAGACAATTGTATACAACTTTTATGTTTACTACTTCAACAAAATAGAAACAAAAACTGGTGCAAAAGGTGTTTGAAAATAGCATCTTGATTTTGTGTGTGAAATATGACCTTTATTCACTCATCAGGGGATATATCTTTCATTTCAAATCTGATTAAGTTGATTCTAGAGGAATTAGAAATCTAAAAAATAGGGATACAACTCCTCTTTTGAACATATTTCCAAATTCAATATAAATCATAACTAATAGAACCAACAATTCAGATCATCGGTTTTCACCCTTTTCAAGCCATTTTCAGCAAATACATGTATGATCTATGCATTCAACTCTCACTTTTCATGGCCAACCATAAATATAAATCATGAATCATCAAAAGAGGATATTTGAAACACTTATAAATCCTTAAAAATACATGAAATTCCATGGAAATATGAATAATGTTAAACCTACCAAAACTAGGGATTCCTCCTATTCTCAAACCTTCCTTGGATTTTCTTCTCTTGATCACTTATCCTTCTTCCTTTATCTTGGATCTTCAACTTTGCTGCCTTTCTCTCTCTTCTTTTCCTTGGCCGCCACCTGTAACATCCATAATTTTGTTTCTTTTATTGATAAAGGAACATAAAAAAAAATTTAATTAAGGAAATACAATTTATTAGACAATATTTTAGATATCTAAGGAAATATAGTCCTTAGAAATTTTTCACCTTAGGTATATGCATAGAAAATGTTTCTAACATTAAGAGATGCAAAATTCTTGGATAAGGAAGATTAAATTTTAGAAACAAGTAAAGGTCTTAAAATTTCAAAGAACATTGAATTAGGGTAATTTTTCCTAATTCAAGAACTATAGTTACTAAGTTTAAAATCTTTACCCATACATTGGGCTTTTACCTATGGACACTTCATATAGAGTTTTTCCACTTCACATAAGTTTCTAGCAAGCCCATTGGATAACCTAAACAAGAAATTAAACATAGACTTGAACTAGGATATAGTAATTTCACAAATAGCCCAAAAATTATGAAAATGTGACCAAGCCCACCAAGAAAGGAAGAATTTTATCCAAAGCAAAGAAAATGGGTAGGACAAGCCCATAATGGGTAGGAATAAGCCCAAATCCAAGAGGAAAAATAAAATAAAAAAAATTAGATGATGATATAATAATAAGAATAAAGATTAGGTTACATGGCATTAAGACAAAAAATTTAGCAAGTGGTGTGATTCTACATTCATCATTTAAGCAAGTGGCATGATAATTCAAGGCTTTAGGACAAAAACATCTATATCCTACACTCATAATTTTAGCAAGTGGTATGATAATACATGGTATTAGGACAAAACATTCATAGCCCACACAAATAATATCAACCAAATAATGGAGATTCAAGGGCTAGAAATTTGCCACCTAAAAAGGCAAACCTATCATACTTGTTTAAGACAAAAGAAAATGGAAATGAATCCCTAAATCAAAGGGACCTTGTCCCATATCTTAAGAACATATTATCATAATTTTCAAAATACAAATCTCCTTTTCCTATGCATATCTTGACTAAGGAAGAGGAAGACAAGAACATAAGTTGTTTGTTTTCCAAAAATTCAACAAAGTGTATCCTAATTGTGATAAGGTAGACCCATGATCATGAAAGGTGAATTATTTAGTGGTCTATATAAGAAAACCCACCCTTTCAACATTAGAATTTCGTCCAAGTGAGGGAGAGAAAAAAATATAAGCAAGGTAGAGTGAGGAAAGGAGAGGAAGAAAGGAAGAAAGAGGAAGGAGAAGTCTAGAAGACTAAGTGCTCCAAGTAAGTTTAACAATATTTCTTTTTGAAGAAAACTTTTGAAACTTATAATATTTATATGAGATTTTGATCTTAGAACTTTTATGATTGGTCATGATGTTGCTATATCATGTTACATATTGATCTTGCATGTGATGTATGTTTGAATACTTAGGTTGGTGTAGATAGTTCTGCATGGTTATGGCTATGGGTGGTAGAATTTCAAGTTTCGGTATTTTAATTTCAGGGAACAATCTATAAGGAATTAAAATAATTGGTTAACATAAGAATTAAAGATATATGTGTCCCGGATTTTTAGCCACTGGAATCATTCCATTTGGAGTCCATATGAGGTAGCTATGGTCTGATTAGTAGTCAAAGGTCAGAAAATGAATCATCAGGGAAGAATATGTTAGGATAGCTTCGGTAATTTAATTTCTGGGAATTATTGGTAGGGAATTAAAATAAATGGTTAACATACGAATTAAAGATATGTATGTCATGGATTTTTAGCCACTGGAATCATTCAATTTGGAGTCCATATGAGGTGGCTATGGTCTGATTAGTAGTCAAAGGTCAGAAAATGAATCATCAGGGAAGAATATGTTAGGATAGCTTCGGTAATTTAATTTCTGGGAATTATTGGTAGGGAATTAAAATAAATGGTTAACATAAGAATTAAAGATATGTATGTCATGGATTTTTAGCCACTGGAATCATTCAATTTGGAGTCCACATGTGGTAGATATGGTCCGATTAGTAAGCCAAGGTCAAAAAATGGTTCATCAGGGAAGATTATGTTAGGACAGCTTTTGTATTTTAATTTCTAGGAATTATTTGTATGGAATTAAAATAAATGGTTAACATGAACCTTATATATCTATGTCTCATGGAAATATGTCCACTGGAATTATGCAATTTGGAGTTCATATGAGGTAGATATGATCCGATTAGTAAGTAGAGGTCAGAAAATGTTTATTCAGGGAAGAGTATGTTATTAATGTTTTAGTTTTTGAATTTCTGGAAATATTATGTAGGGAATTAAAATAGCGCGCCAACATAACAATTATAGATATATGGCTCATGGAATTTTACCAACTGGAATAACTCAATTTGGAGTTCAAATTTGAGAGATATTGTCTAATTAGTTAGTAAAGGTCAGAACCTAAACGAGAAGAAATAATACTAAATTTAAAGGAGTAATAACACCACAATATCATACTATTTTGTTGATATGATTAACATAATAGTTTTAGAAAATTGTCTTAGATTTTCAAAGACACTAATATCATCTTAATCGGAGTTAAAATGAGAGAGTTATGCTCTGATTTGTAAGCAAAGACTGTGTTAAAAGTTAGTAAAACCTATTTTCAATATTTTTCTACCCTAGATGAATTTTTAAGGTAATAATAGAAATCAATTTGAGGAAAAATGCTCTATAAAATTTGTAAGAACATGTGTTGGAAATGATATAAGTAGAAATAAAATGACTAAATGCCTAGACATAAAGAAAATGAAAAGAATTATTCTAGTTACTGGAAAAAAATTGTGATTTGTGAAAAGTGCATATCTAAGGAAAGCTCTGGCAAGGAAAGACTTGGTACTTAAGCGTGTCCATTAGTGACCCACCTCTCTTTTCTGGGAACTTTCCTGGTGCGCTGTTTACAGACTATAATTACTATCCAGTTATCGAGGTATTAGTGTGAAATTTTGACATGGAAATATTTTATAAAGTGAAAATTAGAAAATGATTATATTCATGGCATAATTTCAGTTTACCAATGAATTTTGAGAATGATTATGTTTTGATACATTATGGCATGAGAATATAATGAACATACTCGTTATTGGAATCATATTTTCGGCTATTACTATGAAAAGAAAAGAAATGAGCACGGTCACATGGCAATCCGTATGGTGCACCAGTAGGGGACGCCCTACCAACAGTTATGATTATATTCATGAGAAAAGAAAGAGAAAGTGTGCCATGACGGACGGAGCGAGATAAGCCCGTACCGAAAAGTAGAGAATACTTACCCTGACCGGGGTATCTTGAAGTAAGAATAAGTTGATAGCCATCATATGAAATTCGAAAAAAAAAATAGTTATTCATGCCATACATGTCATAACTATATAATTTTCATGTGCATGATAAAGTGCATTCATGTGACCTAAAGATATTTTCTGTAGTTTATACAGCTGAACATGACATGATGAACTATAATGGTAAATTATGATTTATTGTTGAACTTACTGAGATTTAATTCTCACTATATTTCCATATCATGTTCAGAAGAATAAATATGCAGATATTCTCTATGACACTTATTATTTCTGTACGTTGGATCGAGGTGCCCTACCTTGGGCAACTTCCAGTTATTTCAGATATAACTGTCGTAGATGTAACTGAGATTTCGGTGGACGTGCCACCTGAACCAGTGTCCCCGGAAATAGTCGATATAGATGATTAGAACTAATATGTATCTTTGTACAAATGTTTGTAAAATAATGGTGTGTAATTTTTAAAATAATAGTGTGTATGGAAACTCAGTATTGTATAAATTAAATAAATGTTATATTGAGTTAAGTTGTAACGAGGTAATAACTTCATGGTATTTTAAAAAAAAAAATTACATAAATGGAGTTGTTACACCACCTCTCTTCCCCTTTGATCTTTTGGCCTACTTTTCCTCTAAGCCAAGACTTTTCCAAGTCAAGGCTTATTTTCCAAGCCAAGGATAAGATTATTTAATCCAAGCTTCTCCAATAAGCCATCCCTCTTCCCCTTAGTCGATTTCTATTCGAAATCAAGGGAAAATATTATCTTAATTCCAAGCTTCTAGAAGGTTGTCTCTCCTTAACACATGCCTTCACATTCTTTAAGAATTACACTTTTGCCATTTAGCCACTTTATCATTTTTCTAAGATTTCATCAATGTTCCTTCACCATGAGAATTATTTTCCATTTATTAAAATCTGGGATGTTACATATCCTACCATCATTTAAGAGGACATGCGAAGAGACTATAATATGGGTAATTTTCCAAGCACAAAGCAAGGGAAGGGAAATCACATTTCATATAACTGACATCTCGCCCAGATATGAGGCATCCCGTTCTCCATCACAAATCATATCCCGTGTGTTGGCCCTCACACGAGGCTAGCACCACCTCTGCTAGCTAAGGTATCAAGGTGCACCAGGACTAACATCACCTACTATTAGCAAACCGTGTTTTTAATAGGATTCCTCCACAAAATTATCATATGCACATATTCCATATCATCCAAAACTGAGTTTTTAGTATAATACAGAATTTCAGTCTCAATACAGCTCATCTGTCATAAATTTTCCAATTAGGGTTTATCACATATACATGCATTTTCTCAAGGCAATCATATAGCTTTATAAATCAATGCCACATGCATAAATATTCACTTTATCATTTAATGAGAAATACATGTGGTATCAGATATACTAAGATTCTAGAAATCCATTTTCAAAACTATACTCTTCTTGAACTATATTCGTGATTGTAAACAAAAAAGATAATGTAATCCATTTCAGAAACATATAAAAGTGTAAATAATTTATACACATAATCAATTACACATTTAAAGATCAAGAAGAGTATAGGTCAAGTCATAGAAAGAATGATCTACTCACAAAGTTAGGATTCCGAGTTGGACAATCCCAAAATCCACGTTTTCGATCCAAATCTGGCTAAATAGACACCAAAATGAGTCCAGAGGGCCCAAAAACCTTGAAAATGACTTTGGATTCGTGAAATTTGGCCTTCGGGAGTTCGGTCAATGTAACAGGGTGCTAAAGTCATGTGTTGCACGCACCACCATAGTGGCTGCATGTGGAAGTCAGTCGCCAAGGAAGAAGCCGTGCGTGGGGGTACATGCAAGGGAGGTTGAACCTAAAACTTTACATTCTAAGGTTTCGGTACCATCTGGATCAATCTATGGTGTTAGTTTTTGCGTTTGAGAACCACAGATAGGAGTTTCGGAAGTTATATGAAATAAAAGAATATGCAAGACTAAAATCAAATAAAACATTTACAAGTGAGTTTAGGATTATTCACATACCTCTTATCAAATTTGGAGATTTGCTAGCCCCCTACTGAGAAAGAGCAAAATATGTCCTTAGTTTTGTGGTCTGCTATCAAGAACTGACTCCCTTTTTACTTAAAAATTCCTGGTGTAGTGGCCTAGCTTTCCACAATTATAACAAACATTCTGGCCAACTAAATAAGGTTTTTCTCTATAGTTCTTCCCACGTTGATTACAATGTTACAAGGTTTTCCTTTTCCTTTAGAGGGCTCATTGTCTCTAAATCTTTTCTTAGCTTTAGCGCTCATTAGCGTTTCTTCTGTTATCCTACATTTATTTTCTAACTTGGAAACATCCTTTATCTCTAAAGGAACAACCCTTTCTCTAATCTCAAGTCTCAAACCTCGCTCAAAATTTGCCGCCTTCCATGCATCATCATAGGTATGCTTCAAGTAAGTGAAAAATTTAAAGATTTTTTTATACTTAGCCTCAAATTAAGGCACAATCATAATCCCTTGCTTTAGTTGTAGAAATTCAATGCCATTTTATTCTTCACATTATCTAGCAAATATTTATCATAGAATGTATCTTTGAAAGTATCCTAGATAATGGGAGTATCATTGGTCTACCATAGCCTCTTTATGCTTTTCCACCAATGCTTTGCCTCACCTTCTAACATGTAAGTGGCTAAAGAAACTTTATGTTCTGTGTTGCATTCTAAACTCAAAAATTTTCTCTAGTTCCATGATCTATCACTCATATATCACAAGTCATATTCTCTTATAAAGAAGGGAAGGTTAGCCTTTATGAATTGGGCTAGATGTTTATTCATCTTCCCTGGCCTACTTTCCTCTCCAACATCCTCAAGATTGTTTACTTACACCACCTATCTAAGAGCTTGTTGAAGGATTTGGGCTGTGGTGGCTTGGGTTACAGCTTGCCCATTAAGCCTGGCAACTAAGGCTTTTATATTCTCCGATATTTCTTTAAGGGTCTGAGCTTGGATCCTCTTATCTTCCATTTCCTTGTGTACACATTTATATGTACAAATATGTTTTCATATAATTAATCAATCAAACAGAAATTATGTCTACTCTATTCAACAACCATTACTTCAATACAAAAGTCAAATTTATAATAATTCCACTTAAAAATAGTTAAGCTTATCCTAGAATTCAACTAAACACACTGATAATTCCTAGAACCACCGCTCTGATACCAACAAATGTAATACATACCAACTAGCTTCTTATGTAACATATCACAGATGATAGAATAATATAATATTTAAATATTATTTGTACTTTTCTAGTATCATCTATATAGCATGCAATGTTATGTATTTACTTATATTGTTATTTTGCTTTCTTAGATGAGCATATATAATTTCTAGACTATTTCAAACATTTTCAAAGTACATTTCCTTTGGAATAAAAAAAATTCAAGATATACAGACATAAGATTCATTATTTACAACCAAAAAGGCTATCTTGCCATATATAAATATATACCTATCCATAACCCATTTTACATAAAAATGTACACTAACTCATAAGGATTTGGAATTCTATTAAGCCATCCCACATTTACATATATACATAGAACTTTCATTCATAAGTATACATAGATGTTAAGTCACCCTTGGGGGACATTTTTGCTCACTTTGTGCTGGATTACCTAGAATGTGATTATGTGGAAATAAAAAAGATGAGATGATAATCTGAGTAGCTAGCAAAGTTTTCATAAAAACAACATACATTCCAGTACTTAAAATAGCTCAATTATTTCCACTGAATCATAAGCATTGACCATACATACATATATCATCTAGGGACCTATAACAGTTTGATCTGCTCACCCAATGCAGTCCTATACCTGCAAGGGATTATGCATCTCTTATTGTTGGCCAATACATGTGGGAAATGAGGCTTACTAGGCACACTTTAGGCACCCCTTAAATTTCCTAAGAATGCATACTTAACATATATCTTTAGACCACCATTCATCATAGCATAAAGATTTAGGAAAATAGTGGAATTCAAACATCCAAGTTCATAAAAATAGAGTATTTTAAGGAAAGCTAGCTACCTCAATTCCAGCACACCAACTTCCTTTCCAAAGCTGCCATGGTTACAACTAGCTACTGAAACTAAAACATACAAAAATATTTTGGTTAATGCATGCACATAAGCACTTATAATCTTTAGATCTTTAGTTTAAGAGTTCCTGCCCCCCTTAATTGACCTGTAATTCTATTCAGTTTTAGGATTATTATTAAAAATATGAAAATATCTCTAAAAATTCTAAGGTTTTGTACAAACATGCCTCTAAATTTCTATTTTATTTCGTGAAATTATTAGCATTCAACTCCTAATGTTACCCCAAGAAGTGCCTCTATAACCCAGAACATTGCAATTTGATTCATGCTCCTTTTACATTCTGTTTTCTATTCTTTCAGGTGGGAAAAACATATTAAAAATTCATTATATTTAATAGGAAGTACCCTCGATATTTTAAAAAATCAAAATAAAAACTTTAAGTGGAAACTGATTCGTTTGTCCACTCAACAAACCAAGTATTTCATGACTACCATAGTTCTGGTTTGTTCTGGTTAGAATCCTGTACTACAGATTTATACATTTTTTTATATAACTTGAACTACACAGAATGGCCTCAATTTTTGTGGGGAGATTTCTCCAAATGTATAGAATATATCATAAAATTGTTATGTAAATTTACAACATCTAACCTCTTCGATTTTGAAAATTCCCATCAGCACCCTGAACTATCCTGCAGATTTTTCTCAATATTGTTTGATTCCAAATGGCCTGGTTGTAGGTTCTCAAAAATCACAAAAAAAATTCTAGAATTGATTAAAAAAATTTCAAGGCTTTATAAACCAAACATTATAGAATTTAAAGGCTATTTACTCAATCAAACAATTGAAGAACACAATGCATACATAACACATTAAACACTAATCAAAACCATGCTGTCAAGCTTCTACCTATTGTGTTTCTAGGTTGCATTTTCTTGCAATTATTTCAGTGTTCAACACCTTAATCTATATAACAACATAAATACAATATTTTTGGATGGAAAATAGGGTTGAATTGCTTAATTTATAGAGCTAAGTTTCTAGGTGCCGAAACAACAGCTTCCTGGTGCAGGTTTTATGGTGCTTCAGGATGTTCCCCACTTACATGGCAAAAATTGTGGTTTACAACTAGAGTTCCAATTTTTTAACCTTAACCCTTATGCTCAAGAATAGGAGTGTACAAAACCAAATGAAACCAACTAAACCAAACCAAACCAACCAAAAATCGAAAAAACCCAAAATTGGGTGGTTTAGATCAGTTTTTAAAAATATAAAACCGAGCGGTTCGGTTCAGTTCTCTGTTAGGTAAAAATCCCAATCGAGCTGGACCGAACCGACCAATATATCTCTCTATATAAAATTTTATATTTTCTATATTATATTAATTTTAATAATATATGAATTTTATTTTTTGATTTTTCCTTGATGATTTCAGTTTTTACGTTGCAGCATGCAAAAATGTTAATCTGTCTATCTCAGTGTCTCTTCGAAGTCAAGTGCAGTGGTTATTGGGTAAGCCGTAAGCCTGTGCCAATGTAAGGTCTCTCTATACTGTCCAGTCTCCATACTCTTCTCCTCGCTGGCACCAGACTATCTTAAAGCCATAGCAGCGTCGTCCTCGTTCGTTGACCAGTGTCGTTGCCCATATTAATCTATTTTGCCACAAATACATGTAACATCCCGTAAGAAAATAAAATTTATTAGACAATTTTTAGATATCTAAAGAAATATCTTACAAATTCTTTACCTTACGTATATGCATAGAAATATTCTAACATTAATGGAATAGGTAAAGAGAGAAAACTTAAGAGGAAATATTAAAAATAAATATACTAAAGAAATGTGAAATTTTTGGGTAAGAAAGATAAATTTTTGTGAAGTCAGTAAAGGTATTAAAATTTCAAGAAGATTGGATTATGGTAATTTTTCCTAATTTAAGAGTTAAAGTTACTAAGTTTAGTATCTCCACCCATAAATTGGGCTTTTACTATGGACACTTCATATAGAGTTTTTCTACTTCACATGAATTTTTAGCAAGCCAATAGGATATCTCAAGGAAGAAATAAAACATAGACTTGCATTAGGATATAGAAATTGGACCGGTAGCCCAAAAATCATGAAACTGTGACTAGCCCATTATGAAAGGTAGAATTTTACCCAAAGTAAAGAAAATGGGAAAGAATGAGCCCAAAACCAATAAGAAAAATAAAAATAAAAATAAAGTTATGGAATAATGGTGTAATCAAGATTAGGTGACATGGCATTAAGACAAAAATTTAGCAAGTGGTGTGATATCCTACATTCATAATTTTAGCAAGTGGTATGATAATACACGGCATTAGGACAAAACATATATATCCTACACTCATAATTTTAGCAAGTGGCTAATAATACATAGCATTATGACAAAACATCTTTATCTTACAGAAATAATTTAGCCAAGTAAGGAAGGTTCAAGGGTTGGAAATTTGCCACCTAAAAAGGCAAACTTATCATACTTGATTAAGACAAAAGAAAAAGGAAATGTATCCCTAAATCAAAGGAACCTTGTCCCTTATCTTAATAACATATCATCATAATTTTCAAAATACAAATCTCCTTTTCCTATGCATATCTTGACTAAGGAAGAGGAAGACAAAAACATAAGTTGTTTGTTTTCCAAAAATTCAACCAAGTGCATCCTAATTGTGATAAGGTAGACCCATGATTATGAAATGTAAATTATTTGATAGTCTATATAAGAAAAACCCACCCTTATAACATTGGAATTTCGTCTAAGTGAGGGAGAGGAAAAATAGAGGCAAGGTAGAGTGAGGAAAGGAGAGGAAGAAAGGAAGAAAGAGGAAGGAGAAATCTAGAAGAGTAAGTGCTGAAAGTAAGTTTAACAGTATTTCTTTTTAAAGAAAAGATTTGAAACTTGTAATATTTATATGAGATTTTGATCTTACAACTTTGATGTTTGGTCATGGATGTTGCTATATCATGTTACATATTATGTATGTTTGAATACTTAGGCTGGTATAGATAATTCTGCATAGGTATGGCTATGGGTAAAAAAACATTTAAGCTTCTATTTTTAAAATTCTGGGAAGAATTAGTAAGGAATGAAAATAAATTGTTAACATGAAAAATGTAGATCTATGTCTCACAGATGTTTATCCACTTAAATTACTCCATTTGGAGTCTATATGAGGTAGATATAATCCGATTAGTAAGCAGTGGTCAGAAAAAGGTTAATCAGGGAAGAATATGTTAGGTTAGCTTTTGTGTTTTAATTTCTGGGGACATTCTGTAGGGAATTAAAATAAATAGTTAACATAAGAATTATCGATATATCTGTCATGGATTTGTAGCCACTAGAATCACTCAATTTGGAGTCCGTATGAGGCCGATATGGTATGATTAGTATGTAGTGATCAGAAATTGGTTAATTAGGGAAGAATATTTTAGGATAGCTTCTGTGTTTTAATTTCTGGGAATATTCTGTAGGGAATTAAAATAAATGATTAACATAAAAATTATGGATATATGTGTCACTGATTGTTATCGACTGGAATCACTTAATTTGGAATTCTTATGAGGGAGATATGGACAGATTAGTAGGTAGAGGTCAGAACCTACCTGAGAAAAAATAACCTGAACTTTGAGGGACTAAACTGAACTCGATTTCTTAATATTTCGATAAACTGTCCAACATAATAGTTTTAGATATTTGGTTTATCTTTAAATTGACACCAAGATCACCTATATCGGAGTTAAATTGAGGGAGTTATGTTCTGATTAGTAAGAGAAGGTCTGATAGGATGAAAACTTGCATCAAGAAAATAAAGAAATAAAATTAATATTTTAAAAAAAAAAGAATCTTATCAATAAAAATAATAAATGATTAGTATATGCCATAGCCATTGCCATTGTATGAACTTCTTACCATCTTAATTGTCAAATTTTGACATGAAAATATTTTATAAAGTAATATTTGAAATGTTTATGTTCATGGCATGATTACCAATGATTTTTTATAATAGTTATATTTTGATGAACATACTTGTTATTGAAAGCATATTTTTGGCTATCATTGTGAAAAGAAAAGAAATGAGCACGGTCACATGGCAATCCGTGTGGTGCACCAGCAGGGGACGCCGTACCAACGGTTATGATCATGTTAATGAGAAAAGAAAGAGAAAGTGGGCCATGTTGGACGGAGCGAGAAAAGCCCGTACCGGAGAGTAGAAAATACTCACCCTGACCGGGGTAGCTTGATATGAGAATAAATTGATAGTCACCATATGATATTCTAAAAAATAATTAATCCTGTCATACATGTCATTAATGTACGATTCTTATATGCATAGATATAGTGCATTCATGTGACCAAAGATCTTTACTGTAGTTTATACAGCTGAACATGACGTGATGAGCTATATTGATGATGATTTATTGTTGAACTTACTGGGATTTAATTCTCACTATATTTTTATGTCATGTTCAGAAAATTAGTTATGTAGATTTTTTTATGGCTCTGGCTTTTAGTGTACGTTGGAACGAGTTACTTTATGTTTGGCAGATCTCGGAATCAAATAATATGTTTGTGGTTGAGTTGGTTTAGATCTCGTTGAAGGTGTAACCACTCGCACCTATATCTCCGAAATTGGTCAACCAGAATAAATAAAATGTAGTTATTTATATGTTTGATTTTTGTTGTACGTACATTTTGATTAATGACGTGTATGTAAACTCTATATTGTATAATAAAATAAATAAAAAGGTTGTTACAATACACACAACTTGAGCACCCACTCGAGTCCTCGGCAGGCCACTACTCTAATGTTTGACCCTCCACAAGTTTAAAAGTCCAAGTCTCCCTACAGTTCTCTCCCTCGACTCGAGCTCATCTAGTCAACTTACCACTTACCAAGGTCTCTGCACTAGCTAGCACTTACCAAGTGCTCTCCCTCCTTTCAAAAAAGCACTAGCCAGAAGCCCAGGATCTCTAAAGTGACTTCTGTTGTCATCTCTTGTGTCGTGGCCTCTCCCTCTGTGAGCTGATTACCAGTTACCAAATGATCACTTCCACCACAGCTGGTGCAACTAGATGCCCCGTGAAGCTGACTCCATAGTGTTACGTGTTCTCTCTCCTTCAACAAAGCATAGATCCACTCACCCACTCATCCTCGGCAAGCCCATGAAACCAAGGTCTATCTGAAGCTTTCCCTCTATAAGTGGAAGCACAACCACGAAGTTGTTATTTGAAGCTCTGAACTTTGAACTCTAAACTCTGAAGCAGTCTCCCGTTGTTGTCTCACGCAGCCTTTCCTGATCTCTTGCTGTAAGTTGCTTACATCTTACGAGTGCTCTCTATAACTTTCTCTACTGCATGCTTAGCTGAGGGTTTTTTTCCAACATGGCCAGGTCCACATATCCACCACCCAAAGCCTATTCTTCCCCCTATATTCAGTAAGTTTTGTTAAGCATTCTACTGAGCCATGCTATCATTTTGTCTTGCTATTTTTATTTGTCTAGGTTCCTTTTAGTTTTAGAAGTAGGATATGAAGATGGATCATGGGTGCGAGTAGTGTTTATGCTTTGGTTTGTTAATTTATTCCCTCATATAATGCTTGAATTAAGAAGTAATGCTTAATAAGTTTTGTGTGCCACATTGATAACTGCAATTTATTGCAGTTTTTATGAGCTTTTCGAGTGTGTTTACTGCACTGTTTCGATGTATTAAGCACTCTTATTCCCGAATTTAATAGGATGGGATGACTCCCTTAGATATAATATCATCCACCTTGTTTGCTGTAGCAATTTAGTAAGCATATGTCGCAATTATGGTAGCAACCTGAGTGATATTGAGTGAGCTGGCCCCTTTTTAATATGAGGTATTGATCCTGTTGATATGGCGCAGGTGGCAGAGGAGCAAAGCTGCGCAGCAAGTGCAGCACCCACCTAGCAGGAGAAAGTAGCAACCAACTGACATTGTAAGCTGCTGGTTGGGTTGATGCAGAACGGCCTCCACTACTAAAAGTGGAGAGAAAAAGCTGACACAGAGACGCTGACTACAGAGCAGGGGGAATGTCAGCAGAAGCCAAGCCACTTACTGGGACCACAAGGCTTGATTATAAAAAGGGCAGAAAGCAGAGCCATGGGATATAGACCAGAGGGGAGGAAGAAGAACAGCCACAGATCGCATAGAAGCATTAGAGCACGGGATAGTTTGCAATTCCATATTTTCATTGATCCCTGTTGTGTTTTTCTTATTTTTATCAAGAAACTGCATTTGTATTTTTGGGATGCATACCAGTGATTTTGGGATATTTGTAACTAGTGTAACTATGAGGCTTGGCTAGTTTCCAGCTAGGGTTGCATAGGGGTTGTAATGAACTTGAGCACACTTCTAGTAACAACACATTTTGCTGCAACGTTGTTTTAACATTCAACTGTGTTTATATTTTAATTTTCCCTGATAACGGAAGTTTAGTGGAGGAAGACTTAGGCCAAAATTCACCTGGGAGGGGAATGGAGGCTGGGAAAATAGTTGAATATATGGCTCCCCATTACCCCAGTAGTGGAGGTTCATGCACAATTCGGGGGTGAGGAATGATGCAGGAATGCGTGTCTGAACCTCAAAATTGCAAGGAAAGGAAGTCTGGGAAGACTCCATTCAAGACTAAACTTGGCACTTAGAGCAATTGCTGCAGAAATCCCTAGAGCAAATATGAGTGCTGTAGTTCATGGCAACCCTGAGCAACCCTAGATCACCTAATATCATTTCTTCTACACCCTAGTACCCCTCATCTTAGTTATAGTTGCATTTAATTGATCTACCTCTATTCTATCTTGAGAACCATCTTATTTTTGCTACAACATTTCACACAACAGAACTCGCTATAATAGTTTAGTTCACTTCTAGTGGGACAATACTCACTCATCACTTTACTACTTAGTCACGACACGTGCACTTGCATTCTGACATTGCATATCTATTTTGCAAATATACCAACAAGTTTTTGGCACCGTTGCCAGGGAGTGTTAACTTGAAAATTATTATTAGATATTTGGCTGTGTGAAGAATTTTATCTTTGAAGTCACCTTGGTTTTACTTTGCGCAGGGGAGTGTGGTGCATGAGCAGGTCTGATAGGGAGCTTCTGCCTCTACACCTAGAGATAGAAAGGACTCTTCTGAGAAGAAGGAAAGGACTGACGGGGCCTCAACCATAAGTAGAAATGGCTAACCAGAATGGTGCAGACAATATGGATGACAGAGATTAGGTCTTAAATGCTTATGTTCAACCAAACCTGAATGTGTTGAACCTGAGCATTGTGAGACCAGAAATCGAGGCTCTTCATTTTGAGCTCAAGCCAGTAATGTTCCAGATGCTGCAGACTGCAGGCCAGTTCAGTGGAATGCCTACAGAGGACCCTCACCTTCACCTCAGAGTATTCATGGAGGTCACAGATGCTTTCAAAATGAATGGGGTAACAAAAGAAGTGCTTAGGTTGAAACTCTTCCCTTATTCATTAAGAGATCGAGCTAGAGCATGGTTAAACTCTCTGCCACCCGATTCTATTGCTAACTGGAGTGATTTGGCAGAGAAATTTTTGCTAAAATACTTCCCACCCACTAAGAATGCCAGATTGAGGAATGACATCACATCTTTCTAGCAATTGGAAGGTGAATCACTGTATGAGACTTGGGAGAGGTACAAAGAGCTGTTACGGAGGTGCCCTCATCATGGAATGTAACATCCCTAATTTTGTTTCTTTTATCGATAAAAGTACATAAATATTTAATTAAGGAAATAAAATTTATTAGACAATATTTTAGATATTTAAGGAAATATAATCCTTAGAAATTCTTCACCTTATGTATATGCATAGAAAATGTTTCTAACATTAAGAGAACAAATAAAGAGGGAAAACCTAATAGGAAAAAAATAGAAATAACATACTAAAGAGATGCAAAATTCTTGGATAAGGAAGATAAATTTTTAGAAACAAGTAATGGTCTTAAAATTTCAAGAACATTGGAGTAGGGTAATTTTTCCTAATTCAAGAACTATAGTTACTAAGTTTAAAATCTTTACCCATAGATTGGGCTTTCACCTATGGACACTTCATATAGAGTTTTTCCACTTCACATAAGTTTCTAGCAAGCCCATTGGATAACCTAAGCAAGAAATAAAACATAAACTTGGACTAGGATATAGTAATTGGACTGGTAGCCCAAAAATTATGAAAATGTGATCAGGCCCTCCAAGAAAGGTACAATTTTATCCAAAGCAGAGAAAATGGGTAGGAATAAGCCCATAATAGGTAGGAATAAGCCCAAATCCAAGAGGAAAAATAAAATAAAATAAATTAGGTGCTGATATAATAATGTAATAATAAGTAGGTTACATGGCATTAAGACAAAAATTTAGCAAGTGGTGTGATTCTACATTCATAATTTTGGCAAGTGGCATGATAATACAAGGCTTTAGGACAAAAACATCTATATCCTACACTCATAATTTTAGCAAGTGGTATGGTAATACATGGCATTAGGACAAAACATTCCTATCCCACACAAATAATATCAACCAAATAATGGAGATTCAAGGGCTAGAAATTTGCCACCAAAAAAGGCAAACCTATCATACTTGTTTAAGACAAAAGAAAATGGAAATGAATTCCTAAATCAAAGGGACCTTGTCCCTTATCTTAAGAACATATCATCATAATTTTCAAAATACAAATCTCCTTTTCCTATGCATATCTTGACTAAGGAAGAGGAAGACAAGAACATACGTTGTTTGTTTTCCAAAAACATTCAACAAAGTGTATCCTAATTGTGATAAGGTAGACCCATGATCATGAAAGCTGTATTATTTGGTGGTCTATTTAAGCAAAATCCACCCGTACAACATTTTAATTTCGTCCAAGTGAGGAAGAGAGAGAAGTAGAAGCAAGGTAGAGTGAGGAAAGGAGAGAAAGAGAGGAGAAGAAAGGAAGGAAGAAGAAGGAGAAGTTTAGAAAGCTAAGTACTTAAGGTAAGTTACCTTAATCTCTACTTGAATCCATTTTTCTTCTTCATCCTTGAGGTTCAAAAACTCACCCTCCTTCTCTTACCTAAGCTGCTAGAAAAGCTAAGGGAAGGGAGAAATCTTGCTACTTCTTTCGAGAGGAAACAAGAAAACCAATTCACTAAGTGAGCTAGGGAGATTCTTAGGTAGGTCTAACAATATTTCTTTTTGAAGAAAAGTTTTGAAATTTGTAACATTTATATGGGATTTTGATCTTAAGAACTTTGATGATTGGTCATGGATGTTGCTTTATCATGTTACATATTATTCTTGCATGTGATGTTTGTTTGAATACTTAGCCTGGTGTAGATAGTTCTGCATAGTTATGGCTATGGGTGGCAAAAAATTTAGTTTCTGGTTTTGAATTTCTGGGACCATTTTGTAGGGAATTAAAATAACTTGTTAACATAACAATTATAGATATATGTCTCACGGATTTTTAGCAACTAGAATCACTCAATTTGGAGTCCATATGAGGTAGATATGGTCTGATTAGTAAGTAGTGTTCAGAAAATGGTTAATATGGGAAGAATCTATTAGGAAAGCTTCAGTTTTTGAATTTCTGGGAGCATTCTGTAAAGAGTTAAAATAACTTGTTAACATAACAATTATAGATATACGTCTCATGGATTTTTAGTAACTGGAACCACTCAATGTGGAGTCCATATGAGGTAGATATGGTCTGCTTAGTAAGTAGTGTTCAGAAAATGGTTAATCAGGGAAGAATCTGTTAGAGTAGCTTCTATTTTTGAATTTATGGGACCATTCTGTATGGCATTAAAATAACTTGTTAACATAACAATTATAGATATATGTCTCACGGATTTTCTGCAACTGGAATCACTCAATTTGGAGTCCATATGAGGTAGATATGGTCCGATTAGTAAGCAAAGGTCAGAAAATGGTTAATCAGGGAAGAATATGTTAGGATAGCTTTTGTGTTTTAATTTCTGGGAACATTCTGTAGGGAATTAAAATAAGTGGCTAACATAAATATTATTTATATATGTGTCACGGATGTTTAGCCACTATAATAACTTAATTTAGAATTCATATGAGGGAGATATGGACAGATTTGTAGGTAAAGGTCAGAACCTATCTGAGAGAAAATAACCTGTACTTTGAGGGAGTAATATCACCTTGATTTCTTAATATTTCGCTAAACTGTTCAACATAATAGTTTTAGATAATTGTTTTATCTTGAAATTGAGACTAAGATCTCCTAGATTGGAGTTCAATTGAGGGAGTTATTCTCTGAGTAGTAAGAGAAGGTTAGATATGATGAAAACCTGCATCAAGAAAATAAAGAAATAAAATTAATATTTAAAAAAGTAGACGAATCTTATAAATGACTAATATATGCCATAGCCATTGCCATTGTATGAACCTCTTACCATCTTAAGTGTGAAATTTTGACATGGAAATATTTTATAAAGTGATATTTGAAATGGTTATGTTCAAGGCATGATTACCAATGATTTTTGGTAGTAGTTATATTTTGATGAACATACTTGTTATTGAAAGCATATTTTTGGCTATCATTATGAAAAGAAAAGAAATGAGCACGGTCACATGGCAATTCGTGTGGTAAACCAGTAGGGGACGCCCTACCAACAGTTATGATCATGTTAATAAGAAAAGAAAGAGAAAGTAATCCATGTCGGACGGAGCGAGAAAAGCCCATGCCGGAGAGTAGAAAATACTCACCCTGACCGGGGTAGTTTGATATGAAAATAAATTGATATTCATCATATGATATCCTAAAAAATAATATTTATGCCATACATGTTATAATTGTACAATTTTCATGTGCATGGATAAAGTGCATTCATGTGACCTAAAGATATTTTCTGTAGTTTATAGAAATGGACATGACATGATGAACTATATTGATGGTAAATTATGATTTATTGTTGAACCTACTGGTATTTAATTCTCAATTTATTTCCATATCATGTTCAGAAGAATAATTATGCAGATTTTCTCAATGACACTTATTATTTCCGTACGTTGGATCGAGGTGCCCTACCTTGGGCAACTACCAGTTATATCAGATGTATCTGTAGTAGATGTGACTGAGATTCTGGTGGAGGTGCCGCCACCCGCACCGGTGTTCCTGGAAGTAGTCGACGTAGATGATTAGAGCTAATATGTATCTTTGTACAAATGTTTGTAAAATAATGGTGTGTAGTTTGTAAAATAATGGTGTGTATGGAAACTAAGTATTGTATCACTGTTAATAACAATTATGCTTGGTTAAAGTGATTATTATTATGAGTTAAGTGGTTAGAATTAAAGCAGTAATAACTTCATGGAATTTTACAAATATAAAAATAAAAAAATAAAAAAAAGTTTTGTTACATTTACATAAATGGAGTTGTTACATAATTGGTATCAGAGGAGGTCGATCCTAGATGGCCAGTGGGTGGATGGTTATCTGAATCGATCTTATAGTGTCTTGAGTATGTTGTAGTTGTGCTGTGTAAGGGATCAGTGATTCATATAGGTAAGAAATTACTAGTGTTTCCTATCTATATGCCGAGGTGGTGTTATGACTGCTATTAAATATTTTTGAACTATCTATTAGGCTTGATCACCTCAATAGCAGCATAACTTTGTTTTTGCCACAGTAGGAAATGGCACCACTAAGGAGGAATCCAGCAACCACTGCAGAGGAAACCCTGCACAACCTGGCCACGATAATTCGAGACTAAGTCATGACCACCAACCAAATTTTACAATATCTCCAGAATGCTAATAACCCAAATGGTGAGAATGGTGCTAACAACTGGATGGCTAGAAAAGATAATGGCATATCCGAGTTGTTAAGGACTAGACCACCTTGTTTCCAAGGTGGATATGACCCAACGGTAGCCGAAAGGTGGATAAGGGAATTAGAGAAAATCTTTGAAGTGATGGGCTGTACTGAAGAGTAGCAAGTTATTTTTGCTGCATATATGTTAAAGGATGAAGCAGAATACTGGTGGCGTGGAGCTAGAGAACTTTTAGCTCATCAGGGAAGACAGATCACCTGGCAAGTGTTCAAGGACATTTTTTTTGAAAGGTCCTTTCCAAATACTGTACGGGTAGAGAAAGAGATTGAATTTCTCCAACTCAGGCAAGGCAGCATGACCGTGGATCAGTATATCGCAAGGTTCGAGGAGCTGTCTAAGTTCTCCTCTTATCTGCGATATAACCTAGATGAAGCATAGAAGGCGGTTAAGTTTGAAGCAGGACTAAACCCAGAGATAAAACATGCTGTTATAACTATGGAGATCAAGGAGTTTGTACCTCTGATAAATAAATGCAGACTCCTGGAAAAGAGTTTAAGGGCAGTGAAGGACGAGAAGCAAAGGTGAAACCTATGGAAGAGGAAGAAAAATTTTCCCAACCCTGGAAAGAACGTGAGAAGAAGTGGATATGGATCTGGTAAAAGGACATTGACTGCGGGTCCTAGACCTTTTTAACAAGACCTCAACCCAATCAAGTGCGCTAAGTATGGACGCATGCATGGTAACCGGCCATGCTACATAGGATAAGATGTCTGCTTCAATTGCGGACAGAAGGGACATTTTGCGAGAAACTGCCCACAGAATATGGAGAAGCAGCCAGAACAGAGGCCTCAGGTGAAAGGAAGTGTTTTCACTCTGAGCGGCCAAGAGGCAGCTCAATCTTCTAAAATGATTCAAGGTACATGCTATATCTATGGATTTGGTCTTATGGTGTTATTTGACTCTAGTGCTAGTCATTCATTTATATCGAAAGAATTTATTAGGAAGTTTCAGTTTCCTATTTCTGAAACTTCCTATGTGCTATCCATAGTAACCCTTACAGGGGAAAGGGTATTAACTTCCTCTGTATGTAAAGACTGTCAAGTCACCATCCAGGAGAAAACTTTTTTTGTAGACCTCGTCTATTTACCTTTAAGAGGTATTGAGGTCATTCTAGGGTTAGCCTGGATGTCTAAAAATCGAGTCTTGCTGAATTGTTGTAACAAGACCGTTGAATTTCTACCTCTTACTCCGAAAGAAGAGGTCTAATTATTGATACTTAATGCCAATCAAGTTAATAGGGAGTTGAAGAATGGAGTACTTGGATACATTCTCTTGTATTTATCAAACCTAAATGTCGAATCGAAGCTTGATGAAATCCCAATAGCCAATGAGTTTCCTGAAGTATTTCCATCATATATTCCAGGCTTACCTCCCAAGAGAGAGATAGAGTTCTCTATTGATCTCCTACCTGGGACAAGGCCTATCTCTATTGCACCATATAGAATGGCCTCGAAGGAACTACAAGAACTCAAGAAACAGTTGGAGGAACTATTAGAAAAGCAATTCATTAAACTGAGTGTATCACCTTGGGGAGCTCCTGTATTGTTTGTTAAGAAGAAAGACGGGAGCTTGAAACTATGCATAAATTACAAACAGCTGAATAAGGTGACTATAAAAAACAAGTACCCTCTCCCTAGGATAGATGACTTATTGGATCAATTGAAGGGAGCCTCCATCTTTTCTAAAATTGACTTGAGGTCAAGATATCATCAGATTAGGATAAAGGAGGAGAACGTACCAAAAACTACTTTCAGGACTAGGTATGGGCACTTTGAGTTTCTCGTAATGCCCTTCGGGTTGACGAATGCACCTACAATTTTCATGGATTACATGAATCGCATTTTTCGACCCTACCTAGATCAATTTGTTATAGTGTTCGTTGATGACATCTTGATATATTCTAAGAGTGAGAAAGAACATGAACAACATCTTTGAATAGTGCTGCAAGTGTTGAAAGAGAAAAAGTTATATGCCAAATTAGATAAGTGTGAATTTTGACTGTTAGAGGTAAAGTTTCTCAGACATGTCAACTCTAATAGAGGGGTAGCCGTAGATCCTAGCAAGACAGAAGCAGTGATTCAGTGGGAGAGACCAAAGATGGTTACGGAAGTCAAAAGTTTCCTGGGTTTGGCAGGATACTATAGGAGGTTTATACAAAACTTCTCTCATATAGCCTTGCCATTGACTAAATTGACCAGGAAAGGAAGTCCTTCCAAATGGACTGATCAATGTGAAGCTAGTTTTCAGGAGCTGAAGACAAGACTGACCACTCCACCTGTTTTAATTATTCCAGATCCCACAGGACATTTTGAAGTGTATAGTGATGCTTCAAAGAAAGGGCTAGTATGTGTGCTGATGCAAGATAAGAGAGTAGTTGCTTACGCCTCTAGGCAACTGAGACCCCACGAAGGAAACTATCCAACCCATGATCTTGAATTGGCGGCAATGGTATTTACCTTAAAGATTTGGCGACACTATTTGTACGGGGCAACCTTTGAAGTATATTGTGATCATAAGAGTCTTAAATACCTTTTTGATCAGAAGGAGTTAAATATAAGGCAAGGAAGATGGTTAGAATTCCTTAATGACTACAAGTTTGAGATAAAGTATCATTCTGGAAAGGCGAATGTTGTAGCAGATGACTTAAGTCGAAAATCTCTGCACATGTGTCAAATGATGGTGTATGAGATGCAGATGCTAGAGGAGTTTCAAAATTTGAAGCTAGCCACTACTCTTACTCCAAAGAATCTAGTCATTAATGGTTTAAGTATAGGGTGTGACCTTAGAGCCCAGATCAAAGAGGTTCAAGCTCACGACCAATACTTACAGGATCCTAAAGACTAGGGTAATTTTTCTGTCATGGGAGATGGAGCAATCATGTATCAGGGAAGGATTTGTGTCCCTCAAGATCGAGAGTTGAGGACTAAGATCCTGCAGGAAGCGCATCAGAGTAAATACACAGTCCATCCTGGATGCACTAAAATGTACCAGATTTAAAAAGGATGTATTGGTGGCCAGGGATGAAAAAGCACATTGCCGAGTTTGTGGCGAAATGTCTCATTTGTCAAAAGGTGAAGGTGGAGCATCAAAAGCCAGCAGGATTTCTATAACCTTTTGAGATCCCTAAATGGAAATGGGACAGTATCTCAATGGACTTTGTTGTGGGATTACCTAAGACTTCAGTGGGACATGACTCTATCTGGATAATAATTGATAGATTAACCAAATCTGCTCACTTTTTGCCCATAAAAATTAACTATTCAATGTATAAATTAGCCCAATTGTACGTCTAGAAAATAGTTAGACTGCATGGAATTGCCATAAATATTGTTTCTGATAGAGATCCAAGGTTCACATCGAGGTTTTGGAAGGCATTGCAGGAAGCGTTTGGTACTTAATTGCGGTTCAGTACTGCCTACCATCCTCAGACTGACGAGCAGACAGAACGAACCATTCAAACCCTAGAAAATATGTTGAGGGCCTGTGTGATAGAGTAAGGTAAAGGATGCGATAAGTACCTACCTTTAGTAGAGTTTGCTTATAATAATAGCTATCACTCTAGTATTAAGATGGCCCCCTATGAAGCTTTATACGATAGAAAGTGCCGATGTCCACTATGTTGGTTTGAGGTAGGAGAAAAGAACTTGTTGGATCCTGATCTAGTTCAACAAACCACTGAACAAATCAGGATGATACGAGATAAAATACTTACAGCTCAGAGTCAGCAAAAGAGTTACTACGATAAGAGACATAGATCTCTGGAGTTTGAGGAAGGAGACCATGTATTTCTGAAACTTTCCTCGACTACCGGAGTTGGTAGGTCTCTCAAGACCAAAAAGCGAAATCCGCGATTTTCAGGACCCTACCAAATTTTGAAGAGAGTAGGGACGTCGGCATATCAAGTTGCTCTCCCACCTAATTTGTCCAACTTGCATAATGTTTTCCATGTATCACAGCTCCGAAAGTATCTTCCAGACTCTTCACATGTGTTACAAGATGAACCAATCCAAATAAAGTAGAACATGACATACCAGCTAGTACCTGCATCCATATTGAACACTAACGTGAAGCAACTGAGAAATAAAACCATTCCCCTTGTTAAGGTGTTATGGAAAGGTTTGACTCCAGAAGAAGCAACTTGGGAGCTGGAAGAAGTCCTGAGGAAGAAATATCCACAATTGTTCTTATTAGGTAATTTCTGAAATTTTGAGGACAAAATTTCTTTTAGGGGGGAGAAATGTAACATCCCTAATTTCGTTTCTTTTATTGATAAAAGTACATAAATATTTAATTAAGGAAATAAAATTTATTAGACAATATTTTAGATATCTAAGGAAATATAATCCTTAGAAATTCTTCACCTTATGTATATGCATAGAAAATGTTTCTAACATTAAGAGAACAAATAAAGAGGGAAAACCTAATAGGAAAAAAAATTAGAAATAACATACTAAAGAGATGCAAAATTCTTGGATAAGGAAGATAAATTTTTAGAAACAAGTAAAGGTCTTAAAATTTCAAGAACATTAGATTAGGGTAATTTTTCCTAATTCAAGAACTAGAGTTACTAAGTTTAAAATCTTTACCCATAGATTGGGCTTTCACCTATGGACACTTCATATAGAGTTTTTCCACTTCACATAAGTTTCTAGCAAGCCCATTGTATAACCTAAGCAAGAAATAAAACATAGACTTGGACTAGGATATAGTAATTGGACCGATAGCCCAAAAATTATGAAAATGTGACCAAGCCCTCCAAGAAAGGTACAATTTTATCCAAAGCAAAGAAAATGGGTAGGAATAAACCTATAATGGGTAGGAATAAGCCCAAATCTAAGAGGAAAAATAAAATAAAATAAATTAGGTGATTATATAATAATGTAATAATAATTAGGTTACATGGCATTAAGGCAAAATTTTAGCAAGTGGTGTGATTCTACATTCATAATTTTAGCAAGTGGCATGATAATACAAGGCTTTAGGACAAAAACATCTATATCCTACACTCATAATTTTAGCAAGTGGTATGATAATACATGGCATTAGGACAAAACATTCCTATCCCACACAAATAATATCAACCAAATAATAGAGATTCAAGGGCTAGAAATTTGCCACCTAAAAAGTCAAACCTATCATACTTGTTTAAGACAAAAGAAAATAGAAATGAATCCTTAAATCAAAGGGACCTTTTCCCTTATCTTAAGAACATATCATCATAATTTTTAAAATACAAATCTCCTTTTCCTATGCATATCTTGACTAAGGAAGAGGAAGACAAGAACATAAGTTGTTTGTTTTCCAAAAAAATTCAACAAAGTGTATCCTAATTGTGATAAGGTAGACCCATGATCATGAAATGTGTATTATTTGGTGGTCTATTTAAGCAAAAGTCACCCGTACAACATTTTAATTTCGTCCAAGTGAGGAAGAGAGAGAAGTAGAAGCAAGGTAGAGTGAGGAAAGGAGAGAAAGAGATGAGAAGAAAGGAAGGAAGAAGAAGGAGAAGTTTAGAAGGCTAAGTACTCAAGGTAAGTTACCTTAATCTCCACTTGAATCCATTTTTCTTCTTCATCTTTGAGGTTCAAAAACGCACCCTCCCTCTCTTTCCTAAGCTGCTAGAAAAGCTAAGGGAAGGGAGGAATCTTACTACTTCCTTCAAGAGGAAACAAGAAAACCAATTCACTAAGTGAGCTAGGGAGATTCTTAGGTAGGTTTAACAATATTTCTTTTTGAAGAAAATTTTTGAAATTTGTAACATTTATATGGGATTTTCATCTTAAGAACTTTGATGATTGATCATGGATGTTGCTTTATCATGTTACATATTATTCTTGCATGTGATGTATGTTTGAAAACTTAGGCTTGTGTAGATAGTTCTACATAGTTATGGCTATGGGTGGCAAAAATTTTAGTTTCTGTTTTTGAATTTCTGGGACCATTCTATAGGGAATTAAAATAACTTGTTAACATAACAATTTGCTGGCTTGTGGGATACTCCTGCTCTCTCACTGGCCTGGCTTGACAAGTAAATTGTCCTTAAGACTGTAACTTGCTTGAAGGCACTATGCGTTTAGCAAATGAGTTCTATTTTCATTGCATTGACCAGATTGCCGAGTGAGGCAGGTGCATTAAAAGTAATGATTTTACCTTCAAATCATAATATTTTACTATAGCTTATACAGCTGAGCATAACAACATTTGTTTAATGATCATACCATGGTGCATATGGTTTTGGATATCTGAATATCCTTTTATTTGATAATATTTGAAATACGGGTTCCATATGAATGTACTTCTAAACTTTATTTTCTATGTGACACATTTTAAAATATAACTACATCCATATGTTGACCTAAGAGGTCATAGGAGGAATTATTTGCTCACTGAGTTGTCAAACTCACTTCACGATATTTCCACATTTTTCAGATAAGAATATCAGAGTCTGATTCGGCAGATAAGTGATATATTCTCTGGGTGAGTCAACGTTGCTTTCAAGACTCACGGTCTTTGAATTATACTATGTTTGTATTCTAGAGTGCTCTGAACACTACAGGCAGGATCCCCATTTCTATTGTACTTTGATGTTTATAGACTTGGTCTGTATATTGTGTATACATGAGAGATCCTATATGTATCTGTTCCCATGATAAAGAATTGAATTATTCATCTTTATGGAAAATATCTGTTTGCGGAAATAAATAAATAAAGTTTATTTTACAATTTTCATGTGCTTGGATAAAGTGCATTCATGTGACCTAAAGATATTTTCTGTAGTTCATACAGATGGACATGACATGATGAACTATATTGATGGTAAATTATGATTTATTGTTGAACCTACTGGGATTTAATTCTCACTATATTTCCATATCATGTTCAGAAGAATAATTATGCAGATTTTCTCAATGACACTTATTATTTCCGTACATTGGATCGAGGTGCCCTACCTTGGGCAACTACCAGTTATATCAGATGTATCTGTAGTAGATGTGACTAAGATTCCGGTGGAGGTGCCGCCACCCGCACCAGTGTCCCCGGAAGTAGTCGATGTAGATGATTAGAGCTAATATGTATCTTTGTACAAATGTTTGTAAAATAATGGTGTGTATGGAAACTCAGTATTGTATCACTGTTAATAACAATTATGCTTGGTTAAAGTGATTATTATTACGAGTTAAGTGGTTAGAATTAAAGCAGTAATAACTTCATGGAATTTTACAAATATTTAAAAAAAATTGTTACATTTACATAAATGGAGTTGTTACATGGAATCCCTTACTGCATTCAGATGGAGACCTTTTACAATGGCTTTAATGCTCAAACCCGCACTATAGTGGATGCGGCAGCTAATGGGGCACTATTGTCCAAAACATACAATGAGGCATATGAGCTGCTAGAATGAATGGCTAGTAACAACTATCAGTGGCCTATGGACAGAGTTTCCACTTGCAGAAAAACTGCAGGCATGCATGAAGTGAGTGAAGTTACTTCTCTCACAGCCCAGCTAGCCTCGCTGGTTAATGTCTTGAAAAACCAGCAACCGAGTCGCCCTCAAACAACCAACGCAATCCAGGAGAATGGAGTATCTTGTGTTCTGTGCAATGGCCCCCATCTTGTTGAAAATTGTCCTTCAAATCTAGAGTTAGTATGTTACTTGGGACACATGAATCGCAACAACAATCCCTATTCAAACACGTATAACTCGGGCTGGAGGCAACATTCCAACTTCTCCTGAAATAACTATGGCACTGGATAGGGAAGCAATCCTGTTCCGCAAAGACCATAGGCCCCCTAGTTTTTAGCAGCACAGGCAGCAGCCTAGTGAAACCCCCACTTCACTGGAATCCCTGCTGAAGGAATATATGGCAAGGAATGATGCTCTGATCTAGAGTCAAGCAGCCTCATTACGGAATCTAGAAACCCAAGCGGGACAGCTTGCCAATGAATTAAAAAGCAGACCTCCAGGGACACTTCCAAGCAGTACTGAAGTCCCTAGGAGAGAAGGAAAATAGCACTGCAAGGCTATAGCCCTAAGAATTGGCAAGGTGGTGGAAGCACCGAAAGCAAGAGGACAGGACCAGAGAGACTCCACTGTACCCCTGGAGAAGAAGAAGGACAAGGAGAGGCAAGAGGAGGAGATACGAGATGAAGCAGACATCTCTGGAGAAAATGCTGCAGCTTTGCCCCAGCAAAAGACTGTAGTTTTACCGTAGCAAAACGTGCAGCATACTAAGTTACCCCCCTTCCCTCAGAGATTCCAGAAACAGCAGAATGACCAGCAGTTTAAAAGATTCCTGGATGTCCTGAAACAATTGCACATTAACATTCCTTTGGTGGAAGCACTAGAGCAGATGCCAAATTATGTAAAGTTCATGAAGGACCTCTTAACCAAGAAGAGAAGATTTGGTGAGTTTGAGACTATTGCTCTCACGTGAGAATGCAGCGCTGTGCTGCAGAATAAGCTGCCACCCAAGCTCAAGGATCCAGGCAGTTTCACCATACCTTGTTCTATCGGGAACCAGTATTTTGGCAAGGCACTTTGTGACTTAGAACGAAGCATCAACCTCATGCCAATGGCCATATTTAAAAAGTTAGGAATTGGAGAAGCAAGGCCTACCAAAGTCTCACTGCAACTGGCAGACATATCCATTGCACATCTAGGGGGAAAAATAGAGGATGTCTTGGTAAAGGTGGACAAGTTCATCTTCCTAGTAGACTTTATAATACTAGACTATGAAGCTGATGTAGAGGTCCCAATTATTTTGGGCAGACCCTTCTTAGCAACTGGTCGGACCTTAATTGATGTTTAAAAAGGAAAATTAACCATGAGAGTCCAGGATGAGCAGTTTACATTCAATGTATTCCAAACCATGAAGTTTCCCAGTAAAGAAGAAGAATGTGCAGTTGTGCCTGTGATAGACACATTAGCATCAGAGCAGTTAAGAAAATGCTGAAAGGACCTATCACCAGTAGCATGGACAGAAGACTCAGATTCAAAAGAGGAAGGCGAGAAAGAATGGGCCTGGATTGATGTTAGGCATGGAATTAGGAAGCAGGGGCCAATGAAGGAGCCATTATATGTGACCCTACCAGAATCAAGGCCGCTGTAGGCATCAGAGGAGGACCCACCAGCCTTGGAACTGAAGCCATTGCCAGCACACCTCAAGTATGCATATCTAGGAGAAATAACCACTCTACCTCTGGTTATCTCAGCACTGTTGACAAGAGAACAAGAGGAGAAATTGGTCCTGACATTGAAGAAATTCAGGAGGGCTATTGGTTGGACATTTGCTGATATTAAAGGAATCAGCCCCTCGTTCTGCATGCACAAGATACTTTTGGAGAGTAATGAAACAGGGTCCATAGAACCCCAGCGGAGGCTCAACCCAATAATGAAGCAGGGTCCACAAGATGCATGATGGCAATTTTTATAGAAATGGCTGAACAGTTTGTGGAAATTTTCATGGATGACTTCTCAGTCTTTGGGGACTCTTTTGACCTATGTTTAGAAAACCTTGCTAAAGTCTTACAACGGTGTGAAGAAACAAACTTGATGCTGAACTGGGAAAAGTGTTGGTTTATGGTAAAGAGGGGATTGTGCTGAGACATGAAGTTTCTCAAAAAGGACTTGAGGTTGACAAGGACAAAGTGGAAATCATAGAGAAGCTGCCTCCTCCCACCTCTGTCAAGGGCATCCGAAGCTTCCTGGGTCATGCAGGATTTTATAGGAGGTTCATTAAGGATTTCTCCAAGGTTGCCAAACCTCTATACAGTTTGCTAGAGAAGGACAGAACATTCTGTTTTGATGAAAGTTGCATGGCAGCATTCTGTGATCTCAAGAAGAAGTTGAGTATAGCTCCAGTTATTGTGGCACTGGACTGGATCTCTCCAGTTGAGCTAATGTGTAATGCTAGTGAAGCAGCAGTGGGAGCTGTCCTCGGGCAGCGTAGGAACAAGCTTTTTCACTCTATATATTATGCAAGTAAAACACTGCAAGGTACCCAACTAAACTACACAGTAACAGAAAAGGAATTGTTTGCAGTAGTTTTTGCATTTGAAAAATTCAGGTCATATCTGGTAGGAGCAAAATTGATAGTGCACACAGACCATTCTGCCATTAAACAACTGGTTAAGAAAAAGGACTCCAAGACCAAACTCATTCGATGGGTGCTGTTGCTTCAGGAATTCGACCTGGAGATCAGGGATAGAAAGGGAACTGAAAATCAAGTGGCAGACCATCTCTCCAGACTGGAAGGGGACAGCTCAGGAGAAAATGAAATTAACGAGATATTCCCATATGAACAACTCTACCTCCTATCCCAAGATAGTGTGCCATGGTATGCTGATTATGTAAATTACCTGGTAAGTGGCATGCTCAGACCAGACTTGACATTACAACAGAAGAAGAAATTTTTGCATGAGGTGAACTCATATTACTGGGATGAGCCATACCTGTTCAAGCAGTGCACTGATCAGATGATAAGAAGATGCATCCCCAGCGAAGAGGTGGAGCAATTTCTACAGCAATGCCATGCTTCCCTCTATGGAGGACACTTTGGAGGAGTAAGAACTGCGAACAAAGTACTGTAGGTAGGGTTTTGCTGGCCTTCTCTATTCAAGGACTCCCACTCCTTCAAGGACTCCAACATATTAGATTTAAATGAAGCTTTCATTAGATTTAAATTAAGCTTGCATCTTGTACTATTACAAGCTGTGTTACTATTATGTTTTGTAATAGGGATGAGTCTATGTTGGATGATATGCCATTTAAACAACAAATTTATTTTAATTTGATTTTTTAATGAAAACGTATGAAGTATGATGAATATGAAAGTTTCTTATATGTTAATAGTGAGTTATGTGAGTGTAGACATAATGAATTTTATCAAAAGTCATATGCATCAATTTTTGGGTTTGGGTCCTATATCATGCTTTTTTTATTTCTTTGGTAGAAAGTTAAGGACAAAAAGACTAAGTCAAAAGAAATATAACAAAAAATTCTTGAGGATGCTACTGAAGGATCGAGATCTCCAACTCTAATTCCAAATGTGCAAGAGAGTGCTCAATGCCTTCCAAAAGAAATAAAAAAGTACAAGAGGAGAAAAATAATGAGGAAGTTGACAATTTAGAAGGTAAGAGAACACCTATTAGACCCGAATCTTGGGTATGGCAACATTTTACTAATATTAAAGGTCGTGATCCAAATTGGCCTAGGGCTTTATGTAATTGGTGTGGTGCTAATTATGCATCTCATAAAAAAAGAAATGGAACTTCTAACATGGCCCATCACTTAGAGTGCCAATGTAAAATATTTTTGAGAGAATTAATGGACTCTAAACAAGTCATTCTTTCTTTTCAACCAAAAAGAAAAGAGCAAGGGGAAGGGATTGGGAGAAATTTATCATATGTCAGCTTTGATCTTAATGCATGTAGGGAAGCCCTAGCTAGGATGAATGTTCTTGATGAATTACCCTTTAAATTTGTTGAGGGTGAAGGGTTTCGGTATTTTATGAGCATTGTTCAGCCATTATTTCCTATTTCATCTCGTATTACAGTGGCTAGGGATTGCTACAGGCTGTTCTTAGATGGGAAAAAAGAAATATATGCTATCCATGAAAGCTCAAAGTGTTTGTTTGATAATTGATTGCTAGACTTCTGTACAAAATTTGAATTATCTTTTTCTTACAGTGCATTTTTATTGATAATGAATGGAAGTTGCATAAAAGAATTTTGAACTTTTGTCCAATTATTAGTCATAGAGTAGAAGTAATTTGTCAAACAATAGGAAAATGTCTTACTGATTGGGGAATTGAACGAGTTTTCACCATAACAGTTGATAATGATAGCTCAAATGATGTTGCCATTACATACCTGCAGAGGCAAATAAATGAGTGGAATAAAAGTGTGATGAATGGAGAATACATGCATGTTAGATGTTGTGCTCACATATTGAATCATGTTGTTAATGATGGCTTGAAAGAAATGCATAATTTGATAACCAAAATTAGAGATGCTTGCAAATATGTGCGTGCCTCACCTGTACATATGCAAAAATTTTAAAAATGTAAAGAGCTTACTAAGATGCAAGATAAGAGGATGGTGCAATTGGATGTTCCAAGAAGGTGGAACTCTACATACCTTTTGCTTAAGAGTGCCTTGAACTTTCAAATGACATTTCTTAAGTTGGAAGAATGGGATACTTAATTTGTTTTGGATTCTCCACTTCGTCCCCCAAACATAGAGGATTGGCTTAATGCAAGACATTTTGTGAAATTTTTCAAGATTTTTTTTATGCAACTAAAAATGTCTCAAGTTCTTTGCATGTGACTTCATCTCAATATTTTCGTGAGTATTGTCTTATTGTTAAGACATTGAAGGGTTGTTGTGAGAGTGATGATGATGCACTACTAAAGAATATGGCTATTGGAATGAAATTCAAACATGACAAATATTGGGAGAACTTAAAAAACATGAACATGTTCATTTTCATTACCGTAGTTCTTGATCTAAGATATAAGTTGAAATTTGTTTAGTAGAACCTTTCAAAACTCTTTCCTTATGGAATTTGATATGGATATGAGTAAGGATGATGCTTCATATAACAAATATGAGTTGGAAACATATTTAATGGATGGCCAAGAAAAAATTTCATCATAGTTTGATATTCTTAGTTGGTGGAAGGTGAATTGTACTAGATTTCACACTCTTGCTCAAATTGCTAGGGATGTACTAGCTATACCAATGTCAACAGTTGCTTCTAAATCAGTTTTTAGTACAGAGGGCTAAGTTCATAATCAATATAGGAGTTCTTTATCTCCAAGAATAGTAGAGGCTCTTATTTATGCACAAAATTGATTTCGGTCTACCCCTTAATCTATTGACACAAAAGAGCTGGCAGATGACATTAATAAGGCTGAGATAAGTAATATTTGGATTGCTCAAATTACATATATTTATAATAAATTTTCATTGCTAACATTGGTTTGTAATGGTTCTTTTCTTTCTTGACTTAATATGTATATTCAATTATTAGATGAAGTTGGATCGTTGGCTGAATCAGGATCAGAGTCAAATTTGTAAATGAATATGTTCTTCTAAGTGGTATGAGCATGGTTTAATAAGAAATTATTTATGCATTTTTACTGAATACATTTTAAATTGTACTAATTATCTTCTAATTATTGCTATATTTTAACAGGTTGTGTCACTTCATTATGGAAAATTTTATCTATTTTGAGAATTGTCGATTTCTAGATTTAAGTGTTTTATTTTTTAAAGTTTTGTATTTTAATGGAATACTGGACTCTATGTGTTGTATATTTTAGATAGAAGATATACTACTTGAAAATAAAATATTATTTCTCTTATCTTATTGTTTTATGCCTTTCCTTTTCTATTAAATTGAAATTTATGGTTAATCCCAACTGGTCCAACCATGTTGGGGTAACATATCTTGAAAGGATACCCTCTTTCTTAAGGATGATGAAAATGAAAAGAGACATGTAGGAGGAAAAGTTTGATGGAAGCATTAGCAAACTAAGAGAGAAAGCTTATGTTTGCCATATTTGTGAAGATACTAGTGGGTTAATATTAGTTTGTATTAATATTCTTATGAGTTTTTTCTGATATTCTAAATTCTAAAATATTTTTGGCACTTTGATTGAAGATACTGCTAGATGTAAGGTTTTTGGAATTAATGGTTCTAACTCCTTGTAAATTATATGAACATATTACCAGTTGGAAGGTTTTTTGTTAATATTATATGGTATATGTATTTTTTATTAGGAAGCAAATTTGATTGTGCACTTTACTCATTTTGATAAATTAGATAATAATTTGTCTCAATTATGGTTTAGTAATGTTATTTGATGTTGAGAAATAATATTAGACTCAACTATGTCAATGTGTTTGGGAATAAGGGGATTAGTATATATGTTTTGAAAAATCTAGTGACAAGGTTATCATTTTAATTGTGTTGATTTTTATGGACTTTCCCCTTTTTCTTTTGGGATGAATATAAAGCAGCTACTGTTGTTGAATTCAATACTGGTTAAATTTAGTATTGCTGTATTAGTTTTAACTCAATTTTACATGAGTTGTTCTATATTTAGTATTACTATTAGGTTTAATTGGAGTTGCCTGTATGAAAGATTTTTGCACCCAGCTTCAAGGCCATATATTTTGTTGCAATAATTTACTTTTTAATCATTTTGAGTATCCATGGACTAAACATTTTCTTCCCCATGTCAGAAAAGAGGCAGACCGAAGTTGGTCGCATCAGAGAGAAGTATCTTGATAGAATACCTGTAAGATTATAGTCAATTTATATTTTAGCCTTATTTATATGTTTTTCAAGTACATTTGTTTAATCTAGCATTTTTGGGGCAGGTGATTGTTAAGAAAGCTTATATAACTAATTTTTGGGGCAGGTGATTGTTCCAGCTGATTTGATTGTAGGTCAGTTTGTCCATGTTGTTCGGAAAAAGGATGAAGCTCAGTGTAGAGAAGGCTATTTTTGTTTTCATCAATAACACTCTACCTCCTACTAGTTAAGGGCCGCGGCTAATACTGAATGTTATTATTTTCACTTTTGGCAATTGGTAGTGTTTATAAACTAAATCTCCTTTTTCTTGTAGCTTCCTTGATGTCTGCTATTTATGAGGAAAATAAGGATGAAGATGGATTTCTTTACATGGTTTACAGTGGAGAAAACACCTTTGGATCCCACTAAGCACAATTTATAATGGCATCTATAAATAGCCATCTGCAAAGTGTAAATTCTCTATAGTCACAAGTCAATGCATAATCTGTTTATTGGTTATGATTCACAAAACTGTTTTGTAATATTTTATCCTGCACTTGGACTCCGTCCATTATCTATAAATTATTGAATTCTAATGGTTAAATTAGATTTCAAGATTTTGCATATTAATTGTTCTTTGCTTTTCAAGAGCTGTCTGATTTGATTATATATGATTTTATTTGTTAATTCGTTGGGTTTCAATAACAAAGCTACTTCATGAGTGAAAAGAAACAGTTTAGCTATTAGATTTATATTTAATAGTGATACAAGATTTCTAATTAGATATTACATAGTATATGTGTTTTATCTGATACTATATATTTTATATATTAATTTGTGGAACTCCTACCAAGCACTTCCTAAAATTTCACACAGTAATGGCCTTGGGCACCAATAACACTTATAGGGATTTGCATTTCGTAAAAAAAAAACCAAAAAATCGAATCAAACTGAACCATTACTTGCAAGTTCGGTTTGGTTTGATTACATAGACCAAAACAAACTAATAAGGAACAATTTTTTTAAAAAAGATCATGTCATCAGTTCGGTTTGGTTCAACCTTCAAAACTAACTGAATCAAACCGATGATCAACCCTACTCATGAATCACCCATCCATAACCCAAATTGAGTAAAACAACCTGCAAACCAGCTTTTACGAGAGGGGAAACTTACCTTGTCCAAAAGCACTCCTATTGCTCTCAATTTCCAGCTTGATTCTTTCCCTTAGCTTCCCCTTGCACACCAGCTCTATTTTTGCATGAAATGGTTTGAGAAAAGCTTCAATTTTTAGCATTTAAACTCCTACTCTCATTTCCATAGAGTGAAAAGAAGGAAAGAAGAAATAATTCTATCACTTTCTTGGCATTTTCACTAATTCAGCTCTCATGTTCTCAGGTTTTCTCTCTTCTCCCTCTCTTTATGAAGCAAGGAGTTTAAGAAGATGATGGTAAGGTAGTGGAGCAATAGCTGGTGTGGCTAATTGTAGTGCTTATGCATATAATTATGTTATACATAATGGGGGTAGGTGGATATATATATATATATATATATATATATATATATATATATATATATATATATATATATTTATATATATATATATCTTTATATGTACATATATATTGATATTTGTTATCTACACTTAAAATGTTTTAGCTTGGATTATTTTACTCCTTATCCAAGATTAGTAATGTGCTTAAAAATGTATTTGTATCCTCTCCCCATCAATTGTGATCCTAAGAATTTTATTTATATTATTTATACCCATAAAACATACCACATATTTTATAAAGATTTTAGATTATTGTCTAGGAACTAAACCTTTTAATTCTTATTCACATGTGTCTTCTACTTATTCTTAAATTTATCTAAGATGATTGGATACTTAGGATGTTACACCTATTACATAGCCATATCTCAATATTTTTCTAATCAATAACTTTACATTTGTAACGATCGGTTTTTTTAGATATATATATATATAGCGACCAATAACGCATCCCAAGCAACGAACCGGACACATTTATATAAGCAGCTAATATTCCATTATCATGATATCCAAAACTACATCAAAGATTAATATTTATACATCAGCAACACTGAGTCACATAGCTACATCAACTTAACATTAAACCCTATACCGTACATCTCCCTTGGTTGTAAAGGGTATAGGAGATGGTGCTGGCATCAGGATTTGTACAAGGCATCGCCATCCATTGGATCTTCTATGATCAAGTGCACGGAAGTAGCTAGCATATCGTTTGTTCTTATCTGAACATAACACCAACAATAATGAGAATGGAAGTTCCCAATAGGTTTAACATTAAGAGCATCATATGGTAAATAAGAAAATCATAGTGTTATGTCCAGTTGTGTAAACTGCAGAAAATATGTTCTCTTTTTATATGATAAATTAATAAGAATGTATAGCATGCTTTCATATTCAATAGACAGGTTATGCATTAATATCAGGCATGTATAATAACCAGGTTATACTTCAATATTATGCTTGTATATATATATCTTTACAATGCTTTTTTGCATGGTGACTGATCGTTTGCAGCCACAAGGTCAACAAATAGTGACTAAATGTCTATAGCCACATCTCAACATTCAGTGACTAATCGTCTGTAACCATATCTCTACACTCAGTGACTAATCGTCTGTAGCCATGAGTTCAACCATGTACATTAACAAGATATAACCATGTATATATAAATCAAACAACTCACCTTTGTTATCATGTTTTCCATCCACAATCAACTTCGTCTCTTTATATAATCATTATGTAATAACCCCTCTATCGTCATATAATAATGTACACATCATATTCTTTAATCATCATAACCATCATCACAATAGGATTATGCATTAACCAAGCTCATCACTAATATCATGCATAATATCATCACCACATCATTTAACAAATATATATTAATACACTTACCAACAATGTATATCTTATATCATGTGATCCTCATGCATTGATATACTAGCATAGGCATCAAATCAACATGCATTACATCCATACATTGCACATATATCTCATAATAAAAGAATGGAATTAACACTACAATGTATCATACATATATCTCCTATGCAATTCACTTACATATGTCTCATCAATACATAACCAATTCACTTGCATAGGTCTTATTAATATGTATTTTTTTCCATAAATTAAACATACATCTTGTAACAACCTTTTTTTTCTTTATTATTATACAATATTGAGTTCACATACACGACATTAATCAAAACGTACATGCAAAATATCAAACACATAGATATTTACATCTTGTTTATTTTGGTTGACCAATTCCAGAGATACAGGTGCGGGTGGGTGCACCTTCACTGGGATCTGAGCCAACTCGACCACAAACATCTTATTTGATTCTGAGATCTACCCAACATAAAGTAACTCGATCTAATGTGCACTAAAAGCCAGAGCCATAGAAAAAAAATTGCATAACTAATTTTCTAAACATGATATGGAAATATAGTGAGAATTAAATCCCAGTAAATTCAACAATAAATCATCATCAATATAGCTCATCACGTCATGTTCAGCTATATAAACTACAGAAAATATCTTTGGTCACATGAATGCATTATATCTATGCACATAAGAATCATACAGTAATGATATGTATGATAGGATTAACTATTTTCAGAATATCATATGATGACTATCAATTTATTCTCATATCAAGCTACCCCGGTCAGGGTGAGTATTTTCTACTCTCCGGTATGGGCTTTTCTCGCTCCGTCCAACATGGCCCACTTTCTCTTTCTTTTCTCATTAACATGATCATAACCGTTGGTAGGGCATCCTCTACTGGTGCACCACACGGATTGCCATGTGACCGTGCTCATTTCTTTTCTTTTCACAATGATAGCCAAAAATGTAACGCCTCTAATTTACGTTACGTAAAATAAACATTTTTTTTAAAAAAAGTAAGATAATCTCCATAAATATACATAATTCAATTCTTTATCATGGGAACCAATACATAAAGGTTCTCTCATGTATACACAATATACAGATCAAATCTATAAACATCAGAGTACAGCAGAAATAGGGATCCTGCATGTAGCGTTCAGAGCACTCTAGAATATAAACACAGTATAACTCAAAGACCGTGAGTCTTGGAAGCAACGTAGACTCACCCAGAGAATATATGACCTGTCTGCCGAATCATACTCTGATATTCTTATATGAAAAATGTGGAAATATCGTGTAGTGAGTTTGACAACTCAGTGAGTAAATAATTCTTCCTATGATCTCTTAGGTCAGCAAATGGATGTACTTATGTTTTTAAATATGTCACAGAGAAAATATAGTTCAGAAGTACATTCATATGAGACCCGTATTTCAAATATTCTCAAATCAAAGGATAGTCAGATATCCAAAACCATATGCACCATGGTATAATCATTAAACAAATGTTGTTATGCTCAGCTGTATAAGTTATAGTAAAATATTAAGATCTAGAGATAAACTCATCATTTTTAAAATGACCTGCCTCACTCGGCGATCTGCTCAATGCAATTTGAAAATGACCTGCCTTAGTCGGCGATCTGGTCAATGCAATTTGAAAATGACCTGCCTCACTCGGCGATCTGGTCAATGCAATTTGCTATACGCATAGTGACCTCGACCCTAGTCACAATAAGTGATCAGGGAATGTGAGTACATCACCCTCCTACCTCCCCACATTACCACTATCACTCGGTTGGAGCGGCCCTCCCCTGGCTCACTTAAGCTAATAGGGCGTCCCCTATTCGGTACCGTCACAAGCCATACAACCAGCCGATATGCATCAATACATATATATACATGTAAAATATCAAGCAACTCGTCATGAGCTTTACGCTTGCCATTCAATCTCATTTATAATATGACATGCATCATTTTCACAAGTCTGTAGCTTTACAAATCAATGCATCGTGCACATAATATTTACTTTATCAAATAATGATAAATACATTTAGAACCACATATTCAATGAGTTCCAAAATCCATTTCTAAAACCATACTCTTCTTGAACTATGTGCCAGTTCGTAAGTATAACAGATATTTTAACACATTTCAGAAACTTATAATAGTATAAATAATTTATAAAAAAAAATAATAATACATTTATAATTTAAGAAGAGCATGGGACAAGTCATAGAAAGAAGTATATACTCACAGGGTAGGGCTCCTGGTTGGATAGCCCTAGAATATAGTTTTCTAATCTGAATTTGACTGATTAGACCTCAAAAACATATCCGGAGGGTTCAAAGACCTAAAAAATGACTCCGGTAGTTGGTCACTATTCACCGCCGAAAAATATTATTTACTAACCGGAAAACACTATTCACCCGCTGGAAATTACTATTCACGACGAACAAAAGTTGTCAGATAGCTGAAAAATTTCATATCCTAAGTTTTACCTAGTTCCTGAATACATCTACGACGTCATAATTTCAATTAGAGGTCTCTAAGTAAGAGTTTCAGAATTTACCTTTTTCTGAGATTTTCTACTTCAGATCTACGGCAATTCAACGGCTGATTTGAAAAATTGATCGGTCAAAACCATAATATTCTTCGTCTTGAATCCAGTAGCACCTTCAGTTTTGAGATCGGAAGCCAATAGGTACTCTAAATTTAGAGAGAAAGTTGAAAGTTACTATTCACTCACTATTCATCTTTCTCGAATTTTTTCTAAAATTTTCGCCGTATGCGGTTGTGTATCTCCCCTTCCCTTTTATTTTTTTTATTTTAAATAATAATAATAATTATTTAATATTTGATTAATATGATTTTCTTTCATATAAATTCATATAAATTCCATTTTTCATCCAAAAATATCCTAAAAATTTCTAAAAATTTGCATCCTCAATAACTTTTAGTTGAACTCTAAAATCATGATTTTTCTCGATAAAAATTCAATAAAACAAATTACAAAATAAATATCTTTATACATAATAAAAGAAAGAATATTTCTAAAAATATGACAAAAATTCATTAGAGGCCAGTATAAATATTTGAAGCAACACAATAATTATTTTACTTAAAAGTCTAATTACTTTTAGCAAAACATAATCAATTTTAAATAAATAAAAATATATTTGCTTATAGCAAAATATTATTATTTAAAAATAAAAATTACGGGATGTTACAAAAAATATACTTTCAATAACAAGTATGTTTAACAAAATATAACTATTACCAAAAAATCATTGGTAATCATGCCATAAGCATAACCATTTCAAATATCACTTTATAAATTATTTCCATGTCAACATTTCATACTTAAGATGGTAAGAAGTTCATACAATGGTAATGGCTATGGCATATACTAGTCATTTATTATTTTCATTTATAAGATTCGTCTTCTCTTTTAAATATTAATTTTATTTCTGTATTTTCTTGATGCACGTTTTCATCATATCTAACCTTCTCTTTATGCTTGGCCTTTAGTAATTTTCTTCTTATTTATATCATTTCCAACACATGTTCCTACAAATTTATAGAGCATTGTTCCTCAATTTGATTTCTACTATTATCCTATAGTTAAAGAAGTTCATCTAAGGTAGAAAAATGTTGAAAATAGGCTTCACCAGCTTCCAACACGGTCTGGCCAAGTTCCAGGACATGGACATGCTTTAAAAATACTTCAAATGTACTCAAAAGCATCCCCGAACACGGCTAACCCGTGCTCGAAGAACTCAGAACACGGCCTGACCGTGTTCTGTGACCTTTGCTCACTAATCAGAGCATAACTCTCTCATGTTAACTCCGATTGAAGTAATCTTGGTGTCTATGGAAAACTAAGACAATTAACTAAAACTATTATGTTAATCATATCAGCAAAATAGTAATAAATATTGGTGTTATTACTCTCTTAAATTCAATATTATTTCTTCTCGGGTAGGTTCTAACCTTTACTTACAAATCTGACTATATCTCCCACATAAGAATTCTAAATTAAGTGATTCCAGTGGCTAAACATCCATGACACATAAATATATAATTCATATGTTAACCATTTATTTTAATTCCTTATAGAATGTTCCCAGAAATTAAAACACCGAAGCTATCCTAACATATTCTTCGCTGATTAACCATTTTCTGACTTTTGTTTACTAATCGGAACATATCTACCTCATATGAACTTTAAATTGAATGATTCCGGTGGCTAAATATCCGTGACATATATATATATATATATATATATATATATATATATATATATATATATATATATATATAATTCATATGTAACCATTTATTTTAATTCCTTATAGATTGTTCCCGGAAATTAAAACACCAAAGCTATCCTAACATATTCTAACCTGATGAACCATTTTTTGACCTTTGACTAGTAATCGGTTCATATCTTCCTCATATAGACTCCAAATTGAATGATTCCAGTGGCTACAAATCCGTGACACATATATATTTAATTTGTGTTAACCATTTATTTTAATTCCCTACAGATAATTCTCAGAAATTAAAACACAGAAGCATAAAATTTTGCCACCCATAGCCATACCTATGCAGAACTTTCTATACCGGCCTAAGTATTCAAACATACATCACATGCAAGATCAATATGTAGCATGATATAGCAACATCCATGACCAATCATCAAATTTCTAAGATCAAAATCGCATATAAATATTATAAGTTTCAAAAGTTTTCTTCAAAATGAAATATTGTTAAACTTACTTTGAGCACTTCGCCTTCTAGACTTCTACTTCCACTTTCTTCCTTTCTTCCTCTCCTTTCCTCACTCTACCTTGCTTCTATTTTTCCTCTCCCTCACTTGGATGAAAATTCTAATGTTTTAATGGTGGTTTTTCCTTAAATAGATCCTCAAATAATTTACCTTTCATGATCATGGGTCTACCTTATCACAATTAGATTACACTTGGTTGAATTTTTGGAAAACAAACAACTTATGTTCTTGTCTTCCTCTTCCTTAGTCAAGATATGCATAGGAAAAGGAGATTTTTATTTTGAAAATTATGATAATATGTTCTTAAGATATGGGACAACATCCCTTTGTTTTAGGGATTCATTTCCTTTTACTTTTATCTTAATCAAGTATGATAGATTTGCCTTTTTAAGTGGCAAATTTCTTGCCCTTGAATCTCCATTATTTGGTTGAACTTATTTGTGTGGGATAAAGATGTTTTGTCATAATGCTATGTATTATTACCCACTTGCTAAAATTATGAGTTTAGGATATTGATATTTTGTCCTAAATTCTTGTATTGTCATACCACTTGCTAAATTTTTGTCTTAATGTCAAATCACCTAATTTTGATTACACCATTATTCCATCATTTTTTTTTCATTTTTCCTCTTGGGTTTGGGCTCATTCTTGCCTATTTTCTTTACTTTGGTTAAAATTCTACCTTTCTTGGAGGGCTTGGTTACATTTTCATAATTTTTGGGCTATCGGTCCAATTTCTATATCCTAGTCCAAATCTATGTTTTATTTCTTCATTGGGCTATCCTATTGGCTTGCTAAAAATTTATGTGAAGAAGAAAAACTCTATATGAAGTGTACATAGGTGAAATCCCAATTTATGGGTGGAGATACTAAACTTAGTAACTTTTACTCTTAAATTAGGAAAAAATTACCCTAATCCAATATTCTTGAAATTTTAAGACCTTTACTTCACAAAAAATTATCTTCCTTACCTAAGAATTTCACCTTTCTTTAGCATGTTTATTTCTAATATTTCCTCTTAGGTTTTCTTTCTTTACCTATTCCATTAATATTAGAACATTTCTATGCATATATGTAAGGTGAAGAATTTCTAAGGAAAATATCTAAAAATTACGGGATGTTACACATCTAATCAATATACAATATGTGATTTAATTTCTCATAATAAAAGGATGAAATTCACACTAAAATGCATAATTAAAAAGGTATTTATTTGTGTTTTGATTCCCCTTAATATCATCCATTCATTGGAGTTCATTTAGGGCCTTCAAAATGAAGAACAAAGCAAATCCAGCCTTAAGCACGGTCGTGCTTCGAGTTTTCTTGCACTCTAGATTTTCATCCAGCCAGACTTTCTCTTAGTAAAAAGACCATATACCTCTGATTAAATTGATTTTAGTGTCTATAGAACTCTAAGACAATTATCTAGAACCTTTATGTTTACTACTTTAACAAATTAGAAACAGAAACAGGAGAAAAATGTGTTCTAAAACAGCATCATGATTCTATGCGTTAAATCTGACCTTTGTACACTCATCAGGGGATATCTCTTTAATTTGAAATCCGATTAGGGTGATTTTAGAGGTATTAGAAATCTAAGAAACAGGGATACAACTCATCTTTTGAACAGATTTTCAAATTCGACATAAAACATAGCCAAAGAATCAACCATTCAGAGCATTGATTTTCACCCTTTTCAAGCCAATTTCAGCAAGCACATGTATGATCTATGCATGCAACTCTCACTTTTTATGGCTAAACATAAATATCCATAATGCATCATTAAAAGAGGATATTTGCAACAATTATAAATCATTCAAAATACATGAAATTCCATGTAAAGAATAATGTTAAACCTACCAAAACTAGAGATTCTAACCCTCATTGGATTTCCTCCTCTTTCTTCCTTTCTCTACCAATCCTTGGACCTTCAGTTTTGTGCCTTTCTCTCTCTCTCTCTCTCTTCTTTTCCTTCCACTCTTTCTCTCCGCCTCTCTTTCTTCTCTTTTTTTCCTTGGCCGCTACCTCCCTCTCCTTTGATATTTTAGTCTACTTCTCCAAGCCAAGACTTTCTCTCCAAGTCAAGGCTTCCTCTCCAAGCCAAGACTTATTCTCCAAGTCAAGGCTTCCTCTTTTTCCTTCTTGTCGTGGTTTTCCTTCTTCTCTCCCTTGGTTGGTCGACTCCCCCTTGAGTCAAGCAAGGATAATATATTTTATTTAATCTTCCTCAATAAGCCATCATCCTCCTATCTCAAGACCCTACTTTATCCAACTATTACAACCTTGCCATCCCTTTCCTAACTAATGCATGCCGAAAGATTAATAATAACAAAATTTCCACTCCATTACATTGTGAATAGATCCTTGACCAAGGTCTTGTTTGGCTTCCTCAATTTCTCTAAACGCTTTAATTCCAATTTATCATTTTTCTAAGGTTTCATCGATGTTCCATTTCATTCTCTTCCATTCCCTTCACCATTGAGAATTATTTTTCATTTATTAAAATCTACTATGTTACAACATTAACATAAATGGATTAATTATCCTTTATTCCAATACACATAGTAAAATTAATAATGTTAAGAATCATTAGAATTTCTTTCACTCATATATCTTAAAGTTAATACATTTCCATCCATACCTATCATAATCCTTTAACTTTAAAATTTATTCCACTTATGAAAGACATTTTTATCATGATTATTGCACATGTATGATTATGTACAAAAGCCGAACAAAACTATTCTTATCTATATATATCTTGGGTAACCCCAATAGATTTATTTCAATTTTCTATTTCATTTATAAATTCCAATATGTTCATATGAATGTATACATATCAATATATACAAGACCCTTTCTAAATTTTTTATTTTTGTAACTACTAGAAACTATAAATCTCTTATTCATACTTATATTCTTTTATCTAAATCGATACTGAACTTGGTTAAATCATTAATGCCAAATTTCTCTACCAATGACTTTCACTAAAATCCAACTTTCATCTCTATCCTATTTATGATCATACACTTGAGCTACAACTTCTCTTCATTTATCAATTTAGATCCTTACTTTATAGTCATTCATCTAGGGCTTAGGTATCCATAAAACCCACATATTTATCTATATGATGCTTCCAAGTACCTTGTTACCATCCTTACTATCAAAATACATTATTTTCATGGGTTTCAATCCTCCAAATCTCAACCTAATTTTTTCAACCCATTAATTCTTACATCCACAAAAAAGGCTTTAACCTACATAAACAAGATTCTCTTTGTACAAATCCTTTACTACCTACATTGTCATATAGCCCCAAAAATTTAGTCTTCACAATCAATCTCACTTAACCTTCATAATGACCAAAATTTACTACTAAGCCACAAGAAGCCTAGTAACTATGTACTCCCACAATCCCATTTGTAAATGAAAATTTTGACATTCTAGGAACATCAATCCAATAGGTTTCTTATCTTTAATTTTACTTAAACTTACAATGGTCAACTTTCACTATGTACATTAGATTTTAACCTATCCCTCTAACAATACAATGCATAACTATATACAAAAACACATTTTGTCACAATTAACTATCTTAGAGTTTCACACTCCACCATCAACATATTTCATCTCCTAGCTAATCAATGTCTCATATGTAACATCCTGTAAGAAATAAAGAAAGGTGAAATTCTTGGGTAAGAAAGATACATTTTTGCAAGCCAATAGGATAGCCTAAGTAAGAAATAAAACATAGACTTGGACTAGGATATAGAAATTAGACCGGTAGCCCAAAAATCATGAAAATGTGACAAGCCCATTATGAAAGGTAGAATTTTAACCAAAGTAAAGAAAATGGGCAAGAATGAGCCCAAACCCAAGAGAAAAAAATAAAAATAAAAATAAAGTGATGGAATAATGGTGTAATCAAGATTATGTGACATGGCATTAAGACAAAAATTTAGCAAGTGGTGTGATATCCTACATTCATAATTTTAGCATGTGGTATGATAATACATGGCATTAGGACAAAACATCTATATCCTACACTCATAATTTTATCAAGTGGGTACAAATACATAGCATTATGACAAAACATCTTTATCCTACACAAATAATTTTAGCTAAGCAAGGAAGATTCAAGGGTTGAAAATTTGCCACCTAAAAAGGCAAACCTATCATACTTGATTAAGACAAAAGAAAAAGAAAATGAATCCCTAAATCAAAGGGACCTTGTCCCTTATCTTAAGAACATATCATCATAATTTTCAAAATACAAATCTCTTTTTCCTATGCATATCTTGACTAAGGAAGAGGAAGACAAGAACATAAGTTGTTTATTTTCCAAAAATTCAACCAAGTGCATCCTAATTGTGATAAGGTAGACCCATGATTATGAAAGGTAAATTATTTGATAGTCTATATAAGCAAAATCCACCCTTATAACATTAGAATTTCGTCCAAGTGAGGGAGAGGAAAAATAGAAGCAAGGTAGAGTGAGGAAAGGAGAGGAAGAAAGGAAGAAAGAAGAAGGAGAAATCTAGAGGACTAAGTGCTCAAGGTAAGTTTAACAATATTTCTTTTTGAAGAAAAGTTTTGAAACTTGTAATATTGATATGGGATTTTGATTTTAGAACTTTAATGATTGATCATGGATGTTGCTATATCATGTTACATATTATATATGTTGAATACTTAGGTTGGTGTAGATAGTTCTGCATGGATATGGCTATGAGTGGCAGAATTTTAAGCTTCTATTTTTAAAATTCAAAGACAAATCGGTAAGGAATTTAAAGAAATGGATATCATAAAAAATGTATATTTATGTCTCATGGTAGATATGGATTGATTAGTATTCAAAGGTCAGAAAATGGTTAATCAGGGAAGAATATGTTAGGATAACTTCTGTGTTTTAATTTCTGAGAATTTTTTGTAGGAAATTAAAATAAATGGTTAACATAAGAATTATAGATATATGTGTCACTGATTTTTATCCACTAGAATCACTTAATTTGGAGTTCATATGTGGTAGATATAATCCGATTAGTATGCAGTGGTCAGAAATTGGTTAATTAGGGAAGAATATTTTAGGATAGTTTCAGTTTTTTAATTTCTGGAAACATTCTGTAGGGAATTAAAATAAATGATTAACATAAATATTATTGCGATATGTGTCACGGATTTTTAGCCACTGGAATAACTTTATTTAGAATTCTTATGAGGGAGATATGGACAGATTAGTAGGTAGAGGTCAGAACCTATCCGAGAAGAAATAACCTTTACTTTGAGGGAGTAATATCAACTTGATTTCTTAATATTTCGCTAAACTGTTCAACATAATAGTGTTAGATAATTGTTTTATCTTGAAATTGACATCAAGATCACCTACATCAGAGTTAAATTGAGGGAGTTATGCTCTGATTATTAAGAGAATGTTAGATGTGATGAAAACCTGCATCAAGAAAATAAAAAAATAAAATTAATATTTAAAAAAGAAGAAGAATCTTATAAATGAAAATAATAAATGACTAGTATATGCCATAGCCATTGCCATTGTATGAACTTCTTACCATCTTAAGTGTGAAATTTTGACATGGAAATATTTTATAAAGTGATATTTGAAATGGTTATGTTCATGGCATGATTACCAATGATTTTTGGTAATAGTTATATTTTGATGAACATATTTGTTAATGAAAGCATATTTTTAGTTATCATTGTGAAAAGAAAAGAAATGAGCACGGTCACATGGCAATCCGTATGGTGCACCTGTAGGGGATGCCCTACCAACGGTTATGAATATGTTAATGAGAAAAGAAAGAGAAAGTGTGCCATGTCAAACGGAGCGAGAAAAGCCTGTACCGGAGAGTAGAAAATACTCACCCTGACCGAGGTAACTTGATATGAGAATAAATTGATAGTCATCATATGATATTCTGAAAATAATTCATCCTGTCATACATGTCATTACTGTACGATTCTCATGTGCATAGATATAATGCATTCATGTGACCAAAGATATTTACTGTAGTTTATACAGCTGAACATGACGTGATGATCTATATTGATGATGATTTATTGTTGAACTTACTAGGATTTAATTTTCACTATATTTCCATGTCATGTTCAGAAAATTAGTTATGCAGATTTTTCTATGGCTCTGGCTTTTAGTGTACATTGAACCGAGTTACTTTATATTGGACAGATCCCAGAATCAAATAATATGTTTGTGGTCGAGTTGGTTTAGATCCCGGTGAAGATGCATCCACCCGCACCTATATCTCCAGAAATGGTCAACCATAATAAATAAGATGTTGTTATTTATGTGTTTGATTTTATTGTATGTATGTTTTGATTAATGACGTGTATGTGAACTCTATATTGTATAATAAATAATAATAATAATAAAAAGGTTGTTACATTGTAACTCCCAATTTAGCTCATATTTTGCAAACAAAGCTTACATATCCCACTACCTAAATTAATTCCATCACTTCCAAAATAATATATGTTCACTGAGGAAAATCCATGTAAAAGTCACACACACATTTATATACCTAGAATTCATCACACCAATTAACAATGTATAACTCCATAAATTTGATTAGAATCAAAGAAATATAATTTTAGAAATCATGAACTATTTCAACTTGCCATAGTTTGTATTATTTACTCACCAGAACATGATATTCCAAGTTATACAGCTCCAAAACACCCATTTTTTATTGGATTTAAGCAAAAATAACCTTAAAATTAAGTTTGGAGGGTCTAAAACCCTTGAAAAAGAACTTGGAATTGCATAATTTGGCATATGGTAGATTAATGAACACTGGTCAACAAAAATAGGGTTTGTCATATGCGCTGCACATGTTAGGAAGGACTCTATAAGTGGGCTTCACGTGCAGTGGTAGTGAATGTGATCTGATCATAAATTTTTAGCTTATAAGGTTTTTTCACCTCTTAAATCCATCTGTAGGGTTAATTTTTTTTTTGAACACTATAAATGTGAGTTTTAGAACTCACTTTATAGGGTTTTCTCCTCCAATTTTTGTCTTATTCCTCGCAAATTTAGGAGAAACTAATTAGCCAAATTTATAGTCCTCATCATTCTAAATCCATTGGTGTTAGAGGTGTTGCAATTAAAGGTCGAGAAGTGGTAGAAATTTTAGAGAGAGAAAAAGGGTTTGGAACCCTCTAGGACCACCCCTACGATTTTTGTTGCCAATTGTCTCAAAAACGGATGCCTTATGATTTTTCTAGATGTTTACTTAGTTGTTTTATAATTTTACCCCTTAAATTTTCTAAAATTCCACTTTTACTCCTAAAACCTTTAGAAAGTGACCATTTTACCCCTAACCCTAAACCATCATACTTCACCCCATAATTTCCATAAAAATCATATAACATATAAAATAAAATTCACTGAATTTAATAAATAAATAAAACTCTTTTGAATTAAATCAAATTCCTCTTAAAAATCTAAATAATTCCAACTTAGGGTTATATATATAATAACCCTAATTATGCTCCTTTTACATACATTTCCATAACACAATATAGAATAAATTTCAAATACATATTAAAGTAAAAAATATACTTATTCAAGACAAAACATACTTATCAAGTTAAAACAAAATCATTTAAAAGTAAGTATAACAATTTACAATTAAACATGTTATTATTATTATACAATATAGATTAGGAAATGCAGAGAATGATATCCAGACACATTCATACTCACTTTTACTCATTTTTATGCTTAGAAACACCATTATATTAGGTTTAGAGAGGATTTGTGTTTACTTCCATGTTCTTAGGTTATATTTGAGATTGATTCAGCATTGTATCTCTATCACATTCTACAACCAGGTTTTATCTTTCTATTCTACACTTACTTCTTCTTCTACTACTTTCTCTTGGTTTGTATTGAACACCTATGGTTTATTTAATGAATATGCTTTTGATTTCTATTTTAATTATGCTTGACTAGATTTGATCTAGGGTTTTGGTAAACCCACTTATGATGTGATGATACACTGTGCTAATTGAATTATTGGAACCCTAATTGTATTATCCATGGTTAATTAGGATTAACTATTATGCATTGATTATATGAGTTGATGAATGTCTGGCCAATATTTATCACGTCTCAGGATATTAATTGATGAACTGAAATGTGAAAGTTAATACCATAACCTAATAGTTAATTAAGGATATCTTAATCACGAAAGTAGTTTAAGGCTCTCTAGAAATAAATCAATTAGTGGGCACGAGAAAACCAATTAATTGCATTCCATGGTTGGCATAGAACTTAATAGACCTGGGTTGAACTAAGAACCACGAAAGTAGACAATTGGATTAACCTTGGTATGATTAATAATGCTTGAAAGAGGTTACTAGTTAATTAAGGCTAAACCATCCCCAATTATCTAGATAATTACAATTAAAGGTACATATTGGATGTTGAATATCATAATTGTGGTAAACCATAACCCTAGGCTTTTATTAATTGGATTACTTATTTACTTAATTGTGATAAACTCTAATTGAATTACATTGATTTAAATAACATATTTCGTAAAGTCTAGTAATTGATAATTGTTCTTTGTGGAATACTATCCATATTTGTCGGACTAACTACAGTTACGCCATGCACTTGCGGTTATTTATAAAACACACACAACAAGTTTTTGACGTTGTTGCTGGGGAACAATAGCTAATATTAGATACTTCGCAAAATAACTAGACTAGATCCTTTTTATTTTTATTTTTTTCCATATTTTATCTTGCTAATTTTTGCGTCTTTTCTTCTTTTGTAAGTGTGTAGCTATTTTATGCGAAGAGAACGTGAGTTCTTCACTAAATTTGATCCTAAAATTAAAATCACACTACGAAGGAGAAGAAGAAGATAGTAGCAAGAACATTCTACACCTACCATGGCTGAGAGAGATAATCGATCTCTTAAAGATTTCACTACCTCAGATACACATGGCCTGAACACAAGCATTGTTAGACCAGTTGTTGAGGCCAACAACTTTGAGCTGAAACCTTCTCTTTTATAGATAGTTCAAGAAAATCAATTTAGAGGGTTACCTACTGTAGACCTCAATCTCCATCTTTCAGTGTTTCTAGAGTATTGTGACACATTGAAGCTTAATAGAGTATCCTTTGATGCCATCAAACTAAGATTATTTCCATTCTCTCTGTGGGACAAGGCTTGTGCATGGTTCCACTCCCTTCCATTAGGGTCAATAACTACATGGCAGCAACTTTCTCAAGTTTTCTTGGGCAAATACTTCCCACTAAGTAAGACAACTTATCTTAGGAATCAATCACTACCTTTGCTCAGAAAGATGGTGAGTCTTCATATGAATCTTGGGAGAGATTTAAAGAGCTCCTCAGGATATGTCCACATTATGGGTTGGAGAAGTGGTTCATAGTCCATACATTCTACAATGGACTAATCTACAACACCCGAATGTTTGTATATGCTGCTACAGGGAGGGCCATTATGAATAAAACAATTGATGAGGCATATGAGCTGATTAAAGATATGGCTCAGAATCACTACTCCTAGTCTTGTGAGAGGCAACCATCTAGAAAACCATCATGTATGTATGAAGTTGATGCATTTAATCATCTAACTTCTAAAGTTGATGCCTTGTTTCAAAAATTAGATAAGTTAAACATCAATGCTATTGGTTCCTCTTCTCCATCTTCTACGTGTGAGAATTATGGAGGTGTTGGTCATGTGGCCAACAAATGCCATCTTGGAAACTCTATACCTCAAGATTGTGAGCAGGTAAGTTTTGTGAACAATAACCAAAGAAACAATCCCTACAGCAACACCTACAATCCAAGCTGGAGAAATCACCCTAATTTCTCAAAGAAGCCAAATACAAATCAGCCTCACAATAATTTTAGGCAACCTCCTGAATTTTAGAATAAGAGGCATTTCAATTCACCTCCTTAGCCAAAGTCAAATCTGGAGGCTCTGATGGAAAACTTCATCACCACACAGACGAAGCAAAATGATGAATTCAGAGCCTATAATCATTCAATGAATGAAGCTATAAAGGACCTAGACTCTAAGGTTGACTTGCTTGCTACCCATAGTAAGATGTTGGAAACTCAAATAGCACAACAAGCAAGCTTATCTAACAAGAACTTTGGTAGACTTCTAGGTCAGATTGAGAACCCTAGGGAGCACTGTAATACCATTTCCCTGAGAAGTGGTAAATAGTTAGCTGAATTTGAGAGAAGAGGGGAGGAAAAAGAAGATGAACCTCAGGCTGAATATGAAAAGAGAAGAGAAGAGGAACAAAAAGAAGAAAAAAAGAAGGAAGAAGAGCCTAAATATATGTCTCCTGCACCTTACAAGCCATCAGTCCCTTTTCCTCAAAGATTGGTCAAGGCTAAATTAGAGAAGTAGTTTGGGAGGTTTCTGGATGTTTTGAAAAAGTTAAATATCAATATCCCATTCCAAGAAGCCATCTCCCAAATTCCTTTTTATGCAATGTTCCTACAAGAGATCCTCTCAAATAAGAGAAAAATTAAAGAACATGTTGCTGGGGCATTAATAGAGGGATAAAGTGCATTAATCCAAAATACGATACCACAAAAGTTAAGGATCCCGAAAGCTTCTCAATTCCTTACTCTATTGGTGATATGAAAATTGATAAAGCCTTATGTGATCTTGGAGTAAGTGTGAGTCTCATGCCTCTTTTAGTTTGTAAAAAGCTTCAGATGGGTGACTTGTGTAACAAATTATTATTATTATTATTATTATTGTACAATATAGAGTTTACATACATGTCATTAATCAAAACATACATACAACATATCAAACACATAAAAATCTACATCTTATTTATTTTGGTTAACCAATTCTGGAGATACAGGTGTGGGTGGTTGCACCTTCACTGGGATGTAAGCCAACTCAACCACAAACATTTTATTTGCTTCCGGGATCTGCCCAACATAAAGTACTCGATCCAACGTGCACTAAAAGCCAGGGCCATAGAAAAAATTTGCATAACTAATTTTTTGAACATGATTGGGAAATATAGTGAAAATTAAATACCAGTAAGTTCAACAACAAATCATCATCATCAATATAGTTCATCACGTTATGTTCAGCTGTATAAACTACAACAAATATCTTTGGTCACATGAATGCACTATATCTATGCACATGAGAATCGTACAATAATGACATGTATGATAGCATTAACTATTTTCAGAATATCATATGATGACTATCAATTTATTCTCATATCAAGCAACCCCGGTCAGGGTGAGTATTTTCAACTCTCCGGTACGAGCTTTTCTCGCTCTATCCGACATGGCCCACTTTCTCTTTCTTTTCTCATTAACATGATCATAACCGTTGGTAGGGCGTCCCCTACTGGTGCACCACACGATTTGCCATGTGACCGTGCTCATTTCTTTTCTTTTCACAATGATAGCCAAAAATATGCTTTCAATAACAAGTATGTTCATCAAAATATAACTATTACCAAAAATCATTGGTAATCATGCCATGAACATAACCATTTCAAATGTCACTTTATAAAATATTTCCATATCAAAATTTCACACTTAAGATGGTTAGAAGTTCATACAATGGCAATGGCTATGGCATATACTAGTCATTTATTATTTTCATTTATAAGATTCTTCTAATTTTTTAAATATTAATTTTATTTCTTTATTTTCTTGATGCAAGTTTTCATCCTATCTAACCTTCTCTTACTAATCAGAGCATAACTCCCTCAATTTAACTCCGATGTAGGTGATCTTGGTGTCAATTTCAAGATAGAACAATTATTTAAAACTATTATGTTGAATAGTTTAGTGAAATATTAAGAAATCAAGGTGATATGACTCCCTTAAAGTATAGGTTATTTCTTCTCGGATAGGTTCTGACCTTTACCTACGAATCTGTCCATATCTCCCTCATACGAATTCCAAATTAAGTTATTCCAGTGGTTCAAAATTCGTGACACATATGGTCATAATTTTTATGTTAGTAATTTATTTTAATTCAATACAGAATGTTCCTAGAAATAAAAAAATAGAAGCTATCCTAAAATATTCTTTCCTGATTAACCAATTTCTGACCATTGCATACTAATCAGACCATATATACCACATATGGACTCCAAATTAAGTGATTCCACTGGATACAAATCTGTGACACATATATCAATAAGTATTATGTTAACCATTTATTTTAATTCCCTAGAAAAAATTCCCAGGAATTAAAACACACAAGCTATCCTAACATATTCTTCCCTGATTAACCATTTTATGACCACTGCTTACTAATTAGACCATATCTACCACAAATGAACTCCAAATTGAGTGATTCCAGTGGCTAAAACTCCGAGACACATATATCTATAATTATTATGTTAACCATTTATTTTAATTCCCTACAAATAATTTCCATAAATTAAAACAGAGAAGTTATCCTAACATATTCTTCACTGATTAACCAATTTCTAACCTTCGACAACTAAGCGAACCATATCTACCTCATACTGACTCCAAATTGAGTGATTTAAATGGCGAACAATCCGTGAGACATAAATCTACATTTTGTATGTTATCCATTTCTTTAAATTCCTTACCAATTCTTCTCATAAGTTTAAAAATAGAAGCTCAAAATTCTGCCACCCATAGTCATATCCATGCAGAACTATCTACACCAACCTAAGTATTCAACATACATAATATGTAACATAATATAGCAACATCCATGACCAATCATTAAAGTTCTAAAATCACAATCCCATAGCAATATTACAAGTTTCAAAACTTTTTTTCAAAAAGAAATATTGTTAAACTTACCTAGAGCACTTAGTCCTCTAGATTTCTCCTTCCTCTTTCTTCCTTTCTTCCTTTCCTTTCCTCACTCTACCTTGATTCTATTTTTTCCTCTCCCTCACTTGGACGAAAATTCTAATGTTGTAAGGGTGAGTTTTTCTGAAATAGACCATGAAATAATTTACCTTTCATGATCATGTGTCTACTTTATCACAATTAGGATACATTTGGTGGAATTTTTGTCTTCCTCTTCCTTAGTCAAGATATGCATAGCAAAAGGAGATTTTTATTTTGAAAATTATGATAATATGTTAGTAAGATAAGGGGCAAGGTCCCTTTGATTTAGGGATTCATTTGCTTTTTCTTTTGTCTTAATCAAGTATGATAGGTTTGCCTTTTTAGGTGGCAAATTTCTAGCTCTTGAATCTCCATTATTTGGCTGAAATTGTTTGTGTGGAATTGGAATGTTTTGTCCTAATGCCATGTATTATCATACCACTTGCTAAAATTATGAGTGTAGGATATAGATGTTTTGTCCTAAAACCTTGTATTATCATACCACTTCCTAATATTATGAATGTAGGATATCACACCACTTGCTAAAGTTTTGTCTTAATGCCATGTCACCTAATCTTGATTACACCATTATTTCATCACTTTACTTTTATTTTTATTTTTATTTTTCCTCTTGGGTTTGTGCTCATTCTTGCCCATTTTCCTTACTTTGGTTAAAATTCTACCTTCCATAATGGGCTTGGTCACATTTTCATGATTTTTGGGCTACCGGTTCAATTTTTATATCCTAGTCGAAGTCTATGTTTTATTTTTTCATTGGGCTATCCTATTGGCTTGCAAAAATTTATGTGAAGTAGAAAAACTCTATATGAAGTGTCCATATATGAAAGCCCAATTTATGGGTGGAGATACTAAAGTTAGCAACTTTTGCTCCTAAATTAAGAAAATTACCCTAATCCGATCTTCTTGAAATTTTAAGACATTTACTTACTTCACAAAAATTTATCTTCCTTACCGAAGAATTTCACCTTTCTTTAACATGTTTATTTCTAATATTTCCTCTTAGGTTTTCTTTCTTTACCTATTCCATTAATATTAGAACATTTCTATACATACACATAAGGTGAAGAATTTCTAAGGATTATATTTCCTTATATATCTAAAACTTGTCTAATAAATTGTATTTCCTTAATTAAATATTTATGTACCTTTATCAATAAAAGAAATGAAATTATGGATGTTACTTTGAATACTTTTGTACTTTCATTAATACATGAAACGAAATTAGGGATGTTACATTCTCTCCCCTAAAAGAAATTTTGTCCTCAAAATTTCAAAAATTGCCTAATAAGGACAATTTCGGATGTTTCTCCCTCATGACTTCTTCTAGCTCCCAAGTTACTTCTTCCGGAGTCAAACCTTCCCATGACACCTTAACTAGGGGAATAATTTTGTTCCGTAATTGCTTGACGTCAGTGTCCAATATAGATGCTGGTACTAGCTGGTATGTCATGTTCTCCTTTATTTGGATTGGTTCATCTTGTATCACATGTGATGAGTCCGGAAGATACTTCCGGAGCTGTGATACATAGAAAACATTATGAAGGTTGGACAAATTAGGTGGGAGAGCAACTTGATATGCTGATGTCCTTACTTTCTTCAAAATTTGGTAGGGTCCCAAAATTTGCGGACTTAACTTTCTAGTTTTGAGAGACCTACCAACTCCAATAGTCGGGGAAAGTTTTAGAAATACATGGTCTCCTTCCCCAAACTCTAGAGGTCTATGACTCTTATCATAGTAACTTTTTTGCCGACTTTGAGTTGTAACTATTTTGTCTCGTATTATCCTGATTTGTTCAGTGGTCTGTTGAACTAAATTAGGACCTAGTAAGTTGTTTTCTCCTACCTCAAACCAACATAATGGAGATCGGCACTTCCTACCATATAAAGCTTCGTAGGGGGCCATCTTAATATTGGAGTGATAATTATTATTATTATAAGAAAACTCTACTAAAGGTTGGTACTTATCCCATCCTTTAACTTGCTCTATTACACAGGCCCTTAACATATCTGTTAGAGTTTGAATAGTCTGTTCTGTCTGCTTGTCAGTCTGAGGATGATAAACAGTACTGAACTGGAACTGGGTTCCAAAAGCTTCTTGCAATACCTTCCAAAACCTCGACGTCAACTTAGGGTCTTTATCAGAAACAATATTTAAGGGAATTCCATGAAGTCTAACTATTTTTTGAACGTACAATTGGGCCAATTTGTCCAATGAGTAGTTAATCTTTATGGGTAGAAAGTGAGCAGATTTAGTTAATCTGTCAATAATTACCCAGATAGAGTCATGTCCCACTGAAATCTTAGGTAATCCCACAACAAAGTCCATTGAGATACTGTCCCATTTCCATTTAGGGATCTTAAGAGGTTGTAAAAATCCCGTTGGCTTTTAATGCTCCACCTTCACCTTTTGACAAATGAGATATTTCACCATAAACTCGACAATGTCCTTTTTCATCCCTGGCCACCAATACATCCTCTTTAAATCCTCGTACATTTTAGTGCATCCAGGATGGACTGTGTATTTACTCTGATGCGCTTCCTGCAGGATCTTAGTCCTCAACTCTCGTTCTTGAGGGATACAAATCCTTCCCTGATACATGATTGCTCCATCTTCCATGATAGAAAAATTACCTTGGTCTTTATGATCCTGTTAGTATTGGTCGTGAGCTTGAGCCTCTTTGATCTGGGCTCTAAGGTCACACCCTATACTTAAACCATTAATGACTAGCTTTTTTGGAGTAAGGGTAGTGGCTAGCTTCAAATTTCGAAACTCCTCTAGCATCTGCATCTCATATAGCATCATCTGACCTATGTGCATAGATTTTCAACTCAAGGCATCTGATACAACATTTGCCTTTCCTGGATGATACTTTATCTCAAACTTGTAGTCATTGAGGAATTCAACCCATCTTTGTTGCCTCATATTTAACTTTTTCTGATCAAAGAGGTATTTAAGACTCTTATGATCACAATATACTTCAAAGGTTGCCCAGTACAAATAGTTTCGCCAAATCTTTAAGGCAAACACCACTGTTGCCAATTCAAGATCATGGGTTGGATAGTTTCCTTCGTGGGGTCTCAGTTGCCTAGAGGCGTAAGCAACTACTCTCTTTGTAACAACTTTTTATTTATTTATTTATTATTATACAATATAAATTTCACATACACATCATTAATCAAAATGTACGTACAACATTTCAAACACATAAATATCTAAATCTTATTTATTCTGGTTGACCAATTCCAGAGATTCGGGTGCAAGTGGTTGCACCTTCACCGGGATCTGTGCCAACTCGCCCATAAAAATTTTATTTAGGATCCGTCCATCTTAGATTAACTCGATCCAATGTGCACTAAAAGCCAGAGCTATAAAAAATCTACATAACTAATTTTCTGAACATGACATAGAAATATAGTGAGAATTAAATCCCAGTAAGTTCAACAATAAATCATTATCAATATAGTCATCACGTCATGTTTAGCTGTATAAATTACAGTAAATAACTTTGGTCACATGAATGCACTATATCTATGCACATGAGAATCGTACAGTAATAACATGTATAACATGATTGATTATTTTCAGAATATCATATGATGACTATCAATTTATTCTCATATCAAGCTACCCCGGTCAGGGTGAGTATTTTTCTACTCTCCGGTATGGGCTTATCTCGCTCCGTCCGACATGGCACACTTTCTCTTTCTTTTCTCATTGACATATTCATAACCGTTGGTAGGGCGTCCCCTACTGGTGCACCACACGGATCGCCATGTGACCGTGCTTATTTCTTTTCTTTTTACATTAATAGTCAAAAATATGATTTGCAATAACAAGTATGTTCAATATACTCACATACCATAATGTTTCATCAAAATATTTCCATGTCAAAATTACACAATTAGAATGGTAAGAAGTTCATGCATTGGTAATGGCTATAGCATATACTAGTCATTTATTATTTTCATTTATAAAATTCTTCTTCTTTTTTTTAAATATTAATTTTATTCCTTTATTTTCTTGATGTAAGTTTTCATCCTATCTGACCTTCTCTTAGTCATCAGAGGATAACTCCCTCAATTTAACTCTGATTTAGGTGATCTTGATGTCAATTTAAAGATACAATAATTATCTAAAACTATTAAGTTGGATAGTTGAACGAAATATTAAGAGATCATGGTGATATTACTCCCTCAATGTATAGGTTATTTCTTCTCGGGTAGGTTCTGACCTCTACCTACTAATCTCTCCATATCTCCCTCATAAGAATTCCAAATTAAGTGATTCCAGTGGCTAAAAATCTATGACCAATATATCTATAATTCATATGTTAGCCATTTATTTTACTTCCTAATAGAATGTTCCCAGAAATTAAAACACCGAAGCTATCCTAACATATTCTTCCCTGATTAACCATTTTCTAACCTTTGTTTACTAATCAGACCATATCTACCTCATATGAACGCTAAATTGAATGCTTCCAGTGGTTAAAAATCCATGACACAAATATCTATAATTTATATGTTAAACATTTATTTTAATTCCTTATAGAATATTCTCAGACATTAAAACACCAAAGTTATCCTAACATATTCTTCCCTCATTAACCATTTTCTGACCTTTGTTTACTAATTGGAACATATATACCTCATATGAACTCTAAATTGAATGATTCTAGTGGCTAAAAATCTGTGAGACATAAATCTAGATTTGTTATGTTAACCATTTGTTTAGATTCCCTATAAAATGTTCCTAGAAATTAAAACACAGAAGCTTAAAATTTTGCCACCCATAGCCATACCAATGCAGAACTATCTACACCAACCTAAGTATTCCAACATACATAATATGTCACATGATATAGCAACATCCATGACCAATCATCAAAGTTCTAAGATCAAAATCCCATGTAACTTGTTATTGCAAATCATGTTTTTGGCTATTAATGTAAAAAGAAAAGAAATAAGCACGGTCACATGGCGATCTGTGTGGTGCACCAGTAGGTGACGCCCTACCAACGGTTATGAATATGTCAATGAGAAAAGAAAGAGAAAGTGTGCCATGTCGGACGGAGCGAGATAAGCCCGTACTGGAGAGTAGAAAAATACTCACCCTGACCGGGGTAGCTTGATATGAGAATAAATTGATAGTCATCATATGATATTTTGAAAATAATCAATCCTATCATACATGTGATTACTGTACGATTCTCATGTGCATAGATATAGTGCATTCATGTGACCAAAGTTATTTACTGTACTTTATACAGCTGAACATGACGTGATGACTATATTGATAATGATTTATTGTTGAACTTACTGAGAGTTAATTCTCACTATATTTCCATGTCATGTTCAAAAAATTAGTTATGCAGATTTTTCTACAGCTCTGGCTTTTAGTGCACGTTGGATCGAGTTATTCTATGATGGGCGAATCCTAAATAAAATGTTTATGGGTGAGTTGGCACAGATCCCGATGATGGTGCAACCACTCGCACCCGAATCTCCGGAATTGGTCAACCAGAATAAATAAGATATAGATATTTATGTGTTTGAAATGTTGTACGTACGTTTTGATTAATGATGTGTATGTGAACTTTATATTGTATAATAATAAATAAATAAATAAAAAGTTTTTACATAATTGGTATCAGAGCAGGTCGATCCTAGATGGCCAGTGGGTGGATGGTCATCTGAATCGATCTTATAGTGTCTTAAGTATGTTTGTGGTTGTGCTGTGTGTAACAACTCCATTTAAGTATCAATTTTTTTTTAAAATACCATGAAGTTATTACCTCGTTACAACTTAACTCAATATAACATTTATTTAATTTATACAATACAGAGTTCACATACATGTCATTATTCAAAACATACGTACAACATATCAAACACATAAAAATCTACATCTTATTTATTCTGGTTGACCAATTCCGGAGATACAGGTGTGGGTGATTGCACCTTCACCGGGATCTAAACCAACTCGACCACAAAGATTTTATTTGCTTCTGGGATCTGCCCAACATAAAGTACTCGATCCAACGTGAACTAAAAGGAAAAGCTATAGAAAAATCTGCATAACTAATTTTCTGAACATGATATGGAAATATGAGAATTAAATCCCAGTAAGTTCAACAATAAATCATCATCAATATAGCTCATCACATCAAGTTCAGCTGTATAAACTACAGAAAATATTTTTGGTCACATGAATGCATTATATCTATGCATATAAGAATCATACAGTAATAATATGTATGACAGGAGTAACTATTTTTAGAATATTATATGATGGCCAACAACTTATTCTCATTTCTAGCTACCCCGGTCAGGGTGAGTATCCTCTACTCTCTGGTACGGGCTTTTCTCGCTCCGTCCGACATGGCACACTATCTCTTTCTTTTCTCATAATCATAATCATAACCGTTGGTAGGACGTCCCCTACTAGTGCACCACAGAGATTGCCATGTGACCGTGCTCATTACTTTTCTTTTCACAATGATAGCCAAAAATATGCTTTCAATAACAAGTATGTTCATCAAAATATAATTATTACCAAAAGTAATTGGTAATCATGCCACGAACATAACCATTTCAAATATCACTTTATAAAATATTTCCATGTCAAAATTTCACACTTAAGATGGTAAGAAGTTCATACAATGGCAATGGCTATGGCTATACTAGTCATTTATTAAGATTCATCTTCTTTTTTAAATACTAATTTTATTTCTTTATTTTCTTGATGCAGGTTTTCATCCTATCTAACCTTCTCTTACTAATCAGAGCATAACTCCCTCAATTTAACTCCGATGTAGGCGATCTTGGTGTCAATTTCAAGATAAAACAATTATCTAAAACTATTATGTTGAACATTGTAGCTAAATATTAAGAAATCAAGGTGATATTACTCCCTAAATGTATAGGTTATTTCTTCTCGGATAGGTTCTGACCTCTACCTACTAATCAGACCATATCTACCTCATATGGACTCCAACTTGAGTGATTACAGTGGCTAAAAATCCGTGACACATATATCTATAATTCACATGTTAACCATTTATTTTAATACCATACAAATAATTCCCAAAAATTAAAATATAGAAACTATCCTAACATATTCTTCTCTGATGAACCATTTTCTGATCTTTGCCTACTAATAAGCTGATATCTTCCTCATATGGACTCGAAATTGAATGATTCCAGTGGCTAAAACTCCATGACACACATAGATATAATTATTATGCTAACCATTTATTTTAATTCTATACAGATAATTCCCAAAAATTAAAATACAGAAGCTATCCTAACATATTCTTCCCTGATGAACCATTTTCTGATCTTTGCCAACTAATAAGCTGATATCTTCCTCATATGGACTCGAAATTGAATGATTCCAGTGGCTAAAACTCCATGACACACATAGATATAATTATTTTGTTAACCATTTATTTTAATTCTATACAGATAATTCCCAAAAATTAAAATACAGAAGCTATCCTAACATAATCTTCCCCGATGAACCATTTTCTAACCTTTGACTACTAATAAGCTCATATCTTCCTCATATGGACTCCAACTTGAATGATTCCAGTGGCTTAAAATCCATGACACACATAGTTATAATTTTTATGTTAACAATTTATTTTAATTCCTTACAGATAATTCCCAGAAATTAAAAGACAGAAGATGTCCTAACATATTCTTCCCTGATGAACCATTTTTTGACCTTTACTTACTAATCAGAACATATCCTCCTCATATGAACTCTAAATTGAATGATTCCAGTGGCTAAAAATCCATGACACATATATTTATAATTCATATTTTAACCATTTATTTTAAGTCCTTATAGATTATTCCCAGAAATTAAAACACCGATGCATAAAATTCTGCCACCCATAGCCATACCCATGCAGAACTATCTACACCAACCTAAGTATTCAAACATACATAACATACATAGGAAAAGGAGATTTGTATTTTGAAAATTATGATGATATGTTGTTAAGATAAGGGACAAGGTCCCTTTGATTTAGGGATTCTTTTCCATTTTCTTTTGTCTTAAACAAGTATGATAGGTTTGCCTTTTTAGGTGGCAAATTTCTAGCCCTTGAATCTCCATTATTTGGTTGATATTATTTATGTGGGATAGGAATGTTTTGTCCTAATGCCATGTATTATCATACCACTTGCTAGAATTATGAGTGTAGGATATAGATGTTTTTGTCCTAAAGCCTTGTATTATCATGCCACTTGCCAAAATGATGAATGTAGAATCACACCACTTGCTAAATTTTTGTCTTCATGCCATGTAACCTAATCTTTATTATTACATTATTATATCATCACCTAATTTGTTTCATTTTATTTTTCCTCTTGGATTTGGGCTTATTCCTACCCATTTTCTTTGCTTTGGATAAAATTCTACCTTTCTTGGAGGGCTTGGTCACATTTTCATAATTTTTGGGCTATTGGTCCAATTACTATATCCTAGTCCAAGTCTATGTTTTATTTCTTGCTTAGGTTATCCAATGGCTTGCTAGAAACTTATGTGAAGTGGAAAAAACTCTATATGAAGTGTCCATAGGTAAAATCCCAATGTATGGGTAAATATTTTAAACTTAGTAACTCTAGTTCTTGAATTAGGAAAAATTACCGTAATTCAATGTTCTTGAAATTTTAAGACCTTTACTTGTTTCTAAAAATTTATCTTCCTTATCCAAGAATTTTGCATCTCTTTAGTATGTTATTTCTTATTTCTTTCCTATTAGGTTTTTCCCTCTTTATTTGTTCTCTTAATGTTAGAAACATTTTCTATGCATATACATAAGGTGAAGAATTTCTAAGGATTATATTTCCTTAGATATCTAAAATATTGTCTAATAAATTTTATTTCCTTAATTAAATTTTTATGTACTTTTATCAATAAAAGAAACGAAATTAGGGATGTTACATTTCTCTCCCCCTAAAAGAAATTTTGTCCTCAAAATTTCAGAAATTACCTTATAAGAACAATTGCAGATATTTCTTCCTCATGACCTCTTCCAGCTCCCAAGTTGCTTCTTCCGAAGTCAAACCTTCCCGTAACACCTTAACTAGGGGAATGGTTTTTTTTCTTAGTTGCTTCACGTCAGTGTCCAATATGGATGTAGGTACTAGCTGGTATGTCATGTTCTCCTTTATTTGGATTGGTTCATCCTGTATTACATGTGATGAATCTGGAAGATACTTCCGCAGCTGTGATACGTGGAAAACATTATGCAGGTTGGACAAATTAGTTGGGAGAGCAACTTGATATGCTGATGTCCCTACTTTCTTCCGAATTTGGTAGGGTCCCAAAAATTGCGGACTTATCTTTCTTGTTTTGAGAGACCTACCAACTCCAGTAGTTGGGAAAAGTTTCAGAAATACATAGTCTCCTTCCTCAAATTCTAGAGGTCTATGTCTCTTATCATAGTAACTCTTTTGCCGACTCTGAGCTATAAGTATTTTGTTTCGTATCATCCTGATTTGTTCAGTGGTTTGTTGAACTAGATCAGGACCTAACAAGTTCTTTTCTCCTATCTCGAATCAACATAGTGGAGATCGGCACTTTCTACCATATAAAGCTTCATAGGGGGCCATCTTAATACTAGAGTGATAACTATTATTATAAGCAAACTCTACTAAAGGTAGGTACTTATCCCATCCTTTAACTTGCTCTATCACACAGGCCCTCAACATATCTTCTAGGGTTTGAATGGTTCGTTCTGTCTGCCCGTCAGTCTGAGGATGGTAGGTAGTACTGAACCGCAACTGAGTACCAAAAGCTTCCTGCAATGCCTTCCAAAACCTCGACGTGAACCTCAGATCTCTATCAGAAACAATATTTAAGGGAATCCCATGGAGTCTAACTATTTCCTAGATGTACAATTGGGCCAATTTATCCAGTGAAAAGTTATTTTTTATGGGCAAAAAGTGAGCAGATTTGGTTAATCTGTCAACTATTACCCAGATAAAGTCATGTCCCACTGAAGTCTTAGGTAAACCTACAACAAAGTCCATCGAGATACTATCCCATTTCCATTTAGGGATCTCAAGAGGTTGTAGAAATCCTGCTGGCTTTTGATGCTCCACCTTCACCTTTTGACAAATGAGACATTTCGCCATAAACTCGGCAATGTCCTTTTTCATCCCTGGCCACCAATACATCCTTTTTAAATCCTGGTACATTTTAGTGCATCCAGGATGGACTGTGTATTTACTCTCATACGCTTCCTGCTGGATCTTAGTCCTCAACTCTCGTTCTTAAGGGACACAAATCCTTTCCTGATACATGATTGCTCCATCTTCCATGACAAAAAAGTTACCTTGGTCTTTATGATCCTGTAAGTATTGGTCGTGAGCTTGAGCCTCTTTGATCAGGGCTCTAAGGTCACACCCTATACTTAAACCATTAATGGTTAGCTTCTTTGAGGAAAAATTAGTGTCCAGCTTCAAATTCCGAAACTCCTCTAGCATTTGCATCTCATACAATATCATCTGGCCCATGTGTAGAGATTTTCGACTTAAGGCATCAGCTACAACATTCGCCTTTCCTGGATAATACTTTATCTCAAACTTGTAGTCATTGAGAAATTCCACCCATCTTCGTTGCCTCATATTTAACTCCTTTTGATCAAAGAGATATTTAAGACTCTTGTGATCGCAATATACTTCAAAGGTTGCTCCGTATAAGTAATGTTGCCAAATCTTTAAAGCAAACACCACCGCCGCCATTTCAAGATCATGGGTTGGATAGTTTCCTTCGTGGGGTCTTAGTTGTCTAGCGATGTAAGCAACTACTCTCTTGTCTTGCATTAGCACACACCCTAGCCCTGTCTTTGAAGCATCACTATAGACTTCAAAATGTCTTGTGGGGTCTGGAATAACTAAAACTGGAGGAGTGGTCATTCTTGTCTTAAGCTCCTTAAAACTAGCTTCACATTGATCAGTCCATTTGAAAGGACTTCCCTTCCTGGTCAATTTAGTCAATGGCAAGGCTATATGAGAAAAGTTTTGTATAAACCTCCTGTAGTATCCTGCCAAACCTAGGAAACTTCTGACTTTCGTAACCGTCTTTGGTCTCTCCCACTGAATCACTGCTTCCGTCTTGCTAGGATCTATGGCTACCCCACTATTAGAGATGACATGCCCGAGAAACTTCACCTCTGACAGCCAAAATTCACACTTCTCCAATTTGGCATATACCTTTTTCTCTTTCAGTACTTGCAGCACGATTCAGAGATGTTGTTCATGTTCTTTCTCACTCTTAGAGTATATCAAGATGTCATCAATGAACACTGCAACAAATTGATCTAGGTAGGGTCAAAAAATGTGATTCATGTAATCCATGAAAATTGCAGGTGCATTCGTCAACCCGAAGGGCATTACGACAAACTCACAGTGCCCATACCTAGTCCTAAAGGCAGTTTTTGGTACATCCTTTTCCTTAATCCTAATTTGATGATATCCTAACCTCAAGTCAAATTTAGGAAAAATAGAGGCACCCTTCAATTGATCCAATAAGTCATTTATCCTAGGGAGAGGGTACTTGTTTTTGATAGTCACCTTATTCAGCTGTCTGTAATCTATGCATAGTCTCAAGCTCCCGTCTTTCTTCTTAACAAACAATACAGGAGCTCCCCAATGTGATACACTCGGTATAATGAATTGCTTGTCTAATAGTTCCTCCAACTACTTCTTTAGTTCTTGTAGTTCCTTCGAGGCCATTTGATATGGTGCAATAGAGATAGGCCCTGTCCCAGGTAGAAGATCAATAGAGAACTCTATCTCTCTCTTGGGGGGTAAGCCTGGAATATCTTATGGAAATACTTCAGGAAACTCGTTGGCTATTGGGATTTCATCAAGCTTCGATTCGACTTCTAGGTTTGATAAATATAAGAGAATGTATCCAAATACTCCATTCTTCAACTCCCTATTAACTTGATTGGCATTTAGCATCAATAACTGGACCTCCTCTTTCGGAGTAGGAGGTAGAAATTCAACGGTCTTGTTACAACAATTCAACAAGACTCGATTTCTAGATATCCAGTCTAACCCTAGAATGACCTCAATACCTCTTAAAAATAAACAGACGAGGTCTACAGAAAAAGTTTTCTCCTGGATGGTGATTGGACATTCCTTACATATAGAGGAAGTTAATACCCATTCCCCTATAGGGGTTACTACGGATAGCTCATAGGGAGTTTTTGAAATAGGGAACTGAAACTTCCTAATACATTCTTCCGATATAAATGAATGACTAACACCAGAGTCAAATAACACCATAAGAGCAAATCCATAGATATAGCATGTACCTTGAATCATTTCAGAAGATTGGGCTGCCTCTTGGCCGCTCAGGGTGAAAACCCTTCCTTTCACCTGAGACTTCTGTTCTGGCTGCTTCCCCACATTCTGTGGGCAGTTTTTCGCAAAATGTCCCTTCTGTCCGCAATTGAAACAGACATCTTGTCCCATGTAGCATGGCCAGTTACCATGTATGCGTCCGCACTTAGCGAACTTGGCTGAGGTGAGGTCTTGTTGAAAAGGCCTAGGACCCACAATCAATGGCCTCTTCCCAACTCCATATCCACTTCTTCTCACGTTCTTTCCAGGGTTGGGAAAATTTTTCTTCCTTTTCCATAGTTTTTGCCTTTGCTTTTCGTCCTCCACTTCCTTTAAACTCTTTTCCAGGAGTCTGCATTTATTTATCAGAGGTACAAACTCCTTGATCTCCATAGCTATAACAGCATTCTTTATCTCCGAGTTTAGTCCCGCTTCAAACTTAACCGCCTTCCATGCTTCATCTGGATTATATTGCAGATAAGAGGAGAACTTAGACAGCTCCTTGAACCTTACGATATACTGGTCCACGGTCATGCTGCCTTACCTAAGTTAAAGAAATTCAATCTCTTTCTCTGCCCATACAGTACTTGGAAAGTACTTTTTTTAAAAAATTAGTTATGCAGATTTTTCTATAGCTCTGGCTTTTAGTGCATGTTGGATCGAGTTATTCTATGATGGGCGAATCCTAAATAAAATGTTTATGGGCGAGTTGGCACAGATCCCGATGATGGTGCAACCACTCGCACCCGAATCTCCGGAATTGGTCAACCAGAATAAATAAGATATAGATATTTATGTGTTTGAAATGTTGTACGTACGTTTTGATTAATGATGTGTATGTGAACTTTATATTGTATAATAATAAATAAATAAATAAAAAGTTGTTACATAATTGGTATCAGAGCAGGTCGATCCTAGATGGCCAGTGGGTGGATGGTCATCTGAATCGATCTTATAGTGTCTTGAGTAAGTTTGTGGTTGTGCTGTGTGTAACAACTCCATTTAAGTATCAATTTGTTTTTAAAATACCATGAAGTTATTACCTCGTTACAATTTAACTCAATATAAAATTTATTTAATTTATACAATACAGAGTTCACATACATGTCATTAATCAAAACATACGTACAACATATCAAACACATAAAAATCTATATCTTATTTATTCTGGTTGACCAATTCCGGAGATACAGGTGCGGGTGGTTGCACCTTCACCGGGATCTAAGCCAACTCGACCACAAACATTTTATTTTCTTCTGGGATCTGCCCAACATAAAGTACTCGATCCAACGTGCACTAAAAGCCAGAGCTATAGAAAAATCTGCATAACTAATTTTCTGAACATGATATGGAAATACAGTGAGAATTAAATCCCAGTAAGTTCAACAATAAATCATCATCAATATAGCTCATCACATCATGTTCAGCTGTATAAACTACAGAAAATATCTTTAGTCACATGAATGCATTATATCTATGCACATAAGAATCATACAGTAATAATATGTATGACAGGAGTAACTATTTTTAGAATATCATATGATGGCCAACAACTTATTTTCATTTCAAGCTACCCTGGTCAGGGTGAGTATCCTTTACTCTCCGGTACGGTCTTTTCTCGCTTCGTCCGACATGGCACATTTTCTCTTTCTTTTCTCATAATCATAATCATAACCGTTGGTAGGGCGTCCCCTACAGGTGCACCACACGGATTGCCATGTGACCGTGCTCATTTCTTTTCTTTTCACAATGATAGCCAAAAATATGCTTTCAATAACAAGTATGTTCATCAAAATATAATTATTACCAAAAATCATTGGTAATCATGCCATGAACATAACCATTTCAAATATCACTTTATAAAAAATTTCCATGTCAAAATTTCATACTTAAGATGGTAAGAAGTTCATACAATGGCAATGGCTATGGCTATACTAGTCATTTATTAAGATTCATCTTCTTTTTTAAATACTAATTTTATTTCTTTATTTTCTTGATGCAGGTTTTCATCCTATCTAACCTACTCTTACTAATCAGAGCATAACTCCCTCAATTTAACTCTGATGTAGGTGATCTCAGTGTCAATTTCAAGATAAAACAATTATCTAAAACTATTATGTTGAACATTGTAGCGAAATATTAAGAAATAAAGTTGATATTACTCCCTAAATGTATAGGTTATTTCTTCTCATATAGGTTCTGACCTCTACCTACTAATCGGACCATATCTACCTCATATGGACTCTAACCTGAGTGATTCCAGTGGCTAAAAATCTGTGACACACATATCTATAATTATCATGTTAACCTTTTATTTTAATGCCATATAGATAATTCCCAAAAATTAAAATACAGAAGCTATCCTAACATATTCTTCCCTGATGAACCATTTTCTGATATTTGCCTACTAATCAGCTCATATCTTCCTCATATGGACTCCAAATTGAATGATTCCAGAGGCTAAAAATCCATGACACACATAGCTATAATTAATATGTTAATCAATTATTTCAATTCCATATAGATAATTCCCAAAAATTAAAATACAGAAGCTATCCTAACATAATCTTTCCCGATGAACCATTTTCTGACCTTCGACTACTAATCAGCTCATATCTTCCTCATATGGAGTCCAACTTGAATGATTTCAGTGGATTAAAATCCATGACACATATAGCTATAATTATTATGTTAACCATTTATTTTAATTCCATACAGATAATTCGAAGAAATTAAAATACTGAAGCTATCCTAACATATTTTTCCCTGATGAACCATTTTCTGACCTTGGCTTACTAATCAGAACATATCTTCCTCATATGAACTCTAAATTGAATGATTCCAGTGGCTAACAATCCATGACAAATATATCTATAATTCATATGTTAACCATTTATTTTAATTCCTTATAGATTATTCCCAGAAATTAAAACACCGAAGTTTAAAGTTCTGCCACCCATAACCATACCCATGCAGAACTATCTACACCAACCTAAGTATTCAAACATACATCACATGCAAGATCAATATGTAACATGATATAGCAACATCTTGATCAATCATAAAAGTTCTAAGATCAAAATCTCATATAAATATTATGAGTTTCAAAGGTTTTCTTCAAAAAGAAATATTGTTAAACTTACCTGGAGCATTTAGTCCCCTAGACTTCTCCTTCCTCTTTCTTCCTTTCTTCCTCTCCTTTCCTCACACTACCTTGCTTCTATTTTTCCTCTCCCTCACTTGGACGAAATTATAATGTTGTAAGGTTGGGTTTTCTTATATAGACCACCAAATAATTCCCCTTTCATGATCATGGGTCTACCTTATCACAATTAGGATACACTTTATTTAATTTTTGGAAAACAAACAACTTATGTTCTTGTCTTCCTCTTCCTTAGTCAAGATATGCATAAGAAAAGGAGATTTGTATTTTGAAAATTATGATGATATGTTGTTAAGATAAGGGACAAGGTCCCTTTGATTTAGGGATTCTTTTCCATTTTCTTTTGTCTTAAACAAGTATGATAGGTTTGCCTTTTTAGTTGGCAAATTTCTAGCCCTTGAATCTCCATTATTTGGTTGATATTATTTGTGTGGGATAGGAATGTTTTGTCCTAATGCCATGTATTATCATACCACTTGCTAGAATTATGAGTGTAGGATATAGATGTTTTTGTCCTAAAGCCTTGTATTATCATGCCACTTGCCAAAATGATGAATGTAGAATCACACCACTTGCTAACTTTTTGTCTTAATGCCATGTAACCTAATCTTTATTATTACATTATTATATCATCACCTAATTTATTTTATTTTATTTTTCCTCTTGGATTTGGGCTTATTCCTACCCATTTTCTTTGCTTTGGATAAAATTCTACCTTTCTTGGAGGGCTTGGTCACATTTTCATAATTTTTGGGCTATTGGTCCAATTACTATATCCTTGTCCTAGTCCAAGTCTATGTTTTATTTCTTGCTTAGGTTATCCAATGGCTTGCTAAAAACTTATGTGAAGTGGAAAAAACTCTATATGAAGTGTCCATAGGTAAAATCCCAATGTATGGGTAGTGATTTTAAACTTAGTAACTCTAGTTCTTGAATTAGGAAAAATTACCGTAATTCAATGTTCTTGAAATTTTAAGACCTTTACTTGTTTCTAAAAATTTATCTTCCTTATCCAAGAATTTTGCATCTCTTTAGTATGTTATTTCTTATTTCTTTCCTATTAGGTTTTTCCCTCTTTATTTGTTCTCTTAATGTTAGAAACATTTTCTATGCATATACATAAGGTGAAGAATTTCTAAGGATTATATTTCCTTAGATATCTAAAATATTGTCTAATAAATTTTATTTCCTTAATTAAATTTTTATGTACTTTTATCAATAAAAGAAACGAAATTTGGGATGTTACATTTCTCTCCCCCATATCCACTTCTTTTCACGTTCTTGCTAGGGTTGGGAAAAATTTTCTTCCTTTTCCATATGTTTCGCCTTTGCTTCTCGTCCTCCACTGCCTTTAAATTTTCTCCAAGAGTCTGCATTTATTGATCAGAGGTACAAACTCCCTGATCTCCACAGCTATAACAGCATTCTTGACCTCCAGGTTCAGTCCTGCTTCGAACTTAACAGCCTTCCATGCTTCATTTGGGTTAAATCGCAGATAAGAGGAGAACTTAGACAACTCCTCAAATCTCGCGATGTACTGGTCTACAATCATGCTGCCTTGCCTAAGTTGGAGAAATTCAATCTCCTTCTCTTCCCGCATAGTACTTGGAAAGTACTTTTCCAAAAGGGTGTCTTTGAACACCTGCCAAGTGATCTGCCTTCCCTGGTGAGCTAACAGTTCTCTAGCTCCATGCCATCAGTATTTTGCTTCATCTTTTAGCATATATGCGGTGAAGATTAATTATTGCTCCTCAGAACAGCCCATCACTTCAAAGATTTTCTCTAACTCCCTTATCCATCTTTCAACTACAATCGGGTCAAAGCCACCTTGAAAACAAGGTGGTCTAGTCCTCAGGAACTCGGATATACCGTTATCATTTTCAGCCATTCGGTTGTTAACACTATTCACACCATTCAAGTTATTAGTATTCTGGAGGTATTGTAGAAGTTAATTAATGGTCATGACTTGGTCTCGAATTGCCGTGGCCAGGTTGTGCAGGGTTTCCTCCGCATTATTTACCAGATTCCTCCTTGGTGGTGCCATTTCCTACTATGGCAAAAATAAAGTTATGCTGCTATTGAGGTGATCAAGCGTTAGTTCAAAAATATTTAATAGTAGTCATAACACCACCTCGGCATGTAGATAAGAAACACTAGTAATTTCTTACCTATATAAAATCATTGATCCCTTACACAGCACAACTATAACATACTTAATTCACTATAAGATCGATTTAGATAACCATCCACCCACTGGCCATCTAGGATCGACCTGCTCTGATACAATTTATGTAACAACTTTTTTTATATTATTATTATACAATATAGAGTTTACATACATGTCATAAATCAAAACATACGTACAACATATCAAACACATAAAAATCTGCATCTTATTTATTCTGGTTGACCAATTCCAGAGATACAGGTGCATGTGGTTGCACCTTCACTAGGATGTAAGCCAACTCGACCACAAACATTTTAATTGCTTCTGGGATTTGCCCAACAGAAAGTACTCAATCCAACGTGCACTAAAAGCCAGAGCCATAGAAAAAATCTGCATAACTAATTTTCTGAACATGATATGGAAATATAGTGAGAATTAAATCCCAGTAAGTTCAACAATAAATCATCATCATCAATATAGCTCATCACGTCATATTCAGCTGTATAAACTACAGTAAATATCTTTGGTCACATGAATGCACTATATCTATGCACATGAGAATCCTACAATAATGACATGTATGACAACATTAACTATTTTCAGAATATCATATGATGACTATCAATTTATTCTCATATCAAGCTACCCCGGTCAGGGTGAGTATTTTCTACTCTCTTGTACGGGCTTTTCTCACTCCGTCTGACATGGCCCACTTTCTCTTTTTTTTTCTCATTAACATGATCATAACTGTTGGTAGGGCGTCCCCTACTAGTGCACCACACGGATTGCCATGTGACTATGCTCATTTCTTTTCTTTTCACAATGATAGCCAAAAATATGCTTTCAATAACAAGTATGTTCATCAAAATATAACTATTACCAAAAATCATTGGTAAATATGCCATGAACATAACCATTTAAAATATCACTTTATAAAATATTTCCATGTCAAAATTTCACACTTAAGATGGTAAGAAGTTCATATAATGGCAATGGCTATGGCATATACTAGTCATTTATTATTTTCATTTATAAGATTCTTCTTCTTTTTAAATATTAATTTTATTTCTTTATTTTCTTGATGTAGGTTTTCATCCTATCTAACCTTCTCTTACTAATCAGAGCATAACTCCCTCAATTTAACTCCGTTGTAGGTGATCTTGGTGTCAATTTAAAGATAAAACAATTATCTAAAACTATTATGTTGAATAGTGTAGCGAAATATTAAGCACTCAAGATGATATTATTCCCTCAAAGTACAGGTTATTTCTTCTCGGATAGGTTCTGACCTTTACCTACTAATCTGTCCATATCTCCCTCATACAAATTCCAAATTAGGTTATTCCAGTGGCTAAAAATCGGTGACACATATAGCGATAATTTTTTTGTTAATCTTTTATTTTAATTCCCTCTAGAAAGTTCGTAGAAATTAAAACACAAAAGCTATCCTAAAATATTCTTTTCTAATTAACCAATTTCTGACCATTGCATACTAATTGGACCATATCTACCACATGTAGACTACAAATTAAGTGATTCTAGTGGATACAAATCCATGACACATATATCTAAAAGTCTTATGTTAACCATTTATTTTAATTCCCTACAAAAAATTCCCAAAAATTAAAACACACAAGCTATCCTAACATATTCTTCCCTAATTAACCATTTTCTGACCACTGCTTACTAATCAAACCATATCTACCACATATGGACTCCAAATTGAGTGATTCTAGTGGCTAAAAATTCGTGACACATATATCTATAATTCTTATGTTAACCATGTATTTTAATTCCCTACAGATAATTCCTAAAAATTAAAACACAGAAGCTATCCTAACATATTCTTCCCTGATTAACCATTTTTTGACCGTTGACTACAAAGCGAACCATATCTACCTCATATGGACTTCAAATTGAGTGATTTAAGTGGCTAACAATCCGTGAGACATAAGTCTACATTTCTCTTGTTATCTATTTCTTTAAATTCCTTACCAATTATTCTCAGAATTTAAAACACAGAAGTTTAAAATTCTGCCACCCATAGCCATATCCATGCAGAACTATCTACACCAACCTAAGTATTCAACATACATAATATGTAACATGATATAGCAACATCCATGATCAATCATTAAAGTTCTAAAATCAAAATCCCATATCAATATTACAAGTTTCAAAACTTTTCTTCAAAATGAAATATTGTTAAACTTACTTGGAGCACTTAATCCTCTAGACTTCTCCTTCCTCTTTCTTCCTTTCTTCCTTTCCTTTCCTCACTCTACCTTGCTTCTATTTTTACCTCTCCCTCACTTGGACAAAAATTCTAATATTGTAAGGTTGGGTTTTGCTTAAATAAACCATCAAATAATTCACCTTTCAAGATCATGGGTCTACCTTATCACAATTCGGATACACTTGGTTGAATTTTTGGAAAACAAACAACTTATGTTCTTGTCTTCCTCTTCCTTAGTCAAGATATGCCTAGCAAAAGGAGATTTGTATTTTGAAAATTATGATAATATGTTTCTAAGATAAGGGACAAGGTCCCTTTGATTTAGGGATTCATTTGCTTTTTCTTTTGTCTTAATCAAGTATGATAGGTTTGCCTTTTTAGGTGGCAAATTTCTAGCCCTTGAATCTCCATTATTTTATTGAAATTATTTGTGTGGGATAGGAATGTTTTGTCCTAATGCCATGTATTATCATACCACTTGCTAAAATTATGAGTGTAGGATAAAGATGTTTTGTCCTAAAGCCTTGTATTATCATACCACTTGCTAAAATTATGAATGTAGGATATCACACCACTTGCTAAATTTTTTTCTTAATGCCATGTCACCTAATCTTGATTACACCATTATTTCATCAATTTACTTTTATTTTTATTTTTATTTTTCCTCTTGGGTTTGGGCTCATTCTTGCCCATTTTCTTTACTTTGGTTAAAATTCTACCTTTTCATAATGGGGTTGGTCACATTTTCATGATTTTTGGACTACCGGTCCAATTTCTATATCCTAGTCCAAGTCTATGTTTTATTTCTTCATTGGGCTATCCTATTAGCTCGCTAAAAATTTATGTGAAGTAGAAAAACTCTATATGAAGTGTCCATAGGTGAAAGCCTAATTTATGGATGGAGATACTAAACTTAGTAACTTTAGCTCTTAAATTATGAAAATTAACATAATCCGATCTTTTTCAAATTTTAAGACCTTTACTTACTTCACAAAAATTTATCTTCCTTACCTAAGAATTTCACCTTTCTTTAACATGTCTATTTCTAATATTTCCTCTTAGGTTTTCTTTCTTTACCTATTCCATTAATATTAGAACATTTCTATACATACACATAAGGTGAAGAATTTTTAAGGATTATATTTCCTTAGATATCTAAAACTTGTCTAATAAATTGTATTTCCTTAATTAAATATTTATGTACCTTTATCAATAAAAGAAATGAAATTATGGATGTTACTTTGAATACTTTTGTACTTTCATTAATACATGAAACGAAATTAGGGATGTTACAACTTAAAGCCTACCACCATTTCTCTTCATTTGGCTAATCGATCCATCAAGCATTCGGTAGGTATATTAGAGGATGTTCCTCTAAAGGTAGGTAGATTTTTCATACCAGTTGATTTTGTTATTTTAGAGATGGAGGAAGATGATAAAATCCCCATTATTCTTGGAAGGCCTTTCTTAGCCACAATTGGTGCAAACATCAATGTAAAAGATGGAAAGCTTTCTTTGAATGTAGGGGATTAAAGGTAGAGTTTAACTTAGAAAATATAGTGCAATCCCCATCTCTAAATGAATCTTGTTGTATGATTGACTTACTTAAACTGAAAAAGAATCAAAATGTCATGAATTTTTCTCCTTCTGACCCACTTGAGTTATGCTCTGTGGAAAGTTCTTGTGTTTATGTTAAAGAGGGGTTAGAAAAGCAATCGGTTGAGGAGGCAATCAAATCTCCAAATTTAGAACCTAAGCCACCTCCTTTCAACTTCAATAGAGCAAAGGAAGAAAGAATTGAGCCAAAAGGAACTTTGAAGGCTATTAGGCAAAGCCTCAAGCACCATACTAAGAGGCAATGGATACAAAGAGAGTTATTCAAACTCTCTTAAAAACACTTTGAATGGAAAGCATTAAAAGGATTCGAGCTAATGACTTTAAGCAAGCAATTTGTGGGAGGCAACCCACATTTTAATTTTTAAGTTTCTTTTTGTTTTGTTTTCTTGCTTTTATTTTTTGTTTTTATCTTTAATTTAGTTAATTTCTTAGGTTAAGATTTTAATGAGTGTTTCCATATGTTTTATAGGTAAATTTTCATGTCCACAAGGTTGGAGAAAGGATGATAATCAAGGAAAATTAAAGGGAATCAAAAAGCAAAGCAAAATTCAAAGAAAAATGGATTCCAACAAGCAACACGGGTAACCCATGTCATGCACCACGCCTATGCTTCAAGCATGGGCCAAATTTTGGATATTTTGTCACTTCTAACGCCAAGCACGGGCAGGCCGTGTCATAGGGCATGGCTGTGCTCCAGGCCCAGTGCAAACACGTCTTTCCCGTGTTGCTTAACATAGGCCAAATCCAGAAGTTTTGAGATTTTAACGCGAAGCACGGCCTGGCCGTGTCTACCACCACGGTCGTGCTTCGGGTTATGGCAGGCACTCCCTCCTTGTGCCAGCCAACACGGGCTACTTCTCCAGGAAATCTGAGGATCTAGCCCGAAGCAAGGGTAAGCTGTGCTGAGAAGCACGACTGTGGTTCAGGCTTAAGTAACTATTTTTCCCCCATTTTTCATCTTTTCTTCTCCCGTGTCTCAGTATATTCTCTTCGTGCCCTAGCCCGTGCCTCTCCCAGTTGCTTCGTGCTCTTCTCCCCTCCTTTCCCAACTCCATCTCCTTCCTTAACTTTCTCTACCCTCAATCCTATGCCCATGCCTTAACCAATATTTCCCTTTCCCTCTCAGTTCAATCCCTAACCAAAATTGTTTTACCATAACCCAGCCACTCCTGCGTCTCACCTTTTTCCTCTCCCTCTCAATCTCTTCTCCCTTTCCCATTATCCCCTAAACCCGTACTTATCCTGTGCCCAACCCATAGCTCACTTTGCATTCTCCCTCCATCCTCAGCCTATCCCCTCTACAACCTGAAGCCCCCATCATTCTCTGCACTTTTCTCTCTCACACTCTCGGCCTATTCCCTTAAAACCTTCAACCCAGCCACTCTTGTTCCAAGCCCAAAAATGCACTGAACCCAACCGTGCCCATCTTTGCACCCAAGCTGAACCAATCCCCTCAAAAATTTCTCATTCTCTCGTGCATTTTCCCCCTCACCCAGAAACTCCCTTACTCACCTACTCTATTTCCTATTACTCCCCTACATCACCCGAGAGCCCCACACCTCCCTACACTGGACTCAATTCCCTGCTATCGGCATCACCATCATGGCTTTCCTCCAGGTATAATTTTAACCTCTGCTTTGTGTTTAATTTATTTTATCTGGATTGGACTTCCCTGATGGTTGAACTTTGTTATTCATCTGGATTGAATTGGATTAATTTATATATCTAAATTTTTTTGCATCTATGGCTTAATCAGTCTGGTTTTGAAAATTTCTGCAGAATTTGAATTGCATAAGTGTTGAATTTTCTGGTTGTTTGGATTGGTCTAGTTTGGATATTTCAAATTTATGCCCTTAAACTTCAATTTTCTAAATTGGAAGTCCTTTCCCATTGTTAGACTTGTTGGATGGTTTATCTGTATGGGTATAATTAGACTGGTTTAGGAAACAGTTTGTAACATTTGGAATGCTTAGTTCCTGAATTATCTTGTTATTGAAAATTCTACACTTTGGGTTCATATTTGTTATTGTTTTGAGTTGGTTTAGTCTATATTGGCCTTGAAATCTGGTCCTTGCTTCTGTTAAAAGTTACACTAGTTTTTTTGCGCATTCTCGGGTTGGAATGCCCAATCCCTCCTGGATTAGGCCTGCGTTTAGCAACACTGGCAAAGTGTGCTGGATGGTGGCTTGAGGCATGGCCGTGTCAGGAGACATGGCTAGCCCGTGCTTGGCGCTGGAGTTTGGAATTGCTTCGAAAAGGCCCGTGTTAAGTGTAACATCCCGAGTCTCTAATAATGTTAGATAAATATAAGAAAAAGTAAAAGATACATATGACCTAGAATTAAAATACTTAGTTATGGAACAATAAGGTATTAAAAAAAATAGGTGACATATAATTAATCATGAATCATACAAATGAAATTCTTAGGATCATAATGGATGGGGGAAGGATACAAATACATTTTTAGGACATCACTAATCGAAGATTAGCAGTAAATTAAGGCAAGATAAAACAACTAAGGAGCTGCCAAGTAACACCACCAAAGGATACTACCTTGCAGCCACCATAAACCTTCCATTTTGTTTTTACAAACCATGACAAGAGGGAGAGAAACCATGTACCTTCCTTATTTTGTTTCTACAAATTATGACATAAGGGAGAAAAACCATGAACCTTCCTTATTTTGTTTTTACAAACCATGACAAAAGGAAAAGAAACCATGCACCTTTCTCATTTTGTTTCTACAAACCATGACAAGAGGGAAAGAAACCTTGCACCTTCCCAATTTTGTTTTAATTGTTTCTTTGCTCCATAAATAGCATTGACAAGAGGGAGTCTAAGATAGAAAGAGAGGAAGAGAGAAAGAGGGAGGGAGAGAGAAAGCAACCAGAAATGGTGAGAGATCCTTCTTCTTTCTTCCCTCACCATAAGGCAGTGAGTGAGAGTGAGTGCTGAGATTTGAAGCTTTGTTCACCCCATCTTTTGTGCAAAAACCATGGCTGAGTTGCAAGGGAAACCAAGAGAAGAAGCAAGCTGCAAATTGAGAGCCATAAGAGTAGGTTTGCACAAGGTAAGTGTGGCTTCTTATAAAAGTCTAGTTTATAGTTTATTAGGCTAATTTTAGGATCTGCATGGACAAATTTATGTCTAAAATATGAAACCATGTTCAACATAGAAGTTGTAGCCCTATGCCTTAGATTTCTATATCATTTGGAATCACATCAATCGGACTTAAAATGAGAGAGTTATATTCCAGTGAGTGATGAGAGGTCAGAATCGGGTATGGAATTTAGAATAGTGATAATAGCTTCGATTTTTGAATTTCTAGGACTAATCTATAAGGAATATGAAGAAATAATTAACTTCCAAAATGTAGATATACGTCTCATGGTTAAAGGGCCACTGGAAACACCCAATTTGGAGTCCATATGAGTGAGTTATGTTCTTATTTGTGAGTAAAGGTCATAGAGCACAGAAGGGTTAGGTTTGAGAACACAGAACCCTTTTTGCATCAGAACTCTTGGCTTAGTAAATTACATGAATGGCCTTTAAATTTTCTAATTTTTGGTGAGAAAAGTTTTAAAATATTGATAATCAATTCTGGAAATTTTTGTGATTTTTAAGAATCTACAAATTGGCCATTTACAATCAAAACCATGCAGAGAAAAATCTGCTGGACAGCTTAGGCTATTAAAAGAAATACTAAACAATGAAGGGGTTAGATATTGAATTTTCATATGAAAATTTTATTACAGGTTAAAGGAATATTAAATAAGGTGTCCACCAAATTTGAGGAAATTATGGGTAGTTAAAGCATATAATAAAATATAGACGTTCTGTGGGACAAGAAGTGAGTCAAAACAGACCAGAACTGGGGGCAGCTATGAAATTAGGTTATTTGAGGGGTCAAATGAATTATAATTTACTTGAAATTTTTATGGTGATTATATAACATATATAAGATACTATATATAAAATAACACGAATTTTCAGGAAGTTTTACCCATCTAAACGAACTGAAAACAGAATAGAAATGGAATTAAATCCTCAACATTTGAAGTCGATATGAGAATTCGTCGTGCTGAGTGTGAGATAAACCTTTGTTCCACAGTTTGATCAAGAAAAGACAACAAACCATCAAAGAAATGGTTAACATTTAACAAACCTATTGGTTGTGATGCATATTCAATTATGCCCAAGAGACTATTTGAAAAATCTCCTCTAAAGTACCAAAACCTCCTGGTAAGACAATGAAGGCATTAGCATTGCTCATCGTTCTAGCCATGCACTCGTACATGGAAGCTACTCTAAATTCTTCCCCAATTGTCTTCCCTATGATGCTTGATGTAGCTACAGCTGTAGAAATAATACCTAGAACTTGACATCCTCCTATATGTACAGTTGTAGACACACACCCCATTAACCCACGGTTACCTCCACCATAGACTAAAAGAATTTTTCTCCTGGCTAGTACCATACCTAGATTTTGTGCAACTTTCACATACTCTCCATCTTTTCCAAGACTGGAACCACAAAAGACAGAAATATTTCAAAACTGACGGAATGTGATAACCTCTATAGCTACACATACCCTAACTTTGAGTATGAAGGTAAAGATATTAACGTGTGTATTTATAGAACTTAGAGAAGGGCATACTTATGATAGATATGCAAATAGGATGAATATAATTAGAACAACTATGTGAGTGATTGGTAGATATCAACTAAATTGAAGGTGAAAATTTTAAAAATAACGACAAGCATGTGTATGTACAATAATTGTGATTGTGGTTTATATTAAGCACATAAATAGAATAAGATCAAGATATCACCAGAAATTTGTCTTTTCCTTGTTGTCCTTCATGAAGCATTGATGTCTTGATTCTTGTAAGGAAGTTGTAGGTGATAGGCGTAAAAAAAAGAGTGACAATGCAAACAAGTTAATTGTTGAAGAGGGACAATCAAATGGTTTATTTTGTTTTCCCAATGTTCTTGCCAGCCGATTATTGATATTATTAATTCGACTAGCTATTTTGAGAATTTTTAATATGGACTGGTTTATTTTATAGTTGATTGATTACATTTATTTTCAAGCAATCAATTGCATCCTACCAGTTAACTACGTATTTTTTGATTTTCACAGACTTTTATAAGCTCAGAAATGTTTCTTTTTTTTCATGTGCTATTTTTTCCACCGAATACCAACTGCTTTAAAGTAGATTTTGGCACATATATTCAAACCTTGCGGCCACCAATTTTTGCCAAAATAACAGCTAGATTTTGTTTACAAATTTTCAAGAATTACGGCCACTGATTTTAAATGTTCTTTCAATGCTTTGTCTAAACTTTTGACTTTCAATTTTGGCACCATGCTCTATTAAATATTCCTCTTTTTCTACTGCATTTTACCTTATTAATGTATGGCATTAAATGCAAAATTCTTTTCCCTCATTACAAGAATAGTTAAATTTATTCTTTTGAAACTCAGTTAGTATGGTGTTTAAGTGGTTAGTAGGTTAAAGTAATGAAAAGTTTGAAAGGAATAAAGGGATGATAGCCTTATGGTGCTTTGACGAATGTAATCAAGAGAATTAGTGGTGTTGAAGTTCTTGAAAAATAAAATAGGGGAACTAGGATTTAAATTAATCTTTGAACTCTTAATTTGGAAATATGAAAAATATTATGATAATCTTGTTCGAAAATAATGTAAGTTTTTAAGATATTTGTGTTAAAGATTTATACCAAGTTAAATTGAGTTTAGTATCTAGTATGTGAATTATGTTGAATTGGAAATTCATGTATTGTTCAGAAAAGTCCTCTTAGAACGAACAAGCTAGTTAAATGGAATTGATAAGAACTAGAATGATATGCTTTTAGAAATGAAAGTAAGAAAGGCTTCAGATTCATGAGAGGATGTTGACACGTGAAAATCGAAGATGACTTGACAGAAGTCTGGAATAATAAAATATAGTTACCCAATATGCATTCAGAATGATCTAAGGGATAGAATTAAAGATAGTCAAGTTTTTTATCCATACCTAAAGAACATTAGAGAACATATATCCCAGAGCAAGTCTAAAGAGTTTCATATTTCTGAGGATGGGCTTATTAACTATGGAGAGAGGATGTGTGTACCTGAGGTGAAGGAATTAAGAGATAGTATATTGGCTGAAGCTCACAAGAGTAGGTATACCTTGGATCCTGGAGCCACTAAGATGTATCAGGACTTGAAAAAGAGTTTATGGAGGCCTGGAATGAAAATAGACATAACCTAATATGTGTCTAAGTGCTTGGTGTGTACTGTCGCAAGTACACCCAAATTGATACCTTACCTCAAAACTAACCTGTAGTAGTGGGAGTAAGGGTCGATCCCACAGAGCCTGGTATTACCTTATGTGATTAGAAAAAGGGGAGATTCATAGTTGCAAATAAAATCAAGTAAACATTAACGAAAGTAATTAAGAGAGAGTGATTAATGATAAAGACGTTGGTTTCGGTTGATATCTACCGTCAAGGGATTGCATTGATCATTGACAACATAATCAATCTGTAATTGAATATATATCATTGGGTTTCTAACCCTGTTCCTCCTTAAGTCTAGTAAATTAATGACAATCGCATCAATTAAACCCTAATTAACAAGCAATCCTTTAGAACATCGGTAAAGCATAACTTATTAACCACATGAAGAACTAGAGAAACTGACAGAGCTAAACAAATATAAACACATCGGTTATATATAATTTAGTTAATTATTCATCATAGGTTCAATGATTTATAATCCAAAATCGTCAAACCTATTTGCCGCATGAATCACAGAATTGAAGACTTTGTTCAAAACATAATTCAGCGGTAGATTAAGACAGATAATATACTAGTAGGCCTCCTCGCAATCATATGAACAATCATTGAGAAGAAGAGCAGATGAATAATCAATACTCAATTAAAATTGAAATATTAAAATAAAATCCACATTCCACAATGCATGAAGATCGCTTGAGGTTTCAATCTACCTCAACCAACTAAAAAGAACTAGCCACACAGGGCCATAAGAAAATCTAAAGAAGAATTAAAGAATGTAACTAAGAACTTAGATGAATGATTGAATGATTTCTCAGCTTGCTTTCCTCCCTTTTAATAAATTAACTCCTCCTAATCGAAGTAGGAATGTATCTAGGTCAAATCCCAGCCCATTGGACTTCAATTGGAGTTAAAAAAACTCTAAAAATCGTGAATTTAGTGACTGCTGCGGTGGCTGGCGCCGCGGCACTAAAAGTTGGCAATGACGCCGCACAGCAGCACCCCGAAAATTCCAAAATTTGCAAAAGTACCGAACACAAAAGTTGTAGCGCTATGGCTTTTCTATCCATAGCCACTGGAATCGCCTTAATTGGATCTGAATTGAAGGAGATATGACAAAACTAGTGACCAAAGGTGAGAATTCATCTTGCTGCACTGTGATTCTGATTTGTGAGCTCTGTAACACTATTAAATCTCTCGAATTTGACCAAGTGTTCAACATAAAAATTGTAGATATTTTTATTATCTTGTCACATCCACTTGAATCAATTTGATTGGAGTTCATAAGATGGAGATATGCTCAAAACAATGCTGAATGGTCTGGAATCCTTACAATGTAGCATTTTTCCATGAATTTCTTATATTTTTCTTCTCTTTTCTCCTTCCTTTGTTCTTACAACACAAAACGCAAAACTAAGCTAATTCCTAATTATATTTTACTTATATCAAACAAAAATTAATTTTAAAGGTATTAATATCATGCTTAATTAAGATCACATCAAATACCCCCACACTCAACCTTTTACTTGTCCTTAAGCAAAATAATCCCTAAAGACAAAAACACAACAATCAATAATGTAGTGAGTGTTAGGCTTACCAAACGTTTGCCTCATAACATAAAAATATACTCTAGAAAAATTTTGGAAGGTCATAATCATGCACAAGATTAACACAAATGCAATCTATTATTTTATCCTTCTGAATCCCTAGTGTGTGTGTGTTTTTTGGGTCAATAAATTTTCTTTTACCTGGATGAGTTTATATATCCCAAACTTTTGATTGTAGATCACTAATTAGTTTAAGATTTCCATATGCTTATCTTCATGCCCTCTCCACTAATGTAAGCCAAAACTACCTCTAGGATCAATAGAACTTTATTTAGCTTGTAACATAGCCAGGGTATAAGGTAAGATAAATGATATAAATTTAGGCTCAATCACCCAACACCATATGATTAAATCTGATCTCTTGATATTTTTAAAATTTGGGGTGATTTCTCCCCCCACACTCATTTTCTTGTTTCAATGGAGTTTAATCCATCCTTTTCCTAGGTTATCAATTTTTTTTTTCACCCATAAAATTTGCTTTTATCCTCTTTGGATTTTTCTTCTCTCTTCTTTGTGTTATTCTCTTTTTTTTCTTTGCATAATTCTTTTCTTTTCCTTGCTCCACCCTTCCACACTTCTATAAATAGAGATCTACAAAACAAGTATTCATAAAAATAATCATGGTGTGAGTTAATAGGATAAAAAATAAGGATATTCATACAAAATTTGTCTTTCGGCTCATTTGTGGTTTTTAGAAGGAAAAGTTCATTAAGCTCAAAATAGAGGAACTAAGGATATTTCATTGTTTAGGTTAGACTTGTAAGGCTCAATCTATCAAATAATGCCTAAATCATCTCCTAAATAATAGTATTAACCTAGGATTTTGCCTCAAGCAGCATTCAAATAAGTGCTATAATCCTGTTGAGATCATGAAATATTTTTGAATTATATAAACCTTCTCTACGTAAAAGATAAAATTGAATGCCCAAAGTTATTGTGCAAAAATATTTCAGGATTCTAAAGTCAAAAGTAATAAATTGCAAAAAGGATAAAATTGCATATAACCATGAATTTTCTATATTTTTCAAGAGCTAAAAAAAATTTGGACAGTCATATCATTGGCTGTTGGTTATGCCTAACATCCCAAAACATAAATTGAAACACTCACATAATCACTCAACTTGCTAAATGCAATAAAAGTGCATTAATAGTGAAAAAACAGAAAATTGATGCTCAAAATGGGGTCACAATGATTCAGACAAATATACGCCCACCCCCACACTCAAAATTTACATTGTCCCCAATGTAAAAGAAAGATAATAATTAGGGAAGGATATAGAAAAACATATGAGTTAAGGGAACTCCCTGAATTTGTTTGAGTTAGAATGAGCGTGCTACATTGATGGATGTTGAATTTTTTGCTTTCCACTTCTTCTTTTTTGACTATGTTGGGTTGCCTCCCAATAAGCGCCTTTGTTTAATGTCGTTGGCTCAACTCAAAGTTTCACATGTCATTCAAGGAGGATCTTTGATGTCAACTTTGAATTGGCTTGCCTTTGAATGTGCAGAATTTTGAGGTTCAGCTGCATTATGAAGAGGAAAGTCAGCATTAGTCAAAGGTTTAATTAAATGAGAACTCAACTTACCTGGAAATAATTGATGTCTTGAGTAGCTTTTGGCATCCAATTTAATTTGATCTTTTTGAGTTTTTTCCAAAATAGTGGGCAGCTTTCCTCTATCTTTGAGTAAGGCATATTTATTTGAGATTATCATTTAGGGTGGTTCTCCTCTGTATATGCCCTTTAAGTGGCTAGGGAAGCTCTTTAAGCCTAGGTTAGGATTCTGCAAAATCGAAGTTACAGGCATCTTATTAGAAATTGGTAACAAAATAGAAAGATTCTTACCTGTTTGCTGTACTTTTGGTGCTTCCTCTCTTGCTGAAATATTCTCTTCAAATTTGGCATTCAAGGTAGATTCCACAACCCCTTTATTAGTAGTCTTACTATTGGCAACTGTCAAGTCATCTTTTTCATTAAGTACAGAATTTTCCTCTTTTTGTACTAATGATGCTGGAGCTAGACTTTCAATTTCTGAATTCTGAACCTCTAATCGATTGACTGGTGTTGTAAGTTGTCCAATTTGATTTGTTAAGCTTTGAATGTTGGCCCTTACCTCTTGTTGAAATTGATGAGTATTATGTACAAGAGATTTAACAATTTCTTCTAAAGAACTACTTATATGGGAATCCTGATATGCAGCTGTCTAGGATAATAGACCTGTTGGTTATATTGAAAATTTGTAAAATCTTGTTCTCCAAGCCAATTTTTTGCATTCCCATACCTAAAGTTGGGATGATCCTTCCATCCAAGATTATACATGTTTGAATAGGAATCATACCTCCCTTATGGTGGCCCAGGGAAACCACTAACCATATTTACCTACTCAAATGATTCTTCATAGAAAGTTGGGAACCCATTAGAAGGATACCACTTGGCTGAATGATTTACATAGCACTTCTCACTTTGCATATTTTCTACATGTTGACGAACAAGAGAAGTTAAGTTTACAAGTTGATGTTCAAGGGAAAAACTACATACCTCACTAGCATGTCTTAATGGAGACCCTAGCCTAGTGCCAAATTGTTGAAAATTAACTGCCATATTCAAAGTTATGAACAAAAAGAAAAAACTAAAATAAAATAAAATCACAAAAGGTAGATAAACATAGTCCCCGGCAACGGCGCCAAAATTTGGTGCGTATTGTCGCAGGTACACCCAAATTGATACCTTACCTCAAAACTAACCTGTAGCAGTGGGAGTAAGGGTCGATCCCACAGAGACTGGTATTACCTTATGTGATTAGAAAAAGGGGGGATTGATAGTTGCAAATAAAATCAAGTAAACGTTAACGAAAGTAATTAAGAGAGAGTGATTAATGATAAAGACGTTGGTTTCAGTTGATATCTACCGTCAAGGGATTGCATTGATAATTGACAACATAATCAATCTATAATTGAATATCTATCATTGGGTTTCTAACCCTGTTCCTCCTTAAATCTAGTAAATTAATGACAATTGCATTAATTAAACCCTAATTAACAAGCAATCCTTTAGTACATAGGTAAAGCATAACTTATTAACCGCATGAAGAACTAGAGAAACTGACAGAGCTAAACAAATATGAACACATCAGTTATATATAATTTAGTTAATTATTTATCATAGGTTCAATGATTTATAATCCAAAATCGTCAAACCTATTTGCCTTATGAATCACAGAATTGAAGATTTTGTTCAAAACATAATTCAGCGGTAGATTAAGACAGATAATATACTTGTAGACCTCCTAGCAATCATATGAATAATCATTGAGAAGAAGAGCAGATGAATAATCAATACTCAATTCAAATTGAAATAGTAAAATCAAATCCACATCTCACAATGCATGAAGATCCCTTGAGGTTTCAATCTACCTCAACCAACTAAAAAAAACTAGCCACACAGGGCCATAAGAAAATCTAAAAAAAAAATTAAAGAATGTAACTAAGAACTTGGATGAATGATTGAATGATTTCTTTGCTTGCTTTCCTCCATTTTTATAAATTAACTCCTCCTAATCGAAGTAGGCATGTATCTAGGTCAAATCCCAGCCCATTGGACTTCAATTGGAGTTGAAAAACCCTAAAAATCATGAATTTAGTGACTGGTGTGGCGGCTGGCGCCATAGTGCTCTATTGCGAGGGCCTTGTCGCCCTGAAAACCCCAGAATTTGCAAATGGTCCGAACACAAAAGTTGTAACACTGTGTCTCGTCTTTCTATAGCCACTGGAATCGCCTTAATGGGATCTAAATTGAAGGAGATAGGATAAAATGAGTGACCAAAGATCAGAATTCATCCTGCTACACTATTATTCTGATTTGCATGCTCTGTAACACTATTAAATATACCGAATTTGACCAAGTGTTCAACATAAAAGTTGTAGATAATTGTATTATCATTTCCCATCGACTTTAATTACTTTGATTGGAGTTCATAAGAGGGAGATATACTCAAAACAGTGGTGATTGGTCTGGAATCCCTACAATGTAGAATTTTTCCATGAATTTCTTATATTTTTCTTCTCTTTTCTCCTTCCTTTGTTCCTACAACACAAAACACAAAACTAAGCTAATTCCTAATTATATTTTACTTAAATAAAAAAAATTAAGTTTAAAGGTATTAATATCATGCTTAATTAAGATCACATCAGTGCTTAGTGTATTAGAGAGTCAAACTAGAGCACCAGAAGCCTGCAGGATTGCTTCAACCCTTAGATATTTCTTAGTGGAAATGGGATAGCATCTCAATTGATTTTGTCATGGGTTGGCCTTGGACATTATCTAGCTATGATGCCATTTGGGTAATTGTGGATAAACTGAGCAAGTCTGCTCACTTCCTAGCCATTAAATCTTCCTAAACTTTAAACAAGTTAGCACAGATGTATGTTCATGAGATAGTCAGGATTCATAGGATACCTAATAGTATTATTTTTTATAGGGGCCCCAGGTTTGCATTTAGATTTTGGAGATCCTTACAAGATGCTTTAGGTACTAAGCTTAGGTTTATCATTGCTTACTGATGTGATCTTAATTAAGCATGATATTAATACCTTTAAACTTACTTTTTGTTTGATTTAAGTAAAATATAATTAGGAATTAGCTTAATTTTATGTTTTGTGTTACAGGAACAAAGAAAGAAGAAAAGAGAAGAAATTGATAAGAAATTCATGGAAAAATGCTACATTGCAGGGATTCCAGACCTTTCAGTACTGTTTTGACCATATCTCCCTCTTATGAACTCCAATCAATGTGATTCAAGTGGTTGTGAAAAGATAACACCATCATCTACAACTATGATGTTGAACACTTGGTCAAATTCGGGATATTTCATGGCGTTACAGAGCTTGTAACTCAGCATCACACTGCAGCAAGACGAATTCTGACCTTTGGTCACTCATTTTGTCATATCTCCTTCAATTCAGATCCAATTAAGGTTATTCCAGCGGCTATGGAAAGAAGAGACATAGAGCTACAACTTTCTTGTTTGAAACTTTGTCAAATTATGGATTTTTCATGGCGCCGTGGCACTGCGTCATACAGGTCCGTAGCGTCGCGGCGCCGCCACGGTACAACTCGTGAAATTCACAATTTTTAGGGTTTTTTTTACTCCAATGGAAGACCGATGGACTGGGATTTGACCTAAGTACAATCCTACTTCGATTAGGAGGAGTTAATCTATAATAAGGGAGCAAAACAAGCAGAGAATTCATTCAATTCTTGATCCAATCCTTCATCCAAGTTCTTCAATTCTCATTTAGATTTCCTTATGGCCCTGCGTGGCTAGTTCTTTTTAGTTGGTTGAGGTAGGTTGAAACCTCAAGGGATTTTTATACATTGTGAGATGTGGATTTGATTTTATTATTTCAAATTGATTTGAGTATTGATTATTCATCTGCTCTTCTTCTTAATAATTATTCATATGATTGCTAGGAGGCCTACTAGTATATTGTCTGTCTTAAACTACTGCTGAATTGTGTTTTGAACAAAGTCATCAATTCTGCGATTCATGAGGCAAATAGTATTGAGGATTTTGGATTATAAATCATTGAACCTATGATGAATGATTAACTAAATTAGATATAGCCGATATGTTTATATTTGTTTAGCTCTGTCAGTTTCTCTAGTTCTTCATGCGGTTAACAAGTTAAGTTTTACCGATGTGCTAAAGGATTGCTTGTTCATTAGGGTTTAATTATTGCGATTGTCATTAATTTACTAGACTTAAGGAGAAACAGGGTTAGAACCCCAATGATAGATATTCAATTACAGATTGATTATGTTGTCAATGATCAATGCAATCTCTTGATGGTGGATATTAATCGAAACCAACATCTTTATCATTAATCACTCTCTTATTTACTTTCATTATTATTTACTTGATTTTATTTGCAACTATCAATCCCCCCTTTTTCTAATCACATAAGGTAATACCAGTCTCTATGGGATCGACCCTTACTCCCACTACTACAGGTTAGTTTTGAGGTAAGGTATCAATTTGGGTGTACCTGCAACAATACGCACCAAACAAAAAGTTCTAAGATTAAATTTGAATAACTCATGATGCCCTATAATCTTAGAACTTTATGATTTTCACAAAAACAATAATTGAATGAAGACATACCTTGATCCATGACGTCTATCTTGTAAATAAACTTACAGTAAATGAGAGATCTCAAAGAAACTGTGTTTCTCTCTCTTCACCCCTTTAGGTTTGAAGCACATTTCTTGATGGAGAGAAAACTGTCACATCCTGGGTAGAGAGAGGACCGGTTTCTTATATAGAGTCTTTAATATACATGTACCATCAACATGTATATCCATTAAGAGAATATATCTCTTATTGACCAATAGGATTTTAGCATTTAAACATTATTACATCATAATTATCCTTAAGTGATAATTATCATTAAGTTCATAGTTATCACAAAGTCATTATTGTCATTAAGTTATTATTATATTTAAATGGATAAATATAATAAAATACATATCTAAAACACATGGGCCACTAATAAAGTATCTAACATTCTCCCACTTGGCCCATGCAACATTATTCAACTTCATAGGTTCAAATAGAACATAATGCGCATTTATTAGCTAAAATCCTTCTTTAAATTGGTCACATCATAAATCCTCATTAAGCAAAAAATTAATAGGGATCATAGCGGTTGTATGTCATTAGTTCGACATAGTACCTTCTATGTATCACAATATTAATTCAATACTTAACATGACCTTTAATGAGAGATAACATAATGGTCTAGCAATAATGTCTTCGTCAAAGACAAATCCTGTTAACATTCACATAATTCATTTATGTATATATACTAACAATAAGTAACAGGATGCATAAATAAATAAGAAACAACAAATAAATGAGCTTAGAGTGTCAAAACATAAAGAGCATAAAACTTCATCATAATCTTAATAGTGGTACCCAATAATGCCCATTCTTTCGACATGTTCATTAAATGTCTTTGGCAGCAATCCTTTTGTTAATGGATCCGCAATCATAAAGTTAGTGCTAATGTGCTCATTTGACACTCTTTGTTTCTAAACTTCTTTAATGGCAAAGTATTTCACTTCCATGTGTTTAGAACCCTTTGAATACTTGTCATTTTTCAAAAAGAAGACTGCTGCAGAATTATCACAATAAATTTTCAGCGGCTTAGCAATACTGTCGACAATTTCAAGCCCTGAAATAAAATTCCGCAACCATAAACCATGAATAGTGGCCTCAAAGCATGCCACAAATTCAGCCTCCATAGTGGACGCAACAATGATAGATTGCTTCGCACTCTTCCATGATATTGCTCCTCCTGGTAAAAGGAACAAGTAGCCGAATGTAGATTTTCTTGTATTAATACATCCAGCATAATCTGAATCTGAATATCCAATCACCTCAAGGTGATTAGATTTCCTATAAGTGAGCATGTAATCCTTTGTTCCTTGCAAGTACCTCAGTACTTTCTTTGCAGCTTTCCAATGATCCAATCCAGGATTATTTTGATGCTTGCCCAGCATTCCGACAGCAAAATTGATGTCTGGCCTGGTACAAGTCTGAGCATACATCAATCTCCCAACAACATATGCATAAGGAATTCTTTCCATTTCTGTGCGTTCCAATTCATTCTTTGGGCATTTCATAAGGCTGAATTTATCTCCTTTTCGAATTGGAACAACACTTGCAGAGCACTTTTCCATCTTAAATCTCTCTAAAACTTTATTAATATATGCTTTCTGAGACAGTCCTAACATTCCTTATGATCTATCACGGAATATTTCAATTCCTATCACATAGGATGCCTCACCCATATCTTTCATTTTGAAGTTCATAGAGAGAAATTTCTTGGTGTCATATAATAAGGCAAGATCATTTGTAGCCAGCAAGATGTCATCAACATACAGAATCAGAAATATAAACTTGCTCCCACTAACCTTCAGATATATACACTGATCAACAGTGTTTTCTTTAAATCCAAAGGAAACAACAGTATCATTAAACTTAAGATACCATTGCCGGGAAGCTTGTTTAAGTCCGTATATTGACTTCTTAAGTTTACACACCATGTGTTCCTTTCCTTTTACTGGAAAACCCTCAGGTTGATTCATATAAACCTCTTCCTCTAAATTTCCATTTAGAAAAGCAGTTTTCACATCCATTTAATGTAACTCTAAATCATAATGAGCTATCATTGCCATAATAATTTTAAATGAGTCCTTTTTGGAGACAGGTGAAAATGTCTCTTTATAGTCAATGCCATCTTTCTGAGTAAAAACTTTGGCAACAAGTCTAGCCTTAAATCTTTCGACATTGCCATTTGAGTCGTGTTTGGTCTTAAAGACCCATTTACACCCGACTCTTTTACAACCTTTAGGCAATTCAACAAGATCCCAGACTTCATTATGATCCATTGATTTTAACTCTTCTTTCATAGCATCTAACCATTTATTATTATTGGCACTTTCCATGGCTTGTGAAAATGAAACTAGATCATCATCAACTCCTAAGTCAAATTCTGACTCTTGTAAATAGACCACATAATCATTAGAAATAACAGATCTCCTTTGTCTTTGAGATCTTCTTAATGCTATTAGTTCATGTGGTTCACCTATTATAGGTTCATTGGTGACAGCTTCATTATGGGGTGTTTCATCAATCATTTGTTGTTCTTCTAAGTTATTAAACTGGTCTACAACTGTGGGAACAACAATTTCCCAAGAAGTTCTAGGTAAAGGAACTTGTACCATAACTTCTTGGATTTCCAACTTTCGTGGTTCTACACTCCCACTAATTTCACCATTTTCAATGAACCTAGCATTTCCAGTTTCAACAATTCTTGTACTATGGTTAGGACAATAAAATCTATACCCTTTCGATTTTTCTAGATAACCAATGAAGAAACCACTGATTGTTCTTGAATCCAGTTTCTTTTCATGTGGATTATAAATTCTTATTTCTGCCGAACAACCCCAAACATGCAGGTGCCTTAAACTGGGTTTCCTTCCTGTCCATAGTTCAAAAGGAGTTTTTGAAATTACCTTACTAGGAACCTTATTTAACAAGTACAAGGCAGTTTTTAAAGCATGCATCCACATAAGGGTAAAGAAGAAAAACTCAACATACTCCTAACCATAGCCATTAGACTACGATTACTCCTTTCTGCAACACTATTTTGTTGTGGTGTTCCTGGCATTGTGTATTAGGCACATATGCCATGCTTTTCAAGGAATTTAGCAAATGGATCAAGGCATTGTCCAATTTCATCATATTTTCCATAATATTCATGACCTCTGTCAGATCTGATAACTTTCACCTTTCTGTCTAATTGTCTTTCTACCTTAGTTACAAATACCTCTAAGGCATCTATTGACTAAAATTTTTCATGCAACAAATAAACATAGCCATAACGTGAAAAGTCATCAATGAAGGTGATAAAATACTTTTCTCCACCAAAAGATGAAGCATGAAAAGGCCCACATATATCGGTGTGTATAAGTTCAAGGAGCTGTGTGCTTCTTGTGGCTGCTTTTTTAATTGTGTGTTTTGTATATTTTCCTTTAATACAATCCACACATATGTCAAGATCAGTAAAATCCAAATCTGGAAGGATTTCATTCTTTACCAATCTCACTATTCTTTCTTTGGATATGTGACCCAAGCGTTTATGCCACAAGTAAGCTGAACTTTCATTAATTAACCCACGTTTAGTACCAACATTATGATGCAAGGTTAGAACAGTCTCAGCAAAAAGGTTATCAAGTTTTAATTTGTACAAACCATCAGATAAAATACCAGAACCAATGAGATGATTATGTTTGAATAAACTAAAACATCCATTCCCAAATTTAAAAGAGTATACAGCTGTATCAAGTTTAGACAAAGAGACTAAATTTCTAGAAACAGAAGGAACATAAAAGGTTTGAAAAAGATCTAAATGATGTCTAGTATCTAAAATCAAACGATAGGTCCCAATGACTTCAACTAGAACATAAAAGGTTTGAAAAAGATCTAAATGATGTCTAGTATCTAAAATCAAACGATAAGTCCCAATGACTTCAACTAGGGTTTTGACTCGATTCCCCATGAAGACAAACTTTTCATTTGGATTTATGGTTTGGGTTGTAAGGAATCCCTGCATCGTATTAGAAACATGAGTGGTACAACCAGAATCAATCCACCAAGTATTATAAGGAACTTCAGTTAGATTTGATTCCAAACATACTAAAGCACTAGGCTTACCCTTCTTTTCGAACCATGCCTTGCGTTTAGGGCAATCTTTTTTATAGTGTCCAGATTTCTTACAAAAATGACACTTATCATTCTTTTGTTCCTTATTGTGGATTGGGGCAGATGACTCATTAACTTTATGTAATCCTTGCTTGTCCTTTTCATTCTTCTTTACGTGCTTCTTACCAGCTCCTTGCTGACCCATGAGATTGATTGAATGAATTCCTTGTTTCTTCAGCCTGCCTTCCTCTTGAATGAGCATGTTATGCAATTCATGCACATTCCATTTATCCTTAATGGTGTTGTAACCCATTTGGAACATGGCATACTCAGAAGGCAAGGAGTTCAAAATGAACTGCACAAGGAAGGTTTCATTCACCTTCATTCCCATGGACTTCAATTTTGCTGCTATACTTGTCATCTCAGTGACATGCTCATGCATAGTACATGAACCATCAAATTTCATGGTGGTTAATGTACTCATTAATGACCCAGCTGATGACTTATCAGCAATATCAGACTGGGAGCGCTCTTCCACAAAATTCATGTATTCCTTTGCACTTTCAGTTTTAGGAATTATGGACTTAATGTTGTTTACTACTGTCATTCGCATTAATATTAGGCTCAGTCTATTAGATCTTTCCCAAGCTTTATGGAGAGATCTCTGTTCTGTGCTGCTTGAATCAGTAAGAGCAGCAGGCTTATCGGTTAGGAGTGCTAAATCAAGATCCAAAACACCTATGCAAAATTGGATCTGTTCACGCCACTCAGAGAAGTTAAGCCCATTATACTTTAATATAGACAAAGCTTGCAAATGAAGAGAAACAGGAACTGATGCTGCAAATAGATAAAATGCTCATACATTAACGCTTTGAGTCATAATTTAAATGCATAACTCAGATTCAGATAGTATCATCAATAAATGTACATTAAAGTCCACCTTTGGGTGATCCAACAATGCACAAAAATAAACATAATTGATGCTTAATTTAATCTAACATAATTGGTAATTACATATACTCTAATTTGACATGTTTGTTATCTTTGGATATACTAAACAAATCAAATAAAGTACATTAATTATCCACATTCATGTTCTTAACTATAAAACTAACTAATCAACCTTTGGGCGATCCTTAAATATTTTATAGCCAATAACTTTCAATATACCCATAAATAAACAATAATTATATCATTTATAAGCATCAAAATTTATGGGTAATTGAAAAATAAAGTCATTATACAATTTGGAATTAATTTTCTTAATGATTCGACCACTTTGGTGATTAACAAATCTTACATAATATAATTCCAAAATTACAAACATACTTTTAAATAATGATCATATATAATACAATTCTTAAATATGAAATTATATATGCTTGTATTGTCCAAATCAAGTGGAAGACCCACCAATAAAGGTGACGTAGGAATAAAGCCAATAAAAATTATCAAGTAAAGCAAAAGCATCATCAAATAAAGTGGAAAAGCAATCCTCAAAAGTTACGTAGGAATAAATAAAGGTAATTCATAAGCCTAATGCAATAAAGCCATCAATTCATGACTTCCTGGTGCGTTTCGGAAATGCTTCCAAGACTCATGCATCATGTGGAAAAGAAATATGTTGCAGGAGAAAAAATGATTTCCGAAAAGCTGATTTTTGCATTAATCAATTGATGAATTGGTTTTCAATTTTACATAATACTATTTTGGAAAAGCCATCAACGTTATGCGGAAAAAAAAATTCTAAAATCTGATTTTGTTTTACATAAAATATATTTATGTAATTCTTGATCTTTGAAAATAAAAAACAATAATCTTAAAAGGAAAATCATAAGTTCCAAAACCAGACTTCTGATACCACATGTAAGCTGTTCATAATTTATTCAAATCAAAACCCTAAATTTGAAAAACTCATGATGCCCTATAATCTTAGAACTTTATGATTCTCACAAAAACAATAATTGAATGAAGACATACCTTGATCCATGACGTCTATCTTGTAAATAAACTTACAGTAAATGAGAGATCTCAAAGAAACTGTGTTTCTCTCTCATCACCCCTTTAGGTTTAACACACGTTTCTTGATGGAGAGAAAACTGTCACATCCTGGGCAGAGAGAGGACCGTTTTCTTATATAGATTCTTTAATATACATGTACCATCAACATGTATATCCATTAAGAGAATATCTCTCTTGTTGACCAATAGGATTTTTAAAAGCCAAAATTTGGTGTGCACTATCACAAGTACACCCAAATTAATACCATACCTCAAAACTAACCTGTAGTAGTGGGAGTAAGGGTCGATCCCACAGAGACTGAAATTACCTTTTGTGATTGAGAAATGGGGGATTGATAATTGCAAATAAAACTAAGTGAACAATAACTAAAGTAATTAAGAGAGAGTGATTAATGATAAAAACGTTGGTTTCGGTTGATATCCACCGTCAAGGGAATACATTAATCATTGACAACATAATCAATCTGTAATTGAATATCTATCATTGGGTTTCTAACCATGTTCCTTCTTAAGTCTAGTAAATTAATGAAAATCGCACTAATTAAACCCTAATTAACAAGCAATCCTTTAGCACATCGGTGAAGCATGGCTTACTAACCGCAAGAAGAACTAGAGAAACTGACAGAGCTAAACAAATATAAACACATCGGTTATATCTAATTTAGTTAATTATTTATCATAGGTTCAATGATTTATAATCCAAAATCCTCAAACCTATTTGCCTCATGAATCGCAGAATTGAAGACTTTGTTCAAAACACAATTCAGCGGTAGATTAAGACAGACAATATACTAGTAGGCCTCCCTAGCAATCATATGAACAATCATTGAGAAGAAGAGCAGATGAATAATCAATACTCAATTCAAATTGAAACAATAAAGCAAATCCAAATCTCACAATGTATGAAAATCCCTTGAGGTTTCAACCTACCTCAACCAACTAAAAAGAACTACCCACGCAGGGCCATATGAAAATCAAAAGAAGAATTGAAGAACTTGGATGAAGGATTAGATGAATTCTCTACTTGTTTTGTTCCCTTTCTATATATTAACTCCTCCTAATCGAAGTAGGATTGTATCTAGGTCAAATCCCAACCCATCGGGCTTCAATTGGAGTCAAAAACCCTTAAAAATCGTGATTTTAACGACCTGTACGGCGGCGGTGCCGCGACGCTACGGACCTGCAATGACGCAGCACCGCGGCGCCCAGAACATTCCAGAATTTGCAAAAGTGCTCAACACAAAAGTTGTAGCTCTATTTCTCTTCTTTCTAAAGCCACTATAATCGCCTTAATGGGATCTGAATTGAAGGAGATATGACACAATTAGTTACCAAAGGTCATAATTTATCTTGCTGCACTGTGATTCTGATTTGCAAGCTCTGTAGCACTATGAAATCTCCCGAATTTGACCAAGTGTTAAACATAAAAGTTGTAGATGATTGTGTTATCGTTTCACATCCACTTGAATTACTTTGATTGGAGTTCATAAGAGGGAGATATGCTCAAAACAGTGCTAAAAGGTCTGGAATCCTTGCAATGTAGCATTTTTCCATGAATTTCTTATCTTTTTCTTCTTCCTTTGTTCCTATAACACAAAACACAAAACAAAACTAATTCCTAATTATATTTTACTTAAATCAAACAAAAATTAAGTTTAAAAGTATTAATATCATGCTTAATTAAGATCACATCAAATACCCCCACACTCAACCTTTTGCTTGTCCTCAAGCAAAATAATCCCTAAAGACAAAAAAACAACAATCAACAATGTAGTGAGTGTTAGGCTTACCAAACGTTTGCCTCATAACTTTAAAATATATTCAAGAAAAATTTTGAAAGATCATAGTCATGCACAAGATTAACCCGAACGCAATCCATTATTTTATTCTCTTGAATCCCGAGTGTGTGTGTGTTTTGGGCTATTAAAATTTATTTTACCCTGATGAGTTTATATGTCCCAAAATTTTGGTTGTAGATCTCTAAATAGTTTAGGATTTCCATATGCTTATTCTTCATGCCACTCTCCACTAATGTAGGCCAAAACTACCTCTAGGATCAATAGGACTTTATTTGGCTTGTAATGTGGCAAGGGTATAAGGTGGTAAAGGATACAAATTTAGGCTCAATCACGCAACACCACATGACTAAATATGATCTATTGAGCTTTTTCAAGTTTGGAGGACTTTCCCCCACATTGAGTTTGATCCATCCTTTTCCTTGATTCTGAAATTTTTTTTTCCCACAACATATGCTTTTATTCTATTTGGAATTTTCTTTTCTTCCTTTTTCATAATTCTCTCTTCTTCTTTTTTGCATAATTCTTTTCTTTTCCGTGCTCCACCCTTCCACCCTTTTGTCAATTTAAGCTCTACAAAACAAGTATTCAGTAAAATAATCATGGAGTGAGTGAATTGGATAAAGAAAAATAAGGATATTCATACAAAATTTGGCTTTTGGAAACATCACCAAAATTTGGTGCGTACTGTCACAGGTACACCCAAATTAATACCTTGCCTCAAAACTAACCTGTAGTAGTGGGAGTAAGGGTCGATCCTAAAGAGACTGGTATTACCTTCTGTGATTAGAAAAAGGGGGGATTGATAATCGCAAATTAAGTAAAGTAAACAATAATGAAAATAATTAAGAGAGTAATTAATGAGAAAGGCGTTGGTTTCGGTTGATATCCACTGTCAAGGGATTACATTGATCATTGACAACATAATCAATCTGTAATTGAATATCTATCATTGGGTTTCTAACCATGTTCCTTCTTAAGTCTAGTAAATTAATGAAAATCGCACTAATTAAACCCTAATTAACAAGCAATCCTTTAGCACATCGGTGAAGCATAGCTTACTAACCGCATGAAGAACTAGAGAAACTGACAGAGCTAAACAAATATAAACACATCGGTTATATCTAATTTAGTTAATTATTTATCATAGGTTCCATGATTTATAATCCAAAATCCTCAAACCTATTTGCCTCATGAATCGCAGAATTGAAGACTTTGTTCAAAACACAATTCAATGGTAGATTAAGACATACAATATACTAGTAGGCCTCCCTAGCAATCATATGAATAATCATTGAGAAGAAGAGCAGATAAATAATCAATACTCAATTCAAATTGATATAGTAAAATCAAATCCTCATCTAATAATGTATAAAAATCCCTTGAGGTTTCAACCTACCTCAACCAACTAAAAAGAACTAGCCACGCAGGGCCATAAGAAAATCTAAAGAAGAATTGAAGAACTTGGATGAAGGATTGGATCCATAATTGAATGAATTCTCTGCTTGTTTTGCTTCCTTTTTATAGATTAACTCCTCTTAATTGAAGTAGGATTGTATTTAGGTCAAATCCCAGTCCATCGGGCTTCAATTGGAGTCAAAAAACCCTAAAAATCATTAATTTCACGAGTTGTACAGTAGCGGCGCCGTGGCGCTACGGACCTGCATGACGCAGCACCGTGGTGCTCTATTACGAGCGCCGCGTCGCCCAGAAAACTCTAGAATTTGACAACACGAAAGTTGTAGCTCTATGTCGCTTCTTTCCGTAGCCCCTAGAAGCACCTTAATGGGATTTGAATTGAAGGAGATATGACAAAATGAGTGACCAAAGGTCAGAATTCATCCTACTGCAATGTGATGCTGATTTGCAAGCTCTGTAACGTCATGAAATATCCCGAATTTGACCAAGTGTTCAACATAAAAGTTGTAGATGATTGTGTTATCCTTTTCACATCCACTTGATTCACTTTGATTGGAGTTTATAAGAGGGATATATGCTCAAAACTGTGCTGAAAGGTCTGGAATCCCTACAATGTAGCATTTTTCCATGAATTTCTTATCTTTTTCTTCTTTCTTTGTTCCTACAACACAAAACATAAAATTAAGCTAATTCCTAATTATATTTTACTTAAATCAAACAAAAAAGTAAGTTTATTAATATCATGCTTAATTAAGATCACATCAAATACCCCCACACTCAACCTTTTGCTTGTCCTCAAGCAAAATAATCCCAAAAGACAAAAAAAAACAATCAATAATGTAGTGAGTGTTAGGCTTACCAAACGTTTGCCTCATAATATAAAAATATATACTCTAGAAAATTTTTGGAAGGTCATAATCATGCATAAGATTAACACAAATGCAATCTATTATTTTATCCTTTTGAATCCCTAGTGTGTCTGTGTGTTTTTGGGTTAATAAATTTCCTTTTACTCAGATGACTTTATATATCACAAAATTTTGGTTGTAGATCTGTAATTAATATAGGATTTCCATATGTTTATTCTTCATGCCACTCTCCACTAATGTAGGCCAAAACTACCTCTAGGATCAATAGGACTTTATTTAGCTTGTAATGTGGCCAGGGTATAAGGTAAGATAAAGGATACAAATTTAGGCTCAATCGCCTAACACTACATGATTAAATCTGATCTCTTGAGCTTTCCTAAATTTGGGTAGATTTTCCCCCCACACTCATTTTCTTGTTTCAATTGAGTTTAATCCATCCTTTTCCTTGGTCCTCAACTTTTTTTTTCACCCACAAAAATTGCTTTTATCCTCTTTGTATTTTTCTTCTCTCTTCTTTGTGTAATTCTCTTTTTTTGTTTTTTTGCATAATTCTTTTCTTTTCCTTGCTCCATCCTTCCGCCCTTCTGTAAATAAAGCTCTACAAAACAAGTATTTAGCAAAATAATCATGGAGTGGGTGAATAGGATAAAAAATAAGGATATTCATACAAAATTTGAATTTCAGCTCATTTATGGTTTTTAGAAGAAAAAGTTCATTAAGCTCATAATAGAGGAACTAAGGATATTTCATTGTTTAGGTTAGGCTAGAAAGGCTCAATCTATCCAATAATGCCTAAATCATCTCCTAAATTATAGTATTAACCTAGGATTTCGCCTCAAGCAGCATTCAAATAAGTTCTAGAATCCTGTTGAGATCATGAAATATTTTTGAATTATATAAACCTTCTCTAAGTAAAAGATAAAATTGAATGCTTAAAGTTATTGTGCAAAAATATTTCAGGATTCTAATGTCAAAAGTAATAAATTGCATAAGGGATAAAATTGCATATAACCATGAGTTTTCTATATTTTTCAAGAGCTAAAAAAAATTTGAATAGTCATATAATTGGCTGTTGGTTGTGCCTAACATCCCAAAACATAAATTGAAACACTCACACAATCACTTAACTTGCTAAACGCAATAAAAATGCATTGATAGTGAAAATTAGAAAATTAATACTCATAATAGGGTCACAATAATTCAGAAAAATATACTTCCACCCCCACACTCAAACTTTACATTGTCCTCAATGTAAAAGAAAGATAAGAATTAGGGAAAGATATAGAAAAACATATAGGTCAAGTGAACTTCCCTGAATTTGTTTGGGGTGGCATGAGCGTGTTGCATTATTAGACCTTGAATTTCTCCAATTTTCACCTTCTGTTTAATGTCGTTGGCTCGACTCAAGGCTCCTTATGTCATTCAAAGAGGATCCTTGATGTCAACTTTGAATTTTTGGGACTGATTTATTCCTTGAAATTCAACTGCATAACCAGAAGCCACATTAGTAATAACAAGTGGTCCTAACCAAGGGAGAGATTTCTTACCTTTAAGGGGTCTAAACCCTTTGATTTCTAGAACTTGATGCAACTCTACAGTCGGGTCTATGCCTTTAAGGTTTGCAATTGTTTTTATAATGGCATTTCTTTTTTTTCTAAAGAATATGCATCAATTCCTCTTCTTTTTTAACACCCAAATTCTTGGCAACTAAAATAGGTGATGCATCTCCTACTTCCAAGTATTTCAAGTGATTGGGAAGAGGTGACAGATTTGACTCAGGATCCTGCAAAATAGAAGGTGCATTTGCATTAGAACTTGGTGCAGAGGTCAAGGGATCCTTACCTGTTTGCTGCACTTTTGGAGCTTCTACATTATTCTCCTGCAAGTGAACACTCAAGGCTGATTTCTGAACCTTTGTCTCTAAAGGCTCAACATCTTGTGCTATAGAATTTACCATATTAATAGCATAGGCAGTGAGTGTTTTTGGGTCAATAAAAAGAAAATTTATTGACCCAAAAACACACACACACTAGGGATTCAAAAGAATAAAATAATAGATTGCATTTTTGTTTATCTTGTTCATGATTATGACCATTCAAAATTTTTCTAGAGTATATATTTTTATGTTATGAGGCAAACGTTTGGTAAGCCTAACACTCACTGTAACATCCCGTAATTTTTAGATATTTTCCTTAGAAATTCTTCACCTTACATATATGCATAGAAATTGTCTAATATTAATGGAATAGGTAAAGAAAGAAAACCTAAGAGGAAATATTAGAAATAAACATGCTAAAGAAAGGTGAAATTCTTAGTTAAAGAAAGATAAATTTTTGTGAAGTAAGTAAAGGTCTTAAAATTTCAAGAAGATCGGATTAGGGTAATTTTTCTTAATTTAAGAGCAAAAGTTACTAAGTTTAGTATCTCCACCCATAAATTGGGCTTTTACTTATGGACACATCATGTAGAGTTTTTCCACTTCAAATAAGTTTCTAGCAAGCCCATTGGATAACCTAAGCAAGAAATAAAACATAGACTTGGACTAGGATATAGTAATTGGACCAATAGCCCAAAAATTATGAAAATGTGACCAAGCCCTCCAAGAAAGGTAGAATTTTATCCAAAGCAAAGAAAATGGGTAGGAATGAGCCCATAATGGGTAGGAATAAGCCCAAATCTAAGAGGAAAAATAACATAAAATAAATTAGGTGATGATATAATAATGTAATAATAATAAAGATTAGGTTACATGGCATTAAGACAAAAATTTAGCAAGTGGTGTGATTCTACATTCATCATTTTGGCAAGTGGCATAATAATACAAGGCTTTAGGAAAAAAAACATCTATATCCTACACTCATAATTTTAGCAAGTGTTATGATAATACATGGTATTAGGACAAAACATTCCTATCCCACACAAATAATATCAACCAAATAATGGAGATTCAAGGGCTAGAAATTTGCCACCTAAAAAGGCAAACCTTTCATAATTGTTTAAGACAAAAGAAAATGGAAATGAATCCCTAAATCAAAGGGACCTTGTCCCTTATCTTAAGAACATATCATCATAATTTTCAAAATACAAATCTCCTTTTCCTATGCATATCTTGACTAAGGAAGGGGAAGACAATAACATAAGTTGTTTGTTTTCCAAAAATTCAACAAAGTGTATCCTAATTGTGATAAGGTAGACCCATGATCATGAAAGCTGAATTATTTGGTGGTCTATATAAGAAAACCCACCCTTACAACATTAGAATTTCGTCCAAGTGAGGGAGAGGAAAAATAGAAGCAAGGTAGAGTGAGGAAAGGAGAGGAAGAAAGGAAGAAAGAGGAAGGAGAAGTCTAGGGGACTAAGTGCTCCAGGTAAGTTTAACAATACTTCTTTTTGAAGAAAAATTTTGAAACTTATAATATTTATTTGAGATTTTGATCTTAGAACTTTTATGATTGGTCATGATGTTGCTATATCATGTTACATATTGATCTTGCATGTGATGTATGTTTGAATACTTAGGTTGTTGTAGATAGTTCTACATGGTTATGGCTATGGGTGGTAGAATTTTTAGCTTCGGTGTTTTAATTTCTGGGAACAACCTATAAGGAATTAAAATAAATGGTTAACAAATGAATTATATATATATTTCTCACGGATTTTTAGTCACTGGAATCATTCCATTTGGAGTCCATATGAGGTAGATATGGTCCGATTAGTAGGCAAAGGTCAGAAAATGGTTCATCAGGGAAGAATATGTTAGGATAGCTTCTGTGTTTTAATTTTTTGGAATTATCTGTAGGGAATTAAAATAAATGGTTAACATAAGAATTAAATATATATGTGTCACGGATTTGTAGCCATGGGAATTATTCAATTTGGAGTCCATATGAGGAAGATATGAGCTGATTAGTAGTCAAAGGTCAGAAAATGGTTTATCAGGGAAGAATATGTTAGGACAGCTTCTGTATTTTAATTTTTGGGAATTATATGTTTGGAATTAAAATAAATGGTCAACATAAGAATTATAGCTATGTGTGTCATGGATTTTAAGCCACTATAATCATTTAATTTGGAGTCCATATGAGGAAGATATGAGCTGATTAGTAGTCAAAGGTCAGAAAATGGTTCATCAGGGAAGATTATGTTAGGACAGCTTCTGTATTTTAATTTGTGGGAATTATCTCTATGCAATTAAAATAAATGGTTAACATAAGCATTATAGCTATGTGTGTCATGGATTTTTAGCCACTGGAATCATTCAATGTGGAGTCCATATGAGGAAGATATGACCTTATTAGTAGTCAAAGGTCAGAAAATGGTTCATCAGGGAACAATATGTTAGGACAGCTTCTGTATTTTAATTTTTTGAAATTATCTGTATGGAATTAAAATAAATGGTTAACATAAGAATTATAGATATGTGTGTCACGGATGTTTAACCACTGGAATCACTCAAGTTGGAGTCCATATGAGGTAGATATGGTCCGATTAGTAGGTAGAGGTCAGAACCTATCCAAGAAGAAATAACCTATACATTTAGGGAGTAATATGACCTTAATTTCTTAATATTTCGCTACAATGTTCAACATAATAGTTTTAGATAATTGTTGTATCTTGAAATTGACACCAAGATCACCTACATCAGAGTTAAATTGAGGGAGTTATATTTTGATTAATAAGAGAAGGGTAGATAGGATGAAAACCTACATCAAGAAAATAAAGAAATAAAATTAGTATTTAAAAAAGAAGATGAATCTTAATAAATGACTAGTATAGCCATTGCCATTGCCATTGTATGAACTTCTTACCATCTTAAGTGTGAGATTTTGACATGGAAATATTTTATAAAGTGATATTTGAAATGGTTATGTTCATGGCATGATTACCAATTATTTTTGGTAATAGTTATATTTTGATGAACATACTTGTTATGGAAAGCATATTTTTGGCTATCATTGTGAAAAGAAAAGAAAAGAGCACGGTCACATGGCAATCCGTGTGGTGCACCAGTAGGGGACGCCCTACCAACGGTTATGATCATGATAATGAGAAAAGAAAGAGAAAGTGGGCCATGTCGGACGGAACGAGAAAAGCCCGTACCGGAGAGTAGAGGATATTCACCCTGACCGGGGTAGCTTGAAATGATAATACGTTGATGGCCATCATATGATATTTTGAAAATAGTTAATCCTGTCATACATATTATTACAGTATGATTCTTATGTGCATAGATATAATGCATTCATGTGACGAAAGATATTTTTTGTAGTTTATACAGTTGAACATGACGTGATGAGCTATATTGATGATGATTTATTGTTGAATTTACTGGGATTTAATTCTCACTATATTTCCATATCATGTTCAGAAAATTAGTTATGTAGCTTTTTCTATGGATCTGGCTTTTAGTTCACATTGGATCGAGTTACTTTATGTTGGGCAGATCTCAAAATCAAATAAGATGTTTGTGGTCGAGTTGGCTCAGATCCTGGTGAAGGTGCAACCACCCGCACCTGTATCTCCAGAATTGGTCAACTAAAATAAACAAAATGTAAATATCTATGTGTTTGATATGTTGTATGTACGCTTCGATTGTTGTTTTCTTGTCTTTAGGGATTATTTTGCTTGAGGACAAGCAAAATGTTGAGTGTGGAGGTATTTGATGTGATCTTAATTTAGCATGATATTAATACCTTTAAACTTACTTTTTGTTTGATTTAAGTAAAATATAATTAGGAATTAGCTTAATTTTATGTTTTGTGTTGTAGGAACAAAGAAAGAAGTAAAGGGAAGAAAAAGATAATAAATTCATGGAAAAATGCTACATTGCAGGGATTTCAGACCTTTCAGCACTGTTTTGAGAATATCTCCCTATTATGAACTCCAATCAAGGTGATTCAAGTGGCTGTGAAATGACAACACAATCATCTACAACTTTTATGATGAACACTTGGTCAAATTCGACAGATTTAATAGCATTACAGAGCTCATGAATCAGAATCACAGTGCTACAGAATGAATTCTGACCTTTGGTAACTAATTTTATAATATCTCCTTGAATTCAGATCCAATTAAGGCAATTGCAGTCGTTATGAAAAGAAGATACATAGAGCTACAGTTTCATGTTGAGCACTTTTGTAAATTCTGGAAATTTTTGGGCACCACGGCGCTGCATCAATGCAAATCCGTAGCGCCGTGGCGCCGGTGTCATACAGGTTGTTAAAATCACGATTTTTAGGGTTTTTGACTCCAATTGAAGCCCGATAGGCTAGGATTTGACTTAAATACAATCCTACTTTGATTAGGAGGAGTTAATCTATAAAAAGTGAGCAAAACAAGCAGAGAATTGATCCAATCATTCATCCAAGTTCTTCAATTCTTCTTTAGATTTTCTTTTGGCTCTGTGTGGCTAGTTCTTTTTAGTTGGTTGAGGTGGGTTGAAACCTCAAGGAATCTTCATACATTGTGAGATGTGGATTTGATTTTATTATTTTAATTTGAATTGAGTATTGATTATTCATCTGCTCTTCTTCTCAATGATTATTCAGATGATTACTAGGAGGCCTACTAGTATATTATCTATCTTAATCTACCGCTGAATTATGTTTTGAACAAAGTCTTCAAATATGTGATTCATGAGGCAAATAGGTTTGAGGATTTTGGATTATAAATCATTGAACCTATGATGAATAATTAACTAAATTAGATATAACCGATCTGTTTATATTTGTTTAGCTCTGTCAGTTTCTCTAATTCTTCATGCGGTTAGTAAGCTATGCTTTATCGATGTCCTAAAGGATTGCTTGTTAATTAGGGTTTAATTAGTGCGATTGTCATTAATTTACTAGACTTAAGGAGAAACAGGGTTAAAACCCCAATGATAGATATTCAATTACAGATTGATTATGTTTTCAATGATCAATGTAATCCCTTGACGGTGGATAACAACCAAAACCAACGTTTTTATCATTAATCACTCTCTCTTAATTACTTTCGTTATTGTTTACTTGATTTTATTTGCAACTATCAATCCCCCCTTTTTCTAATCACGTAAGGTAATACCAGAGTCTCTGGGATCGACCCTTACTCCCACTACTACAGGTTAGTTTTGAGGTAAGGTATCAATTTGGGTGTACCTGCGACAGTACGCATTAGTCAATTACTCATCATAGGTTCAATGATTTATAATCCAAAATCCTCAAACCTATTTGCCTCATGAATCGCATAATTGAAGACTTTGTTCAAAACACAATTCAGCGGTAGATTAAGACATACAATATACTAGTAGGCCTTTATTCAATTATTGTTTTTGTGATACCACATGAAAGTTATTCAATAATTTATTCAAATCAAAACCCTAATTTCAAATAACTCATTATGCCCTATAATCTTAGAACTTTATGATTCTCACAAAAAATAATAATTGAATGAAGACATACCTTGATCCATGATGTTTATCTTGCAAATGAACTTACAGTAGATGAGAGATCTCAAAGAAACTGTATTTCTCTCTCTTCACCCCTTTAGGTTTGACACACGTTTCTTGATGGAGAGAAAGCTGTCACTTACTGGGCAAAGAGAGGACCGATTTCTTATATAGAGTCATTAATATACATGTACCATCAACATGTATATCCAATAGAGAATATCTCTCTTATTGACCAATAGAATTTTAGCATTTAAACATTATTAGATCATAATTATCCTTAAGTGATAATTATCATTAAGTTCATAGTTATCACAAAGTCATTATTATCATTAAGTTATTATTATATTTAAATGGATAAATATAATAAAATACATATCTAAAACACATGGGCCACTAATAAAATATCTAACATTCTCCCACTTGGCCCATACAACATTATTAAATTTCATAGGTTCAAATAGAACATAATGCGCATTTATTAGCTAAAATCCTTCTTTAAATTGGTCACATCATAAATCATCATTAAGCAAAAATTAATAGGGATCATAGTGGTTGTATGTTATTAGTTCGACACAGTCCCTTCTATGTATCACAATATTAATTCAATACTTAACATGACCTTTAATGAGAGATAACATAATGGTCCAGCAATAAGGTCTTCGTCAAAGACAAATCCTGTTAACATTCACATAATTCATTAATGTATATATACTAACAATAAGTAACAGGATGCATAAATAAATCAGAAACAACAAAAAAATGAGCTCAGAGTGTCAAAACATAAAGAGCATAAAACTTCATCATAATCTTAATAGTGGTAACCAACAATGCCCATTCTTTCGACATGTTCATTAAATGTCTTTGGTGGCAATCCTTTTGTTAATGGATCCGCAATCATAAAGTTAGTGCTAATGTGCTCAATTGGCACTCTTTGTTTCTGAACTTCTTTAACGGCAAAGTATTTCACTTCCATGTGTTTAATGGTTAACATACGAATTATAGCTATATGTGTCATGGAATTTTAACCACTGGAATCATTAAATTTGGAGTCCATATGTGGTAGATATGGTCCGATTAGTAAGCAAAGGTCAGAAAATGGTTCATTAGGGAAGAATATGTTAGGACAGCTTCTGTGTTTTAATTTCTGGGAATTATCTATATGGAATTAAAATAAATGGTTAACATAAGAATTATAGCTATGTGTGTCATGGATTTTGAGCCACTGGAATCATTCAATTGGGAGTCTTTATGAGGAAGATATGAGCTTATTAGTAGTCAAAGGTCAGAAAATGGTTCATCAGGGCAGAATATGTTAGGACAACTTCTGTATTTTAATTTCTGGGAATTATCTGTATGAAATTAAAAAAAATAGTTAACATAAGAGTTATAGCTATGTGTGTCATGGATTTTAAAACACTGGATTCATTCAATTTGGAGTCCATATGAGGAAGATATGAGCTGATTAATAGTCAAAGGTCAGAAAATGGTTCATCAGGGAAGATTATGTTAGGACAGCTTCTGTAATTTAATTTCTGGGAATTATCTGTATAGAATTAAAATAAATAGTTAAAATAAGAATTATAGCTATGTGTGTCGTGGATTTTTGGCCACTGGAATCATTCAATTTAGAGTCTATATGAAGAAGATATGAGCTTATTAGTAGTCAAAGGTCAGAAAATGATTCATCAGAGAAGAATATGTTAGGACAGCTTCTGTATTTTAATTTCTAGGAATTATCTGTACGATATTAAAATAGATGGTTAACATAAGAATTATAGAAATGTGTGTCCCAGATTTTTAGCCACTGGAATCACTCAAGTTGGAGTCCATATGAGGTAGATATGGTCCGATTAGTAGGTAGAGGTCAGAACCTATCCGAGAAGAAATAACCTATACATTTAGGGAGTAATATCACCTTGATTTATTAATATTTCGCTACAATGTTCAACATAATAGTTTTAGATAATTGATTTATCGTGAAATTGAAACCAAGATCACCTACATCAGAGTTAAATTAAGGGAGTTATGCTCTGATTAGTAAGAGAAGGTTAGATAGGCTGAAAACCTGCATCAAGAAAATAAAGAAATAAAATTAGTATTTAAAAAAGAAGATGAATCTTAATAAATGACTAGTATAGCCATAGCCATTGCCATTGTATGAACTTCTTACCATCTTAAGTTTGAAATTTTGACATGGAAATATTTTATAAAGTGATATTTGAAATGGTTATGTTCATGGCATGATTACCAATGATTTTTGGTAATAATTATATTTTGATGAATATACTTGTTATTGAAAGCATATTTTTGGCTATCATTGTGAAAAGAAAAGAAATGAGCACGGTCACATGGAAATCCGTGTGGTGCACCAGTAGGGGACGCCCTACCAACGGTTATGATCATGATAATGAGAAAAGAAAGAGAAAGTGAGCCATATCGGACGGAGCAAGAAAAGCCCATACCGGAGAGTAGAGGATACTCACCTTGACCGGGGTAGCTTGAAATGAGAATAAGTTGATGGCCGTCATATGATATTTTGAAAATAGTTAATCCTGTCATACATATCATTACAGTATGAATCTTATGTGCGTAGATATAATGCATTCATGTGGCCAAAGATATTTTCTGTAGTTTATACAGCTGAAGATAACGTGATGAGCTATATTGATGATCATTTATTGTTGAACTTACTGGGATTTAATTCTCACTATATTTCCATATCATGTTCAGAAAATTAGTTATGCAGCTTTTTCTATGGCTCTGGCTTTTAGTGCACATTGGATCGAGTTACTTTATGTTGGGCAGATCTCAGAATCAAATAAGATGTTTGTGGTCGAGTTGGCTCTGATTCCGGTGAAGGTGCAACCACCCGCACCTGTATCTCCGGAATTCGTCAACCAAAATAACCAAGATGTAAATATCTATGTGTTTGATATGTTGTATGTACGCTTTGATTAATGATGTGTATGTGAACTCAATATTGTATAATAATAATAAAAAAAAAAGGTTGTTACATAATTAATTATGTACAATCCTTTTTTTTTATTATACAATATTGTGTTCACATACACGTCATTAATCAAAACGTACATGCAACATATCAAAGACATAGATATTTACATCTTGTTTATTTTGATTGACCAATTTCTGAGATACAGGTGCGGTTGGTTGCACCTTCACCGGGATTTGTGCCAACTTGCTCACAAACATTTTATTTAGGATCTGCCCATCATAGAATAACTCGATCCAATGTGCACTAAAAGCCAGAGCTATAGAAAATCTGCATAAATAATTTTCTGAACATGATATGGAAATATAGTGAGAATTAAATCCCAATAAGTTCAACAATAAATCATCATCAATAAAGCTCATCACGTCATGTTCAACTGTATAAACTACAGAAAATATCTTTGGTCACATGAATGCATTATATCTACGCACATAAGAATCATACTGTAATGATATGTATGACAGGATTTACTATTTTCAAAATATCATATGATGGCCATCAACTTATTCTCATTTCAAGCTACCCCGGACAGGGTGAGTATCCTCTACTCTCCGGTATGGGCTTTTCTCGCTCCGTCCGACATGGCCCACTTTCTCTTTCTTTTCTCATTATCAAGATCATAACCGTTGGTAGGGCGTCCCTTACTGGTGCACCACACAGATTTCCATGTGACCATGCTCTTTTCTTTTCTTTTCACAATCATAGCCAAAAATATGCTTTCAATAACAAGTATGTTCATCAAAATATAACTATTACCAAAAATAATTGGTAATCATGCCATGAACATAACCATTTCAAATATCACTTTATAAAATATTTCCATGTCAAAATTTCACACTTAAGATGGTAATAAGTTCATACAATGGCAATGGCTATGGCTATACTAGTTATTTATTATTTTAATTTATAAGATTCATCTTCTTTCTTAAATATTAATTTTTATTCCTTTATTTTCTTGATGCAGGTTTTCATCACATCTAACCTTCTTTTATTAATCAGAGAATAACTCCCTCAATTGAACTTCGATGTAGGTGATCTTGTTGTCCATTTCAAGATAAAACAATTATCTAAAACTATTATGTTGAACAGTTTAGCGACATATTAAGAAATCAAGTTGATATTACTCCTTAAATGTATAGGTTCTTTCTTCTCGGATAGGTTCTGACCTCTACCTACTAATTAGACCATATCTACCTCATATGGACTCCAAATTGAGTGATTCCAGTGGCTAAAAATCCGTGACACACATATCTATAATTCTGATTTTAACCATTTATTTTAATTCCATATAGATAATTCCCAGCAATTAAAATATAGAAGCTGTCCTAACATATTCTTCCCTGATGAACAATTTTCTAACCTTTGACTACTAATAAGCTCATATCTTCCTCATATAGACTCCAAATTGAATGATTCCAATGGCTAAAAATGTATGACACACATAGATATAATTCTTATGTTAACCATTTATTTTAATTCCATACAGATAATTCCCAAAAACTAAAATACAGAAGCTATCGTAACATAATCTTCCCTGATAAACCATTTTCTGACCTTTGACTACTAATCAGCTAATATCTTCCCCATATAGACTTCAAATTGAATGCTTCTAGTGGCATAAAATCCATGACAAACATAGCTATAATTCTTAGGTTAACTATTTATTTTAATTCCATACAGATAAATCTCAGAAATTAAAATACAGAAGCTATCCTAACATATTCTTCCCAAATGAACCATTTTCTGACCTTTGACTACTAATAAGCTCATATCTTCTTCATATGGACTCCAAATTGAATGATTCCAGTGGCTAAAAATCCATCATACACATAGCTATAATTCTTATGTTAACCATTTATTTTAATTCCTACAGATAATTCCCAGAAATTAAAATACAGAAGCTATCCTAACATATTCTTCCCTGATGAACCATTTTCTGACCTTTGACTACTAATCAGCTCATATCTTCCTCATATGGACTCCAAATTGAATGATTCAAGTGGCTAAAAATCCGTGACACATATATATTTAATTCTTATGTTAATCGTTTATTTTATTTCCCTACAGATAATTCCCAAAAATTAAAACACAGAAGCTATCCTAACATATTCTTCCCTGATGAACTAGTTTCTGACCTTTGCTTACTAATCAGACCATATCTACCACATATGGACTCCAAATTGAATGATTCCAGTGGATAAAAATCTGTGACACATATATCTTTAATTCTTATGTTAGCCATTTATTTTAATTCCTTATAGAGATTTCCCAGAAAGTAAAACACCGAAGCTTAAAATTCTGCCAACCATAGCCATACCCATGCAGAACTATCTACACCAACCTAAGTATTCAAACATACATCACATGCAAGATCAATATGCAACATGATATAGCAACATCATGACTAATCATAAAAGTTCTAAGATCAAAATCTCATATAAATATTATAAGTTTCAAAAGTTTTCTTCAAAAAGAAATATTGTTAAACTTACTTGGAGCACTTAGTCTTCTAGGCTTCTCCTTCCTGTTTCTTCCTTTCTTCCTCTCCATTCCTCACTCTACCTTGCTTCTATTTTTCCTCTCCCTCACTTGGACGAAATTCTAATGTTGTAAGGTTGGGTTTTCTTATATAGACCACCAAATAATTCACCTTTCATGATCATGGGTCTATCTTATCATAATTAGGATACACTTTGTTGAATTTTTGGAAAACAAACAACTTATGTTCTTGTCTTCCTCTTCCTTAGTCAAGATATGCATAGGAAAAGGAGATTTGTATTTTGAAAATTATGATAATATGTTCTTAAGATATGGAACAAGGCCCCTTTGATTTAGGGATTCATTTACCTTTTCTTTTGTCTTAATCAATTATGATAGGTTGCCTTTTTAAGTGGCAAATTTCTAGCCCTTGAATCTCCATTATTTGGTTGATATTATTTGTGTGGGATAGGAATGTTTTGTCCTAATACCATGTATTATCATACCACTAGCTAAAATTATGACTGTAGGATATAGATATTTTGGTCCTAAAGCCTTGTATTATTATGCCACTTGCCAAAATGATGAATGTAGAATCACTCCACTTGCTAAATTTTTGTCTTAATGCCATGTAACCTAAATTTTATTATTATTACATTATTATATCATCACCTAATGTATTTTATTTTATTTTTTCTCTTGGATTTGGACTTATTCCTACCCATTGTGGGCTTATTCCTACCCATTTTCTTTGCTTTGGATAAAATTCTACCTTTTTGGAGGGCTTGGTCACATTTTCATAATTTTTGGGCTATTGGTCCAATTACTATATCCTAGTCCAAGTCTATGTTTTATTTCTTGCTTAGGTTATCCAATGGGCTTGCTAGAAACTTATTTGAAGTGGAAAAACTCTACATGATGTGTCCATAGGTAAAAGCCCAATTTATGGGTGGAGATACTAAACTTAGTAACTTTTGCTCTTAAATTAAGAAAAATTACCCTAATCCGATCTTCTTGAAATTTTAAGACATTTACTTACTTCACAAAAATTTATCTTTCTTTAACTAAGAATTTCACCTTTCTTTAGCATGTTTATTTCTAATATTTCCTCTTAGGTTTTCTTTCTTTACCTATTCCATTAATATTAGACAATTTCTATGCATATATGTAAGGTGAAGAATTTCTAAGGAAAATATCTAAAAATTACGGGATGTTACATTCTTCCCCCCTTAAGAAATTCGGTCCCCGAATTTCAATCTATCCTACCACATGTAGGGAATGAAATTAAAGCATTATTCAGAGTTACCAACCTTATTACCTAAATAATTAGGGATATCTTTTCTGTATAACATCTTTACTTTTTAATATGTCTATTCACTTGAGTGATTTTGCCATATAACTTAACCATAAGGATTTCTTTCACTCATAAGTTCTTCAATTTATATCCTCTAGCTCGCATGGATATTTCTATGGGTCGATATTAGAAAACATACATATAAAGGAACATATTCACCTTCATATTGGGTAACTATCTTTTCTTTTTCCAAACTTCTATTAAGTCATTTTTTTTTCATATATCAACATCATCCCCTGAATATCATCATCTTAATCTATCATCTATTTTTATCCTCAAATCCTTTAATCAATATGTTAAACATAAGTATCAATAAATCCTTCAAACCTTTAATAACGTGTACCATTGACACATGTCTAATAATTCCAACTTAACTCATCACGGTAATTCTATACAAGCTTATTAACACCATTAGACTCATTGTCAAAAATTTCAATTATTTCTTCTATCATATCCAAAAGCACCTCATTATAGCTTATGTCAATCCCATTTAATTCACCCAATCATTTCAAGAAGATTTTTTCTAACAATTACTCATACATGAATTCTCAATTCCAACATAATTCACATCCTAAATACTAGACTCAACTTAGCATGATATAATCCTTTAACACAATTATCTTGATCACTTACATTATTTTCGGACATGGTTCTCAGAATATTCTCTATATTTACAAATTAAGAGTTCAAAGACTAACTTAAATCCTACTTCCTATATTTTATTCCTCAAGAACTTCAACACCACTAATTCTCTTGATTACATTCGTCAAAACGCCATAAGACCATCATCTGTCCATTTTTTTCAAACTTTTCATTACTTTAACCTACTAACAACTTAGACACCATAATAATCGAGTTTCAAAGAAAAGAAATTATCTTTCATTGCAATGAGGGAAAATAACCTTGCATTTAATGCCAACCGTTAATGAGGGAGAATACAGTGAAACAGACGAAAAGCATAATAAAGAATGGTGCCAAAAGCGAAAGTCAAAAATTTGGACAAAACATTGAAAAATATTAAAATCGGTGGTCATAATTCTTGAAAATATGCAAACAAAATCTATCTACGATTTCAGCAAAAATCGGTGGCCGCAAATTTTGAATATATGTGTAAAAATCTACTTTAAATATGTTGGTATTCGGTAGAAAGATAGCACATGGAAAAAGAAATATTTCTGAGCTTATAAAAGTCTGTGAAAATCAAAGAATACGTAGTTAACTGGTAGGATGCAGTTGATTGCTTCTAAATAGATGTCATCAATCAACTGTAAGATAACCAGTCCAAATTAAAATTTCTCAGAATAGCTAGTCGATTTCATAATACCGATAGTCTACTGGCAAAAACATTGAGAAAACAAGAAAAATGTCCCTCTTCCCTAATTATTTGGTTTGTATCTTCATTTTTTTTCCAATGACGCCTATCATCTACAACTTCCCTACATGCCTCAAGACATTACTCCTTCATCAAGGGCAACAAGAAAAAGAAACTTTCCTGGTGATATCCTAACCTTATTCTCTTTATGTGCTTAATATGGGTCACAGTCATAACTACTGTACATATACATGCTTGCCGTCATTTTTGAATTTTTTTTATCTTTAATTTAGCTGATATCCACCAATCACTCACATAGTTGTTCTAATAATACCCAACCTATTCGCATAGCTATTATAAATATGCCCTTCTCTGAGTTCTATAAATACTTACATTAGTATCTTTGTCTATACTCAGAGTTAAGGTGATAGAAATTATGGAGGGAACCACATTCCGTCAGTTTCAAAATATCTGTGTCTTTTGTGGTTCCAGTCTTGGAAAAGATGAGGAGTATGTTAAAGCAGCACAAAATTTGGGTATGGTGCTGGCTAGGAGAAAAATTCATTTAGTGTATGGTGGAGGTAACTGTGGGTTAATGGGGTGTGTGGCTACAGCTGCAGATGTAGGGGGATGCCAAGTTCTAGGTATTATTCCTACAGCTCTAGCTACATCTAGCAACATAGGGAAGACAATTGGGGAAGAATATAGGGTAGCTTCCATGCATGAACGCATGGCTAGCATGATGAGCAATGCTGACGCCTTCATTGCCTTACCAGGTGGTTTTGGTACTCTAGAGGAGATTTTTCAAATAGTCTCTTGGGCACAACTGAATATGCATTACAAACCGATAGGTTTGTTAAATGTTAATCACTTCTTTGATGGTTTGTTATCTTTTCTAGATCAAGCTGTGGAACAGAGGTTTATCTCACACTCAGCACGACGAATTCTCATCTCAGCTTCAAATGCTGAAGAGTTGATTGATGTTTTACAAGCCTATGTACCTGATCTAACTATGACTCCAATAGAATGGACGGCAAATAACCGCAGGAAGCGTCAATTGGATTTGGATCTTCATCTTTAAATTTATTAAAATGTAGCTATTTTTTTTTACTACTTTTACTTTCTTAGAGTCTACTTGGATACCATATTTACCAACCATACTCCTTTAGAGTTGGTAAAACTATCTTTGAATGTTGCTTATGATCCTCTGAACTTTTGAAATATTCTAGTATATCATCCATATATATAATAACAAATTGTTCCAGGGATGACCTAATTACTATTCATTAAGTCTATGAATGCAGCTAAAAGTACTGGGGTATTTAAATACCTTGTCTAACAAGTCTTGTAACTATTTTTTTTTTAATTCGATCAATATCATTCTATATAGGGATATAGATACTAGTTAGGTTCTAAGGAGTAAATCAATACCAAATTCTCGAATTGTTGTGGCAAGGTTGTGCAAGATTTCCTCTGCATTGTTTGCCGGACTCCGCCTTGGTGGTGCCATTTCCTACTGTGGGAAAAAATAAATTTATGCTGCTATTGAGGTGATCAAGCCCAACAGTTAGTTTAAAAATATATTTAACAGTAGTCATAACACCACCTTGGTATATAGATAAGAAACACTAGTAATTTCTTACCTATATGAGTCACTGATCCCCTACACAACACAACCACAACATACTCAAGACACTATAAGATCGATTCAGATAACCATCCACCCACTGGCCATCTAGGATAGACCTGCTCTGATACCAATTATGTAACATCCTTTTTTTTTATTAGTATACAATATTGAGTTCACATACACGTCATTAATCAAAACGTACATGCAACATATCAAAGACATAGATATTTACATCTTGTTTATTTTGGTTGACCAATTCCGGAGATACAGGTGCAGTTGGTTGCACCTTCACCGGGATTTGTGCCAACTCGCTCACAAACATTTTATTTAGGATCTGCCCATCATAGAATAACACGATCCAACGTGCACTAAAAGCCAGAACTATAGAAAATCTGCATAACTAATTTTCTGAACATGATATGGAAATATAGTGAGAATTAAAACCCAATAAGTTCAACAATAAATCATTATCAATAAAGCTCATCACGTCATGTTCAGCTGTATAAACTATAGAAAATATCTTTGGTCACATGAATGCATTATATCTACGCACATAAGAATCATACTGTAATGATATTTATGACAGGATTTACTATTTTCAAAATATCATATGATGGCCATCAACTTATTCTCATTTCAAGCTACCCCGGTCAGGGTAAGTATCCTCTACTCTCCGGTACGGGCTTTGCTCGCTCCGTCCGACATGGCCCACTTTCTCTTTCTTTTCTCATTATCATGATCATAACCGTTGGTAGGGCGTCCCTTACTGGTGCACCACACGGATTGCCATGTGACCGTGCTCTTTTCTTTTCTTTTCACAATTATAGCCAAAAATATGCTTTCCATAACAAGTATGTTCATCAAAATATAACTATTACAAAAAATAATTGGTAATCATGCCATGAACATAACCATTTCAAATATCACTTTATAAAATATTTCCATGTCAAAATTTCACACTTAAGATGGTAAGAAGTTCATACAATGGCAATGGTTATGGCTATACTAGTTATTTATTATTTTAATTTATAAGATTCATCTTCTTTCTTAAATATTAATTTTTATTCCTTTATTTTCTTGATGCAGGTTTTCATCACATCTAACCTTCTCTTATTAATCAGAGCATAACTTCCTTAATTGAACTCCGATGTAGGTGATCTTGTTGTCCATTTCAAGATAAAACAATTATCTAAAACTATTATGTTGAACAGTTTAGCGACATATTAAGAAATCAATGTCATATTACTCCCTAAATGTATATGTTATGTCTTCTCGGATAGGTTCTGACATCTACCTACTAATTAGACCATATCTACCTCATATGGACTCTAACTTGAGTGATTCCAGTGGCTAAAAATATGTGACACACATATCTATAATTCTAATTTTAACCATTTATTTTAATTCCATATAGATAATTTCCAGCAAATAAAATACAGAAATTGTCCTAACATATTCTTCCCTAATGAACAATTTTCTAACATTTGACTAATAATAAGCTCATATCATTCTCATATGGACTCCAAATTGAATGATTCCAATGGATAAAAATCTATGACACACATAGCTATAATTCTTATGTTAACCATTTATTTTAATTCCATACAGATAATTCCCAAAAATTAAAATACAAAAGCTGTCTTAACATAATCTTCCCTGATGAACCATTTTCTGACCTTTGACTACTATTCAGCTAAGATCTTCCTCATACGAACTCCAAATTGAATGATTCTAGTGGTATAAAATCCATGACACACATAGCTATAATTATTATGTTAAATAATTATTTTAATTCCATACAGATAATTCCCAGAAATTAAAATACAGAAGCTGTCCTAACATATTCTTCCCTGATGAACCATTTTCTGACCTTTGACTACCAATAAGCTCATATCTTCCTCATATGGACTCCAAATTGAATGATTCCAGTGGAAAAAAATCCATGACACACATAGCTATAATTATTATGTTAACCATTTATTTTAATTCCATACAGATAATTTCCAGAAATTAAAATACAGAAGTTGTCCTAACATAATCTTCCCTGATGAACCATTTTCTGACCTTTGACTACAAATCAGCTCATATCTTCCTCATATGGACTCCAAATTGAATGATTCCAGTGGCCTAAAATCCATGACACACACAGCTATAATTGTTATGTTATCTATTTATTTTAATTCCATACAGATAATTCCCAGAAATTAAAATACAGAAGCTGTCCTAACATATTCTTTCCTGATGAACCATTTATTGACATTTGACTACTAATAAGCTCATATCTTCCTCATATGGACTCCAAATTGAATGATTCTAGTGGCTAAAAATCTATGATACACATAGCTATAATTCTTATGTTAACTATTTATTTTAATTCCATTCAGATAATTCACTAAAATTAAAATACAAAAGCTGTCATAACATAATCGTCCCTGATGAACCATTTTCTAACTTTTGACTACTAATCAGCTCATATCTTCCTCATATGGACTCCAAATTGAATGATTCCAGCGGCTTAAAATCCATGACACACATAGATAAAATTATTATGTTAACTATTTATTTTAATTCCATACAGATAATTCCCAGAAATTAAAATACAGAAGCTGTCCTAACATATTCTTCCCTGATGAACCATTTTCTGACCTTTGACTACTAACCAGCTCATATCTTCCCCATATGGACTCCAACTTGAATGATTCCAGTGACTACAAATCCATGACACATATATCTTTAATTCTTATGTTAATCATTTATTTTAATTCCCTACATATAATTCCCAGAAATTGAAACACAGAAGCTATCCTAACATATTCTTCCCTGATGAACCAGTTTCTGACCTTTGCTTATTAATTGGACCATATCTACCACATATGGACTCCAAATTGAATGATTACAGGTGATAAAAATCCGTGACACATATATCTTTAATTCTTATGTTAACCATTTATTTTAATTCCTTATAGATTGTTCCCAGAAATTAAAACGCCGAAGCTTAAAATTCTGCCACCCATAGCCATACCCATGCAGAACTATCTACACCAACCTAAATATTCAAACATACAACACATGCAAGATCAATATGTAACATGATATAGCAACATCATGACTAATCATAAAAGTTCTAAGATCAAAATCTCATATAAATATTATAAGTTTCAAAAGTTTTCTTCAAAAAGAAATATTGTTAAACTTACTTGGAGCACTTAGTCTTCTAGGCTTCTCCTTCCTGTTTCTTCCTTTCTTCCTCTCCATTCCTCACTCTACCTTGCTTCTATTTTTCCTCTCCCTCACTTGGACGAAATTCTAATGTTGTAAGGTTGGGTTTTCTTATATAGACCACCAAATAATTCGCCTTTCATGATCATGGGTCTATCTTATCATAATTAGGATACACTTTGTTTAATTTTTGGAAAACAAACAACTTATGTTCTTGTCTTCCTCTTCCTTAGTCAAGATATGCATAGGAAAAGGAGATTTGTATTTTGAAAATTATGATAATATGTTCTTAAGATATGGGAGAAGGCCCCTTTGATTTAGGGATTCATTTACCTTTTCTTTTGTCTTAATCAATTATGATAGGTTGGCTTTTTAACTGGCAAATTTCTAGCCCTTGAATCTCCATTATTTGGTTGATATTATTTGTGTGGGATAGGAATGTTTTTTCCTAATACCATGTATTATCATACCACTTGCTAAAATTATGAGTGTACGATATAGATGTTTTTGTCCTGAAGCCTTGTATTATTATGCCACTTGCCAAAATGATGAATGTAGAATCACACCACTTGCTAAATTTTTGTCTTAATGCCATGTAACCTAATCTTTATTATTATTACATTATTATATCATCACCTAATTTATTTTATTTAATTTTTCCTCTTAGATTTGGACTTATTCCTACCCATTTTCTTTGCTTTGGATAAAATTCTACCTTTCTTGGAGGGCTTGGTCACATTTTCATAATTTTTGGGCTATTGGTCCAATTACTATATCCTAGTCCAAGTCTATGTTTTATTTCTTGCTTAGGTTATCCAATGGGCTTGCTAGAAACTTATTTGAAGTGGAAAAACTCTACATGATGTGTCCATAGGTAAAAGCCCAATTTATGGGTGGAGATACTAAACTAAATAACTTTTGCTCTTAAATTAAGAAAAATTACCCTAATCCGATCTTCTTGAAATTTTAAGACATTTACTTACTTCACAAAAATTTATCTTTCTTTAACTAAGAATTTCACCTTTCTTTAGCATGTTTATTTCTAATATTTCCTCTTAGGTTTTCTTTCTTTGCCTATTCCTTTAATATTAGACAATTTCTATGCATATATGTAAGGTGAAGAATTTCTAAGGAAAATATCTAAAAATTACGGGATGTTACATTTAGCACCCTTTGAATACTTGTCGTTTTTCGAAAAGAAGGCTGCTGCAGAATTATCACAATAAATTTTCAGCGGCTTGGCAATACTGTCGACAATTTCAAGCCTTGAAATAAAATTCTGCAACCATAAACCATGATTAGTGGCCTCAAAGCATGCCACAAATTCAGCCTTCATAGTGGACGCAGCAATGATAGATTGCTTCGCACTCTTCCATGATATTGCTCCTCCTGCTAGAAGGAACAAGTAGCCGAATGTAGATTTTCTTGTATCAATACATCCAGCATAATCTGAATCTGAATATCCAATCACCTTGAGGTGATTAGATTTCTTATAAGTGAGCATGTAATCCTTTGTTCCTTGCAAGTACCTCAGTACATTCTTTGCAGCTTTCCAATGATCCAATCCATGATTACTTTGATACCTGCCCAGCATTCCGACAGCAAAACTGATGTCTGTCCTGGTACAAGTCTGAGCATACATCAAGCTCCCAACAACAGATGCATAAGGAATTCTTTCCATTTCTGTGCGTTCCAATTCATTCTTTGAGCATTGCATAAGGCTGAATTTATCTCCTTTATCAATTGGAACAACACTTGCAGAGCACTTTTCCATCTTAAATCTCTTTAAAATGTTATTAATATATGCTTTCTGAGATAGTCCTAACATTCCTTATGATCTATCACGTAATATTTCAATTCCTATCACATAGGATGCCTCACCCATATCTTTCATTTCGAAGTTCATAGAGAGAAATTTCTTGGTGTCATGTAATAAGCCAAGATCATTTGTAGCCAGTAAGATGTCATCAACATACAGAATCAGAAATATAAACTTGCTCCCACTAACCTTCAGATATATACACTGATCAATAGTTTTTTCTTTATATCCAAAGGAAGTAACAGTATCAATGAACTTAAGATACCATTGCTGGGAGGCTTGTTTAAGTCTGTATATTGACTTCTTAATTTTACACACCATGTGTTCCTTTCCTTTTACTGGAAAACCCTTAGGTTGATTCATATAAACCTCTTCCTCTAAATTTCCATTCAGAAAAGCAGTTTTCACATCCATTTGATGTAACTCTAAATCATAATGAGCTACCATTGCCATAATAATTCTAAATGAGTCCTTTTTGGAGATAGGTGAAAATGTCTATTTATAGTCAACGCCATCTTTCTGAGTAAAACCTTTGGCAACAAGTCTAGCCTTAAATCTTTCGACATTGCCATTTGAGTCGTGTTTGGTCTTAAAGACCTATTTACACCCGACTCTTTTACAACCTTCAGGCAATTCAACAAGATCCCAAACTTCATTATGATCCATTGATTTTAACTCTTCTTTCATAGCATCTAACCATTTATTATTATTGGCACTTTCCATGGCTTGTGAAAATGAAACTGGATCATCATCAACTCCTAAGTCAAATTTTGACTCTTGTAAATAGACCACATAATCATTAAAAATAGCATATCTCCTTTGTCTTTGAGATCTTTTTAATGCTATTAGTCATGTGGTTCACCTGTTATAGGTTCATTGGTGACAACTTCATTATGGGGTGTTTCATCAATCATTTGTTGTTCTTCTAAGTTGTCAAACTGTTCTACAACTATAGGAACAACAATTTCCCAAGAGGTTTTAGGTAAAGGAACTTGTACCTTAACTTCTTGGATTTCCACTTTTCGTGGTTCTACACTCCCACTAACTTGATCATTTTCAATGAACCTAACATTTCCAGTTTCAATAATTCTTGTACTATGATTAGGACAATAAAATCTACACCCTTTCGATTTTTCTGGATAACCAATGAAGAAACCACTTATTGTTCTTGAATCCAGTTTCTTTTCATGTGGATTATAAATTTTTATTTCTGCCGGGCAACCCCAAACATGCAGGTGCCTTAAACTAGGTTTCCTTCCTGTCCATAGTTCAAAAGGAGTCTTTGAAACTACCTTACTAGGAACCCTGTTTAACAAGTACATGACAGTTATTAAAGCATGCATCCACAACGATAAGGGTAAAGAAGAAAAACTCAACATACTCCTAACCATATCTATTAGAGTACAGTTACGCCTTTCTGCAACACCATTTTGTCGTGGTGTTCCTAGCATTGTGTATTGGGCACATATGCCATGCTTTTCAAGGAATTTAGCAAATAGACCAGGGCATTGTTCAGTTTCATCATATTTTCCATAATATTTACCACCTCTGTCAGACCTGATAACTTCCACCTTTCTATTTAATTGTCTTTCTACCTCAGTGGCAAATATCTCTAAGACATCTATTGATTGAGATTTTTCATGTAACAAATAAACATAGCCATAACGTGAAAAGTCATCAATGAAAGTGATAAAATACTTTTCTCCACCAAAAGATGGAACATGAAAAGGCCCACATATATCGGTGTGTATAAGTTCAAGGAGCTGTGTGCTTCTTGTGGCTGCTTTCTTAATTGTGTGTTTTGTATATTTTCCTTTAATACAATCCACACATATGTCAAGATCAGTCAAATCTAAATCTGGAAGGATTTCATTCTTTACCAATCTCACTATTCTTTCTTTGGATATGTGACCCAAACATTTATGCCACAAGTAAGCTGAACTTTCATTAATTAACCCACGTTTAGTACCATCATTATGATGCAAGGTTAGAAGAGTCTCAGCAAAAAGGTTATCAAGCTTTAATTTGTACAAACCATTAGATAAAATACCAGAACCAATGAGAAGATTATGTTTGAATAAACTAAAACATCCATTCGCAAATTTACAACAGTATCTAGTTGTATCAAGTTTAGACAAAGAGACTAAATTTCTAGAAACAGAAGGAACATAAAAGGTTTGAAAAAGATCTAAATGATGTCTAGTATCTAAAATCAAACGATAGGTCCCAATGGCTTCAACTAGAGCTTTGACTCGGTTCCCCATGAAGACAAACTTTTCATTTGGATTTATGGTTTGGGTTGTAAGGAATCCCTGCATCATATTAGAAACATGAGTGGTACAACCAGAATCAATCCACCAAGTATTATAAGGAACTTCAGTTAGATTTGATTCAAAACATACTAAAGCACTAGGCTTACCTTTCTTTTCCAACCATGCCTTGCGTTTAGGGAAATCTTTCTGATAGTGTCCAGATTTCTTATAGAAATGACACTTATCATTCTTTTGTTCCTTCTTGTGGATTGGGGCAGATGACTCATTAACTTTATGGAGTCCCTGCTTGCCCTTTTCATTCTTCTTTACGTGCTTCTTACTAGCTCTTTGATGACCCATGACATTAATTGAATGAATTCCTTATTTCTTCAGCCTGCCTTCCTCTTGAATGAGCATGTTATGCAATTCATGCACATTCCATTTATCCTTAATGGTGTTGTAACCCATTTGGAACGTGGCATACTCAGAAGGCAAGGAGTTCAAAATAAACTGCACAAGTCCATTTTCATTCACCTCCATTCCCATGGACTTCAGTTTTGCTACTATACTTGTCATCTCAGTGACATGCTCATGCATAGTACATGAACCATCAAATTTCATAGTGGTTAATGTACTCATTAATGACCCAGCTGATGACTTATAAGCAATATCAGACTGGGAGCGCTCTTCCACAAAGTTCATGTATTCCTTTGCACTTTCAGTTTTGGGAATTATGGACTTAATGTTGTTTGCTACTGTCATTCGCATAAATATTAGACTCAGTCTATTAGATCTTTCCCAAGCTTTATGGAAAGATCTCTCTTCTGTGCTGCTTGAATCAGTAAGAGCAGTAGGCTTATCAGTCAAGAGTGCTAAATCAAGATCCAAAACACCTAAGTGAAATTGTATCTATTCACGCCACTCAGAGAAGTTAAGCCCATTGTACTTTAATATAGACAAAGCTTGCGAATGAAGAGAAATAGGAATTGATGCTGCAAAGAGATAAAATGTACATTAAAGTCCACCTTTGGGGGATCCAACAATGCACAATAATAAACATAATTGATGCTTAATTTAATCTCACATAATTGGTAATTATATATACTCTAATTTGACTTGTTTGTTATCTTTGGATATACTAAACAAATCAAATAAAATACATTAATTATCCACATTCATGTTCTTGACTATTAAACTAACTAATCAACCTTTAGGCGATCCTTAAATATTTTATAGCCAATAACTTTCAATATACCCATAAGTAAACCATCACTATATCATTCATAAGCATCAAAATTCATGGGTAATTGAAAAATAAAATCATAATATAATTTGGAATTAATTTTCTTAATGATTCGACCACTTTGGTGATTAACAAATCTTACATAATATAATTCCAAAATTTCAAACATACTTTCAAATAATATTCATATATAATACAATTATAATTACAACAAATTATATATGATTGCATCATCCAAATCAAGTGAAAAACCCACCAACAAAAGTGACGTAGGAATATAATAAAACCAATAAAAGTTATCAAATAAAGCAAAATGGCATCATCAAAAGTGGAGCCGCCAATCTAGAAAGCCAATTCATCAATAACATATAATAAGGCTAATTTAATAAAATCAATTCAATAAAGCCAATCAATTTATTATAACCAATTCACGGCTTGTTTTTTCCAAAACCTTTTTTTTTCGGTTTTGTATGATAACAATATTCCGAAAAAGGCTGCCAAGGTTCATGCGTCATGCTTGTAACTTTTATGCGGAAAAGAAAATAAATTGTGGAAGAAAATCAATTGATGAATTGCTGCTCAAGTTGTCTATCAATGTTTGCATAAAATACTGTTTCGGAAAAGGTAAACATTACGCGGAAAGTAACATAAGTTTCTGAAAACGGATTTTGTTTTACATAAAATACAATTATGTAATTCTTAATCTGTCAGAAGAAAAATAATAATAAAAAACAATAATCTTAATTGGAAAATCATAAGTTCCAAAACCTAGGCTCTGATACCATATGAAAGCTGTTCATAATTTATTCAAATCAAAACCCTAATTTTGAATAACTCATTATGCCCTATAATCTTAGAACTTTATGATTCTCACAAAAAACAATAATTGAATAAAGACATACCTTGATCCATGATGTTTATCTTACAAATAAACTTACAGTAGATGAGAGATCTCAAAGAAACCGTATTTCTCTTTCTTCACCCCTTTAGGTTTGACGCACGTTTCTTTATGGAGAGAAAACTGTCACTTACTGGGCAGAGAGAGGACCGGTTTCTTATATAGAGTCATTAATATACATGTACCATCAACATGTATATCCAATAGAGAATATCTCTCTTATTGACCAATAGGATTTTAGCATTCAAACATTATTAGATCATAATTATCCTCAAGTGATAATTATCATTAAGTTCATAGTTATCACAAAGTCATTATTATCATTAAGTTATTATTATATTTAAATGGATAAATATAATAAAATACATATCTAAAACACATGGGCCACTAATAAAATATCTAACAATCATATGGCAGCCAATTTTCAACAATTTGGCATTAGGCTAGGGTCTCCATTAAGACATGCTGGTGAGGTATGTAGTTCTTCCCTTTAATAGCAACTTGCAAATTTAACCTCTCTTGTTCGTCAACGTGTAGAAAATATGCAAAGAAAAAATTTCTATGGAAAGCATTCTATCATGGAGCATCCGTCTATTGGGTACCCAACTTTCTATGATGAGTCATTTGAGCAGGTAAATATGGTTAATGGTTTCCATGAACTACAACAAATGAGGTATGATTCCTATTGAAACATGTACAATCCTGGGTGGAAGGATCATCTCAACTTCAGGTATGAGAATGCACAAAATAGTATTGCAGAACAAAATTTTGTAAATTTTCACCATACCCAACAGGCCTATTATCCTAGACAGAATACATCTCAGAATTTCCCGGTAAGTACTCCTTTAGAAGATATTGTTAAATCTTTTATACAAAATACTCATCAATTTGAACAAGAGGTAAGGGCCAGCATTCAAAGCTTAACAAATCAAATTGGGTAATTAGCAACAACAGTCAGTAGGCTAGAGGCTCAAAATTCAGAAATTGAAAGTCTAGCCTCAGCATCGTTAATGCAAAAGGAAGAAAATTCTGCACTGAATGAAAAAGATGACTTCGAAGTTGACACTAGTAAGCCTACTAAGAAAGAGGTTATGGAATATACCCTAAACGCCAAATTTGAAGAGAATATTTCAGCATGAGAGGAAGCACCAGAAGTGCGGCAAATAGGTAAAGATCTTTCTATGTTGTTATCAATTTCTAATAAGATGCTTGTACCTTCTATTGTGCAGTATTCTGACCTAGGCTTAAAGAGCCTCCCTAGCCATTTAAAGGGCATATACAGTGGAGAACCACCCGCAATTATAACCTCAAATAAATATGCCATACTCAAAGATAGAGGAAAGTTACCGCATGCTTTGGTAGAATCTCAAAAGGATGAAGTTAAATTGGATGCCAAAAGCTACTCAAGACATCGGTTATTTCCAGGTAAGTTGAGTTCTCATTTAATTAAATCTTTGACTAATGCTAACTTCCCTCTTCATAATGCAGTTGAACCTCAAAATTCTGCACATTCAAAGGCAAGCCAATTCAAAGTTGACATCAAGGATCCTCTTTGAATGACATAAGGAGCCTTGAGTCGAGCCAACAACATTAAACAAAGGCGCTTATTGGAAGGCAACCCAACATTAAAAAAAAGGTGAAAATTGGAGAAATTCAAGGTCTAATAATGCAACACGCTCATACCACCCCAAACAAATTCAGGGAAGTTCACTTGACCTATATGTTTTTCTATATCTTTCCCTAATTCTTATCTTTCTTTTACATTGAGGACAATGTAAAGTTTAAGTGTGGGGGTGGAAGTATATTTTTATGAATTATTGTGACCCTATTATGAGCATTAATTTTTTGATTTTCACTATTAATGCATTTTTATTGCGTTTAGCAAGTTGAGTGATTGTGTGAGTGTTTCAATTTATGTTTTGGATGTTAGGCACAACCAACAGCCAATGATATGACTATTCAAATTTTTTTTAGCTCTTGAAAAATATAGAAAATTCATGGTTATATGCAATTTTATCCCTTTTGCAATTTATTACTTTTGACTTTAGAATCCTGAAATATTTTTGCACAATAACTTTGGGCATTCAATTTTATCTTTTACTTAGAGAAGGTTTATATAATTCAAAAATATTTCATGATCTCAACAGGATTCTAGAACTTATTTGAATGATGCTTGAGGCAAAATCCTAGGTTAATACTATTATTTAGGAGATGATTTAGGTATTATTGGATAGATTAAGCCTTTCTAGCCTAACCTAAACAATGAAATATCCTTAGTTCCTCTATTTTGAGCTTAATGAACTTTTTCTTCTGTAAACCACAAATGAGCTGAAAGTCAAAATTTGTATGAATATCCTTATTTTTGATCCTATTCACTTACTCCATGATTATTTTGCTGAATACTTGTTTTGTAGAGCTTGATTTACAAAAGGGTGGAAGGGTGGAGCAAGGAAAAGAAAAGAATTATGCAAAGAAAAAAAAAGACAATTACACAAAGAAGAGAGAAGAAAAATACAAAGAGGATAAAAGCAATTTTTGTGGGTGGAAAAAAAAAGTTTTGAGGACCAAGGAAAATGATGGATTAAACTCAATTGAAACAAGAAAATGAGTGTGGGGGGAAAATTTCCCCAAATTTAGGAAAGCTCAAGAGATCAGATTTAATCATGTAGTGCTGGGTGATTGAGCCTAAATTTGTATCCTTTATCTTACCTTATACCTTGGCCACATTATAAGCTAAATAAAGTCCTATTGATCCTAGAGGTAGTTTTGGCCTACATTAGTATAGAGTGGCATGAAGAATAAGCATATGGAAATCATATATTAATTAGAGATTTACAACTAAAATTTTGGGATATATAAACTCATCTGAGTAAAAGGAAATTTATTGACCCAAAAAACACACACACACTAGGGATTCAGAAGGATAAAATAATATATTGCATTTGTGTTAATCTTGTGCATGATTATGACCTTCCAAAAATTTTCTAGAGTATATATTTTTATGTTATGAGGCAAATTTTTGGTAAGCCTAACACTCACTACATTATTGATTGTTGTTTTTTTGTCTTTAGGGATTATTTTGCTTAAGGACAAGCAAAAGGTTGAGTGTGGGGGTATTTGATGTGATCTTAATTAAGCATGATATTAATACCTTTAAACTTACTTTTGTTTGATTTAAGTAAAATATAATTAGGAATTAGCTTAATTTTATGTTTTGTGTTATAGGAACAAAGAAAGAAGAAAAGAGAAGAAAAAGATAAGAAATTCATGGAAAAAAGCTACATTGTAGGGATTCCAGACCTTCCAGCACTCTTTTGAGTATATCTCCCTCTTATGAACTCTAATCAAAGTGATTCAAGGGGCTGTTAAACGATAACACAATCGTCTACAACTTTTATGTTGAACACTTGGTCAAATTCGGGATATTTCATGGCCTTATAGAGCCTGCAAATCAGCATCACAGTGCAGCAGGATGAATTCTAACCTTTGGTCACTCATTTTGCCATATCGGCTTCAATTCAGATCCAATTAAGGTTATTCCAGCGGTTATGGAAAGAAGAGACACAGAGCTACAACTTTTGTGTTTAGCACTTTGTCAAATTCTGGAGTTTGCTTGGTGCCACAGCGCTGCGTCATGCAGGTCCGTAGCGCCGCGGCGCTTGAGTAGAGTGCCGCCGCCATACAGCTCGTGAAATTCACAATTTTTAGGGTTTTTTGACTCCAATTGAAGCCTGATGGACTGGAATTTGACCTAAATACATTCTTACTTCAATTAGGAGTAGTTAATATATACAATGGGAGCAAAAAAAGCAGAGAATTCATTCAATTCTTGATCCAATCCTTCATCCAAGTTCTTCAATTCTTCTTTAGATTTCCTTATAGCCCTGCGTGGCTAGTTCTTTTTAGTTGGTTGAGGTAGGTTGAAACCTAAAGGGAATTTTATACATTGTGAGTGATTGCTAGGAGGCCTACTAATATATTGTCTGTCTTAATCTACCGCTAAATTGTGTTTTGAACAAAGTCTTCAATTATGTGATTCATGAGGCAAATAGGTTTGAGGATTTTGGATTATAAATAATTGAACCTATGATGAATGATTAACTAAATTAGATATAGCGGATGTGTTTATATTTGTTTAGCTCTGTTAGTTTCTCTAGTTCTTCATGCGGTTAACAAGTTATGTTTTACCGATGTGCTAAAGGATTGCTTGTTAATTAGGGTTTAATTAGTGCGATTGTCATTAATTTACTAGACTTAAGGAGAAACAGGGTTAGAACCTCAATGATAGATATTCAATTATAGATTGATTATGTTGTCAATGATCAATGCAATCCCTTGACGTTGGATATCAACCGAAACCAACGTCTTTATCATTAATCACTCTCTTATTTACTTTCATTATTGTTTACTTGATTTTATTTGCAACTATCAACCCCCCATTTTTTCTAATCACATAAGGTAATACCAGTCTCTGTGGGATCGACCTTTACTCCCACTACTACAGGTTAGTTTTGAGGTAAGGTATCAATTTGGGTGTACCTGCGACAGTACGCACCACTTACCATCCATAAACTGACAGACAAACTGGGAGAAAAATTCAAACTTTAGAAGATATGCTTAGAGCTTATGTGCTAGAAATGAATGGAAATTGGGATGTGTACCTGCCTTTAGCTGAATTTTCCTATAATAATAGCTATCATTCTGGTATCCAAATGGCACCCTTTGAGGCTCTATATGGAAGAAAGTGTAGGTCACCTCTGTGTTGGGTAGAGCTAAGAGAGAGGAGTCTTTTAGCCCTGATTTGGTTGACCAAACCACAAGGCACATTAAGCTTATTAGAGAGAGACTGCTAGCATCTTAAAGTAGACAAAAAAGCTATGAAGATAAAAGAAGAAAGCCTCTAAAATTTGAAATAGGTGACCATGTTTTTCTCAAAGTAACTCCAGTCACAGGTGTGGGGTGGTCTTTGAAATCCAAAAAGCTCAGTCCCAAATATATTAGTCATTTTCAAATTCTTAATTGGATCGGATCAGTAGCTTATAAACTTACACTTCCTCCAAACCTTTCTCATATTCATGATGTATTTCATGTTTCCCAGCCCAAAAGTACCACTCAGACCCTTCGCATATCATAGAGCACGAATCAATGCATTTGTAAGATAATATGTTGTACATTATAAAACCGGATCAGATCACTGATGTTAAGATTAAACAATTAAGAAACAAGAGCATTCCTCTAGTCAAAGTAATTTGGAAAGGATTAACTTATGAGGAAACTACTTGGGAAACAGAAGAAAAAATGAGGATGACCTATCTTTGATTAAGGTATGTTGAATTTTGTGGACAAAATTCTTTTAAGAGGGAAAGAAATGTAATATCCTGAGTCTCTAATAATGTTAGATAAATCTAAGAAAAAGTAAAAGATATATATGACCTAGAATTAAAGTACTTAGTTATGGAACAATAAGGTATTAAAAAAAAGGTGACATATAATTAATCATGAATCATACAAATAAAATTCTTAGGATCATAATAGATGGAGGAAGGATACAAATACATTTTGAGGATATCACTAATCTAGGATTAGCAGTAAATTATGACACGATAAAACAACTAAGGAGCTGCCAAGTAACACCACCAAAGGATGCTACCTTGCAGCCACCATGAACCTTCCTCATTTTGTTTTTACAAACCATGACAAGAGGGAGAGAAACTATGCACCTTCCTTATTTTGTTTCTACAAATCATGACAAGAGGGAGAGAAACCATGAACCTTCCTCATTTTGCTTTTTACAAACCATGACAACAGGGAGAGAAACCATGCACCTTCCTCATTTTGTTTCTACAAACCATGACAAGAGGGAAAGAAACCATGCACCTTCCTCATTTTGTTTCTACAAACCATGCATGGGTTGTGTCCCACCGTGTCCCTCAGAGAGAATGGGAATAGTCTCAATCTAATGGCATCAGAAGATACTCCATTCAGCTTTAAAGTATCAAAGTATTCTAAAAATACTAATAGGTGGAGATTAGGGTCTTCAGTAGATAGCCCTCCAAATTGATTCTGTTGAACCATCTACAAAAGAGAATGCTTCAACTTAAAGTTGTTGGCCTCAACAACTAGTCTAACATTACTGGGATTCAGGCCATGAGCATTTAGGGCGGTGAAATCCTTGAGAGAACAGTTATCTCTCTTTGCCATGGTAGGTGCAGAATGTTCTTGCTGCTGTCTTCTTCTTCTCCTTTGTAGTGTGCGTTCAATTTTCGGATCAAATTCAGCGACAAACTCAGATTCTCTTTGCATAAAAGAGAAACGCAAGTATAAAGGAAGAAAATAGGCCAAAATTAGCAAGATAAAATTATGCAGAAAAATTAAAAGAGTGATATAGTATATTTATTTCGTAATATATCAAATATTGACGATTGTTCCCCAGCAACGGTGCCAAAAACTTGTTGTGTATGTTTTATAATTAACCGCAAGCACACAACCTTGCTGTATCTAATCCGGTGAGTACAAGTCATATCCTACAGAGAACAATGTCAACTACAAGAATTATACGAAAATGTTATCTAAATCGATGTAATGTGATAGAAAGTTAGTCACAATTAAACTAATAAGTAATTCAATTAATAAAATCCTAGGATAAGGGTTCACCTCACTTATGATATTCAACATTCAACATTTACCTCTAATTGCAATTTTCTAGGTAATTGGCGATAGTTTAGCATTAATTAACTAGCAACCTCTTTCAAGCATTACTAATCGTACCTAGTGTTGTGTCTATTTTATAATTAACCACAAGCGCCCGACATAGCTATAGCTAGTCCAGCGAGTATGGGTCGTATCCCACAGAGAACAATGTCAATTACTAAAATGGTACGAAATACGCTATCTAAATCGATGTAATTCAATGGAGAGTTTGTCACAATTAAGTAAATTAAGAATTCAATTAACAAAAGCCTAGGGTTAGGGTTCACCACAGTTATGATATTCAACATCCAACTCGTACCTCTAATTGCAATTATCTAGGGAATTGGGGATGGTTTAGCCTTAACTAATTAGCAAGTTCTTTCAAGCATTAATAATTGTACCTAGGTTGATCCAACTGCTTACTTTCATGGTTTTAGTTCAACCTAAGTCCATTGAGCTCAATGCCAACCGTGGAAGTCAATTAATCGGTTTTCTCTTGCCTACTAATTGATTCATTCCTAGAGAATCTTAAACAACTTTCTTGATTAAGATATCCCTAATATAGTGACTCTCCATCTTTTTGTGCAAAAGTAGTTATCTAATTTCTAAGGTAGGTTGTCTTACTTGTTGGAAAGGACTTGGCCAAGAATGCTTAAGAAATCTGCTGCCATATAGTTATTGACCTTGATGGAAGAGAATACAACCATGCACATGCCTTGTCCCTCCGAGAGAAAAGGAACAATCTCAGTCTAATGGCATCAAAAAATACTCCATTCAGGTTCAAAGTATCACACTATTTTAAAAATACTAATAAGTGGAGATTAGGGTCTTCAGTAGGTGACCCTCCAAATTGATTCTGTTGAACCATCTGCAAAAGAGAAGGCTTCAACTCAAAGTTGTTGGTTTCAACAATTAGTCTGACAATACTAGGATTCAGGCCATGAGCATCAGGGGCGATGAAATGCTTAAGAGAACGGTTATCTCTCTCTGCCATGGTAGGTGTAGAATGTTCTTGCTGCTAGTCTAGCTATTTCGCAATATATCTAATATTGACGATTACTCCCCAACAACAGCGCCAAAAACTTGTTGTGTATGTTTTATAAATAACAATAAGCGCACGGCGTAGCTGTAGCTAGTCCGGCAAGTACGGGTCATATCCCACAGAGAACAATGTCAACTACTAGAATTATATGAAATATGCTATCTAAATCGATGTAATGCGATAGAAAGTTTGTCACAATTAAGTAAATAAGTAATTCAATTAATAAAAGCCTAGGGTTAGGGTTCACCACACTTATGATATTCAACATTCAACATGGACCTCTAATTGCAATTATCTAGATAATTGGGAATGCTTTAGCCTTAATGAACTGGAAACCTCTTTCAAGCATTACTAATCGTACCTAGGTTAATCCAATTGCCTACTTTTGTGGTTCTTAGTTTAACCTAGGTCCATTAAGTTCTATGCCAACCATGGAATACAATTAATCAGTTTTCTCTTGCCCACTAATTGATTCATTCCTAGAAAACCTTAAACTACTTTTGTGATTAAGATATCCCTAATTAACTATTAGGTTCCGGTATTAATTCACTTTTCAGTTCATAAATTAATATCCTAAGACGTGAGAGATTGAATATTAGGCATTCTACCAACTCTCATTCATGCACATAATAGTTAATCCTAATTAATCTAGAAGTAATCACTATTAGAGATCCATAATTCAATTCAATAGTTCAGCATCATCATACCATAAGTGGGTTTACCAAAACCCTATATCACATCTACTCAAGCATAATATAATCAGAAAACAAAATCATATTCATTAAGTAAACCATTAAAGTTCAATACAATTCAAGAGAAAGGAGTAGAAGTAGAAGTAGAGAACTAAAGTAGAAAGATGAAACCTGAATTGCATAATGTAAAGATGAAATACAATGCTTCAATTGTTGTAAATCCTACTTTAGAACATAAATTTAACAATGAATGAAGTAAAAACGTAATATAAAAGTGTTTTCTAAGCCTAAAAACATAGTCCATAATCTCTGTAAGTGTCTATATCCTTTTGGCTGAGCTTCCCCATGTATTTATAACAATTTGGCTACTCAAAACCCTAGAAATCACGTGGTGTATAGACACAAAGCACGGCCATGCTTCATGACACGAGCTGGCCGTGCTTCGGGCTAGAAATCTGGGAAATTCTCCACTTTATGGACAAATTACAGCCTGTCAGTGCTTCAAGCTGCTAGTCTCTTTTCTTGCTAATTTCTTTAGGGTTACCTCCTTGCTTCATCCTCAACATGTTTCAAGTCCATATGGCTCCTCTCATGAGTGTTTTCCCTTGTTTCTTATCCTCTTATGCTCTCCTACAAACATAAAACAAACTAAAGCAGTATCCAAAGCAAAGCATAACCAAAAACAGGGGAATGATCACAAGTTTACTTTAAATTAGGGGATAAAATATAATCATTAAACACTCAAATTTCCTCTTTATCACCTAGGAAGTGTTCCAAACTACTTTCTTTGACAAGTATTTTTCAAGTAGTGTCCATACAGAGAAGTATATGAAATTTTGACAGCTCAGACAGGCAATATGACTATTGACTAGTATATTGCTCAATTTGAAGAACTATTGAAATTTTCTACTTATTTAAAGCAAAACCTAGACGAGGGCGTGGAAGGTACTAAAGTTTAAAGAGGGATAGAACTTAGAACTCATAAATGTAGTGGTGGTAACAAAGATTAGGTAGTTCATACCATTGACCAATAAGTGTTGATTGCTTAAAAGGAGCTTAAAGGCTATAGAAAATAAGAAGCTGAAGCAAGTTTTATGAAAAAGAAAGAAAGGAATGCATGATTCAAATAAGAATGTCATAGGTAGAACTAACAGAAGGGGTGATGTGTTCATAATGAAGCATAATTTTAATACCTTTAAGCTCACTATTTATTTGATTTAAGTAAAATATGATTAGGAATCAGCTTATTTTTGTATTTTGTATTTTGTGTTTTGTGTTGTAAGAACAAAGGAAGAAGAAATGAAGAGAAGTGATAAGAAATTCATTGAAAAATACTTAATTGTGGTTATTCTAGACCTTTCGATAGTAATTAGACCATATCTCCCACATATTAACTCCAATAAAAGTAATTCAAGTGGCTAAGAAAATTAAAGGCAATAATCTATAACTTTTATGTTGAGCACTTTGTCAAATTCGGGATATTTCAAAGTGTTACAGAGCTTGAAAATCAGAATTGCAGTACATCAAGATGAATCCTGACCTTTCGTCACTATTTTAGGCCTATATCCCTCATATTATCTCCAATTATGGTGATTATAGTGTCAAAATCTACTGACTAGCATCCTATTTCATATATCCACGTCATAGAATATTCCCCCTTAAAACTACCTTTTAGTATTATATATATTTTTTTCCTTATCTGTAAATTTCTAGCAATGTCTTCCTAGCCCATAAATTAACCTATTCACTTATATTGGTTATCTTTCTTGGATAAGCATATAAGTGCTTCAGGCTATTCCAAGCATATTCAAATTTCATTTCCTTATAGGCAACTAACTAGGCATGATATGCGTTACTTACAACAAAAAGGCTCTCATGCCATAAAAGAAAATGGTACAGTCCATAACTTATTTTACATCACATTATAAGCTATCTAAAAGGGACTTGATACTCAACTAAGTCATCCCACAAATATTATACAACCAAAGAAAATACAATCCATATCCATAATTAGATGAGTTAACCTTGAGACCCCTATTGCTCACTTCTTGCTGGAGTGCCTGGAATGTGATTATGTGGACATAAAAAGATGAGATGACAATCTCAATAGCTAGCAAATTTTTTCAAAAAATAGTACAAATTCCATTCCTTAAAACATCTCAATTTATTTCACTAAAACATAAGCACTGACCATACATATATACATTATCTTGGTCACACTAGGGACCCATAACATTTTGGTCTACTTATCCAATACAGTCCTATACCTGCAAAAGGGTTATGCATCTCCTATTATTGGCCAATACTTGGGGGAAATGTGGCTTACTTGGCACACCTTGGGAACCCCTTAATTCTCGATAATACATACATAACATATCTTTAGACCATCATTCATCATAGCATAAAAGTCAGGCAACTAGTGAAATTAAGAAATTCAAGTTCATAAACATAAAGAGTGTTTTAAGGAAAAGCTAGCTACATCAATTCCTACACATTCACTTCCTTTCCGAGGCTACCAATGTTACTACTAGTGACTCAAACTAAAATATATAAGAGCTTTTAGTTAATGCATACATATTAGCACCTAAAATCATAAGTCTCTAGTTTAAGAGCTTATGCTCCCCAAAACAAACTGTGATTTTGTTGAGATTTGGGGTTATTATTAAATATGACAAAAGTCCTCTAAAAATTATAAAATATTCCATGGAGGTTTCTCTACATGTTTATTTTATTTTTTGGTTCTCTCAGTGCTTAACTCCTCCATTCTCCCTAAGAACTACCTCCATAATCCAGAACAATGCATATTGGTTTCAGTTCCATTTCTATTCTGTTTTCCATTCATTTGGATGGGTAAAACTTCTTCAAAATCCATGATATTTGATATGGAGCATCATAGATATGTTTTATAATCATCATAAAAAATTCAAGTAAAAAATAATTCATTTTTCCCCTCAAATAACACACGTTTTATGGCTGTCCCCAATTCTGGTTTGTTCTGACTCACTTCCTGTCCCACCGAATTTCCATATTTTATTATATGACTTAACCAGCCCATAATTCTATAAAATTTGGTGGGATCCTTAATTCGTATCCCTGTAACATTTCATAAAAGTTTCATATGAAAGTTCAACATCTAACCTCTTCAATGTTTAGTATTTCCATCAACAGCCTAAGCTGTCCATCAGATTGTTCTCAGCACGGTTTTGATTGTAAATGTCCTATTTTTAGGTTCTCAAAAATCTCGAAAGTTTCCAGAATTGATTATCAATATTTCAAGACTTTTCTCACCAAATATTAGAAAATTTAAAGGCCATTTACCCAATCAAACAGTCCAAGAACACAGAGCCTAAAAGGTTTAGGTGTAGAATGTGTGGTCCTTCAGCATGTTTGTTACTTAGATGGCAAATATTGTTCCTTACCACTAGAGTTCCATGTTTTCAACTTTAACATATTGCAACTCATGCTCAAGAATCAACCATGCAAAACCCAAAATGATCTTTACTCACTACAAACCAACTTTCCTTAAGAAGAGAAACTCACCTTATGCAGAAATGCTCCTATGGTTCTCAAATTTCAGCTTGCTTCTCCTCTTGGTTTCCCTTGCCACTTAGCTACGTTTTTTTTTCTGGTTTCTCTCCCCCTTTGGTTCTAAGTTTTCTGTCCGCCTTCTCTCCCTCTTGGGTGCTGATTGCATGAGGAACGAGGTTTGAATTTGCTGCCCAAAATAATACCTAGACAGCATGATTCTTGGCTGCTGGTTTCCAACACTCAAGAGGAAAAGGCGGCTGTGTTTTGTAGGGATTCCCTTGTGTTTTTGCAAGGATTCCCTTGTGGTTTCTGTAGGGAGGGCGTGATAATGCAGAGGTATGAAGTGGGGCAGTAATCTTTGCATTATTTTTCTGATTGTGGGCAGAAAAATGGCCAAAGTGGGTGGCTGTTTCTTTGTTGGAATGTTGCTAAAATAATTATGGCTATGTGGCAGGATCTCCTTGCTGAAAGGTGGCATTTTTCTTGTATGATTTTGGCTGAATTTTTTGTGGTTATGTGGCATGCTTTGGTAGGTGCAAGGTGGCTAAAATTTTGTGGCCAATGTGGCATGCTATGTGGCTGCAACTTTGTAGGCAATGTGACATGCTTTGGTAGGTGCAAGGTGGCTGCAATTTTGTGGCCAATGCGGCATGCTATGTGGCTGCAATTTTGTAGGCAATGTGGCATGTTTTGGTAGGTGCAAGGTGTAACAACTCCAATTAAGTATCAAAGTTTTTTTTTAAAATACCATGAAGTTATTACCTCGTTACAACTTAACTCAATATAACATTTATTTAATTTATACAATACATAGTTTACATACATGTCATTAATCAAAACATACGTACAACATATCAAACACATAAAAATCTACATCTTATTTATTCTGGTTGACCAATTCCGAAGATACAGGTGCGGGTGGTTACACATTCACCGGGATCTAAGCCAACTCGACCACAAACATTTTATTTGCTTCTGGGATCTGCCCATCATAAAGTACTCAATCCAACGTGCACTAAAAGCCAGAGCTATAAAAAAATCTGCATAACTAACTTTCTGAACATGATATGGAAATATAGTGAGAATTAAATCCCAGTTGATATATAATTCATATGTTAACCATTTATTTTAATTCCTTATAGAATTTTCCTAAAAATTAAAACACCAAACCTATCCTAACATATTCTTCCCTGATTAACCATTTTCTGACCTTTGTTTACTAATCAGAACATATCTACCTCATATGAACTCTAAATTGAATGATTCTAGTGGCTAAATATCCGTGACACATATATCTTTAATTCTTATGTTAACCATTTATTTTAATTCCTTACAGATAATTCCCAGAAATTTAAACACAAAAGCTAAAAATTTTGCCAACCATAGCCATACCTATGCAAAACTTTATATACCAGTCTAAGTATTCAAACATACATCACATGCAAGATCAATATGTAACATGATATAGCAACATCATGACCAATCATCAAAGTTCTAAGATCAAAATCTCATATAAATATTATAAGTTTCAAAAAATTTCTTCAAAAAGAAATATTGTTAAACTTACCCGGAGCACTTAGTCCCCTAGACTTCTCCTTCCTCTTTCTTCCTTTCCTTTCCTCTCTCTACCTTGCTTCTATTTTTCCTCTCCCTCACTTGGACGAAATTATAATGTTGTAAGGGTGGGTTTTCTTATATAGACCACCAAATAATTCACCTTTCATGATCATGGGTCTACTTTATCACAATTAGATTACACTTGGTTGAATTTTTGGAAAACAAACAACTTATGTTCTTGTCTTTCTCTTCCTTAGTCAAGATATGCATAGGAAAAGGAGATTTGTATTTTGAAAATTATGATAATATGTTCTTAAGATATGGGACAAGGTCCCTTTGATTTAGGGATTCATTTCCATTTTCTTTTGTCTTAAACAAGTATGATAGGTTTGCCTTTTTAGGTGGCAAATTTCTAGCCGTTGAATCTCCATTATTTGGTTGATATTATTTGTGTAGGATAGGAATGTTTTGTCCTAATACCATGTATTATCATACCACTTGCTAAAATTATGAGTGTAGGATATAGATGTTTTTGTCCTAAAGCCTTGTATAATTATGCCACTTGCCAAAATGATGAATGTAGAATCACACCACTTGCTAAATTTTTTTGTCTTAATGCCATGTAACCTAATTTTTATTATTATTACATTATTATATCATCACCTAATTTATTTTATTTTATTTTTCCTCTTGGATTTAGGCTTATTCCTACCCATTTTCTTTGCTTTGGATAAAATTCTACCTTTCTTGGAGGGCTTGGTCACATTGTCATAAGTTTTAGGCTATTGGTCCAATTACTATATCCTAGTCTAAGTCTATGTTTTATTTCTTGCTTAGGTTATCCAATGGGCTTGCTAGAAACTTATGTGAAGTGGAAAAACTCTATATGAAGTATCCATAGGTAAAAGCCTAATGTATGGGTAAAGATTTTAAACTTAGTAACTCTAGTTCTTGAATTAGGAAAAATTACCCTAATCCAATGTTCTTGAAATTTTAAGACCTTTACTTGTTTCTAAAAATTTATCTTCCTTATCCAAGAATTTTGCATCTATTTAGTATGTTATTTCTAATTGTTTTTCCTATTAGGTTTTCCCTCTTTATTTGTTCTCTTAATGTTATAAACATTTTCTATGCATATATATAAGGTGAAGAATTTCTAAGGATTATATTTCCTTAGATATCTAAAATATTGTCTAATAAATTTTATTTCCTTAATTAAATATTTATGTACTTTTATCAATAAAAGAAACGAAATTAGGGATGTTACATTTCTCTCCCCCTAAAAGAAATTTTGTCCTCAAAATTTCAGAAATTACCTAATAAGAACAATTGCGAATATTTCTTCCTCGTGACTTCTTCCAGCTCCCAAGTTGCTTCTTATGGAGTCAAACCTTCCCATAACACCTTAACAAGGGGAATGGTTTTATTTCTCAGTTGCTTCACGTCAGTGTCCAATATGGATGCAGGTACTAGCTGGTATGTCATGTTCTCCTTTATTTGGATTGGTTCATCCTGTATTACATGTGATGAATCTGGAAGACACTTCCGCAGCTGTGATACGTGGAAAACATTATGCAGGTTAGATAAATTAGGTGGGAAAGCAACTTGATATGCTGATGTCCCTACTTTCTTCAAAATTTGGTAGGGTCCCAAAAATCGTGGACTTAACTTTCTTGTTTTGAGAGACCTACCAACTCCAGTAGTCGAGGAAAGTTTCAGAAATACATGGTGTCCTTCCTCAAACTCTAGATGTCTATGTCTCTTATCATAGTAACTCTTTTGCTGACTCTGAGCTGTAAGTATTTTGTTTCGTATCATCCTGATTTGTTCAGTGGTTTGTTGAACTAGATCAGGACCCAATAAGTTCTTTTATCCTACCTTGAACCAACATAGTGGAGATCGGCACTTTCTACCATATAAAGCTTCATAGGGGCCATCTTAATACTGGAGTGATAACTATTATTATAAGCAAACTCTACTAAAGGTAGGTACTTATCCCATCATTTACCTTGCTCTATCACACAGGCCCTCAACATATCTTCTAAGGTTTGAATGGTTCGTTCTGTCTACCCATCAGTCTGAGGATGGTAAGCAGTATTGAACCACAACTGAGTACCAAAAACTTCCTGCAATGCCTTCCAAAACCTCGACGTGAACCTCGGATCTCAATCAGAAACAATATTTAAGGGAATCCCATGCAGTCTAACTATTTCCTGGACGTACAGTTGGGCCAATTTATCCAGTGAAAAGCTAACTTTTATAGGCAGAAAGTGAGCAGATTTGGTTAATCTGTCAACTATTACCTAGATAGAGTCATGTCCCACTGAAGTCTTAGGTAATCCCACAACAAAGTCCATTGAGATACTGTCCCATTTCCATTTAGGGATCTCAAGAGGTTGTAGAAATCCCACTGGCTGTTGATGCTCCACCATCACTTTTTGACAAATGAGACATTTCGCCACAAACTCGACAATGTCCTTTTTCATCCCTGGCCACCAATACATCCTTTTTAAATCCTGGTACATTTTAGTGCATCCAGGATGGACTGTGTATTTACTCTTATGCGCTTCCTGTAGGACCTTAGTCCTTAACTCTCGTTCTTAAGGGACACAAATCCTTTCCTGATACATGATTGCTCCATCTTCCATGACAAAAAAATTCCTTGATCTTTATGATCTTGTAAGTATTGGTTGTGAACTTGAGCCTCTTTGATCTGGGCTCTAAGGTCACACCCTATAATTAAACCATTAATGGTTAGCTTCTTTGAGGAAAAAGTAGTGTCTAGCTTCAAATTCTGAAACTCCTCTAGCATTTGCATCTCGTACAACATCATCTGGCCCATGTGTAGAGATTTTCGACTTAAGGCATCAACTACAACATTCGCCTTTCCTGGATGATACTTTATCTCAAACTTGTAGTCATTGAGAAATTTCACCCATCTTCGTTGCCTCATATTTAACTCCTTTTGATCAAAGAAATATTTAAGACTCTTGTGATCGCAATATACTTCAAAGGTTGCTCTGTATAAGTAATGTCACCAAAACTTTAAAGCAAACACCACTGCCGCCAATTCAAGATCATGGGTTGGATAGTTTCCTTCATGGGGTCTTAGTTGTCTAGAGGGGTAAGCAACTACTCTCTTGTCTTTCATTAGCACACACCCTAGTCCTTTCTTTGAAGCATCACTATACACTTCAAAATGTCCTGTGGGGTCTAGAATAATTAAAACTAAAGGAGTGGTCAGTCTTATCTTAAGCTCCTGAAAACTAGCTTCACATTGATCAGTCCATTTGAAAGGACTTCCCTTCCTGGTCAATTTAGTCAATGGCAAGGCTATACAAGAGAAGTTTTGTATAAACCTCCTGTAGTATCCTGCCAAACCTAGGAAACTTCTCACTTCCGTAACCATCTTTGGTCTCTCCCCCTAAATCACTGCTTCCATCTTGCTAGGATCTACGGCTACCCCACTATTAGAGATGACATATCCGAGAAACTTCACCTCTGACAGTCAAAATTCACACTTCTCTAATTTGGCATATAACTTTTTCTCTTTCAGCACTTGCAGAACGATTCAAAGATGTTGTTCATGTTCTTTCTCACTCTTAGAATATATCAAGATGTCATCAATGAACAGTACAACAAATTGATCTAGGTAGGGTCGAAAAATACGATTCATGTAATCCATGAAAATTGCAGGTGCATTCGTCAACCCGAAGGGCATTACGAGAAACTCATAGTGCCCATACCTAGTCCTGAAGGCCGTTTTTGGTACATCCTCCTCCTTGATCCTAATATGATGATATCCTGACCTCAAGTTAATTTTAGAAAAGATGGAGGCTCCCTTCAATTGATCCAATAAGTCATCTATCCTAGGGAGAGGGTACTTGTTTTTGATAGTCACCTTATTCAGCTGTCTATAATCTATGCAAAGTCTCAAGCTCCCATCTCTCTTCTTAACAAACAATACAGGAGCTCCCCAAGGTGATACACTCGGTCTAATGAATTGCTTGTCTAATAGTTCCTCCAACTGTTTCTTGAGTTCCCGTAGTTCCTTCGAGGCCATTCTATATGGTGCAATAGAGATAGGGCCTGTCCCAGGTAGGAGATCAATAGAGAACTCTATCTCTCTCTTGGGAGGTAAGCCTGGAATATCTGATGGAAATACTTCAGGAAAATCGTTGGCTATTGGGATTTCATCAAGTTTCGATTTAACTTCTAGTTTTGATAAATACAAGAGAATGTATCCAAGTACTCCATTCTTCAACTTCCTATTAACTTGATTGGCATTTAGCATCAATAACTGGACCTCCTCTTTCGGAGTAAGAAGTAGAAATTCAACAGTCTTGTTACAACAATTCTGTAAGACTCGATTTCTAGACATCCATTCTAACCCTAGAATGACCTCAATACCTCTTAAAGGTAAACAGACGAGGTCTACAGAAAAAGTTTTCGCCTGGATGGTGGCTTGACAGTCCTTACATACAGAGGAAGTTAACACCCTTTCCCCTGTAGTGGTTACTACGGATAACTCATAAGGAGTTTCAGAAATAGGAAACTGAAACTTCCTAATACATTCTTCCGATATAAATGAATGACTAACAACAGAGTCAAATAACACCATAAGAGCAAATCCATAGATATAACATGTACCTTGAATCATTTCAGAAGATTGAGCTGGCTCTTGGCCGTTCAGGATGGAAAACCTTCCTTTCACCTGAGCCCTCTGTTCTGGCTGCTTCCCCACATTTTGTGGGCAGTTTCTCGCAAAATGTCCCTTCTGTCCGCAATTGAAGCAGACATCTTGTCCCATGTAGCATGCCTAGTTATCATGCATGCGTCTGCACTTAGCACACTTGACTGAGGTGAGGTCTTGTTGAAATGGTGTAGGACCCACAATCAATGGCCTCTTACCAGCTCCATATCCACTTCTTCTCACGTTCTTTCCAGGGTTGGGAAAATTTTTCTTCCTCTTCCATAGGTTTCGCCTTTGCTTCTCGTCCTCCACTGCCCCTAAACTCTTTTCTAGGAGTCTGCATTTATTTATCAGAGGTACAAACTCCCTGATCTCCTTAGCTATAACAACATTCTTTATCTCCGGGTTTAGTCTTGCTTCAAATTTAACCGCCTTCCATGCTTTATCTGGGTTATATCACAGATAAGAGGAGAAGTTAGACAGCTCCTCGAACCTTGCGATATACTGGTCCACGGTCATGCTGCCTTGCCTGAGTTGGAGAAATTCGATCTCTTTCTCTGCCTGTACAGTACTTGGAAAGTACTTTTCAAAAAAAAATGTCCTTGAACACTTGCTAGGTGATCTGTCTTCCCTGATGAGCTAAAAGTTCTCTAGCTCCACGCCACCAGTATTCTGCTTCATCCTTTAACATATATGTAGCAAAAATAATTTGCTGCTCTTCAGTACAGCCCATCACTTCAAAGATTTTCTCTAATTCCCTTATCCACCTTTCGGCTACCGTTGGGTCATAGACACCTTGGAAACAATGTGGTCTAGTCCTCAGGAACTCGAATATGCCATTATCTTTTCCAGCCATCCGTTTGTTAGCACCATTCTCACCATTTGGGTTATTAGCATTTTGGAGATATTGTAAAATTTGGTTGGTGGTCATGACTTGGTCTCGAATTGCCGTGGCAAGGTTGTGCAGGGTTTCCTCTGCATTGGTTGCTGGATTCCTCCTTGGTGGTGCCATTTGCTACTGTGGCAAAAACAAAGTTATGCTGCTATTGAGGTGATCAAGCCCAATAGTTAGTTCAAAAATATTTAATAGCAGTCATAACACCACCTCGGCATATAGATAGGAAACACTAGTAATTTCTTACCTATATGAATCATTGATCCCCTACACAGCACAAACACAACATACTCAAGACACTATAAGATCGATTCAGATAACCATCCACCCACTAGCCATCTAGGATCGACCTTCTCTGATACCAATTATGTAACAACTCCATTTAAGTATCAAAGTTTTTTTTTAAAATACCATGAAGTTATTACCTCGTTACAACTTAACTCAATATAACATTTATTTAATTTATACAATACATAGTTTACATACATGTCATTAATCAAAACATACGTACAACACATCAAACACATAAAAATCTACATCTTATTTATTCTGGTTGACCAATTCCGAAGATACAGGTGCAGGTGGTTGCACCTTCACCGGGATCTAAGCCAACTCGACCACAAACATTTTATTTGCTTCTAAGATCTGCGCAACATAAAGTACTCAATCCAACGTGCACTAAAAGCCAGAGCTATAGAAAAATCTGCATAACTAATTTTCTGAACATGATATGGAAAGATATTGAGAATTAAATCCTAGTAAGTTCAACAATAAATCATAATTTACCATCAATATAGTTCATTATGTCATGTTCAGCTGCATAAACTACAGAAAATATCTTTGGTCACATGAATGCATTATATCTATACACATAAGAATCATACAGTAATGATATGTATGACATGATTAACTATTTTCAGAATATCATATTATGGCCATCAACTTATTCTCATTTCAAGCTACCCCGGTCAGGGTGAGTATTCTCTACTCTTCGGTACGGGCTTTTCTCGCTCCGTCCGACATGGTCCACTTTCTCTTTCTTTTCTCAGTAACATGATCATAACCGTTTGTAGGGCGTCCCCTACTGGCGCACCACACGGATTGCCATGTAACCGTGCTCATTTCTTTTCTTTTCACAATGATAACCAAAAATATGCTTTCAATAACAAGTATGTTCATCAAAATATAACTATTACCAAAAATCATTGGTAATCATGCCATGAACATAATCATTTCAAATATCACTTTATAAAATATTTCCATGTCAAAATTTCACACTTAAGATGGTAAGAAGTTCATACAATGGCAATGGCTATGGCATATACTAGTAATTTATTATTTTCATTTATAAGATTCGTCTTCCTTTTTAAATATTAATTTCATCTCTTCATTTTCTTTATGCTTGGCCTTTAGTCAATTTCTTCTTATTTATATCATTTCTAACACATGTTCTTACAAAATTATAAAGCATTTTTCTCCAATTTGATTTCTAATATTACCCTATAGATAAAGAGGTTCATCTAGGGTAGAAAAATGTTGAAAATAGGCTTCACCATCTTCCAACACGGTCTGGCCATGTTCTAGGACACGGCCATGCTTTAAAAATACTTCAAATGTACTCAAAAACAGCCCCGAACATGGCTAACCTGTGCTTGAAACACCCAGAACACGGTCGTATTCTGTGACCTTTGCACACTAATTAGAGTATAAATCCCTCATTTTAACTCCGATTAAGGTGATTTTGGTGTCTATGGAAAGCTACGACAATTATATAAAACTATTATGTTAATCCTATCAGCCAAATAGTAATAAATATTGGTGTTATTACTCCATTAAATTCAATATTATTTATTCTCGGGTAGGTTCTAACCTTTACTTACTAATCTGACTATATCTCCCACATAAGAATTCCAAATTAAGTTATTCCAGTGGCTAAACATCCGTGACACATAAATATATAATTCATATGTTAACCATTTATTTTAATTCCTTATAGAAGTTTCCCAGAAATTAAAACACTGAAGCTATCCTAACATATTCTTCCCTGATTAACCATTTTCTGACCTTTGTTTACTAATAGGAACATATCTACCTCATATGAACTCTAAATTGAATGATTCCAGTGGCTAAATATCTTGACACATATATATTTAATTCTTATGTTAACCATTTATTTTAATTCCCAAAAGAAAATTCCCAGAAATTTAAACACAAAAGCTAAACATTTTGCCAACCATAGCCATACCTATGCAAAAGTTTCTATACTAGTCTAAGTATTCAATCATACATCACATGCAAGATCAATATGTAACATGATATAGCAACATCATGACCAATCATCAAAGTTCTAAGATCAAAATCTCATATAAATATTATAAGTTTCAAAAGTTTTCTTCAAAAAGAAATATTGTTAAACTTACCTGGAGCAATTAGTCCCCTAGACTTCTCCATCCTCTTTCTTCCTTTCTTCCTCTCCTTTCCTCACTCGACCTTGCTTCTATTTTTCCTCTCCCTCACTTGGACAAAATTATAATGTTGTAAAGGTGGGTTTTCTTATATAGACCACCAAATAATTCAACTTTCATGATCATGGGTCTACCTTATCACAATTAGATTACACTTGGTTGAATATTTGGAAAACAAACAACTTATGTTCTTGTCTTCCTCTTCCTTCCAATTAAAGGAAATTTAGAATAAAAGAGAGAATTTTGAAAATAGAGATAAGAACTGTAGGAAATATGTATATTTATTACATGGATTAAAGAATTACAGAAGGAATATGAGAATTTACGTTTTGGCGCGTAATTTTTATTTTTTTAAATGATAGTATTTTGTTATAAGCAAATATATGTTTATTTGTTTAAAAATGATTATGTTTTGCTCAAAGTAAGTAGACTTTTAATTAAAAGAAGTATTGTTTTGCTTAAAATAATTATACCGGCTTCTAATGAATTTTTATGGTACTTTTACAAATATTCTTCCTTTTAATATGAATAAAGATATTTTCTTTTGACAGATATGCATAGGAAAAGGAGATTTGTATTTTGAAAATTATGATAATATGTTTTTAAGATATAGGACAAGGTCCCTTTGATTTAGGGATTCATTTCCATTTTCTTTAGTTTTAAACAAGTATGATAGGTTTGCCTTTTTAGGTGGCAAATTTCTAGCCGTTGAATCTCCATTATTTGGTTGATATTATTTGTGTGGGATAGGAATGTTTTGTCCTAATGCCATGTATTATCATACCACTTGCTAAAATTATGAGTGTAGTATATAGATATTTTTGTCCTAAAGCCTTGTATTATCATGCCACTTGCCAAAATTATGAATGTAGAATCACACCACTTGCTAAATTTTTGTCTTAATGTCATGTAGCCTAATCATTATTATTATTACATTATTATATCATCACCTAATTTATTTTATTTTTCCTCATGGATTTGGGCTTATTCCTACCCATTTTCTTTGCTTTGAATAAAATTCTACCTTTCTTGGAGGGCTTGGTCGCATTGTCATAATTTTTGGGCTATCGGTCCAATTACTATATCCTAGTCCAAGTCTATGTTTTATTTCTTGCTTAGGTTATCCAATGCGCTAGCTAGAAACTTATGTGAAGTGGAAAAACATTATATGAAGTGTCCATAGGTAAAAGCCCAAAGTATGGGTAAAGATTTTAAACTTAGTAACTCTAGTTCTTGAATTTGGAAAAATTACTCTAATCCAATGTTTTTGAAATTTTAAGGCCTTTACTTGTTTCTAAAAATTTATCTTCCTTATCCAAGAATTTAGCATCTCTTTACTATGTTATTTCTAATTTTTTCCTATTAGGTTTTCCCTCTTTATTTGTACTCTTAATGTTAGAAACATTTTCTATGCATATACATAAGATGAAGAATTTCTAAGGATTATATTTCCTTAGATATCTAAAATATTGTCTAATAAATTTTATTTCCTTAATTAAATATTTATGTACTTTTATCAATAAAAGAAACGAAATTAGGGATGTTACATTTCTCTCCGCCTAAAAGAAATTTTGTCCTCAAAATTTCAGAAATTTCCTATTAAGAACAATTGCGGATATTTCTTCCTCATAACTTCTTCCAACTCCCAAGTTGCTTCTTCTGGAGTCAAACTTTCCCATAACACCTTAACAAGGGGAATGGTTTTATTTCTCAGTTGCTTCATCAGTGTCTAATATGGATGCAGGTACTAGCTAGTATGTCATGTTCTCCTTTATTTGGATTGGTTCATCCTTTATTACATGTGATGAATCTGGAAGATACTTTCGCAGCTGTGATACGTGGAAAACATTATGCAGGTTGGACAAATTAGGTGGGAGAGCAACTTGATATGCTGTTGTCCCTACTTTCTTCAGAATTTGGTAGGGTCCCAAAAATCGCAGACTTAGCTTTCTTGTTTTGAGAGACCTACCAACTCCAGTAGTCGGGGAAAGTTTCAGAAATACATGGTCTCCTTCCTCAAACTCTAGAGGTCTATGTCTCTTATCGTAGTAACTATTTTGCTGACTCTGAGCTGTAAATATTTTGTCTCGTATCATCCTGATTTGTTCAGTGGTTTGTTGTACTATATCTGGACCCAACAAGTTCTTTTCTTCTACCTCAAACCAACATAGTGGAGATCAGCACTTTCTACCGATAGGGGGCCATCTTAATACTAGAGTGATAGCTATTATTATAAGCAAACTCTACTAAAGGTAGGTACTTTTCCCATCCTTTACCTTGCTCTATCACACAGGCCCTCAACATATCTTTTAGGGTTTAAATGGTTCGTTCTGTCTGCCCATCAGTCTGAGGATGGTAGGCAGTACTAAACCGCAACTAAGTTCCAAAAGCTTCCTACAATGCCTTCCAAAACCCCGAAATGGACCTCAAATCTCTATCAGAAACGATATTTAAGGGAATTCTATGCAGTCTAACTATTTCCTGGAAGTACAATTGGGCTAATTTATACAGTGAATAGTTAATTTTTATGGGCAAAAATTGAGTAGATTTGGTTAATCTGTCAATTATTATCCAAATAGAGTCATGTCCCACTGAAGTCTTAGGTAATCCTACAACAAAGTCCATTGCGATACTGTCCCATTTCCATTTAGGGATCTTAAGAGGTTGTAGAAATCCCGCTAGCTTTTAATGCTCCACCTTCACCTTTTGACAAATGAGACATTTCGCCACAAACTCGGCAATGTCCTTTTTCATCCCTGGCCACGAATACATCCTTTTTAAATCCTGGCATATTTTAGTTCATCCAGGATGGACTGTGTATTTACTCTGATGCGCTTCCTGCAGGATCTTAGTCCTCAACTCTCGTTCTTGAGGGACACAAATCCTTCCTTGATACATGATTCTTGCATCTTCCATGACAGAAAAATTTCCTTAGTCTTTATGATCCTGTAAGTGTTGGTCGTGAGCTTGAGCCTCTTTGATCTGGGCTCTAAGATTACACCCTATACTTAAACCATTAATGACTAGATTCTTTAGAGTAAGAGTAGTGGCTAGCTTCAAATTTCGAAACTCCTCTAGCATCTGCATCTTATACACCATCATCTAACTCATGTGCAGAGATTTTCGACTCAAGGCATCTACTACAACATTCCCCTTTCTGGGATGATACTTTATCTCAAACTTGTAGTCATTGAGGAATTCTACCCATCTTCGTTGCCTTATATTTAACTCCTTCTGATCAAAGAGGTATTTAAGACTCTTATGATCACAATATACTTCAAAGGTTGCCCCGTACAAATAGTGTCACCAAATCTTTAAGGCAAACACCACTGCCGCCAATTCAAGATCATGGGTTGGATAGTTTCTTTCGTAGGGTCTCAGTTGCCTAGAGGCATAAGCAACTACTCTCTTATCTTGCATCAGCACACATCCTAGCCCTTTCTTTGAAGCATCACTATACACTTCAAAATGTCCTGTGGGGTCTGGAATAATTAAAACAGGAGGGGTGGTCAGTCTTGTCGTAAGCTCTTGGAAACTAGCTTCACATTGATCAGTCCATGTGAAAGGACTTCCCTTCCTGGTCAATTTAGTCAATGGCAAGGCTATACAAGAGAATTTTTGTATAAACCTCCTGTAGTATCTTGCCAAACCCAGGAAACTTCTAACTTCCGTAACTGTCTTTGGTCTCTCCCACTGAATCACTGCTTCCGTCTTGCTAGGATCTACGGCTACCCCACTATTAGAGATGACATGTCCAAGAAACTTCACCTCTGACAGCCAAAATTCACAGTTCTCCAATTTGGCATATAACTTTTTCTCTTTTAGCACTTGCAGCACGATTCAGAGATGTTGTTCATGTTCTTTCTCACTCTTAGAATATATCAAAATGTCATCAATGAACACTACAAAAAATTGATCTAGGTAGGGTCGAAAAACACAATTCATGTAATCCATGAAAATTACAAGTGTATTTGTCAACCCAAGGGCATTACGAGAAACTCATAGTGCCCATACCTAGTCCTGAAGGCAGTTTTTGGTACATCCTCCTCCTTGATCCTAATCTGATGATATCCCGACCTCAAGTCAATCTTAAAGAAGATGGAGGCTCCCTTCAGTTGATCCAATAAATCATCTATCCTAGGTAGAGGATACTTGTTTTTGATAGTCACCTTATTCAGCTGTCTGTAATCTATGCATAGTCTAAAGCTCCTATCTTTCTTCTTAACAAACAATACAGGAGCTCCCCAAGGTGATACACTCGGTCTAATGAATTGCTTGTCTAATAGTTCCTCCACCTGCTTCTTGAGTTCCTGTAGTTCCTTCGAGGCCATTCGATATGGTGCAATAGAGATAGGCCCTGTCCCAGGTAGGAGATCAATAGAGAACTCTATCTCTCTCTTGGGAGGTAAGCCTGGAATATCTGATGGAAATACTTCAAGAAACTCGTTGGCTATTGGGATTTCATCAACCTTTGATTCGACTTCTAGGTTTGATAATTACAAGAGAATGTATCCAAGTACTTCATTCTTCAACTCCCAATTAACTTGATTGGCATTAAGCATCAATAAGTAGACCTCTTCTTTCAGGGTAGGAGGTAAAAATTCAACGATCTTGTTACAACAATTAAGAAAGACTCGATTTCTAGACATCCAAGCTAACCCTAGAATGACCTCAATACCTCTTAAAGGTAAACAGACGATGTCTACAGAAAAATTTTTCTCCTGGATGGTGACTTGACAGTCTTTACATACAGAGGAAGTTAATACCCTTTCCCCTGTAGGGTTTACTATGGATAGCTCATAGGGAGTTTCAGAAATAGGAAACAAAAACTTCCTAATACATTCTTCTGATATAAATGAATGACTAGCACCAAAGTCAAATAACACCATAAGAGCAAATCCATCGATATAGCATGTACCTTGAATCATTTCAGAAGATTGAGCTGGCTCTTGGCCGCTCAGGATGAAAACCCTTCCTTTCACTTGAGCCCTCTGTTCTGGCTGCTTCCCCATATTCCGTGGGCAGTTTCTCGCAAAATGTCCCTTTTGTCTGCAATTGAACCAGACATCTTGTCCCATGTAGCATGGCCGGTTACCATGCATGCGTATGCACTTAGCACACTTGACTGGGGTGAGGTCTTGTTGAAAAGATCTAGGACCCGTAGTCAATGGCCTCTTACCAGCTCCATATCCACTTCTTCTCACGTTCTTTCCAGGGTTGGGAAAATTTTTCTTCCTCTTTCATAGGTTTCGCCTTTGCTTCTTGTCCTCCACTGCCCTTAAACTCTTTTCCAGGAGTCTGCATTTATTTATCAAAGGTACAAACTCCCTAATCTCCATAGCTATAACAACATTTTTTATCTCTGGGTTTAGTTCCGCTTCAAACTTAACCACCTTCCATGCTTTATCTGGGTTATATCGCAGATAAAAGGAGAACTTAGACAGCTCTTCGAACCTTACGATATACTGGTCCATATTCATGCTGCCTTGCCTGAGTTGGAGAAATTCAATCTCTTTCTCTGCCCCGTACAGTACTTGGAAAGTAATTTTCAAAAAAAATGTCCTTGAACACTTGCCAGGTAATCTATCTTCCTTGATGAGCTAAAAGTTCTCTAACTCCACGCCACCAGTATTCTGCTTCTTTCTTTAACATATATGCAGCAAAAATAACTTTCTGCTCTTCAGTACAGCCCATCACTTCAAAGATTTTCTCTAATTCCCGTATCCACCTTTCGGCTACCGTTGGGTCATAGCCACCTTGGAAACAAGTTGGTCTAGTCCTCAGGAACTTGGATATGCCATTATCTTTTCTAGCCATTTGGTTGTTAGCACCATTCTCACCATTTGGGTTATTAGCATTCTGGAGATATTGTAAAATTTGGTTAGTGGTCATGACTTGGTCTCGAATTGCCGTGGCCAGGTTGTGCAGGGTTTCCTCTGCATTGGTTACTAGATTCCTCCTTAGTGGTGCCATTTTCTACTGTGGCAAAAACAAAGTTATGCTGCTATTGAGGTGATCAAGCCCAATAGTTAGTTCAAAAATATTTAATAGCAGTCATAATACCACCTTAGCATATAGAAAGGAAACACTAGTAATTTCTTACCTATATGAATCACAGATCCCCTACACATCACAACCACAACATACTCAAGACACTATAAGATCGATTCAGATAACCATCCACCCACTAACCATCTAGGATCGAACTGCTCTGATACCAATTATCTAACAACTCTATTTATGTAAATGTAACAAATTTTGTTGTTGTTTATATTTGTAAAATTCCATGAAGTTAATCACTTTAACCAAGCATAATTGTTATTAACAGTGATACAATACTGAGTTTCCATACACACCATTATTTTACAAACTACACACCATTATTTTTCAAACATTTGTAGAAAGATACATCTTAGCTCTAATAATCTACGTCGACTACTTCTGGGGACACTGGTGCGGGTGGCGATACCTTCACCGGAATCTCAGTCACATCTACTACAGATACATCTGATATAACTGGTAGTTGCCCAAGGTAGGGCAACTCTATCCAACGTACGGAAATAATAAGTGTCTTTGAGAAAATCTGCATAATTATTCTTCTGAACATGATATGGAAATATAGTGAGAATTAAATCCCAGTAAGTTCAACAATAAATCATTATCAATATAACTCATCACATCATGTTCAGCTGTATAAACTACAGTAAATAACTTTAGGTCACATGAATGCACTTTATCCATGCACATGAAATTTGTACAATTATAACATGTATGGTATAAATACTATTTTTTTAGCATATCATATGATGACTATCAATTTATTCTCATATCAAGCTACCCCGGTCAGGGTGAGTATTTTCTACTCTCCGGCACGGGCTTTTCTTGCTCTGTCCAACATGGCTTACTTTCTCTTTCTTTTCTTATTAACATGATCATAACCGTTGGTAGGGCGTCCCTTACTGGTGCACCACACGGATTGCCATGTGACCGTGCTCATTTCTTTTCTTTCACAATGATAGCCAAAAATATACTTTCAATAACAAGTATGGTTATCAAAATATAACTATTACCAAAAATCATTGGTAATCATGCCATGAACATAATCATTTGAAATATCACTTTATAAAATATTTTCATGTCAAAATTTCACACTTAAGATGGTAAGAAGTTCATACAATGGCAATGGCTATGGCATATACTAGTCAAAGCATAACTCCCTCAATTGAACTCCGATTGAGGTGATCTTGGTGTCAATTTCAAGACAAAACAATTATCTAAAATTATTATGTTGAACAATTTAGCTAAATATTAAGAAATCAAGGTGTTATTACTCCCTCAAAATACAGGTTATTTTTCTCTCGAATAGGTTCTGACCTTTACCTACTAATCTGTCCATATCTCTCTCATATGAATTCCAAATTAAGTTATTCCAGTGGCCAAAAATCCGTGACACATATATCAATAATTTTTTTGTTAACTATTTATTTTAATTCCCTACAGAATGTTCCCATAAATTAAAACACGAAAGCTATCCTAGCATATTCTTCCCTGATTAACCATTTTCTGACCTTTGCTAACTAATTGGACCATATCTACCTCATATGGACTCTAAATGGAGTGATTCCAGTTGCTTAAAATCCGTACGACACACATATATATATATATATATATATATATATATATATATATAATTGTTATGTTAACAAGTTACTTTAATTCCTTATAGAATGGTCCCAAAAATTCAAAAACAAAAGCTACTCTAACAGATTCTTCTCTGATTATCCATTTTCTGAACACTACTTACTAAGCAGACCATATCTACCTCATATGGACTCCAAATTGAGTGATTCTAGTTGGTAAAAATCCGTGAGACGTATATCTATAATTGTTATGTTAAAAAGTTATTTTAATTTCTTACAAAATGGTCCCAGAAATTCAAAAATAGAAGCTTAAAGTTTTACCACCCATAGCCATACCTATGCAGAACTATCTAAACCAGCCTAAGTATTCAAACATACATAACATGCAAGATCAATATGCAACATGATAAAGCAACATCCATGACCAATTATCAAAGTTCTAAGATCAAATTCCCATATAGATACAAATTTCAAACCTTTTCTTCGAAAAGAAATATTGTTAAACTTACCTAAGAATCTCTCTAGCTCACTTAGTGAATTGATTTTTCTTGTTTCCTCTTGAAAGAAGTAGCAAGATTCCTCCCTTCCCTTAGCTTTTCTAGCAGCTTAGGTAAGAGAAGGGAGGGTTAGTTTTTGAACCTCAAGGATGAAGAAGAAAAATGGATTCAAGTGGAGATTAAGGTAACTTACCTTGAGCACTTAGCCTTCTAAACTTCTCCTTCTTCTTCCTTCCTTACTTCTCCTCTCTTTCTCTCCTTTCCTCACTCTACCTTGCTTCTATTTCTCTCTCTTCCTCACTTGGATGAAATTAAAATGTTGTAGGGGTGGGTTTTGCTTAAATAGACCACCAAATAATACACCTTTCATGATCATGAGTCTACCTTATCACAATTAGGATACACTTTGTTGAATTTTTGGAAAACAAACAACTTATTGTCTTCCTCTTCCTTAGTCAAGATATGCATAGGAAAAGGAGATTTGTATTTTAAAAATTATGATGATATGTTCTTAAGATAAGGGATAAGGTCCCTTTGATTTAGGGATTCATTTCCATTATCTTTTGTCTTAAACAAGTATGATAGGTTTACCTTTTTAGTTGGCAAATTTCTAGCCCTTGAATCTCCATTATTTGGTTGATATTATTTGTGTGGGATAGGAATGTTTTGTCCTAATGCCATGTATTATCATACCACTTGCTAAAATTATGAGTGTAGGATATAGATGTTTTTGTCCTAAAGCCTTGTATTATCATGTCACTTACCAAAATTATGAATGTAGAATCACACCACTTGCTAAATTTTTGTCTTAATGCCATGTAACCTAATCTTTATTATTATTACATTATTATATCATCTCCTAATTTATTTTATTTTTCCTCTTGGATTTGGGCTTATTCCTACCCATTTTCTTTGCTTTGGATAAAATTCTACCTTTCTTGGAGGGCTTGGTCACATTGTCATAATTTTTGGGTTATTGGTCCAATTACTATATCCTAGTCCAAGTCTATGTTTTATTTCTTGCTTAGCTTGTCCAATGGGCTTGCTAGAAACTTATGTGAAGTGGAAAAACTTTATATGAAGTGTCCATAGGCAAAAAGCCCAATGTATGGGAAAAGATTTTAAACTTAGTAACTCTAGTTCTTGAATTAGGAAAAATTACCCTAATCCAATGTTCTTGAAATTTTAAGACCTTTACTTGTTTCTAAAAATTTATCTTTCTTATCCAAGAATTTTGCATCTCTTTAGTATGTTATTTCTAATTTTTTTCCTATTAGGTTTTCCCTTTTTATTTTGTTCTCTTAATGTTAGAAACATTTTCTATGCATATACATAAGGTGAAGAATTTATAAGGATTATATTTCCTTAGATATCTAAAATATTGTCTAATAAATTTTATTTCCTTAATTAAATATTTATGTACTTTTATCAATAAAAGAAACGAAATTAGGCATGTTGCAGTCATAGAGCGCCGTGGCACTCCGCTTCTGCTGTCCAGAAAAAAAGTATGCTTTTAAACCTTTTTTTACTTCAATTAAAGCCCAAAAACTAACCTAGAAGCAATCCTACTTCAGTTAGGACTCTTTCAACCAATAAATAAGAAGGACATGAAGCATGAAAAGGGAATCCAATCATCCAGGGATCAAATTCTCAGTCATTTTCTTCTCTCTTCTTTAGGTTTTGTTATGGTCTTGTGTGGCTAGTTACCTTTTTGTTGGTTGAGGAAGATTAAAACCTCAATTATCTTTGATGCATTGTGTGATGTTGATTTGAGTTAATTATGTCAATTTTAATTTAGTATTGATTATTCATCAATTCTTATTCCCATGATCGTTTCAATTGATATCTAGGGTGCACATTAGTGATTTCATTATTTCAATCTACTACTGAATAGTATCTTAAACAAAGTTTTCATTATTATGATTCAAGAGGAAAATCGGATTACTAATTTTGGATTTTAAATTATTAAACCTATGGTGAATGATTAACTGAATTAAATATAGCCGATGTGTCTGTTTGTTTAGCTCTATCAATTTCTCTAATTGTTCATGTAGTTAATAGATTATACTTTACCGATATGCTAAAGGATCGCTTGTTAATTAGGGTTAATTGAGGCGCTCATCATTAATTACAAAACGTAAGGAGGAACAGGGATAGAATCCCCATAATAGATACTCAACCTAAGATTGTTTATGTTGTCAATGATCAATGTGATTCCTTGATGGTGGATATCAACTGAAACCAGTGCTTTTATTATTAATTACTTTTTATTATTATTTTGTTTGCGATCATTCTCTTTTATTTTATTAATTTACTTTCATCATTCAACCCCTCTTTATTTGATTCACAAAAGATAATATCAGTCTCTATAGGATCGACCATTACTCCCACTACTACATGTTAGTTTAGAGGTAAGGAATTATATTTAGTGAATACATGACAGTACCCACCAAATTTTGGGGGTACTACCGGGGACTGTGTCTATTTACCTGTTGTGAGTTTTTTTTCTTTTCTTTTTATTCATAATTGTGAATATGGCAACCAATTTTCAACCATTTGGAACTAGGCTAGGCTCTCCATTAAGACATGCTGCTGAGGTATGTGGTTCTTCCCTTGAACAACAACTTGCAAATTTAACTTCTCTTATTTGTCAACATATAGAAAATATGCAATGAGAGAAGCGGTATGGAAATCATTTAGCCATGGGGCATCCTTCTAATGGGTACCCAACTTTCCATGAAGAATCATTTAAGCAGGTAAATATGGTTAGTAGTTCGCCTGGACCACCATAAGTAAGGTATGATTCTTATTTAAACATGTATAATCTTGAATAGAGGGATCAATCATACCTTAACTACGAAACTTCAAAGGCATATCAGGTTCAAAACTACCCATATTACCAGAAACTTCAGCAGCTGTACCTCCTAAACCCACAATCAACTTAAGATCCTAATTCAGGTATATCATTAAAGGATTTGGATAAAATTAAGTGTGAAGTTTTGCTAATTCAACTGGAGAAGCAACAATTTCAACAAGAGGTAAGGGCCATCATTTAAAGCTTAACAAATCATTTAGGCCAATTAGCAATAATAGTCAGTCAGTTAGAGGCCCAAAATTCAAAAATTAAAAGTCTAGCCTCAGCATAATTAATGAAAAAAGAGGAAAATTTTGCACTTAATGAAAAAGATGAGTTGGAAGTTGACACTAGTAAGTCTATTAAGAAAGAGGATGTGTAACATACCCTGAATACCAAATTCCAAGAGAAAATCACAGTAGTAGAAAGAGCACCGAAAGTGCAACAAATAGGTATTTTATTACTAATTTCTAATAAGATACGTGTACCTTCTATTTTACAGTATCCTAGCCTGCCTTAAAGAGCTTCCCTAGGCACCAAAAAGGAATATATAGTGGAGAAGCACCCTCAGTGATAACCTCAAATAAATATACCCTCCTTAAAGATAGAGGAAATTTGCATCCTATTAAGGAAAAAACTCAAAAAGATTAAATTAAATTGGATGCCAAAAGTTACTCAAGACATCATTTATTCCCAGGTAAGTTGTGATTAATATTGAATTCCCCCTCAATGATGTAGCTCAAAATTTTGTAAATCCAAAGGCATTCCAATTCGATGTGGACATCAAGGAACCACCAGGAATAACATCAAGAGCTTTAAGTCAAGCCAATAACTTTAAACAAAGGAGCTTATTGAGAGCAACCCAACATAGTCGTAGGAAAAAAAAAGGTGAAAAAAAAATTCAAGGTCCAGTAATGCAACACTCTCATCCTACCCCCAACAAATTCCGTTAAGTTCACTTAACTTAAATCTCTTCATATTTCCCTCTTTATTTTCATCTTATTTTACATTGAGGACAATATAAAATTTGAGTGTAAGGGTGGAAGTATATTTACCTAAATAATTGTGACCCTATTTTGAGCATCAATTTTTTTATTTTCACCATCAAAGCACTTTCATTGCGTTTAGCAACTTGAGTGATTGTGTGAGTGTTTTGATTTATGTTTTGTGTTGTTATGCACAACTAATAGCCAATGATATGACTATCCAAAAAAAATTTTAACTACTGAAAAATGTAAAAAAATTGATGGTTGTGAACAGTTTTAACCCTTTTGCAATTTAGTTTTTTTTACTTAGAATCCAGAAACACTTTTCCACAATAACTTTGGGCATTTAATTTGTCCTTTACTTAGAGAAAGTTTATATAACTCAAATATCTTATGAACTCAATAGAATTCTAGAACTTGTTTGAATGCTACTTGAGACAAAATCCTAGGCTAATACTATTATTTAGGAGATGATTTATGCATTGTTTGATAGATTGAGCCATTCAAACCTAACCCAAGCAATGAGATATCATTCGTTCTTTTATTTTGAGCTTAATTAAATTTCTATTCTATATCCACACATAAGCCAAAAGCCAAATTTTTTTATTAATATCCTTATTTTTTTTTCTATTCACTCACTCCACAATTATCCTTCTGAATATTTGTTTCGTAGAGTTTATTGACCAAATGTTGGAAGGGTGGAGCAAAGGAAAGAAAAGAAATACGCAAAGGAATGAAAAGAAATATCCAATGGAAAGAAAGAAAAAACCAAAGAGGATAAAAGAATATGCTATGGGTGGAAAAAAAAGAAATAGGGAACCAAGAAAAAGAACAAATTGAATTTAATTGAAGCAAGAAAATGAGTGTGGGGGAAAATCTACCAAAACTTGACAAAGCTCAAGAGATCAGATTTAATTATGTGGCGCTGGGTGATTGAGCAAAAATTTATATCCTTTATCATACTTTATACCCTGGCCACATTACAACCTAAATAAAGCCTTATTAGTCCTAGAGATAGTTTTGGCTCGCATTAGTGGAAAATGGCATGAAAAATAAGCCAATGGAAATCATAAACTAATTAGATATCCGCACCTATAATTTTGGGATATATAAACTCATCCGGGTAAAAGGAAATTTATTAACCTATAAAAACACATTCACTCGAGATTTAAGAGAATAAAATAATGGATTACATTTGAGTTAATCTTGTTCATGGTTAAGGCCATTCAAATTTTTTCTTGAGCATATTTTCATGTTATGAGGCAAAAGTTTAGTAAGCCTAACACTCACTACATATATTGACTTTTGTTTTCGTCATTAGGGATTATTTTGCTTGAGGACAAGCAAAAGGTTAAGTGTGGGGGTATTTGATGTATTCATAATTAAGCATGATTTTAATACATTTAAGTTAACTTTTTGTTTGATTGAAGTAAAATATGATTAGGAATTAGTTTTGTTTTATGTTTTGTGTAGTAGGAACAAAGAAAGAGGAAATGTGTAACATCCCTAATTTCCTTTCATGTATTAATAAAAGTACAAAAGTATTCAAAGTAACATCCATAATTTCATTTCTTTTATTGATAAAGGTACATAAATATTTAATTAAGGAAATAAAATTTATTAGACAATTCTTAGATATCTAAGGAAATATAATCCTTAGAAATTCTTCACCTAACGTGTTTGTATAGAAATGTTCTAATATTAATGGATTAGGTAAAGAAAGAAAACCTAAGAGGAAATATTAGAAATAAACATGCTAAAGAAAGGTGAAATTCTTAGGTAAGGAAGATAAATTTTTGTGAAGTAAGTAAATGTCTTAAAATTTCAATAAGATCGGATTAGGGTAATTTTTCTTAATTTAAGAGCAAAAGTTACTAAGTTTAGTATCTCCACCCATAAATTGGGCTTTCACCTATGGAAACTTCATATAGAGTTTTTCTACTTTACATAAATTTTTAGCAAGCCAATAGGATAGCCCAATGAAGAAATAAAACATAGACTTGGACTAGGATATAGAAATTGGACCGGTAGCCCAAAAAACATGAAAATGTGACCAAGTCCATTATGAAAGGAAGAATTTTAACAAAAGTAAAGAAAATGGGCAAGAATGAGCCCAAACCCAAGAGGAAATATAAAAATAAAAATAAAATTAAAGTGATGAAATAATGGTGTAATCAAGATTAGGTGACATGTCATTAAGACAAAAATTTAGCAAGTGGTATCATAATACAAGGCTTTAGGACAAAACATCTATATCCTACACTCATAATTTTAGCAAGTGGTATGATAATACATAGCATTAGAACAAAACATTTCTATCCCACACAAATAATTTCAACCAAATAATGGAGATTGAAGGGCTAGAAATTTACCACTTAAAAAGGCAAACCTATCATAATTGATTAAGACAAAAGAAAACGTAAATGAATCCCTAAATCAAAGGGACCTTGTCCTATATCTTAAGAACATATTATCATAATTTTCAAAATACAAATCTCCTTTTCCTATGCATATCTTGACTAAGGAAGAGGAAGATAAGAACATAAGTTGTTTGTTTACCAAAAATTCAACCAAGTGTAACCTAATTGTGATAAGGTAGACCCATGATCATGAAAGGTGAATTATTTGGTGGTCTATATAAGAAAAATCGCCCTTACAACATTAGAATTTCGTCCAAGTGAGGGAGAGGAAAAATAGAAGCAAGGTAGAGTGAGGAAAGGAGAGGTAGAAATGAAGAAAGAGGAAGGAGAAGTCTACGGGACTAAGTGCTCCAGGTAAGTTTAACAATATTTCTTTTTGAAGAAAACTTTTGAAACTTATAATATTTATATGGGATTTTAATCTTAGAACTTTGATGATTGGTCATGGATGTTGCTATATCATGTTACATATTATGTATGTTTAAATACTTAGGCTGGTGTAGATAGTTCTGCATAGGTATGGCTATGGATGGCAAACTTTTTAGCTTTTATTTTTAATATTTTGGGAAGAATCAGTTAGGAATTGAAACAAATGATTAACATGCAAAATGTAGATCTATGTCTCACAGATTTGTAACCACTGGAATCACGCAATTTGGAGTCCATATGAGGTAGATATGGTCCGATTAGTATGCAGTGGTCAGAAATTGGTTAATCAGGGAAGAATATTTTAAGATAGCTTTTAATTTTAATTTCTGGTAAATTTCTATAGGGAATTAAAATAAATGGTTAGCATACAAATTATAGATATATGTGTCACGGTTTTGTAATCACTTGAATCATTCCATTTAGAGTTCATATGAGGTAGATATGTTCCGATTAGTAAACAAAGGTCAGAAAATGGTTAATTAGGGAAGAATATGTTAGGATAGCTTCGGAGTTTTAATTTCTAGGAACATTCTATAAGGAATTAAAATAAATGGTTAACATATGAATTATACAAATATGTGTCATGGATTTGTAGCCACTATAATTACCTAATTTGGAATTTTTATGAGGGATATATGGACATATTAGTAGGTAGAGGTCAGAACCTATCCGAGAAGAAATAACCTATACATTGAGGGAGTAATATCACCTTGATTTCTTAATATTTCACTACAATGTTCAACATAATAGTTTTAGATAATTGGTTTATCTTGAAATTGACACCAAGATCACCTACATATGAGTTAAATTGAGGGAGTTATGCTCTAATTAGTAAGAGAATGTTAGATAGGATGAAAACCTGCATCAAGAAAATAAAGAAATAAAATTAATATTTAAAAAAGAAGATGAATCATATAAATGAAAATAATAAATTACTAGTATAGCCATAGCCATTACCATTGTATGAACTTCTTACCATCTTAAGTGTGAAATTTTGACATAGAAATATTTTATAAAGTGATATTTGAAATGGTTATGTTCATTGCATGATTACCAATGATTTTTGGTTAATAGTTATATTTTGATGAACATACTTGTTATTGAAAGCATATTTTTGGCTATCATTGTGAAAAGAAAATAAATGAGCACGGTCACATGGCAATCCGTGTGGTGCACCAGTAAGGGACGTCTTACCAACGGTTATGATCATGTTAATAAGAAAAGAAAGAGAAAGTGGGCTATGTCGGACGGAGCGAGAAAAGCCCGTACCGGAGAGTAGAAAATACTCACCCTGATCGGGGTAGCTTGATTTTAGAATAAATTGATAGTCATCATATGATAATCTGAAAATAATTAATTCTGTCATATATGTCATTACTGTACGATTCTCATGTGCATAGATATAGTGCATTCATGTGACCAAAGTTATTTACTGTAGTTTATACCGTTGAACATGACGTGATGAGCTATATTGATAATGATTTATTTTTGAACTTACTGGGATTTAATTCTCACTATATTTCCATGTCATGTTCAAAAAATTAGTTATGTAGATTTTTCTATAGCTCTGGCTTTTAGTGCACGTTTGATCGAGTTATTCTATGTTGGGCAGATCCTAAATAAAATGTTTATGGGCGAGTTGGCACAGATCCCGGTGAAGGTGCAACCACCCGCACCCGAATCTCCGGAATTGGTCAACCAGAATAAATAAGATGTAGATATTTATATGTTTGAAATGTTGTACGTACGTTTTGATTAATAATGTGTATGTGAACTTTATATTGTATAATAATAATAAAAAAGTTGTTACAAAATGAGGAGAAAAAGATAAGATATTTATGAAAAAATGCTGAATTGCAGTGATTCTAGACCTTTTGGCACTAATTAGACCTTATCTCCCACATATGAACTCCAGTCAAAGTAATTCAAGTAGCTAGGAAAATATAAGATAATAATCTATAAGTTTTATGCTGAGCGCTTTGTCAAATTCGGGAGATTCCAAAGCGCTATAGAGCTTGAAATTCAGAATCGTAGCACAACAGGATGAATCCTAACCTTTGGTCCCTAGTTTAGGTATATCTCCCTTATATTAGCTCCAATTAAGGTAATTCTAGAGGCTGTGGAAAGATAAGCGACAGGAAAACAACTTTTTTGTTGACCACTTTTCCTAATTCCAAAGAAATATTTGTACCATGGTGCCTGAAAAAATTAGTGCTACAGCACCCAAGTTAGCACCACGTCCGATTAGATTTTCAGCAATGGGGCATTGTGGCGCTCCTCTTCTGCTGTAAAAAAAGGAATGTTTTAAGCCTTTTTTGAATCCAATTAAAGCCCAAAATCCCAGGAACCAACATACAAGCAATCCTACTTTACTTAAGACTCTTCCAACCTACAAATAAGAGGGGAAAAAACCATGAAAAGGGAATCCAATAATCCAAGGATCAAATTCTCAATCATCTTCTTCTCTTTAAGTTTTCTTTTGGCCCTGCGTGGCTAGTTACCTTTTTATTGGTTGAGGAAGATTGAAACCATAAGGATCTTTTATACATTATGAGATGTTGATTTGAGTTTATTATGTCAATTTTAATTTAGTATTGATTATTCGTCCATTCTTATTTCCATGATCGTTTCATAGGGTACACACTAGTGATTTCATTGTTTCAATCTACTACTGAATTGTATCTTGAACAAAGTTTTCATTATTATGATTCAAGAGGCAAATAGGATTAACAATTTTGGATTATAAATTATTAAACCTATGCTGAATGATTAACTGAATTAAATATAGCCGATGTTGTATGTTTGTTTAGCTCTATTAGTTTCTCTAATTCTTTAGGCGGTTAATAAGTTATACTTTACTGATGTTCTAAAAGATCACTTGTTAATTAAGGTTAATTGAGGTGATCGTCATCAATTTCTAAACTTAAGGAGGAATAGGTATTGAATCCCAATGATAAATATTCAATCTAAGATTGATTTCGTTGTCAATAATCAATGCGATTCCTTGATGTGGATATCAACCAAAATCAATGCTTTTATTATTAATTACTCTATTTTATTTTACTTACGATCATTCTCTTTTATTTTATTATTTTACTTTCATTATTCAAGCTGTAACAACCTCTTTTTTTTTCCTTTATTATTATACGATATTGAGTTCACATACATGTCATTAATCAAAACTGACGTATAACATATCAAACACATAGATATTTACATCTTGTTTATTTTAGTTGACCAATTCCGGAGATACAGGTGCGGGTGGTTGCACCTTCACCGGGATCTGAGCCAACTCGACCACAAACATCTTATTTGATTCTGAAATCTGCCCAACATAAAGTAACTTGATCCAATGTGCACTAAAAGCCAGAGCCTTAGAAACAAAAGCTGCATAAATAATTTTCTGAACATGATATGGAAATATAGTGAGAATTAAATCCCAGTAAGTTCAACAATAAATTATCATCAGTAAAGCTCATCATGTCATGTTCAGTTATATAAACTACAGAAAAATATCTTTGGTCACATGAATGCATTATATCTATGCACATAAGAATCATACTGTAATGATATGTATGACAGGATTAACTATTTTCAAAATATCATATGATGGCCATCAACTTATTCTCATTTCAAGCTACCCCGGTCAGGGTGAGTATCCTCTACTCTCCGGTACGGGCTTTTCTCGCTCGGTCTGATATGGCCCACTTTCTCTTTCTTTTCTCATTATCATGATCATAACCGTTGGTAGGGCGTCCCCTACTGGTGCACCACACGGATTGCCATGTGACCGTGCTCATTTCTTTTCCTTTCACAATGATAGCCAAAAATATGCTTTCAAAAACAAGTATGTTCATCAAAATATAACTATTACCATAAATCATTGGTAATCATGCCATGAACATAACCATTTCAAATATCACTTTATAAAATATTTCCATGTCAAAATTTCACACTTAAGATGGTAAGAAGTTCATACAATGGCAATGGCTATGGCTATACTAGTCATTTATTAAGATTCATCTTCTTTTTTAAATACTAATTTTATTTCTTTATTTTCTTGATGCAGGTTTTCATCCTATCTAACCTTCTCTTACTAATCAGAGCATAACTCCCTCAATTTAACTATGATGTAGGTGATCTTGGTGTCCATTTCAAGATAAAACAATTATCTAAAACTATTATGTTGAACATTGTAGCGAAAAATTAAGAAACGAAGGTGATATTACTCCCTCAAAGTACATGATAGTTCCTCTCAGATGGGTTCTGACCTTTACTGACTAATTAGACCATATCTCCCAAATTGGAACTCCAAATTGAGTTATTCCAGTTGGTAAAAATCCATGAGCCATATATCTATAATTGTTATGTTGGCGCGCTATTTTAATTCCCTACAGAAACTATTATGTTGAACATTGTAGCGAAAAATTAAGAAACGAAGGTGATATTACTCCCTCAAAGTACAGGATAGTTCCTCTCGGATAGGTTCTGACCTTTACTGACTAATTAGACCATATCTCCCAAATTGGAACTCCAAATTGAGTTATTCCAGTTGGTAAAAATCCATGAGCCATATATATATAATTGTTATGTTGGCACGCTATTTTAATTTCCTACAGAATATTCCCAGAAATTGAAAAACTAAAGCATTAATAACATACTCTTCCCTGAATAAACATTTTTTGACCTCTACTTACTAATCGGATCCTATCTACCTCATATGAACTCCAAATTGCATAATTCTAGTGGGTATATTTTCATGAGACATAGATATATAACTTTCTTGTTAACCATTTATTTTAATTCCATACAAATAATTCCCAGAAATTAAAATACAGAAGCTGCCCTAACATATTCTTCCCTGATGAACCATTTTCTGACCTTTGACTACTAATCAGCTCATATATTCCTCATATGGACTCCAAATTGAATGATTCTAGTGTCTAAACATCCATGACACACATATCTATAATTCTTATGTTAACCATTTATTTTAATTCCATACCGATAATTCCCAAAAATTAAAATACAAAAGCTGTCCTAACATAATCTTCCCTAATGAACCATTTTCTGACCTTGGCTTACTAATCGGACCATATCTACCACATTTGGACTCCAAATTGAATGATTCTAGTGGCTAAAAATCCATGACACACATATATTTAATTCTTATGTTAACCATGTATTTTAATTCCCTACCAATAATTCCCAGAAATTAAATTACCGAAGCTGTCCTAACATATTCTTCCCTGATGATTCATTTTCTGACCTTTGACTACTAATCAGACCATAGCTACCTCATATGGACTCCAAATGGAATGATTCCAGTGGGTGAAAATTCGTGACACATATATCTTTAATTCTTATGTTAACCATTTATTTTAATTCCTTATAGATTGTTCCCAGAAATTAAATTACCGAAGCTTAAAATTCTGTCAACCATAGCCATACCCATGCAGAACTATCTACACCAACCTAAGTATTCAAACATACATCACATGCAAGCTCAATATGTAATATGATATAGCAACATCCATGACCAATCATCAAAGTTCTAAGATCAAAATCTCATATAAATATCATAAGTTTCAAAAGTTTTCTTCAAAAAGAAATATTGTTAAACTTACCTGGAGCACTTAGTCCCCTAGACTTCTCCTTCCTCTTTCTTCCTTTCTTCCTCTCCTTTCCTCACACTACCTTGCTCTCCCTCACTTGGACGAAATTCTAATGTTGTAAGGGTGGGTTTTCTTATATAGACCACCAAATAATTCACCTTTCATGATCATGGGTCTACCTTATCACAATTAGGATACACTTTGTTGAATTTTTGGAAAACAAACAACTTATGTTCTTGTCTTCCTCTTCCTTAGTCAAGATATGCATAGAAAAAGGAGATTTGTATTTTGAAAATTATGATGATATGTTCTCAAGATATGGGGAAAGATCCCTTTGATTTAGGGATTCATTTCCTTTTTCTTTTGTCTTAATCAAGTATGATAGATTTGCCTTTTTAAGTGGCAAATTTCTAGCCCTTGAATTTTCCTTACTTAACTAAAATTATTTGTGTAGGATAATGATGTTTTGTCATAATGCTATGTATTATTACCCACTTTCTAAAGTTATGAATGTAGGATATAGATGTTTTTGTCCTAAAGCCTTGTATTATTATGCCACTTGCCAAAATGATGAATGTAGAATCACACCACTTGCTAAATTTTTGTCTTAATGCCATGTCACTTAATCTTGATTACACCAATATTTCATCACTTTAATTTTAATTTTATTTTTATTTTTCCTCTTGGGTTTGGGCTCATTCTTGCCCATTTTCCTTACTTTGGTTAAAATTCTACCTTTCATAATGGGCTTGGTCACATTTTCATGATTTTTGGGCTACCGGTCCAACTTCTATATCCTAGTCCAAGTCTATGTTTTATTTCTTCCTTGGGCTATCCTATTGGCTTGCTAAAAATTCATGTGAAGTAGAAAAACTCTATATAAAGTGTCTATAGGTTAAAGCCCAATTACGGGTGGAGATACTAAACTTAGTAACTTTTGCTCTTAAATTAAGAAAAATTACCATAATCCGATCTTCTTGAAATTTTAAGACATTTACTTACTTCACAAAAATTTATCTTTCTTTACCTAAGAATTTCACCTTTCTTTAACATGTTTATTTCTAAGATTTCCTCTTAGATTTTCTTTCTTTACCTATTCCATTAATATTAGAACATTTCTATGCATATATGTAAGGTGAAGAATTTCTAAGGAAAATATCTAAAAAATTATGGGATATTACACAAGTAGAATTTCTCTAGCTTAGAGCAACAAATGAGGTTGTACTCATGCAATAAACCATGTTTGGCAGGTTAAGGTCTTTGCTTTTGATATGGGTAAAAGGGACATTTTATGAAGGAACACCCTCAGAATAAAGGGAAACAAGTGAAGCAGAGGTCGCAGGTTAGAGGCTAATTTTTTTGCCTTAAGTGGCAAGGAGGCAGCATAGTTGGCGCATATGACATAAAGTACATGTTACATATATTGTTTTCCTTTGCTTGCACTATTTGACTCAAGTGCCTGTCACTCGTTCATACATAGTGATTGTGTGAAGAAACTATAGTATACTCTTTCCAATCTCCTCTATGAATTGTCTATGACAACTCCTACAAGAGATTGCATAATAACTTATTATGTATATATAGATTGTCCAATTACTATACAGGAGAATTCTTTCAAGGTAAATTTATTTTGCTTACCTTTAAATGGAATTAATGTTTTCCTGCATTTAGATTAGCTATCTGAGACCTAGTTAAATTTCGATGACAAAACTATTAATCTTTTACCGTCTTCTTTCTCAAAAGAACAAAGAATGGATATTATCAATGCCAACTAGATTGGTAGGCAGAAATGGGTTATTTTCTTTTGAAACCTAGAAATTAAACATGAACTTAATCAAATTCTAATAGTCAGTGAGTTTTCAGAAGTGTTTCCATCGAAAATTTTTGAGTTACCACCTAAGAGAGAGATTGAGATTTCCATTTATCTAGTATCTGGGACTGGACCCATTTTTATGGCACTATATAGGATATCTTCAATTAAGTTGAAACAGCTTAAGAAGAAACTATAGGAATTATTAGAAAAATAGTTCATCAGACCAAGTGTGTCACCCTGTTAGCATCGATATTGTTTGTGAAAAAGAAATATGGAAGTTTGAGATTGTGTATATACTATAGACAGTTAAATAATGTAACCATATAGAATTAATATTATCTCCCTAGAATATATGATTTATTAGATCAGTTAAAGGGAATTACTTTATTTTCAAAGATAGATTTACGATTGGGGTACCACTAGATTAAAATAAAAAATAAGGATATACCTAAAACTGCCTTCAGAACCAGAACCTAGTTGTAGTGCACATGTTGGAGCTCCCAATGCATGTGCCTCCACTACCAGCATTAGCACTCGGAGATCCAAGTTGACATTAGATTATGTAGCAATTAGAATCTATATATCTAGATATTTGTTACTAGCTTGAACATTAGGGATATTTTTTGCATAATGACTAGGTACCCTTTTACCTTTGCTATCACAGATAGTACCCTGATTACTATGACTTGTATATAAACATATCCATGGTAAATATGCTAAAAAAACATCCTTAGTAGCTGTTTTGCGTATCTATTTCTACTATGTTGTTGTACTAAGCTTTTATGTTGCTAATGGATTAGTTAAGTTAAAGCGGTACTTGATGAAACAAATGAATGCAATTAAAACATTAAGTAATGACATAATAAATAAAGAAAACAATATATAACTATTAGTACATGTATAAAAAAGTATAAAAAATAATATTTCTAAGGTTGTTACAAAATGAATCATATTAGAAAAATTAGTAAGCATACATAACGTATAATTAATAACTTTATGCTTACCATTTCTCCACGCTTAATCATCCATTGCCTCTTGAAATCCATCTTTAATTTTCTTCAACATTTCAGTTAAGTTAACATAGCCTCTAAATATATGTTAATTTATAATACCATATTAGTCCATAACCAACACGATTCATGCCACGAAATTCAAATGCAACAAAACCCTCCTAAACCTCACAATTTTATAACCACTTCAAACTTCAAAGGAAGCCAATTTCTAAAACTTTTTTCCAAACCCAAATCCATTATTTAAATCTCCAACTCATGCTCTATCATTAGGGTGTTTCAAGAGGCAACATAATCAAGTAGGTATTGTTCATGGTACTGTTCACATAAGCATGATTCTTGTGATGTAACTCCCTAAACAATGTTATTTAAGCATGAAAATTTTCTTGATCGTGTAATAATATGTCCTAAACATTGATATAAGCCTAAAATTTTCAAATAACAAAATTAACTTAAGGGTTCCAATTCATTACCTCAAGCTATCCAAACCTTCAAAATCATCCAAAATTGGCTTCAGTCTTGGTATTGCACCTCTCTATGTTTTCTACCACCAAAGAGTATATATTAGCCTCATATAAAGTGGTTTGTTTGGATATATTTTGGGAGGAAGATGAGCCCTTGAAGGTAGAGGAACTAATGTCCTATATTTCAACAAATAAAGGAGAAGTTCCGTTGGATTTTTCCAGCATAGTCCAACTAAAATAGGATAAGGATTCCAAGGATATTTTGGTCATTTTCTAAGTGACTTAAAGGGCTAAATTGTCATTTTTAGAAATCAAATTTTTTAAAAGGGTATTCTAAGAATTTTCATAAAGTTTTAAGGGCAAAATTGGAAACCAAAAAGAAGGACATAGTTGGGATTTGTCAGAAAGCTAAAAGGTTAAAATTGGAAACTTTAAAAAGGGACATAATTGGAATTTTTTATAAGATGTAAGGGAAAAATTGGAAAGTAAAAATAAGGGACATATTTGGAATTCCCATAAAATTGAAGTTTTAAAATTGGAAACTAGAACAATCAAAATCTCTTGTGTAAATTAACTAGGTTCCAAGTCTCCCAAGGAAATAATTTCTAAGTTTTTAAACATGCTTTCTCTTTTAATAAATTAGCATATGCCATTTCAAAAATTCCCTTCTAACAAGATAACATAACTCATTTGAAAACATTTATAGGGTATTACAATGCTAGTTATGGGAAAATAGTACTTATCCCTTGTTGGTGAGAGTAGTAGCCAAGAGAAAGGAATTTAATGGATTTTCGATGTACGAGTTCATAAGGTAGGTGATTTAATTTTAGTAATAGTCAGTTAAATTAGGAACGATTTTGATAAGGGACATACTTCAGATTAAGAAACTTATAGATTTATATAAATCATAAAGCTATAAAGAATTTAATGGAAACATTTTCAAATTCAAGACAAATAATATGATTACATTAAGTCTAGTCTAAGCTTAGGATGATTAATTCAAAGAATATTGAAATAGAAATATATCAACTTATATATTATTATTATGAGTCGTTAAATAACCTAAAATGAATTATCAAATCTACCATATGCAATAAGTTATAAGTTGCACTAAAGGTTCTTATATATAAGTACATGTATAAGTATTTAAATTAAAATAATATGCTTTTCTAGAATTTGTAAAATGTTAATATTAGAACTTTTATGTTATGTATGTATATATATATGCATCGGAATTTAGAGTATGATTAAATGAAATCGTGAATAATGTTGAACAATGGTGATTCTAATCAATACTAGAATGAAGATTTAATAATACATTAATACAAGAGTGAAACCTTTTTGTTAAATAATTATGATATAAGAATGTATTGGTATGTATCTTATAAATATATATCTTGTAATGAATGAAAAGTGGATTCGAGACTTTGTTCCCATTGGATGTGGAAGTTTATGAATCAGAGACTAAATTGAATTTATGAATTATACACTCGATATGGTAGTTATATCAATTTGTTTTTAAATATGTGATAGGGCATTGCTCATATATGTATCCGTATTTGCCAACAAAAAATATATTAAATAAAAGTGTCTTTCCTTAAAGTTTACATGATAAATAAATTAATAACAATATGCAATATTTGAAGGGAATTTATTTTTGAAATACTGTTAGCTAGCATTGGCAAGTACTCATCTTAGTGCACCATGTAAGCCTTGCTAGAAGAGGGTTGCCAGCCTATGTGAAAACAACACACGATGATATGAGAATGGAATGGTAAAGGAGTAGAGAAAAGTTATTCCCAACATTATGTTGAAATTTATGATATGTAAGCAGTTGAGGTATTCTCCTCCTACTATGAATATGAGAATCGAATGCTTAGGTAGTTGAGGAAAGGTCCTCTTGCCCTTATATTCAGGTTTATGATGTTTAAGGAGTTGAGGTAATCTCCTCCTACTATGATCGTTAAAGTTAGAATGATAAGAAATGGCAATTTACCCTTAATTGTTGGGTGCTTGAGAAAGAACTATAGTGATTTACCCTTCCATGTTGTATGCTTGGGAAAGATTGTATAGTTCTGATATAGGATTCTTGTAATCTAATAATATAAAATGCCATAATATAAAATAAAATAAAACAACATTAAATAAAATAAAAATACGATCTTTGTTAATATATTTAATAGTTAAAGGTACCATAGAAAAGCCTTAGTATTAAATCATGTTTACATACAAAATAGGACTTTTATATATCCTAGTACAAGTATTAAATATTTGTTACTATGTATATATAAATATAATAGTTAGGAAGATAAATAAAAAATGAGTGTCAGCTAAAGTTATTTCCGTATTAAATAAAGGTAATTGTAAAAAATGCAATGAATGTCGTGAAGTATAATCTAATTAGAACCCAATGCTACATATGAAATCTTATGTCCTAATCAAAATTCATATGTACGGTTAAAGGAGAATAAGAAAGGATATATGTTGGAATATATGAAAAGGGTTGGTATTAAGAGCCCTATTCTTATTTTGATTGATTGTAAATCTCCTGAGGAAAAGGACAATGCCTGGAGAAACTAGAAATAGTCATATATCAAATCTTAGAATTATGCTTAATTTTTTTCATGTAATATGCTAATGATGTTAAAGAATTTTATATGAATGGTGTTGCCTATACGGATCTTAGTGGGATAGAACTTGTAGAATATAGTATTTGGAAATTAAATGTTAAAATTTGAATTTGATAAGAGCCAATTTATTGCATTTTTGTTATGATTTAAATATTGATATTTGTGTGAAAATTGTGGTTATTGGATTATTTAATCCACAAATGTCATTTCACGGGTATTTCGTGTTTAAAGTGCAATTTCAGGTAAAATCATAAGTTTGGAGAAGTTTGGGACAAATGCCAATGACTAGGATTGAGTTAGAATCAAGAAAAGCAAGATTTCAAGGTTTGGAAGTCTGGCCGCGGCGAGAATACTGCAGCAAATTTTCCCGAGAGCGCAATTTTGGATTTGAATTTGGCCGCCGGCGAGATCATTTTGGCCGCCGGCAAAACACAAAACTCGCCACGGCGAGAGTAATTTCCAGAAACCCGCCGCGGCGAGGTTCGGCGGCTAAACGTGTTTTTGTGACTTTTTGTTCCAAATTTGTCCCCAAAACCCTGGATCTATAAATACCATAAGGTACAGAGAGAGAGGACGGCGAAATAGACCTAGAAGAGGCATTTTTGGAGGAGAATAAGCCATTTTTGGAGAGAAAGCTTGGAGAATCTTGAAGGATCATCACCATTGTTGTTGCCAAGTGTTCATCTCCAAGAGTTCTTCATCTCTTTTCCTTAACTTTGTTTTTTTGCAGTTTATTTCATTTTTATAGTTATGTATTCAGTTGAGATAGTTGTTGTTCTTATTTCCATTATGAGCTAATTCGTTTTTGCTAAGGCTATGATGTAGTTAAATCATGAAACTCTGATTTTTGTGGTTATGGTTATATGAGTTCATTGTTTTCAAGTTGAGTATTTATTTCCATGCTTAATGCTTCTGAATTTCTGGCCAAGATTTAGATGATTAGTTGCATTATATTGAGACCGAGAGGAGATGTGTAATGAATGCTTCTTGTGATAAATACCATATGTTGAATGCGAGTGTGAGAACTAATGCATGATGTATGTGGTTCTCCTGGAAATTCCATAGATCATAATGTGCTTGTTTGTGATTAATCTTCATAGAAATATAGTTGATTAGTATAGACAAGTAATTCTAATATAACTCGAGAGAGAGTATTAGATAAGTTTGGGTTTTTCAACCATCACTAGTAGCTTTGATTCTTATATAACATGACTTGAAATCGGATTGAATTGATTCAGCAAAATCAAATGCCTTAGCATTTTTAAATCATTTGTGAACAACATTCAATTGTGTTCTTGCATTTATTTGTAAGTTAATTTGCTTTTTAAACAATCAACAATTTGGTTTTCAGATAAAATTAGGATTAGTCAATTTCGGTACTTAGTAACGCCATTCCTTGTGGGTTCGATATCTGTACTTTTGTACACTTTATTACTTGAACGATTCGTACACTTGCGAAAATACACATCAGAATTTATTATAATTGTATAAATGCAACAAATATATGGATATTAAATTATATATATGTTGGATCATATTTGATAAATTATAATCTGATATGTATATTCTTATTCTACATTAATGGAATAGGTAAAGAGAGAAAACTTAAGAGAAAATATTAGAAATAGATATACTAAAGAAAGGTGAAATTCTTGGATAAGGAAGATAAATTTTTATGAAATAAAGGTATTAAATTTCAAAAAGATTGGATTAGGGTAATTTTTCCTAATTTAAGAGTTAAAGTTACTAAGTTTAGTATCTCCACCCATAAATTGGGCTTTCACCTATGGACACTTCATATAGAGTTTTTCTACTTCACATGAATTTTTAGTAAGCCAATAGGATAGCCCAATGAAGAAATAAAACATAAACTTGGACTAGGATATAGGAATTGGACCGGTAGCCGAAAAATCATGAAAATGTGACCAAACCCATTATGAAAGGTAGAATTTTAACCAAAGTAAAGAAAATGGGCAAGAATGAGCCCAAACCCAAGAGGAAGAATAAAAAGAAAAGTGATGAGATAATGGTGTAATCAAGATTAGGTGACATGGCATTAAGACAAAAATTTAGCAAGTGGTTTGATATTTTACATTCATAATTTTAGCAAGTGGTATGATAATACAAGGTTTTAGGACAAAACATCTATATCCTACGCTCATAATTTTAGCAAGTGGTATGATAATACATGGCATTATGACAAAACATTCCTATCCCACACAAATATTTTCAACCAAATAATGGAGATTCAAGGGCTAGAAATTTGCCACTTAAAAAGGCAAACCTATCATACTTGATTAAGACAAAAGAAAAAAGGAAATAAATCCCTAAATCAAAAGGACCTTGTCCCATATCTTAAGAACATATTATCATAATTTTCAAAATACAAATCTCTTTTTCCTATACATATCTTGACTAAGGAAGAGGAAGACAAGAACATAAGTTGTTTGTTTTCCAAAAATTCAACCAAGTGAAACCTAATTGTGATAAGGTAGACCCATGATCATGAAAGTTGAATTATTTGATGGTCTATATAAGTAAAACCCATCCTTATAGCATTAGAATTTCGTCCAAGTGAGGGAGAGAAAAATAGAAGCAAGGTAGAGTGAGGAAAGGAAAGGAAGAAAGGAAGAAAGACGAAGGAGAAGTCTAAAGGACTAAGTGCTCCAGGTAAATTTAACAATATTTCTTTTTAAAGAAAACTTTTGAAACTTATAATATTTATATGCGATTTTGATCTTAGAACTTTGATGATTGGTCATGGAAGTTGCTATATCATGTTACATATTATGTATGTTTGAATACTTACGTTGGTGTAGATAGTTCTGCATAGGTATGGCTATGGATGACAAACTTTTAAGCTTATATTTTTAAAATTCTTGGATGAATCAGTTAAGAATTAAAACAAATCTTTAATATGAAAAATGTAGATCTATGTCTCACAAACTTTTAGCCACTGTAATCACTCAATTTGGAGTCCATTTGAGGTAGATATGGTCCAATTAGTAAGCCAAGGTCATAAAATGATTAATAAGGGAAGAATATGTTAGGATAGCTTCTGTGTTTTAATTTTTGGGAATTTTCTATAGGGAATTAAAATAAATTGTTAACATAAGAATTATAGATATATGTGTCATGGATTTTTAAGCACTATAATCAATCAATTTAAAGTCTGTATGAGGTAGATATGGTCTGATTAGTAAGTAGTGGTCAGAAAATGGTTAATCAAGGAAGAATATGTTAGGATAGCTTCTGTGTTTTAATTTCTGAGCATTTTTTGTAGGGAATTAAAATAAATGGTTAGCATAATAATTATATATATATATGTATCACGGATTTTTAGCCACTGGAATCACTCAATTTAGAGTCAGTATGAGGTAAATATGGTCCGATTAGTATGCAGAGGTCAGAAATTGGTTAATCAGAGAAGAATATTTTAGGATAGCTTATGTGTTTTAATTTCTGGGAATACTCTGTAGTGAATTAAAATAAATGATTAACATAAAACTTATTTCTATATGTGCCACGGATTGTTAGCCATTGGAATAACTTAATTTGGAATTCTTATGAGGGAGATATGGACAAATTAGTAGGTATAGGTCAGAACCTATCCGAGAAGAAATATCCTGTGACCAAAGATATTTGTTGTAGTTTATACAGCTGAACATGCCGTGATGAGCTATATTGATGATTATTTATTGTTAAACTTACTGGGGTTTTATTCTCACTATATTTCCATATCATGTTCAGAAAATTAGTTATGCATATTTTTCTATGGCTCTACCTTTTAGTGCACGTTGGATTGAGTACTTTATGTTGGGCAGATCCCAGAAGCAAATAAAATGTTTGTAGTCGAGTTGGCTTAGATCCCGGTGAAGGTGCAACCACCTGCACCTATATCTCTGAAATTGGTCAACCAGAATAAATAAGATGTAGATTTTTATGTGTTTGATATGTTGTACGTATGTTTTGATTAATGACATGTATGCAAACTCTATATTGTATAATAATAATAATAAAAGTTGTTACAATAAGTATGTAACCATGGACATATTTATACTCACGATGCAACTATGGGATTTTGTATGGTGTTGTGTCCTTTTTCCTTCTAAATGTTTTTCTTAGATGTATGATGTTAAAAGTACCAATATAAATGTTCTAAGGAATACTTCTTTGTACTCAATCATGGATTTTGCCCCTTAAAAAATACAACTTAGTTTTGTATGTCCTCTACCCTTATTTACTCTTGTGTTGATTTCCCACCACATTTCTGTGTCATTTGACCATTTAGTTCATTTCCTTTTTCGTTTTTCTTTTTTACTTTTCACAATGAGTCAAAAGGTAATGTAACTAACATTATTGATTGCTCATTGAACTAGGTTGTCAATTAGTTTAAAAAAAATTACATTCACTGGTGAATGAAGACATTGCTTTTATTGTATACCTTCTCATTTATTTAATAAGGATAATAATTATTTATACTCTAAATCTTACGTCACATGCTCTTCCATATCCAAAATGCAACAAATATAGCTAGGCTAAATTATTTATAGGTCCAATTCTAAGGTATTATTCTTAGTTTTATTTGCTAATGTGGCTCTTGAATTGTTAGATGTAGAGTTGTTATCGACATTTGATATATGGTATTGAACGTTTAAGATGACACAACTTAATGATGGTAATATTGGTCTTTATTTTTTTACACATTGTGAAAAGTGCATTTTTCTCAATTGGATTATATTGTGATTCCCCACTAGTGTGAAAGGTGTGTTTTTCTCTTTGTTCCTTTAGATTTTACCTCTTTTAAAATTGTATTTTCTACCTTTTGCTAGATTCTTTCTCTTTCTTTAATTGCATCATTGAAAATTTTAGCAATGTTTGCCTCTGCTTTTAGAACTTTTGTAGAATGAAGTGAGAACCTTCAATGTTTTCATGCACAACATGTTTTTACTTCAATCTTAGTTTGTTCTTGCATATAGGATAACATCATCATAATTTTTGGTGCAATAGCATGCATTTATATTTAATTTCATTTGTGATTTTTGTTAAATAGCTACTAGATATTTAAAACATAATGATCATGAGTCATGCCATATTAAAAAATTTCCTGATACAAATCTATTTTACCATATAACTCATATAGCTTAATTAAATTATTAAAGTTTTCCTTATAGATTTAGTAAAGGGAATAGTAAAGATTATCTCACTAGTAAAATTTTATACTTAAAATATATGTGATATATTGAAATTTATAAATCTAAATGAATATAAATATATATCATAACAATAATTTATTAACACAAGAAACTAATAATAAAGAAATTATTCTATTATTACACAATATTAAATTTATAAATCTATTGTGTGCTCTCATTACAATTTTCTTTTGGAACAACTTTGTTGCATACAATATATTTTAGTTTTATGGAAATTGAATACTAAAGTCTAAACTGATTGGTTTATAATTATGCAAACTATTATTTTTGGGAAGAAGGTTTTTTGAGATAGTATAATTGCCTTACTAAAAAATACATGTTTCCTCATTTGAATATAATTTGGTAGCATTCTTGGTACATATTAGCATGCACGTGATCTAGACCACAATTGACTACTCCTACAGCTTCCTTACTATTTGCTATTTGTTATCGTTATGTTATTATTCAATTGTTACTTTGTGTTACATTTTGGGCTAGGTATTAAATCATTTTTGTGTGATATGAAAAGGGACAAATTCTTATATGCTTAACGGATAATGCTGAACCAAGTTCCACAATCAATATAACACCAGCATCTCTAAAAGAACCAATGAGTTGATTGTTTTAAATTTTTCACAATTTTATTATGTGTATTATTTTTGTGAATTGACATTGATAGTTGTCTACCAACAAATATTTATTGTTGTTGAAATTATGTTGATATATATCTTTTTATTAATTTCTTTGGTTCTTATTTTTTTTCCATAGTGTAAACTTTTATTTTTAGCACAAATGTAAATTTAAATTAGAAAAAATATATAGAAGATTTAGTGATGACTAAGTCATCCCTAAAAGCCTATTTGGTTCTAAATTTCAATGACAACGTATGGAAGTCGTCACAAAAAATAGATTCAATAATGACTTTAGTCGTCGCTAAATCCCTATGTGGTTCATACTTTCAGTGACAACTTTCATAAGTCGACACCAAAAATAGATTCAGTGACCACTTTTGTCATCATTGAATCACTTTTTAGTGATGACTAATGAGAGTTGTCGTTAAAAGAATAAGCGTAACAATGATTTAGTGATGACAAAAGTTGTCACTAAATCTTTGTTTTATATCCACGTTCAGTGAAGACTTCCATAAGTCATCACTAAAACCAGATTCAGTGAAGACTAAAGTGACATAGCATGGGAGAGGCAATCACCACCTATCACGCAAAACCTATGTACTATTGGGCTAGGCCTATAATTCTTTCTTATAAAGGCTAGCCTTAAGCGCCTAGCATGGCCCATGATTCTCATCAGGCATAGCCAACTATATCCATCAAGCAATAGCTTGTAATAAGGTTCAAGGTGCATTAAGTCATTCCTTGCTACTAGTTGATATTATTTCTGATTTAGTTTCCTCCAAAGGAAAATGATGCATGTAAACACTTTTAGAATGTCCAAACAAGTGTAAAGCAAATGCCATGCAAATAATTTCTTAATTAATTCGATGTGTTTATTATAAGCCCTTAATTTTGATTTACGTGGTTTAATTTTCATTCTTTTTATACAATTACTTTCATTATCCATTTAGTTCCATATCACTTTGAACCATTACCAATTAAGCAATCTTGAAATCTAGTTTTTATTCACTTCACAACCTTTCAATAGCAACAATATCGGTGGAAATTCCAAGAAATACTTGTCCTCTATGCCTAGGGGTTCTAAGGATGAACATATGAAAAACTATGCATCAATACAAAAAGTTAAAGTTAAAACATTAACATTCCATAAAAATAATTCCAAATAAATAATCAACCATTCATTAAGTTAAGATTAATCAAATTCACAATGGAGATCATGATTTCAATAACGGCATATGAAAATTAGATTAAAAAAAGACTATAGTAGTTTTTTTCAACTCACTATCTTAGGGTCCAAGGTGGTGTATCTTAAATGGTAATTTACAATGCCAAAACTAATTAATTGGGCTTCAATTCTAATCATAAGAGGTATCAATGCATATTAAAAAAACTTCAAAAGGTCAAATTCTATATATAACATGAAATTATTGTTCATACCAGCTGGAAACACTATTCAAACCAACCATAAAGTTACCCTATGCATGTGAAACTTCTGACCCTATAAATTTAAGTACTTATAAGACTACCTATAATATTAGTTTCCTAATTTAAGGTCTCCAGGCATGTTTTTTGGAGCTTACCTCTTTAGGTGTTTCTTCTCCAATTTTTCTACAACACTCTAGCCACTTTTATTCATTGATATCATGGTTGTTTATGATAATTTTATGCTAATAGACATGGTAATTATTCAACCAAAACATGCTTGACTCACTCCATTCAAGTGTAGATAGCAATCTCATCCTTGAATAGGGTGTCACCTATCTGATACCGACATGATAAACCATGTCGAAAGTCACCTTATAACAATTTCTTAACTTTTTTCCCTAGCTAGCAGAAGGTTAAATTAAATAGGGTCTTGCCTCTGTAGCTTTCTTTTATCTAGTTGCTAGAGGGTCACCTTAAACAAGGTCATTCCTCTACTACTTTCTTTTTTCATATACATCAAAGGCATGCTTTCATAAATCATAGCCAGTATCCAACACTTTTGCCACAAAATATCATTTTCGCCATTGATATTATGCATGTCTTATCTTTTTCATCATTCATATGTCATTCGACCATGCTTGTATCAAAGCAAACTCAATATGTCACTAGGATGTGAATATAGATATGTATTGGTGTTGCTACCAATTAATTATGGAATGGTGATTATGTGGGCTTTTCTATTTGATTAGATTTTATGTATATTCCTTCCATACTTGGTTTATTCTTTATATCCTATTTAATTTCTTTTCCTAGATTTTTCTCTTTTTCATATTTTACGGATTAATTAATTAATTTCTTATTTATTTGTTAATTTATTTCACCCTGGTTGTCACTTAATTTTTATATCTTAGTTATCCATTATTGTATAATATTTATGAATTTATTCCTTGTTGGTTAATTTGGTCCTTCTTGATACCTTATCTAAATATCATATTTTCTTGTCTATATTCTTTATTTATAATTTATGGTCACTTTCCATTGAGTCAATTTATATTTATTTTCTTGTTATAAGTTTATTTAAAGATCCATTTCCATATTCATGAGGCTTTCTCTTTTAATTCAATTATCACACATATAATTATTCACTACAAAAAAAGACCAACTTTGAGGGTCAGTCCTATTGAAAAATCTTTAAATAATCATTGAAAATAGAATTTTTAACAACAATATAACTGTTGAAACTCGTAACCAAAAATATTGTCAAAAATTGTTTCTTCGACAATTAGTGGCCGTCGAAAATAGTGTAATAGTTTTTTTGACAGTTAGTGACTGTTGAAAATGCCTTCCTTCCACCCACATCTTATAGATCTATTTTGACAATTAATGGCTGTCGAAAATAAATAAGTATATTCATTTTCAACAATCTCTTATAACATATTTTGACTATTGATGGTTGTTGAAAATGAGCTGATAACTATCATTTTTGTGAGTATATTTAAAAATAAAATAAAATCGTGAATCATATTCATCAAAATTCAAAATATCTCATTAACAAATATCATCTCTACTAATTAATTCATCATAACTAGTTATGTGTTCATTACAAAAGGTTACATCTCAACTAGAGATTCTTCAAGTTCATATCAATACTTGCAAAAAGATAACCGAAAGGTAAAAAGCCTTTACAATTTATCTTCAACATATTGTCCAAAAAAACATAACCCAAAAATGGAAGGCTTTTCATCTTAGTCTTCTTCAACCTAAAAAATAAATCAAATAAAAGAAATACATCAACTCCAAGTCAAAAGTCTTGTGGTAAAGATCAATTAATTAGAAATATGAAAAACTAAAACACCAAGACAATGCCATGTGATATATATATATATATATATATATATATATCCATGTCTCTTCCTTTTACTTAGATAAATCTATGACTAGAGGTTTTTCATACCAATACTTGCAAAAAGATAACCGAAAGGTGAAAAGCCTTTAAAAATTGTCTTCAACATATTGTCCAAAAAACATAACCAAAAAATGGCAAGCTTTTTATCCTAGTCATCTTCAAACTGAAAAATAAATCAAATGAAAGAAATACACCAAGTTCAAGTCAAAAGTCCTGTGGTAAAGATCAATTAATTAGAAATATGGAAAACAAAAACACCAAGACAATGCCATGTGATATATATCCATGTCTCTTCTTTTTACTTAAATAAATCTATGACTAGAGGTTCTTCAAGTTCATACCAATACTTGCAAAAAGATAACCGAAAGTTGAAAAGCCTTTACAATTTGTCTTCAACATATTGTCCAAAAAACATAACCAAGAAATGGAAGGCTTTTCATCTTAATCTTCTTCAAACTGAAAAATACATCAAATGAAAGAAATACACCAAGTCCAAGTCAAAAGTCCTGTGGTAAAGATCAATTAATTAGAAATATGGAGAACAAAAACACCTAAACAATGTCATGTGATATATATATATATATCCATGTCTCTTCTTTTTACTTAAATAAATCTATGACTAGAGGTTCAAGTTCATACCAATACTTGCAAAAAGATAACCGAAAGGTGAAAAGCCTTTACAATTTGTGTTTAACATATTGTCCAAAAAAACATAACCAAAAAATGGAAGGCTTTTCATCTTAGGCTTCTTCAAATTGAAAAATAAATCAAATGAAAGAAATACACTAAGTCCAAGTCAAAAGTCCTATGGTAAAGATCAATTAATTAGAAATATGAAAAATAAAAACACCAAGACAATTCCCTGTGATATATATCCATGTCTCATCCTTTTACTTAGATAAATCTATGACTATTATGAATAAATATGATAAAACAGAGAACCAAACTTGACAAGTTCAAATTGCAGTTGTATTCATTGTCACTAAATTGATAATTATGTAGATAAACCCTGTTATCAACAACAATTAAAAACACAAGATAAAATGCTTACAGTATCTCTAGGTGAATTAGAACCACCAATGTTGCTAGAATAAGTTTAAATTGGAGGCATCCTTCCACACAAAAAGTTTGTCAACAAGTCTTGCAAATGGTTCACCTTTTCCTCTAGTGATTGTACTCTTGCATTTGAATGTTCACGATCTTTCTTTGATTCTTCAAGACACCTCTCAAGTTCAGAAACAAGTGCTGATTTTCTTCCCCATAGTTGTGTGGGAGTCACACCAGCTCCATAACGACAAACTCGCCCATGTTGTTCGAGCCCAAAAATTTAGTAAATATTTCATTCACATTCATTTCTAAAGAGCCTTCTTCTACTTGAGATGCAATGTTTCTAAGTTGATCCTATATTTCATATACATGTTAAGAGAATAAAAGTGCTTAATGATTACATCAAACGAAGAACACTTAGACATGATAACTAAATAAAAGCTACTTACAAGTTTCTCTTGTGATTCTTCATTAATAGCCTCACCAGTAGAGCTTGTGTGTGTGATCTCCCACAGTCGAACAAGACCAATTTCTTGCCCAGTTTTTTCCTTCTATTATTGTAAAAGAAAAAATTTGTAAAATTAAAACATAACTCTTTAAAGAAAGTGCATAACTCAATCAATGGATTACGGACATGTTCAGGTAAAATCCCACGCAATGCAAGTGGAAGAAAACACTCCAAAATAACATGGCAATCATGGCTCTTCAATCCAAAAAGCTTTCGCTCATGAATATTCACACATCTTGCAACATTTGAAGAATATCCATCTAGAACTTTGATATTTTTCAAGAAATGACACAAAATCTTCTTTTCCTCACTATTCAGCATGTAAATAGGACTAGGTATGGTTAACTTATCTCCTTGTTGTATTGGATAAAGATCTTCTCTTATTTTCAAAAGTTGTAAATCTAATCGAGAATTCAAATTATCTTTTGTTTTGCCCAAAACATTCATTAATGTTCCCATAAAATTCTCACAAACATTCTTTTCAATGTGCATTGGATCTAAATTGTGAGGTAATAACAAAGTTTTCCAATACGGCAACTGAAAAAATATACTCTTTTTAAGCCAACCATTTCCAGCAGTATTTTCATTTCTCTTTCTTTTCTTCATAGATTTTCCAAGCACTAATCACTTTAGACCATGAACTTGTTGAAGCACATCACACCCACGAAGTTGTTTAGGTGGATACCCAAGTTCTTTTGTACCGTGAAATAAATTTTCTTCGAAGCGCCATCTACGCTTAATTGGTAAGAAATGACGATGTCCAAAAAAGCAATACTTTTTGCCATTAGTTAAATACATAGATCGGGTTTCCCTTATGGCAAGAAAGACATGCTAAGGCCCCTTTAGTGTTCCAACCAGACAAATTTCCATACGCTGGAAAGTCATTAATTGTCCATAAAATAGTAGCATGCATCAGAAAATTCTGCTTTGTACTTGCGTCATATGTTTCTACACCTACTTCCCACAATTGCTTTAACTCATTAATCAATGGTTGTAGGTATACATCAATGTCATTTCCAGGACCTTTTGTCCCAGGAATAAGTAATGATAGTATCATAGAAGGAGCCTTCATACAAATCCAAGGTGGCAAATTATAAGGAATTAACACCACTGGACAAATACTATATTGGGTGCTCATGTTCCTATAAGGATTGAACCCATCACTAGCTAAACCTAGCCTTACATTACGTGGCTCAAGAGCAAAGGATTCATGTGACTTATCAAACTCTATCCAAGCTTTTGAATCAGCTGGATGTCTTAGAACACCATCAATAACTCATTTTTCATAATGCCATGTCATTTTATATGCTATTTTTTTAGACATATACAATCTCTTCAACCTCGGAGTTAATGGAACATAACGAAGAATCTTTCTAGGAATCTTTTTACTATTAGAATTTTCTTCATCTTTCCACCTAGAGGCCTTACAAATCAAACAATTTTCTATCTCCGAATGCTCATTCCAAAATAACATACAATCTTTCTCACATGCATCTATTTTCACATAATCTAAGTCAAGGTCTTTTACCGTCTTCCTTGTTTCATAATAATATTTTGGCAATTGCACAACCTCTGGAAATGCACCATTCAACAACTAGAGTAACATAGTAAATGATTTATTACTCTAACCACTAAGGCATTTTAGATGAAACAATTTCATCAAGAAAGATAGTTTAGAGAAGGTTTTGCAGCCTGGATATAAAAGTTGTTCTGAATCATCTGATAATTTATAAAAGGTGCTTGCATCTTCATTTGGCTCCTCTGCCTCCCAAGCTCCAAAATTATCAATTAACATGTCTTGAATAGATTCCCTATATGATTCATCATTATCACTAAAGCATTGAGGTGAATCAGGTAACTCCTCCCCATGGTTATACCAAACAGTATAATTTTCAACTATTCCATAGCTTAGCAAATCACCTTGAATATCTTTACAATTTTTTTCTACAATTATTGCATTTGAGACAAGGGCAAAAAATCTTGTCTCTACTTGTGTTTCTAAAGGAAAAATTTAGAAACTGAATAACTCCTTCTCTATATTTAGCTTATGTTCTATTCTTAATTTTCATCCAACTTTTATCCATTGTATAGTGTAAGCTAAATTCCTTTAAATACTGCACATAATTCATTCACACATAAATATTTTTCAAGACAGAAATAAGAAAAGAAAATCCCTAAAACAGAATAACACTATTACAAAGAAACAATAATGAGGAAATTTCGTAAACATCATTTTGCAGAATTCAGTTGAATATAATCAAAGTCAAGGCTTTTGGTCCTCAAATCATTACAATTAAACAACATAGATTATCAAGGAAAGAAAATTCTTGAAGACAAGGACAACATACTTAAAGTGGATTATAAACAAAATTGATAGTCATGAAGAAAATTTTTGTTAGGCATTTTTTGTACCAATAGTTTGAAATTAGAAAACAAGACAAAATTGATAGAAACAAATTGTAAAATATGTGAATGGAGACTAAATTGCATTACATACCTTGCCCAAAACGAAGCAAAATGAAGAAACAATGCTCAACGATGGGAGAAGCAAAACGAAGGATTTGACCAAAAAAAGAAGCAATGCTAAAGCTGAGCGCCCAAAAGAGTCAGGAAGAAGCCATGATGGTGCTAATAGTCACGAAGAAGACAGCATCAGAAGAGTCAGGAAGAAGCCATGATCTTAGCGATGGTGCGGTGGTCTGTGGGTCTAAGCACGATGGTGCTATGCAGAGTTGTTGAGTCGTGGTCACTATGCGGTAAGCTACTTATCTCCGTGAGCAAAGGAAATGGGGCGATCGAAGTTCTGCAGAGGTAAAAAGGGGCTGAAGCTATGTGGTAGGCTGGTGTTTGACGGTGGAATAAAAGAAAAGGTGTTGTATTTGGGTTGTTGAAAAAGAAAAAATTTTTTACCGGTAAAGCTATGTGCCCAAAATTTTCATTGTTGAAAAAGAAAAAAAAACTTTTAGGATCTACCGCTAAAGCTGAGCGCCAAAACGTTTTTATGTATTTTTCAATGGTTATCAATATGTGTTGTATTTGCTACTTTTTTCAATAGTTATTAATGGCTATTGAAAATAACTTGTTGAAGTTGTCCCACTTTCTTGTAGTGATTACTGCACATCCATATACATATATATAGACATATTTGTGTTTTTCTTGTACCAATTCCACTTGTTATCTAGTAAAACAAACTTTGAGTTTTCTTTAGTGAATTCACAATTTCCATTTCACATTTTTTCCCATTTTCCCTATTCTATTTCTATATTATATTTGCCATTTTTCTCTTGCACCAATTCATCATTAATTTGTTTATATTGTTATGCCAATGTTATTGTTTCAAATTGTCAATTTCCTCCTTATAACTTCGGCTAGACGAGGTAGGTCCTTAAATCATGATTTTTCATCTATTCATTCATTCCACTTGACACTATCACATGATAAAATTTTCATCTATTACTTCTCATATATCAGTCATACCTAAAAATCAACAGAAACACAATTGTTTCTAACTTCCAATATTAAACTTCTTTTCCAAATTTTATCATAATCTTTATTTGAAATTTTACCAACACCAAGGGAATATATCACACAAAATTAAACCTCAAAACAACCAAAATATTTAGCCAAATCATGAAAACATTCTAGTCAAACTAATACATAGTACAAGCATCAAATTACATAACATATATATATGCATAGACATCCATCCCACATAGCCATCATCTATTGACATAACAAATGTCTCTAGAAATGTTTTCCAAAAATTTTTATTGTTAAACTCACCTAACAATTTTCCTAAGCTTCCTAGGTCAAGCTTTCTTACTTCACTTTAAATAACTTTCTTCTTTCTCCTCCTGGACAATAACTTTGGCCTTTCTTTCATCACTATTCTAGCATTCCAACAAGATGAAGAATAGACCAAAAAATAGAAAGAAAGAAAGGATTAGAAGGATAGAGGTGAAAGGAAAAATCCTTAACCATGAATGGCAACTTCTCTCTCACCTCTCTTTATTTCCTTATGTTCTTTCCTGCATTTCTTTTTTTTTGTTGGTTCTGGTTTGCCTTTCAGATGATATTGGTTCAACAAAAATGCATTCCTCTTAGCCCACTTGGTCAGCAAGAAATTGTGGATATTATTATTTTTTAAGTAGATATAATGATTATTCTCTTAGTTCCTAATTTTCCCCTTACTAACAATGGCTTTGTTTCTTAACTATTTGTTTGCTTCCCTTAAATCTTACATATGTTGTACCTTTTTTTCCTTGGTTTTATTCTTTTTGGACGAAGCATTAATGATCTCATATTACTCCCTTGGCCAACTTGGAGAAAAAGATATCAAATAATAATATTATCTTATTAACATGTGTTATAGTTAACCGCATGCTGACCTTGAATTCCTTATCTACATTTATAACTTGTTTGGATGTTCCAATTTCATTCCTTTTGAATTCTTAATTAGGATGAAGCTAATAAAGTGTAATCTTCTAATTGATCCTTGTTTTTAAATTTCCTCTAAAATTTCCATATTGAATTATCTCAAAAATTTCACACATTATCTTATCTTATTCTTTTGAAATCTTAGGTTTACATATTCTTTATTTTAAATCCTCTCTTAAGTTTGTTAGGGGTAATTAACTCCATTCTAACTCCTAAAACTTATTGGCACTAATTTTCTCTTTTCGCTTTTCCCATTCTAATTCCTTAGAAATAATTTCTACAAAATACTTAATAAATAGGAATTTGTGGGGACATTATATATGCAACTAACATGTGGCCAACACTTCAAGAATAACCCATAAAACAAGCCAAGGTGGTGGGTGGTTTCCATCGATAAGTAAGAAGGTATGATCCCTATTGTAATACCTATAATCCTAGATGGAGAGATCATATTAATTTTTGATATGGTAATGTAGAAAATCAGCAACTTGATCGTTCTAGACAGTCTATAGCTCAGAAATCCAATTTAGGTATGTCTTTAGAAGAAATGGTTATATCTCTTGTTAACTTCATCATTCAATTTCTATAGGAGACAAAGGCCAGCATTCAGAACTTAGAGAATCAAGTAGGTCAATTAGCAACTGCAGTTAGCCGGATAGAGGCTCAAAATTCAAGTAAGTTGCCCTTACAAACTAAGGTAAATTCGAGGGAAAATGCAAGTGTCATGATGCTAAAAAGTGATAAAGAGGTTGAGATTCCAATACAAGAGATGCATGCACCAGTAGAGCAAGAGAAGGAAAAAATGATGCAACGATAGAGGGTGAGCATCTAAACGGAAAGTTCCCAACTTTATCTGAATATGAACTAGTACCACCCTTTCCTAATGCTCTTAAAGAAAATAGGATGATTGAGAAAACTTCTAGCTTATATGAAACATTTAAAAAGTGTGAGGTAAATCTTCCTCTTTTAAACGCTATAAAACATGTTCCTCATTATGCTAAATTCTGAAGGGAATTATGTACCGGAAGAGGAAATAGAAATTTAAAGAAGGTGAGAAAGTAAGATTATGGGAACATTGTCATGCCCCTAATTTAAAAGCACGTGAAACACATATATTACAAATAGATATTTGCCATAACATGCAGATTTCAATCCTTTATCATGAAAACAAATACATATAGGTTCTCTCATATATATATATACAATATACAGATTAAGTCCATAAACATCAAAGTAAGAACAAAAGCAGGGATCCTGCCTGTAGAATATAGAGCATACTATAGAATACAAATATAGTACAATCCGAATAATGTGTACCTTGGAAGCAATGTAGGCTCAGCCAGAGACTATGTCACCCAACTGATCACCTATCTACAGGACTAGATTTTGTATCCTTATTTGAAAAATAAGTAAATATCATGCAGTGAGTTTGATAACTCAGTGAGCTTATAAGACCTCCTATAACCTCTTAGGTCAATATATGGATGAACTCATATTTTAAAATTTATCACATAAAAAATACAATTCAAAAGTACATCCATATGAGATCTACATTTCAAAAATCTTCATTTTAAATGACAGCTAAATAGTCAAAACCAAATACAATGCAACATCATTATAAAATAAATATTGTTATGGAATAAAATATTTTACATGCCTTAGGAGGATCCCATATCAGAACCAATAAATAATCCTAAGTACACAGCAAGGGAGGGCAAATCACATATCATTTTAAGAAGCTTCCTACTCTCCCCAATAACACATATAGGAGGTATCCCGCTCTCCCCAATAACACATATAGGAGGCATCCCGCTCTCCCTAATAACAATAAATCCCGTGTGTTAACCTTCACACGAGGCTAGCACCAACCCTGCTAGCTGAGGTGTCAAGGTGCACCAAGGCTAACATTCTCTGCTGTTAGCAAACAGTTATTTCACTAGGATTCCTCCACAAAAATAATTGCATAAAATAATGTAATTTTCAAATAAGAATACTTTCCATGTTCAATTCCTTTTTCTATAAAATTCCATATAGGTTCTAAATTTCCAAATACCCCTGGATCATCATTCTCAAGTAGTGAAATGCATGTATGTAACAATTATTCCAGTGGTTCCAATTTCAAGGAGTTTGAACATGTACATTTTCCACCATAACCATAATATGCCATATTTGAGAGAAATAATATCTAATAAGAAAAGATAATCATTCATAAATTTTTAAAAGCTAAAAATACAGTAATAACATCATATGTTGCACCAATATCACAATCAAAGTATAAGAAAAGTGTAATATAGATCATAGCAAGCATTAGCTACTCACAAAGTTAAGGATCCAAGTTGGATAGCCTACACTTTTTAAGTCTAAATATGGCCAAATAGACCCTAAAAACGAGTCTAGAGGGTCCAAAAAATTAGGAAATGACTCTGGATTCTTAAAACTTGTCCTACTGGAGCTCAGTCAACACAGGTCAACGCAGTAGGGTTGTTGTCACATATGCTGCACGTGCCACCCTACGAGGCTACGCGTGGTATTCATGCACCTAAAGAAAGCAAGCGCGTGGAGGCACGTGAGAAGGCTACATATGTGGTCTGAGTCTGAAATTTTAGATCCTAAGGTTTTTCCACCTCCTAAATCCATCTATGGGATTAGTTTTCCATATTGAGAACTCAAAATAGGAGTTTTGGAACTCACCTTTTAAGGGGATTTTCTCCTCCTCTTTTCAGGTAATAGTCGGCCAAATTTCTATAAACCAATAAGATGGATTCGTAGATATTGTTGTTTTGAATCCGTTGGTAATGGTGGTGTCGAAATCTGAGGTCTGGAAGTGCTAGAATTCTAGAGAGAAATTTTTAGCTTTCTAGAGAGAGAAAGAGCCAGCCATATTTTCCATATCATTCTTATGGGAGAGGTTGTAAAATATCCTGAGGGACCATTATGCAAAAATTCAATTTTTTAGGGAGGTCCTTGCAAATTTTCATTATTTATATTTTGACCCTTAAACTTTTAGAAAATCTCATTTTGGTCCAAAAACGAATTTCTCATATTATCTTTATAATTCTTCAACCCATGTGATAAATAAACATATTTCCAATGATAATTATCTTCATTTGTCATAATCCTCTCTTTCATTCAAAATTTTTCTTTAATTCAGGATTTTTCATTTATTTAAGGTTTTCCTTTATTTTAGGGTTATTACATTCTTCCCCCCTTTAAGAAATTTGGTCCCCGAATTCCACAACCATAGTTGTGAATAAACATTAACCTTATTATTCAAATAGATGCGGGTATTTGGGGCGCATAACATCATCATTTTCCCAAGTAGCCTCCTCTGACGAATGGTACTGCCAATTCACTGTCACTGTAGGTATTTCTTTTGAACACAAATTCTTCACTTGTCTGCCTACTATTTCCATTGGTTGTTATTCATAGGTTAAGTCTTCATCTAATTGAATATATAGGCATTGAATTGTATGTGTGGGATTTGATAAATACTTTCGTAGCATAGACACATGAAACACTGGATGAACATTACTCAATTTAGTTGGCAAGGCCAAACGATAAGCTACGGGGCCAATGCTATCAAAAATTTCAAATGGATCTATGTACGGTAGTTTTAATTTTCCTCTCTTCCTAAATCTTACTACTCCTTTCATAGGACATATCTTCAAGAAGGCATGTTCGCTTATAGCAAATTCCAATTGTCGATGTCTATTATCAATATAAGCTTTCTGTCGACTCTAAGATGCCATTAATCTTTCCATAATCAACTTTACCTTGTCAAGTGCATCTTGTACTAGATGAGTCCCTAAAATCTTAGCTTTTCCCAACTCAAACCATCGGATCGAAGAACAACAATGTTTTCCATATAACGCCTCAAAAGGGGCCATTTGAATAATGGCTTTATAACTTTGTTATAAGCAAATTCAGCTAGGGGTAAGAATCTTTCCCAACTATGTTGCAAAATCAAACACACATGCCCGAAGCATATCTTCCAATATTTGGATTGTTTGCTTGGATTTTCCATCTGTTTAAGGATGGAAAGCAGTACTAAGATTTAATGTCATGCCCAAAGATTCTTAAAAGGCTCTCCAAAAACGAGCTGTGAACTGTGGTCCTCAATCAGAGATAATCGATATCGGTACCTCAAGAAGTTTTACTATCTCATTCAAATAAAGATTTGCATACTAAGCTACATTGTAGGCAGTTTTCACTAATAGAAAATATGCTGATTTAGTCAACTTATCAATGATCAACTATATAGAATCAAACTCGTTTGTTGTGTGTGGTAACCTTGTAACAAAGTCCATGGTTATTATTTTTCATTTCCATTCAAGTATTTCTATTTGTTGATATAACCCAGCAGGCCTTTGGCGTTCTGCATTCACTTGTTGACATATTAAACATCGAGAAACATAATCAGCTATGTCTTTCTTCATACCATCCTACTAATAAATTTCTTTTAAATCTTGATACATTTTAGTAGCCCTAGGATAAATGGTATATGTGGATCTATTAGCTTCCGCCAGAATCTATTTTTTGAGTTCTTCTTTATTAGGGACACATAGCCACTTTCCAAATTTAAAGATTCCTTTAGGGTCTACTGATGTGATCTTAATTAAGCATGATATTAATACCTTTAAACTTACTTTTTATTTGATTTAAGTAAAATATAATTAGGAATTAGCTTAATTTTACGTTTTGTGTTGTAGGAACAAAGAAAGAAGAAAATAGAAGAAAAAGATAAGAAATTCATGGAAAAATGCTACATTGCAGGGATTCCAGACCTTTCAGCACGGTTTGAGAATATCTCCCTCTTATGAACTCCAATCAAAGAGCTTCAAGTGGCTGTGAAATGATAACACAATCATCAACAACGTTTATGTTGAACACTTGGTCAAATTCGGGAGATTTCGTGGCGTTACAGAGCTTGAAAATCTACATCACAGTGCATCAGGATGAATTCTGACCTTTGGTCACTCATTTTGCCATATCTCCTTTAATTCAAATCCAATTAAGGTGATTCTAGAGGCTATGAAAAGAAGAGACATAGAGCTACAACTTTCATGTTCGACACTTTGTCAAATTCTAGAGTTTCCTGGGCGCCTCAGCGCTCGTAAAAGAGCGCTGCGGCGCTGCGTCATGTTGGTCCGTAGCGTCGCGGCACCCGAGTAGAGCGCCGCGGTGCCGCCACTGTACAACTCATGAAATTCACGATTTTTAGGGTTTTTTGACTCCAATTGAAGCCCAATGGACTGGGATTTGACCTAAATACAATCCTACTTCGATTAGGAGGAGTTAATCTATAAAAAGGGAGCAAAACAAGCGGAGAATGCATCCAAGCTTTCATCCAATTCTTCATCCAAGTTCTTCAATTCTTCTTTAGATTTTCTTATGGCCTTGCGTGGCTAGTTCTTTTTAGTTGGTTGAGGTAGATTGAAACCTCAAGGGATATTCATGCATTGTGAGATGTGGATTTGATTTTACTATTTCAATTGGAATTGAGTATTGATTATTTATCTGCTATTCTTCTCATTGATTATTCATATGATTGCTAGGGAGGCCTACTAGTATATTGTATGTCTTAATCTACCGTTGAATTGTGTTTTGAACAAAGTCTTCAATTCTGCTATTCATGAGACAAATAGGTTTGAGGATTTTGGATTATAAATCATTGAACCTATGATGAATGATTAACTAGATTAGATATAGTCGATGTGTTTATATTTGTTTAGCTCTGTCAGTTTCTCTAGTTCTTCATGCGGTTAACAAGTTATGTTTTACCGATGTGCTAAAGGATTGCTTGTTAATTAGGGTTTAATGATTGCGATTGTCATTAATTTACTAGACTTAAGGAGGAACAGGGTTAGAAACCCAATGATAGATATTTAATTACAAATTGATTATGTTGTCAATGATCAATGTAATCCCTTAACGGTGGATATCAACCGAAACCAACGTTTTTATCATTAATCACTCTCTCTTAATTACTTTAGTTATTGTTCACTTAGTTTTATTTGCAATTATCAATCCCCCCTTTCTCAATCACATAAGGTAATTCCAGTCTCTGTGGGATCGACCCTTACTCCCACTACTACAGGTTAGTTTTGAGGTAAGGTATCAATTTGGGTGTACTTGCTACAGTGCGCACCAAATTTTGGCGCCGTTGCCGGGGACTGTGTGTATTTACCTTTTGTGATTTTTTCCCTTTTCTTTTTGTTCATAACTTTGAATATGGCAGCCAATTTTCAACGATTTGGCACTAGGCTAGGGTCTCCATTAAGATATGCTGGTGAGGTATGTAGTTCTTCCCTTGAATAGCAGTTTGCAAATTTAACTTTTGTTGTTTGCCAACGTGTAGAAAATATGCAAAGAGAGAAGTGCTATGGAAAATATTCAGCCATAGGGCATCCTTCTGTTGGGTACCCAACTTTCTATGACAAGTCATTTGACCAAGTAAATATGGTTTGAGGTTTCCCTGAAGGACCACAAGTGAGGTATGATTCCTATTCAAACATATACAATCCTGGATGGAAGGATCATCTCAACTTCAGGTATGGGAATGCACAAAATAGTCATGTAGAACAAAATTTTACAAATTTTCAGCATACCCAATAAGCCTATTATCCTAGACAGTCTGCATATCAGGATTTTGCAGGTAAGTAGTTCTTTAGAAGAAATTGTTAAATCTATTGAACATGATACTCATCAATTTCAACAAGAGGTAAGGGACAGCATTCAAACTTTAACAAATCAAATTGAGCAACTTGCAGCATCAGTCAATCGGTTAGAGGCTCAGAATTTAGAAATTGAAAGTCTAGCTCCAGCATCCTTAGTGCAAAAAGAGAAAAAATCGGCACTTAATGAAAAAGATGACTTGGAAGTTGACAATGGTAAGCCTACTAATAAAGAGGCTGTGGAATCTACCCTGAATGCCAAATTCCAAGAGAACAATTCAGCAGGAGATGAGGCACCAAAAGTACAGCAAATAGGTAAGGATCTTTTTATTTTGTTACCAATTTCTAACACGATGTCTGTAATTTCTACTTTTCAGAATCCTGACCTAGGCTTAAAAAGCTTCCCTAGTCACTTAAAGGGCTTATACAGCGAAGAACCACCCCCAATGATAACGTCAAATAAATATGCCTTACTTAAAGATAGAGGAAAGATGTCCCCTACTTTGGCAAAAACTCAAAAATATAGAATTAAATTGGATGCCAAAAGCTACTCAAGAAATCGATTATTCCCAGGTAAGTTGAGTTCTCATTTAATTAAACCTTTAACTAATGCTGACTTTCCTCTTCATAATGTAGCTGAACCTCAAAATTCTGCACATTCAAAGGCAAGCCAATTCAAAGTTGACATCAAGGATCCTCCTTAAATGACATAAGGAGCCTTGAGTCGAGCCAACGACATTAAACAAAGGCGCTTATTGGGAGGCAACCCAACATAATAATAAAAAAAGTGGGAGTCAGAAATATTCATGGTCCAGTAATGCAACATGCTCATTCCACTCCAAACAAATTCAAGGAAGTGCACTTAACTCATATGTTTTCATATATCCTTCCCTATTCTTATCTTTCTTTTACATTGAGGACAATGTAAAGTTTGAGTGTGGGGGTGGAAGTATATTTTTCTGAATAATTGTGACCCTATTATGAGCATTAATTTTCTGATTTTCACTATCAATGCACTTTTATTGCGTTTAGCAAGTTGAGTGATTATGTGAGTGTTTCAATTTATGTTTTGGGATGTTAGGCACAACCAATAGCTAATGATATGACTATCCAATTTTTTTTTAGCTCTTGAAAAATATAAAAAAATTTATGATTGTGTGCAATTTTATCCCTTTTGCAATTTATTACTTTTGACTTTAGAATCCTAAAATATGTTTGCACAATAACTTTGGGCATTAAATTTATCTTGTACTTAGAGAAGGTTTATATAATTCAAACATATTTTATAATCTCCACAGGATTCTAGAACTTATTCGAATGCTACTTGAGGCAAAATCCTAGGTTAATACTATTATTTAGGAGATGATTTAGGCATTATTTGATAGATTGAGCCTTTCTAGCCTAACCTAAGCAATGAAATATCCTTAGTTCCTCTATTTTGAGTTTAATGAACTTTTTCTTCTAAAAACCACAAATGAGCTGAAAGTCAAATTTTGTATGAATATCCTTATTTTTTATCCTATTCACTCACTCCATGATTATTTTGTTGAATACTTGTTTTGTAGAGCTATATTTACAGAAGGGTGGAAGGGTGGAGCGAGGAAAAGAAAAGAATTATGCAAAGACAAAAAAAGAAAATTACACAAAGAAGAAAGAAGAAAACTACAAAGAGGATAAAAGCAATTTTTGTGGGTGGAAAAAAAAAGTTTTGAGGACCAAGGAAAAGGATGGATTAACCTCAATTGAAACAAGAAAATGAGTGTGGGGGGAAAATCTCCCCAAATTTAGGAAAGCTCAAGAGATCAGATTTAATCATGTAGTGCTGAGTGATTCAGCCTAAATTTGTATCCATCATCTTACCTTATACCCTGGCCACATTACAAGCTAAATAAAGTCCTATTGATCCTAGAGGTAGTTTTGGCCTACATTAATAGAGAGTGGCATTAAGAATAAACATATGGAAATCCTATATTAATTAGAGATTTACAACCAAAAGTTTGGGATATATAAACTCATCTGAGTAAAAGGAAATTTATTGACCCAAAAACACACATACACTAGGGATTCAAAAGGATAAAATAATAGATTGTATTTGTGTTAATCTTGTGCATGATTATGACCTTCCAAAATTTTTCTAGAGTATATATTTTTATGTTATGAGGCAAACGTTTGGTAAGCCTAACACTCACTACATTATTGATTGTTGTTTTTTTGTCTTTAGGGATTATTTTGCTTGAGGACAAGCAAAAGGTTGAGTGTGGGGGTATTTGATGTGATCTTAATTAAGCATGATATTAATACCTTTAAACTTACTTTTTGTTTGATTTAAGTAAAATATAATTAGGAATTAACTTAATTTTATGTTTTGTGTTGTAGGAACAAAGAAAGAAGAAAAGAGAAGAAAAAGATAAGAAATTCATGGAAAAATGCTACATTGTAGGGATTCCAGACCTTTAAGCACTGTTTTCAGCATATCTCCCTCTTATGAACTCTAATCAAAGTGCTTCAAGTGGCTGTGAAAAGATAACACAAAGATCTACAACTTTTATGTTGAAAACTTGGTCAAATTTGGGATATTTCATGGCGTTACAGAGCTAGAACATCTGTATCACAGTGCAGCAGGATGAATTCTGACCTTTGGTCACTCATTTTGTCATATCGCCTCTAATTCAGATCCGATTAAGGTGATTCTAGCAGCTATGGAAAGAAAAGACATAGAGATACAACTTTCATGTTCGGCCCTTTGTCAAATTCTAGAGTTTTCCAGGCGCCACAGCGCTTGTAAAAGAGCACTGTGGCCCCCGAGTAGAACGCCGCGGCGCCGCCGCCATACAACTCGTGAAATTCACGCTTTTTAGGGTTTTTTGACTCCAATTGAAGCCCGATGGACTGGGATTTGACCTAAATACAATCCTACTTCGATTAGGAGGAGTTAATCTATAAAAAGGGAGCAAAACAAGCAAAGAATGGATCCAATCTTTCATCCAAGTTCTTCTATTCTTCTTTACATTTTCTTATGGCCCTGCATGGCTAGTTCTTTTTAGTTGGTTGAGGTAGATTGAAACCTCAGGGGATATTCATGCATTGTGAGATGTGGATTTGATTTTAATATTTCAATTTGAATTGAGTATTGATTATTCATCTGCTATTCTTCTCATCGATCATTCATATGATTGCTAGGGAGGTCTACTAGTATATTATGTGTCTTAATCTACCTCTGAATTGTGTTTTGAACAAAGTCTTCAATTCTTCTATTCATCAAGCAAATAGGTTTGAGGATTTTGGATTATAAATCATTGAACCTATGATGAATGATTAACTAAATTAGATATAGCCGATGTGTTTATATTTGTTTAGCTCTGTCAATTTCTCTAGTTCTTCATACGGTTAACAAGTTATGTTTTACCGATGTGTTAAAGGATTGCTTGTTAATTAGGGTTTAATTAGTGCGATTGTCATTAATTTACTAGACTTAAGGAGGAACAGGGTTAGAAACCCAATGATAGATATTTAATTACAAATTGATTATGTTGTCAATGATCAATGTAATCCCTTAACGGTGGATATCAACCGAAACCAACGTTTTTATCATTAATCACTCTCTCTTAATTACTTTAGTTATTGTTCACTTAGTTTTATTTGCAATTATCAATCCCCCCTTTCTCAATCACATAAGGTAATTCCAGTCTCTGTGGGATCGACCCTTACTCCCATTACTACAGGTTAATTTTGAGGTAAGGTATCAATTTGGGTGTACTTGCGATAGTGTGCACCATCTACAGTAAATTCAACATCATTGTCATTCCTCACCTCTTCAATTTTCTTGCATAAATAGGAATTTTCTTCCTATTTCCTTTTTCACCTGTTCAACCAAGGACGATTGAAGCTAAATATGAACCAATAGTATTCCAAGCTCCTTTACTTCTAACACTACCCCATGACTTTCCAACTTATGCATTTCTTTAACCAATGGCCTCCTCAACTCTATGATATGAGCCAAACTACTTATAGACTTCCTGCTTAATGTATCTGCTAATACAATTGCCTTGAGCGGATGGTACAAGATAGTACAATCATAATCTTTAAGTAGTTCCATCCATCGCCTTTAGCTCAAGTTAAGGTCTTTTTGTTGGAAAATATACTTGAGGCATTTGTGGTCCATATAAATCTCACAAGTCTCGCCAAAGAAATAATGCCTCAAAATTTTGAGAGCAAAAATCACTATTTCCATCTCCAGATCATGAGTCAGATAATTTATCTAATGTGGCTTAAGTTGTTTGGATACATATGCAATGACTCAACTATGTTGCTTTAACACACACCCTAGTCCAATTCTCGATGCATCACAATATACCGTGTATTCTCTAGTACCTGAAGGAATAGATAGTATTGGTGCGGTGGTCAAACATTCCTTTAGTCTTTGGAAACTTTTATCACATTCATTGAACCAGTTAAACTTTAATCCCTTCCTTGTCAATCTCGTTAAAAGAGTGGCAATATTTGAAAAATCTTTAATGAATCTGCACTAATAAGCTGCTAGACCAAGAAAACTAGGGCGTGGCCGTTGTTGCACCGCTTCTACCTTCTTCGGATAGACTTGAATACCATCCATAGTAACCACATGCCTTAGGAAAGTAACACTGCTAAGCCAAAATTCACATTTTAAAAAATTAGCATATAATTGATGCTCCAGTAGAGTCTGTAAAACCATTCTCAAATGTTGATTATGCTCCTCTGAACTCTTTGAATACATTAGAATATCGTCTAGGAACACGATAATAAGCTGATCCAAGAAAGGCTTAAACACTCTATTCATTAAACACATGAATGCAGTTGGAGCATTTTTCAAATCAAATGACATGACTAAAAACTCAAAATGCCCCATACTGAGTCTTGAAAGTAGTCTTCAGAATATCCTCTTTCCTTATCCTCAATTGATGATACCCAGATCTCAAATCAATTTTTGAACAATATTAAGCACCTTGTAACTAGTAAAACAGATCATCTATACGACGTAGTGGATATTTATTACATACTTTCACCTTATTCAATTGTTTGTAATCTATGCATAACCGCAACAACCCATCCTTCTTTTTCATAAATAAAATTGGATCACCCCAATGAGAAGTACTAGGGCGTATGAATCCCTTGTATATCAAGTCTTGTAACTGATTCTTTAATTCCTTGAGCACAGTCGGTGCCATTCTGTATAGGGGCATAGACACTGGTTCAGTTCCAGGAAAGAAATCAATACCAAACTCAATTTTTCATTCTTGGGGTAACCCTGACAATTCTTCAGGAAACACATCAATGAATTGTCTAACCACTGGAACCTGCTCTATCTTGGAGTACTTCATATCAACATCTTTAACCACTGCCAAATATCCTTAGCATCCTTTTTGTAATAGATTATGAGCTGCCAAAGTTGAAATTAAATTACTGGGTACTTCACTATGGTCTCTTTGGATTAAGAAGGGAGATTCTCCAGGAATATTGAACTTAATCAACTTAAGGTGATAGTCTAATATGGTAAGGCATGATGCCAACAAATCTATTCCCAGAATCACATCAAAATCTACCATATTTAAGACTATCAAATCCACAAAGGTTTCTTTACCTGCTATCGAGATCTCACGTGATTTATACACATCATTTACCAGTAAGAATTCTCCCAATGGAGTAGCATCCATAAAAGAATACTGTAACCTAGTAGGATCTCTATCCAATTGTTTAGCAAAGCATGGTGATATATAAGATTGAGTAGAAGTAGGATCAAACAGTACATATTCTCTATGGGAACATATTGATAATGTACTTGTCATTACTACATTTGAGGCTTGAGCATTCTGTCGTGTCAGGGCAAACACTTGAGCTGGTTCTCGGCCTCGATCTTCTGATCCTTTACCAAAACCACCACTACTTGTTTAGCCTGAAGCTACTCTAATTGGTAATGCTAGTACAGATGTAGAGGGTAAAGCTAACTATACTAATGCTTGACTAGAGCCTTATAAATGTGGATAATTCCTTACTATATGACCTACTTGTCCACACTAAAAGGCATGCACTAGTTTCTAAACGACACTGTCTAATATGAGGCTTGCCAAAAATAGGACATAATGGAATCGATCTTGAATCCTGTTGACTAGTAGGTCTCATATCTCTTTAAATCATCCTTTGCCTATTGATATTGACTGATGCCTGGTTAGAGCTACCAAATCTTGGTTGAGTTAAATGCTGTGGATTCTAAAATATTTGTTCTCTTACATTAGGATTACAACCAATCGAAACACAACTGTCTCAATCTTTTTTTCTTCTCTTTAGACTTTCTATCTCTGTTATCTCTCGTGTTTCCATCATTCTAGCATAGTCTACAACTGCTGCATAAGTGGGAAAAAGATTAATCTAAGGGGCTATCGACTTGAATAATAGATGTATTAGCCCATAAACGAACCTTTTAATTCTATCATTTTTAGTTGGGACCAGATATGGTGCATATCTAGACAACCAAGTAAAACAGATGTCATATTCAGAAACAATCATATTGGGCTTTTGTTTCAATTCTTCAAATTCTCTAGCTCTTTTGTCCCTTTCACTCACTGGTAGGAAACAATTCATGAATGCTTCCTTAAATTCTTCCCACTTCATTGGTGGTAAGGTATCAGCTCTTCCCTACATCACAGTTTTATACCATACTTTTGCGATATCCAGATGTTGAGAAGATACTAGTTCAATGGATCTTCTAGTAGAGCACCCTAAAGCCTTGAGAATTATTTCCATTGCATCAACAAATATCTGTGGGTCATCTTGAATATTAGATCCAGAAAATTTGGGGCCTTTAGCAGATAAAGGGGAAAATTGAGTGTTTAATGGTTATATTTTATCCCCTAAGACTTTAATGATCACATTATACTTCAAATGTCGCTCCATATAAATAATGTCACCAAATCTTTAAGGCAAACAGCACCGCCGTCAATTCAAGATCATGGGTTGGATAGTTTCCTTCATGGGGTTTCAGTTGCCTAGAAGCGTAAGCAACTACTCTCTTGTCTTGCATCAGCACACACCCTAGCCCTTTCTTTGAAGAGTCACTATATACTTGAAAATGTCCTGTGGGGTCTAGAATAATTAAAATAAGAGGAGTGGTCAATCTTTTCTTATGCTCTTAGAAACTAGCTTCACATTGATCAACCCATTTGAAAGAAGTTCCCTTCTTGGTCAATTTAGTCAATGGCAAGGCTATACGAGAGAAGTTTTGTATAAACCTCCTGTAGTATCCAGCCAAACCTAAGAAACTTCTTACTTCTGTAACTGTCCTTGCTCTTTTCCACTAAATCACTGCTTCAGTTTTGCTAGGGTCTATGGCTACCCCTCTATTAGAGATGACATGTTTGAGAAACTTCACCTCTATCAACCAAAATCCACACTTCTCTAATTTGGCATACAACTTTTTCTCTTTCAGCACTTGCAGCACGATTCGTAGATGTTGTTCATGTTCTTTCTCACTCTTAGAGTATATCAAGATGTCTTCAATGAACACTACCACAAATTGATCTAGGTAGGGTCGAAAAATGAGATTCATGTAGTCCATGAAAATTATAGGTGCATTTGTCATCCCGAAGGGCATTACGAGAAACTCATAGTGGCCATATCTAGTCCTAAAAGCTATTTTTGGTACATCCTCCTCTTTAATCCTAATCTGATGGTATCTTGATCTCAAGTTAATTTTAGAAAAGATGGAGGCTCCCTTAAGTTGATCTAATAAATCATCTATCATAGGGAGAGGATACTTATTTTTGATAGTCACTTTATTCATCTGTTTGTAATCTATGCATAGTCTCAAGCTCCTGTCTTTCTTCTTAACAAACAACACAAGAGCTCCCCAAGGTGATACACTTGGTCTAATGAATTACTTGTCTAACAATTCTTCCAAATGTTTCTTGAGTTCCTGTAGTTCCTTTAAGGCCATTCTATAAGATACAATAGAGATAGGCCTTATCCTATGTAGGAGATCAATACAGAACTCTATCTCTCTCTTAAGAGGTAAGCTTGGAATATCTGATGGAAATACTTCAAGAAACTCATTGGCTATTGGGATTTCATCAACTTCGATTCAACTTCTAGATTTGTTAAGTGCAAGAGAATGTATCCTAGTACTCCATTCTTCAACTCCATATTGACTTGATTGGCATTAAGCATCAATAACTGCATCTCCTCTTCTGAAGTAGGAGGTAGAAATTCAATGATCTTGTTACAACAATTCAACAAGACCCGATTTCTAGACATCCAGTCTAACCCTAGAATGACATCAATACCTTTTAAAAGTAGACATACGAGGTCTATAGAAAAAGGTTTCTCCTAAATAGTAACCTGATAGTCTTAAAATACAGAGGAAGTTAAGACCCTTTCCCCCGTGGGAGTTACTACATATAGCTCATAGGGTGTTTCAAAAATAGGATACTGAAGCTCCCTAATGCATTCTTCCAATATAAATGAATGACTAGCACCAAAGTCAAACAACACCATAAGATCAAATCCATAGATATAGCATGTACCTTGAATCATTTCGGGGGATGACCTACCTCTTGGCTGCTCAGGGTGAAAACCCTTCCTTTCACCTAAGGACGCTGTTCTGGCTGCTTCCCCAAATTCTGTGGGTAATTCTTTGCAAAATGACCTTTCTGTCCGCAATTGAAGCAAACATCTGATACCATGTAGCATAGATGGTTACCAGGCATACATCTGCACTTAGTACACTTGACTATGGAAAAGTTCTGTTGGAAAGGTTGGGGACTTGTAGTCATTGGCCTCTAGCCAGTACCCTTTCATTTTCCTCTAACATTTATGCTAGAGTTTTGTGGCCCGTTCTTCCTTTTCCAGAAGTTCCGTCTTTGTTTCTCATCTGCCACCACCCTCAAGCTCTTCTCTAGGAGTCTGCATTTATTTATCAGAGGTACAAACTCCCTGATCTCCATTGCTACAACAGTATCCCTTATCTCAAGATTCAATCCCTCTTCGAACTTAACAGCCTTCCATGCTTCAACGGGGTTAAATCGCAGGTAAGAGGAGAACTTAGACAACTCCTCAAACCTCGCGATGTACTGGTCTACAGTCATGCTGCCCTGCCTAAGTTTGAGAAATTCAATCTCCTCTGGCCGTACAGTACTTAGGAAGTACCTTTCGAAAAAGTTGTCTTTGAACACCTGCCAGGTGATCTACCTTCCCTGGTGAGCTAAAAGTTCTCTAGTTTCACACCATTAGTGTAACATCCCTAATTTTGTTTCATGTATTAATAAAATTACAAGAGTATTCAAAGTAACATCACTAATTTCATTTCTTTTATTGATAAAGGTACATAAATATTTAATTAAGGAAATAAAATTTATTAGACAATTTTAGATATCTAAGGAAATGTAATCCTTAGAAATTCTTCACCTTACGTGTATGCATAGAAATGTTCCAATATTAATGGAATAGGTAAAGAAAGAAAACCTAAGAGGAAATATTAGAAAGAAGCATGATAAAGAAAGGTGAAATTCTTAGGCAAGGAAGATAAATTTTTGTGAAGCAAGTAAAGGTCTTAAAATTTCAAAAAGATTGGATTAGGGTAATTTTTCTTAATTTAAGAGCAAAAGTTACTAAGTTTAGTATCTCCACCCATAAATTGGGGTTTCACCTATGGACACTTCATATAGAGTTTTTCTACTTCACATGAATTTTTAGCAAGCTAATAGGATAGCCCAAAGAAGAAATAAAACATAAACTTGGACAAGTATATAGGAATTAGACCGGTAGCCCAAAAATCATGAAATTGTGACAAGCCCATTATGAAAGGTAGAATTTTAACCAAAGTAAAGAAAATGGGCAAGAATGAGCCCAAACCCAAGAGGAAAAAAAAAAAAAGTAAAGTGATGAAATAATGGTGTAATCAAGATTAGGTGACATGGCATTAAGACAAAAATTTAGCAAGTGGTATGATAATTCAAGGCTTTAAGACAAAACATCTATATCCTACACTCATAATTTTAGCAAGTGGTATGATAATACATGACATTAGGACAAAACATTCCTATCCCACACAAATAATTTCAACCAAATAATAGAGATTCAAGGACTAGAAATTTGCCACCTAAAAAGGCAAACCTATCATACTTGATTAAGACAAAAGAAAAAAGAAATGAATCCCTAAATCAAAGGGACCTTGTCCCTTATCTTAGAAACATATTATCATAATTTTCAAAATAAAAATCTCCTTTTGCTATGCATATCTTGACTAAGGAAGAGGAAGACAAGAACATAAGTTGTTTGTTTTCCAAAAATTCAACCAAGTGTATCCTAATTGTGATAAGGTAGACCCATGATCATGAATGGTGAATTATTTGATGGTATATTTAAGCAAAACCCACCCTTACAACATTAGAATTTTCGTCCAAGTGAGGGAGAGGAAAAATAGAAGCAAGGTAGAGTGAGGAAAGGAGAGGACGAAAGGAAGAAAGAGGAAGGAGAAGTCTAGAGGACTAAGTGCTTCAGGTAAGTTTAACAATATTTCTTTTTGAAGAAAAGTTTTGAAACTTGTAATATTTATATTAGATTTTGATCTTATAACTTTAATGATTGGTCATGGATGTTGCTATATTATGTTACATATTATGTATGTTTGAATACTTAGGTTGGTGTAGATGGTTCTGCATAGGTATGGTTATGGGTGGCAAACTTTTATGCTTATGTTTTTAAAATTCTGGGAAGAATTGGTAAGGAATTAAAACAAATGGTTAACATGCAAAATGTAGATATATATCTTAGGGATTTTTAGCCACTACAATCAATCCATTTGGAGTCCATATGAGGTAGATAAGTTCTGATTAGTAAGCAATGGTCAGAAAATGGTTAATCAGGGAAGAATATGTTAGGATAGCTTCTGTGTTTTAATTTCTGGGAACATTCTGTAGGGAATTAAAATAAATGGTTAAAAAATTAATTATAGCTATATGTGTCACGGATTTGTAGCCACTGGAATCACTCAATTTGGAGTCCATATGAGGTAGATATGTTCCGATTAGTTAGCAATGGTCAAAAAATAGTTAATCATGGAAGAATATGTTAGGATAGCTTCTGTGTTTTAATTTCTGACAACATTCTGTAGGGAATTAAAATAAATGGTTAACATAAGAATTATAGCTATATGTGTCACGGATTTGTAACCACTAGAATCACACAATTTGGAGTCCGTAACAGGTAGATATGGTCCGATTAGTAAGCAATGGTCAGAAAATGGTTAATCAGGGAAGAATATGTTAGGATAGCTTTTGTGTTTTAATTTCTGGGAACATTCTGTAGGGAATTAAAATAAATGGTTAACATAAGAATTGTAGTTATATGTGTCACGGATTTTTATCCACTGGAATTACTTAATTTGGAATTATTATAAGGGAGATATGGACAGATTAGTAGGTAGAGGTCAGAACCTACCTGAGAAGAAATAATATGTTCTTTGAGGGAGTAATATCACCATGATTTCTTAATATTTTGTTCAACTGTTCAACATAAGCGTTTTAGATAATTGTTTTGTCTTTAAATTCATATCAAGATCACCTTAATCGGAGTTAAATGGAGGGAGTTAAGCTCTGATTAGTAAGAGAAGGTTAGTTAGGATGAAAACCTGCATCAAGAAAATAAAGAAATAAAATTAATATTTGAAAAAGAAGAAGAATCTTATAAATGAAAATAATAAATGATTAGTATATGACATAGCCATTGCCATTGTATGAACTTCTTACCATCTTAAGTGTAAAATTTTGACATGGAAATATTTTAAAAAGTGATATTTGAAATGGTTATGTTCATGGCATGATTACCAATGATTTTTGGTAATAGTTATATTTTGTTGAACATACTTGTTATTGAAAGCATATTTTTGGCTATCATTGTGAAAAGAAAAGAAATGAGCATGGTCACATGGCAATCCGTGTGGTGCACCAGTAAGGGACGCCCTACCAATGGTTATGATCATGTTAATGAGAAAAGAAATAGAAAGTGGGCCATGTCGGACGGAGCGAGAAAAGCCCTTATCGGAGAGTAGATAATACACACCCTGACTGGGGTAACTTGATATGAGAATAAATTGATAATCATCATATGATATTCTAAAAATAATTAATCCTATCATACATGTCATTATTGTACGATTCTCATGTGCATAAATATAGTGCATTCATGTGACTAAAGATATTTGTTGTAGTTTATACAGCTGAACATGACGTGATGAGCTATATTGATGTTGATTTATTGTTGAACTTACTGGGATTTAATTCTCATTATATTTCCATATCATGTTCAAAAAATTAGTTTTGCAGATTTTTCTATGGCTCTGGCTTTTAGTGCACGTTGGATCGAGTACTTTATGTTGGGCAAATCCCAGAAGCAAATAAAATGTTTGTTGGTCGAGTTGGGTTAGATCCCGGTGAAGGTGCAACTACCCGCACCTGTATATCTGAAATTGGTCAACCAGAATAAATAACATGTAAATTTTTATTTGTTTGATATGTTGTACATATGTTTTGATTAATGACATGTATGTAAACTATTGTATAATAATAATAATAAAAAGTTATTACATAATTGGTATTCAGCTTCATCTTTCAACATATATATAGTGAAAATAACTTGCTGCTCCTCAGTACAGCCCATCATTTCAAATATTTTCTCCAGTTCGCTTAATAATCTTTCAACTATAGTCAGGTCAAAGCCGCCTTGAAAACAAGGTGGTGTAGTCCTTAGGAACTCAGATATGCCATTATCATTTCCTGGCATCCGATTATTAATTCCATTCTCACCATTTGAGTTATTAGCATTTTGAAGGTATTGTAGAATTTGGTTAGTAGTTGTGACTTGGTCTCGAATTGTTGTTGCCAGATTGTGCAAGGTTTCCTCCACATTGTTTGGAAAATTTCTCCTTGTTAGTGCCTTTTCTTATTGTGGCAAAAACAAAGTTATGTTGTTATTGAGGTGATTAAGCCCAATAGTTAGTTTAAAAAATATTTAACAGCAGTCATAACACCACCTCGGCATATAGATAGGTAACACTAGTAATTTATTACCTATATGAAATAACTAATCCCCTACACAGCACAACCACAACATACTCAAGACACTATAAGATCGACTTAGATAACCATCCACCCACTGGTCATCTAAGAAAGACCTGCTCTGATACCAATTATATAACAACTCCATTTTTTTTTACATATATACATATATATTTTTTTGAAAGTTGCATGAAGTCATTACCTTTATTTAACTCATAATAACATTCAATTAATTTAACCAAGCATAATTAAGGTTTATACATCATTAATTAACAACATCCGTACGTAAAACAAACACATATTGTAACATCCTTTATTTTGTTTCTTTTATTAATAAAGGTACCTAAATATTTAATGTAACATCCCTAATTTTGTTTCTTTAAAGGTACATAAATATTTAATTAAGGAAATAAAATTTATTAGACAATTTTTAGATATCTAAGGAAATCTAATCCTTAGAAATTCTTCATCTTATGTTTATGCATAGAAAATGTTTCTAACATTAAGGGAACAAGTAAAGAGAGAAAACCTAATAGTAAAAAATTAGAAATAACATACTAAAGAGAGGCAAAATTCTGTAGTAAGGAAGATAAATTTTTTTGAAGTAAGTAAATGTCTTAAAATTTTAAGAAGATTGGATTAGGGTAATTTTTCCTAATTCAAGAGTTAGAAATTTCTAAGTTTAACATCTCCACCCATAAATTGGGCTTTCACCTATGGACATTTCATATAGATTTTTTCCACTTCACATACGTTTTTAGCAAGCCCATTGGATAACCTAAGCAAGCAATAAAATATAGACTTGGACTAGGATATAGAAGTTGGACCGATAGCCCAAAAATTATGAAAATGTGACCAAGCCCTCTAAGAAAGGTAGAATTTTATCCAAAGCAAAGGAAATGGGTAAGAATGAGCCTAAATCCAAGAGCAAAAAATAAAATAAAATAAAATAAATCATGTGATGAAAGAATAGTGTAATAATAATAGAGATTAGGTTACACGGCATTAAGACAAAAATTCAGCAAGTAGTGTGATAATATCTATATCCTATATTCATAATTTTAGCAAGTGGTATGATAATGCATTGCATTAGGACAAAACATCTATATCCTACACTTATAATTTTAGCAAGTGGTATCATAATACATAGCATTAGGATAAAACATTCCTATGCTACACAAATAATTTCAACTAAGTAAGGGATATTTAAGGGCTAGAAATTTGTCATTTAGAAAGGAAAACCTATCGTACTTGATTAAGACAAAAGAAAAAGGAAATGAATCCCTAAATTAAAGGGACCTTGTCCCTTATCTGAAGAACATATTATCATAATTTTCAAAATACAAATCTCCTTTTGTTATGTATATCTTAACTAAGGAAGCGGGAGAGAAGAACATGAGTTGTTTGTTTTCCAAAAGTCAACCAAGTGCATCCTAATTGTGATAAGGTAGACCCATGATCATGAAAGTTAAACCACTTGATAGTCTATTTAAGTAAAACCCACCCTATAACATTACAATTTCATACAAGTGAGGGATAGGAAAAATAGAAGAAAGGTAGAGTGAGGAAAGGAGAGAAAGAGAGGAGAAGAAAGGAAGGAAGAAGAAGGAGAAGTCTAGAGGACTAAGTACTCAAGGTCAGTTAGCTTAATCTCCACTTGAATCCATCTTTCTTCTTCAACCTTAGGGTTCAAAAACTCACCCTCCTTCTCTTATTTAAGCTGCTTGAAAAGCTAAGGGAAAGGAGGAATCTTAATACTTCCTTCAAGAGGAAACAAGAAAAAGAATTCATTAAGTGAGCTAGGGGGATCCTTAAGTAGATTTAACAATATTTCTTTTTAGAAAGGATTTGAAATTTGTAACATTTATGTAGGATTTTGGTCTTAGAACTTTGATGAAATTTACAATATTTGCTACTTTGATGATTGGTCATGGATGTTGCTATATCATGTTACATGTTCTTTTGCATATGATAGATGTTTTGGACATTACGGTTGGTGTGAAAAGTTTTGCATAGGTATGGCTATGGTTGGTACAAATTTTATGATTTTTTTATACTACTATTTTTTATATTTGAATGTGGTGAAAAATTGATGGAATATGATTAGATGTAAAGAAAATGGAAGAGGATCTAATATAATGACGAACTAAAAAAAGGATTGGTTAGGAAACTGGATTTCGGGGTAACTAGGGAAGCTTTTGGTTTTGAAATTCTAGGAAGAATCATTTAGGAATTAAAAGAAATTGTTAACATAAAAAATGTAGATCTATGTTTCACGGATTTTTATCCACTTGAATCACTTAATTTAGAGTCCATATGAGGGAGATATTGCCCGATATGTAAGCAGTGGTCAGACAATGGTTAACCAGAGAAGAATCTGTCAGGTATGTTTCTGTGTTTGAATTTTTGGGATAAATATGTCTTGAATTCAAAGAAATACTTAACATAAAAATTGTAGATCTATATTTCATAGATTTTGAGCCACTAGAATCATTCCAATTGAAATTAATATGAAGGAGATATGGTCAGATTAGTAAGAAAAGGTTAGAAACTAGTTAACCAGGGAAAAATCTGTTAAGTATGCTTTTATGTTTGAATTTTTGGGCAAATTACTAAGTAGAGGTCTGAACCTATCCAAGAAGAAATAACATTGCATTTGAGGGAGTAGTAACACCACGATTACTTAAGATTTTACTAACATATTCAACATAAGGGTTTTAGAGGATTGTCTTATCTTTCAATTTACACTAAGATCACCTCAATCGAATTTAAAATGAGGATGTTATGTTGTCTTTAGTGAAGAGAGGATAATAATATTTAAAAAATAAGAAGAATCTTATAAATGGAAATAATAAATGACTAGTGTATGCCATAGCCATTGCCATTGCATGAACTCCTTACCATCTTAAGTGTGTGATTTTGACATGGAAGTATTTTAAAGTGATATTTGAAACGATTATGTTTATGGTATGATTACCAATGATTTTTTTGGTAAGGATTATATGAAAAATTATGGCATGTAAGTGTAATGAACATACTTGTTATTGAAATCATTTTTCTGGCTATTAATGTGAAAAGAAAAAAAAAAAGAAATGAGTACGATCACATGGCAATCCATGTGGTGCACCAGTAGGAGACACCCTACCAACGACTATAATTATGTTAATGAGAAAAGAAATTGTACCATGTTGGATGAGGCGAGAAAATTCCGTACTGGAGAGTAGAAATTACTCACCCTGACTGGGGTAGTTTGACATGAAAATTAGTTGATAGCCATCATATGATATTTTGAAAATAGTTATTCTTACCATCCATGTCATTATTGTACAATTTTTGTATGCATAGATAAAGTGCATTCATGTGACCTAAGATAATTGTTGTAGCTTATACAGATGAACATGACATGCTGAGCTATATTGATGATACTTATGATTTATTATTGTAGCTTATACAGATTAATTTTATTTCCATATCATGTTCAGAAAACTAGTTTTGCAGATTTTTCTTTGGCTCTGGCTCTTAGTGTACGTTGGATCAAGTTACTCTACGTTATTTTAGAGAACTTTTGTCATATTTAATAATAATCCCAAATCTCAACAGAATCATAGTTTTGTTTTAAGGAGCAGAATGTCACGGACTTACTCTTTTCCCCTTACTAAGAACTGTGTGGCATTTAGCTAAAAAGCTCCTTTTGATGCTTAACTAAGTCAGCCTTCCTCAAGATACCTCCCCTAGAGGAAAAGTGACTAAAGAGAGCAAGAGAAAAAATAAGAGAACTTGGAGAATGTTAGAGAACTTCTATTGATGAGAACTTTTTTGGATGATTTACAAATTAGGGTAATTTTTCCTAATTTAAGAGTTAAAGTTACTAAGCTTAGTATCTCTACACATAAATTGGGCTTTTACCTATGGACACTTCATATAGAGTTTTTTTTACTTCACATGAATTTTTAGCAAGCTAATAGGATAGCCCAAGGAAGAAATAAAACATAGACTTGGACTACGATATAGAAATTGGACCGATAGCCCAAAAATCATGAAAATGTGACAAGCCCATTATGAAAGGTTGAAATTTAACCAAAGTAAAGAAAATGGGCAAGAATGAGTCCAAACCCAAGAGGAAAAAAAATAAAAAAAATAAAGTGATGGAATAATTCTCGTAGTTGATAATTGTTCTTTGTGGGATACGACCCATACTCGCCGGACTAGCTACAGCTACACCGTGCGTTTGCAATTATTTATAAAACACAAACAACAAGTTTTTTGCACTGTTGCTGTGGAACAATCGTCAATATTAGATATATTATGAAATAGCTAAACTAGATCACTTTCTTTTAATTTTTCTACATAATTTTATCTTATTGATTTTTGCCTCTTTTCTTCCTTTATAGGTATGTTTCTCTTTTATGCGAAGAGAACATGAGTTCGACGCTAAATTTGATCCAGAGATTGAACACACACTACGAAGGAGAAGAAGAAGACAAAAGCAAGAACATTCTGCACCTACCATGGCAGAGAGAGATAATAGTTCTCTTAAGGATTTTACCACCTTGGATGCTTATGGTGTGAATCCTAGTATTGTCAGACTAGTTGTTCAGGCCAACAACTTTGAGCTGAAGCCTTCTCTTTTGCAGATGGTTCAGTAGAATCAATTTGGAGGGTCATATATTGAAGACCCTAATCTCCACTTATCAACATTTTTAGAATATTGTGATACTTTGAAGCTAAATAGAGTATCTTCTGATGCCATTAGACTGAGATTGTTCCCTTTCTCTCCAAGGGATAAGGCCCGTGCATGGTTGCATTCTCTTCCATCAGTGTCAATAACTACATGGCAGCAGCTTTCTCATCCGTTCTTGGTCAAGTGCTTCCCACCAAGTAAGACAGCCTACCTTAGAAACTAGATAACTACTTTTGCACAAAAAGATGGGGAATCACTATATGAAGCTTGGGAGAGATTCAAAGAGCTCCTTAGAATATGCCCATACCATGGGTTGGAGAAGTGGCTCATAGTCCATACGTTCTACAATGGACTAATCTATAGCACTCGTATGTCTGTAGATGCTGCAACAAGAGGGGCCATTATGAACAAAACAGTGGACGAGGCCTATGAGTTAATTGAAGATATGGATCAAAATCACTACTCCTGGTCTAGTAAGAGGCAACCGTTAAGAAATCCATCAGGTATGTATAAAGTTGATGCATTTAATCATCTAACTTCTAAAGTTGATGCCTTGTTTCAGAAATTAGATAAATTAGGCATCAATGTTGTTGATGCCCTTTCTCCATCTTCTGCATGTGAGATTTGTGGAGGTGTTGGTCATGTGGCTAATGAATGCTAGCTTGAAAACTCTGCACCTCAAGATTGTTAGCAGGTAAGTTTTGTGAATAACCAAAGAAACAATCCCTATAGTAACACCTTTAATCTAGGCTAGAAAAATCATCTAAATCTTGCATAGAAGCCAAATACAAATCAACCTCAGAATAATTTTAGGCAACCTTCTGGGTTTCAAAATCAGAGGCCATTTAATCCTCCTCCACAGCCTAAGTCAAATTTGAAGGCTCTAATGGAAAATTTCATCACCACACAGAGTAAACAAAATGATGAATTTAGAGTCCAAAATCATTCAATAAATGAGGCCATAAAAGGCTTAGCCTGTAAATTTGACTCCCTTGCTACACATAATAAAATGCTAGAAACTCAGATAGCATAGCAAGCGAGTTCTTCAAATAGAAACTTGGGCAAATTCCCTGGGCAACTTGAGAATCCAAGAAAACATTGCAAGGCTATCACTTTGAGAAGTGGTAAGCAATTGGGTGAGTCAGTGGAAAAAGAGGAAGATAAGGAGGAAGAATTGAGAGATGTGCCTAAACAAGCAACTGTAGAGGAAGAGTAAGTTAGTGAAAGGAAAGAGGAAGAAGAGCTTAAATATATGGCTCCTGAACCATACAAGCCACCAGTTCCTTTCCCCTAGAGACTAGCTAAAGCCAAATTAGAAAAGTAGTACGGAAAATTCCTTGATATACTAAAAAAGCTGCACATTAATATTCCATTCTTGGAACTGTCTCTCAGATGCCTTCTTATGCTAAATTTCTGAAGGAAATCCTCTATAACGAGAAAGATTGAGGAGTATGCCATAGTTGCATTAACTAAAAAGTGTAGTGCATTGATCCAAAATAAATTGCCTCCTAAACTCAAGGACCTTGGAATCTTCTTTATACCTTGTTATATTGGAGATGTACACATTACTAGAGCCTTGTGTGACCATGGAGCAAGTGTGTGTCTTATGCCATTATTAATATGCAAGAAGCTCCAAATGGGAGATTTGAAGCCTACTATTATTTCCCTCCAGTTTGAAGACCGATCAGTTATTCATCCGGTAGGTATATTAGAATATGTTCCTCTAAAGGTAGGTAAATTTTTCATACCTATTGATTTTGTTGTTTTAGAGATAGAGGAAGATAACCAAATTGCCATCATTCTTGGAAGGCCTTTCCTAGCCACTGCAGGTGCAATTATCAATATAAAAGATGGAAAGCTTTCCTTGAATGTAGGGATGAAAATATTGATTTCAATTTAAATGATTCAATAAAATGCCCATATTTAGGTGATTCTTGTTGCATGATTGATGTAATTGAGTAGAATATTGTTGATAATGCAATAAGTTTTTGTTCTACTGACCCACTTGAGCTTTACCTTATGGATTGTCCTATTTCTTGTGTTGAACAGGTAGAAGCTGATGCATATGCTCAAATGCTTGATGAGAGTCCCATGTTCACCTCAAAAGTAAAAGATGAAAAGCTAGAATTGGATCTCAATAAAAAATCAGCAACTATTATGGAAATTAAGGCACCTAAGGTAGAACTTAAACCACTTCCATCCAATTTAAGGTATGAATTTTTGGACCCTAACTCTTCATATCCAGTAATTGTGAATGCTGATTTAAATGCTAAAGAAACTGGTAAGTTTTTAGATGTGGTCAAAAAGTTTAAGAACTTTGTGGGAGGCAACCCACATTTTAATTTTTAAGTTTCTTTTTGTTTTGTTTTCTTGCTTTTAGTTTTAGTTTTTATCTTTAATTTAGTTAGTTTCTTAGGTTAGAAGTTTAATAAGTGTTTTCATATGATTTTCAGGTCAATTCCCATGTTCCTCAGGGTGAATTAAAGGATGAAAATAAAGGGAAATTGAAAAGAGTTAAAAACTGTAGCAATTTTCGAAGAAAAGTGAGTTCCAACACAAAACACAGGTATCCTGTGCCACAGGGCACTCCCGTACTTTAAGCACAGGCAACAATTTGGAGATTTTGGCACTTCCAGCACTAAGCACGAGCAGCCCGTGTCACCAGACACCATCATGCCTTTCGCTGAGACCCAGCACCCACTCCTCATGTTCCTTAACACGAGTTAAAACCAAAAATTTTGGGTTTCTAGTGCAAAGCATGGACATGTCGTGTCTCCCACCATGGCCATGCTTCATGTTCCATCAAGCACACCCATCCCGTGTTTCTTAACACGGGGCCTTTTCCAGGAAAATTGGTATCCCAGCCTGAAGCATGACCGTGCTTTGGGTCCAAGTAAGCATTTTTGCCCTATTTTTCTTCTTTTCTTCTCCCATATCTCGCCTTCTTCTCACTATACCTAGCCCGTGTTATTCCCAAAGTTCTCGTGTTCTTTTCCCTCTTCCCTCTGCAACTCAAAACTCTATCTCCTTCCTCAACCTTCTTCACCCTCATTCCCAAACTGTGCCCTAGCAAAGAGAAACCTAAAGCCTTCCATCCTAAATTTTAGCCTTCCCAAACCCAGAAATTCCCTCGCACCCCTAATCTCCCTCATCGGCCTATCCCTTCTACTACCCATGCCTTAACCCAATTCCACCTCCCTCTCGATCTCCCCACACCTACTTATTCCCATAGCCTAACTTCCCCTGCACCCAGCGTCTTCCCTCTGTAACCTATATCCCAGCCGACCTGTAGCCCACCATTCCCCTATTCCTCTCTGCAGTTCTTCTGTACCCAAAATTCATTCTCCTGTGCCCAGCTTTGCCCGTGTTCAACCCCACTGTTAATCGATAACCCAGGTTCTGCAACTCCCAACCTCCATTTAACTACATTACTCTCATCTCCTGAGCACACACAGCAGTTGGAATCACTTGTAGCTTCCATCCAGGTAATTTCTATATATTACCTTGTGTTTCATTTTTTTTTGGTTTAGATTTCCTGGTTATTGCTGGTTGTCCATGACCTTTGTTGGTTATTGTTGACTATATTATTTCACTGGTTTAGACCTACTCCCAATATAATGCTAAATATTCTGTTTGAATGCATTGTTTGAATTAACCTCATATGCACTTATGCTTTGTCAAACTAGCAGGGAAAAAACCTCTGGTGATAATTGAATTTGTATGAACCACACTCTCTAATTAACTTCACATTGCATTAAGAGCCTTAATTTTTTAGCTTTGCACTAGGCTTGTCTTTGCTAAATAGGGAATTGAACTTGACAAGTTTTCTTGGTTTCCTTGGTTGAATCTAAGTTTGAAATTAATGCATTTACAAATTCTCTTAGCCTGAAATTTTGCTTAGTTTCATCATCATTTGAGCCATTGAATTTTTGGATAATATTGATTACTTTGTTTTGCCCGGTTTTCCACTGCATGAGCAACTTGTTTTGAATTTTAGCTTAAGACTAATATTTGCCTTAATTCCTGCTTCATTCTCTGGCTCTTGTTGGTTGCTAATTGTCCTATTTATTATATTTCTGATTTTGATTTGATTGCATCTGCATTAGAGCATTAGTTGGACTTTTTGAATATATGCTAAAATACTAATAGCCTACCCCATTTTGGATTTGGAATTGGACTTAAGTTGGTTGAGTTACTATCTGAATTTGGTTTAATTGTCAATAGTTGCTTCTGTTCTTGAACTTGAGATTGCTCTGAATTCTCTACATTAATTTTTGGTCTTGCTCATCCTGCTTCCCTTTTTGAGTTATATTTGCATATCTTTATAAATGGGTCCCAAAAGAGCCAAAACTGGCTAATCCTCCTCCTAATCCTAGCAACCATGTAGAGGACGAATTCAAATATCGTCCCAACTTCCTCACCAAATCAATGAGTATAGTATTGTGTTTGTCGATGATAGTCAATGGACACGATATGATACTCTAGTTAAATGGGGAATGATGAGTACCCAATACATTGATGAGGAATGTTTAGACTTGTTACGTTTTTTAATTGACGTTTGCTACTTAGTTGATAGGATTGGGAGGACTGCATTCATTGGCATACGTTACTTGGCCTATGCAAGGACCACTTTAGAGTTTTTCAGTTCAATTAATTTGGTCCTATTTTGGGGTTCCGACATCAAACAGGGCCGCATTAATTTTAGATTATTTGACCGTACTTTTAATTTATCATTAGCTTAATTTAATACATTATTCAGATTGCCTCCCAGGGGAGATAGATTAGTCCCCTCAAGTTTTCTTGCCCAACATTTTTGGAACTCTATTTCTTTTGGGGGGCATTATGATTTATCGAGTTCAAAAGCCTCGTTTATTTGTAATCCCACTTTTAGATATTTATAGCGCCTGATGGCTCATACAGTTTTTGGTAAAGCTGAAAGTGATGGAGTTGCAAATAAACAAGAGCTTTATTTTCTTTGGGCCATGATAAATGTAACGTCCCTAATTTTGCTTCTTTTATTGATAAAAGTACATAAATATTTAATTAAGAAAATAAAATTTATTAGACAATATTTTAGATATCTAAGGAAATATAATCGTTAGAAATTCTTCACGTATGTATATGCATAGAAAATGTTTCTAACATTAAGAGAACAAATAAAGAAGGAAAACCTAATAGGAAAAAAATTAGAAATAACATACTAAAGAGATGCAAAATTCTTGGATAAGGAAGATAAATTTTTAGAAACAAGTAAAGGTCTTAAAATTTCAAGAACATTGGATTAGGGTAATTTTTCCTAATTCAAGAACTAGAGTTACTAAGTTTAAAATCTTTACCCATACATTGGGCTTTTACTTATGGACACTTCATATAGAGTTTTTCCACTTCACATAAGTTTCTAGCAAGCCCATTGGATAACCTAAGCAAGAAATAAAATATAGACTTGGACTAGGATATAGTAATTGGACCGATAGCCCAAAAATTATGAAAATGTGACCAAGCCCTCCAAGAAAAGGTAGAATTTTATCCAAAGCAAAGAAAATGGGTAGGAATAAGCCCATAATGCATAGGAATAAGCGCAAATCCAAGAGGAAAAATAAAATAAAATAAATTAGGTGATGATATAATAATGTAATAATAATAAAGATTAGGTTACATGGCATAAAGACAAAAATTTAGCAAGTGGTGTGATTCTACATTCATAATTTTGGCAAGTGGCATGATAATACAGGGCTTTAGGACAAAAACATCTATATCCTACACTCATAAATTTAGCAAGTGGTATGATAATACATGGCATTAGGATAAAACATTCCTATCCCACACAAATAATTTCAACCAAATAATGGAGATTCAAGGGCTAGAAATTTGCCACCAAAAAAGGCAAACCTATCATACTTGTTTAAGACAAAAGAAAATGGAAATGAATCCCTAAATCAAAGGGACCTTGTCCCATAACTTAAGAACATATTATCATAATTTTCAAAATACAAATCTCCTTTTGCTATGCATATCTTGACTAAGGAAGAGGAAGACAAGAACATAAGTTGTTTGTTTTCCAAAAATTCAACCAAGTGTAATCTAATTGTGATAAGGTAGACCCATGATCATGAAAGGTGAATTATTTGGTGGTCTATATAAGAAAACCCACCCTTACAACATTAGAATTTTGTCCAAGTGAGGGAGAGGAAAAATAGAAGCAAGGTAGAGTGAGGAAAGGAGAGGAAGAAAGGAAGAAAGAGGAAGGAGAAGTCTAGGGGACTAAGTGCTCTAGGTAAGTTTAACAATATTTCTTTTTGAAGAAAACTTTTGAAACTTATAATATTTGTGTGAGATTTTAATCTTAGAACTTTGATGATTGTTCATGGATGTTGCTATATCATGTTATATATTGATCTTGCATGTGATGTATGTTTGAATACTTAGACTGGTATAGAAAGTTCTGCAAAGGTATGGCTATGGGTGGCAAAATTTTTAGCTTATATGCTTTAGTTTTTGGGAATTATCTGTAGGAAAATAAAATAAATGGTTAACATAATAGTTAAAGATATATGTATCATAAATTTTTAGCCACTAGAATAATTCAATTTGGAGTCCATATGAGGTAGATATGAAGAATATGTTAGGATAGCTTTAGTAGTTTAATTTTTGGGAATTATCTGTAGAGAATTAAAATAAATGGTTAACATACGAATTAAAGATATATGTGTCACCGATTTTTAGCCACTAAAATCATTCAATTTGGAGTCCATATGAGGTAGATATGTTCCGATTAGTAAGCCAAGATCAGAAAATGGTTCATCAGGGAAGAATATGTTAGGATAGCTTCTGTATTTTAATTTCTGGAAATTATCTGTAGGGAATTAAAATAAATGGTTAACATAAGAATTAAACATATATGTGTCACATATTTTTAGCCACTGGAATCATTCAATTTGGAGTCCATATGAGGTAGAAATGGTCCGATTAGTAAACAAAGGTCTGAAAATTGTTCATCCGGGAAAAATATGTTAGGATTGCTTCTGTATTTTAATTTCTGGAAATTATATGTATGGAATTAAAATAAATGGTTAACATAAGAATTATAGCTATGTGTGTCACGGATTTTTAGCCACTGGAATAATTCAATTTGGAGTGCATATGAGGAGGATATGAGCTTATTAGTAGTTAAAGGTCAAAAAATGGTTCATCAGGGAAGAATAAATTAGGATAGCTTATGTATTTTAATTTATGGGAATTATCTGTAAGGAATTAAAAGAACTGGTTAACATAAGAATTATAGATATGTGTGTCACGGAGTTTTAACCACTGGAAGCACTCAAGTTGGAGTCCTTATGAGGTAGATATGGTCTGATTAGTTGGTAGAGGTCAGAACCTATCCGAGAAGAAATAACCTGTACATTGAGGGAGTAATATCACCTAGATTTATTAATATTCCCTACAATGTTCAACATAATAGTTTTGGATAATTGTTTTATCTTGAAATTGACACCAATATCATCTTCATCGGAGTTCAATTGAGGGAGGTATGCTCTGATTAGTAAGAGAAGGTTAGATATGATGAAAACTTGCATCAAGAAAATAAAGAAATAAAATTAATAGTTAAAAAAGAAGACGACTCTTATAAACGACTCTGACATGGAAATATTTTATAAAGTGATATTTGAAATGGTTATGTTCATGGCATGATTTATGGTAATAGTTATATTTTGATGAACATACATGTTATTGAAAGCATATTTTTGGCTATCATTGTAGAAAGAAAAGAAATGAGCACCGTCACATGGCAATCCGTGTGGTGCACCAGTAGGGGACGCCCTACCAACGGTTATGATTATAATTATGAGAAAAGAAAGAGAAAGTGTGCCATGTCGGACGGAGTGAGAAAAGCCCGTACTGGAGAGTAGAGGATACTCATCCTGACCGAGGTAGTTTGAAATGAGAATAAGTTGATGCCCATCATATGATATTCTGAAAATAGTTAACCCTGTCATACATTATATTATTGCACGATTCTCATGTGCATAGATATAGTGCATTCATGTGATCAAAGTTATTTTCTGTAGTTTATACAGCTAAACATGACGTGATGAGCTATATTGATGATGATTTATTATTGAACTTACAGGGATTTAATTCTCACTATATTTCCATATCATGTTCAGAAAATTAGTTATGCAGATTTTTCTATAGCTCTAGCTTTTAGTGCACGTTAGATCGAGTACTTTATGTTGGGCAGATCCCAGAAGCAAATAAAATGTTTGTGGTCGAGTTGCCTTAAATCCCGGTGAAGGTGCAACCACCCGCACCTGTATCTCCGAAATTGGTCAACCAGGATAAATAAGATGTAGATTTTTATGTGTTTGATATGTTGTACGTATGTTTTGATTAATGACATGTATGTAAACTCTGTATTTATAAATTAAATAAATGTTATATTGAGTTAAGTTGTAACGAGGTAATAACTTCATGGTATTTAAAAATAATTGATACTTAAATGGAGTTGTTACAATAAACAGTCATAAGGTGGATACTAACACCTTTATGGCCCAACAGATGGCCAGGGTAGGTAATGGCATGAATGGCACAGTGGTCATAAGTGGCCTGGTAACTAAAGTAGCTAGAGGGCTAGGATTTGAGGCCAATCTCCAGGGTTTTCAACCAATAGTTAGCAGTAGCAAGATTGATTTAGAATCCTGTTTGCGTATGAAATTAATTGTGAAAAGAAATGCTAATTATTGGTTGCATCTCAGAGGCCATAATATCTTTCGCCTCCTTAACCCTAGTAGGACTACAGTTACTAGTGAGGAGAATTGGATCTACCATCTAAAAGAAGGTAGATAGGGTGATGATGATTCTGAGGGGGATGACTTCCCCTATGAGCCATTTTTGGCTATACCACCTCCACCCTCTTCCTATTTTACTGATTGTGTAGGTACATAAAATGCTCCCCTAAAGGATCAGAACTCTATCTCTTCACGACTCAGCCAAATTGAGGCTAAGCAACTATCACAGAGATCTACCCTACATGCCATGCAAGATTCCATCCAAATCATGCAAGGAATAATGAATGGCTGGTACAATTGGCACTTGAGCCAGAACCCACCACCACCTCCTCCAGACGACCAGTAAGCAAGTAAGTGTTACTTCTTCCTTTGCCTACACTTTCATTGTTATTGACATTAGGGACAATGTCAAGTTTAAGCATGGGGGCGTAGACTTTAGCTTTTGGTTTTCACTAGCTGAGTTATGGTTTGCATTAGATGAACTTTTGATTTACACTGCCTATTTTCACTGGCTAATTTAGTTGTCTTTTGCATGTATATACTGTACATATCACATCTCTCTTGTTTCATTGCATAATCATATAGTTTTCTGTTTTAGAGATAGATTAATGTAATATAGGTTAATTTTAGCTCATGAACATGTGATGCACAATAGGATATGAAATAGGTAGTTTAAATTTTAGTTTCTCTCTTTTAGGATTAAACCTCTAATTTTTTGAAAAATATCTCTCCTATTGTGTTGTGAATTGTATGGCTTTATTAATTTTCAACATTATGAGAGTAAGAAGCTTGGGAGAGGTGAAAAATGAGGGAATATAAAACCCAAAATTTTTTCACTTTGAGTAACCCTTCAAGGCACCAAAAAAGCCCTAGTATGAGTACCTAGCTGCCTTTACCCTAGTTAGATAGAGCATAAAATGCACTTACTGCATATTTCTATAAAAGAAAAAAAATGATGAATGAAATAGACAAAAGAAAAATAAAAAAATGATGAGAAATAAAAGAAATTGAGTGAGAAAAATAAAATTAGGGAAAGGCAACATAAGGAGATCTAAAAGATGAGGTGACCTACTTGAGTGTTTAAAAATTAATTTGACACATACATTCAATGGTAACAATAGAAGCAGATATATAATAGGAGAATTTTGGTTTAGTTTTAGAAGAATAGAGACTAACTGGTAAATGTTTATTCATATATCTATTGTGTGCACATTTATTGAGTGAAGAATTTCTTGTATTGCATTTATCTATTATCTAAAATTTGTATACATCATCTATCTTCCTTTTGATATTTCATGTTATTTGCTTGAGGATAAGCAAAGGTCTAAGCATGGGGGAGTTGATAAAGGGAAAAATTGAGTGTTTAATAGTTATATTTTATCCCCTAATTAGTAGTAAACTTATGATTATTTCCTTACATTTGGTTATACTTTGCTTTGGATACTACTTTGGTTTGTTTTATGTTTGTAGGAGAGCAAAAGAGGCCAAGAAGCATGGGAAAACACTCATGAGAGGAGCCATATGGACTTGGAACATGTTGAGGAGGAAGCAAGGAGGCAACCCTAAAGAAATTAGCAAGAAAAGAGACTAGCAGCCACTAACACGGCTAGGCCGTTCTTGGTGTACTTAAAACACAACCAAGCTGTGCTTTGTGCGAGAAGTAGAGAATTTCCCATATTTCCAGCCCGAAGCATGGCCAAGCCATGTCATGAAATACGGTCGGCTTTGTGTCCATACACCATGTGATATTTAGGGTTTTGAGCAGCCAAGTTGTTATAAATACATGGGGAAGCGCAACCAAGACTATCCAGATAGTTACAGATATTCTAGACTCAGTTTTTAGGTATAAAAAACACTATTAGATTAGGTTTTTACTAGAATCATTGTTGAATTTATGTTCTAGAGTAGGAGTTATAGCAATTGAAGCATTGTATTTAATCTTTACATTATACAAATCAGGTTTCATCTTTCTACTCAAGTTCTCTAGTTCTACTTCTACTCTTTCTCTTGAATTGTATTGAACTTGAATGATTTACTTAATGAATATGATTTTGGCTTACGTTTCTATGATGTGTGAGTAGGTATTGATATAGGGTTTCGGTAAACCCACTTATGGTATGATGATACTACATTGTTGAGTTGAATGTTAGAACCCTAATTATGATTACTTCTAGATTAATTAGGATGAACTATTATGTGCATGAATAACAAATGGTAGAATGCTTGATCACCAATCTATCACGTCTTAGGTATTTAATTGATGAACTGAAAGGTGAAAATTTAAATCAAAACTTAATAGTTAATTAGAGATATCTTAATCACAAAGGTAGTTTAAAGTTCTCTAAGAATTAATCAATTAGTGGGCAAGAGAAAACCGACTAATTGTATCCTATGGTTGGCATAGAACTTAATGGACCTAGGTTGAACTAAGAACCACGAAAGTAGGCAATTGGATTAACCTATGTACGATTAGTAATGCTTGAAAGAGGTTGATAGTTAATTAAGGCTAAACCATCACCAATTATCTAGATAATTGCAATTAGAGGTACGTGTTGAATGTTGAATATCATAAGTGTGGTGAACCCTAACCTTTTATTAATTGAATTACTTATTTACTTCATTGTGACAAACTTTCTATCGCATTACATCGATTTAGATAGCATATTTCTTATAATTCTAGCAGTGGATAATTGTTCATTGTGGGATACAACTCGTACTCACTGGACTATCTACAGCTACACCGTTCGCTTGTGGTTATTTATAAAACAGACACAACAGGAGCAAAGGAAGATGAAAAGAGGAGAAAAAGAGTATAAATTCATGAAAAAATGTTGAATTGTAGTTGTAACATCCCTAAGTTCGTTTCTTTATTGATAAAAGTACATAAATATTTAATTAAGGAAATAAAATTTATTAGACAATTTTTAGATATCTAAGGAAATATAATCCTTAGAAATTCTTCACTTTACGCGTATGCATAGAAATGTTCTAACATTAATGGAATAGGTAAAGAGATAAAACCTAAAAGGAAAAATTAGAAAAAAAATATACTAAAGAAAGGTAAAATTCGTGGGTAAGGAAGATAAATTTTTTGTGAAGTAAGTAAAGGTATTAAAATTTCAAGAAGATTGGATTAGGCTAATTTGTCCTAATTTAAGAGGTAAAGTTACTAAGTTTAGTATCTCCAACCATAAATTGGGCTTTCACCTATGGATACTTCATATAGAGTTTTTCTACTCACATGAATTTTTAGCAAGCCAATAGGATAGCCCAAGGAAGAAATAAAACATAGACTTGGACTAGGATATAGAAATTGGACCGGTAGCCCAAAAATCATGAAAATGTGACTTAGCCCATTATGAAATGTAGAATTCTAACCAAAGTAAAGAAAATGGGCAAGAATGAGCCCAAACCCAAGAGGAAAAATAAAAATAAAAATAAAATAAAGTGATGAAATAATGTTGTAATCAAAATTAGGTGACATGGTATTAAGACAAAAATTTAGCAAGTGGTATGATATCCTACATTCATAACTTTAGCAAGTGGTATGATAATACAAGGCTTTAGGACAAAACATCTATATCCTACACTCATAATTTTAGCAAGTGGTATGATAATACATGGCATTAGGACAAAACATTCCTATCCCACACAAATAATTTCAACCAAATAATGGAGATTCAAGGGCTAGAAATTTACCTCCTAAAAAGGCAAACCTATGATACTTGATTATTGTGAAAAGAAAAGAAATGAGCACGGTCACATGGCAAATCCGTGCGGTGCACTAGTAGGGGACGCCCTACCAACGGTTATGATCATGTTAATGAGAAAAGAAAGACAAAGTGGGCCATGTCGGACGGAGTGAGAAAAGTCTGTATCGGAGAGTAGAAAATACTCACCCTGACCGGGGTAGCTTTATATGAGAATAAATTGATAGTCATCATATGATATTCTGAAAATAGTTAATCTTGTCATACATGTCATTAGTGTACGATTCTCATATGCATAGATATAATGCATTCATGTGACGAAAGATATTTGTTGTAGTTTATACAGCTGAATATGACGTGAAGAGCTATATTGATGATGATTTATTGTTGAACTTACTGGGATTTAATTCTCACTATATTTCCATGTCATGTTCAGAAGAATAATTATGCAGATTTTCTCTGTGGCACTGGCTTTTAGCGTATGTTGGATCGAGTTACTCTATGTTGAGCTGATCCAAGTAATTTATATGGTGTCTATGGTCGAGTTGACTAAGATCCCGGTGAAGGTGCAACCACCCGCACCCGTATCTCTGGAACTGGTCAACAGGGATGAATAAGATGTAGTTATATATGTGTTAGACTTTTGTATGAATGTTAATGATTAATGATATGTATGTAAACTTTGTATTGTTTAAATTAAATAAATGTTATTTTGAGTTAAGTTGTAACGAGGTAATAACTTCATAAGCATACTAGGGGTAATGTACTAATCAGGGAGAAGATGAAGTAGCCTAGCAATAGTAAAAAAATTTCAAGAAAACTCTGTAGAGCAGATGTTGGTAACAAAAACTAAGAACCTGGTAACATATCCAAGTTCAAATCAGTTCCTAATTAGGCAGGGGAATGAAGCACAAGCAAAGTCTTATTATCAGAGAATTAGAACTAGACAAAATAGCCCAAAAACTTAAAGGTTAATTCAAATTCCAAATTCAGTAAAGTTGGAATGATTGGTTCAGAATTCAGTTCAAATCAATGGCAAGTTCAATAAACCAGCAAGTAACAGCTACCAGTAAATCCAAATTCAACCAATCTCAGGAAAACAACAACCAGAGAATGTAGTAAATATGCAATCTAAAATCTACAAAAATTTCTCAAAACCAGTTTAATTAAGCCACAAGTGCAGAAAATTTAGATAAATAAACCAATCTAATCCAATCCACCGGTTAACCATCAAGGAAGTCCAATCTAGAAACTTGTTTATGTTCAGATGTTCAGAAGTTACTTGGATGAAGTACGATGGAGATGCAGCAATGAACTAGTAACTAGTACTGTGAAGTATGACGAGGTAATGCAAGGGAATGGGGGAATGGGTTTCAGGTTTGAGTTCAGAGATGGGGGGTAAGGGAGTGCGGGTGTATGAGAGTCTGGGTTGGTCGAAGAAGGAGTTGGGTGGAGGTAAATATGCTGAGGTATGTAGGAATGGGTAGTGCAGGGGGATTCCGAGAGCGAAGGGGAATTTTGGGTTTAGGCACGGGCAACTTTGGAGATGGGAGAAGGGGATGGGAACAAAATACAGAAGAGGGTAGGGGGAAATTTTTGAGTACAAGAAAGTTTAGGGATGGAGAGACCGAAAGGGAGAGGGAAGATTGAGGAAGAGGATGGAGGGATTCGTGTTTTCTGGCTAGGGCTCGGTTTGGGAATGGGGGAGATTGGTGTTGAAAAGGTTGGAAAAGAATAGTGAGGGGGCTTCGAATTGCAGAAGGAGGAGGGAAAATAGCACGTGTTAGGGCACAAGAGAATAAGGTGAGACATAGGAAAGGAAAGACAAGAAAATAAGGGGGAGAATGCTTACCTGGGCCAGAACCACGGCCATGCCTCATAGCACAACCCACCCATGCTTTGGGCTACAATGCCCCATTCTTTAGGAATTAGCCCGTGTTGCAGAACACGGGGAGGGAGTGGGCCTCAGGCACGGCCGTGACTAGTGACACGGCTAGCCTGTGTTGGCTGCTAATCCTTCTCTGTTCTTCTCTTCTTCTTTTTTTACTTACCTGGAGCACGGGCTGGGCTAGGCCGTGTTTCACAGCATTGCCCACCTATGCTAGGCACTGGAAATCCAAAAATCTTTGGATTTTGCCCGTGTTAGCCAACACGGGGAGAGAGTGTTGGCCTTGGACCTGGGGCACAGCCGTGTCTTGTGACACGACCAGCCCATGTTGCTGGCTGGAACCCTTAATTCTTTGAATTTTGCCTCAGTTTTTGATTCTCTTTGATTTCCTTTGATTTTAATCCTTTTATATTCCCTTGAGCACATGGGAAAGGACCTGAAAATCAAATGAAAAACATTCATTAAACTTCTAACCTAAGAAATTAACTAAATTAAAGATGAAAACTAAATCTTAAAGCAAAAAATCAAACAAAAAGAAACTTAAAAATTAAAATGTAGGTTGCCTCCCACAAAGCATTTGTTTAAAGTCATTAGCTCGACTCCCTTGCACTTTATTATATTGATGGGGGCTCTAAGAGAGCTTGGATGACTCTCTCTTTAACCGGTTGTCCTGTGACAAAGTGCTTGAGGCATTGTCCATTAACTTTGAAGGATCTAGTGGCTTCACTCCATACTTCCACTGCTCCATATGGGAAAACTTGACTCACTTGGAATGGACCGGACCAACGAGAACGAAGCTTTCTAGGAAAAAGCTTCAGCCTTGAATTAAATAGTAGGACCCATTCTCCTACTTGAAATTGATGGCTTAGGATGTGCTTATCGTGCCATCTTTTCGTTCTTTCTTTATATAACTTAGCACTATCATAAGCATCAAGTCTCAGCTCATCTAGCTCATTCAATTGCAGGTATCTCCTTTTTCCAGCAGTTGTCAAGTCAAAATTAATTGTCTTGATTGCCCAATATGCCTTATGTTCAAGCTCTACTAGCAAGTGACAAGGTTTTCCATATATTAACCGAAAGGGTGTGGTGCCTATCGTTGTCTTCTATGCTGTTCTGTAAGCCTATAGTGCAGCATCAAGCTTGAGAGACCAATCTTTTCTTGCCTTTGATACAGTCTTCTCCAAGATTGCTTTGATTTCCCTATTTGATATTTCCACTTGTCCACTTGTTTGAGGATGATAAGCTAGAGCCATTTTAGAAAAATTGTTACTCAGTGAAGTGGGAACCTCCATCACTTATCACATCTCGGGGTACTCCAAATCTTAGAAAAATCACTCTCTTGAAGAGCTTGGTAACCACTCTAGCATCATTAGTGGGAGATGCCATTGCATCTACCCGCTTAAACACATAGTCCACAGCTACTAGGATATACTTATTCCCACATGAGGATGGAAAGGGGCCCATAAAGTCAATACCCCAAACATCAAATATTTCTACTTCTAAAATACTTTTTAGGGGCATCTCATTCCTCTGTGATATATTGCCAATTCTTTGACACCGATCACAAGCTTTTACAAAGGTATGCACATCTTTGAAAAGCGAAGGCCAATAAAAACCAACTTGAAGAATTTTAGCTGTAGCTTTTGAGGTGCTAGTATGGCCTCCACAAGGTGAATTATGGCAGTGAAATATGACACTATATACCTCTTCCTTTGGAATACACCTTCGGAAGATACCATCTGCACACCATTTGTATAGACATGGATCATCCCAATAGTAAGACATGATATCAGAAAAAAATATCTTTCTCTAATGGTAACTCAACCCTTTAGGTAAAATTCTGCATGCAAGATAGTTCACAAAATCTGCATACCAAAGAGCTTCGGTATGAGTGACTACAAGGAGTTGGTCATTGGGAAAAGAATCATCTATAGGCAACTCATTTTTATCGTCTCTCATTGAATCTTGCCTAAGCCTTGAAAGATGGTCTATGACCACATTCTCTTTTCCTTTCTTATCTCGGATCACAAGGTCAAACTCCTGCAATAGAAGGATCCATCTAATCAATCTTGGCTTGGCTTCCTTTTTACTTAGCAAATATTTGAAGGCAGTATGATCCGTGTATGCAATGACTTCGGATCCCAACAAATATTGACAGAATTTGTCAATTGCAAACACTATTTCCAGGAGCTCCTTTTCTGTTATAGAGTAATTGACTTGGGCTTCATCCAAGGTTTTACTGGCATAGTAAATGAGATAGGGCTTTTATCTCTTTTTGCCCAAGTACAGCTCCCACAGCATAGTCACTTGCATCACACATAATCTCAAAGGGAAGGCTCCAATCAAGAGGCTGAATTATTGGTGAAGATATTAGTGCCTCCTTCAACCTGCGAAAAGCATGTGAGCAATCATTATCAAATAAGAATGGAATGTCCTTAATAAGAAAATTAGTTAAGGGTTTAGAATTTTTGGAGAAGTCTTGGATAAATCTTCTGTAAAAGCCTGCATGCCAAAAAAAACTCCTCACTTCCTTAACATTTAATGGTTGTGGCATTGTCTGAATTGCCTCAATTTTTGCTTTGTGCACCTCTATTCCTCTTTTAGACACCAAGTGTCCAAGTACTATTCCTTCCCTTACCATAAAGTGGCATTTTTTCCAGTTTAGTACTAGGTTGACTTTGTAACATCCCGTAAGAAAATAAAATTTTTTAGACAATTTTCAGATATCTAAGGAAATATAATCCTTATAAATTCTTTACCTTACGTATATGCATAGAAATATTCTAACATTAATGGAATAGGTAAAGAGAGAAAACTTAAGAGGAAATATTAAAAATAAATATACTAAAGAAAGGTGAAATTCTTGGGTATGAAAGATAATTTTTTGTGAAGTCAGTAAAGGTATTAAAATTTCAAGAAGATTGGATTAGGGTAATTTTTCTTAATTTAAGAGTTAAAGTTACTAAGTTTAGTATCTCCACCTATAAATTGGGCTTTTACCTATGGACACTTCATATAGAGTTTTTCTACTTCACATGAATTTTTAGCTAGCCAATAGGATAGCCCAAGGAAGAAATAAAACATAGACTTGGACTAGGATATAGAAATTGGACCGGTAGCCCAAAAATCATGAAAATGTGACAAGCCCATTATGAAAGGTAGAATTTTAACCAAAGTAAAGAAAATGGGCAAGAATGAGCCCAAACCCAAGAGGAAAAATAAAAAATAAAAATAAAAATAAATTGATGGAATAATGGTGTAATCAAGATTAGGTGACATGGCATTATGACAAAAATTTAGCAAGTGGTGTGATATCCTACATTCATAATTTTAGCAAGTGGTATTATAATACATGGCATTAGGACAAAACATCTATATTATACACTCATAATTTTAGCAAGTGGCTAATAATACAAAGAATTATGACAAAACATCTTTATCCAACATAAATAATTTTAGCTAAGCAAGGAAGATTCAAGGGTTGGAAAGTTTCCACCTAAAAAGGCAAACCTATCATACTTGATTAAGACAAAAGAAAAGGAAATGTATCCCTAAATCAAAGGGACCTTACCCCTTATCTTAAGAACATATCATCATAATTTTCAAAATACAAATCTCTTTTTCCTATGCATATCTTGACTAAGGAAGAGGAAGACAAGAACATAAGTTGTTTGTTTTCCAAAAATTCAACCAAGTGCATCATAATTATGATAAGGTAGACCCATGATTATGAAAGGTAAATTATTTGATAGTCTATATAAGCAAAACCCACCCTTATAACATTGGAGTTTCGTCCAAGTGAGGGAGAGGAAAAATAGAAGGAAGGTAGAGTGAGGAAAGGAGAGAAAGAAAGGAAAAAAGGGGATGAAGAAATCTAGCGGACTAAGTGCTCAAGGTAAGTTTAACAATATTTCTTTTTGAAGAAAACTTTTGAAACTTATAATATTTATATGAGATTTTGATCTTAGAACTTTGATGATTGGTCATGGATTTTGCTATATCATGTTACATATTATGTATGTTTGAATACTTAGGCTGGTGTAGATAGTTTTGCATAGGTATGGCTATGGATGGCAAAATTTTTAGCTTCTGTTTTTAAATTGTTTGGAAGAATAAGTAAGGAATTTAAAGAAATGGTTAACATAAAAAATGTAGATCTATGTCTCCCAGATTTTTGAACACTGGAATCACTCAATTTGGAGTCCGTATGACATAGATATGGTCCAATGAGTATGCATTGGTCAGAAATTGGTTAATCAGGGAAGAATATTTTTGGATAGCTTCTGTGTTTTAATTTCTGGTAACTTTCTGTAGGGAATTAAAATAAATGGTTAACATAAGAATTATAGATATATGTGTCACGGATTTTCAGCAATTGGAATCACTCAATTTAGAGTCCATATGAGGTAGAAATCTGATTAATAATTAGTGTTCAAAAAATGGTTAATCAGGGAAGAACATGTTAGGATAGCTTCTGTGTTTTAATTTTTGGGATCATTATGTTGCGAATTCAAATAAATGGTTAACATAAGAATTATAGATATATGTGTCACGAAATTGTAGCCACTAGAAGTACACAATTTGGAGTCCATATGAGGTAGAAATGGTCTGATTAGTAAGCAGTGGTCAGAAAATGGTTAATCATGGAAGAATATGTTAGGATAGCTTCTGTGTTTTAATTTCTGGGAACATTCTGCAGGGAAATAAAATACATAGTAAACATATGAATTATAGATATATATGTCACAGATTTGTAGCCACTGGAATCACTTGATGTGGAATTTTAATGAGGGAGATATGGACCAATTAGTAGGTAGACCTCAGAACCTATCCGAGAAGAAATAACCTACACATTGAGGTAGTAATATCAACTTGATTTTTTAATATTTTCCTAAATTGTTCAACATAATAGTTTTAGATAATTGTTTTATCTTGAAATGGATACTGAAAGCACTGACATCGGAGTTAAATGGAGGGAGTTATGCTTTGATTAGTAAGAGAAGGTTAGATGGGATGAAAACCTGCATCAAGAAAATAAAGAAATAAAATTAATATTTAAAAAAGAAGAAGAATCTTATAAATGAAAATAATAAATGACTAGTATATACCATAGATATTGCCATTGTATGAACTTCTTACCATCTTAAGTGTGAAATTTTTACATGGAAATATTTTATAAAGTGATATTTGAAATGGTTATGTTCATGGCATGATTACCAATGATTTTTTGTAATAGTTATATTTTGATGAACATACTTGTTATTGACATCATATTTTTGGCTATCATTGTGAAAAGAAAAGAAATGAGCACGGTCACATGGCAATCCGTGTGGTGCACCAGTAGGGGACGCCCTACCAACGGTTATGAATATGTTAATGAGAAAAGAAAGAGAAAGTGTGCCATGTCGGACGGAGCGAGAAAAGCCCATACCGGATAGTAAAAAATACTCACCCTGACTGGGGTAGCTTGATATGAGAATAAATTGATAGTCATCATATGATATTCTGAAAACAATTAATCCTATCGTACATGTCATTAATGTACGATTCTCATGTGCATAGATATAGTGCATTCATGTGACCAAAGATAATTACTGTAGTTTATACAGCTGAACATGACATGATGAGCTATATTGATGAAGGTTTATTGTTGAACTTACTAGGATTTAATTCTCACTATATTTCCATGTCATGTTCAGAAAATTAGTTATGCAGAATTTTCTAGGGCTCTGGCTTTTAGTGTACGTTGGATCGAGTTACTTTATGTTGGGCAGATCCCAGAATCAAATAATATGTTTGTGGTCAAGTTGGTTTAGATCCCGGTGAAGGTGCAACCACCCGCACCTATATCTCTGGAATTGGTCAACCAGAATAAATAAGATGTAGTTATTTATGTGTTTGATTTTTGTTGTACGTACATTTTGATTAATGACGTGTATGTGAACTCTATATTGTATAATAAATAATATAAAAAAAGAGGTTGTTATAGACTTCCTCACATCTTTTAAGTACCTGTGTCAAATTATTTAGACAATTATCAAATAAGGTACCATAGATAGAAAAATCATCCATAAATACTTCCCTTATATCTTAAATAAAGTCTGAGAAAATAGCCATCATACATCTTTGGAAAGTGGCTAGTGCGTTGCAGAATCCAAATGGCATCCTTTTATATGCAAAGGTGCCATAGGGACATATGAACGTTGTCTTTTCTTGGTCGTCTGGATGGATAGGGATCTGAAAGAATCCTGAGTATCCATCTAGATAACAAAACTATGAATGTTTAGCCATCCTTTCCAATAATTGATCAATAAAGGTTAAAGGGAAGTGATCCTTACAGGTGGCCTTATTTAATTTTCTATAATCAATGTACATACGCCAACCCGTAATAGCTCTAGTAGGAATTAATTCATCATTATCATTCTTAATAATAGTCATACCTCCCTTCTTAGGAACCATATCAATAGGGCTTACCCACTCACTATCTGAAATAGGATAGATAATATCTGCATCAAGCAATTTGAACACTTTCTTCTTGACTACCTCTTTCATGTTTCGATTTAGTCTCCTTTGGTGCTCCCTAGAAGGTTTATGATCATTATCAAGTATAATGCGATGCGTACAAACAGATGGACTAATCCCTTCTATGTCATCAATGCTATACCTAATCACTTTTTTAAACTTTTTAAGAACATCCAATAACTTACCAGTTTCTTCAGCATTCAAATTAGCATTCACAATTATTTGATATGAAGAGTTAGGGTCCAGAAATTCATACCTTAGATTGGATGGAAGAGGTTTGAGTTCTACCTTAGGTGCTTTGATTTCCTCAATAGTTGCTGATTTTTTATTATGGTCCAATTCTAGCTTTTCAGCTTTTACTTTTGAGGTGAGCTGGGACACTCATCAAGCAATTTAGCATATGCATTAGCTTCTACCTGTTCAGCACAAGAAATAGAACTATCCATAAGGCAAAGCTTAAGTGGGTCAGTAGAACAAAAGCTTAATGCATTATCAACAATATTCTACTCAATTATATCAACCATGCAAAAAGTATCACCTAAAGATGGGCACTTCATTGCATCATTTAGATTGAACTCAATCTTTCATCCCCTACATTCAAGGAAAGCTTTCCATCTTTCACATTAATAATGGCACCTGCGGTGGCTAGGAAAGGCCTTCCAAGAATGATGGGGATTTCATTATCTTCCTCCATCTCTAAGACAACAAAATCAATAAGTATGAAAAATTTACCTACCTTTATAGGAACATCCTCTAATATACCTACCAGATGAGTAACGGATAGGTCCACCAACTGGAGGGAGATAGTAGTAGGATTGAAATCACCCATCTAGAGCTTCTTGCATATGGATAATGGCATAAGACTCACACTCACTCCAAGATCACATAAGGCTCTAGTGATTTGCACATCTCCAATGAAACAAGGTATAGAGAAACTTTAGTAGAATCAATTTGGAGGGTCACATACGAAAGACCGTAATCTCTATCTTTCAGTGTTTTTTGAGTACTGTGACACATTGAAGCTGAATGAAGTATCTTCTGATGCCATTAGACTGAGGTTGTTCCCTTTCTCTCTGAGGGACAAGGCCCGTGCATGGTTGCATTCTTTTCCATCAAGGTCAATAACTACATGGCAACACTTTCTCAACCTTTCTTGGCGAAATACTTCCCACCAAGTAAGACAACTCACCTTAGGAATCAAATCACTACCTTTGCTCAGAAAGATTGTGAGTCTTTATATGAAGGTTGGGAGAGATTTAAAGAGCTCCTCAGAATATGCCCACACCATGGGTTGGAGAAGTAGCTTATAGTCCATACATTCTATAATGGACTGATTTACAGCACCCGTATGTCTGTGGATGCTGCAGCTGGAGGAGCCATTATGAACAAAATAGTTGATGAGGCATATGAGTTAATTGAAGATATGGCTCAAAATCACTACTCCTGATCTAATGAGAGGCTGCCAAGAAAACTAGCAGATTTGTATGAAGTAGATGCTTTTAATCATCTCACTTCTAAAGTTGATGCATTATTTCAAAAGTTGGATAAATTGAGCATTAATGCTGTTGGTTCTTCTTCATCTTCTATATGTGAGATCTGTGGGTGTGTTGGCCATCTAGCCAGTGATTGTCAACTTAGAAATTCTGCACCTCAGGATTGTGAACAGGTGAACTTTGTGAACAATAATCAGAAAAATAATCCCTACAGTAACACCTACAATCTAGGTTGGAGGAACCACTCGAATATTTTATACAAGCCTAATGTGAATCAGCCTCAGAATAATTTTAGGCAACCTCTTGGGTTCCAAAATCAGAGGCCATTGAATCGTCCACTTCAACCTAAGTCAAATTTGAAGGCTTTGATGGAAAATTTCATCACCACACAAAGTCAACAGAATGATGAATTTAAAGCCTAGAACCACTCGATGAATGAGGCCATAAAGGATTTTACCTCTAAAGTTGACTCGCTTGCAACTCATAGCAAGATGCTGGAAACTCAGATAACACAACAAAAGGAGAATCCTAGGGAGCGCTATAATGCCATTACCCTAAGAAGTGGTAAATAATTAGATGAATTAGAGAGAAGAAGAGAGGCAAAAGAATATGAACCTCAAGCTACATCTAAGAAGCGAAGAGAAGAAGAACCAGACGAAGAGGAAAAGAAGGAAGAAGAGCCCAAATATGTGGCTCCTGCACTCTACAAGCGACCAATCCATTTTCCTCAAAGATTGGTTAAGGCTAAATTAGAGAAGCAGTTTGGGAGGTTTCTGGATGTTTTGAAGAAGTTGAATATCAATATCCCATTCCTAGAAGTCATCTCCCAAATGCCTTCTTATGCAAAGTTTCTAAAGGAAATCCTCTCAAACAAGAGGAAAATTGAAGAGCATGTTGTTGTGGCACTCATAGAGGGATTCGGTGCTTTAATTCAAAATAAGCTGCCACAAAAGCTTAAGGATCCCGAAAGCTTCTCAATTCCTTGCTCTATAGGAGACATGAAGATTGATAGAGCCCTATGTGACTTTGGAGCAAGTGTGAGCCTCATGCCTCTTTCGGTTTACAAGAAACTTGAAATGGGTGACTTGAAACCTACCACCCTTTCTCTTGATTTGGCTTATCGATCCATCAAACAACCCGTAGGTATATTAGAGGATGTTCCTCTAAAGGTGGGTAAATTTTTCATACCAGTTGATTTTGTTATTTTAGAGATAGAGGAAGATGATAAAATTCCCATCATTTTTGCAAGGCCTTTCCTAGCTACGCTAGTGCCAATATAAATGTGAGAGATGGAAAGCTTTCTTTGAATGTAGGGGATGAAAAAGAAGAATTTAATTTGAATAATGCCCTCAATACCCCATCTCTAAATGAATCTTGTTGTATGATTGGCTTACCTAAACCTAATATGAATGATAAAGTCATGCATTTTTCTCCTTCTAATCTACTTGAGTTATGCTCTGTGGAAAGTTCTTGTGTTTATGTCAAACAGGGAGAAGAAAAAAAGGCTATTGATGAGGCAATCCGATTTTCAAAAGTAGAACCTAAGCCACCTCCTCTCAACTTGGTTGGAGCATAGGAAGAAGAGAATGAGCCAAGAGGATCCTTGAAAGCAATTGGGCAAAGCCTCAAGCAACATACTAAGAGGCAATAGATAACAAAGAGAGTTATTCAAACTCTCTTAGATTTCATGCTAATGAAGTGCAAGGGAGTCGAGCTAATGACTTTAAACAAGCGCTTTGTGGAAGGCAACCCACATTTTAATTTTTAAGTTTCTTTTTGTTTTGATTTCTTGCTTTAAGATTTAGTTTTCATCTTTAATTTAGTTAATATCTAAGGTTAAGAGTATAATGAGTGTTTTCTTTTGATTTTCAAGTCCACTCCCATGTGTCCAAAGTTGATTTAAATAGTGAAAATCAAGGGAAATTGAGTATGGTTGAAAAATGCAGCTAATTTTCAAAGAATTAGAGAATCCAGCAGCCAACATGGGCTAGCCATGTCACAAGACACGGCTGTGGTGTAGCCCAAGCACTCTCTCCCCGTGTTGGCAACACGAGCAAAAATCCAAAAATTTTGGATTTCCAGCGCCCAGCACGGGTAGGCTGTGTTATGAAACATGGACTGGCCCAGACCGCGCTCCAGGTAAATGAAAAAAATAAAAAGAGAAGAGAGAAGGACCAGCCCCCAACACGGGCATGCCCAGGCAAACACGGGCCAATTTCAGAGGATGAGGCATTCCAGCCTGAAGCACGGGTGGGCCGTGCTTTGGGCCCAAGTAAGTTTTTTTTCCCTCTTTTTCTTATTTCCTTCTCCCGTGTTTCGGTATACAACTCCCGTGCCCTAGCCCGTCTTCAGTCTCCCCTGCATCTCGTGCTCTTTTCTCCCTTCTTCCCTCCAATTTCCTTGCCTTTATCCACTTCAAACCTTCATCTCCCCCATTTGTAATCCGTGCCTTAACCAGAAAACCCGAATCCATCCATCCTCTTCCCCAATCTTCCCTCTCCCTCTCGGTCTCTTGGTGTGAACTATCGTAGGTACACTCAAATTGATACCTTACCTCAAAACTAACCTGTAGTAGTGGGAGTAAAGGTCAATCCCACAGAGACTGGTATTACCTTATGTGATTACAAAAAGGGGGGATTGATAATCCCAAATTAAGTAAAGTAAACAATAATGAAAATAATTAAGAGAGTAATTAATTAGAAAGGCGTTGGTTTCGGTTGATATCCACCATCAAGGGATTGCATTGATCATTGACAACATAATCAATCTGTAATTGAATATCTATCATTGGGTTTCTAACCCTGTTCCTCCTTAAGTCTAGTAAATTAATGACAATCGCACCAATTAAACTCTAATTAACAAGCAATCCTTTAGCACATCGGTAAAGCATAGCTTATTAATCGCATGAACAACTAGAGAAACTGACAAAGCTAAACAAATATAAACACATCGGCTATATCTAATTTAGTTAATTATTCATCATAGGTTCAATGATTTATAATCCAAAATCCTCAAACCTATTTACCTTATGAATCACAGAATTGAAGACTTTGTTCAAAACATAATTCAGCAGGAGATTAAGACAAACAATATACTAGTAGGCCTCCTAGCAATCATATGAATAATCATTGAGAAGAAGAGAAGATGAATAATCAATACTCAATTAAGATTGAAATAATAAAATCAAATCCAAATCTCACAATGCATGAAGATGCCTTGAGGTTTCAATCTACCTCTACCAACTAAAAAGAACTACCCACGTAAGGCCATAAGAAACTCAAAAGAAGAATTGAAGAATGTAACTAAGAAATTGGATGAATGATTGAATGCCTTCTCTGCTTTCCTTCCTCCCTTTTTATAGATGAACTCCTCCTAATCAAAATAGGAGTGTTTCTAGGTCAAGTCTCGGCCTATCAGGCTTCAATTAGAGTCAAAAGGACTTAAAATTCACGAATTCGGTAAACTGATGCAGCGGTGAGCACCATGGCACACTGTATGGGCAACGTAGTGCTATAGAATCACACCTTTAGGGCACCGCCGCAATAGACAATCTCAAATATGCTCGGGCCCCGCAACGTGCTGGGGTAAGCACCGTGGCGCTCCTGTTTGGGTAGCTCAACGCCACGGCGCTGCGGATATGTCCTCACGCGGCATCCAGAATCTTTTAGATTTTACCAAAGTGCCAAACACGTAACTTGTATCTCTGTCTCTTCTTTCCATAGCCACTAGAATCACCTCAATCGGAGTCCAAATGAGTGAAATATTCCTCAATTAGTAATGAAGGGTCAGAAATCAACATTTTTCCATTATTTTCTCTCTATTTTCCTCTTCTTTCCTTCTTTATTATTCCTACAACATAAAATACAAAACTCAATTAATTCATATATATTTTCTATTTAAATTAAATGAAAACTAACTAAAATAATGCTAATAACATGCTTAAATTACAGCATGTCATCTCTCCATACCCAAAATTTCCTATACCCGTGCCCACTTTCCATTCTTAGCCAACCAGAAATTTTCCCTCCCCTGTTCTGTGTTTTTACCCATTCCCCCAAACCCCTCTAATTCCTTCTCCCTCTCGATCTCCCCAAACCCGAAATCCCTTCCCCTTGCGATTTCACCCCATCCCCTATCTCCAACTCTCCCCGTGCCCAATCCTAGAGTTCCTCATCCCTCTCGAAATCACCTTACATTACCCATTCCCCATTTCCATCTTCCTCCCACTCCTCACCCGAAGCCCACCTTTCTCCAAGCATCACCACTGCTAGTTGCTCGATTGCTGCATTCTCCATCATGCTTTCAACCAGGTAACTCTAAACTCTTACCTAGTGGTTTACTATCTATATTAGATTCCCTGCTTGTTAAACTTGCTAGTTGTGACATTCTACACTTGGTAATTGCTTTTGAATTAGGCTAGTTTTTGCTTTCTGTAATTAGATTCAATTTACTGCTTCAATGCACTGAATTTTTGGACTTGGTGGCTGAACTGAATTGCTCTGTTCTGCTTTCTACATTTGAGCTTCAAAATGCTGGTTTAATACATTAAAAATTTATGGACTTAACTTGACTGCCCCTGATTATACACTGCTTGGTGTTCTGATTTAATTTCTCAGTCTCTACACTAGAATTTCCTTATCACTATTTAGACTTGCTGGATGGTTTATCTGAATTACAGAATTTGTTTAACTGGATGAATGCATTTAGAATACATGCTCTACACATTGAAAGCTACTGCATTTTCCATATTACCTTGGCCCATTGACTAGCTTGGATAAGTTGGACTAATTTGCCTGGATTCTACTCTTTGTGGTTAAAATTGCCTTTACCATTGTCTGAATTCTGATTTTGGATAGTCATCTGACTTCTATTTTTGGATACTAGTTTTTCTATACCATTGAGACACATATTTCCTAATTTGTACCTAATTTGAATTGTGCTTTGAATTTCTAGACATGTTTTACCCTGATTCTTGCTCTGATAGTTACTGATGATTGTTAGCACATTATCTTGCATTGCAGTTGATAATTGACAGTCTCACATTCCCTTATCCTAATCTCATCCGTATGTTAATTAGCTAATGGATCTATACATCCCATTCCCCTTTGGCATTTGCTTGCATATCATCACATATGGATCCTAAAAGAGCCAGAACTGACCAATCATCCTCCCAATCCCAACAACCACATAGAGGACGAACTCAACAACCGCCCCAACTTCCTCACCAAATAAATGAGTATGGTATTGAGTTTGTTAATGATAGTCAACGGACATGATACGATACTCTAATTAAACGGGGAATGCTAAGTACCCGCTACATGGATGAGGAATGTTTAGATCGATTAGGTCTTTTAAATGACGTCCACTACCTAGTTGATCGGATTGAGTGGAATACATTCATCACACTACGATACTCAGCCTATACTAGGACCACCTTAGAGTTTTTCAACTCAGTTAATGTAGGCCTGTTTCGGGGTCTCGACGTCAATCAGGGCCGCATTAATTTTAGAATATTTAACAATACTTTTAGCTTAACATTGGCTGAATTTAATGTATTATTTAGACTGCCTCCTGGGGGAACTAGATCAATCCCCTCAAGTTTTCTTGCATAACCTTTTTGGAACTCAATTTCTGTTGAGGGGCAATATAGTGCATCAAGTTCAAAAGCCTCTTTTATTTGCAACCCTACTTTTAGATATTTACAGCACCTGATGGCCTATACTATTTTTGGTAGGGCTGAGAATGATGGGGTTGCAAATCAAAGGGAGCTTTACTTTCTTTATGCTATGGTAAATGGTACTAAGGTGGATACTGGAGCCTTCATGCTCAGCAGATGGCCCGGGTAGGTAGTGCAATGAATGGTAAAGTGGTCATAGGGGGCCTGGTTACTACCACAGCTAGAGGGCTAGGCTTTGAGGCAAATCTCCAGGGAATGCAACCAACAGTTGATAACAGTAGGATTGATTTGGAATCCTGCCTGCATATGAAACTCATTGTCAAGAAAAATGCTGACTATTGGTTGTATCTCAGAGGACATAGAATCTTCCACCTCCTTAACCCTACTAAGACTATAGTTTCCAGTAAGGAGAACTGGATATACCCAGTAGAGGAGGGTAGAGAGGGTGATGAAATTTCACTAGAGGAGGATAATTTCCCCTTTGAGCCACTTTTGGCTCTCCCATCCCCACCCCCTTCCCATTTTACTGACCTTGCAAATACATCATATGCTGCCCTTGAGGATTACGACTCTATCTCTTCGAGGCTCAGCCGCATTGGGGCAGAGCAACTATCACAGAGAGATACCCTGCATGCCATGCCCGATTCCATCTAAAGTCTGCAGGGAATGATACAGGCATGGTACACCTGGCACTTGGGTCAGAACCCACCTCCACCTCCTTAAGATGACCAGTGAACAAATAAGTCATCCCTTTGCCTATTCTTTCATTATTATTGACATTGAGGACAATGTCAAGCTTAAGCATAGGGGAGTAGACTTTAGCTTTTGGGTTTGCATTAGATGAACTTCTTATCTGCATTGGTTATTTTCATTAGTTAATTTAATTGTCTTTTGCATGTATATACTATACATATCACATCCCTCTTATTTTATTGCCTAATCACATAATTTGTTGTTTTGGAAATATATTGATGTAATATAGGCTAATTTTAGCTCATAAACATGTGATGCACAATAGGATATGAATTAGGCAGTTTAAATTTTAGTCTCTCTTTTCTAGCATTAAACCTCTAATTTTTTGAAAAATATCTCTTCTATAGCGCTTAGAATTGTATGCCTTTATTGATTTTTAACACTATGAGAGTGTGAAGACTAGGAGAGTTGGAAAATGAGGGAATTTAACACCCAAAAAGTTTTCACTCTGATTACCCCTTCAAGGCACCAAAAAGACCCTAGTATAAGTACCTAGCTACCTTTACCCTAGGGAGATGGAGCATAAAATGCACTCATTGCATATTTCTATAAAAGAAAAAAAATGATGAATGAAATAGACAAAATAAAAAGAAAAAGAAAAAGAAATGATGATGAGAAATAAAAGAAATTGAGTGAGAAAAATAGTGAGAAAAATGGAAATAATGGTAAAGCAACATAGGGAGATCTAAAGGATTAGTTGGCCTACTTGAGTGTCTGAAAATCAATTAGATGCATACATTCAATGGTACCAATAGAAGTAGATATATAATAGGATAATTTTGGTTTAGTTTTAGAAGAATAGAGACTATCTGGTAAATGTCTATTCATATATCTATTGTGTGCACACTCATTGAGTGAAGAATTTCCTATATTGCATTTATCTATTATCTGATATTTGTATGCATCTTCTCTCTTCCTTTTGATTTGACATGTTATTTGCTTGAGGACAAGCAAAGGTTTAAGCATGAGGGAGTTGATAAAGGGGAAATTTGAGTGTTTAATGGTTATATTTTATCCCCTAATTAGTAGTAAACTTGTGATTATTTCCCTGCTTTTGGTTATGCTTTGCTCTGGATACTGCTTTGGTTTGTTTTATGTTTGTAGGAGAGTAAATGAGGCCAAGAAGCAGGGGAAAACACCCATGAGAAGTGCCATATGGATTTGGAGCATGCTAAGGAGGAAGTAAGGAAGCAACCCTGAAGAAATTGGCAAATTCTGAGCATCACAGCTTGAAGCACGGCCAGGCCGTGCTCTGTACGAAGGATGCAAAAAATTCCCAAAATCCAGCCTGAAGCACGGCCAGGCCATGCTTTGTATCCATACAACATGTGTTTTTTAGGGTTTCGAGCAGCCAAGTTGATACATGTGCATGGGAAAATGCAAAGGAAGACATTCAGACCGAAAGTGACTTCTTAGACTCAGCTTTTAGGCTTAGAAAACACTCTTAGATTAGGTTTTTACTTGAATCATTGTTGACTTTATGTTCTAGAGTAGAATTTACAACATTTGAAGGTTGTATTTCATCTTTACTTTTCTGCAAACCAGGTTACATCTTTCTACTTTAATTCTCTACTTCTACTTCTACTCCTTCTCTTTAGATTGTACTGAACTTGAATGGTTTAATTAATAAATATGAATTTGGTTTCTATTTATATGATGTGTTAGTAGATTTGATCTAGGGTTTCGGTAAACCCACTTGTGATATGATGATACTATGTTGTTGAGTTGAATGTTGGAACCCTAATTGTGATCACTTATGGATTAATTAGGATTAACTATTATATACATGAATAAGAGTTGGTAGAATGCCTGATCACCAATCTATCATGTGTTAGGTATTTAATTGATGAACTGAAAGGTGAAAGTTAAAACCCGAACTTAATAGTTAATTAGGGATATTTTAATCATGAAAGTAGTTTAAGATTCTCTAGGAATGAATCAATTAGTGGGCAAGAAAAAATTAATTAATTGACTTCCATGGTTGGCATAGAGCTCAATGAACCTAGGTTGAACTAAGAACCATGAAAGTAGGCGATTGGATCAACCTAGGTATGATTAGTAATGCCTGAAAGAGGTTGCTAACTAATAAAGGCTAAACAATCCCCAATTACTATATAATTTCAATTAGAGGTACAAGTTGAATGTTGAATATCATAAGTGTGGTGAACCCTAACCCTAGGCTTTTGTTAATTGAATTCTTAATTTTCTTAATTGTGACAAACTCTTCATTGAATTACATCTATTTAGATAGCATATTTTGTATCATTCTAGTAATTGATATTGTTCTCTGTGGGATAAGACCCGTACTCGCTAGACTAGCTACAGCTACGCTGTGCGCTTGCGGTTAATTATAAAATAGACACAACAAAAAGCAAATATATTTTTAATAGCAAAAGCAGGGTTCCTACTTGTAGTGTTCAGAGCATACTCTAGAGTACTAGTACAATATAATCAAAATCTACAAGCCCTGGAAACAAAGTAGGCTTACCTAGAGATCATGTTGTCAAGCTGGTTAACTGCCTGAAGGGAAGGACTAAACTCTCTATTTTCATCAAAAATAATGTAGAAATATCATGTAGTGAGTTTGACAACTCTGTGAGCAGATAGTACCTCATATAACCTCTTAGGTCAGCATATGGATATACTCATATTTTAAATTTATCACAGTGGAAATTATAGTTCATAAGTACATCCATGTGGGACCTGCATTTTCAAATATTTTTAGTTCAAATCACATTCATATATCAGTAACCATATATGATACAATATGATTGTTAATCAAACATTGATATGCATTAAAAACATTTCTTATAAAAATATTAGGAGGATCCCATATCAGAACCACCATATCAGAGTTCAATCCCTTTCGTACTTTGTTGGTGTAAGATTTTCCTATAATTAACATCTTAGACAAGGTTCGCTCTATCACTATTAAAGAGGACATGCGAAAGGACTCTAATATAGGCAATTCCCCAAGCACAAAGAAAGGGAAGGTAAATCACATATCGTAGAAATGGCTTCTCGCCTAGATAGGAGGTAACCTACTCTCCATCATATATCATATCCCGTGTGTTGGCCCTCACACGAGGCTAGCACCACCCCTACTAGCCGAGGTATCAAGGTGCACTAAGGCTAACATCACTTGTTGTTAGCAAACAATGTTTCTAATAGGATTCCTCCACAAATTATCATATGCACATAGTCCATATCATTCAAAACAGAGTTTTCAGTATAATACAGAATCTCTGGTTCGAAACAGCTCATCTATCATAAATTCTCCAATCAGGGTTTATCACATATACATGCCCTTTCTTGAGGCAATCATATAGTTTTATAAATCAATATCACGTGCATAAATATTCATTTAACCATTTAATGAGAAATACATGTGAAATTAGATATACCATGACTTCAAAAATCCAGTTTTTGAAACTATACTCTTCTTTGAATTATATTCCCAATTGTAAGCAATTCAGATAATTTTAATGCATTTCAGAAACATATAAAAGTGTAAATATCTTATAAACATAATAAAATACACGTTTAAAGATCAAGAAGAGTATAGCGCAAGTCATAGAAAGAATCATCTACTCACAAGGTAAGGCTCCAGGATAGACAGCCCTAAAATGCACTTTTCCAATTCACATTTGACAAAATATACCTAAAAAATGTGTCCAGAGTGTAACACCTGAAATTTTGTTGATAATATTCATAAAATGGAATAGTAGGAAAATGTTTAAAAGAATTAAAAGAGGAAGTTATAGGGAAATAACTATGAAATTTTAATAAGGATTTTCTCATATTTTTTTTGCAAAGAATTATTAAGGAAGGGATAGTGATTTCCTTGACTACAGGGCCACAAATAGACAACAACAATATAGATGTGGAGCCATGAAGAAAGTTGCACAAAAACCCATAGAAGAAAGGCTCAAGAAGGGATTAAACACTTGGTGAGTTTTCTCTAAATCAAACAAGGCCTTAGCTAACCCCCTTAGTAACAATGTAATGGAGCGGCATTGTAGAAATTTTTAGGCAAAGTGAGGGTGAAGATTAAGGGGCTAGGTGGATTATTGGAGAAGCTTCCTTTTTTTAATATATCTCCCTTGACTTGAAGACTTGGCCGCCAGCTCAAGCAAGAGGGAGCACCAGATTTTTCACTCCAAGGAGAGATAAAGAGATAAGGAGGAAGAGAGAGAAGAATAAAAGAAGAAGAAAGCTATAGAGAAGTGGAAAAAGCAAGGAGAAAATGTAAGATTCCAACTTTTGATCTCTTTTTTATTCCTCCAAATCTTCTATGAGAACTAATGAATGGGGAAAATCTGTTGGTTGGTGATGCTTTCTAGAGAAAGGAAGTGGTAGAACAAGATAAAGAAAAACAAGCTTGTGGAGAGAAGAAGGTAAGATCAACATTCCCCTTTATATGGTGGTTGAATGTCATTATGGCTGGGTGTTTGTGTGTAATTAAATGTGGGTGGAGGAAGGTAGAGCTTTTATTAGAGTAGTTATGTCATCCATGGTCACTATTCATACATATTTATGTGTTAATGATTTGGGGAAAAATTTTGTGTAGTTGATTTTGAGTTTTAATTCATGTTTTGGTTGGTGGGTTGCTCTGGAAAAATGGTACTTTTCATGCTCAAAACATTGATCTTTGGATTGTTGATTGTTTTTGGTGGATTTGAGAACAATAAATAATTTTTGGTGGAGTTCGTACCCAGAGCACGACCGTGCTTTGGGCTGGAATCCTGAAGCTTTGTAAAGTTGTGGAATTAGGCCTGAAGCACGGCTGTGCTGGACGACATAGCTAGGCCATGCTCGGGGCTAGCTTGTGTGCAACACGGCCAGAAGAAGAGGGAACACATTAGAGAAACATGGCCCTGAAGCACAGTCGTGCTTTGAGGCACGACTAGGCCGTGCTTCAGGCTGTATTTCTCTTTTTCTTTGTTTTTTTATTTCTTTTCTGAATCCTACTTAATTACCAACATTATTAGGATGTTAGTGAAGGTTGTATGATGCATGAATGTTACACTTGCATGTGCTATAATTGTTTCATAATGTACGATTGATAAATTATGTATGTAAAGCATGAGAAATGATGCATGAATGCTATATTTGTATACTATAGACTACTTATATGTGTGGCTGCTAGTGAGTTATTAGTGTAGGCATATTATGAAAGATTATTAATATATGCATGTTCATCCATTATGAATTGTTGTACCATGTTTGAGAATGAGTTGGTTTATGTGCTGGATATCTATTAATGTGCACACTCTTGTTATGTTAAGTGTCTGGAGAGATATAAAAGACTTAAGTTAAGTCAGAATGACCCTCTCTGAAGCAGGGTGTCTCCCTTACTATATTGAGGCGACTGACAAGTCAGAATGTTCCTCTCTGAAGCAGGGTGGCCTAGAAACAGTTGTCTCCCTTGTTGTATTGACGAGACTGACAAGTTCAGGATGACTCTTATCCATTAAGTTGACCCAGGAGCGTGGCACCATACGAGGTAAGGTGACTGAAGGGTTGTGGCTTGGATACGGTACCGAGATAGCAGACGCCCTATAGCCTAGAGTGGTCAATACAGGAAGGACCTTCCGACCAATGACCCTTAAAGGGTAGGTGAGTAGCTGGAGGGGTAAGGCTCATGCCACATTGAGGATTGCAATTGAGAGAGATTATCGGCCTATGAGCCACTGAGTGTGGTATGGACCATGGACAATGGCACAGGTATTTTTTTACTAATGCATATTTTGTTAGCATGCGTGATATTGATGCATATACTACAAAAAGGCTGGCATGTATTTTATTGTATCTTGACTGCATAAAAGAGAATGTTTTCTTTAGCTTATAAAGCTGGACATAGCATGTGAGTTTCGTATACTTATGTATTTTGGGATGTTGATCTTGCTAGGATTTCATATCTCACTATGTTTTGGTGCTATGTTTATATCCGTAGAGATGGCCTTCGTGGTGATGATGTTGCTTTTGGAGTTACAGACAGTCAATGTCCCTTACATGGGACAATTCATAGTTATTGTGAACCTGATGGTGATTAGCATGATAGAGGTCCCTGCTCCTGGTCCACTTCCTCCACCAGTAGTACCCCAGGGGTGACGGCGAGGGATAGGCCATAGGATAGCTTATTATGTATAGCTAAACTTTGGTTATGTAAATGGGCTAACCCATTGTTTTGATGTAACCCCATGGTACTCCGCCTTTTGGAATGTATGCTTAGTACCTCGAGTTACATATGGTTGTATATATATATAAGCTGCTAAACTTTGATGTGTATGACTCTTGAATGTATGTATATGTATAAATATGTTGCCTAGCTTGCAATACAACTTTGGTCTAATCCACTTAAAAAAACATTAGGTGTTACAAGTTAGTATTGGAGTAGGTCGATCCTAAGTGGCCATGGGGGTGGATGGTTACCTCGATCGATCTAAAGCATCTTGAATAAGATGTGGATAGATGGAGTAGAGTAGCGCATGGAAAATTGTTAAGGAAAAATTGCTAGTGTTTTTCCTAATATGTATGCTTGATGATGTTATCACTACTGTATTGTAAAGTTTTCTTTAAATACTATTGAGCTTGATCACCTCAATTATGGCTAATTCTTTTGTTTCATACAGTAGAAAAATGGCATCATCGAGGAGAAATTCGGCGCCAAGTGCGGAAGCTAATCTGCAAGATCTAGCCACTACTATTCGAGATCAAGTTTCTACGACAAATCAGATCCTGCTGGATATGCAGAATAATAATGATGCTAATGGTGAAATGGGTGAGAACCTGAGGAATACAGGAAATGGATGGGTAGATTTTATCAGAACCTGGCCTCCGTCCTTCGTTGGAGGGTATGATCCAATGGTGGCGGATAGATGGTTGATCGAAATGGAGAAAGTCTTCGGGGTTCTGAAAGGTACGGACGAACAAAAAGTAGATTTCACGGTGTATATGCTGAAGGAAGATACAGAGTTTTGGTGGAGGGGAGCCAGTGAACTATTGACTAACCAGGAACGACGAGTTACCTGGTCTGTTTTCTAGGAGACCTTCTTGGAGAAGGATTTTTCGAGAAGTGTCAGAGTTGAGAAAGAAATAGAATTCCTCCAGCTTAGACAAGGGAATCAATCAATGGACCAGTACATTGCAAGATTCGAATAGTTAGCAAAGTTCTCATCTTATTTGAGATATAATTCAAATGAATCTTGGAAGGCAATCAAGTTTGAAGCTGGTTTGAATCTCGAAATCCGCAATGTAGTAGTGGCTTTGGAAATTTGTGAATTTGTACCTTTGATTAACAAGTGTTGGTTACTAGAAAAGAGTCTGAAGGCAGTCGAGGAAGAGAAAGACAGACAAGTGCCATGGAAGAGAAAGAAAGAATTTTTGGCTCCTGATCATTTTGCTAGGAGAAGAAACCCTACTACAAGCAAGAAGCCCTTGGCTATGGGAGCTAAACCATCAATACAGAGTTTTGCTAGGAGTGAGTGCAAAAAATGTGGGCGACACCATGGGAATGAACCCTGCTTCCGAAATCCGATTACTTATTTTCGGTGTGGGCAAAAGGCCATATAGCTCGTCGTTGCCCCTTGGAGGACGGAAAAAAGATCGAGCCAACTTAGCCAGTTAAAGGGAGAGTTTTTAACTTAAGTGGAACTAAAGCGAAACAATCTCCTGATCTAATCCAAGGTACGTGCTATCTCCACGGCTATCCTTTGTTCGTGCTTTTTGATTTGGGTGCTAATTATTCTTTCATATCATCTGCTTGTGTGAGAAAATTGTTGTACTCGGTGTCTGAATTGTCATATAAGCTGATGGTGTTGACCCCTACAGGAGGGAAGGTGAGCACCTCTTCAGTCTGTAAAGACTGTCCAGTTGATGTGTATGGTAAATCCTTTATCGTAGATCTTATTTGTTTACCCCTAGAGGATATAGACGTGATTCTGGGAATGGATTGGCTCAGTAGCAACTAGATCCTTTTGGATTGCTGTAGGAAGACTCTGGTTTTTCATTCGGAATCCAATAGAGAATTTAAAAGTAGAAATGAGCAGATCAACAAAATACAGAGGGAATAAGTGGAAGGAGCTTTAGACAATATTTTTTTGTGTAACCTCAACAACGAGGTTGAACAAGAACTGGTCAAGTTTTCGATAGTTCGGGATTTTTCGGAAGTCTTTCCTTCGAAAATTATTGAACAACCACCCAAGAGGGAAGTGGAGTTTTCCATTGACTTCGTGCCAGGAGCAACTCCTATTTCTATTACCCCGTATAGGATGGCTCCTATAGAGTTGAAAGAGCCTAAGAAGCAGATTGAAGACCTTTTGGGGATGAATTTTATTCGACCCAGTGTTTCGCCTTGGGGAGCCCCAGTGCTGTTCGTTAAGAAGAAGGATGAAAGCTTACGGTTATGTATTGAATACCACCAGCTTAACAAGGTGACCATCAAGAATAAGTATCTGTTACTGAGAATGGATGATTTGTTGGATCAGTTCGAGGGGGCAACTGTCTTTTCTAAAATTGATCTAAGGTCAGGGTATCATCAGATTCGAGTAAAGGAGTAAGATATCCCTAAAACGACCTTTAGATCTTGTTACCGGCATTATGAGTTTCTAGTCATGCCATTTGGAGTTACCAATGCTCCTGCGATCTTCATGGATTACATGAATCAGATCTTCTGACCCTATTTGGATCAGTTTGTGGTAGTCTTCATCGACGATATCCTCATTTACTCGAAGAGTATGGAGGAACATGAACATCATCTTCGTTTTGGATGCAAAAAGTCAAATTTCTAGGGTATGTAGTGTCAAATGAGGGAGTATCTGTGGATTCTAGTAAAACAGAAGCCATTCTCAAGTGGGAATGACTGAAGTCAATGACCGAAATTAGATGTTTCCTGGGTCTCGCAGGATATTACAGAAGGTTTGTACAGGGTTTTTCACAAATAGCATTACCCTTGACCAGATTGACTCGGAAAGGATGTATGATCAAGTGGACGGCGGAGTGTGAAGACAGCTTTCCGGAGTTGAAAACTCGGCTTACTACACCTCCTGTCTTGATTCTTCTGAATCCCTCCGGATGTTTTGAGGTTTACACTGATGCTTCAAAGAAGAGACTAGGGTGTGTTTCGATGCAAGAAGGTAGGGTAGTAGCCTATGCCTCTAGACAGCTAAGGTCACATGAAGAAAAGTACCCTACTCATGATCTGGAATTGGCTGCTATAGTGTTCGCCTTGAAGATTTGCCGGCACTATCTATATGGTGCGGTGTTTGAAGTGTATAGTGATCATAAAAGTTTGAAATATCTTTTTGATTAGAAAGAATTAAATATGAGACAGAGGAGATAGATGGAGTTTATTGATGATTATAAGTTTGAACTAAAATACCACCTAGGAAAAGCGAACGTAGTGGCGGATGCATTAAGCCGAAAGTCGCTGCATTTGAGTTACATGCTGATGAAAGATATGACCTTGATTGAAGAATTCAGGAATTTGAGATTGTCAGTGATAGCTACTCCTAGAAGTTTACTGGTTGGTGAGCTAAGGATGAAGTACGATTTGAAAATGCAGATTAGGGAAGCACAAATACAAGATCTTTTCCTGCAAAATAAACAAAATGCACTAGGCTTCACAAAGTTGGAAGAAGGAATCATCCTCTACCAAGGAAGAATGTGTGTTCCTCAAGGGAGAGACCTGAAGACAAAGATCTTGGAGGAAGGACATTAGAGCAAGTATGTTATCCATCCAGGAACCACAAAGATGTATCAGGATTTAAAGCGATTGTTTTGGTGGCCTGGAATGAAGAAAGATGTAGCAGAATACATAGCAAAATGCTTGACTTGTCAGAAAGTCAAGATCGAACATCAAAGGCCTTCTGGCACATTACAGTACTTGGAAATCCCTGAATGGAAATGGGATGATATTACTATGGATTTTGTGATTGGATTGTCCAAGACTCAGGCGAGTTATGACACCATATGGGTAATAATGGATAGATTGACAAAGTCTGCACACTTTTTACCTATAAGAATTAATTACTCGTTGGACAAGCTGGCACATTTGTATGTAAAAGAAATAGTCCGATTGCATGGGATTCCAAGCAGCATTGTTTCTAACCGAGATCCTAGATTCACTTCCCAATTCTGGAAAGCATTACAAAAAGCTTTTAGTACTAAATTACAATTTAGTACTGCATATTATCCGCAAACAGATGGTTAGACTGAAAGGATGATACAGACAATGGAAGACATGCTAAGAGCATGTATCCTAGATCAAGGAAAAGATTGGGATAAGTATCTCCCACTGGTGGAGTTTGCCTATAACAACAGTTATCATGCGATTATTGGGATGGTACAATATGAAGCTCTGTATGGCAGGAAATGTAAATCACCTCTGTGCTGGTATGAAGTAGGTGAGAGAAAGTTATTAGGTCCAGAGTTTGTTCAACATACTACGGAGCAAATAGGAATGATACAAGATAGAATGTGAACTGCCCAAAGTCATCAGAAAAGTTATTATGACCGGAGGAGAAAGCCCTTGTGTTTTCAAGAAGGAAAACATGTGTTTTGGAAAAGTACATTTTAGGGCTGTCCAATCTGGAGCCCTTACCTATGAGTAGATAATTCTTTCTATGACTTGCCCTATGCTCTTCTTGAATTATAAATTTATTATTGTTTTTTATTATAAATTATTTACTATTATAAGTTTCTGAAATGTGTTAAAATATCTGTTATACTTACGAACTGGCATATAGTTCAAGAAGAGTATGGTTTTAGAAATGGATTTTGGAACTCATTGAATATGTAGTTCTAAATGTATTTATCATTATTTGACGAAGTGAATATTATGTGCACGATGCATTGATTTGTAAAGCTTTATACTTGTGAAAATGATGCATGTCATATTATAAATGAGATTGAATGGCAAGCGTAAAGCTCATGGCGAGTTGCTTGATAATTTTACATTGCATCTGATGACTATGCATTAATATATATATATATATATATATATATATATATATATATATATGTATGTATGTATGGATGAATATCGATGGGTTGTATGGCTTGTGACGGTACCAAATAGGGGACTCCCTATTAGCCTGAGTGAGCCAAGGGAGGGCCGCTCCAACCGGGTGACAATGGTAATGTGAGGGGGCAGGAGGGTGATGTACTCACATTCCCTGATCAGTTATTGTGACTGTAGTCGATCGGTACCAAATAGGGGACTCACTATGTGTATAGCAAATTGCATTGACCAGATCGCCAAGTGAGGCAGGACATTTTCAAATTGCATTGACCAGATCACTGAGTGAGGCAGGTCATTTTCAAATTGCATTGACCAGATCGCCGAGTGAGGCAGATCATTTTTAAATTTAGTGTGCCAGATCGCCGACTGAGGCAGGTGCATTAAAAGTGATGATTTTATCTCCAAATCATAATATTTCACTACATCTTATACAATTCAGCATAACAACATTTGTTTAATGTTCATACCATGGTGCATATGGTTTTGGATATCTGAATGTCTTTTGATGTGAGATTATTTGAAATATGGGTCCCATATGAATGTACTTCTAAAATATATTTCTATGTGACAAATTTTAAAATAACAGTACGTCCATATGCTGACCTAAGAGGTTATAGGAGGTATTATTTACTCATTGAGTTGTCAAACTCACTACACGATATTTCCACATTTTTCAAATGAGAATACAGAGTCTGATACTGCTGATAGGTGATCAGTTAGGTGACATATTATGTGGGTGAGTCTATGTTGCTTTCAATGCTTACGGTCTTTGAATTATACTATATTTGTATTCTAGAGTGCTCTGAACGCTACAGGCAGGATCCCTGTTTCTATTGTACTTTGATGTTTATAGACTTGGTTTGTATATTGTGTATACATGAGAGAAATGACAAAGAATTGAATTGTGTATCTTTATGGAGAATATTTGATTGCAGACATAATAGTAGGGAAAAAAATGTTTATTTTTACATAACGTAAATTGGAGGCATTACAAATTCCCTATAGAATGTTCCAAGAAAATAAAACACAGAAGCTATCTTAACATATTCTTCCCTGATTAACCATTTTCTGACCTTTGCTTACTAATCAGACCATATCTACCTTATATGGACTCCAAATTGAGTGATTCCAGTGGCTAAAAATCCATGAGATATACATCTACATTTTTTATGTTAACCATTTGTTTTAATTCCTTACCAATTCGTCCCATAAGTTTAAAAATATAAGCATAAAAGTTTGCCAACCATAGCCATACCTATGCAGAAATATCTACACCAACCTAAGTATTCAAACATACATAATATGTAACATGATATAGCAAAAATCCATGACCAATCATTAAAGTTCTAAGATCAAAATCTAATATAAATATTACAAGTTTCAAAACTTTTCTTGAAAAAGAAATATTGTTAAACTTACCTGTAGCACTTAGTCCTCTAGACTTCTCCTTCCTCTTTCTTCCTTTCTTCCTCTCCTTTCCTCACTCTTCCTTGCTTCTATTTTTCCTCTTCCTCACTTGGACGAAAATTCTCATGTTGTAAGGGTGGGTTTTGCTTAAATAGACCATCAAACAATTTACCTTTCATGATCATGGGTCTACCTTATCACAATTAGGATACACTTGGTTGAATTTTTGGAAAACAAACAACTTATGTTCTTGTCTTCCTCTACCTTAGTCAAGATATGCATAGCAAAAGGAGATTTGTATTTTAAAAATTATGATAATATGTTTCTAAGATAAGGGACAAGGTCCCTTTGATTTAGGAATTCATTTCCTTTTTCTTTTGTCTTAATCAAGTATGATAGTTTTGCCTTTTTAGGTGGCAAATTTCTAGCCCTTCAATCTCCATTATTTGGTTGAAATTATTTGTGTGGGATAGGAATGTTTTGTCCTAATGCCATGTATTATCATACCACTTGCTAATATTATGAGTATAGGATATAGATGTTTTGTCCTAAAGCCTTGTATTATCATACCACTTGCTAAAATTATGAATGTAGGATATCACACCACTTGCTAAATTTTTGTCTTAATGCCATGTCACCTAATCTTGATTACACCATTATTTCATCACTTTACTTTTATTTTTATTTTTATTTTTTCTCTTGGGCTTGGGTTCATTCTTGCCCATTTTCTTTACTTTGGTTAAAATTCTACCTTTCATAATGGGCTTGGTCACATTTTCATGATTTTTGGGCTACCGGTCCAATTCCTATATACTAGTCCAAGTTTATGTTTTATTTCTTCATTGGACTATCCTATTGTCTTGCTAAAAATTCATGTGAAGTAGAAAAACTCTATATGAAGTGTCCATAGGTGAAAACCCAATTTATGGGTGGAGATACAAACTTAGTAACTTTTTCTCTTAAATTAAGAAAAATTACCCTAATCCAACCTTCTTGAAATTTTAAGACCTTTACTTACTTCACAAAAATTTATCTTCCTTGCCTAAGAATTTCACCTTTCTTTAGCATGCTTCTTTCTAATATTTTCTCTTAGGTTTTCTTTCTTTACCTATTCCATTAATATTAGAACATTTCTATGCATACACGTAAGGTGAAGAATTTCTAAGGATTATATTTCCATACATATCTAAAAATTGTCTAGTAAATTTTATTTCCTTAATTAAATATTTATGTACCTTTATCAATAAAAGAAATGAAATTAGGGATGTTACTTTGAATACTCTTGTACTTTTATTAATACATGAAACAAAATTAGGCATGTTACATTTCTCTCCCCCTAAAAGAAATTTTGTCCTCAAAATTTCAAAGTTACCTAATAAGAACAATTTCAGATATTTCTTCCTCATGACTTCTTCTAGTTCCCAAGTTGCTTTTTCCGGAGTCAAACCTTCCCATAACACGTTAACTAGGGGAATAGGTTTGTTCCGCAATTGCTTCACGTCAGTGTCGAATATAGATGTTGGTACTAGCTGGTATGTCATGTTCTCCTTTATTTGTATTGGTTCATCCCATATTATATGTGAAGAATCTGGAAGATACTTTCGTAGCTGTGATACATGGAAAACATTGTGCAGGTTGGACAAATTTGGTGGAAGGTCAACTTGGTATGCTGACGTCCCCACTTTCTTCAAAATCTGATAGGGTCCCAAAAATCGCAGACTTAACTTTCTAGTTTTGAGAGACCTACTAACTCCAGTAGTCGAGGAAAGTTTCAGAAATACATGGTCTCCTTCCCCAAACTCTAGAGGTCTATGTCTCTTATCATAGTAACTCTTTTGCAGACTTTGAGCAGTAAGTACTTTGTCTCGTATCATCTTGATTTGTTCAGTAGTCTGTTGAACTAAATCAGGACCCAGCAAACTCTACTAAAGGTAGGTACTTATCCCATCCTTAGGGGACCAGCAAACCCAGCTGTAAGTATTTTCTCCTACCTTAAACCAACATAGTAGAGATTGGCACTTCCTATCGTATAAAGCTTCATAGGGGGCCATCTTAATAATGGAGTGATAACTATTATTATAAGAAAACTCTACTAAAGGTAGGTACTTATCTCATCCTTTACCTTGCTCTATTACACAAGCCCTTAACATATCTTCTAGAGTTTGAATGGTCCGTTATGTTTGCCCGTCAGTCTGAGGATGATAGACAGTACTGAACCGTAACTAGGTTCCAAAAGCTTCCTACAACACCTTCCACAACCTCGACGTAAACCAGGGATCTCTATTAGAAACTATATTTAAAGGAATTCCATGAAGTCTAACTATTTCCTGGACGTACAACTGGGCCAATTTGTCCAGTGAAAAGTTAATCTTTATGGGTAGAAAGTGAGCAGATTTGGTTAATCTGTCAACAATTACCCAGATAGAGTCATGTCCCACTGAAGTCTTAGGTAATCCCATAACAAAGTCCATTGAGATACTTTACCATTTCCATTTAGGGATCTCAAGAGGTTGTAGAAATCCCGCTAGCTTTTGATGCTCCACCTTCACCTTTTGACAAATGAGACATTTTGCCACAAACTCGGCAATGTCCTTTTTCATCCCTGGCCACCAATACATCCTCTTTAAATCCTGGTATATTTTAGTGCATCCAGGATGGACTATGTATTTACTCTGATGCGTTTCCTGTAGGATCTTAGTCCTCAACTCTCGTTCTTGAGGGACACAAATCCTTCCATGATACATGATTGCTCCATCTTCCATGATAGAAAAATTACCTTGGTCTTTATGATCCTATAAGTATTGGTCGTGAGCTTGAGCCTCTTTGATCTGGGCTCTAAGGTCACACCCTATACTTAAACCATTAATGAATAGCTTCTTTGGAGTAAGAGTAGTGGCTAGCTTCAAATTTCGAAACTCCTCTTGCATCTGCATCTCATACACCATCATCTGACCCATGTACAGAGATTTTTGACTCAAGGCATCTGCTACAACATTCGCCTTTCCTGGATGATACTTTATCTCAAACTTGTAGTCATTAAGGAATTCTACCCATCTTCGTTGCCTCATATTTAACTCCTTCTGATCAAAGAGGTATTTAATACTCTTATGATCACAATATACTTCAAAGGTTGCCCCGTACAAATAGTGTCACCAAATCTTTAAGGCAAACACCACTGCCACCAATTCAAGATCATGGGTTGGATAGTTTCCTTCGTGGGGTCTCAGTTGCCTAGAGGCGTAAACTACTCTCTTATCTTGCATCAGCATACATCCTAGCCCTTTCTTTGAAGCATCACTATACACTTCAAAATGTCCTATAGGGTCTAGAATAATTACAATAGGAGTGGTTAGTCTTGTCTTAAGCTCCTGGAAACTAGCTTCACATTGATCAGTCCATTTGAAAGGACTTCCCTTCTTGGTCAATTTAGTCAATGGCAAGGCTATACGAGAAAAGTTTTGTATAAACCTCCTATAGTATCCTGTAAAACCTAGGAAACTTCTGACTTCTGTAATTGTCTTTGGTCTCTCCCACTGAATCACTGCTTTCGTCTTGCTAGGATCTATAGCTACCCCTCTATTAGAGATGACTTGTCTGAGAAACTTCACCTCTAACAGCCAAAATTCACACTTCTCCAATTTGGCATATAACTTTTCCTCTTTCAGCACTTGCAAGATGATTCGGAGATGTTGTTCATGTTCTTTCTCACTCTTAGAATATATCAAGATGTCATCAATGTATACTACAACAAATTGATCTACGTAGGATCAAAAAATGTAATTCATGTAATCCATGAAAATTGCAGGTGCATTCGTCAACCCGAAGGGCATTACGAGAAACTCATAGTGCTCATACCTAGTCTTGAAGGCAGTTTTTGGTACGTCCTCCTCCTTGACCCTAACCTGATGATATCCTGACCTCAAGTCAAACTTAGAAAAGATGGAGGCTCCCTTCAGTTGATCCAATAAGTCATCAATCCTAGGGAGAGGGTACTTATTTTTTATAGTCACCTTATTCAGCTGTTTGTAATCTATGCATAGTCTCAAGCTCCCGTCTTTCTTCTTAACAAATAATACAAGAGCTCCCCAAGGTGATACACTCAGTCTAATGAATTGCTTGTCTAATAGTTCCTCCAACTGTTTCTTGAGTTCCTGTAGTTCCTTCGAGGCCATTCTATATAGTGCAATAGAGATAGGCCCTGTCCCAGGTAGGAGATCAATAGAGAACTCTATCTCTCTCTTAGGAGGTAAGCCTGGAATATCTGATGGAAATACTTCAGGAAACTCGTTGGCTATTGGGATTTTATCAAGCTTCAATTTGACTTCTAGGTTTGATAAATACAAGAGAATGTATCCAAGTACTCCATTCTTCAACTCCCTATTAACTTGATTGGCATTAAGCATCAATAACTGCACCTCCTCTTTCGAAGTAGGAGGTAGAAATTCAACGATCTTGTTACAACAATTCAGCAAGACTCGATTTCTAGAAATCCATTCTAACCCTAGAATGACCTCAATACCTCTTAAAGGTAAACAGACAAGGTCTACAGAAAACGTTTTCTCCTGGATGGTGACTTGACAGCCTTTACATACAGAGGAAGTTAATACCCTTTCCCTTTTGGGGGTTACTAAGGATAGCTCATAGGGAGTTTCAGAAATAGGAAACTGAATCTTCCTAATACATTCTTCCGATATAAATGAATGACTAGCACTAGAGTCAAATAACACCATAACAGCAAATCCATAGCATGTACCTTGAATCATTTCAAAAGATTCAGCTGCCTCTTGGCCGCTCAGGGTGAAAACCCTTCCTTTCACCTGAGGCCTCTGTTTTGGCTGCTTCCCTACATTTTGTGGGTAGTTTCTTGTAAAATGACCCTTCTGTCTGCAGTTGAAGCAGACATCTTGTCCCATGTAGCATGGCCGATTACAATGCATGTGTCTGCACTTAGCGCACTTGACTAGGGCGAGGTCTTGTTGGAAAGATCTGGGACCCACTGTAACATCCCTAATTTCGTTTCTTTTATTGATAAAAGTACATAAATATTTAATTAAGGAAATAAAATTTATTAGACAATATTTTAGATATCTAAGGAAATATAATCCTTAGAAATTCTTCACCTTATGTATATGCATAGAAAATGTTTCTAACATTAAGAGAACAAATAAAGAGGGAAAACCTAATAGGAAAAAAAATAGAAATAACATATTAAAGAGATGCAAAATTCTTGGATAAGGAAGGTAAATTTTTAGAAACAAGTAAAGGTCTTAAAATTTCAAGAACATTGGATTAGGGTAATTTTTCCTAATTCAAGAACTAGAGTTACTAAGTTTAAGATCTTTACCCATATATTGGGCTTTTACCTATGGACACTTCATATAGAGTTTTTTCACTTCACATAAGTTTCTAGCAAGCCCATTGGATAACCTAAGCAAGAAATAAAACATAGACTTGGACTAGGATATAGTAATTGGACAAATAGCCCAAAAATTATGAAAATGTGACCAAGCCCTCCAAGAAAGGTAGAATTTTATCCAAAGCAAAGAAAATGGGTAGGAATAAGCCCAAATCCAAGAGGGAAAATAAAATAAAATAAATTAGGTGATGATATAATAATGTAATAATAATAAAGATTAGGTTACATGGCATTAAGACAAAAATTTAGCAAGTGGTGTGATTCTACATTCAAAATTTTGGCAAGTGGCATGATAATACAAGGCCTTAGGACAAAAACATCTATATAATACACTCATAATTTTAGCAAGTGGTATGATAATACATGTCATTAGGACAAAACATTCATATCCCACACAAATAATATCAACCAAATAATGGAGATTCAAGGGCAAGAAATTTTCCACCTAAAAAGGCAAACCTATCATACCTGTTTAAGACAAAAAGAAAATGGAAATGAATCCCTAAATCAAAGGGACCTTGTCCCTTATCTTAAGAACATATCATCATAATTTTCAAAATACAAATCTCCTTTTCTTATGCATATCTTGACTAAGGAAGAGAAAAACAAGAACATAAGTTGTTTGTTTTCCAAAAATTCAACAAAGTGTATCCTAATTGTGATAAGGTAGACCCATGATCATGAAAGGTGTATTATTTGGTGGTCTATTTAAGAAAAACACACCCCTACAACATTTTAATTTCATCCAAGTGAGGAAGAGAGAGAAATAGAAGCAACGTAGAGTGAGGAAAGGAGAGAAAGAGAGGAGAAGAAAGGATGGAAGAAGAAGGAGAAGTTTAGAAGGCTAAGTACTCAAGGTAAGTTACCTTAATCTCTGCTTGAATCCATTTTTCTTCTTCATTCTTGAGGTTCAAAAAACTCACCCTCCTTCTCTTACATAAGCTACTAGAAAAGCTAAGAGAAGGGAGGAATCTTGCTACTTCTTTCAAGAGGAAACAAGAAAACCAATTAACTAAGTATGCTAGGGAGATTCGTAGGTAAGTTTAACAATATTTCTTTTTGAAGAAAACTTTTGAAACTTATAATATTTATATGAGATTTTGATCTTAGAACTTTGATGATTGGTCATGGATGTTGCTATATCATGTTACATGTTGATCTTGCATGTGATGTATGTTTGAATACTTAGATTGGTGTAGATAGTCCTGCATGGGTATTGCTATGGGTGGCAGAATTTTAAGCTTCTGTGTTTTAATTTTCGAGAACATTATATAGGGAATCTAAACAAATGGTTAACATAAAAATTGTAGATTTATGTCTCATGGATTTTTAACAACTGGAGTCATTCAATTTAGAGTTCATATGAGGTAGATATGGTCCGATTCGTAAACAAAGGTCAGAAAATGGTTAATGAGGGAAGAATATGTTAGGATAGCTTCGGTGTTTTAATTTCTGGGCAAAATTCTATAGAGAATTAAAATAAGTAGTTAACATATGAATTATATATTTATGTGTCATGGATGTTTAGCCACTGGAACAAATTAATTTGGAATTCTTATGTGGGAGATATAGTTAGATTAGTAAGTAAAGTTTAGAACCTACCCGAGAAGAAATAATATTGACTTTAAGGGAGTAATAACACCAATATTTATTACTATTTTGCTAATATGATTAACATAATAGTTTTAGATAATTTTCTTTGATTTTCATAGACACCAAGATCACCTCAATCGGAGTTAAAATGAGAGAGTTATGCTCTGATTAGTGAGCAAAGGTCACAGAACATGGCCAGGCCGTGTTCTGGGTGCTTCAAGCACGGGTTAGCCGTGTTCGGAGCTATTTTTGAGTACATTTGAAGTATTTTTAAATCATGGCCATGTCCTGGAACATGGCCAGATCATGTTGGATGCCGGTGAAGCCTATTTTAACCATTTTTCTACCTTAGATGAACCTCTTTAACTATAAGGTAATAGTAGAAATCAAATTGGAGAACAATGCTCTATAAATTTGTAAGAACATGTGTTGGAAATGATATAAGTAAGAAGAAAATGACTAAAGGCCAAGCATAAAGAGAAGGTTAGATATGATGAAAACCTGCATCAAGAAAATAAAGAAATAAAATTAATATTTAAAAAAGAAGACGAATCTTATAAATGAAAATAATAAATGACTAGTATATGCCATAGCCATTGCCATTGTATGAACTTTTTACCATCTTAAGTGTGAAATTTTGACATGGAAATATTTTATAAAGTGATATTTGAAATGGTTATGTTCATGGCATGATTACCAATGATTTATGGTAATAGTTATATTTTAATGAACATACTTGTTATTGAAAGCATATTTTTGGCTATCATTGTGAAAAGAAAAGAAATGAGCATGGTCACATGGCAATCTGTGTGGTACAACAGTAGGGGACACCTTACCAACGATTATGACCATGTTAATGAGAAAAGAAAGAGAAAGTGGGCCATGTCGGACGGAGCGAGAAAAGCCCGTACCGGAGAGTAGAAAATACTCACCCTGACCGAGGTAGCTTGTTATGAGAATAAATTGATAGTCATCATATGATATTTTGAAAATAGTTAATCCTGTCATACATATCATTACTGTATTATTCTTATGTGCCTAGATATAATGCATTCATGTGACCAAAGATATTTTCTGTAGTTTATACAGCTGAACATGACGTGATGAGCTATATTGATGATGATTTATTGTTGAACTTACTGGGATTTAATTCTCACTATATTTCCATATCATGTTCATAAAATTAGTTATGCAGATTTTCTCAATGACACTTATTATTTCCGTACATTGGATCGAGATGCCCTACCTTGGGCAACTACCAGTTATATCAGATGTATCTGTAGTAGATGTGACTGAGATTCCGGTGGAGGTGCCACCCGCACCAGTGTCCCCGGTAGTAGTCGACATAGATGATTAGAGCTAATTTGTATCTTTGTACAAATGTTTGTAAAATAATGGTGTTTATGAAAAATCAGTATTGTATCACTGTTAAAACAATTATGCTTGGTTAAAGTGATTATTATTACGAGTTAAGTCGTTAGAATTAAAGTAGTAATAACTTCATGGAATTTTAGAAATATATAAAAAAAATTTGTTACATTTACATAAATGGAGTTGTTACATAATTGGTATCAGAGCAGGTTAATCTTATATGGCCAGTGGGTGGATGGTTATCTGAATCGATCTTATAGTGTCTTGAGTGTGTTGTGGTTGTGCTGTGTAGGGGATCAGTAATTCATATAGGTAAAAAATTACTAGTGTTTCCTATCTATATGCCGAGGTGGTGTTATGACTGCTATTAAATATTTTTGAACTAACTATTAGGCTTGATCACATCCATAGCATCATAACTTTGTTTTTTCCGTAGTTGGAAATGGCACCACCAAGGCAGAATCCAGCAACCAATGAAAAGGAAACCCTGCACAACCTTGCCACGGCAATTTGAGACCAAGTCATGACCACCAACCAAATTTTACAATATCTCCAGAATGCTAATAACCCAAATGGTGAGAATGGTGCTAACAACCGGATGGCTGGAAAAGATAATGGCATATCCGAGATCCTGAGGACTAGACCACCTTGTTTTCAAGGTGGCTATGACCCAACGGTAGCCGAAAGGTGGATAAGGGAATTAGAGAAAATCTTTGAAGTGATGGGTTGTACTAAAGAGCAGCAAGTTATTTTTGCTGCATATATGTTAAAGGATGAAGCAGAATACTGGTGGCGTGGAGCTAGAGAACATTTAGCTAATCAGGGAAGACAGATCACCTGGCAAGTGTTCAAGGACATTTTTTTTGAAAAGTACTTTCCAAGTACTGTATGGGGTGGCATGAGCGTGTTGCATTATTAGACCTTGAATTTCTCCAATTTTCAGCTTTTTTTTGTTGGGTTGCCTCCCAATAAGTGCCTTTGTTTAATGTTGTTGGCTCGACCCAGCTCCCTATCTTTGTTCATGGAGGCTCTTTGATGTTAATTTTAAATTTCTGGGTCTGGTTCAATCCTTGAAATTCAACTGCATAACCAAAAACCACATCAGTAATAACAAGTGGTTCTAACCAAGGGAGAGATTTCTTACCTTTAAGGGGTCTAACCCCTTTGATTTCTAGAACTTGATGCAACTCTATAGTCGGGTCTATGCCTTTAAGGTTTGCAATTGTTTTTATAATGGCATTTCTTTCTTTCTGAAGAATATGCATCAATTCTTCTTCTTTTTTAACACCCAAATTCTTGGCAACTAGAATAGGTGATGCTTCCCCTACTTCCAAGTATTTCAAATGATTGGGGAGAGGTGACAAATTAGACCCAGGATCCTACAAAATAGAAGGTGCAAGAGTAGTATCAGAATTTGATAATTCCTTATAAGCAACCTTACCTTTTTGTGGCCCTTCTGAAAAATCATTGAGTGCAGTTAGTTTCTCCTTTGTTCCTTCATCTAAGTCTATCTCACCATCATCTGCTGCCATAGATTTGTTCACATTTTCCTCCATTTTATCCTTTTCATCTAATTCAAAAATATCGTATGCCAACGAATCAAGTACATCAATAGAATAAACAGGAGTATCATCACCTGGGTGTTTCATGGCTTCATACATATTGAATTTTATTACTTCACCAACAAATTCCATAGTGAGTGTGCCATTGTGAACATCTATCTTGGTTTTGGAGGTTTTCAAGAATGGTCTCCCTAATAATATTGGAGAAGTAAAATCCCCATTGTCCATGTCAAGCACATAAAAATCTGCAGGGAACACCAAATCATCTACCTGCACCAAAACATCTTCAATTATTCCCTTAGGATATGTAGTGGACCTGTCTGCTAGCTGAATTATCAAATTTATAGATTTCAATGGTCCCAAATTCAAAGATGTGTATACAGAATATGGCATAACATTGATGGAAGCTCCTAAATCTAACATAGCCTTTTCAATGCGAGTCCTCCCAATTTTGCATGGAAAAGTAAACATACCTGGATCCTTGCATTTAATAGGGAGTTTTGTCTGTATCATAGCAGATACATTCTGACTCATATGAATCTTTTCAAAATCCTTTAATTTTTGCCCTTCTTTTTGAGTACATAGTTCTTTCAAGAATTTTGCATATCTTGGCACCTGTTTTAATGGTATCTAGAAGGGGGAGATTAACTTCACATTTTCTAAAGACATCATACAATTCAAAAGTTTTCTCATTTAGCCTATTCTCTTTAAGAGCTTCTGGAAAAGGAGGCACTACTTCATAATTTAAATTAGAAGGAGACTTACCTGTAGCTGTAGGTGCTTCATTCTCCTTAATTGATTTTTCAGTTTTCTTAGGAGAAGAGACGGATAGTGGACATTCAATTCCCTTACCATTAATTGAAATAATTGCACTGACATTTTCTCTAGGATTCACCACAGTTTGAGAAGGTAACTTACCTGAGTTTTGAGCATCCAATCGACTCACTGTAGTTACTAACTGACCTATTTGAGTTGTCAGATTCTGGATGCTAGCTCTTATCTCTTGCTGAAATTGATGAGAGTTATGTACCAGAGTTTTTACAATGTCTTCCAATGGATTACTTACCTGTTGATCCTGGGTTGCATTCTGTCTAGGATAATAGGCTTGCTGATTTTGTTGAAAATTTTGTCTTGCAGGCCTATTTTTTGCATTCCCATATCTGAAATTGGGATGATCCTTCCATCCAGGATTGTATGTATTGGCATATGGATCATACCTTTTTGGTTGGCCAGGAAAACCTCCTACAACATTCGCTTGTTTTGTGGATTCCTCTTGAAGTGTAGGACACATGTCAGTTGGGTGCCCTGTGGCTGAGCATATTCCACATACTTTAACTTGCTGTAGTGTACTTGTAGCCATTTGACTCATAAGAGAAGTAAGTTCAGATATTTGATTCTGAAGAGAAGTAGTACTTACCTCCTGGGCATGTCTAATAAGAGGATCATGCCTAACGCCAAATTGTTGTGAATTGGCAGCCATATTTGATATCAGGATTCTGGCTACCTCAGGAGTCTTATCAACTAGTGCTCCTCCACTAGCTGCATCTATCATGCTCCTATCTCCCTGTAAAAGACCTTCATAAAAATATTGGATTAGTAGCTGCTCACTAATCTGATGATGTGGGCAGCTTGCACAAAGTTTCTTAAACCTTTCCCAATATTCATAAAGGGTTTCACCATGCAATTGCCTAATGCCGCATATCTCTTTCCTAATAGTATCGGCTCTAGATGTAGGAAAATAATGTTCTAAAAATATTATCTTCACCTCATTCCAAGTAGTGATAGTACCAGAAGGCAAATAATACAACCAATCTTTGGCTGAATCTTTTAAGGAAAAAGGAAAAGCCCTGAGTTTTATTTGTTCCTCAGTTACTCCAGGGGGCTTCATACTGGTACATACTACATGGAACTCCTTCAGATGTTTATGCGGGTCTTCACCTGCAAGACCATGAAAACTTGGTAAGAGATGAATTAATCCATATTTCAACTCAAAATTAACATTATCATCAAGATTAGGAAAAGTAATGCATAAGGGTTGCTGATGCAAATCAGGAGCTGTAAGCTCCTTCAGAGTGGGGTGTCTAGCCATGATCACTTCCTCCTTATCCTGATCAACGTCTTCTTGAATTTCTCTTCTGTGCCTGTATACAGATTTTCTAATATCTGGATTGAACTGTAAATCTCAAGAATTAGAAGAACGAGTTACAGGCATAAATCAAAAAAATCACAAAAAGTAATGATGCAGTCCCCGGCAACGGCGCCAAAATTTGGTGCGCACTGTCGCAGGTGCACCCAAATTAATACCTTACCTCAAAACTAACCTGTAGTAGTGGGAGTAAGGGTTGATCCCACAGAGACTGGAATTACCTTATGTGACTAAAAAGGGGGGAATTCATAATCGCAAGTTAAGTAAAGTAAACAATAATGAAAATAAATAAGCGAAAGTGATTAATGATAAAGACGTTGGTTTCGGTTGGTATCCACCGTCAAGGGATTACATTGATCATCGACAACATAGTCAATCTGTAAATGAACATCTATCATTGGGGTTTTAACCCTGTTTCTCCTTAAGCCTAGCAAATTAATGATAATCGCACTAATAAAACCCTAATCAACAAGCCATCTTTTAGCACATCGGTAAAATATAACTTGTTAACCGCATGAAGAACTAGAGAAACTGATAGAGCTAAACAAATATAAACACATCGGCTATATCTAATTTAGTCAATCATTCATCATAGGTTCAATGATTTATAATCCAAAACCCTCAAACCTATTTGCCTCACGAATCGCAGAATTAGAAACTTTGTTCAAAACACAATTCAGTTGTAGATTAAAACAGACGAAATACTAGTAGGCCTCCTAGCAATCATATGAATAATCATTAAGAATAAGAACAGGTGAACAATCAATATTCAAAACAAATTGAAATAATAACATCAGATCTACATCTCACAATGTATAAAAATCCCTTGAGGTTTCAACTCACCTCAACCAAGTAAAAGGAATTAGCCACGTAGGGCCATAAGATAAACAAAAGAAGAATTGAAGAATGTAGATGAAGAATTCAGAGATAGATTGGATGCCTTCTCTGGTTACTTTCCTCTCTTTTTATAGACTTTTCCCTCCTAATCGAAGTCAGAACGTATTTTAGGTTAAATTCCCGTCCATTCCCCTCAATTATGAGCGAAAACGACCTAAAATCGTGAAATCAGCAAGTCCCCTACGGTGCACGGGCACCGTGGCACTGCAGGGAATCAGGGACGGAGCGCCGCGGTGCACTGTGTTGAGCGCCGCAGCGCTCCCTCCTGGGCAGCACAGCGCCGCAGCACTCCAGATTTCCTTATCGTGGTGCCGCGGTGCTCTCTTGTGAGCGCCGCGGCTCCCAGAAGCTTCTGGATTTTACCAAAGTGCTGAACATGAAAGTTGTATCTCCATGTCTCTTCTTTCCATAGCCACTGAAATCACCTTAATCGGAGTCCGAATGAGCAAGATATTCCTCAATTAGTGACAAAAGGTCAGGAATCAGCATTTTTCTATGATTTCCTCTTTATTTTTCTCTTCTTTTCTTCTTTATTATTCCTAAAACACAAAACACAACACTCAATCAATTCATATCTATTTTCTACTAAAATTAAATAAAAAGCAACTTAAAACATGTCAAAAACATGCTTATTTTATAGCATGTCACATCCTCAGACTGACGGGCAAACAGAATGAACCATTCAAACCCTAGAAGATATGTTAAGGGCCTGTGTGATAGAACAAGGTAAAGGATGGGATAAGTACCTACCTTTAGTAGAGTTTGGTTATAATAATAGTTATCACTCCAATATTAAGATGGCCCCCTATGAAGCTTTATACGGTAGAAAGTGCCGATCTCCACTATGTTGGTTTGAGGTAGGAGAAAAGAACTTGTTGGGTCCTGATTTAGTTCAACAAACCACTGAACAAATCAGGATGATACGAGATAAAATACTCACAGCTCAAAGTCGGCAAAAGAGTTACTATGATAAGAGACATAGACCTCTGGAGTTTGAGGAAGGGGACCATGTATTTCTAAAACTTTCTCCGACCACTGGAGTTGGTATGTTTCTAAAGACCAAAAAGCTAAATCCGTAATTCTTAGGACCCTACCAAATTCTGAAGAAAGTAGGGACATCAGCATATCTAGTTGCTCTCCCACCTAATTTGTCCAACATGCATAATATTTTCCACATATCACAGCTACGGAAGTATCTTCCATATTCATCACATGTAATACAGGATGAACCAATCCAAATAAAGGAGAACATGACATACCAGCTAGTACCTGCATCCATATTGGACACTAACGTGAAGCAACTAAAAAATAAAACCATTCCCCTTGTTAAGGTGTTATGGGAAAGTTTGACTCCGAAAGAAGCAACTTGGGAGCAGGAAGAAGTCATGAGGAAAAAATATCCGCAATTATTCTTCTTAGGTAATTTCTGAAATTTTGAGGAAAAATTTTTTTTTAGGGGGAGAGAAATGTAACATCCCTAATTTCGTTTCTTTTATTGATAAAAGTACATAAATATTTAATTAAGGAAATAAAATTTATTAGACAATATTTTAGATATCTAAGGAAATATAATCCTTAGAAATTCTTCACCTTATGTATATGCATAGAAAATGTTTCTAACATTAAGAGAACAAATAAAGAGGGAAAACCTAATAGGAAAAAAAATAGAAATAACTTACTAAAGAGATGCAAAATTCTTGGATAAGGAAGGTAAATTTTTAGAAACAAGTAAAGGTCTTAAAATTTCAAGAACATTGGATTAGGGTAATTTTTCCTAATTCAAGAACTAGAGTTACTAAGTTTAAAATCTTTACCCATACATTGGGCTTTTACCAATGGACACTTCATATAGAGTTTTTCCACTTCACATAAGTTTCTAGCAAACCCATTGGATAACCTAAGCAAGAAATAAAACATAGACTTGGACTAGGATATAGTAATTGGACCAATAGCCCAAAAATAAGAAGAAATTGACATGTGTTAAACATTAGGGAAATAGTAGAAATCAAATTGGAGGAAAATGCTCTATAAATTTGTAAGAACATGTGTTAGAAATGATATAAATAAGAAGAAATTCACTAAAGGCCACGCATAAAGAAATTGAAGAGATGAAATTAATATTTAAAAAAGAAGACGAATCTTATAAATGAAAATAATAAATGACTAGTATATGCCATAGCCATTGCCAATGTATGAACTTCTTACTATCTTAAGTGTGAAATGTTGACATGGAAATATTTTATAAAGTGATATTTGAAATGATTATGTTTATGGCATGATTACCAATGACTTTTGGTAATAATTATACTTTGTTGAACATACTTGTTATTGAAAGCATATTTTTGGCTATCATTGTGAAAAGAAAATAAATGAGCACGGTCACATGGCAAACCGTTTGGTGCACCAGTAGGGAACGCCCTACCAACGGTTATGATCATGTTAATGAGAAAAGAAAGAGAAAGTGGGACATGTCGAATGGAGTGAGAAAAGCCCGTACCGGAGAGTAGAAAATACTCACCCTGACCGAGGTAGCTTGATATAAGAATAAATTGATAGTCATCATATGATATTCTGAAAATAGTTAATCATGTAATACATATCATTACTGTATGATTCTTATGTGCATAGATATAATACATTCATATGACCAAAGATATTTTCTGTAGTTTATACAGCTGAACATGACATGATGAATTATATTGATGGTAAATTATGATTTATTGTTGAACCTATTGAGATTTAATTTTCACTATATTTTCATATCATGTTTAGAAGAATAATTATGCAGATTTTCTCTATGACACTTATTATTTCCATACGTTGGATCGATGTGCCCTACCTTGGACAACTACCAGTTATATCAGATGTATCTGTCGTAGATGTGACTGAGATTCCGGTGGAGGTGCCACCCGCACCAGTGTCCTTGGAAGTAGTCGACATAGATGATTAGAGCTAATATGTATCTTTGTACAAATGTTTGTAAAATAATGGTGTGTATGGAAACTCAGTATTGTATCACTGTTAATAACAATTATGCTTGGTTAAAGTGATTATTATTACGAGTTAAGTGGTTAGAATTAAAGTAGTAATAACTTCATGGAATTTTACAAATATAAAAAAAAAATTGTTACGTTTACATAAATGGAGTTGTTACATGTACCACACGGATTGTCATGTGACCGTGCTCATTTCTTTTCTTTTCACAATGATAGCCAAAATTATGCTTTCAATAACAAGTATGTTCAACAAAATATAACTATTACCAAAAATCATTGGTAATCATGCCATGAACATAACCATTTCAAATATTACTTTATAAAATATTTCCATGTCAAAATTTCACACTTAAGATGGTAAGAAATTCATACAATGGCAATGGCTATGTCATATACTAGTCATTTATTATTTTCATTTATAAGATTCTTCTTCTTTTTTAAATATTAATTTTATTTCTTTATTTTCTTGATGCAGGTTTTCATCCTATCTAACCTTCTCTTACTAATCAGAGCATAACTCCCTCAATTTAACTCCGATTTAGGTGATCTTGATATCCATTTAAAGACAAAACAATTATCTAAAACTATTATGTTGAACAGTTGAACAAAATATTAAGAAATCATGGTGATGTTACTCCCTCAAAAAACATGTTATTTCTTCTCGGGTAGGTTCTGACCTCTACCTACTAATCTGTCCATATCTCCCTCATAATAATTCTAAATTAAGTTATTCTAGTGGTTAAAAATCCGTGACATATATAGATATAATTCTTATGTTAACCATTAATTTTAATTTCCTACAGAATATTCCTAGAAATTAAAACACAGAAGTTATCCTAACATATTCTTCCCTGATTAACCATTTTCTGACCATTTCTTACTAATTGGACCTTATCTACCTCATATGAACTCCAAATTTAGTACTTACAGTAGATAAAAATCCGTGACACATGTAGTTATAATTCTTATGTTATCCATTTATTATAATTCCCTACAGAATGTTCCCAGAAACTAAAAACAGAAGCTATCCTAACATATTCTTCCCTGATTAACCATTTTCTGACCTTTGCTTACTAATCGGACCATATCTACCTCATATGGACTCCAAAGGGAGTGATTCCAGTGGTTAAAAGTTCGTGAGATAGATATCTACATTTTTCATGTTAACCATTTGTTTTAATTCCTTACCAATTCTTCCCATATGTTTAAAAATACAAGCATAAAGGTTTGCCACCCATAGCCATACCTATGTAGAACTGTCTACACCAACCTAAGTATTCAAACATACATAATATGTAACATGATATAGCAACATCCATGACCAATCATTAAAGTTCTAAGATCAAAATCTAATATAAATATTACAAGTTTCAAAACTTTTCTTGAAAAAGAAATATTGTTAAACTTACCTGGAGCACTTAGTCCTCTAGACTTCTCCTTCCTCTTTCTTCCTTTCTTCCTCTCCTTTCCTCACTCTACCTTGCTTCTATTTTTCCTCTCCCATACTTGGACAAAAATTCTAATGTTGTAAGGGTGGGTTTTGCTTAAATAGACCATCAAATAATTCACCTTTCATGATCATGGGTTTACCTTATCACAATTAGGATACACTTGGCTGAATTTTTGGAAAACAAACAATTTATGTTCTTGTCTTCCTCTTCCTTAGTCAAGATATGCATAGCAAAAAGAGATTTGTATTTTGAAAATTATGATAATATGTTTCTAAGATAAGGGACAAGGTCCCTTTGATTTAGGGATTCATTTCCTTTTTCTTTTGTCTTAATCAAGTATGATAGGTTTGCCTTTTTAGGTGGCAAATTTTTAGCCCTTGACTCTCCATTATTTGGTTGAAATTATTTGTGTGGAATAGGAATGTTTTGTCCTAATGCCATGTATTATCATACCACTTGTTAAAATTATGAGTGTAGGATATAGATGTTTTGTCCTAAAGCCTTGTATTATCATACCACTTGCTAAAATTATGAATGTAGAATATCACACCACTTGCTAAATTTTCTTCTTAATGCCATGTCACCTAATCTTGATTACACCATTATTTCATTACTTTACTTTTATTTTTATTTTTATTTTTATTTTTCCTCTTTGGCTTGGGTTCATTCTTGCCCATTTTCTTTAATTTGGTTAAAATTCTACCTTTCATAATGGGCTTCGTCACATTTTCATGATTTTTGGGCTACCGGTCGAATTCCTATATACTAGTCCAAGTTTATGTTTTATTTTTTCATTAGGCTATCCTATTGGCTTGCTAAAAATTCATGTGAAGTAGAAAAACTCTATATGAAGTGTCCATAGGTGAAAACCCAATTTATGGGTGGAGATACAAATTTAGTAACTTTTGCTCTTAAATTAAGAAAAAGTACCCTAATCCAATCTTCTTAAAATTTTAAGACCTTTACTTTCTTCACAAAAATTTATCTTCCTTGCCTAAGAATTTCACCTTTCTTTAGCATGCTTCTGTATAATATTTCCTCTTAGGTTTTCTTTCTTTACCTATTCCATTAATATTAGAACATTTCTATGCATACACGTAAGGTGTAGAATTTCTAAGGATTATATTTCCTTAGATATCTAAACAATTTCTAATAAACTTTATTTTCTTAATTAAAAATTTATGTACCTTTATCAATAAAAGAAATGAAATTAGGGATGTTACTTTGAATACTCTTGTACTTTTATTAATGCATGGAACAAAATTAGGGATGTTACAGAAGTGGAGCTATGAAGAAAGTTGCACAAAAACCCATAGAAGAAAGGCTCAAGAAGGGATTAAACACTTGCTGAGTTTTCTCTAAACCAAACAAGGCCTTAGCTAACCCCCTTAGTCACAATGTAATGGAGTGGCATTGTGGAAATTTTTAGGCAAAGTGAGGGTGAAGACTTGACGGCTAGCTCAAGCAAGAGGGAGCACCAGATTTTTCACGCCAAGGAGAGAGAAAGAGAGAAGGAGGAAGAGAGAGAGAAGAAGAAAATAAGAAGAAATCAATAGAGAAGTGGAAAAAGCAAGTTGAAAATGTAGGGCTCCAACTTTTGATCTCTTGTTTATTCCTCCAAATCTTCTATGAGAACTAATGGATGGGGAAAATCTGTTGGTTGGTGATGCTTTCTAGAGAAAGGAAGTGGTAGAACAAGATAAAGAAAAACAAGCTTGTGGAGAGAATAAGGTAAGATCAACATTCCTCTTTATGTGGTGGTTGAATGTCGTTATGGCTGGGTGTATGTGAGTAATTAAATGTGGGTGGAGGAAGGTAGAGCTTTTATTAGAGTAGTTATGTCATCCATGGTCACTGTTCATACATATTTATGTGTTAATGATTTGGGGAAAAACTTTGTGTAGTTGATTTTGAGTTTTAATTCATGTTTTGGTTGGTGGGTTGCTCTGGAAAAATGGTACTTTTCATGCTCAAAACATTGATCTTTGGATTTTTGATTGTTTTTGGTGGATTTGAGAAAAAGAAAGAATTTTTGGTGGAGTTCGTACCCAGAGCACGGCCGTGCTTGGACACATGGCTAGACCGTGCTCTGGGCTGGAATCCTGAAGCTTTACAAAGTTGTGGAATAAGGCCCGAAGCACGGCCGTGCTGGACGACACGGCCAGGCCGTGGTCAAGGTTGGCCTGTGTGAAACACGGCCAGAAGAAGAGGGAACGCGAGAGGGGAACATAGTGCTGAAGCATGGCTGTGCTTCAAGCTGTATTGCTCTTTTTTGTTTTTTTTTTGTTTCTTTTCTAAACACAACGCTAAACTCTGATGTGTAGGACTCTTGAATGTATGTATATGTATAAATATGTTGCCTAGCTTGTGATATAACTTTGGTCTCTTCCGCTTAAAAAGAAAAATCAGGCGTTACACAGAGGGTCTAAAAACCTAGGAAATGACTCCAAAATCGCATAATTTAGCTTTTGGGAGTTTGGTCAGCGCTGATCAACTGTTGGGTACTATTTACAGTAAAAAAATATTATTCACCACCGAAAAGCACTATTCACAATGCACAAAAAATTGTCAGATGGCCAAAAATTTTCATATCATAAGGTTTTATTTAAGTCTTGAATCTATCTACAGTGTCAGATTTTCAATTTGAGGTTTCTAAGTAAGAGTTTCAAGGTTTACCTTTTTTTTATATTTTCTACTTCCAATCTGCGGCGATTCTACGGCTGATTTGAAAAATTGTTCAGTCAAAACTATAGTATTCTTCGTCCTGAATCTAGTGGTACCCTTAGTTTTAAGATTGGAAGCCAATAGACACTCCAGATCTAGAAAGACAAATGGAGGTTACTATTCATACTATTTATTGGTTACAAATCATGATTTCTAAACCTTGCTTTCGTCCCCCTCCCCTTTTTCTTTATTTATTTATTATTATTTAATAATTAAATATTTAAAATTTTTATTTTTATTTTTATTATATACATATAAATACTATTTTTCATCCAAAAATATGCTAACAATTTCTAAAAATTTACATTCTTATAAAACTTTAGTTAAACTCTTAAATCATGACCTTTCTTAATAAAATTTTCATAAAAAAAATCACAAAATAAATATCTTTATACATAATAAAAGAAAGAATATTTCTAAAAATATAACAAAAATTTATTAGAGGCCAATATAACTATTTCAAGAAAAAAAATCATTTTAACTAAAAATATATTTGCTTTTAGCAAAACAAAATCATTTAAAATTAAAATATATTTTTTATCATAAAATATTATTATTTAAATTTTACGAGATATTACATTCTTCCCCCCTTAAGAAATTTGGTCCCCGAATTTCAACCCATCTTACCACATATAGGAAATGAAGTCAAGGCATAATTCGAAGTTACCAACCTTATTACTCAAATAATTTGGGATATCTTTTCTATATATCATCTTTACTTTCTAAGAAATCTCTTCACTTGTGTGATTTTGTCATATAACCTTAACTATAGGGATTTCCTTCAACAATAAGTTCTTCACTTGTCGTTTAACAATAGACATCGATTTTTGCTCATAATTAAGTCAAATTATTGTCCAACTGAATTTCTTAGAATTAAATAGCATGAAAAGAATCTAATAGGTACTTTCGTACCATTGATGTAAGAAAGATTGTACCAACATCACTTAATCCTGATAGCAAAACTAGGCGATATATACTATGCATACTTTATCCAAGATTTCAAAAGAGCCTATATACTAAATCTTAACTTTTTCCTTATTTCCAAATCTCATTACCTCTTTCATGAGTGATTCCTTTAAGAAAATTTGATCACCAACTAATAATTTCTAATGCTCAACATTCATGGTACTTATAGACTTTTGGCCTGTATTGAGTTTCTTGTATATTTTTTCTAATCAATTTCACTTTATTAATGATATCTTACCATAAGTCTGACTCCACTGAGTGATCTAACAGAAAGTTTGTAACACCTCTTACATAAGGCTTTAAGTCATCCAATAACACTTTATTATAAGCAAATTCTACTAAAGGATCTCCCTCCAAAATCGAAGACATATGCTTAAAGCATACTCTCTAAATTAACATCATCAATTTAGGTTAGTTATATTCTATCTATTGCATGATATTCCAAATTAAATTCCAAAAGCTTAATCTTATTCATGTCATCCACCTATTAGGAGACTTACGATATTCCATGTAAAACCTCAAATAGTGCCATTTATATATTGTCCTAATAACTACTGATATGACAAATTCAACTAAGGACAAATAAATTTTAATACGCAAACACATCATTTAGATTTACTATCAGCTATACTATAATATAACAAAGATCCTTAGGCCTCTTGAATAACTCTCCTACAACAACATATTTAATTCTTAGTTGTTGACTCACCAAACAACGAAAAATATATCACTTGTATCTTCTTTTTACCATTATACTAATATAAATATTTCAAATCTTAGTATATCCTATCAATATTCTAAATTTATTGCTTCTTCTAAAATCTCCTTTCTGAACAATTATTGATACGTGAATTTCCAATCCTAATATAATTCACATCCTAGATACTAGATTCAACTTAACATAGTATAAACCCTTAACACAAATACCTTGATCGCTCTACATTACTTTTGGACATTGTTCTCAAAATATTCTCCTTATTTCCAAATTAAGAGTTCAAAGATTAATTTAAATCATATTTCCCATATTTTATTTCTCAAGAACTTCAACATCACTAATTCGCTTGATTACATTCGTCAAAGCACCATAAGCCATCATCCGTCTATTCCTTTCAAAATCTCTATTACTTTAACATACTAACCACTTGAACACCATAATAATTGAGTTTTAAGGAAAGAAAATTCACCCTCCTTGTAATAAGGAAAAGAACCTTACATTCAATGCTAAACATTAATGAAGGATGACGTAGCAAAAAAAGAGAAATACTTAGTAGAGCATGGTGCTAAAATAGAAAGTCAGAAATTTGGACAAAGCATTGAAAGAAAATTAAAATCGGTGGTCGTAATTCTTGTAAATCTGTAAACAAAACCTAACTGCTATTTCGGAAAAACTCGGTGGCCACAAGTTTTGAATATATGTGCCAAAATCTATTTTAAAGCTATTGGTATTCAGTAGAAAACTAGCACATGGTGAGCTAATAAAAGTTTATGAAGACTAAATAGCACGTAGTTAATTGGTAGTATCCAGTTGATTGCTTCAAAATATAAGTAATCAATCAACTATAAAATAAACCAGTTTAAATTAAAAATTCTCAAAATAGTTAGTCAACTTAATAATATCGATAGTCGACTGGCAAGAACATTGAAAAAACAAGATAATTTATTTGATTATCCCTTTTCAACAACTAACTTATTTACATCTTGACTATTTTTTTACAATGACGCTTATCACCTACGACTTCTCTATAAGAATCAAGACATGCTTCATCAGGGACAACAAGGAAAAGAAAAAATTATGGTGATACCTTAATCTTATTCTCTTTATATGCTTAATATGGGTCATAGTCACAATTATTGTACATATGCATGTGTGCCGTCATTTTTGAAATTTTCACCTTCAATTTAGCTGATATCCACCAATCACTCACATAGTTGTTGTAATTATATCCGGCCTATTCGCATAGCTATTGTAAATATGCCCTTCTTTGAGTTCTATAAATGCACACGTTAGTATTTTTACCTTCATACTCAAAGTTAGGGTGTGTGTAGCTATGGAAAGAACCGCATTCTGTCAATTTTAAAATATTTATGTCTTTTATGGTTCTAGTCCTGGAAAATATGGAGAGTATGTGAAAGCAGCGCAAAACCTAGGTATGGTGCTGGAAAAAAAAATTCATTTAGTATATGGTGGAGGTAACCGTGAGTTAATAGGGTGTGTGTCTACAGCTACACATATAGGAGGATGTCAAGTTCTAGGTATTATTTCCACAGCTCTAGCTGTATCCAACATCATAAGAAAGACAATTAGGGAAGAATTTAGTGTAGCTTCCATGCATGAGTGCATGGCTAGAATGATGAGCAATGCTGATGCCTTCATTGCCTTACTAGGAGGTTTTCGTACATTAGAAGAGATTTTTCAAACATTCTCTTGAGCACAACTAAATATGCATCATAAATCGATAGGTTTGTTAAATGTTAACTACTTCTTTGATGGTCTGTTGTCTTTTCTTGATCAAGCTGTGGAACAAAGGTTTATCTAACACTCAGTACGACAAATTCTCATCTCGGCTTCAAATGCTGAAGAGTTGATTGATACTTTACAAGCATATGTTCATGTGCCTGATCCAACTATGGCTTAAATAGAATAGATGATAGACAACCGCAAGAAGCGCAAATTGGATTTGGTTATTTATCTTTAAATGTAGTAAAACATAGCCATTGATTTACCACTTTTACTTTCTTAGGGTCTACTTGGATACCATCCTTACCAACCATACTCCCTTAAAATTGGTAAAACTATCTTTAAATGTTTTTTATGCTCCTCTGTACTATTGGAATATTCTAGTATATGATCAATATATATAATAACAAATTGATTCAAGGATGACTTAATTACTATTTATTAAATATATGAATGCAGTTGGTGTAACATCCCTAATTTTTTTTATTAATAAAGGTACATAAATATTTAATTAAGAAAATAAAATTTATTAAACAATATTTAGATATCTAAGGAAATATAATCCTTAGAAATTTTTTACCTTATGTGTATGCATAAAAAATGTTTCTAACATTAAGGGAACAAGTAAAGAGAGAAAACCTAATAGGAAAAAAAATAGAAATAACATACTAAAGAGAGGATAAATTCTTTGGTAAGGAAGATAAGTTTTTTTGTGTGAAGTAAGTAAAGGTCTTAAAATTTTAAGAAGATTGGATTAGGGTAATTTTTCCTAATTCAAGAATTAGAAATTTCTAAGTTTAACATATCTAACCATAAATTGGGCTTCCACCTATGGACACTTTATATAGAGTTTTTCCACTTCACATAAGTTTCTAGTAAGCCCATTGGATAACCCAAGTAAGAAATAAAACATAGACTTGGACTAGGATATAGAAGTTGGACTGATAGCCCAAAAATTATGAAAAAGTGACCAAGTCCTCCATGAAAGGTAGAATTTCAGCCAAAGCAAAGGAAATGGGTAAGAATGAGCCCAAATCCAAGAGGGAAAAAAGTAAGAATCATGTGGGGAAATAGTAGTACAATAATAATCAAGATTAGGTCACATCGCATTAAGACAAAACATCAATATCCTATATTCATAATTTCAACAAGTAAGTAATAATATATGACATTAGGACAAAACATCTATATCCTACATTCATAATTTCAACAAGTGGATAATAATACATAGCATTATGACAAAACATCCTTATCCTACAAAAATAATTTTAGCCACGCAAGGGAGATCCATTGGCTAAAAATTTGCCACTTAGAAAGGCAAACCTATCATACTTGATTAAGACAAAAGAAAAAGAAAATGAATCCTTAAATCAAAGGGACCTTGTTCCTTGTCTTAAGAACATATTATCATAATTTTCAAAATACAAATCTCCTTTTACTATGCATATCTTGACTAAGGAAGAGGAAGACAAGAACATGAGTTGTTTTTTTCCCAAAAAACAACCAAGTGCATCCTAGTTGTGATAAGGTAGACCCATGATCATAAAATTTGAATCATTTGATAGTTTATTTAAGCAAACCCACCCCTATAACATTATAATTTCGTCTAAGTAAGGGAGAGGAAAAAAATAGAAGCAAGGTAGAGTGAGGAAATGAGAGAAAGAGAGGAGAAGAAAGGAAGGAAGAAGAACAAATCTAAAGGACTAAGTACTCAAGGTAAGTTAGCTTAATCTCCACTTGAATCCATCTTTCTTCTTCATCCTTAGGGTTCAAAAATTCACTCTCCTTTTCTTATTTAAGTTGCTAGAAAAGCTAAGGGAAGGGAGGAATCTTCCTACTTCCTTTAAGAGGAAACAAGAAAAATTATTCACTAAGTGAGCTAGGGAGATCTTTAGGTAGGTTTAACAATATCTCTTTTTGAAGAAAAACTTTGAAATTTGTAACATTTATGTGGGATTTTGATCTTAGAACTTTAATGAAATTTACAACATTTTCTACGTTGATGATTGGTCATGGATGTTGCTATATCATGTTACATGTTATGTTGCATATGATTGATGTTTTGGACATTACGGTTGTTGTGGAAAGTTTTGCATAGGTATGGCTGTAGGTGGTAAAAATTTTATGATTTTTATGCTACTATTTTGTATATTTGAATGTAGTGAAAAATTAATGGAATATGATTAGATGTAAAGAAAATGGAAGAGGATGTAATATAATGATGAACTAAAACCTTAGGAAAGGATAGGTTAGGAAACTGGATTTCAGGGTAACTAGGGAAGCTTTTATTTTTGAAATTCTAGGAAGAATCGGTTAGAAATAAAAAGAAATTGTTAACTTAAAAAATGTAGATCTATGTCTGAAGGAATTTTAGTCACTGGAATCACTTTATTTGGAGTCTAGAGGAGGGAGATATTGCCCAATATGTAAGCAATGGTCAGAAAATGGTTAACTAGGGAAGAATCTGTCAAGTATACTTATGTGTTTCAATTTCTAGGATAAATCTGTAGGGCATTAAAAGTAATTCTTAACATGAAAAATGTAGATCTATGTTTCACGGATTTGTAGCCACTGGAATAATTCAAATTGGAATCAATATGAGGGAGATAAGGTCAGCTTAGTAAGCAAAGGTCAGAAACTAGCTAATTAGGGAAGAATCTGTTAAGTATGCTTCTGTATTTGAATTTTTGGACAAAATATGTAGGGAATTAAAGGTAATAGAATGTAATAGGAAACCAATTGATTAGGCATTATACCATGCAATATTGTGATAAATAAAGTAGGTAAAAACAAAAGAATTAATAATTACAATTAACATTACCAAAGTTTTAAAAAAAGTGGAAGTAGTAAGAATTAAGGGCTTGGCCAAATATGACATTAATGGATATTTAAACCATTTTAATTAGGCTAATAAAAATAAATTAAAATAAAATTTTAAAGTCCAATATTTCCATCTAATGTGTCTATAATATGCTATGGTTTTATCCCTTAATACTTAATCTTTATATCTATTTGAATCCTAAATACACTTAATAATAAATTGAAAATACAATAATTCAGGAAATCTTGAATCACGCTTCACTAATTTCGGCATAACTATCTCATATGAGCTCTAATTGAGGTGATTTGGTAGATTCCCAGCATTACAATGGTTGAAATTTAGTGTCGTCATGCCAAAGCCAAGAATTGCATTCTAAAAATATGTTAGCGTTCTGGTAAAGGAGAAATTTGAGTGTTTAATGATTATATTTTATCCCCTAATTTAAAGTAAAGTTGTGATTATTCCCTTGTTTTTGGTTATGCTTTGCTCTCGATACTGCTTTGGTTTGTTTTATGCTTATATGTGAGCAAATGAGGCCAAGAAACAAGGGAAAACACTCATGAGAGGAGCCATATGGACTTGGAACATGCTGAGTAGGAAACAAGGAGGCAAAGAAATTGACAAATTTTGAGCATGTTAGCTTAAAGCACGGCCAGCCCATGTCAAGAAGCACGGTCGTGCTTCGTGTCCATACACCACGTGATTTTTAGGGTTTTGAGCTGCCAACTGGTTATAAATACATGGGCAAGCGTAGCCAAGACATCTTAGACTCATATTTTAGGCTTTGGAAACACTCTTAGATTATGTTTTTACTATATTCATTGTTGAATTCATGTTATATAGTAGGATTTATAGCAATTGAAGCATTATATTTCATATTTACATTATGCAAATCTAGTTTCATCTTTCTACTTTAGTTCCCTACTTCTACATCTCCTCTTTCTCTTGAATTGTACTGAACTTGAATGATTTACTTAATGAATATGATTTTGGTTTATGTTTCTATTATGTGTGAGTAGATATTGATCTAGGGTTTTGGTAAACCCACTTATGGTATGATGATACTACATTGTTGAGTTGAATGTTGGAACCCTAATTGTGATTACTTCTAGATTAATTAGGATTAGCTATTATGTGCATGAATAAGAGTTGGTAGAATGCATGATCACAAATCTATCACGTTTAAGTATTTAATTGATGAATTGAAAGGTGAAAGTTAAAATTGGAACTTAATAGCTAATTAGGGATATCTTAATCACGAAAGTAGTCAAAAGTTCTCTAGGAATGAATCAATTAGTGAGTAAGAGAAAACCGACTAATTGTATTCCATGGTCGGCATAGAACATAATGGACCTAGGTTGTACTAAGAACCACGAAAGTAGGCAATTGGATTAACCTAGGTATGATTAGTAATGCTTGAAAGAGGTTGCTAGTTAATCAAGGGTAAACCATCCCCAATTATCTATATAATTGCAATCAGAGGTACATGTTAAATGTTGAATATCATAAGTATAGTGAACCCTAACCCTAGGCTTTTATTAATTGAATTGCTTATTTACTTAATAAGCAAGGGAAAACACTCATGAGAGGAGCCATATGGAGTTGGAACATGCTGAGGAGGACACAAGGAGGCAACCCTGAAGAAATTGACAAATTTTGAGCCTAGTAGCTTGAAGCATAGCCAGGCCATGCTTAGTGTGCATGAAGCACGGCCAGCCTATGTCAAGAAGCACGGTCGTGCTTCGTGTCCATATACTATATGATTTTTAGGGTTTTGAGCAGCCAAGTGGTTATAAATACATGGGGAAGTGCAGCTAAGACATTTTACACTCAGATTTTAGGCTTAGAAAACACTCCTAGATTATGTTTTTACTATATTCATTGTTGAATTCATGTTCTAGAGTAGGATTTATAGCAATTGAAGCATTGTATTTCATATTTACATTCTGCAAATCAGGTTTCATCTTTCTACTTTAGTTCTCTACTTCTACTTCTACTCTTTCTCTTGAATTGTATTGAACTTGAATGATTTACTTAATGAATATGATTTTGGTTTATGTTTCTATTATGTGTGAGTAGATATTGATCTAGGGTTTTGGTAAACCCACTTATGGTATGATGATACTACATTGTTGAGTTGAATGTTGGAACCCTAATTGTGATTACTTCTAGATTAATTAGGATTAGCTATTATGTGCTTGAATAAGAGTTGGTAGAATGGATGATCACTAATCTATCACGTCTTAGGTATTTAATTGATTAACTAAAATGTGAAAGTTAAAACCGAAACTTAAAAGCTAATGAGGGATATCTTAATCACGAAAGTAGTTTAAGGTTCTCTAAGAATGAATCAATTAGTGGGCAAGAGAGAACTGACTAATTGTATTCCATGGTTGGCATAGAACTTAATGGACCTAGGTTGAACTAAGAACCACGAAAGTAGGCAATTGGATTAACCTAGGTATGATTAGTAATGCTTGAAAGAGGTTGTTAGTTAATCAAGGCTAAACCATCCCCAATTATCTATATAATTGCAATTAGAGGTACATGTTGAATGTTGAATGTTGAATATCATAAGTGTGGTGAACCTTAACCTTAGGCTTTTATTAATTGAATTACTTATTTACTTAATTGTGACAAACTTTCTATTGCACTACATCGATTTAGATAGCATATTTCGTATAATTCTAGTAGTTGATAATTGTTCTCTATGGGATACGACCTGTACACGCCAGACTGGCTATAGCTACGCCGTGTGCTTGTGGTTATTCATTAAACATACACAACAAGTTTTTGGTGCCGTTGCTAGGGAAAAATCATCAATATTATATATATTGCAAAATAGCTAGACTAGATCACTTTCTTTTAATTTTTTTTTTCTGCATAATTTTATCTTACTAATTTTTGCCTCTTTTCCTCCTTTATAGGTGTGTTTCTCTTTTATGGAAAGAGAACATGAGTTCGTCACTATATTTGATCCGAAAATTGAACGCACACTACGAAGGAGAAGAAGAAGACAACAGCAAGAATATTCTACACCTACCATGGCGGAGAGAGATAACCTTTCTCTTAAGGATTTCACTGTCCCGGATACACATGGCCTGAACACAAGCATTGTTAGACCAGTTGTTGAGACCAACAAATTTGAGCTGAAGCCTTCTCTTTTACAGATGGTTCAGCAGAATCAGTTTGGAGGGTCACTAACTGAAGACCCTAATCTCTATTTATCAGACTTTTTGGAATACTGTGACACATTGAAGATGAATAGAGTATCTTCTGATGCCATTAGACTGAGACTATTCCTATTCTCTCTAAGGGACAAGGGCTGTACATGGTTGCATTCTCTTCCATCGGGGTCAATAACTACATGGCAGTAGCTTTCTCAAGCTTTCCTGGCCAAATACTTTCCACCAAGTAAGACAGCTCATCTTAAGAATCAAATCACTACCTTTGCTCAGAAAGATGGTGAGTCTTTATATGAAGCTTGGGAGAGATTTAAAAAGCTCCTCAAAATATGCCCATACCATGGGTTAGAGAAGTGGCTTATAGTCCACACATTCTACAATGGACTAATTTATAGCACCCGTATATCTGTGGATGTTGTACCAGGAGGGGCCATTATGAACAAAACAATGGATGAGGCCTATGAGTTAATTAAAGATATGGCTCAAAATCACTACTCTTGGTCTAGTGAGAGGCAGCCAAGAAAACCATTAGGTATGTATGAAGTAGATGCATTTAATCATCTAACTTCTAAAGTTGATGTTCAGTTTCAGAAATTAGATAAGTTAAGCATCGATGCTGTTGGTTATTCTTCATCTTCATTATGTGAGATTTGTCGAGGTGTTGGTCATGTGGCCAACGAATGCTAGCTTGGAAACTCTGTACCTCAGGATTGTGAGTAGGTAAGTTTTGTGAATAACCAAAGAAACAATCCCTACAGGAACACTTACAATCCAGGCTGGAGAAATAACCCAAATCTTTCATGCAAGCTAAATACAAATCAGCCTCAGAATAATTTTAGGCAACCTCCTGGGTTTCAGAATTAGAGGTGTAACATCCTCGATTTTTCCTTATGTTACTAATTGGAATTTATTTCTTTCAGAGAGGAGAAATCATATTAGGGAGAATTAAATTATTTTACAATTTTACTCAAATCAAACAAGATCTTAGGATGGTTAAAATGGCATTTATGTAATTTAATTGAGATGGTATTTATGTAAATTTCTTAAGATGGCATTTATGTAAATTCTTTAAGATGGCAATTTTGTAAATACTTTAGGATGGAAGTTTTGTAAATAATGGAAGATGGAAAACTTGTAAATATTGGTTGATAGGTAGGAAATTTTTTAATAATTATGAGGGAGGTAGGTGAGGAAAAATGAGTGATAATTATGAGGGAGAGAAAGGAGTGTCGGTAAGGAAGAGAAAGAAAAGAAAAAAAAGAGGAAAAGAAAGAGGAGGAAAAATTATATATACTAATAAATTTTAAGGATTTGTTTGAGGTAGGTTTAACATGTACTAATAAATTTTGTACAAAATTATATATATGCTTTAATATTTGTTTAGATGTGATTTTGAATAACATGTGGTCTGGATATTTATATGGAATTATATTTTGGTTGTATGGACATGCATATGGGTGCATAGGATTACATAATAGAAAAACAAGGGAGAAGTTAGACTAAGCTGAATTTCGGAATAATTTGGGAAACCACTATTTTTGGAATTTTTGGAAAATTCGGCAAGGATTTTAAAGAAATGGTCAACATATGAATTTTAGATATATGTCTCACAGAACTATAGGCTCTGAAAGTATTTAATTTGGAGTTCATATGAGTGAGATATGGCTAATTAATTGAGAAGAGGTCAGAATCCAGGACAGTAAAAATAATCATTTTTATCTTTAATTTTTTGGAAATAATCCATAAGGAATTTAAAGAAATGATAAACCTAAAGGTTGTAGATAATTCTCTTTGGGTTTTATAGGCTTTGACATTACTTCAATGGGAGTCCATATGAGGGAGATATGGGTGATTAATTGAGCAAAGGTCAGAATTAGTCTAAAATTCAGATTTGTAAATTAGTATTTTTTTAAAATTGCTGGGGAATAATCCATAAGGAATCTAAAGACAAGATAAACATGAAAGTTGTAGATAATTGTCTTAGCATTTTATAGGATTTGAAATCGCCTCAATCGTAGTTCGTATGAGGGATATATGGTTTAATAAGTGAGGAAAGGTCACAGAACATGGCCAGGCCATGTTTTGGGTTGCTTCAGCATGGGTAGACCGTGTTCGAGGCTGTTTTTGAGTATGTTTGAAGTATTTTTCAAGCATGGCCGTATCTTGAACTTGGCTAGGCCATGTTGGGTGCTGGGTTATCATATTTTTCACTATTTTCTACCTAAAAATAATCTTGTTTGTTGAAATATTTTTAGAAAACATATATCCAAGAAAAATACTTTTAAAATGATGATTTTAGTATGACAAATTACTCTTTTTCTTTATTTGATTTAAAATGAATCATATTGGATATTGGTATATGATGAATGATTATTAATCATTTGGTATAAAAATGATGCATCATATTATGAAAGTTATTAATCATTTGGTATAAAAACTCATGGCGAGTTGCGTAATAAATATATATTGCATTTATATATATATATATATATATATATACATTTATATGTATGGATGAATATCGACGGGTTGTATGGCTTGAGACGATACTGAGTAGGGGACGCCCTATTAGCCTGAGTGAACCAAGGTAGGGTCGCTCTAACGGGGTGACAGAGGTAATGTGAGGAGACAAATGGGTGATGAATTCACATTCCCTAATCACTTATTGTGACTGTAGTCGATCAGTCACTATGCGTATAGCAAATGAGTGAATTGAGAAATGTGATATGTCTGAGCATTTTTTTTATAAAGAAAAAGAGTGAATTTTCAGTGCATATATAGTATGTTAATTATGCATCAACTGAAGTGAAGATTTTATCTTCAAATCTTAATATTTTCTGTAGCTTATACAGCTAAACATAACTCCTATTTTTCTTATTATATTTTATTTATGTTAAGTCTATTGGGAACCATTGTTCTCACTATTATTGTGGTGTTATGTTTAGATAAAAAGAAATGAGATGCAATAAGGAATGGCATTACTGGTGGATATATCTATGTCAGCACCACCTCTTCACCCTTTGTATTTCAAGGGTGAAATGCTGTATAGGGACTCTTATTTATATACTGAAATATTGTATAGTATAATTATAACATGTATGAGGTTTATAATAAATATGTATACATATATATTGTGTTTATACATATGGCGTATTTAACATGTGTAATGTGAAAAAAAAATTAAAGTAAATCGGATCTTACAAAGTTGCTATAATAATAATAAATAAATTAAAAAAACCGAACGTTACAAAGTTGGTATCAGAGTGGTCGATCTTAGGCGACCATGGGGTGGTTGGTCACCTAAATTGACTTAGACGAGTTTTGAATAGTTAATTGGAAATGTTGTGTAAGTTGGCGAATAAATTCAGTAGGAAAGTACTAGTATTTCCTATTTATAGTCTTGTGTGGAGTGATAACTACTGTAAAATTTTGAATTGCTATTGAGTTTGATCAACTCAATAGTGACTAATATTTTTCTTTACTAATACAGTGAGTTATGGCACCACCAAGAAGGAATCTGCCAGGCAGCGCAGATGCTACCTTAAATAACATAGTTGTAGTTATTCAAGTTCAGGCAACTGCTACGAATTAGATTCTGCAACACCTTCAAAATATTAATAATAATGACGAAGCTAGGGGAAATGAAGGAAACTGAAATGAAAATAGAACTGGGAATGCTAATGGATGGTCTGAATTTATGGGAACGCGGCCTCCGTCGTTTTTGGGTGCACATGACCTTATAGTTGCTGAGAGATGGCTGACATAACTCAAGAAGATTTTTAAAGTTCTAAATTGTTCTGATGAGCAAAAGGTCAATTTTGGGACATTTATACTAAATGAAGAAGCTGAATACTGGTGGAGAGGAGCCAAAGAGTTACTGGTACATCAAGATAGGGAAATTACATGGCACTTGTTTTGAGAGACTTTTCTAAACAAATATTTTCCCAGTAATGTGAGAGTTGAGAAAGAGATTAAGTTTCTTCAGCTTAGACAGGGAAATGTGACCATTGAGTACTATATTACAAAGTTTGAAGAACTATCTAAGTTCTCAAGTACTCTGAAGAATAATCTAGATGAAGTCTGGAAGGCAGTGAAGTTTGAATCAAGACTGAACCCGAAGCTTAGGAATGTTGTGGTGGCATTAGAGATTCGAGAATATGCCCTGTTGGTAAATAAATGTCGGATGCTAGTGATATTGTATCTATTTTATATTGAACTGCAAGCGCACGGCATAACTGTAGCTAGTCCGGTGAGTACGAGTTGTATCCCATAGAGAACAATGTCAATTACTAGAACGATGCAAAATATGCTATCTAAATCGATGTAATTCAATGAAGAGTTTGTCACAATTAAGAAAATTAAGAATTCAATTAACAAAAGCCTAGGGTTAAGGTTCACTACACTTATGATATTCAACATTCAACTTGTACCTCTAATTGCAATTATCTAGTAATTGGGGATGGTTTAGCCTTAATTATTTAGCAACCTCTTTTAAGCATTACTAATTATACCTAAGTTAATACAATTGCCTACTTTCGTGGTTCTTAGTTCAACCTAGGTCCATTGAACTTTATGCCAACTATGGAAGTCAATTAATCGGTTTTCTCTTGCCTACTAATTGATTCATTCCTAGATAATCTTAAACTACTTTCGTGATTAAGATATCCCTAATTAACTATTAAGTTTGAGTTTTAACTTTCACCTTTCGGTTCATCAATTAAATACCTAAGACGTGATAGATTGGTGATCAGGCATTCTACCAACTCTTATTCATACATATAATATTTAATCTTAATTAATCCAGAAGTGATCACAATTAGGGTTCCAACATTCAACTCAACAACATAGTATCATCATATCACAAGTGGGTTTACTGAAACCCTAAATCAAATCTACTCACACATCATATAAACAGAAATCAAATTTATATATATGTAAACCATTCAAGTTCAGTACAATCTAAAGAGAAGGAGTAGAAGTAGAAGTAGAGAATTAAAGTAGAAAGATGTAACTTGGTTTGCAGAAAAGTAAAGATGAAATACAACCTTCAAATGCTGTAGATTCTACTCTAGAACATAAAATCAACAATGATTCAAGTAAAAACCTAATCTAAGTGGGTTTTCTAAGCCTAAAAACTGAGTCTAAGATGTCTCTCCATGTCTGAATCTGTCCCTCTGCATTTCCCTATGCATATGTATCAACTTGGCTGCTCAAAACCCTAAAAATCACGTGATGTACAGACACGAAGCACAGTTGTGCTTCAGGCTGGATTCTAGGAATTTTCTACATCTTTCGCACAGAGCACAGCCTGGCCGTGCTTCAAGTCACCAGTCTCAGAATTTGTTAATTTCTTTAGGGTTGCCTCCTTACTTCCTCCTCAGCATGTTCCAAGTCCATATGGCTCCTCTCATGAGTGTTTTCCCTTGCTTCTTGGCGTCTTTTGCTCACCTACAAGCATAAAACAACCAAAGCAGTATCCAAAGTAAAGTATAACAAAAAATAAGGGAATAATCATAACTTTACTTTAAATTAGGGGATAAAATGTAGCCATTAAGTACTTAAATTTTCCCTTTATCAAGAGACAAGTCTAAAAGCAGTAGAGGATGAAAGGGAGAGGTGGACTCAGTCGAAGTGGAAGAGAGAGTTCCCAATTATGGATAGAAATACCAGAGGGAAGAATACCATGAGATGTAAACAACCAGCACTTATGGAATCTAGACCTTTTTTGAAAAAGCCAGCAACTGGTCAGTGTGGGAAATTCCATGGGGATAAACCATGTTATTTTGGTTTAGTTACTTGCTATCGATGTGACCAAAAGGGGCACGTGGCACGGCATTGTCCACTGGAAAATGAGAAAGGTACTGTACGAACTCAGAAAACGACAGGAAGAGTTTTCACTTTGAGCAGTTCTGATTGTATCATTTGATTCTGGTGCAAGCCATTCTTTCATAGCATTAGAATGTGTAGAGAAGTGACAACACTCTATTATAGAGTTACCATACGAGTTAGCAGTGGTGACCCCTACAGGAGGAAAAATAATTACCTCTTTAGTGTGTTTAAATTGTCCCATTGTATTGAATGACAGATCCTTTGTAGTGGATGTGATCTGTCTACCTTTAGACGGTATAGATGTCATCTTGGGTATGGATTGGTTAAGTCAGAATTGAGTCCTACTGGATTTTTGCAATAAGACTTTTGAGTTTCTCTCGGACCCACCGAAGGACCAAAAGTATAGCATTATTAGTGCTCACCGACTCTATAAGGAGATAAGGGACGCAGATCTGAACTTTTTTTTCTTGTATACTATCAACCCGAGTATAAAACAAGAATTGCTTGAGATTCTAGTAGTCTATGTGTAATATCCCGTAAGAAAATAAAATTTATTAGACAATTTTTAGATATCCAAGGAAATATAATCCTTATAAATTTTTTACCTTACGTATATGCATAGAAATATTCTAACATTAATGGAATAGGTAAATAGAGAAAACTTAAGAGAAAATATTAAAAATAAATATACTAAAGAAAGGTGAAATTCTTGGGTAAGAAAGATAAATTTTTGTGAAGTCAGTAAAGGTATTAAAATTTCAAGAAGATTGGATTAGGGTAATTTTTCCTAATTTAAGAGTTAAAGTTAATAAGTTTAGTATCTCCACCCATAAATTGGGTTTTTACCAATAGACACTTCATATAGAGTTTTTTTACTTCACATGAATTTTTAGCAAGCCAATAGGATAGCCCAAGGAAGAAATAAAACATAGACTTGGACTAAGATATAGAAATTGGACCGGTAGCCCAAAAATCATGAAAATGTGACTAAGTCCATTATGAAAGGTAGAATTTTATCCAAAGTAAAGAAAATGGACAAGAATGAGCCCAAATCCTAGAGGAAAAATAAAAACAAAAATAAAATAAAGTGATGAAATAATGGTGTAATCAAGATTAGGTGACATGGCATTAAGACAAAAATTTAGCAAGTAGTGCGATATCCTACATTCATAATTTTAGCAAGTGGTATGATAATACATGGCATTAGGACAAAACATCTATATCCTACACTCATAATTTTAGCAAGTGGGTAATAATACATAGCATTATGACAAAACATCTTTATCCTACACAAATAATTTTAGCTAAGCAAGGAAGATTCAAGGAATGGAAATTTGCCACCTAAAAAGGCAAACCTATCATACTTGATTAAGACAAAAGAAAAAGGAAATGAATCCCTAAATCAAAGAAATCTTGTCCTTTTATCTTAAGAACATATCATCATAATTTTCAAAATACAAATCTCCTTTTCCTATGCATATCTTGACTAAGGAAGAGGAAGACAAAAACATAAGTTGTTTGTTTTCCAAATTTTCAACCAAGTGTATCCTAATTGTGATAAGGTAGACCCATGATTATGAAAGGTAAATTATTTGATAGTCTATATAACCGAAACCCACCCTTATAACATTATAATTTCATCCAAGTGAGGGAAAGGAAAAATAGAAGCAAGGTAGAGTGAGGAAAGGAGAGGAAGAAAGGAAGAAAGAGAAAGGAGAAATCTAGAAGACTAAGTGCTCAAGGTAAGTTTAACAATATTTCTTTTTCAAGAAAAATTTTGAAACTTATAATATTTATATGAGATTTTCATCTTAGAACTTTGATAATTAGTCATAGATGTTGTTATATCATGTTACATATTATGTATGTTTGAATACTTAGGCTGGTGTAGATAGTTCTGCATAGGTATGGCTATGGATGGCAAACTTTTAAGCTTATATTTTTAATATTCTGGGAAGAAGTGCTTAAGAATTAAAATAAATAGTTAACATGAAAAATGTAGATATATGTCTCACGGAATTTTAGCCACTGGAATCACTCAATATGGAGTCCATATGAGGTCGATATGGTCCGGTTAGTAAGCAGTGGTTAGAAAAGGGTTAATCAAGAAAGAATATGTTAGGATAGCTTCTGTGTTTTACTTTTTGGGAACATTTTGTAGGGATTTAAGATAAATGGTTAACATACGAATTATAGATATATGTGTCATGGATGTTTAGCCACTAGAATCACTCAATTTGGAGTCCATAAAAGGTAGATATGGTCTAATTAGTATGCAGTGGTCAGAAATTGGTTAATTAGGGAAGAATATTTTAGGATAGCTTCTATGTTTTAATTTTTGGGAACATTCTGTGGGGAATTAAAATAAAAGATTAACATACAAATAATTGCTATATGTGACACGGATTTGTAGCCACTGGAATCACTTAAGTTGAAATTCTTATGAAGGAGATATGGACAGATTAGTAGGAAGAGGTCAAAACCTACCCGAGAAGAAATAACATGTATTTTGATGGAGCAATATCACCATGATTTCTTAGTATTTCGTTCAACATAATAGTTTTAGATTATTGTTTTATCTTTAAATACACTAAGATCACCTAAATCGTAGTTAAATTTAGGGAGTTATGCTCTGATTAGTAAGAGAGGGTCAGATAGGATGAAAACCTGCATCAAGAAAATAATGAAATAAAATTAATATTTAAAAAAGAAGAAGAATCTTATAAATGAAAGTAATAAATGACTAGTATACGCCATAGCCATTGCCATTGCCATTGCATGAACTTCTTAGCATCTTATGTGTGAAATTTTGACATGAAAATATTTTATAAAGTGATATTTGAAATGGTTATGTTCATGACATGATTACCAATATTTTTGGCTATTATTGTGAAAAGAAAAGAAATGAGCACGGCCACATGGAAAATTTGTGTGGTTCACCAGTAGGGGACGCCCTACCAATGGTTATGAATATGTTAATGAGAAAAGAAAGAGAACGTGTGCCATGTCGGACAGAGCGAGAAAAGATGATACTAAAGAGTAGAAAATACTCACCCTGACCGGGGTAGCTTGATATGAGAATAAATTGTTGATAGTCATCATATGATATTCTGAAAAGGAAATGAATCCCTAAATCAAAAGGACCTTGTCCCTTATCTTAAGAACATATCATCATAATTTTCAAAATACAAATCTCCTTTTCCTATGCATATCTTGACTAAGGAAGAGGAACACAAGAACATAAGTTGTTTGTTTTCCAAAAATTCAACCAAGTGTATCCTAATTGTGATAAGGTAGACCCATGATTATGAAAGGTAAATTATTTGATAGTCTATATAACCAAAACCCACCCTTATAACATTATAATTTCGTCCAAGTGAGGGAGAGGAAAAATAGAAGCAAGGTAGAGTGAGGAAAGGAGAGGAAGAAAGGAAGAAAGAGGAAGGAGAAATCTAGAGGACTAAGTGCTCAAGGTAAGTTTAACAATATTTCTTTTTGAAGAAAACTTTTGAAACTTATAATATTTATATGAGATTTTGATCTTAGAACTTTGATGATTGGTCATAGATGTTGCTATATCATGTTACATATTATGTATGTTTGAATACTTAGGCTGGTGTAGATAGTTCTGCATAGGTATGGCTATGCATGGCAAACTTTTAAGCTTCTATTTTTAATATTCTTGGAAGAAGCGGTTAGGAATTAAAACAAATGGTTAACATAAAAAATGTAGATCTATGTCTCACAGAATTTTAGCAACTGGAATCACTCAATTAGGAGTCTATATGATGTCGATATGGTCCGATTAGTAAGCAATGGTCAGAAAAGGGTTAATCACTAAAGAATATGTTCGGATAGCATCTGTGTTTTAATTTCTGTTAACATTCTGTAGGGATTTCAAATAAATGGTTAACATACAAATTATAGATATATGTGTCACGGATGTTTAGTCACTAGAATCACTCAATTTGGAGTCCATATAAGGTAGATATGGTTTGATTAGTGTGCAGTGGTCAGAAAATCGTTAATTAGAGATGAATATTTTAGGATAGCTTCTGTGTTTTAATTTTTGGGAACATTATGTTAGGAATTAAAATAAAATATTAACATAAAAATTATTTCTATGTGTCACGGATTTGTATCCATTGGAATTACTTAATTTGGAATTTTTATAAGGGAGATATGGACAGATTAGTAGGAAGAGGTCAGAACCTACCCGAGAAGAAATAACCTGTATTTTGAGGGAGTAATATCACCATGATTTCTTAGTATTTCGTTCAACATAATAGTTTTAGATTATTGTTTTATCTTTAAATATAGTAAGATCACCTAAATCGTAGTTAAATTTAGGGAGTTATTCTCTGATTAGTAAGAGAAGGTCAGATAGGATGAAAACCTGCATCAAGAAAATAATGAAATAAAATTAATATTTAAAAAAGAAGAAGAATCTTATAAATGGAAATAATAAATGACTAGTATATGCCATAGCCATTGCCATTGCATGAACTTCTTAGCATCTTATGTGTGAAATTTTGACATGAAAATATTTTATAAAGTGATATTTGAAATGGTTATGTTCATGACATGATTACCAATATTTTTGGCTATTATTGTGAAAAGAAAAGAAATGAGCACGGTCACATGGAAAATCTGTGTGGTGCACCAGTAGGGGACGCCCTACCAACGGTTATGAATATGTTAATGAGAAAAGAAAGAGAACGTGCGCCATGTCGGACACAGCGAGAAAAGCCCATACTAAAGAGTAGAAAATACTCACCCTGACCGGGGTAGCTTGATATGAGAATAAATTATTGATAGTCATCATATGATATTCTGAAAAGGAAATGAATCCTGGTGCGCACTGTCGCAGGTGCACCCAAATTAATACCTTACCTCAAAACTAACCTGTAGTAATAGGAGTAAGGGTCGATCCCACAGAGACTGGAATTACCTTATGTGATTAAAAAGGGGGATTTATAATCGCAAATTAAGTAAAGTAAACAATAATGAAAATAATTAAGAGAAAGAGATTAATAATAAAGACGTTGGTTTCGGTTGGTTTCCACCGTCAAGGGATTACGTAGATCATCGGCAACATAATCAATCTGTAAATGAACATCTATCATTGGGGTTTTAACCCTGTTTCTCCATAAGCCTAGCAAATTAATGACAATCGCACTAATAAAACCCTAATCAACAAGCCATCTTTTAGCACATCGGTAAAATATAACTTGTTAACCGCATGAAGAACTAGAGAAACTGATAGAGATAAACAAATATAAACACATCGGCTATGTCTAATTTAGTCAATCATTAATCATAGGTTCAATGATTTATAATCCAAAACCATCAAACTTGTTTGCCTCAGGAATCGCAGAATTAAAGACTTTGTTCAAAACACAATTCAGCAGTAGATTAAAACAGATGAAACACTAGTAGGTCTCCTAGCAATCATATGAATAATCATTAAGAATAAGAATAGATGAACAATCAATATTCAGAACAAATTGAAATAATAACATCAGATCCACATCTCACAATGTATAAAAATCTCTTGAGGTTTCAACTCACCTCAACCAACGAAAAGAACTAGCCACGCAGGGCCATAAGAAACTCTAAAGAAGAATTAAAGAATGTAGATGAAGAATTGGATTTAGAATTCGATCAAGAATTGGATCCTTTCTCTGATTGTTGTCCTCTCTTTTTATAGATTCCCTCCTCCTAATTGGTGTAGGAGTGTTTCTAGGTCAAATTTCGGCTTATCGGGCTTCAATTAGAGTTAAAAAACCCTAAAAATCGCGAACTCAGCGACCTGATGCGACGGCGGGCGCTGCGGCGCTCTGGAAAGCTTCTGACGGGGTGCCGCGGTGCCTAGGATAGCTTTGGTGAACTCTGAATTCTGACGCTCGGGCGCCGCGGCGCCCGGTGCTTCTGGGCAACAAATACCGCGGCGCGCTAGGGAGCGCCGCGGCCCTCCGAACCTGCTATGACGCAGCGCCACGGCGCTCTCTTTCCAGCCCCGCAGAACCTAGAAAACTCCAGAATTTGCCAAAGTTCCAAACATGAAAGTTGTATCTCTATGTCGTTTCTTTCCATAGCCGCTGGAATCACATTAATCCAATCTAAATTGAAGGAGATATGCTTACTTTAGTGACCCAAGGTCAGAATTCACCCTGCTGCACTTTGATTCTGATGTGTAAGCTCTGTAACGCTATGAAATCTCCCGAATTTGACCAAGTGTTCAACATAAAGGTTGTAGAGGATTATGTTATAGTTTCACAGCCACTTGAATCACTTTGATTGGAGTTCATAAGAGGGAGATATGCTCAAAACAGTGCTGAAAGGTCTGGAATCACTACAATGTAGCATTTTTCCATGAATTTCTTATCTTTTTCTTCTCTTTTCTTCTTCTTTTGTTCCTACAACACAAAACAAAAAACTAAACTAATTCCTAATTATATTTTACTTAAATCAAACCAAAAGTAAGTTTAAAGGTATTAATATCATGTTTAATTAAGATCATATCAAATACCCCCACACTCAACCTTTTGCTTGTCCTCAAGCAAAATAAACCCTAAAGACAAAAACACAACAATCAATAATGTAGTGAGTGTTAGGCTTACCAAACGTTTGCTTCATAACATAAAAATATACTCTAGAAAAATTTTGGAAGATCATAATCATGCACAAGATTAACACAAATGCAATCTATTATTTTATCCTTCTGAATCCCTTGTGTGTGTGTACTTTTGGGTCAATAAATTTTCTTTTACCCGAATAAGTTTATATATCCCAAAATTTTGATTGTAGATCTCTAATTAGTTTAGGATTTCCATATGCTTATTCTTCATTCCACTCTCCACTAATGTAGGCCAAAACTACCTCTAGGATCAATAGGACTTTATTTGGCTTGTAATGTGGCCAGGGTATAAGGTAAGATAAAAGATACAAATTTAGGCTTAATCACCCAGCACCACATGATTAAATCTGATCTCTTGAGCTTTCTTAAATTTGGGGTGATTTCTCCCCACACACTCATTTTCTTGCCTCAATTTAATCCATCCTTTTCCTTGGTTCTCAATTTTTTTTTTCACAGCATTCAGATTTTTCTTTTATTTCCTTTGCATAATTCTTTTCTTTTCCTTGCTCCACCCTTCCACCCTTTTGTAAATAAAGCTCTACAAAACAAGTATTCAGAAAAATAATCATGGAATGAGTGAATGGGATAAAGAAAAATAAGGATATTCATACAAAATTTTGGCTTTAGGCTCATTTGTAGTTTTTAGAAGGAAAAGTTCATTAAGCTCAAATTAGAGGAACTAGGGATATTTCATTACTTAGGTTAGGCTTGAAAAGCTCAATCTATCCAATAATGCCTAAATCATCTTCTAAATAATAGTATTAACCTAGGATTTCGCTTCAAGTAGCATTTAAATAAGTTCTAGAATCCTGTTGAGATCATGAAATATTTTTGAATTATATAAATCTTTTCTAAGTAAAAGATAAATCGAATGCCCAAATTTATTGTGCAAAATATTTCAGGATTCTAAAGTCAAAAGTAATAAATTGCAAAAGAGATAAAATTGCATACAGCCATGAAGTTTCTACATTTTTCAAGAGCTAAAAAAATTGGATAGTCATATCGTTGGCTGTTGGTTGTGCCTAACATCCCAAAACATAAATTGAATACTCACACAATCACTCAACTTGCTAAACGCAATAAAAGTGTATTGATAGTGAAAATCAGAAAATTAATGCTCATAATAGGGTCACAATAATTCAGAAAAATATAATTCCACCCCCACACTCAAACTTTACATTGTCCTCAATGTAAAAGAAAGATAAGAATTAGGGAAAGATATAGAAAAACATATGAGTTAAGTGAACTTCCCTGAATTTGTTTGGAGTGGAAGGAGCATGTTGCATTACTGGACCATGAATATTTCTGACTCCCACTTTTTTTCTTCTTTTTATGTTGGGTTGCCTCCCAATAAGCGCCTTTGTTTAACGTCGTTGGCTCAACCCAACTCCTTATGTCATTCAATGAGGATCCTTAATGTTCACTTTGAATTGGGTTTGCAGAATTTTAAGGTTCAGCTATATCATGAGCAGGAAAGTCAGCATTAGTTAAAGGTTTAATTAAATGAGAACTCAACTTACCTAGGAATAATCGATTTCTTGAGTAGCTTTTGGCATCCAATTTAATTCCATCTTTTTGAGTTTTTGCCAAAGCAGGGGGCAGCTTTCCTCTATCTTTAAGTAAGGCATATTTATTTGAGGTTATCATTGGGGGTGGTTCTCCACTGTATATGCCCTTTAAGTGGCTAGGGAAGCTTTTTAATCCTAGGTCAGGATTCTGAAAAATAGAAAGTACAGACATCGTGTTAGAAATTGGTAACAAAATAGAAAGATCCTTTCCTATTTGCTGTACTTTTGGTGCCTCATCTCCAGCTGAATTGTTCTCATGGAATTTGGCATTCAGGGTAGATTCCATAGCTTCTTTATTAGTAGGCTTACCATTGTCAACTTCCAAGCCATCTTTTTCATTAAGTGCTGAATTTTTCTCTTTTTGCACTAAGGATACTAGAGCTAGACTTTCAATTTCTAAATTCTGAGCCTCTAACCGATTGACTGATGTTGCAAGTTGCTCAATTTGATTTGTTAAGCTTTGAATGCTGGCCCTTACCTCTTGTTGAAATTGATGAGTATCATGTTCAATAGATTTAACAATTTCTTCTAAAGAACTACTTACCTGGAAATCCTGATATGCAGACTGTCTAGGATAATAGGCCTGTTGGGTATGCTGAAAATTTGCAAAATTTTGTTCTATAGGACTATTTTGTGCATTTCCATACCTGAAGTTGAGATGATCCTTCCATCTAGGATTGTATATGTTTGAATAGGAATCATACCTCACTTGTGGTCCTTTAGGGAAACCTCTAACCATATTTACTTGGTCAAATGACTCATCATAGAAAGTTAGGTACCCAATAGAAGGATGCCCTATGGCAGCACTTCTCTCTTTGCATATTTTCTACACATTGACGAACAAGAGAAGTTAAATTTCCAAGTTGCTGTTCAAGGGAAGAACTACATACCTCACCAGCATATCTTAATGGAGAGCCTAGCCTAGTGCCAAATTTTTGAAAATTGGCTGCCATATTCAAAGTTATGAACAAAAAGAAAAGAAAAAAAATCACAAAAGGTAAATAGACACAGTCCACGGCAACTTCGCCAAAATTTGGTGCGCACTGTCGCAGGTGCACCCAAATTAATACCTTACCTCAAAACTAACCTGTAGTAGTAGGAGTAAGGGTCAATCCCACAGAGACTGGAATTACCTTATGTGATTAAAAATGGGGACTGATAATCGTAAATTAGGTAAAGTAAACAATAATGAAAATAATTAAGAGAACGAGATTAATGATAAAGACGTTGGTTTCGGTTGGTTTCCACCGTCAAGGGATTACATTGATCATCAAAAACATAATCAATCTGTAAATGAACATCTACCATTAGGGTTTTAACCCTGTTTCTCCTTAAGCCTAGCAAATTAATGACAATCACACTAATAAAACCCTAATCAACAAGCCATCTTTTAGCACATCGGTAAAATATAACTTGTTAACCGCAGGAAGAACTAGAGAAACTGATAGAGCTAAACAAATATAAACACATTGGCTATATCTAATTTAGTCAATCATTCATCATAGGTTCAATGATTTATAATCCAAAACCCTCAAACCTATTTGCCTCACGAATCGCAGAATTAAAGACTTTGTTGAAAACACAATTCAGTAGTAGATTAAAACAGACGAAATACTAGTAAGCCTCCTAGCAATCATATGAATAATCATTAAGAATAAGAACAGATGAACAATCAATATTCAGAACAAGTTGAAATAATAACATCAGATCTACATCTCACAATGTATAAAAATCCCTTGAGGTTTCAACTCACCTCAACCAACTAAAAGAACTAGCCACGCAGGGTCATAAGAAACTCTAAAGAAGAATTGAAGAATGTAGATGAAGAATTGGATTCAGAATTCGATCAAGAATTGGATCCTTTCTCTGCTTGCTGTCCTTTCTTTTTATAGATTCCCTCCTCTTAATTGGTGTAGGAGTGTTTCTAGGTCAAATTTCGGCTTATCGGGCTTCAATTAGAGTTAAAAAACCCTAAAAATTGCAAACTCAGCAACCTGATGTGATGGTGGGTGCCGCGGCACTCCGAAAAGCTTCTGACGGGGTGCCACGGTGCGCTAGGGAGCGCCACGGCCCTCCGAACGTGCTATGATGCAGCACCGTGGCGATTTATTTCTAGCGCCGCGGCGCCTCGAAAACTCTAGAATTTGCCAAAGTTCCAAACATGAAAGTTGTAGCTCTATGTCTCTTCTTTCCATAGACACTGGAATCACCTTAATCCAATATAAATTGAAGGAGATATGCTAAAATTAGAGACCCAAGGTCAGAATTCACCCTGCTGCACTATGATTCTGCTGTGCAAGCTCTGTAACGCTATGAACTCTCCCGAATTTGACCAAGTGTTCAACATAAAAGTTGTAAAGGATTGTGTTATAGTTTCCCATCTACTTGAATCACTTTGATTGGAGTTCATAAGAGGGAGATATGCTAAAAACAGTGCTGAAAGGTCTGGAATCGCTGCAATGTAGCATTTTTCCATGAATTTCTTATCTTTTTCTTCTCTTTTCTTCTTCTTTTGTTCCTACAACACAAAACACAAAACTAAACTAATTCCTAATTATATTTTACTTAAATCAAACAAAAAGTAAGTTTAAAGGTATTAATATCATGTTTAATTAAGATCATATCAAATCCCTAAATCAAAAGGACCATGTCCCTTATCTTAAGAACATATCATCATAATTTTCAAAATACAAATCTCATTTCCCTATGCATATCTTGACTAAGGAAGAGGAACACAAGAACATAAGTTGTTTGTTTTCCAAAAATTCAACCAAGTGTATCCTAATTGTGATAAGGTAGGCCCATGATTATGAAAGGTAAATTATTTGATAGTCTATATAACCAAAACCCACCCTTATAACATTATAATTTCATCCAAGTGAGGGAGAGGAAAAATAGAAGCAAGGTAGAGTGAGGAAAGGAGAGGAAGAAAGGAAGAAAGAGGAAGGAGAAATCTAGAGGACTAAGTGCTCAAGGTAAGTTTAATAATATTTCTTTTTCAAGAAAACTTTTGAAACTTATAATATTTATATGAGATTTTGATCTTAAAACTTTGATGATTGGTCATGGATGTTGCTATATCATGTTACATATTATGTATGTTTGAATACTTAGGCTGGTGTAGATAGATCTGCATAGGTATGGCTATGGATGGCAAACTTTTAAGATTCTATTTTTAATATTCTTGGAAGAAGCGGTTAGGAATTAAAACAAATGGTTAACATAAAAAATGTAGATCTATGTCTCACAGAATTTTAGCCACTGGAATCACTCAATTAGGAGTCTATATGATGTCGATATGGTCCGATTAGTAAGCAGTGGTCAGAAAAGGGTTAATCACGAAAGAATATGTTAGGATAGCTTCTGTGTTTTAATTTCTGGGAACCTTCTGTAGGGATTTCAAATAAATGGTTAACATACAAATTATAGATATATGTGTCACGGATGTTTAGTCACTAGAATCACTCAATTTGGAGTCCATATAAGGTAGATTTGGTCTGATTAGTGTGCAGTGGTCAGAAAATCGTTAATTAGAGAAGAATATTTTAGGATAGCTTCTATATTTTAATTTTTGGGAACATTATGTGGGGAATTAAAATAAAAGATTAACATAAAAATTATTGCTATATGTGTCACAGATTTTTAGCCTTTGGAATTACTTAATTTGGAATTTTTATGAGGGAGATATTGACAGATTAGTAGGAAGAGGTTAGAACCTACCCGAAAAGAAATAACCTGTATTTTTAGGGAGTAATATCACCATGATTTCTTAATATTTCTTTCAACTGTTCAACATAATAGTTTTAGATTATTGTTTTATATTTAAATTGACCCCAAGATCACCTAAATCAGAGTTAAATTTAGGGAGTTATGCTCTGATTAGTAAGAGAAGGTCAGATATGAGAATAAATTATTGATAGTCATCATATGATATTCTGAAAATAATTAATCCTGTCATACATGTCATTATTGTACGATTCTCATGTGCATAGATATAGTGCATTCATGTGACCAAAGATATTTACTGTAGTTTATACAACTGAACATGACGTGATGAGCTAAATTGATGATGATTTATTGTTGAACTTACTGGGATGTAATTCTCACTATATTTTCATGTCATATTCAGAAAATTAGTTATGCAGATTTTTTTATGGCTCTGCCTTTTTGTGTACGTTGGACCGAGTAACTTTATGTTGGGCAGATCCCAGAATCAAATAATATGTTTGTGGTCGAGTTGGTTCAGATCTCGTTGAAGGTGCAACCACCTGCACCTATATCTCTGGAATTGGTCAATCAGAATAAATAAGATGTAGTTATTTAAATGTTTGATTTTGTTGTACATACGTTTTGATTAATGACGTGTATGTGAACTCTATATTGTATAATAAATAATAATAAAAAGAGAGGTTGTTACACCATGAATTTCCAGAGGTTTTTCCCTCTGAGATTTCTGAATCTCCAACAAAGAGAGAAGTGGAATTTTTCATCGATCTAGCACCAGAGGCAAGGCCTATTTCTTTCACTCCCGATAGAGTGTCTCTTGCGGAACTACATGAGCTTAAGAAGTAGATCGAAGAGCTGTTAGAAAAGAACTTTATCAAACTTAGTGTATCACCTTGGGGAGCGCTTGTATTATTTGTAAAGAAGAAAGATGGTAGTTTAAGATTGGGCATGGATTACAGGAAATTGAATAAGGTGACCATTAAGAATAAGTATCCATTGCCTAGAATAGACGATCTATTAGATCAATTAAAGGGATCTACTGTTTTCTCTAAGATAAACTTGAGGTCAGGATATCATCATATCAAAGTTATAGAAGAAGACATTCCAAAAACAACTTTCAGAACTCGGTATAGACACTACAAATTTTTAGTCATGCCTTTTGGGGTCACAAATGCACCTGCAGTTTTTAGGGATTATATGAATCACATTTTTAGACCCTACTTGGATCAATTCGTAGTAGTGTTTATAGATCATATTTTAATCTACTCTAAGTGCAAGGAAGAACACAACCAGCATCTCTGATTAGTACTTTAGGTCTTGAAGGAAAAGAAACTTTTCGTTAAGTTGGAAAAATGTGAATTTTGGCTGGAAGAAGTGAAATTTGACGATAATTGTTTTAGTAGGATTTGAAATCACCTCAATTAGAGTTCGCATAAGGAATATATGGTTGAATAAGTGAGGAAAGGTCACAGAACACGGCCAGGCCATGTTCTGTTTTGCTTCAGCATGGGTAGGGCGTGTTCGAGGCTGTTTTTGAGTATGTTTGAAGTATTTTTCAAGCATGGCCGTGTCTTGAACATGGACAGATTGTGTTGGGTGCTGGATTATCATATTTTTCACTATTTTCTATCTAAAAATAATATTGCTTGTTGAAATATTTTTAGAAAACATATATCCAAGAAAAATACTTTTAAAATGATGATTTTAGTATGACAAATTACTTTTTTTCTTTATTTGATTTAAAATGAATCATATTGGATATTGGTATATGATGAATGATTATTAATCATTTGGTATAAAAATGATGCATCATATTATGAAAGTGATTAAATGGCAAGCGTAAAACTCATGGCGAGTTGCTTGATAAATATATATTGCATTTAATGAATATGCATATATATATATACATTTATATGTATGGATGAATATCGACGGGTTGCATGGCTTGAGATGGTGCCGAGTAGGGGATGCCCTATTAGCCTGAGTGGGCCAAGGGAGGGCCGCTCCAACCGAGTGACAGAGGTAATGTGATGAGGGAGATAGGTGATGAACTCACATTCCCTGATCACTTATTGTGACTGGAGCCGATCGATCACTATGCGTATAACAAATAAGTGAATTGAGAAATGTGATATGTCTGAGCATTTTTTTTAAAAAAAGAAAAAGATTGAATTTTCAGTGCATATATAGAATGTTAATTATGCATAAACTAAAGTGATGATTTTATCTTCAAATCTTAATATTTTCTGTAGATTATACAGCTGAACATAACTCCTATTTTTCTTATTATATTTTATTTATGTTAAGTCTATTGGGAACCTTTGTTCTCACTATTATTGTGGTGTTATGTTCAGATAAAAAGAAATGAAATGCAACAGAGAATGGCGTTACTGGTGGAGATCTTAATGTCAGCACCACCTCCTCACCCTTTGTATTTCAAGGGTGAAGTGCTATACAGGGACTCTTATTTATATACTAAAATATTGTATAGTATAATTATAACATGTATGAGATTTGTAATAAATATGTATACATATATATTGTGTTTATACATATGGCGTATTTAACATGCGTAATGTGAAAAAAATTAAAAGTAAATTGGATCTTACAAAGTTGCTATAATAATAATAAATAAATAAATAAAAACCAGACGTTACAAGAGGCTATTCAATCTTCCTCCACAGCCAAAGTTAAATTTCAAGGCTCTAATGGAGAATTTCATCACCACACAGAGTAAGCAAAATGATGAATTCAAAGGCCAGCACCACTCAATGAATGAGGCTATAAAGGACCTAGCCTCTAAGGTTGACTTGCTTGCTACCCATAGTAAAATACTAGAAACTCAGATAGCACAGTAAGCAAGCTTATCTAATAGGAACTTTGGGAGACATCCAGGCCAGACTAAGAACCCTATATAGCATTACAATGCTATTACCTTGAGGCGTGGTAAATAGTTGGTTGAATCTGAGAGAAGTAAGGAAGTAAAAGATGATGAACCTCAGGCTACATCTAAGAAGGGAAGAGAAGAAGAACCAGAAGAAGAGGAAAAGAAGGAAGAAGAGCCCAAATATGTGGCTCTTGCACCTTACAAACCGTCAATCCCTTTTCTTCAAAGATTAGTTAAGGCTAAGTTAGAGACACAGTTTGGGAGGTTTCTGGATGTTTTGAAAAAGTTAGATATTAACATTCCATTCCTAGAAGCCATCTCCCAAATGCCTTCTTATGCAAAATTCCTGAAAGAGTTCCTATCAAATAAGAAAAAAATTGAAGTGCATGCTGTTGTGGCACTGACAGAGTGATCCAGTGCTTTAATTCAAAATAAGTTGCCACAAAAGCTTAAAGATCCCAGAAGCTTCTCAATTCTTTACTCTATTGGTGATCTCTCCATCTCTCAATGAATCTTGTTGTATGATTGGCTTACGTAAACCTAATATGAATGAGAAAGTCATGAATTTTCCTCCTTCTAACCCACTTGTGTTATGCTATGTAGAAAGTTCTTTTGTTTATGATAAACAGGGGAAAGAAAAGCAGGCTGTTGAGGAGGTAATCCAAACTCTAAAAGTAGAACGTAAGCCACCTCCTCTTAACCTCAACGGAGCTAAGGAAAGGAATGAGCTAAAATGAGCCTTAAAAGCTATTGGACAAAGCCTCAAGCATCATACTAAAAGGAAATGGATTAAAAAGAAAGTCATTCAAACTTTGTTCAAACCTCCTTGAGTAAAAGAATGAAAGGGAGTCGAGCTATTGACTTTAAACAAGCGCTTTGTGGGAGGCAACCTAAATTTTAATTTTTAAGTTTCTTTTTGTTTTGTTTTCTTTCTTTTTGGTTTTGTTTTTATCTCAAATTTAGTTAATTTCTTAGGTTATGAGTTTAATGAGTGTTTCCATCTAATTTTCAAGTCCATTCCCATTTGGCCAATGTTGAATTAAAGGATGAAAATCAAAGGAAATAAAAAAGAATTAGAAACAGTAGTAAATTTCAAAGAAAAGTGAATTCCAGCACCAAGCACAGCTAGCCCGCGCCACAAGGCACGCTTGTGCTTCAAGCACTGGCTAAATATTTTGAATTTTGGCACTTCCAGCACCAAACACAGGCAAGCCATGTCACCAGACACGAGCGTGTCCCATGCCCAGAAGCAAGCACTCCTTCCCCGTGTTCCTTTACACGGGCAAAGTCTCAGGGAATTTAGATTCTAGCACAAAGCATGGCCATGCTTCGGGCCCAGGTAAGCATTTTTTCCATATTTTTCTTCTTTTCTTCTCCCATGTCTTACCTCATTCTCACCGTGCCCTAACCTGTGTTATTCCCAAAGTTCTTGTCCTCTTTTCCCTCTTCCCTCTTTCTTCTATAACTTAAAACTCCATCTCCTTCCTCAACCTTCTTCACCTATACCCAAATTTGCCTATGCCTTAGCCAAGAAAAACACCCGAATTTAGGCTCCCAAATCCTTGCTTTCGAATACCCAGAAACCACTCCCCTGCACACCAGCAACCCTTAGCCATCTCCTTCACCCAGCTCTTCCACTTCCTTGCACACCCAAACCCAAATTCCCCTGCATTACCTGCGCCTTAACCAGCACACTAAAACCCGAGCCCCCTCACCATTCTCCCCAACCTATTTCCACTCCACTCCTACCACTTTCCCAAAATTTCTCTCTAACCCAACTCCAAACACCAATCCCACAAACAAACCCAACTTATACTCTCCACTAACCCAAACCCATAAATTTCCTAAATACCTGTAATCTATACACTCCCTACAAAACCTTCACCAGTAACCCATCCTCATCCAAGCATCATCTCCCATCCATTACCCAAAGCCCTATGCCCCTTTCCCCTGTATTACCTCTATTGCATTGCATTACTAGCTGTTAGAAGCACATTGATGCATTTCATCGTACTTCACTCAAGTAATTTTAGATTTCTTGCCATTTTTTAAAAATTCTAGATTGGACATTCTGCACTTGGTAATTGATTCTGAATTGGGCTGGTTATTGCTTTCTACAATTGGTTTCAATATGCTAGTTTAATGCGTTGAACTTTTTGCACTTCACCTGTTTGCCATTACCCACATTTGTTGCCAAATTTTCTCCTATTGCTTACTTCACTTGAGCTTCACTTGTTGGACTTGTTGCATTCAAATTTCGCTACCACTATTTAGACTTGCTGGATGGTTTATTTGTATGGGACTCATTAATTAATTTTAGCTAAAATACTACAGTATTTGGAAAACTTCATTACTCAATTTGCTAGTTATTTGGTTGGCTACATTACTTCACTGGTCGCTTGAATCTTGATTTTGGATAATAATTTGAATTTTGATTTTGGACTTGGTTTAATCTGCACTATTATTGGTTTGTTGCACATATGGATGGTTACTTAAAGTTTTGATTGCAAGATAACCAACTGAAATTGAAATAACCTTGCTAAAATTTCCTAGCTTTCCTAGACTAATTTATGCTTTGCATTTGAATATTTTGGTGTCCTAATTTACAGTGTAACTGCATTGCTTGATTAATTAGTTTTTGCCCCTGCTCACCCCACTTCCTATTATATCTTGAATTGCATATCATCAAACATGGTTCCGAAAAAGAGCCAGAACTAGCCAATCATCCTCCCAATCCCAACAACCACGTAGAGGATGAATTCAAATACCATTCCAACTTCCTCACCGAAGAAATGAGTATAGTATTATGTTTGTTGATGATAGTCAACAGACACGATACAATACTCTAGTTAAACGGGGAATGTTGAGTACCTAGTACATGGATAAGGAATGTTTGGACTGGTTAGGTCTTTTAACTGACATCCACTACTTGGTTGATAGGATTAGGTGGCTACATTCATTGGCCTACGTTACCCAGCCTATGCTAGAACCACCTTAGAGTTTTTTAGTTCAGTTAATGTGGTCCTGTTTTGGGGTCCCGACATCAACTAGGGCCACATTATATTTAGATTATTTAACCGTTCTTTTACTTTATCATTGGCTAGATTTAATGCATTATTCAGATTGCCTCTCAGGGGAGATAGATCAGTCCCCTCAAGTTTTCTTGCTCAACAATTTTAGAACCCTATCTTTGTTGGGGGGCAATATAATGCATCGAGTTCAAAATCCTCTTTTATTTGTAATCTTACTTTTAGATATTTACAGCACCTGATGGCTCATATTATTTTTGGTAGAGTTGAAAGTGATGGGGTTGCAAATAAAAGAGAACTCTGTTTACTTTGGGCCATGATACATGGTCATAAGGTGGATACTAGCGCCTTTATGGCCTAACAGATGCCCAAGGTAGGTAATACCATGAATGGTAAAGTGGTCATTGGGGGACTAGTGACTGCAATAGCTAGAGGGGAAGGATTTGAGGCAAATTTCTAGGGTTTGCAACCAATAGTTGGCAGCAACAAGATTGATTTAGAATCCTGTTTACGTATGAAATTAATTGTGAAAAGAAATGCTAACTATTGGTTACATCTCAGAGGCCATAATATCTTTCGCCTCCCTAACCTCACTAGGACTGCAGTTACTAGTGAGGAGAATTGGATATACCCTTTAGAAAAGGGTAAAGAAGGTGATGATGATTCTGAGGGGGATGACTTCCCCCATGAGCCACTTTTGGCTCTACCACCCCCACCCCCTTCCTATTTTACTGACCGTGCAGGTACATCATATGCTCCCCCAAAGGATCAAGACTATATCTCTTCATTGCTCAGTCGAATTGAGGTGGAGCAACTATCGTAGAGAGCTACCCTGCATACCATGCAAGATTCCATCCGAATCATGCAAGAAATGATGAATGGCTGGTACAATTGGCACCTAAGCCAGAATCCTCCACCTCCTCCTCCAAACGACTAGTGAGTAAGTAAGTCACTTATCCTTTTGCCTGTTCATTCTTTATTATTGACATTAGGGACATTGTGAAGTTTAAGCATGGGGGAGTAAACCTTAGCTTTTTATTTTCACTGCCTGAGTATATAGTTTGCATTAGATGAACTTTTGATTTGCACTAGCTATTTTCACTGGCTGATTTAGTTGTCTTTCGTATGTATATACTGTACATATCACATCTCTCTTATTTCATAGCATAATCGTATAGTTTGATGTTTTAAAGATAAATTGATGTAATATAGGTTAATTGTAACTCATGGACATGTGATGAATAATAGGATATGAAATAGGTAGTTTAAATTTTAGTCTCTCTCTTCTAGGATTAATCCTCTAGTTTTTCAAAAAATATGTCTCCTATTGTGCTGTGAATTGTATGCCTTTATTGATTTTTAACACTATAAGAGTACGAAGGTTGGGAGAGGTGAAAAATGAGGGAATATAAAACCCAAAATGTTTTCACTCTGAGTACCCCTTCAGGGCACCAAAAAGACCCTAGTATGAGTACCTAGCTGCCTTTACCCTAGTTGAGATGGAGCATAAAATGCACTCACTACATATTTCTATAAAAGACAAAAGAATGAAATAGACAAAAGAAACAAATGATGAGAAATAAAAGAAATTGAGTGAGAAAAAGAGTGAGAAAAATAAAGATTGGTAAGGCAACATAAGGAGATCTAATGGATAAGGTAACCTACTTGAGTGTTTAAAAATTAATTTGACGAATACATTCAATTGTAACAATAGAAGCAGGTATAAATAGGAGAATTCTAGTTTAGTTTTAGAAGAACAGAGACTAATTGGTAAATGTCTATTCATATATTTGTTGTGTGCACATTGTTTGAGTGAAGAATTTCCTGTATTGCATTTATTTGTTATCTGAAATTTATAAGCATTATCTCCTTCCTTTTGATATGACATGTTATTTGCTTGTGGAAAAGCAAAGGTTTAAGCATGGGGGAGTTGATAAAGGGGAAATTTGAGTGTTTAATGATTATATTTTATCCCCTAATTTAAAATAAACTTGTGATTATTCCCCTATTTTTGGTTATGCTTTGCTCTGGATACTGTTTTGGTTTGTTTTATGCTTATAGTTGAGAAAACGAGGCCAAGAAGCAAGGGAAAACACTCATGAGAGGAGCCATATGGAGTTGGAACATGCTGAGGGGGAAGCAAGGAGGCAACCCTGAAGAAATTTGCAAATTCTGAGCCTAGCAGCTTGAAGCACGGCTAGCCAGTGTCATGATACACGGCTGTGCTTCATGTCTATACACCACATGATTTTTAGGGTTTTGAGCAGCTAAGTGGTTATAAATACATGGGAAGCACGGCCAAGACATCTTATACTCATACAGACATCTTAGACTCAGATTTTAGGCTAAGAAAACACTCTTAGATTAGGTTTTTACTATATTCATTGTTAAATTCATGTTCTAGAGTAGGATTTAAAGCAATTGAAGCATTGTATTTCATATTTACATTCTGCAAATCAGGTTTCATCTTTCTACTTTAGTTCTCTACTTCTACTTCTACTCCTTCTCTTGAATTGTATTAAACTTGAATGATTTACTTAATGAATATGATTTTGGTTTATGTTTCTATGAAGTGTAAGTAGATATTGATCTAGGATTTTGGTAAACCTACTTATGGTATGATGATACTGCATTGTTGAGTTAAATGTTGGAACCCTAATTGTGATTACTTCTAGATTAATTAGGATGAGTTATTATGTGCATAAATAAGAGTTGGTAGAATGCATGATCACTAATCTATCATGTCTTAGGTATTTGATTGATGAACTGAAAGGTGAAAGTTAAAAACGAAACTTAATAGCTAATTAGGGATATCTTAATCACGAAAGTAGTTTAAGGTTCTCTAGGAATGAATCAATTAGTGGGCAAGAGAAAATTGACTAATTATATTCCAAGGTTGGCATAGAATTTAATGGATCTAGGTTGAACTAAGAATCGCAAAAGTAGGCAATTGGATTAACTTAGGTACAATTAGTAATGCTTGAAAGAAGTTGCTAGTTAATCAAGGCTAAACCATCTCTAATTATCTAGATAATTACAATTAGAGGTACATGTTGAATGTTGAATATCATAAGTGTGGTGAACCCTAACCCTAGGCTTTTATTAATTGAATTACTTATTTACTTAATTGTGACAAACTTTCTATTGAATTACATCAATTTAGATAGCATATTTCATATAATTCTAGTAGTTGATAATTGTTCTCTGTGGGATACGACCTGTACTCACTGGATTAGCTATAGCTATGCCGTGTGCTTGCGGTTATTTATAAAACATACACAACACGTTCTTGCCATAACATGAGTGTGATAATGCTGAAAAGAAGTTTAAAATTCAAAACCAAAGTACAGAGTTTTGATTAGGTTGGTTTAGGAACCTTATCGGCTGAAATTTAGTCAGATTTTAACTAGGAGTCTACTATAGTTTGTTAAGTATAAGTAGATGGCCAAAGTATAAGTAGAGTTTTGAACTCATTACCAACTATTCATTGATCCATTCATTTTATGATAATCAATATGTCAATTTAAGAAAACACAAATTATTATCAAATAGGCGTATTTATTAATATTAATGTTGTTGTTAGTTCATATACATATCATAGTATCCTAGTTGTTACTTGTACTACAAAAGCACATATATATCTAAGCCCTAAACATCCATATTAGCCTTGTTCAGGGACACTGGTGCGATTGGTGTCACCTCCTATAGATTTTCATCAATCTCAACCACTGACATATCATTAATCATGGAAATTTGCCCAACATAAGGCATCTATACCCAACATATGTTAAAAATCAAAGTCATCGAAAATAGCTGCATATTATCACTGCTTATCTGGACATGACATAGAATTATAACGGGATATGATAATACCAATAGGTTCAACAATAAATCATAATTTTACATACATAACTCATCATGTTGTGTTCAGCTGTATAAGCTATAAAATTTCTTAGGCCACAACAATGCACCATATTTATCCATATGAAAATCATGCAGGAATGACATGTATGGCATGTATAATCATTTTCAAATAACATGGGCATGAATAACCTTTAAAAAATTTCAAGGGCATGATCAATTGTTTCAAAAAGTCTTGGGATGTCAAAATCACAACTCCATCATATAATGGCTATAAATTACTCATATCAAGCATGACTACCCCGATCAGGGCGATTACTCTTTACTTATTTGGCACAAGCCTCTCTTCCTCCATCTAACAAGGCACATTCTCTTTATTTTCTCATCATCATCACAATCGTGGAATAGGGCGTCCCCTTTTTGGTCCACCACATGGAAATTATGTCACCATGCCATTTCCTTTTCTTTTCTTTTCTCATTAATAGCCAAGATATGATTTTCAAGAAAATATGCCCAATATGCCCACATGGCAAAAATTCATCAAAGTGTAGTAATTTCAAATATCATTTATGAAATATAACCATACTAAAATCACACATTTAGGATGGTAAATAATTCTTGCAATGGCAATGGCTAAGGCATAAATTAAGACTTATCCAAATCCTCTTTCATTTTTAACTTATAAAGATTCTTCTTCTTTCTTAATTTTATTATATTTTCTTTATTTTCTTCTATTCTTGACTTTTAACCCATTTTTCTCCTCAAATTTGATCCTATATAATTTACTCTTCAACATGTGCCTTTAAATTCTTATTACAAAAATTCCTTTTGAAACATTTTTCCTTAAAATCTTATTTATGGCTTTATATGCTTCTTATCCATTATTTCCTCAGAGTTTTAGTACTCCTTTTTATTATAAATTTCCATCCATTCAAGTTTTAAGGCCCAAAAGACATTTGTGATTTTGGGGCCCAGACCTTTTGTTATTTTTTAGGCCTTATTTCTCTTATTTGGACTCCAATTTAGGAGATTCCAAAGCCTATGGAAATATAAGATAGAAACCCACAACTATTATGCAATAATTTTGGCAAAAAACCTATGAAATCTAAGTGTTATCGAGCCCTCAACTTCACTGTTATTTCATCTTGGTTGGATTCTAACCTTTGCTTATTAATTGGGTCATAACTCCTTCATATGGACTCTAAATTGGGTGATTCCAATGCCAAAAAATTTCGTAAGACATATATTTAAAATTTTCATGCAAACCATTTTTTCCATTCTTTGCAAATTTTTCCAATAAGTTCAAAAATAAAAGGCTTTTCTTACACTGCCCTGGGTTCTCATCCTTTTTACTTCTGTAAATTATTTTCTCATTAATTCTTAAGGATATGCTTAGCCATTCTAAATCACTAAAATTTTAGTAACTCAAACTTCAATTCCTTAATTAAGTTCACTCTTTTATCCATTTAGTCCTCTTCAATTTCAACATCATCGATTTCTAAATATTTACCTATCCCTACTACATTTGTAAACTTCACATCACTAGCAACTATTATATTTTTATGTATTGTCACCACATTAAGTTTTCCCCTAAGCTAAGCCTTGGTAATCCAACTAATTCTAGTGATTCCAATGGCATTCTTAATCATCCCCTAATCCTTAACTTTTGGTGATTTCTCCTCCTTCTCTAGTTTATTTATATTGACTTGTGAGGCAAATTTTAGTTATATCTATTTCTCCAAAGTTCCACCTTCTTGATCCTAGTTTTTCATATCATTTTATACTTATTCTTCAAGGTACCATTGACTAATTTTTTTCAACCTAAAATCCTTGCTTCTAACTTATCATTTACATAAACTCTTTTGTATACTTTGTTGTCTAGTGACATTAATCCATATAGAAATTTTAAGGCGTTAAAATATTCAGGTTACAGTGGAGTTAGATCTTTTGATACTAACTAGATCATAACTCACTCATTTAAACTTTGATTAAGTTAATTATAGAGCCTATGGAAATATAAGACAATTATCCATAACTTTCATGTTGACATCCTAGGAAAATTCCTAAGAAATATAGGAGTTATAACACTCTAAAAATTAGTGTCACTGTGCCACGGGTTAGTTTTGACCCGTCATTACTAATTATGCCATATCTCTATGTTACGGACTCCAAATTGGGTACTTTTGAAGCCTGAAGAACCATAAGAGATAGGTATATAATTCTTATCTTAACCATTTCTTCTATTTTAGTACAAATTTTATCCAAAAATTTGAAAACCGAATGCATTCCTACACTGTCCAGGGTTCTAGATTCTTACTACTTTCATTTTTCTTTATTGTTTCTTATCACTATACCAAGGCATATTTGGTCTCCAAATTTTCCAATTATTCATGCCTTAACCTCTACTCTTCTAACAAGTTTTAATTGCATTCATCTTACAAACATCTATCATAACATATTCCATCATCCAATTCTTCCAAAACCAGGATTTATGAACGACAATATTCCATTTAACATAACATTCTTCCCTCAAATATTCCACAGCCAACTCAATTAAAAGAAGTCATTATAACAACCCTAAAATTCCACCAACCATAGCCATTCATGTAGAAATTCAAGACCAAACTAAACAAGCATACATCCATCACATGTAAGATTCACATATAGCAAAATATAGAAACCTCCATGGCCAACATCAAGAGTAGAAAAAATTATTACAAATCTCATCAAAGTCCTAGGATCAAAGTCTCATATAAATGTTACAAAATTTTTGAAGAACTTTCAAAAGGAAATATTGTTAAACCTACCTACAAATCTTCCTAGTTTCACTTAGTTAGCTCTTCCTTCTTGTTTTGCTCTTGGGTATGGCAAGACTCCCCCTTTCTTCTATCTATTCCAGCAGTAGATATGAAAGGCAAATAGTAAGTTCTAAGCCCTAAAGATGATGAGAAAGAAGTAATTGGGTAGTAGTCTTACTACTTTACCTTACACCCGTAGTTCTTCACACTTTCTTCATTTTCTTCTCCCTTTCTTCTTCCTTCTTCCTCTCCTTAAACTTTAGCCTTCCCTTCTCCTTGCTCTAGCTGAAGAGTGCTCCTAAGGTGGGTTAAGAATGTTTCAAATTTCTTTTGAGTTATGTGGTCAAATTTTCTTCCGATTATTAGGTCAATTTTGTTTCTTATGGAGCACTCAAGGTAGGTGTCATTGTAACTCATCATGGTTTCTTGTAGGGTGAGGTAAAGCTGTGGTTTTTCTCTCTCTCTCTCTCTCTCTCTCTCTCTCTCCATTGATCAAAATGTGCATATAAAAATGGGAATAAGATGCATCAAAAACATGTGGTTAATATGTTCTTCTTGCTATTGTACACCAAGTTATCATTGCCTATTATTATGGCTCGTTTACTTCTTCATGTAGGGTTTCTTCCTTGACTAAAATTTCAATTTCCTCTCCTTATCACCTTGCTTGGCCGAGTGGAAGAGTGGAAGATCCTAGATGAAGTGTCTATGAGTTAACATCTTAGATGGAAACCAAATGTTGTAGGGTGAGTTATCAAGCTTAGGAAATTTAGCTCTTAGATTAAGAACATTCCTATAATTTAACTTCTTGAAATTCTAGAACTTCCATACATGTAAGGAGTGGAAGAGTTTGCCTTAAAATCATACAATGACTTACTTTACTTGTGGGGTACTCAAAATTAATTTTCCTAACTTGTTGGACACTCCATGGCTTTGCTTAATGTACACTCAACAAGGGTAATGATTGCTCATCATTGGGTGGTTACTATTACATCATGTGAGGTTTCATCCCTTCTTGAATTTGGGCTTCATTCATTCTCTTCTTGCATTGGGCCAAAGTGCTCCCTAGAGATGGGAGGCTTGGCCTTTACATGCATACAAACTTGGATTTGGTCCACTTCCTTTGACCTAGCCCAAGTCCATGGTGTATTTCTCCATTGGGCCATCTATGTGGCTTGCCAACGACTCATGTGAGGTGGAAAATCCTAGATGAAGTGTCTACGAGTTGACATCCTAGGTGGAAACCATATGGTGTAAGGAGAGTTGTCAAGCTTAGGGAATTTAGCTCTTGAATTAAGAAAATTCATATAATTCAACTTCTTGAAATTCTAGAACTTGCATCTAACTTCTAAAATTATTCTTCTTGCATAAGAATTTTACCTTTTCCTAAGAAATCATTTCTAAATTTTTTCTTCTAACAAATCTCCCTTTTCTTTTCCAAAGCCTATACAAAAATATCTTAGCTTATACATTAAATTAGGATTTTCTAATGTTCATATTTTAGTAGATATCTCTTTAGGAATTTCTTGATCCATTTTTCTTCTTTTCCTCATTCTTTTAAATTAATATTTTTCATGCCTTTTTAATAGACACAAATTATCAATGTTACACAAGGAGGCATTAAACTAGCAATCCATTCATCAATTATTCCATCTTCTTTTCCATTCTTCTTTAGTTTTAGTTTCTTATAGCACTACGTGGCTAAATATCTTTAGTTGGTTTAGGAATATTGAAATATGAAGAATTATGAGTTATGAGACTTGAATTAAGGTTTGATTGTTCAACTTTGATTAGGTATTAATTGTTTTTTTATTCCTTCATTTTAATGCTAAGGTGTACACTACTATTTTACTTGTTTGAATCTACTGTTGAATCATATATCCTACACTGCTTTGATCATTTTGGTTTAAGAGGAAAATAGGATTACAGTTGCATGATTATAATTGGTTAATCTTATAAGGAAAATTAAACTAAATTGAATACATTAGACTTGTTGTGTTGTTTATATTTGCTAGTTTATTTATTTCTTAAAGCAATTCTTAAGTTAAATTTTATTAATTGGCTAAAGTTGCTTGTTAATCAGGGTTCATTAAAGCAATTGTTATCAATTAACTAAACCTAAGCAGGGATAGAAATTGTATTCAATGGTAAATATTTAATGAAGGATTGATTATATTGTGAATGATCAACATGAATTGTTAATCGTGGATATTAACTTAAATAGAGCTCATCCTACTGATTTATCACTACATTCTTAGATTTTTTATTAAATTTCTTTTGCATTCACATAATTTATTTACAGCATTCAAACCATTCTTTCATATTGACAAAGGTATAAGTAGTCTCTATAGAATCGACCCTTACCCCCACTATTAGAATGTGGTTTTGAGTTAAGAAAATTATTATATTTAGAGTGCCTACAATAGCACTAGCGATCATCATTCCATAGTAACAATTCCCTTCATTAATTACATATTGTATAATGTGGTGGCATGGATGGTGTGGATGCATTGTTTGCTTGAAAATAATTTATATGTATTTTAATAGCAATTAATTTGTACTTATATATGCATGAAATGAGTTGAAGATCACTGAGTTGATTATGTAGTATGCATAATATTAGTGTCAAATTTTTCTTGGCATATTTGTTTTACTATATAGGAGACACCCTATATCATGATTGGCTAAATATATGAAAAAGAAAAGAAAGGATGAAGGGAGAATAAGGAAGGTCACATGGCTTCCGTGTAACATCCCTAATTTCATTTCTTTTATTGATAAAAGTACATAAATATTTAATTAAGGAAATAAAATTTATTAGACAATATTTTAGATATCTAAGGAAATATAATCCTTAGAAATTCTTCACCTTATGTATATGCACAGAAAATGTTTCTAACATTAAGAGAACAAATAAAGAAGGAAAACCTAATAGGAAAAAAATTAGAAATAACATACTAAAGAGATGCAAAATTCTTGGATAAGGAAGATAAATTTTTAGAAATAAGTAAAGGTCTTAAAATTTCAAGAATATTGGATTAAGTTAATTTTTCCTAATTCAAGAACTAGAGTTACTATGTTTAAAATCTTTACCCATACATTGGGCTTTTACCTATAGACACTTCATATAGAGTTTTTTCACTTCACATAAGTTTCTAGCAAGCCCATTGGATAACCTAAGCAAGAAATAAAAAATAAACTTGGACTAGGATATAGTAATTGGACCGATAGCCCAAAAATTATGAAAATGTGACCAAGCCCTCCAAGAAAGGTAGAATTTTATCCAAAGGAAAGAAAATGGGTAGGAATAAGCCCATAATGGGTAGGAATAAGCCTAAATCCATGAGGAAAAATAAAATAAAATAAATTAGGTGATGATATAATAATGTAATAATAATAAAGATTAGGTTACATGGCATTAAGACAAAAATTTAGCAAGTGGTGTGATTCTACATTCATAATTTTGGCAAGTGGCATGATAATACATGGCTTTAGGATAAAAACATCTATATCCTACACTCATAATTTTAGTAATTTGTATGATAATACATGGCATTAGGACAAAACATTCCTATCACACACAAATAATATCAACCAAATAATGGAGATTCAAGGGCTAGAAATTTGCCAACTAAAAAGGCAAACCTATCATACTTGTTTAAGACGAAAGAAAATGGAAATGAATCCCTAAATCAAAGGGACCTTGTCCCATATCTTAAGAACATATTATCATAATTTTCAAAATACAAATCTCCTTTTCCTATGCATATCTTGACTAAGGAAGAGGAAGACAAGAACATAAGTTGTTTATTTTCCAAAAATTCAACCAAGTATAATCTAATTGTGATAAGGTAGACCCATGATCATGAAAGGTGAATTATTTGGTGGTCTATATAAGAAAACCCACCCTTACAACATTAGAATTTCATCCAAGTTCGGGAGAGGAAAAATAGAAGCAAGGTAGAGTAAGGAAAGGAGAGGAAGAAAGGAAGAAAGAGGAAGGAGAAGTCTACGGGACTAAGTGCTCTAGGTAAGTTTAACAATATTTCTTTTTGAAGAAAACTTTTGAAACTTATAATATTTATATGAGATTTTGATCTTAGAACTTTGATGATTGGTCATGGATGTTACTATATCATGTTACATATTGATCTTGCATGTGATGTATGTTTGAATACTTAGACTGGTATAGAAAGTTTTGCATAGGTATGGCTATGGATGGCAAAATTTTTAGCTTCTGTGTTGTAATTTCTGTGAATTATCTGTAGGGAATTAAAATACATGGTTAACATAAGAATTAAAGATATATGTGTCATGGAATTTTAGCCACCAAAATCATTCAATGTGGAGTCCATATGAGGTAGATATGGTTCGATTAGTAAGAAAAGGTCAGAAAATGGTTCATCAGGGAAGAATATGTTAGGATAGCTTCTGTATTTTAATTTCTGGGAATTATCTGTAGGGAATTAGAATAAATGGTTAACATAATCATTAAAGATATATGTGTCGCGGATTTTTAGCCACTAGAATCATTCAATTTGGAGTCCATATGAGGTAGATATGGTCCGATTAGTAAGCAAATGTCAGAAAATGGTTCATCAGGGAAGAATATGTTAGGATAGCTTCTGTATTTTAATTTATGGGAATTATTTGTATGGAATTAAAATAAATAGTTAACATAAGAATTATAGCTATGTGTGTCATGGATTTTTATCTACTAGAATCATTCAATTAGGAGTCCATATGAGGAGGATATGAGCTGATTAGTAGTGAAAGGTCAGAAAATGGTTCATCAGGGAAGAATATGTTTGGATAGCTTCTGTATTTTAATTTCTGGGAATTATCTGTAAGGAATTAAAATAACTGGTTAACATAAGAATTATAGATATGTGTGTCATGAATTTTTAACCACTGGAGTCACTCAAGTTGGAGTCCATATGAGGTAGATATGATCTGATTAGTAGGTAGAGGTCAGAACCTATCCGAGAAGAAATAACCTATACATTGAGGGAGTAATATCACCTTGATTTCTTAATATTTCGCTACAATGTTGAACATTATAGTTTTATATAATTGTTTGATCTTGAAATTGACACCAAGATCACCTACATTGGAGTTCAATTGAGGGAGTTATGCTCTGATTAGTAAGAGAAGGTTAGATATGATGAAAACCTGCATCAAGAAAATAAAGAAATAAAATTAATATTTAAAAAAGAAGATGAATCTTATAAATGACTAGTATATGCCCTAGCCATTGCCATTGTATGAACTTCTTACCATCTTAATTGTAAAATTCTGACATGGAAATATTTTATAAAGTGATATTTGAAATGGTTATGTTCATGGCATGATTACCAATGATTTATGGTAATAGTTATATTTTGATGAACATACTTGTTATTGAAAGCATATTTTTGGCTATCATTGTGAAAAGAAATGAAATGAGCACAGTCACATGGCAATCTGTGTGGTGCACCAGTAGGGGACGCCCTACCAACGGTTATGATTATGATTATGAGAAAAAAAAGAGAAAGTGTGCCATGTCGAACGTAGCCAGAAATGCCTGTATCGAAGAGTAGTGGATACTCACCCTGACTGGGGTAGCTTGAAATGAGAATAAGTTGATGGCCATCATATGATATTCTGAAAATAGTTAACCCTGTCATACATGTTATTATTGCACGATTCTCATGTGCATAGATATAGTGCATTCATGTGACCAAAGTTATTTTCTGTAGTTTATACAGCTGAACATGACGCGATGAGCTATATTGATGATGATTTATTGTTGAACTTACTAGGATTTAATTCTCACTATATTTCCATATCATGTTTAGAAAATTAGTTATGCAGATTTTTCTATAGCTCTGGCTTTTAGTGCACGTTGGAATGAGTACTTTATGTTGGGCAGATCCCATAAGCAAATAAAATGTTTGTGGTTGAGTTGGCTTAGATCCCGATAAAGGTGCAACCACCCGCACTTGTATATCCGGAATTGGTTAACCAGAATAAATAAGATGTAGATTTTTATTTGTTTGATATGTTGTACGTATGTTTTGATTAATGACATGTATGTAAACTCTGTATTGTATAAATTAAATAAATGTTATATTGAGTTAATTTGTAACGAGTTAATAACTTCATGGTATTTAAAAAAAAAATTGATACTTAAATAGAGTTGTTACATTCCGTGTCGTTACCATATAGGGGACACCCTATTCATGGATATGATAAAACATTATATAAGATTTTGGCCGTGCTTGGACGAAGCAAGGCTAGTTCAGGAATAAGTAGGGAAAGGCTCACATTGACCTAGTAATAGTGGAATGTGAGTATGGGAAAGGTCATATTGACCCTATACTAATGAGAAATATAAAGAAAGCAAACAACCATGATATGAAAATTGTTTTATATGAGATGCAATGGGCATATAAAACATGTTGTCTATCTGATTCAGTGACACATCCAAGTATAACATTTGCAAATGTTTTATATATTCATCCATAACTGTATTGTGATACATGCAACAGATGCACATATAAATTCTGTAGCTAATATTCCTGAATATGATATGACATGCATTACGCATATTATCTGTGATTACTGTTGAACTTATTAGGAACCATAGTTCTCACTATTATTTCATGTTCTATTTAGATAAAGAAATGGAACTTCCCTAATTTTAATATTTCCTATGATTTATTTATAGTAACATATATGGGTGAAAAAGTACTAACATCCTACGTGTGTTTAAATTCCTAATTTCCATGCATGAGAAATTTCTTATAGGTCTGTTTGCCTTTAAATGGCATTGATGTTATCCTAGGTATGGACTAGTTATCAAGCAATTGAGTCATGTTAAATTGTTGTAATATGACCATTGAGTTTCTACCTCCTTCCTAGAAAACTTAAAAGTTTGTGTGCTAAGTTCCAGCCAATTTTTTATGATATTGAAAAATGGAATTGTAGGTTATGTTCCTTTATACTCCTCGAATCTAGAAATAAAACTGAAGCTCGATAAGATCTCAGTAGTCTATGAATTCTCTGAGGTGTCTCCACTAGAAATTTTTGAGCTACCCTCAAGAGATAAATAGAGTTTGGCATTGACCTAGTACTTGGGGGAAGACTTATTAATGTTGCACTATATAAGATGTCCTTGGTAGAGTTGAGAACTTAAAAAATAGCCATAACAGATATTGTAGAAGAAATTTATCAAGTCAAGTGCATCACCTTATGGAGCCCTTATACTGTTTGTGAAAAAGAAAGATGGAAGTCTAAGATTATGTGTAGATTATAGACAATCAAATAAAATAACCATTTACAATAAGTACCATCTACCTAAAATAGATGACCTGCTAAATCAATTGATGTGAGCTACTACTTTTTCAAAAATATACTTGAGGTTAGGGTACTATCAGATAACAATTAAGAAATAAAATATACCAAAAACTGCTTTCAGGATCAGATATTGACATTATGAAATTTTTGTGATCCCTTTTTAGGTTAAATAATGTACCTGTAATTTTCATTGATGATATGAACTATATTTTCATACCTTCTCTCAATCAATTTGTTGTTGTGTTTATATATGACATCTTGGTGTACTCTAAGAATGAATATGAGCATAAACAACATCTTAGACTAGTATTATAGGTGTTAAAAGAAAAGAAACTTTTTCCAACGTTGGATAAGTCTGAGTTTTGGTTAAAGGAAGTGAAATTTTTGGGGCATGTAATTTCTAGTGAAGGAATAGCTCTGGATGCTAGTAAAACTAAAGTTGTGCTTAATTGGAAAAGACGAAAAACAATTATTGAGGTTAGGAGTTTTCTAGATTAGCTGGATACTATAAGATATTCATACAAAGATTTTCCAAGATAGCTTTACCTTTAACCTAATTAACTAGGAAGTGAAGCCCATTTAAGTGGACCCTAAAATGTGAAAACAACTTCGAAGAACTCAAGACTTGATTAACCACTCCTCTAATGTTAGTCATTTCTGACCCTTCAGAACATTTTAAAGTATATAGTGATGCCTTTTAGAAAGGGTTAAGAAGTATAAGTGCAAGGGTAATTCTCAAAATATAGAATAAGGTTTGTTGGTCTTTATATCCTTAGGAAACTATTCTTAAACAAAGAATACAAGAGTTCCATATTATTTTGGAAAAACTAAGAAGGGTAAAATTGAGGCTTTAGGTTAATTAGGTGTGGAACTTTGAGTAAAGTTTAAACCATAGGAATGGCCCTAATTAGTGCCCTAAAACTTATTATCATCATCTTAATAAAAAATTAAAGAAGATAAAGGAAATTAGAATTGTCATGTCCCAGATTCCTGGGCACATGACCGGGATAAGCGTGAAGGCTAACTCACGTTGTAAGCCTAAACCTATGGAACACATCTTCAATTTCGAGTACGTGATTCAGAAAAACTAAAGCTTTGAGTTCCATGCAATTCAAAACATTAAAGTTGTCATAAATTTCGAGAAAACTTTTCTTTCAAAAACTCCAATAATAAAACATCAAATTCTGAAAACACGGCCATTTTTTTCCTTCCACAAAATCCAATATTTGAAACATATATGCTAGCAAAACATGCATTCAACTTAATTGAAAAAATTATTCCTATTTATATACAAAACCATTTATAAGAAATCATTATAATTGGCATGCATAGGAAGCGAGGATCCTGCCTATGGTAATATAGAGCTAACTCTAGAGTACATGTAAATAAGATAACAAGAAACTAAGCCCATCAAGACAAATTAGGCTCACCCAGGATATCTTATTTTTATAGTGCATGACCTCCTTTCTAACCTTATCTTGAAATATATAAAAGAAAGGTTTATTATTGCGGCTTAATGAGTAGATAGCATATACTATAAAGGATCAAGAAAACCTGTAAAAAAAATTTAAATTTCTATAAAAGTACACACTTTAAATCAAAGCACAATATTCAAATATACATAACGATCATATAACAAAATGCTAAACAAAAATGCCTAACCTATTGACAGGTCTAACAAGTACGTGATTCGGAAGATCAAACAATGCTAGAAGGCATAAGGTTATACATATAAAAAATCCACACCATATTCTAGCACTTTTATTGACGAGAAAAGATATTTAGGTGCATGTTAATATTAAACATTGTTACTAATTGGAAATAATTCTTATAGGAAATTTTTTTTTCTTAAAACTATAGTTTATTGGAAAACGCTTCTTATATAGCCAGTATCCTTGAAAACATATATTCTTTAAGTTATACTTTTATCTGAAATTTGAGTTAACCTATATCACAAAACAACGTGATAATATTATTTGAAGTTGGTTAAATAAAAGAACAACAATGAAGGATTAAAAGTCTTTAACAAATCAAATTTAAAAAAATAAAGAGAAATTTCAAGCATACGAATTTTAATGCTAGTGTGAACCCACAAAGGAAGATCGTAAAACCCGCAGCCAAACATGGCAATGCGAACCCAAGAGGATCTATACCTTAGAACCCACAACCAATGCAATGATATATACACCCCAAGAAAGCCCAAACAGATGTGGTTGATCTACTAAGAACCCTTGAACAAGAGAGAACAAGGACCTCTAGTATCAAAGACACCACAAGGTTGATCAAGCATTGATAAGTCTGTTAGTTCTATGAAGAACCCTAGAGAAGAACTCTCCTCTCCAATCTAGTATTTCCAGAAAAATATGATTTGAATTCAATGACAAAGGTCCCTTACAACAATGAAAGGTTACAATATATATAGAAAAGTCTGATTTCTAGTCAAAGAAACTAGCAATTATGAAAGCAACTAATGCACATGTAATGGATTGACTAAAGAGCCTCCTAAGCCTAAAAATTCAAAGTTTGAAACAAATGCAATTAATGCACATGGGCATATTTGACTAAGGAGCATATAAAGTCTAAAATTTTGCTCATGTACATTATGAGATACTAAATCAGCATATTTTTTTCCAATCAGCATAATTAAGGTCCAATGAGTCAACTATTGTGTGCTCTATGGACCTAACTCTTCATTTAATTGTACTGTGGCCGCAAAAGCTCTATATAATCCCATATTCAGCCTGGATAATGTTCAGTACGCCCTCACAAGTGTTCATCTCCGATTCCTAATTCATTTACTTAGCTAAGGTGTCTTGAACAAGTCCATTAAAAGTCTCTTTAATCCTTTTAGCTCGAGCTCTAGTAATTGGTCCACTTGGAATTTGGAATGGATCACTTGAACATTTAGAGCTAACTTGATGATTATGATGGTTCTCATCAAATACTTCTTGTGAATCTCAATGAAAGGAGAAAATAAAAAGAAAATATTGTCTGCTTCAAACACTATTTTATCTTTACGAGAAAAAAGTAACAAAAGCCATAAACCAAATAGTCTTATTTTGCTTAAAGTATGGTTTGAGGAAGAAATTGTGTTTAAGCTATAAACTTCAAAGATAATTATACAAAACATAATTGTGAATAGTTGGAAAATCTTAATGGTTACACCCAAAGTGTAAGTTTAAAAGAAATTAATTTAGTAAAGGGCATTAGTTTTTCTCTCGTAAAAAATCTCCAAATTTAAAGGAGCACTTCCACTAAAAAGAAAGCTAAGTCTTAGTCATGATAAACATATAAACGTGCAAGAAATCTAATAGAGATTTATGATAGAAAAATCATAAAAAATCTTTATTAATAAAATGATAAATAAACTAATTAAGATAAAAACATAGAAAAATAAGATTATAGCTAAAAATAAATCATTTTAATAATTGCATAGTAAAACTAATTAAAATTAATAAAGGTAGTTTGACACAAATTAAATTAAAACACATTTGTGTTGAAAAGATTGAATCATATAAATAAATACTTGAACATCTCTTTTGTTCAATATCGTTTAAAATCCATAGAAATAGATATATTTGGAACCACTAACTTATTAGATAAGCACACACATCTCTAAACTTTACTTCCATCATAACTTACATATATAACATATCTAAGACCAACCTTGAGGAATCTATTTTGTATCAAAACTAAAACCCTCAGCATCTCATGTCCCAAGGTCATCAACAAGAAATTTGAACTACTATGATCCCAAAACAATATTAACCAAATTAGATAGTCAAAGGTTTAACAAAAGATTTAGATTCATGAAAGTTTGGAAAACACATTAAAGTAATTCACATTTCAATAACATGGTTGAACTATAGTACAAAAGTAAGCAAGATAATCAAAAAAAAAATAGTAAACCAATAGATAAACCTTCTAACTTTTAAAATTATAACTTTTAAGACGATTCTTATAAGAACCAAATCAATAAGACACACAGTCCATCAACGGAAATCACTAAGGCCGTACAAACACATAGTCTATGAGAATAAATCACCATTTTAGTTAGACACACAGTCTATACGATGAAATAAGTAGGGCCATACAGACATATAGTTCATGGGTAAATCACCAATTTGTTAAGGCATTGTGGCCATATTTCTCATCTATAATAGAAGGCACTCCGGTCACTCCTTTACATATCAATCAATTCTTGTGTGTTAACCATTACCTGTGGCTAACAACACCCTTGCTAACTAGGGTTACAAGGAGCACTAGGGATACCATTTACTGCTGCTAGCAAGCAGTGTTTTTGAATAGATTTCTCCCCAAAAAACAACTTGTAACATCCCTAATTTTATTTCATTTATTAACAAAGGTAATAAATATTTAATGTAACATCCATAATTTCATTTATTTCATTAATAAAGGTACATAAATAATTAATTAAGGAAATAAAATTTATTAGACAATTTTTTTAGATATCTAAGAAATATAATCCTTAGAAATTCTTCAACTTATGTGGATGCATAGAAAATGTTTCTAACATTAAGGGAATAGGTAAAGAGAGGAAACCTAATAGGAAAAATTAGAAATAACATACTAAAGAGAGGCAAAATTCTTGGGTAAGGAAGATAAATTTTTGTGAAGTAAGTAAAGGTCTTAAAATTTCAAGAAGATTGGATTAAGATAATTTTTCCTAATTCAAGAGTTAAAGTTACTAAGTTTAACATCTCCACCCATAAATTGGGCTTTCACCTATGGACACTTCATATAGAGTCTTTCCACTTCACATGAATTTCTAGCAAGCCAATAGGATAGCCCAAGGAAGAAATAAAACATACACTTGGACTAGGATATAGAAGTTGGATCGATAGCCCAAAAATCATGAAAATGTGACCAAGCCCTTCATGAAAGGTAGAATTTCAGCCAAAGTAAAGGAAATGGGTAAGAAAGAGCCCAAATCCAAGAAGGAAAAATAAGAATCATGTGAGGAAATATTATTGTAATAATAATCAATATTAGGTCACATGGCATTAAAACAAAACATCTATATCCTACATTCATAATTTCAACAAGTATGTAATAATACATGGCTTTAGAACAAAACATCTATAAACTATATTTGTAATTTCAACAAGTGGGTAATAATACATAGCATTATGACAAAACATCCTTATCTTATAAAAATAATTTCAACCAAGCAAGGAAGATTCAAGGGATGGAAATTTACCACCTAAAAAGGCAAACCTATCATACTTGATTAAGACAAATGAAAAAGAAAATGAATCCCTAAATCAAAGGGACCTTATCCCTTGTCTTAAGAACATTTTAACATGATTTTCAAAATACAAATCTCCTTTTTCTATGCATATCTTGAATAAGGGAGAGGAATACAAGAACATGAGTTGTTTTTCCCCAAAAAACAACCAAGTACATCCTAATTGTGATAAGGTAGCCCCATGGTTATGAAAGTTGAACCACATGATAGTTTATTTAAGCAAAACCCACCCTTATAACATTATAATTTTGTCGAAGTGAGGGAAAGGAAAAACATAAGCAAGGTAGAGTGAGGAAAGGAGAAAAAGAGAGGAGAAAAGAGGAAGAAAGAGGAATGAGAAGTCTAGAGAACTAAGTACTCAAGGTAACTTAGCTTAATCTCCACTTGAATTTATCTTTCTTCTTCATTCTTGGGGTTCAAAAACTCACCCTCCTTCTCTTATTTAAGCTGCTAGAAAAGTTAAGGGACGGGAGGAATCTTGCTACTTCCTTCAAGAGGAAACAAGAAAAAGAATTCTCTATGTTAGCTAGGGAGATCTTTAGGTAGGTTTAATAATATTCTTTTTAGAAAAGCTCTAAAATTAGAAACATTTATATGGGATTTTGATCCTAGAACTTTGATGAAATTTACTATATTTGTTACCTGGAAGATTGGCCATGGATGTTGCTATATCATGTTACATGTTGATCTTTCATGTAATGTATGTTTGAATACTTAGGTTAGTGTGGAAATTTCTGCATAGGTATGGCTATGGGTGGCAAAATTTTAAGATTTTTATGCCGCTATTTTGTATATTTAAATGTGGTGAAAAATTGATGGAATATGATTAGATGTAAATTAGGAAGAACATGGAAGAGGACATAATAAAATGATGAACTAAAACCTTAGAAAAGGTTTGGTTAGGAAACTGGATTTTGGAGTAACCAGGGAAGCTTCTGTTTTTCAAATTATGGGAAGAATTGATTAGTAATTAAAAGAAATGGTTAATATGAAAAATATAGATATATGTCTCACGAATTTTTAACCACTGGAATCACTCAATTTAGAGTCCATATGAGGTAGATATGGTCAGATTAGTAAGCAATGGTCAGAAAATGGTTAACCAGGGAAGAATCTGTAAGGAAAGCTTCTGTGATTGAATTTTTGGAAAAATTATGTAAGGAATTAAATTAACTAGTTAACATAATATATATATATATATATATATACATATATGTATATATGTATATATATATATATATACATATATATATATATATGTATATATATATGTATATATATACATATATACATATATGTATATATATATATATATACATATATACATATATGTATATATATATATATATGTCTCATAGAAATTTGGCCAATGGAATCACTCCATTTGGAGTTTATATGAGGGCGATATGGTCAAATTAGTAAGTAAATGTCAGAACCTACCCGAGAAGAAATAATGTTTCAATTGAGGGACTAATATCACCAAGATTTCTTAAAATTTAGCTAAAATGTTCAACATAATAATTTTATATAATTGTTTTATCTTTAAATAAACACCTAGATCACCTAAGTTCGAGTTAAAATGAGGGAGTTATGCTCTAATTAGTGAGAGAAAGTCAGGCAAGAAGAAAACATGCATCAGGGAATAACACAACATAGAGCATGGCCATGTTCCAAGGCATGGCTAGGGAGTGTTCTATTCTGGAAAGGGTATTTTGAACCCTAAACCCTGGCTGTGTTACAAGAAATGGCCAAGCCGTATTATAGGATACGTTTAGGCCATGTTGGAAGCTGGTAAAGCTTATTTTCAACATTTTTCTACCCTAAATGAACTTCATTAACTATAGGATATTAATAGAAAATTAATTAAAGAAGAATGCCGTAATAAATTTGTGAGAACATGTGTTGGAACTGATATAAGTAAGAGGAAAGTGACTAGAGGCCAAGCATAAAGAAAATGAAGAGATAAAAATAATATTTAAAAAAGAAGAAGAATCTTAGAAATTAAAATAATAAATGACTACTGTATGCCATAGTCATTGCCATTGCATGAACTCTATACCATCTTAAGTGTGTAATTTTGACATGGAAATATTTTATAAAGTGATATTGGAAACGATTATGTTATTGTCTTGATTACCAATGATTTTTGGTAATGATTATATTTGATAAAAATTATGGCATGTGAGTATAATGAACATACTTAATATTGAAATCATACTTTTGGCTATTAATGAGAAAAGAAAAGAAATGAAATGAAATAAGCACGGTCACATGGTGGTCCGTGTGGTGCACCTGTAAGGGACACCCTACCAACGACTATGGTTATGTTAATGAGAAAAGAAAAAGAAAGTGTGCCATGTCAGACGGAGCAAGAAAATCCCGTACCAGAGAGTAGAAAGTAGTCACATAGACCGGGGTAGCTTGATATGAAAATAATCTTTCATGATAAAAGCATAATATCTGAAAATAGTTATTCATGTTATACATGTCTTTACTGTAAGATTTTCATATGCATAGATAAAGTGCATTCATGTGACCTAAGATATTTGTTGTAGCTTATATAGATGAACATGACATGATTATCTATATTGATGATAATTGTGATTTATTGTTGAACCTACTAGGATTTAATTCTCACTATATTTTTATATCATGTTTAGAAAATTAGTTTTACAGATTTTTCTTTGGCTCTGACTCTTAGTGTATGTTGTATCGAGTTACTCTATGTTGGGCAGATCCCAGAAATTAATAAGGTGTTTGTAGTTGAGTTGGCTAAGATCCCAATGAAGGTACAACTACCTGCACCTGTATCCCCAGAACTGGTCAATATGGATGAATAAGATGTAGACATATATGTTTTTGATTTGTGTACGGATGTTGTTAATTAATGATGTATAAACCTTAATTATGCTTGGTTGAATTAATTGAATGTTATTATGAGTTAAATAAAGGTAATGACTTCATGGTACTTTTAAAAATTTATATATATGTATATATGTAAAAAAAATGGAGTTGTCACACAACTTAGGAAAATTAATTCGTAAACAAAATAAAACTCAAGACATTTCCTGTAATCCATTCTTTCCATAAATAAGCTAATCAAATTTAAATATAACATTCTAAATATCTTCAATAGGCCATTTCAAGTGCCTCATTTGAAAAAACCTAAGTTCATATTGTAAGAGCCGGTTCTCTTTTTTATTTACAATATATTTTTCATTTCCATTTCACCTAAAGCCATGTCAGTGGTTAACGTTCATACAAGAGTAACACAGAGTCACGTAATTACATTAATTTAACATTAATCCCCATACAACACACTATCTCTGGAGTACAAAGGGTGGAGGAGGTTGTATTGACATCGGGATCTGCATAAGGTATCGCCATCCACTGGGTCTCTACGATTAAGTGCATGAAATAGCTAGCATAACATTTGCTTTCATCTCAACATAACACCAATAGTAATGAGAACAAAACTTTCCAATAGGTTTAATATTAAATGCATCATATAATCATAAAGAAAGATCACAGTGTTATGTCCAGCTGTATAAGCTATAGAAAACATTTATCATTGATAACATGCGTGTATATATATATATACATAACCAATAGATGGCATCATAAAACACAATATGTACTGATGCTCAATTGTCATAATTATAGCATGCTAAAAATCACCATCAATCTTTCATGATAAAAGCATAATATTCATAAATAATATGATTTAATGTAACAACTCCATTTATGTAACAATTTTTTTTAATTTAAAAAATATAGAGTTTACATACACGTCATTAATCAAAACGTACGTACAATATATCAAACACATAAATATCTACATCTTATTTATTCTGATTGACCAATTCCGGAGATATAGGTGTGGTTGGTTGTGTAACATCCTTAATTTCGTTTCTTTTATTGATAAAGGTACATAAAAAATTTAATTAAGGAAATAAAATTTATTAGACAATATTTTAGATATCTAAGGAAATATAATCCTTAGAAATTCTTCACCTTATGTATATGCATAGAAAATGTTTCTAACATTAAGAGAACAAATAAAGAAGGAAAATCTAATAGGAAAGAAATTAGAAATAACATACTAAAGAGATGCAAAATTCTTGGATAAGGAAGATAAATTTTTAGAAACAAGTAAAGGTCTTAAAATTTCAAAGAACATTGAATTAGGGTAATTTTTCCTAATTCAAGAACTATAGTTACTAAGTTTAAAATCTTTACCCATACATTGGGCTTTTACCTATGGACACTTCATATAGAGTTTTTCCACTTCACATAAGTTTCTAGCAAGCCCATTGGATAACCTAAACAAGAAATTAAACATAGACTTGGACTAGGATATAGTAATTTCACCAATAGCCCAAAAATTATGAAAATGTGACCAAGCCCACCAAGAAAGGAAGAATTTTATCCAAAGCAAAGAAAATGGGTAGGACAAGCCCATAATGGGTAAGAATAAGCCCAAATCCAAGAGGAAAAATAAAATAAAATAAATTAGATGATGATATAATAATAAGAATAAAGATTAGGTTACATGGCATTAAGACAAAAATTTAGCAAGTGGTGTGATTCTACATTCATCATTTAGGCAAGTGGCATGATAATACAAGGCTTTAGGACAAAAACATCTATATCCTTCACTCATAATTTTAGCAAGTGGTATGATAATACATGGTATTAGGACAAAACATTCATAGCCCACACAAATAATATCAACCAAATAATGGAGATTGAAGGGCTAGAAATTTGCCACTTAAAAAGGCAACCTATCATAATTGATTAAGACAAAAGAAAAATTAAATGAATCCCTAAATCAAAGGGACCTTGTCCCTTATCTTAAGAACATATCATCATAATTTTCAAAATACAAATCTCCTTTTCCTATGCATATCTTGACTAAGGAAGAGGAAGACAAGAACATAAGTTGTTTGTTTTCCAAAAATTCAACAAAGTGTATCTTAATTGTGATAAGGTAGATCCATGATCATGAAAGGTGAATTATTTGGTGGTCTATATAAGAGAACCCACCCTTACAACACTTTAATTTCGTCCAAGTGAGAAAGAGAGAGAAATAGAAGCAAGGTAGAGTGAGGAAAGGAGAGAAGAGAGAAGAAGAAATGAAGGAAGAAGAAGGAGAAGTTTAGAAAGCTAAAGGTAAGTTTAACAATATTTCTTTTTGAAGAAAACTTTTGAAACTTATAATATTTATATGAGATTTTGATCTTAGAACTTTTATGATTGGTCATGATGTTGCTATATCATGTTACATATTGATCTTGCATGTGATGTATGTTTGAATACTTAGGTTGGTGTAGATAGTTCTGCATGGTTATGGCTATGGGTGGCAGAATTTTAAGTTTCGGTATTTTAATTTCTGGGAACAATCTATAAGGAATTAAAATAAATGGTTAACATAAGAATTAAAGATATATGTGTCCCGGATTTTTAGCCACTGGAATCATTCCATTTGGAGTCCATATGAGGTAGCTATGGTCTGATTAGTAGTCAAAGGTCAGAAAATGAATCATCAGGGAAGAATATGTTAGGATAGCTTCGGTAATTTAATTTCTGGGAATTATTGGTAGGGAATTAAAATAAATGGTCAACATAAGAATTAAAGATATGTGTGTCATGGATTTTTAGCCACTGGAATCATTCCATTTGGAGTCCATATGAGGTAGCTATGGTCTGATTAGTAGTCAAAGGTCAGAAAATGAATCATCAGGGAAGAATATGTTAGGATAGCTTCGGTAATTTAATTTCTGGGAATTATTGGTAGGGAATTAAAATAAATGGTCAACATAAGAATTAAAGATATGTGTGTCATGGATTTTTAGCCACTGGAATCATTCAATTTGGAGTTCACATGTGGTAGATATGGTCCAATTAGTAAGCCAAGGTCAGAAAATGGTTCATCAGGGAAGATTATGTTAGGGCAGCTTTTGTATTTTAATTTCTGGGAATTTTCTTTATGGAATTAAAATAAATGGTTAACATGAAAGTTATATATCTATGTCTCATGGAAATATACCCACTGGAATTATGCAATTTGGAGTTCATATGAGGTAGATATAATCCGATTAGTAAGCAGAGGTCAGAAAATGTTTATTCAGGGAAGAGTATGTTATTAATGCTTTAGTTTTTGAATTTCTGGGAATATTCTGTAGGGAATTAAAATAGCGCGCCAACATAACAATTATAGATATATGGCTCATGGATTTTTACCAACTGGAATAACGCAATTTGGAGTTCCAATTTGGGAGATATGGTCTAATTAGTCAGTAAAGGTCAGAACCTATCCGAGAGGAACTATCATGTACTTTGATGGAGTAATATCACCTTTGTTTCTTAATTTTTCGCTACAATGTTCAACATAATAGTTTTAGATAATTGTTTTATCTTGAAATAGACACCAAGATCACCTACATCAGAGTTAAATTGAGGGAGTTATGCTCTGATTAGTAAGAGAAGGTTAGATAGGATGAAAACCTGCATCAAGAAAATAAAGAAATAAAATTAGTATTTAAAAAAGAAGATGAATCTTAATAAATGACTAGTATAGCCATAGCCATTGCCATTGCATGAACTTACTACCATTTTAAGTGTGTAATTTTTAACATGGAATTTACCCTAGTACTCATATAAATTTACAAGAAGTTTTGAAAGTGCCGGTTTTATTTGAAAAATCTTAGTATGCTCCGTGGTTGCAGTATTTTCACATCAGAAAAGAATTATTCTAGTTACTGGAAAACAAAATTGTGATTTGTGAAAAGTGCATGTCTAAGGAAAGCTCTGGCAAGGAAAGACATGGTACTTAAGCGTGTCCATTAGTGACCCACCTCTCTTTCCTGGGAACTTTTCTGGTGCGCTGTTTACAGACTACAATTACTATCCAGTTACTAAGGTATTAGTATGGAATTTTGACATGGAAATGTTTTATAAAGTGATATTTTAAATGGTTATGTTCATGGCATGATTACCAATGATTTATGGTAATAGTTATATTTTGATGAACATACTTGTTATTGAAAGCATATTTTTGGCTATCATTGTGAAAAGAAAAGAAATGAGCACGGTCACATGGCAATCCGTGTGGTGCACCAGTAGGGGACGCCCTACCAACGGTTATGATCATGTTAATAAGAAAAGAAAGAGAAAGTGTGCCATGTCGGACGGAGCGAGATAAGCCCGTACCGAAAAGTAGAGAATACTCACCCTGACCGGGGTAGCTTGAAGTAAGAATAAGTGAATAGCCATCATATGAAATTCGAAAAATAGTTATTCATGCCATACATGTCATAACTGTATAATTTTCATGTGCCTGATAAAGTGCATTCATGTGACCTAAAGATATTTTCTGTAGTTTATACAGCTGAACATGACGTGATGAACTATATTGATGGTAAATTATGATTTATTGTTGAACTTACTGGGATTTAATTCTCACTATATTTCCATATCATGTTCAGAAGAATAAATATGCAGATATTCTCTATGACACTTATTATCTCTGTACGTTGGATCGAGGTGCCCTACCTTGGGCAACTTCCAGTTATTTCTGATGTAACTGTCGTAGATGTAACTGAGATTCCGGTGGACGTGCCACCCGAACCAGTGTCCCCGGAAGTAGTCGATATAGATGATTAGAACTAATATGTATCTTTGTACAAATGTTTGTAAAATAATGGTGTGTAGTTTGTAAAATAATAGTGTGTATGGAAACTCAGTATTGTATAAATTAAATAAATGTTATATTGAGTTAAGTTGTAACGAGGTAATAACTTCATGGTATTTAAAAAAAAAAATTACATAAATGGAGTTGTTACATAATTGGTATCAGAGCTGGTCGATCCTAGATGGCCAGTGGGTGGATGGTTATCTGAATCGATCTTATAGTGTCTTGAGTATGTTGTGGTTGTGCTGTGTAGGGGATCAGTAATTCATATAGGTAAGAAATTACTAGTGTTTCCTATCTATATGCCGAGGTGGTGTTATGACTGCTATTAAATATTTTTGAACGAACTATTGGGCTTGATCACCTCAATAGCAGCATAACTTTGTTTTGTACCATAGTAGGAAATGGCACCACCAAGGAGGAATCCAGCAACCAATGCAGAGGAAACCCTGCACAACCTGGCCACGGCAATTCGAGACCAAGTTATGACCACTAACCAAATTTTACAACATCTCCAGAATGCTAATAACACAAATGTTGAGATTGGTCCTAACAACCGGACGGCTAGAAAAGATAATGGCATATCCGAGTTCCTGAGGACTAGACCACCTTGTTTCCAAGGTGGTTATGACCCAACGGTAGCCGAAAGGTGGATTAGGGAATTAGAGAAAATCTTTGAAGTGATGGGCTGTACTGAAGAGCAGCAAATCATTTTTGCTGCATATATGTTAAAGGATGAAGCAGAATACTGGTGGCGTGGAGCTAGAGAACTTTTAGCTCATCAGGGAAGACAGATCACCTGGCAAGTGTTCAAGGACATTTTCTTTGAAAAGTACTTTCCAAGTACTGTACGGGCAGAGAAAGAGATCGAATTTCTCCAACTCAGGCAAGGAAGCATGACCGTGGACCAGTATATCGCAAGATTCGAGGAGCTGTCTAAGTTCTCCTCTTATCTGCGATATAACCCAGATGAAGCATGGAAGGCGGTTAAGTTTGAAGCGGGACTAAACCCGGAGTTAAAGAATGCTGTTATAGCTATGGAGATCAGGGAGTTTGTACCTCTGATAAATAAATGCAGACTCCTGGAAAAGAGTTTAAGGGCAGTGGAGGACGAGAAGCAAAGGCGAAACCTATGGAAAAGGAAGAAAAATTTTCCCAACCCTAGAAAGAACGTGAGAAGAAGTGGATATGGAGCTGATAAGAGGGCATTGATTGCGGGTCCTAGGCCTTTTCAACAAGACCTCGCCTCAGTCAAGTGCGCTAAATGCGGACGCATGCATGGTAACCGGCCATGCTACATGGGACAAGATGTCTGCTTCAATTGCGGACAGAAGGGACATTTTGCGAAAAACTGCCCACAGAATGTAGGAAAGCAGCCAGAACAGAGGCCTCAGGTGAAAGGAAGGGTTTTCACCCTGAGCGGCCAAGAGGCAGCTCAATCTTCTGAAATGATTCAAGGTACATGCTATATTTATGGATTTGCTCTTATGGTGTTATTTGACTCTGGTGCTAGTCATTCATTTATATCAGAAGAATGTATTAGGAAGTTTCAGTTCCCTATTTTTGAAACTCCCTATGAGCTATCTGTAGTAACCCCTACAGGGGAACGGGTATTAACTTCCTCTGTATGTAAGGACTGTCAAGTCACCATCCAGGAGAAAACTTTTTCTGTAGACCTCGTCAGTTTACCTTTAAGAGGTATTGAGGTCATTCTAGGGTTAGACTGGATGTCTAGAAATCGAGTCTTGTTGAATTGTTGTAACAAGACCGTTGAATTTCTACCTTCTACTCCGAAAGAAGAGGTCCAGTTATTGATGTTAAATGCCAATCAAGTTAATAGGGAGTTGAAGAATGGAGTACTTGGATACATTCTCTTGTATTTATCAAACCTAGAAGTCGAATCGAAACTTGATGAAATTCCAATAGCCAACGAGTTTCCTGAAGTGTTTCCATCAGATATTCCAGGCTTACCTCCCAAGAGAGAGATAGAGTTCTCTATTGATCTCCTACCTGGGACAGGGCCTATCTCTATTGCACCATATCGAATGGCCTCGAAGGAACTACAAGAACTAAAGAAGCAGTTGGAGGAACTATTAGACAAGCAATTCATTAGACCGAGTGTATCACCTTGGGGAGCTCCTGTATTTTTTGTTAAGAAGAAAGACGGGAGTTTGAGACTATGCATAGATTACAGACAGCTGAATAAGGTGACTATCAAAAATAAGTATCCTCTCCCTAGGATAGATGACTTATTGGATCAATTAAAGGGAGCCTCCATCTTTTCTAAAATTGACTTGCGGTCAGGATATCATCAGATTAGGATTAAGGAGGAGGACGTACCAAAAACTGCCTTCAGGACTAGGTATGGGCACTATGAGTTTCTCGTAATGCCCTTCGGGTTAACGAATGCACCTGCAATTTTCATGGATTACATGAATCGCATTTTTCGACCCTACCTAGATCAATTTGTTGTAGTGTTCATTGATGACATCTTGATATATTCTAAGAGTAAGAAAGAACATGAACAACATCTCCGAATCGTGCTGCAAGTGCTGAAAGAGAAAAAGTTATATGCTAAATTGGAGAAGTGTGAATTTTGGCTGTCAGAGGTGAAGTTTCTCGGACATGTCATCTCTAATAGAGGGGTAGCCGTAGATCCTAGCAAGACGGAAGCAGTGATTAAGTGGGAGACACCAAAGACGGTTACGAAAATCAGAAGTTTCCTTGGTTTGGCAGGATACTACAGGAGATTTATACAAAACTTCTCTCGTATAGCCTTGCCATTGACTAAATTGACCAGGAAGGGAAGTCCTTTCAAATGGACTGATCAATGTGATGCTAGTTTTCAGGAGCTGAAGACAAGACTGACCACTCCTCCTGTTTTAATTATTCCAGACCCCACAGGACATTTTGAAGTGTATAGTGATGCTTCAAAGAAAGGGCTAGGGTGTGTGTTAATGCAAGACAAGAGAGTAGTTGCTTACGCCTCTAGACAACTAAGACCCCACGAAGGAAACTATCCAACTCATGATCTTGAATTAGCGGCAGTAGTGTTTGCCTTAAAGATTTGGCGACACTATTTGTACGGGGCAACCTTTGAAGTATATTGTGATCATAAGAGTCTTAAATACCTCTTTGATCAGAAGGAGTTAAATATGAGGCAACGAAGATGGGTAGAATTCCTCAATGACTACAAGTTTGAGATAAAGTATCATCCCGGAAAGGCGAATGTTGTAGCAGATGCCTTGAGTCGAAAATCTCTGCATATGGGTCAGATGATGGTGTATGAGATGCAGATGCTAGAGGAGTTTTGAAATTTGAAGCTAGCCACTACTCTTACTCCAAAGAATCTAGTCATTAATGGTTTAAGTATAGGGTCTGACCTTAGAGCCCAGATCAAAGAAGCTCAAGCTCACGATCAATACTTACAAGATCATAAAGACCAAGGTAATTTTTCTGTAATGGAAGATGGAGCAATCATGTATCAGGGAAGGATTTGTGTCCCTCAAGAACAAGAGTTGAGGACTAAGATACTGCAGGAAGCGCATCAAAGTAAATACACAATCCATCCTGGATGCACTAAAATGTACCAGGATTTAAAAAGGATGTATTGGTGGCCAGGGATGAAAAATGACATTGCTGAGTTTGTGGCGAAATGTCTCATTTGTCAAAAGGTGAAGGTGGAGCATCAAAAGCCAGCGGGATTTCTACAACCTCTTGAGATCCCTAAATGGAAATGGGATAGTATTTCGATGGACTTTGTTGTAGGTTTACCTAAGACCTCAGTGGGACATGACTCTATCTGGGTAATAGTTGACAGATTAACCAAATCTGCTCACTTTTTGCCCATAAAAATTAACTTTTCACTAGATAAATTGGCCCAATTGTACGTTCAGGAAATAGTTAGACTCCATGGGATTCCCTTAAATATTGTTTTTGATAGAGATCCGAGGTTCACGTCGAGGTTTTGGAAGGCGTTGCAAGAAGCTTTTGGTACTCAATTGCGGTTCAGTACTGCCTACCATCCTCAAACTGACGGGCAGACAGAACGAACCATTCAAACCCTAGAAGATATGTTGAGGGCCTGTGTGATAGAGCAAGGTAAAGGATGGGATAAGTACCTACCTTTAGTAGAGTTTGCTTATAATAATAGCTATCACTCTAGCATTAAGATGGCCCCCTATGAAGCTTTATACGGTAGAAAGTGCCGATCTCCACTATGTTGGTTCTAGGTAGGAGAAAAGAACTTGTTAGGTCCTGATTTAGTTCAACAAACCACTGAACAAATCAGGATGATACGAAACAAAATACTTACAGCTCAGAGTCGGCAAAAGAGTTACTACGATAAGAGACATAGACCTCTAGAGTTTGAGGAAGGAGACCATGTATTTCTGAAACTTTCCCCGACTACTGGAGTTGGTAGGTCTCTCAAAATAAGAAAGTTAAGTCCGCGATTTTTAGGACCCTACCAAATTCTAAAGAAAGTTAGGACATCAGCATATCAAGTTGCTCTCCCACCTAATTTGTCCAACCTGCATAATGTTTTCCACGTATCACAGCTGCGGAAGTATCTTTCAGATTCATCACATATAATACTGGATGAACCAATCCAAATAAAGGAGAACATGACATACCAGCTAGTACCTGCATCCATATTGGACACTGACGTGAAGCAACTGAGAAATAAAACCATTCCCCTAGTTAAGGTGTTATGGGAAGGTTTGACTCCGGAAGAAGCAACTTGGGAGCTGGAAGAAGTCATGAGGAAGAAATATCCGCAATTGTTCTTATAAGGTAATTTCTGAAATTTTGAGGACAAAATTTCTTTTAGGGGGAGAGAAATGTAACATCCTTAATTTCGTTTCTTTTATTGATAAAGGTACATAAAAAATTTAATTAAGGAAATAAAATTTATTAGACAATATTTTAGATATCTAAGGAAATATAATCCTTAGAAATTCTTCACCTTATGTATATGCATAGAAAATGTTTCTAACATTAAGAGAACAAATAAAGAAGGAAAATCTAATAGGAAAGAAATTAGAAATAACATACTAAAGAGATGCAAAATTCTTGGATAAGGAAGATAAATTTTTAGAAACAAGTAAAGGTCTTAAAATTTCAAAGAACATTGAATTAGGGTAATTTTTCCTAATTCAAGAACTATAGTTACTAAGTTTAAAATCTTTACCCATACATTGGGCTTTTACCTATGGACACTTCATATAGAGTTTTTCCACTTCACATAAGTTTCTAGCAAGCCCATTGGATAACCTAAACAAGAAATTAAACATAGACTTGGACTAGGATATAGTAATTTCACCAATAGCCCAAAAATTATGAAAATGTGACCAAGCCCACCAAGAAAGGAAGAATTTTATCCAAAGCAAAGAAAATGGGTAGGACAAGCCCATAATGGGTAAGAATAAGCCCAAATCCAAGAGGAAAAATAAAATAAAATAAATTAGATGATGATATAATAATAAGAATAAAGATTAGGTTACATGGCATTAAGACAAAAATTTAGCAAGTGGTGTGATTCTACATTCATCATTTAGGCAAGTGGCATGATAATACAAGGCTTTAGGACAAAAACATCTATATCCTTCACTCATAATTTTAGCAAGTGGTATGATAATACATGGTATTAGGACAAAACATTCATAGCCCACACAAATAATATCAACCAAATAATGGAGATTGAAGGGCTAGAAATTTGCCACTTAAAAAGGCAACCTATCATAATTGATTAAGACAAAAGAAAAATTAAATGAATCCCTAAATCAAAGGGACCTTGTCCCTTATCTTAAGAACATATCATCATAATTTTCAAAATACAAATCTCCTTTTCCTATGCATATCTTGACTAAGGAAGAGGAAGACAAGAACATAAGTTGTTTGTTTTCCAAAAATTCAACAAAGTGTATCTTAATTGTGATAAGGTAGATCCATGATCATGAAAGGTGAATTATTTGGTGGTCTATATAAGAGAACCCACCCTTACAACACTTTAATTTCGTCCAAGTGAGAAAGAGAGAGAAATAGAAGCAAGGTAGAGTGAGGAAAGGAGAGAAGAGAGAAGAAGAAATGAAGGAAGAAGAAGGAGAAGTTTAGAAAGCTAAAGGTAAGTTTAACAATATTTCTTTTTGAAGAAAACTTTTGAAACTTATAATATTTATATGAGATTTTGATCTTAGAACTTTTATGATTGGTCATGATGTTGCTATATCATGTTACATATTGATCTTGCATGTGATGTATGTTTGAATACTTAGGTTGGTGTAGATAGTTCTGCATGGTTATGGCTATGGGTGGCAGAATTTTAAGTTTCGGTATTTTAATTTCTGGGAACAATCTATAAGGAATTAAAATAAATGGTTAACATAAGAATTAAATATATATGTGTCCCGGATTTTTAGCCACTGGAATCATTCCATTTGGAGTCCATATGAGGTAGCTATGGTCTGATTAGTAGTCAAAGGTCAGAAAATGAATCATCAGGGAAGAATATGTTAGGATAGCTTCGGTAATTTAATTTCTGGGAATTATTGGTAGGGAATTAAAATAAATGGTCAACATAAGAATTAAAGATATGTGTGTCATGGATTTTTAGCCACTGGAATCATTCCATTTGGAGTCCATATGAGGTAGCTATGGTCTGATTAGTAGTCAAAGGTCAGAAAATGAATCATCAGGGAAGAATATGTTAGGATAGCTTCGGTAATTTAATTTCTGGGAATTATTGGTAGGGAATTAAAATAAATGGTCAACATAAGAATTAAAGATATGTGTGTCATGGATTTTTAGCCACTGGAATCATTCAATTTGGAGTTCACATGTGGTAGATATGGTCCAATTAGTAAGCCAAGGTCAGAAAATGGTTCATCAGGGAAGATTATGTTAGGGCAGCTTTTGTATTTTAATTTCTGGGAATTTTCTTTATGGAATTAAAATAAATGGTTAACATGAAAGTTATATATCTATGTCTCATGGAAATATACCCACTGGAATTATGCAATTTGGAGTTCATATGAGGTAGATATAATCCGATTAGTAAGCAGAGGTCAGAAAATGTTTATTCAGGGAAGAGTATGTTATTAATGCTTTAGTTTTTGAATTTCTGGGAATATTCTGTAGGGAATTAAAATAGCGCGCCAACATAACAATTATAGATATATGGCTCATGGATTTTTACCAACTGGAATAACGCAATTTGGAGTTCCAATTTGGGAGATATGGTCTAATTAGTCAGTAAAGGTCAGAACCTATCCGAGAGGAACTATCATGTACTTTGATGGAGTAATATCACCTTTGTTTCTTAATTTTTCGCTACAATGTTCAACATAATAGTTTTAGATAATTGTTTTATCTTGAAATAGACACCAAGATCACCTACATCAGAGTTAAATTGAGGGAGTTATGCTCTGATTAGTAAGAGAAGGTTAGATAGGATGAAAACCTGCATCAAGAAAATAAAGAAATAAAATTAGTATTTAAAAAAGAAGATGAATCTTAATAAATGACTAGTATAGCCATAGCCATTGCCATTGCATGAACTTACTACCATTTTAAGTGTGTAATTTTTAACATGGAATTTACCCTAGTACTCATATAAATTTACAAGAAGTTTTGAAAGTGCCGGTTTTATTTGAAAAATCTTAGTATGCTCCGTGGTTGCAGTATTTTCACATCAGAAAAGAATTATTCTAGTTACTGGAAAACAAAATTGTGATTTGTGAAAAGTGCATGTCTAAGGAAAGCTCTGGCAAGGAAAGACATGGTACTTAAGCGTGTCCATTAGTGACCCACCTCTCTTTCCTGGGAACTTTTCTGGTGCGCTGTTTACAGACTACAATTACTATCCAGTTACTAAGGTATTAGTATGGAATTTTGACATGGAAATGTTTTATAAAGTGATATTTTAAATGGTTATGTTCATGGCATGATTACCAATGATTTATGGTAATAGTTATATTTTGATGAACATACTTGTTATTGAAAGCATATTTTTGGCTATCATTGTGAAAAGAAAAGAAATGAGCACGGTCACATGGCAATCCGTGTGGTGCACCAGTAGGGGACGCCCTACCAACGGTTATGATCATGTTAATAAGAAAAGAAAGAGAAAGTGTGCCATGTCGGACGGAGCGAGATAAGCCCGTACCGAAAAGTAGAGAATACTCACCCTGACCGGGGTAGCTTGAAGTAAGAATAAGTGAATAGCCATCATATGAAATTCGAAAAATAGTTATTCATGCCATACATGTCATAACTGTATAATTTTCATGTGCCTGATAAAGTGCATTCATGTGACCTAAAGATATTTTCTGTAGTTTATACAGCTGAACATGACGTGATGAACTATATTGATGGTAAATTATGATTTATTGTTGAACTTACTGGGATTTAATTCTCACTATATTTCCATATCATGTTCAGAAGAATAAATATGCAGATATTCTCTATGACACTTATTATCTCTGTACGTTGGATCGAGGTGCCCTACCTTGGGCAACTTCCAGTTATTTCTGATGTAACTGTCGTAGATGTAACTGAGATTCCGGTGGACGTGCCACCCGAACCAGTGTCCCCGGAAGTAGTCGATATAGATGATTAGAACTAATATGTATCTTTGTACAAATGTTTGTAAAATAATGGTGTGTAGTTTGTAAAATAATAGTGTGTATGGAAACTCAGTATTGTATAAATTAAATAAATGTTATATTGAGTTAAGTTGTAACGAGGTAATAACTTCATGGTATTTAAAAAAAAAAATTACATAAATGGAGTTGTTACATAATTGGTATCAGAGCTGGTCGATCCTAGATGGCCAGTGGGTGGATGGTTATCTGAATCGATCTTATAGTGTCTTGAGTATGTTGTGGTTGTGCTGTGTAGGGGATCAGTAATTCATATAGGTAAGAAATTACTAGTGTTTCCTATCTATATGCCGAGGTGGTGTTATGACTGCTATTAAATATTTTTGAACGAACTATTGGGCTTGATCACCTCAATAGCAGCATAACTTTGTTTTGTACCATAGTAGGAAATGGCACCACCAAGGAGGAATCCAGCAACCAATGCAGAGGAAACCCTGCACAACCTGGCCACGGCAATTCGAGACCAAGTTATGACCACTAACCAAATTTTACAACATCTCCAGAATGCTAATAACACAAATGTTGAGATTGGTCCTAACAACCGGACGGCTAGAAAAGATAATGGCATATCCGAGTTCCTGAGGACTAGACCACCTTGTTTCCAAGGTGGTTATGACCCAACGGTAGCCGAAAGGTGGATTAGGGAATTAGAGAAAATCTTTGAAGTGATGGGCTGTACTGAAGAGCAGCAAATCATTTTTGCTGCATATATGTTAAAGGATGAAGCAGAATACTGGTGGCGTGGAGCTAGAGAACTTTTAGCTCATCAGGGAAGACAGATCACCTGGCAAGTGTTCAAGGACATTTTCTTTGAAAAGTACTTTCCAAGTACTGTACGGGCAGAGAAAGAGATCGAATTTCTCCAACTCAGGCAAGGAAGCATGACCGTGGACCAGTATATCGCAAGATTCGAGGAGCTGTCTAAGTTCTCCTCTTATCTGCGATATAACCCAGATGAAGCATGGAAGGCGGTTAAGTTTGAAGCGGGACTAAACCCGGAGTTAAAGAATGCTGTTATAGCTATGGAGATCAGGGAGTTTGTACCTCTGATAAATAAATGCAGACTCCTGGAAAAGAGTTTAAGGGCAGTGGAGGACGAGAAGCAAAGGCGAAACCTATGGAAAAGGAAGAAAAATTTTCCCAACCCTAGAAAGAACGTGAGAAGAAGTGGATATGGAGCTGATAAGAGGGCATTGATTGCGGGTCCTAGGCCTTTTCAACAAGACCTCGCCTCAGTCAAGTGCGCTAAATGCGGACGCATGCATGGTAACCGGCCATGCTACATGGGACAAGATGTCTGCTTCAATTGCGGACAGAAGGGACATTTTGCGAAAAACTGCCCACAGAATGTAGGAAAGCAGCCAGAACAGAGGCCTCAGGTGAAAGGAAGGGTTTTCACCCTGAGCGGCCAAGAGGCAGCTCAATCTTCTGAAATGATTCAAGGTACATGCTATATTTATGGATTTGCTCTTATGGTGTTATTTGACTCTGGTGCTAGTCATTCATTTATATCAGAAGAATGTATTAGGAAGTTTCAGTTCCCTATTTTTGAAACTCCCTATGAGCTATCTGTAGTAACCCCTACAGGGGAACGGGTATTAACTTCCTCTGTATGTAAGGACTGTCAAGTCACCATCCAGGAGAAAACTTTTTCTGTAGACCTCGTCAGTTTACCTTTAAGAGGTATTGAGGTCATTCTAGGGTTAGACTGGATGTCTAGAAATCGAGTCTTGTTGAATTGTTGTAACAAGACCGTTGAATTTCTACCTTCTACTCCGAAAGAAGAGGTCCAGTTATTGATGTTAAATGCCAATCAAGTTAATAGGGAGTTGAAGAATGGAGTACTTGGATACATTCTCTTGTATTTATCAAACCTAGAAGTCGAATCGAAACTTGATGAAATTCCAATAGCCAACGAGTTTCCTGAAGTGTTTCCATCAGATATTCCAGGCTTACCTCCCAAGAGAGAGATAGAGTTCTCTATTGATCTCCTACCTGGGACAGGGCCTATCTCTATTGCACCATATCGAATGGCCTCGAAGGAACTACAAGAACTAAAGAAGCAGTTGGAGGAACTATTAGACAAGCAATTCATTAGACCGAGTGTATCACCTTGGGGAGCTCCTGTATTTTTTGTTAAGAAGAAAGACGGGAGTTTGAGACTATGCATAGATTACAGACAGCTGAATAAGGTGACTATCAAAAATAAGTATCCTCTCCCTAGGATAGATGACTTATTGGATCAATTAAAGGGAGCCTCCATCTTTTCTAAAATTGACTTGCGGTCAGGATATCATCAGATTAGGATTAAGGAGGAGGACGTACCAAAAACTGCCTTCAGGACTAGGTATGGGCACTATGAGTTTCTCGTAATGCCCTTCGGGTTAACGAATGCACCTGCAATTTTCATGGATTACATGAATCGCATTTTTCGACCCTACCTAGATCAATTTGTTGTAGTGTTCATTGATGACATCTTGATATATTCTAAGAGTAAGAAAGAACATGAACAACATCTCCGAATCGTGCTGCAAGTGCTGAAAGAGAAAAAGTTATATGCTAAATTGGAGAAGTGTGAATTTTGGCTGTCAGAGGTGAAGTTTCTCGGACATGTCATCTCTAATAGAGGGGTAGCCGTAGATCCTAGCAAGACGGAAGCAGTGATTAAGTGGGAGACACCAAAGACGGTTACGAAAATCAGAAGTTTCCTTGGTTTGGCAGGATACTACAGGAGATTTATACAAAACTTCTCTCGTATAGCCTTGCCATTGACTAAATTGACCAGGAAGGGAAGTCCTTTCAAATGGACTGATCAATGTGATGCTAGTTTTCAGGAGCTGAAGACAAGACTGACCACTCCTCCTGTTTTAATTATTCCAGACCCCACAGGACATTTTGAAGTGTATAGTGATGCTTCAAAGAAAGGGCTAGGGTGTGTGTTAATGCAAGACAAGAGAGTAGTTGCTTACGCCTCTAGACAACTAAGACCCCACGAAGGAAACTATCCAACTCATGATCTTGAATTAGCGGCAGTAGTGTTTGCCTTAAAGATTTGGCGACACTATTTGTACGGGGCAACCTTTGAAGTATATTGTGATCATAAGAGTCTTAAATACCTCTTTGATCAGAAGGAGTTAAATATGAGGCAACGAAGATGGGTAGAATTCCTCAATGACTACAAGTTTGAGATAAAGTATCATCCCGGAAAGGCGAATGTTGTAGCAGATGCCTTGAGTCGAAAATCTCTGCATATGGGTCAGATGATGGTGTATGAGATGCAGATGCTAGAGGAGTTTTGAAATTTGAAGCTAGCCACTACTCTTACTCCAAAGAATCTAGTCATTAATGGTTTAAGTATAGGGTCTGACCTTAGAGCCCAGATCAAAGAAGCTCAAGCTCACGATCAATACTTACAAGATCATAAAGACCAAGGTAATTTTTCTGTAATGGAAGATGGAGCAATCATGTATCAGGGAAGGATTTGTGTCCCTCAAGAACAAGAGTTGAGGACTAAGATACTGCAGGAAGCGCATCAAAGTAAATACACAATCCATCCTGGATGCACTAAAATGTACCAGGATTTAAAAAGGATGTATTGGTGGCCAGGGATGAAAAATGACATTGCTGAGTTTGTGGCGAAATGTCTCATTTGTCAAAAGGTGAAGGTGGAGCATCAAAAGCCAGCGGGATTTCTACAACCTCTTGAGATCCCTAAATGGAAATGGGATAGTATTTCGATGGACTTTGTTGTAGGTTTACCTAAGACCTCAGTGGGACATGACTCTATCTGGGTAATAGTTGACAGATTAACCAAATCTGCTCACTTTTTGCCCATAAAAATTAACTTTTCACTAGATAAATTGGCCCAATTGTACGTTCAGGAAATAGTTAGACTCCATGGGATTCCCTTAAATATTGTTTTTGATAGAGATCCGAGGTTCACGTCGAGGTTTTGGAAGGCGTTGCAAGAAGCTTTTGGTACTCAATTGCGGTTCAGTACTGCCTACCATCCTCAAACTGACGGGCAGACAGAACGAACCATTCAAACCCTAGAAGATATGTTGAGGGCCTGTGTGATAGAGCAAGGTAAAGGATGGGATAAGTACCTACCTTTAGTAGAGTTTGCTTATAATAATAGCTATCACTCTAGCATTAAGATGGCCCCCTATGAAGCTTTATACGGTAGAAAGTGCCGATCTCCACTATGTTGGTTCTAGGTAGGAGAAAAGAACTTGTTAGGTCCTGATTTAGTTCAACAAACCACTGAACAAATCAGGATGATACGAAACAAAATACTTACAGCTCAGAGTCGGCAAAAGAGTTACTACGATAAGAGACATAGACCTCTAGAGTTTGAGGAAGGAGACCATGTATTTCTGAAACTTTCCCCGACTACTGGAGTTGGTAGGTCTCTCAAAATAAGAAAGTTAAGTCCGCGATTTTTAGGACCCTACCAAATTCTAAAGAAAGTTAGGACATCAGCATATCAAGTTGCTCTCCCACCTAATTTGTCCAACCTGCATAATGTTTTCCACGTATCACAGCTGCGGAAGTATCTTTCAGATTCATCACATATAATACTGGATGAACCAATCCAAATAAAGGAGAACATGACATACCAGCTAGTACCTGCATCCATATTGGACACTGACGTGAAGCAACTGAGAAATAAAACCATTCCCCTAGTTAAGGTGTTATGGGAAGGTTTGACTCCGGAAGAAGCAACTTGGGAGCTGGAAGAAGTCATGAGGAAGAAATATCCGCAATTGTTCTTATAAGGTAATTTCTGAAATTTTGAGGACAAAATTTCTTTTAGGGGGAGAGAAATGTAACATCCTTAATTTCGTTTCTTTTATTGATAAAGGTACATAAAAAATTTAATTAAGGAAATAAAATTTATTAGACAATATTTTAGATATCTAAGGAAATATAATCCTTAGAAATTCTTCACCTTATGTATATGCATAGAAAATGTTTCTAACATTAAGAGAACAAATAAAGAAGGAAAATCTAATAGGAAAGAAATTAGAAATAACATACTAAAGAGATGCAAAATTCTTGGATAAGGAAGATAAATTTTTAGAAACAAGTAAAGGTCTTAAAATTTCAAAGAACATTGAATTAGGGTAATTTTTCCTAATTCAAGAACTATAGTTACTAAGTTTAAAATCTTTACCCATACATTGGGCTTTTACCTATGGACACTTCATATAGAGTTTTTCCACTTCACATAAGTTTCTAGCAAGCCCATTGGATAACCTAAACAAGAAATTAAACATAGACTTGGACTAGGATATAGTAATTTCACCAATAGCCCAAAAATTATGAAAATGTGACCAAGCCCACCAAGAAAGGAAGAATTTTATCCAAAGCAAAGAAAATGGGTAGGACAAGCCCATAATGGGTAAGAATAAGCCCAAATCCAAGAGGAAAAATAAAATAAAATAAATTAGATGATGATATAATAATAAGAATAAAGATTAGGTTACATGGCATTAAGACAAAAATTTAGCAAGTGGTGTGATTCTACATTCATCATTTAGGCAAGTGGCATGATAATACAAGGCTTTAGGACAAAAACATCTATATCCTTCACTCATAATTTTAGCAAGTGGTATGATAATACATGGTATTAGGACAAAACATTCATAGCCCACACAAATAATATCAACCAAATAATGGAGATTGAAGGGCTAGAAATTTGCCACTTAAAAAGGCAACCTATCATAATTGATTAAGACAAAAGAAAAATTAAATGAATCCCTAAATCAAAGGGACCTTGTCCCTTATCTTAAGAACATATCATCATAATTTTCAAAATACAAATCTCCTTTTCCTATGCATATCTTGACTAAGGAAGAGGAAGACAAGAACATAAGTTGTTTGTTTTCCAAAAATTCAACAAAGTGTATCTTAATTGTGATAAGGTAGATCCATGATCATGAAAGGTGAATTATTTGGTGGTCTATATAAGAGAACCCACCCTTACAACACTTTAATTTCGTCCAAGTGAGAAAGAGAGAGAAATAGAAGCAAGGTAGAGTGAGGAAAGGAGAGAAGAGAGAAGAAGAAATGAAGGAAGAAGAAGGAGAAGTTTAGAAAGCTAAAGGTAAGTTTAACAATATTTCTTTTTGAAGAAAACTTTTGAAACTTATAATATTTATATGAGATTTTGATCTTAGAACTTTTATGATTGGTCATGATGTTGCTATATCATGTTACATATTGATCTTGCATGTGATGTATGTTTGAATACTTAGGTTGGTGTAGATAGTTCTGCATGGTTATGGCTATGGGTGGCAGAATTTTAAGTTTCGGTATTTTAATTTCTGGGAACAATCTATAAGGAATTAAAATAAATGGTTAACATAAGAATTAAAGATATATGTGTCCCGGATTTTTAGCCACTGGAATCATTCCATTTGGAGTCCATATGAGGTAGCTATGGTCTGATTAGTAGTCAAAGGTCAGAAAATGAATCATCAGGGAAGAATATGTTAGGATAGCTTCGGTAATTTAATTTCTGGGAATTATTGGTAGGGAATTAAAATAAATGGTCAACATAAGAATTAAAGATATGTGTGTCATGGATTTTTAGCCACTGGAATCATTCCATTTGGAGTCCATATGAGGTAGCTATGGTCTGATTAGTAGTCAAAGGTCAGAAAATGAATCATCAGGGAAGAATATGTTAGGATAGCTTCGGTAATTTAATTTCTGGGAATTATTGGTAGGGAATTAAAATAAATGGTCAACATAAGAATTAAAGATATGTGTGTCATGGATTTTTAGCCACTGGAATCATTCAATTTGGAGTTCACATGTGGTAGATATGGTCCAATTAGTAAGCCAAGGTCAGAAAATGGTTCATCAGGGAAGATTATGTTAGGGCAGCTTTTGTATTTTAATTTCTGGGAATTTTCTTTATGGAATTAAAATAAATGGTTAACATGAAAGTTATATATCTATGTCTCATGGAAATATACCCACTGGAAGTATGCAATTTGGAGTTCATATGAGGTAGATATAATCCGATTAGTAAGCAGAGGTCAGAAAATGTTTATTCAGGGAAGAGTATGTTATTAATGCTTTAGTTTTTGAATTTCTGGGAATATTCTGTAGGGAATTAAAATAGCGCGCCAACATAACAATTATAGATATATGGCTCATGGATTTTTACCAACTGGAATAACGCAATTTGGAGTTCCAATTTGGGAGATATGGTCTAATTAGTCAGTAAAGGTCAGAACCTATCCGAGAGGAACTATCATGTACTTTGATGGAGTAATATCACCTTTGTTTCTTAATTTTTCGCTACAATGTTCAACATAATAGTTTTAGATAATTGTTTTATCTTGAAATAGACACCAAGATCACCTACATCAGAGTTAAATTGAGGGAGTTATGCTCTGATTAGTAAGAGAAGGTTAGATAGGATGAAAACCTGCATCAAGAAAATAAAGAAATAAAATTAGTATTTAAAAAAGAAGATGAATCTTAATAAATGACTAGTATAGCCATAGCCATTGCCATTGCATGAACTTACTACCATTTTAAGTGTGTAATTTTTAACATGGAATTTACCCTAGTACTCATATAAATTTACAAGAAGTTTTGAAAGTGCCGGTTTTATTTGAAAAATCTTAGTATGCTCCGTGGTTGCAGTATTTTCACATCAGAAAAGAATTATTCTAGTTACTGGAAAACAAAATTGTGATTTGTGAAAAGTGCATGTCTAAGGAAAGCTCTGGCAAGGAAAGACATGGTACTTAAGCGTGTCCATTAGTGACCCACCTCTCTTTCCTGGGAACTTTTCTGGTGCGCTGTTTACAGACTACAATTACTATCCAGTTACTAAGGTATTAGTATGGAATTTTGACATGGAAATGTTTTATAAAGTGATATTTTAAATGGTTATGTTCATGGCATGATTACCAATGATTTATGGTAATAGTTATATTTTGATGAACATACTTGTTATTGAAAGCATATTTTTGGCTATCATTGTGAAAAGAAAAGAAATGAGCACGGTCACATGGCAATCCGTGTGGTGCACCAGTAGGGGACGCCCTACCAACGGTTATGATCATGTTAATAAGAAAAGAAAGAGAAAGTGTGCCATGTCGGACGGAGCGAGATAAGCCCGTACCGAAAAGTAGAGAATACTCACCCTGACCGGGGTAGCTTGAAGTAAGAATAAGTGAATAGCCATCATATGAAATTCGAAAAATAGTTATTCATGCCATACATGTCATAACTGTATAATTTTCATGTGCCTGATAAAGTGCATTCATGTGACCTAAAGATATTTTCTGTAGTTTATACAGCTGAACATGACGTGATGAACTATATTGATGGTAAATTATGATTTATTGTTGAACTTACTGGGATTTAATTCTCACTATATTTCCATATCATGTTCAGAAGAATAAATATGCAGATATTCTCTATGACACTTATTATCTCTGTACGTTGGATCGAGGTGCCCTACCTTGGGCAACTTCCAGTTATTTCTGATGTAACTGTCGTAGATGTAACTGAGATTCCGGTGGACGTGCCACCCGAACCAGTGTCCCCGGAAGTAGTCGATATAGATGATTAGAACTAATATGTATCTTTGTACAAATGTTTGTAAAATAATGGTGTGTAGTTTGTAAAATAATAGTGTGTATGGAAACTCAGTATTGTATAAATTAAATAAATGTTATATTGAGTTAAGTTGTAACGAGGTAATAACTTCATGGTATTTAAAAAAAAAAATTACATAAATGGAGTTGTTACAGGTTGCACCTTCACTGGGATCTGAGCCAACTTGACCACAAACATTTTATTTGATTCTGGGATCTGCCCAACATAAAGTAACTCGATCCAACGTCCACTAAAAGCCAAAGCCAAAGAAAAATCTGCTTAACTAATTTTCTGAACATGACATGGAAATATAGTGAGAATTAAATATCAGTAAGTTCAATAATAAATCATCATCAATATAACTCATCACGTCATGTTCATTAGTATATACTACAGCAAATAGCTTTGGTCACATGAATGGACTATATCTATGCACATGATAATCGTACAATAATGACATGTATGACAAGATTAACTATTTTCAGAATATCATATGATGACTATCAATTTTATTCTCATATCAAACTACTCCGATCAATGTGAGTATTTTCTACTCTCCGATACGGGTTTTTTTCGCTCCGTCCGACATGGTACACTTTTTCTTTCTTTTCTCATTATCATAATCATAACCGTTGGTAGGGCGTCCCCTACTGGTGCACCACACGGATTTATATATGACCGTGCTTATTTCTTTTCTTTTCACAATAATAGGCAAAAATTATTGGCAATCTGCCATGAACATAATCATTTCAAATATCACTTTATAAAATATTTCCATGTCAAAATTTCACACTTAAGATGGTAAGAAGTTCATGCAACGGCAATGGCAATGGCATATACTAGTCATTTATTATTTTCATTTATAAGATTCTTGTTTTTAAAAAAATTAATTTTATTTCTTTATTTTCTTGATGTAGGTTTTCATCCTATCAGACCTTCTCTTACTAATCAGAGAATAACTCCCTAAATTTAAGTCCGATTTAGGTGATCTTGGTGTCAATTTAAAAATAAAACAATGATTTAAAACTATTATGTTTAACAGTTGAACAAAATATTAAGAAATCATATTGATATTACTCCCTCAAATTACAGGATATTTCTTCTCAGGTAGGTTCTGACCTCTACCTACTAATCTGTCCATATCTCCCTCACAAGAATTCCAAATTAAGTGATTCTAGTGGCTAAAAATTCGTGACACATATAGAAATAATATTTATGTTAATCATTTATTTTAATTTCCTACAAAAGGTTCCCAGAAATTAAAACACAGAAGCTATTCTAAAATATTCTTCCCTAATTAACCAATTTCTGACCACTGCTTACCAATCAGAACATATCTGCCTCATATGGACTCCAAATTGAGTGATTCCAGTGGCTAAAAATCCGTGACACATATATATATAATTCTTATGTTAACTATGTATTTTAGTTCCCTACAAAAGGTTCCCAGAAATTAAAACATAGAAGCTATCCTAACATATTCTTCCCTAATTAACTATTTTCTGACCACTGCTTACTAATCGGCCTATATGTACCTTATATGGACATCAAATTGAGTGATTTCAGTGACTAAAAATCCGGGAGACATAGATATACATTTTTCATGTTAAGCATTTGTTTTAATTCCTTACCTATTCTTTCCAGTATATTAAAAAGATGCTTAAAATTTTGCCGCCCATAGCCATATCTCTGCAGAACTATCTACACCAGCCTAAGTATTCAAACATACATAATATGTAACATGATATAGCAACATCCATGACCAATCATCAAAGTTCTAAGATCAAAATCTCATATAAATATTATAAGTTTCAAAACTTTTCTTCAAAAAGAAATATTGTTAAACTTACCTTGAGCAATTAGTCCTCTAGACTTCTCCTTCATCTTTCTTCCTTTCTTCCTTTCTTCCTCTCCTTTCCTCACTCTACCTTGCTTCTATTTTTCATCTCCCTCACTTGGAAGAAAATTATAGCATGCTAAAAATCACCATCAATCTTTCATGATAAAAGCATAATATTCATAAATAATATGATTTAATGTAACAACTCCGTTTATGTAACAATTTTTTTTAATTTAAAAAATATAGAGTTTACATACACGTCATTAATCAAAACGTACGTACAATATATCAAACACATAAATATCTACTTCTTATTTATTCTGATTGACCAATTCGAGAGATACAGTTGCGGTTGGTTGCACCTTCCCCGGGATCTGAGCCAACTTGACCACAAACATTTTATTTAATTATGGGATATGCCCAATATAAAGTAACTCGATCTAACGTCGACTAAAAGCCAAAGCCAAAGAAAAATATGCTTAACTAATTTTCTGAATATGACATGGAAATATAGTGAGAATTAAATATCAATAAGTTCAATAATAAATCATCATCAATATAACTCATCACGTCATGTTCATCAGTGTATACTACAGCAAATAACTTTGGTCACATGAATGGACTATATCTAGGCACATGATAATCGTACAATAATGACATGTATGACAAGATTAACTATTTTCAGAATATCGTATGATGACTATCAATTTATTCTCATATCAAACTACTCCGATCAAGGTGAGTATTTTCTACTCTCTGGTACGGGTTTTTCTCGCTCCGTCCGACATGGTACACTTTTTCTTTCTTTTCTCATTATCATAATCATAACCATTGGTAGGGCGTCCCCTACTGGTGCACCACACGGATTGCCATATGACCATGCTCATTTCTTTTCTTTTCACAATAATAGGCAAAAATTATCAGCAATCTGCCATGAACATAATCATTTCAAATATCACTTTATAAAATATTTCCATGTCAAAATTTCACAATTAAGATGGTAAGAAGTTCATGCAATGGCAATGGCAATGGCATATACTAGTCATTTATTATTTTCATTTATAAGATTCTTTTTAAAAAAAAAATTAATTTTATTTCTTTATTTTCTTGATGTAGGTTTTCATCCTATCAGACCTTCTCTTACTAATTAGAGAATAACTCCCTAAATTTAAGTCCGATTTAGGTGATCTTGGTGTCAATTTAAAAATAAAATAATGATCTAAAACTATTATGTTTAACAGTTAAACAAAATATTAAGAAATCATGTTGATATTACTCCCTCAAATTACAGGATATTTCTTCTCAGGTAGGTTCTGACCTCTACCTACTAATCTGTCCATATCTCCCTCATAAGAATTCCAAATTAAGTGATTCTAGTGGCTAGAAATCCGTGACACATATAGAAATAATATTTATGTTAATAATATATTTTAATTGCCTACAGAATGTTCCCAGATATTAAAACACAGAAGCTATTCTAAAATATTCTTCCCTGATTAACCAATTGCTGACTACTGCTTACCAATCGGAACATATCTGCCTCATATGGACTCCAAATTGAGTGACTCCAGTGGATAAAAATCCGTGACACATATATATATAATTATTATGTTAATTATGTATTTTAGTTCCCTACAAAAGGTTCCCAGAAATTAAAACACAGAAGCTATCCTAACATATTCTTCCCTAATTAACTATTTTCTGACCACTGCTTACTAATCGGCCTATATGTACCTCATATTGCCTCCAAATTGAGTGATTTCAGTGACTAAAAATCTAGGAGACATAGATATACATTTTTCATGTTAAGCATTTGTTTTAATTCCTTACCTATTCTTTCCAGAATATTAAAAATAGATGCTTAAAATGTTGCCACCCATATCCATATCTCTGCAGAACTATCTACACTAGCCTAAGTATTCAAACATACATAGTATGTAACATGATATAGCAACATCCATGACCAATCATCAAAGTTCTAAGATCAAAATCTCATATAAATATTACAAGTTTCAAAAATTTTCTTCAAAAAGAAATATTGTTAAACTTACATGGAGCACTTAGTCCTCTAGACTTCTCCTTCCTCTTTCTTCCTTTCTTCCTCTCCTTTCCTCACTCTACATTGCTTCTATTTTTCCTCTCCCTCACTTGGAAGAAAATTATTGCTTGCTAAAAATCACCATCAATCTTTCATGATAAAAGCATAATATTCATAAATAATATGATTTAATGTAACAACTCCGTTTAACAGTTGAACAAAATATTAAGAAATTATGTTGATATTACTCCCTCAAATTACAGGATATTTCTTCTCAGGTAGGTTCTGACCTCTACCTACTAATCTGTCCATATCTCCCTCATAAGAATTCTAAATTAAGTGATTCTCGTGGCTAGAAATCCGTGACACATATAGAAATAATATTTATGTTAATCATTTATTTAAATTTCCTATAGAATGTTCCCAGATATTAAAACACAGAAGCTATTCTAAAATATTCTTTCCTGATTAACCAATTTCTGACCATTGCTTACCAATCGGAACATATCTACCTCATATGGACTCCAAATTGAGTGATTCCAGTGGTTAAAAATCCGTGACATATATATATATATAATTATTATGTTAACTATGTATTTTAGTTCCCTACAAAAGGTTCCCAGAAATTAAAACACAGTAGCTATCCTAACATATTCTTCCCTAATTAACTATTTTCTGACCACTACTTACTAATCGGCCTATATGTACCTCATATGGACTCCAAATTGAGTGATTCCAGTGGGTACAAATCCGTGAGACATACATCTACATTTTTCATGTTAACCATTTGTTTTAATTCCTTAGCAATTCTTCCCAGAATTTTAAAAACAGAAGCATAAAAGTTTGCCACCTATAGCCATACCTATGCAGAACTATCTACACTTGCCTAAGTATTGAAACATACATAATATGTAACATGATATAGCAACATCCATGACCAATCATCAAAGTTCTAAGATCAAAATCTCATATAAATATTATAAGTTTCAAAACATTTCTTCAAAAAGAAATATTGTTAAACTTACCTTGAGCACTTAGTCCTCTAGACTTCTCCTTCCTCTTTCTTCCTTTCTTCCTCTCCTTTCCTCACTCTAACTTGCTTCTATTTTTCCTCTCCCTCACTTGGAAGAAAATTCTAATGTTATAAGGGTGGGTTTTGCTTATATAGACTATCAAATAATTCACCTTTCATAATCATGGGTCTACCTTATCACAATTACGATGCACTTGGTTGAATTTTTGGAAAACAAACTATTTATGTTCTTGTCTTCATCTTCCTTAGTCAAGATATACATAGCAAAAGGAGATTTGTAGTTTGAAAATTATTATAATATGTTCTTAAGATAAGGAACAAAGTCCCTTTGATTTAGGGATTCATTTCCTTTTCTTTTGTCTTAATCAAGTATGATAGGTTTGCCCTTTTAGGTGGCAAATTTCCAGCACTTGAATCTCCATTATTTGGTTAAAATTATTTGTGTGGGATAGGAATGTTTTGTCCTAATTCCATGTATTATCATACCACTTGCTAAAATTATGAGTGTAGGATATAGATGTTTTGTCCTAAAGCCTTGTATTATCATAGCACTTGCTAAAATTATGAATGTATGATCACACCACTTGTTAAATTTTTGTCTTAAAGCCATGTAACCTAATCTTTATTATTATTACATTATTATATTATCACATGATTTATTTTATTTTATTTTTCCTCTTGGATTTGGGCTTATTCCTACCAACTTCCTTTGCTTTTGATAAAATTCTACCTTTCTTGGAGGGCTTGGACACATTTTCATAATTTTTGGGCTATCGGTCCAATTTCTATATCCTAGTCCAAGTCTATGTTTTATTTCTTGCTTAGGTTATCCAATGGGCTTGCTAGAAACATATGTGAAGTGGAAAAACTCTATATGAAGTGTCCATAGGTGAAAGCCCAATGTATGGGTTAATATGTTAAACTTAGTAACTCTAGTTCTTGAATTAGGAAAAATTACCCTAATCCAATGTTTTCTTGAAATTTTAAGACCTTTACTTGTTTCCAAAAATTTATCTTTCTTACCTAAGAATTTTGCATCTCTTTAGTATGTTATTTCTAATTTTTCCTATTAGGTTTTCTCTCTTTACTTGTTCTCTTAATGTTAGAAACATTTTCTATGCATACTTATAAGGTGAAGAATTTCTACGGCTTATATTCTCTTAGATATCTAACAAAATTGTTTAATAAATTTTATTTCCTTGATTAAATATTATGTGCCTTCATTAATAAAGAACATTATCCATGGTGGTTGTTCATCCATCATCTGTTTATGTCTTAGTAACAGGGTAATAAGAGCCATTCACCTTACTGCTACTCATATACCACTGTCACCTGGTTGGAGTAGCCATACTCCCCCTCAGCTCACTCAAGGTTAATAGGTCATCCCCTATTTGGTACTGTCTCAAAGCCATACAACCCATCTGGTCACCTTATTGCCACTAAGTGTCGTATGTCACCGGGTCAACTTGCTGAGGTAAAGGTCATCCCGATACTTTTCACTAGGTCACCTTGCAGCCATAAAGGTCATCTCGCATGTCACTGAGTCACCTTGCACCACAAGGTGCCGTAAGTATCCGTCTATTTCTCATATTTAGCCACATGCATAACATCATCTTCTTTATCATCAATACAATATGTGATTCTGCCTCATCAACATACCAAGCATGCATCTCATCAATATCTCAAGCATGCATCTCATCAACTTATTGAGCATGCATCTCATCAAAATATGAAGCATACGTCTCATTAACATATCAAGTATGCATCTCATCAACATCTCAAGCATGAATCTCATCAACATATTAGGCATACGTCTCATCAACATATCAAGTATGCATCTCATTAACATCTCAAGCATGCATCTCATCAATATATCAAGTATGTATCTCATCAACATATTAAGCTTGCATCTCATCAACATATCGAGTATACATCTCATCAACATATTTAGCATACATCTCATCAACCATATTCATCACTATCATCATGCTTGCCATCGTCATCACATCATTTAACAATAATGTATTCACACATTTATCATCATGTAACAAAGTATACATCATACATTTAATCATCATGCATTGATACCATAATGTATGCATCATACTTTCTAATCATCATCACCGCCATGATAAGGTTATGCATTAGTCAAGTACATCATCTTTATCATGCTTATTATCATCGTCACATCATCATTTAACAAATATGTATTAATATACTTACCATCATATAAAAATGCATACATCATATCATTTAATCATCATTCATTAATCTACTAGCATAGGCATCACATCATCAACTTCATCATTTAATAAATATGTATTACTACATAATGTATTTCATGCTTGTGATTACAAGAAATTTTGAAAACTAGCATTGTATTGTGAAGATTACAAGGTATTCTTCTTCAATTTAGTTTATCTAATTATCATTTAGTTAATGGGATTCATTTAATGCCATTTATAGCTAAAAAAGAAAAATAGGTCCAAACACAGCCTTACCGTGCCCTGGAACATAGTCGTGCTTGAGGTTTTCTTAAACGTGTTGTAGCTTCTCAAACAGCTTGAAACACGGCCTTGTTGTGCTATAAAACACAGTTGCATTTCATGCTACAGGTTCTTAACTAGCATGACCTTTCATCATTAATCAAGCCATAACTCACTCGTTTTAACTCCAATTGAAGTGACGTCGATGTCTATGGAAAGCTAAGACAATAAGATACAACTTTAATGCTTAATACTTTGTTAAATTACAACTATAATTAAGCCTAAAAGTATCCAAAATCAACATCGTGATTCTACACATTAGATCTAACCTCTCTTCACTCATTGAGGCATAACTCTCTTATCTTTGGTCTAATTAAAGTGATTCTAGAGGGCTTTTAATGATAAGACATAGGGCTACATCATTTCTGTTGAATATATCTTCTAATTTGGCATAAATTATGACTCCCCGAACCATCCTTTTCAAGCATCAAATTCCATCCATTCAAAGCCAAATTTTAGCACAAAACATGTATAGTATATGCATTCAAACTTTCACTCTACATGGATAATCACAAATATGCATCATGCATAATCAAAATATGAGATTAAAAACACTCTAGATCTTTCAAAATACATAGAATTTCAATGCAAAATTAATGTTAAACCTACTTAACTCTACTTATCCTCTTGGTTAACAAGCACCTCCCATTGGTTTCCTTTGCCTTGGCTGCACTTAGATCTTCTTCTCCCACCACAAAACCAACATAACTACCATCAAAACTGTAACATCCCTAATTTCGTTTCTTTTATTGATAATTTAATTAAGGAAATAAAATTTATTAGACAATATTTTAGATATCTAAGGAAATATAATCCTTAGAAATTCTTCACCTTATGTATATGCATAGAAAATGTTTCTAACATGAAGAGAACAAATAAAGAGGGAAAACCTAATAGGAAAAACATAAATTAGAAATAACATACTAAAGAGATGTAAAATTCTTGGATAAGGAAGATAAACTTTTAGAAACAAGTAAAGGTCATAAAATTTCAAGAACATTGGATTAAGGTAATTTTTCCTAATTCAAGAACTAGAGTTACTAAGTTTAAAATCTTTACCCATACATTGGGCTTTTACCTATGGACACTTCATATAGAGTTTTTCCACTTCACATAAGTTTCTAGCAAGCCCATTGGATAACCTAAGCAAGAAACAAAACATAGAATTGGACTAGGATATAGTAATTGGACCGATACCCCAAAAATTATGAAAATATGACCAAGCCCTCCAAGAAAGGTAAAATTTTATCCAAAGCAAAGAAAATAGGTAGGAATAAGCCCATAATGGGTAGAAATAAGCCCAAATCCAAGACGAACAATAAAATAAAATAAATTAGGTGATGATATAATAATGTAATAATAATAAAGATTAGGTTACATGGCATTAAGACAAAAATTTAGCAAGTGGTGTGATTCTACATTCATAATTTTGGCAAGTGGCATGATAATACAAGGCTTTAAGACAAAAACATTTATATCCTACACTCATAATTTTAGCAAGTCGTATGATAATACATGACATTAGGACAAAATATTCATATCCCACACAAATAATATCAACCAAATAATGGAGATTCAAGGGCTAGAAATTTGCCACCTAAAATGGCAAACCTATCATACTTGTTTAAGACAAAAGAAAATGGAAATGAATCCCTAAATCAAAGGGACCTTGTCCCTTATCATAAGAACATATCATCATAATTTTCAAAATACAAATCTCCTTTTCCTATGCATATCTTGACTAAGGAAGAGGAAGATAAGAACATAAGTTGTTTGTTTTCCAAAAAATCAACAAAGTGTATCCTAATTGTGATAAGGTAGACCCATGATCATAAAAGGTGTATTATTTGGTGGTCTATTTAAGCAAAACCCACCCTTACAACATTTTAATTTTTTCTAAGTGAGGAAGAGAGAGAAATAGAACCAAGGTAGAGTGAGGAAAGGAGAGAAAGAGTGGAGAAGAAAGGAAGGAAGGAAGAAGGAGAAGTTTAGAAGGCTAAGTACTCAAGGTAAGTTACCTTAATCTCCACTTGAACCCATTTTTTCTTCACCCTTGAGGTTCAAAAAACTCACCCTCCTTCTCTTACCTAAGCTACTAGAAAAGCTAAGGGAAGGGAGGAATCTTGCTACTTCTTTCAAGAGGAAACAAGAAAACCAATTCACTAAGTGAGCAAGGGAGATTCTTAGGTAAGTTTAACAATATTTCTTTTCGAAGAAAAGCTTTGAAATTTGTAACATCTATATGGGAATTTGATCTTAGAACTTTGATGATTGGTCATGGATGTTGCTTTATAAAGTTATGTATTGATCTTGAATGTGATGTATGTTTGAATACTTAGGTTGGTTTAGATAGTTCTCCATAGGTATGGCTATGGGTGGTAAAACTTTAAGCTTTGGCTTTTAAAATTCTTGAAAGAATCGGTAAAGAATTAAAATACATTGTTGACATAAAAAATGTAGATATATGTCTCACGGATATTTAGCCACTGGAATAACTCAATTTGGAGTTTACATGAGGCAGATATAAGCCAATTAGTAAGCAGAGGTCAGAAAATGGTTAATCAGAGAAGAATCTGTTTGGAAATCTTCAATTTTTAACTTTTTGGGAATACTCTATAGTGAATTAAAATAACTTGTCAACATAACAATTATAGATATATGGATCATGGATATTTACCAACTGAAATCACTCAATTTGGATTTCAAATGTGGGAGATATAGTCAAATTAGTAAGTAAAGGTTTGAACCTACCCGAGAATCAAAAATATTGAATTTAAGGGAGTAATAACACCATGATTTATTACTATTTGGCTGATTTTATTAACATAATAGTTTTAGATAATTGTCTTAGCTTTCCATAGACACCAAGATCGTCTCAATCAAAGTTAAAATGAGGGAGTTATTCTCTGATTAGTGAGCCAAGGTTACAGAACACGGCCAGGCCGTGTTTTGGGTGCTTCAAGTACGGGTTACCCGTGTTCGATGTTGTTTCTGAGTACATTTAAAGTATTTTTAAAGCATGGCCGTGTCCTAGAACATGGCCAGACCGTGTTGAAAGCTGGTGAAACCTATTTTCAACATTTTTCTACCCTAGATGAACCTCTTTAACTATAGGGTAATAGTAGAAATCGAATTGGAGAACAATGCTCTATAAATTTGTAAGAACATGTGTTGGAAATGATATAAATAAGAAGAAAATGACTAAAGGCCAAGCATAAAGAGAAGGTTAGATATGATGAAAACCTGCATCAAGAAAATAAAGAAATAAAATTAATATTTAAAAAAGAAGACAGATCTTATAAATGAAAATAATAAATGACTAGTATATGTCATAGCCATTGCCATTGTATGAACTTCTTACCATCTTAAGTGTGAAATTTTGACTTGGAAATATTTTATAAAGTGATATTTGAAATGGTTATGTGTATGGCATGATTACCACTCCCTTAAATTTAATATTATTTCTTCTCGGGTAGGTTTTAACCTTTACTTACTAATCTGAATATATCTCCGACATTTGAAATTCAAATTGAGTGATTTCAGTTGGTAAATATCCGCGAGCCATATATCTATAATTGTTATGTTGACAAGTTATTTTAATTCCCTACAGACTATTCCCAAAAATTCAAAAATTAAAGATTTCTAAACAGATTCTTCTCTGATTAACTATTTTCTGACCTCTGCTTACAAAACGGCTCATATCTGCCTCATGTGAACTCCATATTGAGTAATTCCAGTGGCTAAATATATGTGAGACATATATCTACATTGTTTATGTTAACCATGTATTTTAATTCCTTACGGATTCTTCCCAGAATTTTGAAAACCGAAGCTTAACGTTTTACCACCCATAGCCATACTTATGCAGAACTATCTAAACCAGCCTAAGTGTTCAAACATACATCACATGCAAGATAAATATGTAACATGATAAAGCAACATCCATGACCAATCATCAAAGTTCTAAGATCAAATTCTCATATAGATGTTACAAATTTCAAAGCTTTTCTTCGAAAAGAAATATTGTTAAAATTACCTAAGAATCTCCCTAACTCACTTAGTGAATTGGTTTTCTTATTTCCTCTTGAAAGAAGTAGCAAGATTTTTCCCTTCCCTTAGCTTTTCTAGCAGCTTAGATTAGAGAAGGAGGGTGAGTTTTTTGAACCTCAAGGATGAAGAAAAAATGGGTTCAAGTGAAGATTAAGGTAACTTACCTTGAGTACTTAGCCTTCTAAACTTCTCCTTCTTCTTCCTTCCATTCTTCTCCACTCTTTCTCTCTTTTCCTCACTCTACCTTGCTTCTATTTCTCTCTCTTCCTCACTTAGACGAAATTAAAATGTTGTAGTGGTGGGTTTTGCTTAAATAGACCACCAAATAATACACCTTTTATGATCATGGGTATACCTTATCACAATTAGGATACACTTTGTTGAATTTTTGGAAAACAAACAACTTATGTTCTTGTCTTCCTCTTCCTTAGTCAAGATATGCATAGGAAAATGAGATTTGTATTTTGAAAATTATGATGATATGTTCTTAAGATAAGGGACAAGGTCCCTTTGATTTAGGGATTCATTTCGATTTTCTTTTGTCTTAAACAAATATGATAGGTTTTCCTTTTTAGGTGGCAAATTTCTAGCCCTTGAATCTCCATTATTTGGTTGATATTATTTGTGTGGGATAGGAATGTTTTGTCCTAATGTCATGTATTATCATACCACTTGCTAAAATTATTAGTGTAGGATATAGATGTTTTTGTCCTAAAGCCTTGTATTATCATGCCACTTGCCAAAATTATGAATGTAGAATCACACCACTTGCTAAATTTTTATCTTAATGCCATGTAACCTAATCTTTATTCTAATTACATTATTATATCATCACCTAATTTATTTTATTTTATTTTATTTTTCCTCTTGGATTTGGGATTATTCCTACCCATTATGGGCTTATTCCTACCCATTTTCTTTGCTTTGGATAAAATTCTACCATTCTTGGAGGGCTTGGTCACATTTTCAAAATTTTTGGGCTATCGGTCCAATTACTATATCCTAGTCCAAGTCTATATTTTATTTCATGCTTAGGTTATCCAATGGGCTAGCTAGAAACTTATGTGAAGTGGAAAAACTCTATATGAAGTATCCATAAGTAAAAGCCCAATGTATGGGTAAAGATTTTAAACTTAGTAACTCTAGTTCTTGAATTAGGAAAAATTACCCTAATCCAATGTTCTTGAAATTTTAAGACCTTTACTTGTTTCTAAAAATTTATCTTCCTTATCCAAGAATTTTGCATCTCTTTAGTATGTTATTTCTAATTTATGTTTTTCCTATTAGGTTTTCCCTCTTTATTTGTTCTCTTAATGTTAGAAACATTTTCTATGCATATACATAAGGTGAAGAATTTCTAAGGATTATATTTCCTTAGATATCTAAAATATTGTCTAATAAACTTTATTTCCTTAATGAAATTATCAATAAAAGAAACGAAATTAAGGATGTTACATTTCTCTCCCCTTAAAAGAAATTTTGTCCTCAAAATTTCAGAAATTACCTAATAAGAACAATTGTAGATATTTCTTCCTCATGACTTGTTCCAGTTCCCAAGTTGCTTCTTCTGGAGTCAAACCTTCCTATAACACCTTAACAAGGGGAATGGTTTTATTTCTCAGTTGCTTCACGTCAGTGTCCAATATGGATGCATGTACTAGCTGGTATGTCATGTTCTCCTTTATTTGGATTGGTTCATCCTGTATTACATGTGATGAATCTGGAATATACTTATGTAGCTATGATATGTGGAAAACATTATGCAGGTTGGACAAATTAAGTGGGAGAGCAACTTGATATGCTGATATCCCTACTTTCTTCAGAATTTGGTAGGGTCCTAAAAATCGTGGATTTAGCTTTTTGGTCTTGAGAGACCTACCAACTCCAATGGTCAGAGAAAGTTTTAGAAATACATGGTCCCCTTCCTCAAACTCCAGAGGTCTATGTCTCTTATCATAGTAACTCTTTTGCCGACTTTGAGCTGTGAGTATTGTTTGTCGTATCATCCTGATTTGTTCAGTGGCTTGTTGAACTAGATCAGGACCCAGCAAGTTCTTTTCTCCTACCTCAAACCAACATAGTAGAGATCGACACTTCCTACCGTATAAAACTTCGTAGGGGGCCATATTAATACTAGAGTGATAACTATTATTATAAGCAAACTCTACTAAAGGTAGGTACTTATCCCATCCTTTACCTTGCTCTATCACACAGGCCCTTAACATATCTTCTAGGGTTTGAATGGTTCGTTCTGTCTACCCGTCAGTTTGAGGATGGTAGGCAATACTGAACTGCAATTGAGTACCAAATGCTTCCTACAATGCCTTCCAAAACCTCGATGTGAACCTCGGATCTCTATCAGAAACGATATTTAAGGGAATTCCATGCAGTCTAACTATTTCCTGAACGTACAATTGGGCTAATTTATCCAGTGAATAGTTAATTTTTATGGGCAAAAAGTGAGCAGATTTGGTTAATTTGTCAACTATTACCCAAATAGAGTCATGTCCCACTGAAGTCTTAGGTAAACCCACAACAAATTCCATCGAGATACTATCCCATTTCCATTTAAGGATCTCAAGAGGTTGTAGAAATCCCACTGGCTTTTGATGCTCCACCTTCAACTTTTGACAAATTAAACATTTTGCCACAAACTCCGCAATATCCTTTTTCATCCCTGGCCACCAATACATCTTCCTTAAATCCTGGTACATTTTAGTGCATCCAGGATGGACTGTGTATTTACTCTGATACACTTCCTGCAGGATCTTAATCCTCAACTCTCATTCTTGAGGGACACAAATCCTTCTCTAATACATGATTGCTCCATCTTCCATGACAGAAAAATTACCTTGGTCTTTATAATCCTGTAAGTATTGGTCGTGAGCTTGAGCCTCGTTGATCTGGGCGTTAAGGTCACACCCTATACTTAAACCATTAATGACTAGATTCTTTGGAGTAAGAGTAATGGCTAGCTTCAAATTTCGAAACTCATCTAGCATCTTCATCGCATACACCATCATCTGACCCATGTGCAGATATTTTCGACTCAAGGCATCTGCTACAACATTCGCCTTTCTGGGATGATACTTTATCTCAAACTTGTAGTCATTGAGGAATTCTACCCATTTTCGTTGCCTCATATTTAACTCCTTTTGATCAAAGAGGTATTTAAGACTCTTATGATCACAATATACTTCAAAGGTTGCCCCGTACAAATAGTGTCGTCAAATCTTTAAGGCAAACACCACTGCCGCCAATTCAAGATCATGGGTTAGATAGTTTCCTTTGTGGGGTCTCAGTTGCCTAGAGGCGTAAGCAACTACTCTTTTATCTTGCATCAGCACACATCCTAGCCCTTTCTTTAAAGCGTCTCTATACACTTCAAAATGTCCTGTGGGGCCTGGAATAATTAAAACAGGAGGAGTGGTTAGTCTTGTCTTCAGCTCCTGAAAACTAGCTTCACATTGATCAGTCCATTTGAAAGGACTTCCCTTCCTGGTCAATTTAGTCAATGGCAAGGTTATACGAGAGAAGTTTTGTATAAACCTCCTGTAGTATCCTGCCAAACCCAGGAAACTTCTGACTTTCATAACTGTCTTTGGTCTCTCCCACTGAATCACTGCTTTCGTCTTGCTAGGATCTACGACTACCCCTCTATTAGTCAATGGCAAGGTTATACGAGAGAAGTTTTGTATAAACCTCCTGTAGTATCTTGCCAAACCCAGGAAACTTCTGACTTTCGTAACCGTCTTTGGTCTCTCCCACTAAATCACTGCTTCCGTCTTGCTAGGATCTACGACTACCCCTCTATTAGAGATGATATTTCTGAGAAACTTCACCTCTGACAGCCAAAATTCACACTTCTCCAATTTGGCATATAACTTTTTCTCTTTCAGCACTTGCAACACGATTCAGAGATGTTGTTCATGTTCTTTCTCACTCTTAGAATATATTAAGATGTCATCAATGAACACTACAACAAATTGATCTAGGTAGGGTCAAAAAATGCGATTCATGTAATCCATGAAAATTGCAGGTGCATTCGTCAACCCGAAGGGTATTACAAGAAACTCATAGTGCCCATACCTAGTCCTCAAGTCAATTTTAGAAAAGATGGAGGCTCCTTTCAATTGATCCAATAAGTCATCTATCCTAGGGAGAGGGTACTTGTTTTTGATAGTCACCTTATCCAGCTGTCTGTAATCTATGTATAGTCTCAAGCTCCTGTCTTTCTTCTTAACAAACAATACATGAGCTCCCCAAGGTGATACACTCGGTCTAATGAATTGCTTGTCTAATAGTTCCTCCAACTGCTTCTTGAGTTCCTGTAGTTCCTTCGAGGCCATTCTTTATGGTGCAATAGAGATAGGCCCTGTCCCAGGTACGAGATCAATAGAGAACTCTATCTCTCTCTTGGGAGGTAATCCTGGAATATCTGATGGAAATACTTTAGGAAACTCGTTGGCTATTGAGATTTCATCAAGCTTCGATTCGACTTCTAGGTTTGATAAATACAAGAGAATGTATCCAAGTACTCCATTCTTCAACTTCCTATTAACTTGATTGGCATTAAGCATCAATAACTAGACCTCCTCTTTCGGAATAAGAGGTAGAAATTCAACGGTCTTATTACAACAATTCAGCAAGACTGGATTTCTAAACATCCAGTCTAACCCTAGAATGACCTCAATACCTCTTAAAGGTAAACAGACGAGGTCTACAAAAAAAATTTTCTCCAGGATGGTGACTTGACAGTCCTTACATACAGAGGAAGTTAATACTCTTTCCCCTATAGGGGATACTACGGATAGCTCATAGGGAGTTTCAGAAATAAGAAACTGAAACTTCCTAATACATTTTTTTGATATAAATGAATGACTAGCACCAGAGTCAAATAACACCATAAGAGCAAATCTATAGATATAGCATGTACCTTGAATCATTTTAGAAGATTGAGCTCCCTCTTAGCCGCTCAGGGTGAAAACCCTTCCTTTCACCTGAGGCCTCTGTTCTGGCTGCTTCCCCACATTCTGTGGGCAGTTTCTCACAAAATGTCCCTTCTGTCCGCAATTGAAGCAGACAACTTGTCCTATGTAGCATGGCCGGTTACCATGCATGCGTCTGCACTTAGCGCACTTGACTAGGGCGAGGTCGTGTTGAAAAGGTCTAGGACCCGCAGTCAATGGCCTCTTACCAGCTCCATATACACTTATTCTTACGTTCTTTCCAGGGTTAGGAAAATTTTTCTTCCTCTTCCATAGGTTTTGCCTTTGCTTCTCGTCCTCTACTTCCCTTAAACTCTTTTCTAGGAGTCTGCATTTATTTATTAGAGGTACAAACTCCCTGATCTCCTAGCTATAACAACATTCTTTATCTCCGAGTTTAGTCCCGCTTCGAACTTAACCGCCTTTCATGCTTCATCTGGGTTATATCGCAAATAAGAGGAGAACTTAGACAGCTCCTCGAACCTTGCAATATACTGGTCCACGGTCATGCTGCCTTGTCTGAGTTGGAGAAATTCGATCTCTTTCTCTGTCCGTACAGTACTTGGAAAGTACTTTTCAAAAAAAATGTCCTTGAACACTTGCCAGGTGATTTGTCTTCCCTGATGAACTAAAAGTTCTCTAACTCCATGCCACCAGTATTCTTCTTCATCCTTTAACATATATGCAGCAAAAATAACTTGCTGCTCTTCAGTACAGCCCATTACTTCAAAGATTTTCTCTACTTCCCTTATCCAACTTTCGGCTACCGTTGGGTCACAGCCACCTTGGAAGCGAGGTGGTCTAGTCCTCAGGAACTCAGATATGCCATTATCTTTTCCAGCCATCTGGTTGTTAGCACCATTCTCACCATTTGGGTTATTAGCATTCTGGAGATATTGTAAAATTTGGTTGGTGGTCATGACTTGGTCTCAAATTGCCGTGGCAAGGTTGTGCAGGGTTTCCTCTGCATTGGTTGCTGGATTCCTCCTTGGTGGTGCCATTTCCTACTGTGGCAAAAACAAAGTTATGCTGCTATTAAGGTGATCAAGCCTAATAGTTAGTTCAAAAATATTTAATAGCAGTCATAACACCACCTCGGCATATAGATAGGAAACACTAGTAATTTCTTACCTATATGAATCACTGATCCCCTACACAGCACAACCACAACTTACTTACGACACTATAAGATCGATTCAAATAACCATCCACCCACTGGCCATCTAGGATCGACCTGTTCTGATACCAATTATGTAACAACTCCATTTATGTAAATGTAACAAATTTGTTTTTTATATTTGTAAAATTACATGAACTTATTATTACTTTAATTCTAACCACTTAACTCGTAATAATAATCACTTTAACCAAGCATAATTGTTATTAACAGTGATACAATACTGAGTTTCCATGCACACCATTATTTTACAAACATTTGTACAAAGATACATATTAGCTCTAATCATCTATGTCGACTACTTTTGGGAACATGGTGCGGGTGGCACCTCCACCGGAATCTCACTCACATCTACTACAGATACATCTGATATAACTGGTAGTTGCCCAAAGTAGGGCACCTCGATCCAACGTATGGGAATAATAAGTGTCATTGAGAAAATCTGCATAATTATTCTTCTGAACATGATATGGAAATATAGTGAGAACTAAATCCCAGTAGGTTCAACAATAAATCATTATCAATATAGTCATCTGCATAATTATTCTTCTGAACATGATATGGAAATATAGTGAGAATTAAATTCCAGTAGGTTCAACAATAAATCATTATCAATATAGTCATCACGTCATGTTCAGCTGTATAAACTACAGTAAATAACTTTGGTCACATGAATGCACAAAATCTATGCACATGAGAATCGTACAGTAATGACATGTATGACAGGATTGATTATTTTCAGAATATCATATAATGACTATCAATTTATTCTTATATCAAGCTACCTCGGTCAGGGTAAGTATTTTCTACTCTCCGGTACAGGCTTATCTCGCTCCGTCTGACATGGCACACTTTCTCTTTCTTTTCTCATTAACATATTCATAACTGTTGGTAGGGCGTCCCCTACTGATGCACCACACGGATTGCTATGTGACCGTGCTCATTTCTTTTCTTTTTACAATGATAGCCAAAAATATGCTTTCGATAACAAGTATGTTTAACAAAATATAACTATTACAAAAAATCATTGGTAATCATGCTATAAACATAACCATTTCAAATATCACTTTATAAAATATTTCCATGTCAACATTTCACTCTTAAGATGGTAAGAAGTTCATACAATGGCAATGGCTATGGCATATACTAGTCATTTATTATTTTCATTTATAAGATTTGTTTTCTTTTTTAAATATTAATTTTATTTCTTTATTTTCTTGATGCAGGTTTTCATCATATCTAATCTTCTCTTTATGCTTGGCCTTTAGTCATTTTCTTCTTATTTATATCATTTCCAACACATGTTCTTACAAATTTATAGAGCATTGTTCTCCAATTTGATTTCTACTATTACCCTATAGTTAAAGAGGTTCATCTAGGGTAGAAAAATGTTAAAAATTGGCTTCACTGGTCTGACCATGTTCCAGGACACGGACATGCTTTAAAAATACTTCAAATATACTCAAAAACAGCCCCGTACACGGCTAACATGTGCTTGAAGCACCTAGAACACGGCCTGGCCGTTTTCTGTGACCTTTGCTCACTAATCAGAGCATAACTCCGATTGAGGTGATCTTGGTGTCTATGGAAAGCTAAGACAATTATCTAAAACTATTATGTTAATTATATAAGCCAAATAGTAATAAATCTTGGTGACACTTATTATTTCCGTACGTTGGATCGAGGTGCCCTACCTTGGGCAACTACCAATTATATCAAATGTATCTGTAGTAGATTTGATTGAGATTCCGGTGGAGGTGCCACCTGCACCAGTGTCCCCGAAAGTAGTCGACATAGATGATTAGAGCTAATATGTATCTTTGTACAAATGTTTGTAAAATAATGGTGTGTATGGAAACTCAGTATTGTATCACTGTTAATAACAATTATACTTGGTTAAAGTGATTATTATTACGAGTTAAGTGGTTAGAATTAAAGTCATAATAACTTCATGTAATTTTACAAATATAAAAAAAAATGTGTTACATTTACATAAATGGAGTTGTTACAAAAACCATATTTTAGGAGCTTAGAATGAAGATGAAGGATAATTTAAGGGCTAATTCATAGAGAAAATCACCTTGGATCTTTTCTCTTGGCCGTTCTCTTTCTTCTTTCTCTTTCCTTCTTCCTTCTCTTCTTATTTTCTTCTTGGCTGCGTATGTTTCTACCTTCCTTCCCTTTAGTCAACTTCCTCAAGAAGTCACCAAGAAAAATATTAAAATAATAGTTCTTCTAGAAGCTCAAATTCCCTTTCCAACTATATCCCCAACCATGCAAAAATTACAAGTGTGCCACTCCATTAGATTATGACTAACCCCTTAACTAAGACCTTGTTTGGCTTCCTTAAATCCCTGAATGGTTTAATTGCTCTTTTAAGAAGATGCCAATCAGTTCTAGGGTTACACCCAAAACATATTTCTAGCTTATTTCTTGATGTTCGGTTCGAGCCCCAAAGAATTAGGAAAATTACAATTTCTATCCTTCTAGATTTCTTTTTTTTTTCACTTAGTTACTTTATAATTTTCTAGGGTTTCTTCAATATTCCATTTCATTCTCTTTCCTTCTCTTTTCCATTAAAAATTATTTTCTATTTAATAAAATCGGAGATGTTACACATATCAATAAAACCATATCTCAAAGTTGAGCAAAAGCATAGTATGATATAATCAAAACATGATTTTATGGAACTCTATTTCCAAGAAAAAGTCTTTTGAACACGTTAAGTTTCCAATAGAAGAAATTATAGCTCGTGCCATACACAATCATCTCCCAATTAGTATTCTATGCATACATCTCTCAAGTAGCATTATGAAAATATATCTCTCAAGCAACCATTATCATGATTAGTTTCCTATCAAGATCCTATTCCTTAATGTATAATTAGCTCTAAGGTCCATAAACCATGGAAAATAGCAAAACTTAGATATAGACCATTTCAACAACCTAACACAATTCTAAATTCAAAGTTAAACCATTTTAGTGCAAATTTCAAATAATGCTTGTCCTGTATCCCAAGATTTATAAAGAAAATCATAACCTTTTGGTATAAACATACATGTGAAAGTAAGCATCAACCACATACACTTTAATCCACCATGTACATCTATACAAAATATAGTTTAGAAATTGAAACAATATAATAAATCATGACATAGTGTTTATCTTGTTTATCTAAATACTGCAAGTGCACAACGTAGCTATAGCTAGTCCAGAAAGTATGGGTCGTATCCCACGGAGATCAATGTACCAACTACTAGTTCTGCATGAAATGAACTATCTGAATCAATAAAATCTAAAAGAAATATGGAATAGCTATTCAAAGATGATGAAAGTAAATAGATGATTGAATTTAGTTATAAAAAGACCTAGGATTAGGGTTCACCATACTTATAATGTTCAACAACCAATACAAGTATTTCTAATTGCAATTATTTGAGATATCAGGATGGTTTAGCCTAAGCTCATTACTAGCCTCTTTAAGGTCTAATAAGAGTACCTAAGTTAATCTAATTGCCTACTTTTGTGGTTTAGGTTAACTTAAGCCCCTTATGTTCTGTTCCAACTAATTGATTCAACTCCTTTAGTATATTAAACTACTTTCGTGATTAAAATACTCTTAATTAACAATTAGGTTCCCAAATTTTTTTTACCTTTCAGTCCATCAGCTATTTTACTATTATGTGACAAATATTGGGAAGATATTCATCAACACGGACATGCATAATAGTCAAACCTATCATCCACAAATAACCACATATGGAATTCAACAATTCAATTTAATACGTTATAAGTGGGTTTCCCCAATCATAGAATAGAATCTACTCATACATAATTGAAAGTGAAAGAAAAGTTAATTTCATTACATAAACCATAATCATCCAATACAAATTTTTCAAAAGAGAAATAGAGAAAATAGAGATGGAAAGCTAAAACCCGGTTACACAGCGACATATTTGAATCCAGAGATACAATATTCAACTTTATGTAAAATCCAACTTAAAACACTAAGAAACAATAAATCTACTTCAATCATAGCCCTAGAGTGTCTAGAATGTCTATAATACAAAAATAGGTTAAATTTCACTATATATAGCTTTCTAGCTGCCTAAAACCCTAAAAAATACTAATATCTTTGATCCTGCTGGATGGTTATGTCCTAGGACAAGGCCTGGCCATGCTTTGGGTTAGTTTGTGTAAGACTTCCATTTTTCTAGTGTAGATTGTGGCTAGACCATGTTCTGGTCCTCCCAATCATGGCCTGGCCATGTTAGGGCTACCAAGCTCTTTCTTTGCCCTTCTGAAGCCTATTTCTTCCCTACTTCCTCCTCAACTTGCCCCTAATCAAAAGAACTATTTAAATTAGCTTTTTCCATTGATTCTTGGGCTATCTTGTTCACTTGTAAATAGAAAATTGAACCAAGCAGTACCTAAAGCAACCAAAATAAAACAAAACAGAAGTAAAGAGATAGTCACAAGTTAACTATGAATTAAAGGATGAAATATGGCAATTAAACACATAATGTTCCCTTTTATCAACTTCCTCATGCTTAAAATTTTGTTTGTCCCCAAGAAAATGACAATACAAACTAGTAGAAAAGGAGATGAATTCTTATTCTAGAAAATAGGTAAAATGTAACATAGCTAATCTATCACCCAATCAATATAATGTAAACAGTTATATGAGCAGGCATTTATTAGTCAATGTCTATTCTTCTAATACTAAATCTAAATTCTCTTATTATACACCTACTCTTATTGTTATCATAAATCTTATGCTCTAAACTATTTTTTAAGCACTCAAGTTGTAACATCCCACGATTTTCATTAACTAGAAAAATAATTTTTTTATAGTGAAGAGAAGGAAAGAGAATGAAATAGGGCATTGAAGAAACCCTAGAAAATTATAAAGTAATTAAATGGAAAAAAGGAAATCTAGAAAGAGAGAAATTGTAATTTCTAATTCTTTGGGGCTAGAACCGAACATCGAGATATGCTTAAAAATGTTGAACTATTCTAGTTCTTATCAAATTTGAATGGACTTGGGATTGCAGTTTGCTGGTTTACATTCCTATTTTAGTGCATTTGCTTATTTTGATTTTTGTTGATATTGTTGTCTTACACCTAAAATAAGAATTTGCATTATAGTGGTGTATGAGTAGCAGGAGGGAGAAGGCTCACATTACCCTGTTGTTGAACAAAGATAAAATTATAAAGAATCTATCAATACATATATATAGAATTTTTAGAAGTAGACGATCAGTCACCATATATATGGAATTTATGGCTGCAAACGATTAGTCACCATGCATAAAAGCAGTATAAATTATATTTGTAATTGTTGAGCATGTGATCACATTATATAAGCATGCATTTGCAAATATTATGACTTCATCACAAAAAGATTGATGTTTTTTGTAGTTTTGGGCATAACACTATGATTTTTCTTACTTATTATATGATGTATTTAATGTTAAACCTATTAGGAACTTATATTCTCATTATTTTTAGTGTTATGTTCAAATAAAAGTAAATAATATGCTTACTATTTCTGTGCACTCGATCATTTAGATCTAGTGAATGACGATACTTCGTGAAGATACCAATGCTAGCACCACCTCCTCTACCCTTTGAACCCCAGGGATAGTATGTTGTATAAGGTCTAATGTTAGAATATTGTAACTGCATAACTTAGTGTTACTTCTGTATAAACATTATCCATTTATGTAGTTTTTGGGTATGATAGTAATGGAATATATGTTGCTATTTTACATGTGTATTGTTTGATGCTTGGAATGTGTTATCTATTGCCATATTAATCCTAGGAAAAAAAATTGGGCCTTACAAGTTGGTATTAGAGTATGTTAATCCTAAGTGACCATGGGGTAAGATGGTTGCCTATATCAATCTAAGAATGTCTTGAATAGGCATATGGAGATGTTGTGTAAGGTAACATATAACTTCTGTAAGGAAATTACTAATATTTCATATCTGCATACTTGAGTGGTCTAATGATTATTGTAAAATGTTTAATCCATTGTTGAGCTTGATCACCTCAATAATGACTGACTTCTTTTAATTTATACAATAGATGATGGCACCACCAAGAAGAAATTTGAAAAGTAGTGCAGAAGTTATCTTACATGATCTGACTGTAGCTATTTGAGACCAGATGTCTTTCACGGACCAAATCTTACAACAAATACACAATACTAATAACAATGATGGTGAGGTTAGAGGAAACCAAGGGAATGTGGGGAATGAAAATGGTTGGGTAGAGTTTATGAGGACTCAGCCTCCTTCTTTTATGGCAGATATGATCCAATAGTAGTTGAAAGGTGATTGACGAAGCTAGAAAAGATTTTTGAAGTCTTAAATTTCCTTGATGAGTAGAAGGTTACTTTTTTTGTATACATGTTAAAGGAGGAAGCAAAATACTAGTGGATAGGAGCCAAGGAGTTGCTAAATCATCAGGGTAGATAGATTATGTGGTAAGTGTTTTGAGACACTTTTCTGGGTAAGCTATTCCCCAACAATGTGACAGCCAAAAAGGAAATTGAGTTTCTTTAACTTAAACAAGGCAACAAGACCATTGATCAATACATTGTTAAATTTGAAGAATTGTCTAAATTTTTAACCTATATGAAATATAATCGAGATAAAGCTTAGAAAGTAGTAAAATTTGAGGCAAGAATGAATCCAAAAATTAGAAGTGTTATGGTTGCCATAGAAATTTGGGAGTTTGTCCCGAAAAGCTTGAAAGCGACCGAGGAAGAAAGGGAGAGGTGAACTCTATGGAAGAGGAAGAGGGAAATCCTGACTCCTGACAAAAATGTCAGAGGAAGGGATACTATGGGAGATAGAAAGCCATTAGCGATGGAATCTAGACCTTTTCCTTAATATGCTACAGGATGTAATTATGCAAAATGCAAACGTACATATGGCAATAAACCTTATTTCTCCAGTCAAGTTATGTGCTATCGTTGCGGGTATCAGAGGCATTTGGCATGGTGATGCCTATTGGACAACGAGAAAAGGCTTGAACGAGCACAACTAGTGAAAGGAAGAGTTTTTACCTTGAGTGGTGTAAAAACAACACAAACTCCTGACCTGATACAAGGTACGTGATACTTCAATAATTTTCCACCAATTATACTATTTTCATTAAAGGCTAGTTATTTCCTTAAAGCAACAGAAGATGTGGAAAAGTTATTGTAATGGTCGTTAACTTGAGGAAACAAGTAATGCATATATGGTAATGTAATGTTAATGCATATTGTTGAATACATATGATGCACACATGGTTAAATGATGTTAATACATATAGTTGTATATTGATGATGATGTTACGAGTATGGCTGGATAAATAAAAGATTATATAAGACATAGGATAACCCTTGTTAAAGTGACCCAACAACATATGGGATGACCCTTACGAGAACAAGGTGACTAGATGAGGTCATACTGCTTGGGATAGTACCGAATAAGGGATGTCCTATTAGCCTTGAATGTGCCACTCTGACCAGGTAACAGTGGTATGTAAGTAGTGGGAGGGAGATGGCTCACATTGCTGAACAAAGATAAAATCACAAACGATATGTCATTATATATATATAGAATTTATGGCTGTAGACGATCAGTCACCATGCATAAAAACACTGTAAATAATATTTGTAGTTATTAAGCATGTGATCATATTATATAAATCATGCATTTGCAAATATTATGACTTCATCACAAATAGATTGACGTTTTCTGTAGGTTATACAGTTAGACATAACACTGTGATTTTTCTTACTTGTTATATGATGTATTTAATGTTAAACCTTTTGGGAACTTTTATTCTCATTATTATTTATGTTATGTTCCGATGTTGTGGATGGCTATACCTTTTGAAGATCCCGATGCTAGCACAACCTCCTCCACCCTTTGAACCCTAGGGGTTGTATGCTGTATAAGGTGTAACATTAGAATAATGTAACTACATAACTTAGTGTTATTTTTGAATAAACATTAATCTCTACTGTAGTTTTTGGTTATGATGGTAATGGAATATATGATGCTCTTATACATGTGTATTATTTGATGCTTGGAATATGTTATCTGTTGCCACAGTAATACTAGGAAAAAAACTAGCCTTTACACAAGTAGGCCACCGCATCCTGTAAATCTCCGTATATTGCCTTACCCTTATTTCAAATTTATTACATGTATATGCTTCACTCAAAGTCTTTTGCTTCACACATTTTTTCTTATTTATTTTGAAATTTATAGTCAGTACCTTTTATACTCCATCTGACTAGGGTATAGGAAATTATGTAGTCATACAAAGGCCTTTTTGGTGCCTTGAAGGCATACTTAAAATTAAGACATTTTAGGTTTCATATTATCTTATTCTTCACCTCTCCCTACCTTCACACTTTCATTATGCCAAAAATAAAAAAGGGGCATACAATTCATAGCACAGTAGTTAAGGTATTTTTAAAGAATTAGGGGTTTAATGCTAGAAGAAAGAGATTAAGTGGCCAATTCTCATATCACATTTTGTCATACATCACATCTCCATGAGCTAAAATTAAGCTATATTTCGTAAGTCTATTCACATAATTGCTAACTTTATGACTAACTAATAAAACTAGAAAAGTCAGAGAATCAAAGATAACATGCTAAAGGGACTCACAGACGAAGTATGTACAAGAAAATGAAGACCAATCGTCTAAAGAAGTGGCTACCCCCTGCTTAAACCATATATTGTCCTCAATGTTCATAATAAATGGTAATATGAGCTATGATAGGGGAGAACTTACCGAATCATGGGTCTTTTAGTGACAGAGATGGTGGATGCTGAGTGAGGTGCCAATTCTATAAGGTTTGTACCACCCATGATGTCCTCCATGGACTCCATTTTGTCCTGCACGGCATGCAGGGTAGCCCTTTGATTAAGTTGCTCCTTTTTCATTCAACTAAACTATGAGGAGAAGGAGTTTTAATAAGTGGGGGCATAGTAGAAGGACTTATAGAATCAAATGTAGGAAAAGGGAGGAAGTAGGGGAGGGGTATGGGTAGGGGCTATAGTTTCTCGTCATCGTCAGGTTCAAACATATTAGTATCATGGCTTTCTTCTAGGAGGTATATCCAATTAGTTAAGTTAGTGACCATTATTCTATCTATGCTAGTTAGGCAAAAAATATCATGCCCACAAAGATACAACCAATAAATTGCATTTTTGTTAAGAATCAATTTCATATACAGATAGGATTTTAAATTAATTCATCTGTTGCCGGCTTTAGGCTACAAATCGTGTAAGTTACGCTCTAAGCCTAGCCCTCTAGCAATCGCAGTCACTAGTGTCCCTATTACTATTTTTTCAGTTACGGAGTTACCTACTCGTGCTATAAATAACAAAAGCAAGGGTTACAAATTGACGATGCTTTAAAGACTGATGTACTGTATTACCCCAAAAGAAATTGAGTCTAAAAATTCTTAGGCGTTAAAACCTTGGTGACTACTCTAGGACCCTCGGGAGCTAGTCTAAATAGTGCATTATACTGGGCTAATGATAAATTGTAATTAGTATTAAATAATCTGAATTTAACGCGGCCTTGATCGACGTTGGGACCTTGAAACAAGATCACTATAACTAAGCAAAAAACATTTAGGGTAGTTCTGGCATAAACAGGGTAGCAGAGCTATATAAATGTTTCCTACCTAATATTATAAACTAGATAGTAGACATCAGTAAGGAGACTCAATCGATCAAACACTCTTGATCCATATATCGAGTACTCAGCATTTTTCTTTTTATTAGTGTATCGTATCGTGTCCATTGATTATCATTAACGAACATAATACCATTTTTGTTCAATTGATGAGGAGATTGGGTAGGTTGTTTGCCTCGTCCTCTACAATGTTGTTGGGATTTAGAGAATCCTTGACCAATTCTTGCTCTTTTTAGGGCTATTGGATAATGATAATAAATGTAAATCAAGATGAGCAAGGACAATATATATCACCACAATAGCAGCACTATAACCAATACAAGGAACCAAAAACTAGGCAAGGCAACTAGAATAGCATTTAAAGAGCTAGGTAATTAAATATAATTGTAATGAAAATTCTTATTTTAGGTGTAAGACAACAATATCAACAAAATTCAGAATAAGCAAATGCACTAAAATAACAATGTAAACTAGCAAACTGCAATCCCAAGTCCATTCAAATTTGGTAAGAACCAAAATAGTTCAACATTTTTTAAGCATACTTAAATCAAAATGCCAAAACCAAAAGATCAAGAAGAAACCAAATTCAATTAAACTAATTATATGAAGTTAAAGGTACTAAACCAAGATAGAAAAGGGAACATAGTATACCCAAGTAGCTATCACACATAGAGGGAGTTAGGAGTAGTGGGGAAGAGATTGAGGACGGGAATCGTTTTTTTACTGAAGAGGTCTTCTCAAGTGGAATATAGATGAGGGAATTACTATTGGAGATTCTGGTTAGGGCTAAAGATGAAGGGACACAGGAAAAAGGGGTTTCGAGTAAGGGAGAAGAAGATGGCTTTGGGGTTAGGGTTGAGACAAATAGAGAGAGAAAAAATATAAAAGAGGAGAATAGGGATGAGAGTTAGGGTTCTTAGGATGGTGAAGGGGATTAGGTGAACTTGTGTATGGAGGGTTATAGTGGTAAGGGAGTGGAGTGTTAAAGCTATAGTGGAAGTGAAAGAGACAAAGGAAATAGAAAGCACGAGTGTGAGCACGGGCATAGGTGGAAATGGAACGCGAGCACAGGAAATGTTTTACCTATGCATAACTAGGCTGTGCTAGGTACTGGATCTAGGGGTGAGTGTAACACGGCAAGGGGCCAAGTTGTGTTCTAAAACATGGTTTGCTCATGTTAAGGCTGGTTTTCCCTTACAGGGGGCTTGGAAATGTTCTTTAGGAATTCTAAATTTTTCTAGAGCCTTAGGCATGATTGTGTTCTGAAACACGACCTGCCATTATTGTTGATGGAATGCCATGTTCTTTAAAATTTTCAATTGTTCAAAATCCCTTTGAAGTCGATCTCTTTCTCCAACTTTAGACATGTAGAAATTTACCTAAAAAACAAGAAAAATGACAACTAAATACCTAAACTAAAGAAAAAAGACAAAAACCAAGTTCAATCACAAAAATTAAAGATTAAAACATAGTAAAGAGAAACTAAAAAACTAAAATTTGGGTTACCTCCCACAAAGTGCTCGTTTTAAGTCATGAGCTTAACTCTTTTGCATTCTTTTATATTAAGGAGAGCTCTAAGAAACTTTGGGTAACTATTTTTTTGATCTAAATCCATTGTCCCGTATCATAGTGCTTATGTCTATACTTGTTCAGTTTTCATGTATCTAGTTGCTTGACATGTTGCTTGTTGACCTTGAAGAATCTAGTTGCCTCCTTTTGCACCTCAAGTTGGGAGGACGTAGCTCAAGTTTTATCTTTGAAATTTTGACTCCCACCTCAACTGATTGTTTATCATAGAGGTTTACTTCAAGTTTTTCTATTCTTGCCTCTAAAGGAAGAATGGAACTCTTATCAAGCTTCTTTGTGTATATAGTAGCTTTAACCTGTTTCATAACATCCCCTAATTAATTCTATGTAATGGCATGAAATTCTAGGTTCAAAGGGATAGGGAAAAATTGTAATTTTCTTTTTAGAAGAAAAACTAGGAAGGATGAAACACTATTTTTCCAACCTCTTAGAATATAATTGAGTAGTGAGAAAAGGGCTAAAAATATGGATAAAAGGTGTTTCTAAGATATACTAAGGGCTCGTTTGGATATCAGAATTTATAGCTTATTAGAGCTTATCTATCAGTATAAGTGCTTTATTTAGGGGAAAGATTAATGAGTTTTTGTAAAAGTGGGAAGCCAAACATAGCCCTGGTTGAGGAAAAGTTGAGATATATTGGAAGGGCATTTTTGTAAATAAAATATGGTTTGAGAATATAGTTGGAAGGAGATTTGGCCTTCTAAAAGGAATATTATTTTATTATTATTTTTGGGATAAGCTTAAGGGAGGGCGGCCAAGAGGGGGAAGCACCAAAAACAATCCAAAAATTTGAGAAAGAAAGAAAGAGAGAGAGAGGAGAGAGAGAGAAGGAAGAAAAAGGGAAAACCTAAGGTAATCTTTTGAGCTAAAGGTTTTTAAAGCTTTCTCCTTCTAGTTTATGGTTTCTTAAAGTTTATTCAGGGATTTTGATGTAGAGAGGTAGAAAAGAAATATAGAGGAAGGTAGGAGAAATCAAGGAAACTCTTAAGAAATTTTTCTACAACAACTAAGGAAGTGTTCTTATAAGTAGGTTTAACATTAACCCTCATGGAATTTGAATTTTGATGGTTGATTTTGGGTGTTCTCTATTTATTGAATATGTGTATGTTCTTGCTTTTCCTAGTTTGATGAAATACTAGTATGAACCTAGGGTTAGTAGTGCTAGCTTTGAGTGTATGGAAATCTTTTGGGAATAAATTATATTTTGGGGTGTTTTATCTATTTTAATGCATGTATTGTCATGGATATGTTTTGTATGTACTGGTTTGGTGGTTGTGGTGAAGTATGAAGAGAAAAGAAAAGAAAAAGTGGGATAGCACCGAGCACAACCATGTTCTTTGACACGGCTAAGACGTGCTTGTGGTTAAAGGCTATATTTAGCTCGTGTTTGTGAACATGGATAACTAGCACGACTGTGCTTGGTAACACAGCCAGGTCGTGCTAGGTTTTGGGGGTCTTTTTTGTGCAATTTTGAACACGAGTAAGGTGTGTTCTAGAAAGAATTTGCAACACAGTCGTGCTTGGGAACACGGCCAGGATGTGTTGCGTGGTGGAACAGAGTTTTCCTCAGCCAGAGCACGACCATGATCTGTAACACGGCTAGCCCGTGCTTGATGCTAAAATGTCTTGTGTTGATTTTTGAAAGCCCAAACTAAACTCAAGTGAAGGGAAGGTAATGGGAGGGGCCAAATTACATATAAATAGCTTTTAATAATGTAATATAGTGTTAAATTCATCTTTTGCTTACAAAAATGCATGTGAAATGTGTGCATGATGCATTGTTTGAGAGTTGTACATTTTGGTGTGATGTGTGTGGAATATATGCATGGTACATTGTTGAGATCCATGTAGATGTGATGTGTGTGGAATATATTCATGGTGTATTGATGAGATCCATGTAGAGGGAATGTGTGTGAAATACATACATGGTGCATTGATGAGATACATATGAATGAGGTGTGTGTGAAATACATGTATGGTGTATGGATGAGGTGCATGTGGGTGAAATGTGTATGTGATGTATGCATGATTTTAAAGGTGTATGAAATGCCCATGAAGTAAATGCTGAAAGCATGAGTGACATATGTGATACACCTATCTTGAGATGAGATTTTTAGGATGACCCTTACAATGGCAAGGTGGCCCGACGACATACGGCATCTTATGGTGGTAAGGTGACCTGACAGGGTCCTATGGTTGTGAGACAGTACCGAATAGGGGACACCCTATTAGCCTTGAGTGAGTCAAGGGTATAAGGACACTCTGAACAAGTGATAGTGATATATGAGTAACGGAATAGTGATTGATTCATGGATGATGCATGCATTTCAATTAATTAAATTATATGTACTGATTATAATATTGAAATTTTTTTTTTGTAAACTATACATCTGAACATGTCACTTGGTTTTATTTACATTATTATTTGTTAATGTTAGACCTATTGATATTTTATTCACATTAATTTTGGTGATATGCTCAGATAATATCTACTAAGATGCCTGATAAAGGAGAAATTTGAGTGCTTAATGATTATATTTTATCCCCTAATTTAAAGTAAACTTGGGATTATTCCCCTGCTTTTGGTTATGCTTTGCTTTGGATACTGCTTTGGTGTGTTTTATGTTTGTAGGTGAGCAAAAGAGGCCAAGAAACAAAGGAAAACACTCATGAGAAGTGTCATATAGACTAGGAACATGTTGAGGAGGAAGCAAGGAGGGAACCCCGAAGAAATTGGCAAGAAACAAGCCTAGCAGCCTTAACCACAGCAAGGCCATGCTCTCAGCAAAGAATGTATTTTCTCCCAGATTTCCAGCACAAAGCAAGGCTAGGCCCTGTCACGAAGCATGCCCGTGCTTCGTGGCCATACACCACGTGATTTTTAGAGTTTTGAGTAGCCAAGTTGATATAGATACATTGAGAAACGTAAAGAAGGATATCCAGACTCATACATACATCTTAGATTGAGTTTTAGGCTTAGGAAACACTACTTGATTAGGTCTAGAGTAGGATTAATCGTTGAATTTATGTTCTTCGAGTAGAATTTACAACAATGGAAGCATTGTATTTCATCTTTACATTCTATAAACCAAAAATAATCGTAAATCTATATTACATAACCGCATTATATAACTTATAAATTTACACAAAAATATATAATTTTCCTCCATGCTATAATTTATTTAATTTACTTACTCAACTATTAGAAATAGTGCCATTTGTATATTGTCTTGGTAGCTATTCATTCGTCTGAAACTCTCTCCAAAAAAAATTGTGAATTGTGGTCCTCGATAAAAAAATAATCGATATTAGTAACTCATGAAGTTTCACTATCTTATTTAAATACAAATTTGCATACTAAGCTATGTTATATGTGGTTTTCACTGTGTTGATTATCAATGATCACTTGAGTCAAACCTCTTCTTCTTTTTTCTGTGGTAGCCCTGTAACAAAATCTATAGTTATTCTTTCTCATTTTTATTCAGGTATTTCTATTTGTTGATGTAACCCTGCAAGCTTTTGATGTTCTGCTTTTATCTGCTGGCAAGTTAAACATTGAGAGACATAATCAACTATATCTTTCTTCATACCGTCCCACCAATAAATTTCTTTTAGATCTTTATACATTTTTTTTGTTACCCTAAGTTGAATGGTATATAAAGGAGCAGCGATTTTTGAGAAATAAATATTTAACAAATCTACCGTAATAACCTATTAAACCAAGAAAACTACGGATCTCTGTAATTGTGGTAGAACGTGGCTATTGTAACAACTCCATTTATGTAATTTTTTTTTTTAAAATACCATGAAGTTATTACCTCGTTACAACTTAACTCAATATAACATTTATTTAATTTATACAATACTGAGTTTCCATACACACTATTATTTTACAAACTACACACCATTATTTTACAAACATTTGTACAAAGATACATATTAGTTCTAATCATCTATATCGACTATTTCTGGGGACACTGGTTCGGGTGGCACGTCCACCGGAATCTCAGTTACATCTACGACAGTTATATCTGAAATAACTGGAAGTTGCCCAAGGTAGGGCACCTCGATCCAACGTACAGAGATAATAAGTGTCATAGAGAATATCTGCATATTTATTCTTCTGAACATGATATGGAAATATAGTGAGAATTAAATCCCAGTAAGTTCAACAATAAATCATAATTTACCATTATAGTTCATCATGTCATGTTCAGCTGTATAAACTACAGAAAATATCTTTAGGTCACATGAATGCACTTTATCATGCACATGAAAATTATACAGTTATGACTTGTATGGCATGAATAACTATTTTTTTCGAATTTCATATGATGGCTATCAACTTATTCTTACTTCAAGATACCCCGGTCAGGGTAAGTATTCTCTACTTTTCGGTACGGGCTTATCTTGCTCCGTCCGACATGGCACACTTTCTCTTTCTTTTCTCATGAATATAATCATAACCGTTGGTAGGGCGTCCCCTACTGGTGCACCACACGGATTGCCATGTGACCGTACTCATTTCTTTTCTTTTCATATTAATAGCCGAAAATATGATTCCAATAACGAGTATGTTCATTATATTCTCATGCCATAATGTATCAAAACATAATCATTCTCAAAATTCATTGGTAAACTGAAATTATGCCATGAATATAATCATTTTCTAATTTTCACTTTATAAAATATTTCCATGTCAAAATTTTACACTAATACCTCGATAACTGGATAGTAATTGTAGTCTGTAAACAGCGCACCAGGAAAGTTCCCAGAAAAGAGAGGTGGGTCACTAATGGACACGCTTAAGTACCAAGTCTTTTCTTGCCAGAGCTTTCCTTAGACATGCACTTTTCACAAATCACAATTTTTTTCCAGTAACTAGAATAATTCTTTTCATTTTCTTTATGTCTAGGCATTTAGTCATTTTATTTCTACTTATATCATTTCCAACACATGTTCTTACAAATTTTATAGAGCATTTTTCCTCAAATTGATTTCTATTATTACCTTCAAAATTCATCTAGGGTAGAAAAATATTGAAAATAAGTTTTACTAACTTTTAACACAGCCTTTGCTTACAAATCAGAGCATAACTCTCTCATTTTAACTCCGATTAAGATGATATTAGTGTATATGAAAATCTAAGACAATTATCTAAAACTATTATGTTAATCATATCAACATAATAGTATGATATTGTGGTGTTATTACTCCTTTAAATTTAGTATTATTTCTTCTCGTTTAGGTTCTGACCTTTACTAAATAATTAGACAATATCTCTCAAATTTGAACTCCAAATTGAGTTATTCCAGTTGGTAAAATTCCATGAGCCATATATCTATAATTGTTATGTTGGCGCGCTATTTTAATTCCCTACAGAATATTCCCAGAAATTCAAAAACTAAAACATTAATAACATACTCTTCCCTAAATAAACATTTTCTGACCTCTGCTTACTAATCGGATCATATCTACCTCATATGAACTCCAAATTGCATAATTCCAGTGGGCATATTTCCATGAGACATAGATATATAAGGTTCATGTTAACCATTTATTTTAATTCCATACAAATAATTCCCAGAAATTAAAATACAAAAGCTGTCCTAACATAATCTTCCCCGATGAACCATTTTCTGACCTTGGCTTACTAATCGGACCATATCTACCACATGTGGACTCCAAATTGAATGATTCCAGTGGCTAAAAATCCATGACATACATATCTTTAATTCTTAAGTTAACCATTTATTTTAATTCCCTACCAATAATTCCCAGAAATTAAATTACCGAAGCTATCCTAACATATTCTTCCCTGATGATTCATTTTCTGACCTTTGACTACTAATCAGACCATAGCTACCTCATATGGACTCCAAATGGAATGATTCCAGTGGCTAAACATCCATGACATACATATCTTTAATTCTTATGTTAACCATTTATTTTAATTCCCTACCAATAATTCCCAGAAATTAAATTACCGAAGCTATCCTAACATATTCTTCCCTGATGATTCATTTTCTGACCTTTGACTACTAATCTGACCATAGCTACCTCATATGGACTCCAAATTGAATGATTCCAGTGGCTAAAAATCCATGACATACATATCTTTAATTCTTATGTTAACCATTTATTTTAATTCCCTACCAATAAGTCCCAGAAATTAAATTACCGAAGCTATCCTAACATATTCTTCCCTGATGATTCATTTTCTGACCTTTGACAACTAATCAGACCATAGCTACCTCATATGGACTCCAAATGGAATGATTCTAGTGGCTAAAAATCCGGGACACATATATCTTTAATTCTTATGTTAACCATTTATTTTAATTCCTTATAGATTGTTCCCAGAAATTAAAATACCGAAGCTTAAAATTCTGCCACCCATAGCCATAACCATGCAGAACTATCTACACCAACCTAAGTATTCAAACATACATCACATGCAAGATCAATATGTAACATGATATAGCAACATCATGACCAATCATAAAATTTCTAAGATCAAAATCTCATATAAATATTATAAGTTTCAAAAGTTTTCTTCAAAAAGAAATATTGTTAAACTTACTTGGAGCACTTAGTCTTCTAGACTTCTCCTTCCTCTTTCTTCCTTTCTTCCTCTCCTTTCCTCACTCTACCTTGCTTCTATTTTTTTCTCTCCCTCACTTGGACGAAATTCTAATGTTGTAAGGGTGGGTTTTCTTATATAGACCACCAAATAATTCACCTTTCATGATCATGGGTCTACCTTATCACAATTAGGATACACTTTGTTGAATTTTTGGAAAACAAACAACTTATGTTCTTGTCTTCCTCTTCCTTAGTCAAGATATGCATAGGAAAAGGAGATTTGTATTTTGAAAATTATGATAATATGTTCTTAAGATATGGGACAAGGTCCCTTTGATTTAGGGATTCATTTCCATTTTCTTTTGTCTTAAACAAGTATGATAGGTTTGCCTTTTTAGGTGGCAAATTTCTAGCCCTTGAATCTCCATTATTTGGTTGATATTATTTGTGTGGGCTATGAATGTTTTGTCCTAATACCATGTATTATCATACCACTTGCTAAAATTATGAGTGTAGGATATAGATGTTTTTGTCCTAAAGCCTTGTATTATCATGCCACTTGCTTAAATGATGAATGTAGAATAACACCACTTGCTAAATTTTTTTTGTCTTAATACCATGTAACCTAATCTTTATTCTTATTATTATATCATCATCTAATTTATTTTATTTTATTTTTCCTCTTGGATTTGGGCTTATTCCTACCCATTATGGGCTTGTCCTACCCATTTTCTTTGCTTTGGATAAAATTCTTCCTTTTTTGGTGGGCTTGGTCACATTTTCATAATTTTTGGGCTATTTGTGAAATTACTATATCCTAGTCCAAGTCTATGTTTAATTTCTTGTTTAGGTTATCCAATGGGCTTGCTAGAAACTTATGTGAAGTGGAAAAACTCTATATGAAGTGTCCATAGGTAAAAGCCCAATGTATGGGTAAAGATTTTAAACTTAGTAACTATAGTTCTTGAATTAGGAAAAATTACCCTAATTCAATGTTCTTTGAAATTTTAAGACCTTTACTTGTTTCTAAAAATTTATCTTCCTTATCCAAGAATTTTGCATCTCTTTAGTATGTTATTTCTAATTTCTTTCCTATTAGATTTTCCTTCTTTATTTGTTCTCTTAATGTTAGAAACATTTTCTATGCATATACCTAAGGTGAAGAATTTCTAAGGACTATATTTCCTTAGATATCTAAAATATTGTCTAATAAATTTTATTTCCTTAATTAAATTTTTTTTTATGTTCCTTTATCAATAAAAGAAACGAAATTAAGGATGTTATAGCTATTGCTACACTGCTTCTACCTTTTTAGGATTAACTTGAATATCATCCTTGGTAATCACATGCCTTAGGAAAATAATATTACTAAGCCAAAATTCACATTTTGCAAACTTAGCATACAATTGGTGTTCTCTTAGGGTTTGCAAAGCTATCTTTAAATGTCCTTATACTTGTCAAAACTCTTTGATTATTCCCAGATATTATCTATCAATACAATGACGAATTGATCCTGGAAATGTTTGAATACTCTATTCATCAAATCCATGAATGCAGCTGGAGCATTTGTTAAACCAAATGGCATTACTAAGAACTCATAATGCCCATATCGAGTCCTAAAAGCAATTTTCGAGATATCATTCTTCTTTATCCTCAATTGATGATACCCAGTTCTCAAATTAATTTTTTAAAAAGAAAAAAACATTGAGCACACTATAGTTGGTCAAACAAATAATCTATACGAGGTAATGGATATTTATTACTCATTGTCACTTTATTCAATTATCTGTAATCTATGCATAACTGCAGTGATTCATCCTTCTTTTAACAAATAAGACTGGAGCACCTCAAGGAGAAAGACTAGGGCGTATAAATCCCTTGTCTAACAAGTCTTGTAACTTTTTTTTTCATTCGTTAAATTCAGTGGGTGTCACTCTATATGGGAGTATAGACACTAGTTGGGTTCCAAAAATTAAATTAATACCAAATTATATTTCTCGTTTCAGGGTAATCCAGGCAAATCTACTGGAAACACATCAAAAAAATTCGCTAACCACCGGAACTTGATCTACATTAGTATACTTTATATCCACATCTCTCACCATTGCCAAATATCCTAGGCATCCATTTTATATTAACTTATGGGCTGCTAAAGCTGAAATTAAATTATTGGATATATGTTTCCACTTATTGTTCACTACTTGCAACTCTTTTACTAACCTTTTATGCTATTGATGACATCTTCATACTGTATCAGTTAAAACACACTTCAAAACACTTAAAAAAGATCAACCTATTTTGAATTTATTCTTTAACAAGCTTATGCAATGTCTTAATAATCAATCATGAAAAACTTACGTCTATCCAAGAGTCCTTCACATGAATTACCCATCTTCATACCTTAAATTTTAAATTTTCATGGGCAAACCTTCCTTTCTCATAATGCTTGTACAAAATATTATTGAAAACTAAACTGTCTTTGAATCCTTTATATAAACAAAATATGTCATTGAAAGCATTATCTTCATAGATTCCCTACTCTCAAATTCAACTCATCCATCCAATAAGAATCTATTTCCCATAGCTTGCCAAATCTATTTATATACATAGATTCCAATTCATCCATCCAATAAGAGATTTACATCTATTTCCAAAATACTCACTTTATTACAAACTGTTATCTTAGAGTTAACAACCTCGATCACATCATAACCCACTATCAATATTGTATTAGCCATTCATCATATTGTTTCACATAAATAAATTAGACAGCCAATTCAAACCTTCTTTATATTCAAACACGCCATTACCTTTGTGTTTGGATGAAGTCTTCTTATTTTCAGCTAATTCTTTTTCTTGATACCCAAAAGGATTCTCCTTTTCATTGTTCATCAAAATGAGTTCAACAGCTGAACTGGTAGTCCATACTCAAGAATCATCGTCTAGGAGATACGGATCGATGTTTAAACATCACATACTTAAAGATAAGAGTCAGAAGGAAGAGGATGATGACATCTTATATAATTCCACAGCAGCACTGTGAGTATAAATATGTCTGCGGTTACATACCCATACTCAAAGTCCTACTACAAAATTATTTGCTCTGATAGCCACAGGGAAACCTATTCCTCTGATACCAACTTGTCACAGCCCTAATTTTAAAGCACGTGAAATACATACTTTATAATCATATATTTTCCATAACATATATAATACATTATTTTACAGATATGTATTTCCATGTATATACCAAATCTGTAAACATCATAGTACAGCAGAAGTAGGGATCCTGCCTGTGGCATATAGAGCATATTCTAGAGTACAAGTACAATATAAATCAAAATCTATGAGCCTTGGAAAACAAAATAGGCTCACCACGGAAGTACGATACCTATTCGATCAAGAAGCCGTAGGACCAAACTCTGGGTCTTTATTTGAAAAACATATCCACAACGTGTAGTGAGTTTTACAACTCAGTGAGCAGATAATCCCTTCTATGACCTCTCATATCAACATATGGATGTACTTAGATATTAAAATTTATCACATCAAAAATTAAAGTTCAGAAATACATCCAAATGGGGTCTGTATTTTCAAATATGTTTGGTTCAAATCACATTCATATATCTGTAACCACATATGATATAATATGATCTTAAATCAAACTTGATATGTATTAAAACATTTCATATGAAAATATTTGGAGGATCCCATATCAAAACCACCATATCAAACCTCACACACACACACCCGTGCCCAATCTCCCTCACCCAGCTCCCTCTCCTAGCTCACCACCCTCATCATTCTCTACACTTTTCTCTCTCACCCTCTCGCCCTATTCCCTTGAAACCTTCAACCTATCCACTCCTATGCCAAGCCCAGAAATCCCCTACACCAGGCCGTGCCCATCTTTGCACCCAAGCCGAACCAATCCCCTAAAAAATTTCCCATTCTCCCCTTCACCCAGAAATTCCTGTGCTCTCACCCACTCCCTCTCCCATTATTCCCCTGTATCACCCAAGACCTCCTTACCTCCCTGCACTGGACTCTATTCCCAGCTATTGCCATCACCATCATGGCTTCCCTATAGGTATAATTTTAACCTTTTCTTTGTGCTTAATTTCTTTTATTTAGATTAGACTTCCTTGATGGTTAAAATTTGTTATTTATCTGTATTGAATTGGATTAATTTATATATCTCAATTTTTCTGCATCTATGCCTTAATTGGACTGGTTTTAAAAATTTTTGCAAAATTTGAATTGCATAAGTCTTGAATTTTCTAGATATTGACTTGGTGCATTACTTATTTTGGATATTGTTACCTCTTGCCCTAGTCTTTGTTTTTTTTCCTATTGCACTAGGTTTTGGAAAAAATTCTGCCAAATTTGGAATGCCTACATATAGATTTCCGGTAGCTCTAACTTGTTGGTTGCTGCTATTTGTTCATCTGCATTTATTTTGGCTTTAATTTTTTTATTGCCTCTACACATGGATTGACATAGTGCATTGCTCTTAGCCAATTTAAATTAATCACAATCTGTCTTATTTGAAACTGAAAAAAGCTCTTCTTTGATTTTGGACTTCAATTGACTTTAAGAATTTAGCTGAATTGACATTTTTCAATATTCATTATTCCTTAAAGATTTTACATTGCTTTGAATCTTGCCTTGAATATTGACTGGATTTAGCTATATTAGAACCTATATGCTGTGATGTTAAATTGCTCATCTGCCATTATCTCGTTTGCATGCTGTAGAATTTCTTGAATGCTCATATTGACTTTTACAAGTGGATTAGGTTATTTCACTAGTTTTTCTGGAAAATTTATGAACCATTGGAAATTATATGTTGCCTATTTTATGCCTGGACTTTATATTGTACTTTAACTAAATTTAACCTAGCTTTACACTGCATGAGCAACTTGCATTTAATTGATTTCTAGTTTAACCATATTGTTTTAATTTGATTCCAATTGCACAAGAGCATTGTTTAGAACATATTAAATATTTGATAGAATTCTGCTAGCTTTCATTATTTTGGATTTGAAATTGGCAATTGATCTATCCTCTGATTTCCTTCACATTGCCATCCTAATTTTATATTTGGAAATTAAATAGAATACTTATCTGGCTGTATTGGTGTGATAATTGGATTTTGATCCTGCTTATCCCACTCCCCTTTTGAACTTAATTGAACCTTCAACTCCTTTAGAAGACCAGTAAGCAAGTTACTTCTCCTTTTTCCTGTACTTTCATTATTACTGACATTGAGGACAATGTCAAGTTTAAACATAGGGAAGTAGACTTTAGGCTTCTGGTTTTCATTGATTGAATTTTTAGTTATTATTGCCTGCATATCTCTTATTTCTTTGCAAAATCACATAGTTTGCTGTTTTAGAGATAGATTGATGTAATATAGGTTGATTTTAGCTTATGAACATGTGATGCACAAAAGAATATAAAATAGGTAGTTATCATTTTAGTCTCTCTCTTATAGTATTAAACATTTAATTTTTTGGCAAATATCTCTCTTATTGTGCTGTAAACTATATGCCCTTTTTGATTTGAACACTATAAGAGTGTGAAGGAAGGGATAGGTGAAAAATGAGGGAATATAAAACCCAAAAGGTTTTCACTCTGAGTACCCCTTCAAAGCACCAAAAAGGCCTTAGTGTGAGTGCCTAGCTGCCTTTACCCTAGTGAGATGGAGCATAAAATGCATTCACTGCATATTTCTATAAAAAATGCTGAATAAATGAAAAAGAGAAAAGAAAGAAAAAGAAAGTGAGAAATGAAAGAGTTTTAGTGATAAAAGAAAAAGAGTGATAAAATTAAAATAAAGGGTAAGGCAACATAGGGAGATCTAAAGGATGAGGTGGCCTACTTGAGTGTCTAAAAATTAATTTGATGCATACAACGAATGGTAACAATAGAAGTAGATATATAATAGAAGAATTTGGATGTAGTCGTAGAAGAACATAGACTAACTGGTAAATTTCTATTCATATATCTATTGTGTGCACATTGATTGAGTGAAGAATTTCTTGTATTGCATTTATCTGTTATCTAGAATTTATATGCATCTTCCCCCGTTCCTACTGATATAACATGTTATTTGCTTGAGGACAAGCAAAGGTTTAAGCATAAGGAGTTGATAAAGGGGAAATTTGAGTGTTTAATGATTATATTTTATCCCCTAATTTAAAGTAAACTTGTGATTATTTCCCTGCTTTTGGTTATGCTTTGCTTTGGATACTGCTTTAGTGTGTTTTATATTTGTAGGTGAGCAAAAGAGGCCAAGAAACAAAGGAAGCCACTTAAGAGAAGTGCCATATAGACTTAGAACATACTGAGGAGGAAGCAAGGAGGAAACCCTGAAGAAATTGGTAAGAAACAAACCTGGCAGTCTGAAGCACGGCCAGCCCATATCATGAAGCACAGTTATGCTTTGTGTCCATACACCATGCAATTTTTATGGTTTTGAGCAGCCAAGTGGATATAGATACATTGGGAAACGAAGAGAAGGATATCAAGACTCATACAAACGTCTTAGACTAAGTTTTAGGCTTTGGAAACACTACTTGATTAGGTCTAGAGTAGGATTAATTATTGAATTTATGTTCTTAAGTAGAATTTATAGCAATTGAAGCATTGTATTTCATCTTTACATTCTGCAAACCAAGTTTCATATTTCTACTTCTACTTCTACTCTTTCTTTTAGATTGTATTGAGCTTGAACGATTTACTTAATGAATATGATTTTGATTTCTATTTCTATAATGTGTGAATAGATATTGATCTAGGGTTTCGGTAAACCCGCTTATGGTATGATGATGCTAAATTGTTAAGTTGAATGTTGGAACCCTAATTGTGATTACTTCTAGATTAATTAAGATTAACTATTATGTGCATGTATAGGAGTTGGTAGAATGCCAGATCACCAATCTATCACGTCTTAGGATATTAACTGATGAACTGAAAGGTGAAAGTTAATATCAGAACATAATAGTTAATTAGGGATATAAAATGGCATTAATACCAATCTATCATGTTTTGATTCTAACTTGCACTCTGCAGGCCGAGATATAAAATGGCATTAATTTCTTTTATGACTGTGCTTTGAGCTCCAATTCAAAATTGCTGCATTGCTTAAATTTGACCTACCTGTTTCTGATGAAAGCATGGTATAGTTAGCCCTTGAGCCAGAACTTACATCTACCTCCTTCAGAAGGCAAGTAAGCAAGTAAGTTACTTCTCCCTTTTCCTGTACTTTCAATATTATTGACATTGGGGACAATGTTAAGTTTATACATGGAGGAGTAGAATTTAGGCTTATAGTTTTCATTGATTGAATTTTTAGTCATTATTGGCTTAATCTCTCTTGTTTCATTGCAAAAAATCACATAGTTTGTTGTTTCAGAGATAGATTGATGTAATATAGGTTAATTTTTGCTCATGAACATGTGAAAATTTTAGTCTTTCTCTTCTAGGATTGAACCTCTAATTTTTAAAAAAATATCTCTCTTATTGTGTTGTGAATTGTATGATTATTGATTTTTAACACTATGAGAGTACAAAGGCTAGGTGAGGTGAAAAATAAGGAATATAAAACCCAAAAAATTTTCACTCTAAGTACCCCTTCAAGGCACCAAAAAGGCTCTAGTATGAATACCTAGCTGCTTTTACCCTAGTGAAATGCAGCATAAAATGCACTCATTGCATATTTCTATAAAAGAAAAAAATGATCAATGAAATAGACAAAAGAAAAAGAGAAAAGAAAAATGATGAGAAATAAAAGAAATTGAGTGAGAAAAAAAGAGTGAGAAATATAGAAATAAGGGTAAGGAAACATAGGAAAATCTAAAGGATGAGGTGCTCTACTTGAGTGTCTGAAAATCAATTTGATGGATACATTCAATGGTACCAATAGAAGCAGATATATTATAGGAGAATTTTGGTTTAGTTTTAGAAGAACAAAGACTATTTGATAAATGTCTATTCATATATCTATTGTATGCACACTGATTGAGTAAAAATTACCTTTATTGCATTTATCTGTTATCTAGAATTAATATGCATCTTCCCCCATTCCTACGGATATGACATGTTATTTGCTTGAGGACAAGCAAAGGTTTAAGTATGGGGGAGTTGATAAAGGAGAAATTTGAGTACTTCATGGCTATATTTTATACCCTAATTTAAAGTAAACTTGTGATTATTCCCCTGTTTTTGGTTATGTTTTGCTCTGGATATTGCTTTGGTTTGTTTTATGCTTGTAGGTGAGCAAAAGAAGCCAAGAAGTAAGGGAAAACACTCATGAGAGGAGCCATATGGACTTGGAACATTCTGAGGAGGAAGCAAGGAGGGAACCCTAAAGAAATTGACAAATTTTGAGCCTGGGAGCTTAAAGCACGGCCAGGCTGTGCTCTATGCAAGAGGTGGAGAATTTCCCAAATTTCCATCTCAAAGCACGGCCAGGCCGTGTCATGAAGCACGACCGTGCTTCATGTCCGTACACCACATGATTTTTAGGGTTTTGAGCAATCAAGTTGTTATAAATACATGGGGAAGCGTAGCCAAGACTGTCCAAACTCATTAATTCTCACTTTTACTCAATTTTAAGCTTAGGAAACACCATTAGATTAGGTTTAGAGTAGAATTAGTGTTTACTTTCATGTTCTTAGGTTAGATTTAAGATTGATTCAACATTGTATCTTTATTACATTCTGTAAACTAGCTTATATCTTTCTATTATGCACTTTCTTCTTCTTTTACTCCTTTCTTTTAGATTGTATTGAACTTTAATAGTTTACTTGATGAATATGATTTTGGTTTCTGATTTTATTATGCTTGAGTATATTTGATCTAGGGTTTTGGTAAACCCACTTATGGTATGATGATGCTAAACTATTGAATTGAATTGTGGAACCCTAATTGTATTATCCATGGTTAATTAGGATTTACTATTATGCATTAATTAGGATTTACTATTATGCATTGATTATATGAGTATATTTGATCTAGCGTTTTATCACATCTTAGGATATTAATTGATGGACTGAAAGGTGAAAATTAATACCAGAACCTAATAGTTAATTAGGGATATCTTAATCACAAAAGTAGTTTAAGGTTCTCTAGGATTGGATAAATTAGTGGGCACGAGAAAACTGATTAATTGAATTCCATGGTTGGCATAGAACTTAATGGACCTAGGTTGAACTAAGAACCACGAAAGTAGGCAATTAGATTAACCTAGGTACGATTAGTAACGCTTGAAAGAGGTTATTAGTTAATTATGGCTAAACCATCCCCAATTATCTAGATGATTGTAATTAGAAGTACATATTGATTGTTGAATATCACAAGTGTGGTAAACCTTAACCCTAGGCTTTTATTAATTGAATTACTTATTTATTTAATTATGACACACTCTCTCATCGAATCACATTGACTTAGATAGCATACTTTGTAAAGTCTAGTAATTGATAATTGTTCTCTATGGGATATGACCCGTACTCGTCGGAGTAGTTATAGCTACGCCGTACGCTTGTCATTATTTATAAAACACGCACAATAATGCGTACCGTCCTTTCGACGCTGATGTTAGAGGTACGAGTGGTGGACGTGCCTTTCTTGGGCCAGTTCACCATCTTGCAGGATGTGTTGATATCAAACGTGGTAGAGATTCATGTGCTAATACTAGCCCCTCCTCTACCCTATGTACCATAGGTTTAAGGTGCTAGGCCAGGGCCTAGCTAGTAGAATGTACATTATGTAGTGTAACCTCAATGTATCTTTTGAAAGAGTTATCCTTGGGACTTTTTTGTTTTGATGCCATGAGTAGTACCTAGTGTTACTCTTATATAACCCAAACACTAATGTTACCTCTTTTGGAGTGATGATATAAATATGTAGTAATTATCTATGTGACTTAGTAAAGTTTAAGGGAATTTAACTTGAAGTATAATTTAATATAAAACTAGGATTACTAAAAATAAATCTAGCTCTTACCTAGTTAGTATCGGTCTTAGGCAACCATGGGGGTGGGCGGTCACCTATGTCAACTTATGAGTGACCCGGATATGCTTGTGGAGTTTTTGTAAGGTTGCATGAAATGATGACTAGGAAATTACTAGTGTTTCTTATCTATATGTTTTGGTGGTGTGATTGCTACTGTCAGGTTTTAATCCACTGTTGGACCTGATCACCTCAATAATGACTCATTATTTTCTTTACTCAAGCATTAGACAATGGCACCACCATGGCAAAATCTGAAAAATAGTACTAAAATGACCCTACAAGATCTAGCCATTACTATTCAAGACCAAGTGGCTACCACAAATCAAATTTTATAGCACATGTAATATAACAACAACTGTGGTGAAGTGCATGGCAACCCACGAGTACTATGGAATGAGAATAGGTAGGCAGAGTTCATGAGTATTTGGTCTCCTTCATTGATAGGTGGATATGATCCTAATACAGCTAGGAGATGGCTAGTAGAATTAGAGAAGATTTTTGATGTCCTAGACTACCTTAATAAGCAAAAGCTCATTTTTACAGTATATATTCTTAAGGAAAAAGCAAAATATTGGTGGAGGGGAGCCAAAGATATGCTAGTCCACTAAGGGAGACCAATTACCTGGCTGGTGTTCTGAGACATGTTGGGGAAGTATTTTCCTAGTAGTGTGAGGGCTGAGAAGGAAGTTGAATTCCTTCAGCTTAGGCATGACAATTAGACTATTGACTAATATGTGGATAAATTTGAGGAGCTGTCTAAGTTCTCCACTTATCTGCAGTATAATTCAAATGAAGAATGAAAGGCAGTGAGATTTTAGATAGACTGAATCCAAAAATCTGGAGTGCCACAGTTGCTCTAGAGATTTGAGAGTTTGCCTCTTTAATCAACAAATGTAAACTACTAGAGAAGAGCTTGAGAGCAGCAGGGGAAGAAAGGGAACACCAAGCTTCATGGAAGAGAAAGAAAGAGTCTTCCATATATAGTAGGGATATCAGGGCTAAGAACCTTATAGGAGGTAAACAGATTGTGGCTACCAGACCAGACCCTTCCCATAAAAACCAGTAGCAAGCACATATGGAAGATGTGGACTATCTCATAGGGATTAGCCATGTTACTCTACTTAAGCCACTTGTTTTCATTATGGTCAGAAGGGCCATCTAGCGAGACGTTCCCTAATAGGCAATGGAAAAGAGCTTGAATAGACTCCATAGGCAGCAAGGAGGGTCTTTACCTTAAGTAAATATGAGGCTAAACAAAACCCCGACTTGATTTAAGGTATGTATTATGTCAATAATTTGCCCTTGATTATACATTTTCAGTCAGGCGCTAGCAATTCTTTTATAGCATTGGATTGTGTTGAGAAGTTACAACATCCCATTTTTGATATGCCTTTTGAGTTAACTGTGATTACTCTTACAAGGGAGAAGGTGACTACTTCCTCGATGTGTTTGAATTGTTCTATGGTGGTGTGTGATAGGTCATTTATAGTAGATCTAATTTGCTTACCCCTAGATGGTATAGATGTTGTTTTGGTAATGGATTGGTTGAGTCAAAATTTAGTGCTTCTCAATTGTTGTGATAAGAATCTAGAATTCCTTCCTGTTCTTTCGAAGGAACAAAATTGTAATATTGTCAGTATGCATAAAGTTATTAAGGGGCTGAAGAGTACAGATTTAAGTTGCATCTTCTTGTATGCTGCCAATCTGGAGATGAGCCAAGAGTTGCATGAAATTCCAATAGTCTGTGAATTTCCAGAGGTCTTTTCCTTGAAAATTTTAGAATTGCCACATAGAAGAGAGATAGAATTTTCCATTGACCTAGCACCAAAAGCGAGACTTATTTCTATTACACCATATAGAATGTCTCCAGTAGAATTAAAAGAGCTTAAGAAGCATATTAAAGAACTATTGGGGAAGGATTTTATCCGACCTAGTGTGTCACCCTGGGGAACACCTTGTGTTGTTTGTGAGAAAGAAAAATGGCAGTATAAGATTGTGTATTGAGTATAGACAACTCAATAAGGTGACTATTAAGAACAAATATCCGTTGCTCAAGATAGATGATTTGCTAGATCAACTGAAAGGGGCCACAGTTTTCTTAAAGATAGACTTGAGATTAGGGTACCACCAGATCAGGGTTAAAAAAGAGGATATCCCGAAGACAGCCTTCACAAAAAGATATAGGCATTACAAGCTTTTAGTAATGTCATTTGGAATCACGAATGCACCTACGGTTTTCATGGATTATATTAACTGTATCTTCAGACCCTACTTAGACCAATTCGTAGTGGTCTTTATAGATGATATCTTGGTATACTCGAGAAGCAAAAATGAGCATAGTCAACACCTCTGGCTAATACTCCATATCTTAAAGGAGAATAAACTCTTTTCCAAGCTAGAAAAGTGTGAATTTTGGTTAAAAGTGGTAACATTTTTGGGTTATGTTATTTCCCAAGACAGTGTAGCAATAGACCCTAGTAAGACTGAAGCATTATTAAAGAGGGAGAGGCCCAAGACTATGACAGAGATTAGAAATTTCCTGGGTTTAGCTGGATATTACAGAAGATTTATACAGGGATTCTCTCGAATAGTGTTGCCTCTGACTTGGTTAATTAGGAAGGAAAGTCTTTTCAAATGGACTCAAGAGTGTGAGGATAGTTTCCAAGAGTTGAAGAATCAATTAACTACCCTTTCTGGGAATTTTGAAGTTTATACGGACACTTCTAAGAAAGGACTAGGCTATGTCTTGATGCAAGAAGGTAGAATGGTTGCTCATGCTTCTTGACATTTATGATCACATGAGGAGAACTATCCCACACATGATGTAGAGCTAGCAGCAATAGTCTTTGCTCTAAAAATCTGGAGGCAATTCTTATATAGAGCTGTGTTTGAAATTTATATTGATCACAAGAGTTTAAAATATCTCTTTGATCAGAAAGAGTTGAATATGAGACAGAGGAGATGGATGAAGTTTATTTATGACTATAAATTTGAGTTGAAGTACCACTTGGGAAAAGCTAATGTAGTAGCTGATACACTAAGTTGAAAGTCACTACACGTGAGCCGAATGTTGGTAAAAGAGATGAAGTTATTGAAGGAATTTAGAAATTTAAACTTATCGGTTACGGTCATTCTTAAAGGCTTAAGTCTTAGCGAGCTGCAAGTTGAATGTGACTTGAAGACGCAAATCAAGGAAGCACAATCGTAGGACAAATTTTTACAAGACCGGAGGGAACAGTCAGACTTTGTAATTTCAGGGGATAGGATTCTTGAATACTGGGGACGAATGTGTGTACCCAACGAAAGGGCTTTAAGGGATAAGATCCTAGAAGAAGCTCATAAAAGTAAATACATTATTCACACTAGAGCTACTAGAATGTATCAAGACTTGAAAAAGTGGTACTGGTGGCTAGGAATGAAGAGAGACATTGCAGAGTATGTTACTAGATGCCTAATTTGCTAGAAGGTGAACATAGAACATAAAAAACCTACAGGACTACTACAACCCTTAGCGATACTGGAGTCGAAGTGGGATAACATTTCTATAGATTTTATTGTGGGGTTTCCAAGGACTCAAACCGGGCTCGATGTGTAACGTCCGGGTTTTTTTTCGATACGCATGTTAAATATGCCATATGTATAAACCCAATATATACATATTTATTACAAACCTCATACATGTTATAATTATACAATACAACATTTCAAAACACAATATACATGTTTACATATATATTACAAACCTCACACATATTATATTTATACAATACAACATTTTAGTACATAATTAAGAGTCTTTATACAACACTTCACCCTTGAAATACAAAGGGTGAGGAGGTGGTGCTGACATCTAGATCTCCATCAATAATGTCATTTTGTATTGCATCTCATTTCTTTTTATATGAACATAACACCACAATAATAGTGAGAACAAAGGTTCTCAGTAGATTTAACATAAATAAAATATGATGAGAAAACATGAGTTATGTTCAGCTGTATAAGCTACAGAAAAATATCAAAATTTTGAGATAAAATGATAATTTTTGTTTATGCATAATTATCATACTACACATGCACTAAAAATCCATTTTTTTTAATGCTCAGCCATATAACGGCTTTTAATTTACTCATTTGCTATATGCATAGTGACTGATCGACTACAGTCACAATAAGTGATCAGGGAATGTGAGTACATCACCCTTCTGCCCCCTCACATTACCACTGTCACCCAGTTGGAGCAGCCCTCCCTTGGCTCACTCAGGCTAATAGGGCGTCCCCTACTCTATACCGTCTCAATCTATACAACCCGTCGATATTCATCGATACATATAAATGTAAATATATAAATTCATATTCATCAATTACGATACATAACTATCAAGCAACTCGTCATGAGCTTTACACTTGTCATTTAATTACTTTAATAACATGATGCATCATTTTTATACCAAATTATTAATAATCATTCATCACATACCAATATTCAAGATAATTCATTTTAAATCAAATAAAGATAAATAGTAATTTTTGATACCAAAATCATCATTTTAAAAGTATTTTTCTTGACTATATGTTTCTTAAAAATATTACAACAAACAAGATTATTTTTAGAAATAAAATAGTGAAAAGTATGATAATCCAACACCCAACACGGCCTGGCCATGTTCAAGACGCGGCCATGCTTGAAAAATACTTCAAATATGCTTAAAAACAGCCCCGAACACGGCCTACCCGTGTTGAAGCAACCTAGAACACGGCCTGGCCGTATTCTATGACCTTTCTTCACTTATTCTACCATATGTCCCTCATAAGAACTATGATTGAGGTGATTTCAAATCCTATAGGAAGCTAAAACAATTGTTGACAACTTTTATGTTATATTTTCTTCAAATTATGTACGGATTATTCCCAGAAAATTACAATAAAAACATTTAGTTTTACTATCCTGAATTCCGACCTCTGCTCAATTAATCAGCCATATCTCCCTCATATGAACTCCAAATTAAGTAATTCTAAAGCCTACAGATCCGTGAGACATATATCTACAATTCATATGTTGACCAGTTCTTTGAAATCCTTACCTAATTTTCTCAGAATTCCAAAAACCGAAGCTTCCCCAATTATTCCGAAATTCAGCTTAATTTATCTTCTCCTTTGATTTTCTTTTATATAATCACCCATATGCATGTCCAAACATCCAATACAGAATTTCATATAAATATCCTGACCACATGTTATCCAAAATCATATCTAAACAAATCTAAAAATGTATATATAATTTTGTACCAAAATTTATTAGAAGATGTTAAACCTACCTCAAATTCCTTTAAACCCGGTGCTTGATTCCTTGATTTCTCTTTACTCTTCCTTCTCCTTCTTCTTCCTCTTTCTCTTCTTCTTCTTTCTCTTCTTCTTCTTCCCCTTTCTTTTTCTCCTTTTATTTTTCTTCTCTTTTCTTTTTCTCCTTTTCTTTTTCTTCTCTTTCCCTCCATCACTCCCTCCCCTTCTCCTTCTTATCTTCCTATTATTTTATTTTATTTTATTTTTTCCCTACTTACCTACCACCTGTTTATCTCCAAAATACCCTTGCCATCATCCATAATTACCCTAATGCCATCCCCATTAATTACATAATTAAATGCCATTTTAACCATTCCTACTATCTTATTTGACTTAAGTAAAAATAATTTAATCCTCCAATGAGATCCAAAATCTGTTCTCTCTGAAAAAAAAAATTCAATTAGTAACTTAAGAAAACAAAATCGGAGATGTTACACGATGCAATATGGGTAATAGTGGACATATTGACAAAATCTGCACATTTCTTGCCTATCAAGGTTAGTTTTCCATTGGAGAGGATATGTGGTAATGTTGAGTAAGGTAGCTGATAAATTCAGTAGAAAATTACTAGTATTTACTAACTGTATACTTGAGTGGTGTTATCCTTGTTGTAAGTTTTTAAACTGCAGTTGAGATTGATCTCCTTAATAAAAACTGATATTTTGCTTCACTAATACAGTAAGTGATGGCACCACTAAGAAAGAATCTGACACGCAGTTCGGATGCTATTTTAAACAACATAGCTACAGCTATACAAGTCATTCTTTTATAACCATAGAATGTGTAGGAAAGTTACAATACCCTATTGTTGTGTTGCCGCATAAGTTGGAGGTAGTGACACCTACGGGAGCGAAAGTAGTTACCTCCTCAGTGTGTTTGAATTGTTTTGTTGAGATAAGTAACAGATCTTTTGTAGTGGATCTAGTCTATCTACCCTTGGAAAGTATTGATGTCATCTTGGGTATGGATTGGTTAAGTAAGAACCGAATCCTTCTGGATTGCTACAATAAGACTTTTGAGTTTTTCACGGAGTCTCTAGAGAACTAAAAGTATAGTGTTATTAGTGCTCACAGACTCAATAAGGAATTGAGAGAGGCGGACCTGAGTTATGTCTTCTTGTATGCTATCTGTCCGAATACATACTATGAATTGCTTGGGATTCCGATAGTCGATGAGTTTCTAGAGGTTTTTCCCTCTGAGATCTCTGAACCTCCACCAAAGAGAGAAGTGGAATTTTCCATAGATCTGGCACCAGAAGCAAGACCGATTTCTGTTACTCAGTATAGGATGTCTCCTATGGAACTACAAGAGCTTAAGAAGTAGATTGAAGATTTTTTAGAAAAAAACTTCAGTCGACCCAATGTATCACCTTGGGGAGTACCTATGCTGTTTGTAATGAAGACATATAGCAATCTGAGACTGTGCATTGACTATAGGCAACTAAACAAGGCGATTATTAAGAATAAGTATCTGTTGCCCAGGATTGACAATCTGTTAGATCAGTTGAAAGGAGCTATGATTTTCTCAAAGATAGACTTGAGATCAGGGTATCATCAGATTGGAGTTAAGGAAGAAGATATAATGAAGATAGCTTTCAAAACTCGGTATGAACACTACAAATTCTAGGTAATGACATTTGGGGTCACGAATGCATCGACAATCTTTATGGACTACATGAATAGCATTTTTAGACCTTATCTGTATCAATTTGTAGTGGTATTCATAGACGATATCCTAATCTACTCTAAGAGTGAAGAAGAATATAGCCAGCATCTTTAGCTAGCGCTTCAGGTGTTAAAAGAAAAGAAACTCTTTACAAAGTTAGAGAAATGTGAATTCTAGTTAGAAGAAGTAAATTTCTTAGGTCACGTAATTTCTAGAGAGGGTGTGTTAGTATATCCCAATTAGGCCGAAGCATTGGTGAAATGGGAGAGACCGAAAACTGTGACTGAGATCAGAAGTTTTCTGGGTTTAGCAGGATATTATAGAAGATTCATACATGGGTTTTCTTAAATAGCCTTACCTTTGACCCGATTAACTAGAAAAGGAAGTCTGTTTAATTGGACCGAAGAGTGTGAGAATAGTTTCCAGGATCTTAAAGTCAGTTTGACTTCTTCTCCTATTCTAGTCATTCCTGATCCTTCTAGACGATTTGAAGTCTATACAGATGCTTCCAAAAAAGGCTTAGGGTGTGTATTAATGCAAGAAAACATAGTGGTTGCATATGATTCTTGACAATTGACAACACATGAAGAGAACTAACCTACTTATCACTTAAAGTTGGCTGCGATAGTTTTTTCCTTAAAGATAGGGCGACACTACTTGTATGGAGCTGTATTTGAGATATATAGCGACCACAATAGTTTAAAGTATCTTTTTGACCAAAAAGAGTTAAATATGAGGCAAAGAAGGTGGATAGAATTCATCAATGATTATAAGTTTGAATTGAAGTATCACCTTGGAAAAGAAAACATAGTAGTTGATGCATTTAGTCAGAAGTGGCTGCATGTGAGTCATATGCTAATTTGGGAGATGAAGTTGATTGAGTGGTGACTGTCCTTGGAAGTCTGATTATTAGCGAATTAAAAGTTGAATGTGACTTGAAGGTGGAAATTAAAGAGGCGCAGTCACTGGATCAGTTTTTACAGGATCGAAGAGACTAGCCTAATTTTGCAGTATCAAAAGATTGAGTCATTATGTACCCAGGCAGAACATGTGTGCCACAAGGAGGGAATTTGAAAGTTAAGATTCTGGAAGAAGCACATTAAAGTAAGTATACAATCCATCTGGGATTTACAAAGATGTATCAAGACTTGAAAGGATTGTACTAGTGGCAAGGAATGAAGCGAGACATTGCTGAGTATGTAACTAAATGTCTGACTTGTCAAAAGGTGAAGATTGAACACCAAAAACCTTTTGGGATGCTACAACTATTAGAAATCCCTGAGTGGAAATGGGATAGAATTTATATGGATTTTTTTGTAGGGCTACCTAAGACTCAGGTAGGCAATGATGCAATATGGGTAATAGTGGACAGATTGACAAAATCTGCGCACTTTCTACCCATAAGGATTAACTACTCCTTAAATAAATTAGCCCAATTGTATATGAAGGAAGTTGTCTGGTTACATGGAATTCCTAATAGCATAATTTCAGATCGAGATCCTAGATTCACTTCCAAATTTTGGATAGCGTTACAAGAGGCTTTTGGCACCCGTCTATGTTTTAGTACTGCATATCATCCTGAAACGGATGGAAAAACAGAAAGGACTATATAGACCTTGGAAGATATGCTAAGAACTTGTGCGTTGGAGCAAGGAAAGGGATGGGATGAATATCAACCCCTGGTAGAGTTTACATATAATAATAGTTATCATTCCAGTATTGGGATGGCACCTTATGAGGCTTTGTATGGAAGAAAGTGTAAATTGCCTTTATGTTGAGATGAAGTGGGGGAAAAAAGTTTATTGTGGCTCGAGTTAGTGCAACACATGTCTAAACAGATACATATGATTCGAGATAAGATGCAAATGGCTTAGAGTCGTCAGAAAAGCTATTTCAATAGAAGGAGGAGGCCGTTACAATTTCAAGAAGGGAAACATGTATTCTTGAAAATTTCTCCTACTACTGGAATTGGCTGAGCAATGAAAGTAAAGAAACTGAGCTTGAGGTACGTAGGCCCTTACCAAATTCTCAGAAGGGTAGGCCTGTCAGCATACTAGATTACACTTCCATCGCATTTGACAAATTTACATGATGTGTTCCATGTATCACAGCTTTGGAAATATCTACTAGATCCATCACACATAATTTAAGAAGCACCAATAATTGTGGACAAGAATCTGACTTACCAACCAAAGCCGATTACAATTCTAGAAAGGTATGTGAAACAACTAAGGAACAAAACCATTCCATTGGTGAATATAGCTTGGAAAGGTTTAACGGCGGAATAAGCCACGTAGGAAAGAGAGAATGTCATAAGAAAGAAATACCCGTAACTATTTGAAGACAGATAGGCTTTGAATTTTGGGGACAAAATTCCTTTTTAGGGGGGAGAACTGTAACATCCCTAATTTTTCCCTAAAATACTAATTGGTATTTGCGTATTCTTTAATGTAAGGGTTGTATTGTAATGCTTTTAGAGAGTGGAAATTGTGCAATTTCAATGGAATAGTAATGTTGTAAATACTTTAAAGTGGTATTTTGGTATTTATACAATTTTTGTTAGAATGGCATTTTGGTAATTCTAACTAAATAGCTTGGAAGTATTTTTAAAACACTTGAGTGGTAAGCTAAAAGTGTTTCTAAAACACTTGACTGGTAGGCTAGAAGTATTTCTAAAACACTTGAGTGGTAGTTTGGAAGTATTTTTAAAACACTTGAGTGGTAGGTTGGAAGTGTTTCTAAAACATTTGAGAGGTGATGATGGTCTTGACCATCAAAGGGGAGGGGAGTGAGAAGAAAAAATTCAGAAAGGAGAGAAGAAGAAGAAGAAGAGAGAGAAAGTGCAAGAGGAGGAAATCAAGGTAGGTTTTCTTGATCCAAATTATTCTATGATCATCTTTTCTTCAATGGATTTCCTAATTCAAGGTATGGATGTAGGTTTTGGTGGTGAGAAATTGGTATACAAATTTTAGGAAGCTTGTTAGGGTAGGCTTAACACCTACCCTCCACAAATTTTGATGTAATTTCTATGTTTTTCAAGTGATTAAATGTGAAATTGTGTAACATGTAGGCTGTATATTATGTGGATTTTTCTATTTTGGTTATTTCAAATTTTTGGGAAAGATCAGTAAAGATTTTAAAGAAAGTGTCAACATAAGAATTGTAGATATGTGTCTTACGAATTTATAGGCTCTGAGATCACTTAAATTGGAGTCAATATGAGGGAGATATAACCCAAGAAGTAAGAAGAGGTCAAATTAGAGTCTGGAATACTCTGTAAGGAATTTGAAGACATGGTAAACATAAAGGTTGTAGGTAATTGTCTTAGATTTAAATAGAAACCAAAATAACCTTAATCAGAGTTTAAATGAGATAGTTATGGTCTGATTCGTGAGGGAAGGTCACGGAACATGAAGAGTCTGGAATCCAAGATAGTAAATATGAGTGTTTTAGTTTTCGAATTTCTGGGAATAATCTTTAATGAATTTGAAGATATGGTAAACATGAACGTTGTAGATAATTGTCTTGGATTTAAATAGACACCAAATTCATCTTAATCGGAGTTGAAATGAGAGCTTTATGCTCTGATTAGTGAAAGAATGTCACAGAACACAATCAAGCCGTGTTCTGAGTTTCATAGCCATGTTTAGTGCTGGAAAACCCTATTTTTCACTTTTTTTCTATATGAAAAAGAACCTTATTTGTTGAAGGAATTTTAGAAACTAAATTACCAAGAGAAATATTTTTAAGGTGATGGTTTTATATCACCAAAACATTATTTTCTTTACTTGATTTCAAAGGTCTTACATTGAATATTGATTTGAGATATTTTGAAAGAGTGGTACAGCTGGAAATACATATTGAACACATGATTTGAAATATGTTCATGGTAAGAGTTATGACGTATATTTATATAACTCATTGAACATAAAAATGATTATTTTGCATTGCATTTATTATTGATTGACAAGCGTAAGGCTCATGATGAGTTGCTTGGTGCATATGCATTACATTTGAAATGAATGGACATCAATGAATAACGATCAATTGCATGGCTATGATGGTACCAGGTAGGAGACACCCTACTAGCCTGAGTGAGCCGATGAGGCCACCCAACCACATGAGAATAAAAGAGAAGCAAATGAGAATAAAAGAGAAGCAATGAGTGAAAATGGGTGTTTTTATAGCTATGGCATGTGATGAACATTACGCAACAAGAAGAGCTATGTTTTTCATTGCATTGACTAGACGCCAAGTGAGGCAGGTCATTTTACATTGAGAGTGTAGGTTGTCCAAATCGCCAAATGAGGAAAGTCATTTTAAATTGAGTGTTCCAAATCGCAGAGTGAGGCAGGTGTATTAAAAGTTATGATTTTATCATAAAAGCTTGATATTTTCTATAGTTTATATAGCTAAATGTAATATCTATTTTTACACAATTTATTATAAAATTTTGATTCTACTGGGAACCCTGTTCTCACTATTTTGTGGTGTTATGTTCAGATAAAAGGAAGTGAGATGCTTTCATGGATGGCGTTGCCGATAAAGATCCCGATGTCAGCACCACCTCCTAACCCTTTATGTTTCAAGGAAGGTGTGCTGTATGGGGACTCCTGTATATGTATTGTATTTATGACTTGTATTGTATCATGAATACTTATGCAGGATTTGTAATATACATGTATGGGTGTTTATATATATATATATATATATTGTTATGAGAAATGTGATAAAAAGGGAAAAAAGTGGTGTTACACTTAAAACCCTAAAAAATATAGAGTGTACGGGCATGAAGCCTGGTTGTGTTCTAAGACACAGCCTGGCCATGCTTCAAGCTGAATTTTGGGAATTCACTCCACATTTTGCATAGAATACGGCGTGGTCGTGCTCCAGGTAGACCTAGCATGGCTTGGTCGTGTTAGAGGCTGTCAAGCTCAATTCTATCCAATTTTTTCTATGTTTGCTTCTTGCTTCTTCCTTAACTTGTTTCACGTCCATATAGCTCTTCACATGAATGTTTTCCCTTGGTTCTTGGCCTCTTTTGCTCACCTAGAAACATAAAACAAACCAAAGTACTATACAGAATAAGCAAAACAAAATAGAATAAAAGCAGAAAAATAATCATAAGTTTACTATAAATTAGGCGATAAAATATAACCATTAAACACACAATTGTCCCATTTATCATGTAGCGTCAACAAACATACGAGTGTTATAAATCATTATAGAAGGTATAGACTACCAACCACTACTCTAGATAGAAGGGAATGCAACCAAGCTTTAGCTTTGTCCCGTAAAGAGAATGGAAACAATCTTAAATAAATAGCATCTGATGACAATCCATTAAGCTTTAGTGCATCACAATACTCTAGGAACATTGATAGGCAGAGGTTCGGATCCTCAGTAGAGGAACCTCTGAATTGGTTCTACTTACCATCTATAGCAGTGATGGCTTCAACTCAAAGTTATTTGCCTCCACTGTTGGCCTAACTATGCTAAGGTTCAAGTCATGGGTATTTAGGGTGGTAAAATCCTTCAATGAACGGTTATTATTATCTGCCATTACAGTTGGTGTATGATCTTGCTTTCTTCTCCTTTTACACAGTTTTCTTTCTATTTCAAGGTCAAAGTCAGGAAGATGATCGTGGTTTCTTTGCATAAAAGGACAACACACATACATAAGAAATCAAGGGGGAAAATTAGTAGGGTAAAACAGAATTAAGCATAAAAAAGTAAAAATGATTATGTGTAGTTAATTGTAAAATAAACTAATATTGACACAATTAGTCCTCGACAATAGTGTCAAAAACTTTTTTATTGTATTTATCAAAATATCGCAAGTGCACAGCATAGCTATAGCTAGTCTGGTAAATATGGGTTGTATCCCATAGAGACCAATGTACCAATTACTATTTATTCATTAAACAAACTATCTAAATTAATAAAATTCAAGAGATATATGGAATAGTAATTCGAAAGCAATAAAAGTGAATAGATGATTGAATTCAGTTATAAAAAGACCTAGGATTAGGGTTCACCGCACTTATGCTATTGAACAACTAATGCAAGTATTTCCAATTATAAGTATTTGAGATATCGGGGATGGTTTAGCCTTAGCTCATTACTAGTCTCTTTCAAGGTCTATAAAAGTACCTAAGTTAATCTAATTTCCTACTTTCGTGGTTTCAGTTAACTTAAGCCCTTTAAGTTCTGTACCAACCAATTGATTCAATTCCTAAAGGATTTTAAACTACTTTCATGATTAAAATACCTTTAATTAACTATTAGGTTCTAGAAATAAATTTCACCTTTCAGTCCATTAGTTATTTACCTAAGTGAAAAATATTAAACAGATTTTCATTAACACATACATGCATAATAGTTAAACTGATCATCCACAAATAACCACAAAGGGAATTCAACAATCCAATTCAAGATCATAAGTGGGTTTTTCCAATCATAGAATAGAATATACTCACACATAGTTGAAAGAGAAAGAAAAGTCAATTTCATTAAATAAACCATAAACATCCAATACAAACTGTTCAAAAGAGAAATAGAGATAAAAAGATAAAACCCGGTTATAGAGCAACATAAATGAATCAAGAGATACAATCTTCAAATTTATGTAAAATCCAATCTAAAACACTAAGAAACTATAAATCTACTTTAATCCTAGCCCTAGAGTGTCCAAAATACAAAAATGAGGTTAAGTTCCATTATATATAGCTTCTTGGCTGCCTAAAACCCTAAAAAAAATTAAAATATTTGGTCTCACAGCTTGGTCCTGCTTCTAACTGGTTTGTGTAAGACTGCAATTCTTCCTGTGCAAAACATAGCTAGGCCATGTTTGGGTTCTCCCAAACAATGCTTGGCCGTGTTTGTGGGTGCCAATCTTTATTCTTTCCCTTCTGAAGCCCATTTCCTCTATGCTTCCTCCTCGACTTACTCCTAAATCGAAGAACTCTTTAAATGAGCTTTCTCCCTTGATTCTTGGGCTCTCTTGCTCACCTATAAATAAAAAATACAACCAAATAGTATGCACATCAACCAAAATAAAATAGAACAGAAGTGAGGAGATAGTCACTAGTTAGCTATGAATTAAGGGATGAAATATGGAAATTAAACACACAATTTTCCCTTTTATCACATAGTATATATTTTTTATTCACAAAGCTTTGAGTTTGGATCTAGGGCAAAGCGTATGTTGACTTTCAAAGCTGAATATGGTAAAATAGTCCTTAAAAATTATTTTAGAGCACTCAAACACCTAGAAATCAAGTCTAGGTTGTGAGTACTATTCACATGCTAAAAAAACTATTCATGATGGCCAAAACGCTACCAAATAGTCATAAAACTTCTATTTCTATCATACTATCCTTTTCTAAGGCTATCTATGTCAAAAAATTCAGAAAATAAGAGCTTCTAAGCATATCCATGAAAAATCAACACTTTTGCTATTGTTCATAGAAATTTGACGAGATTCTAGAGACTTTCCAGTGAAACTAATTGGTGAGTTTTGAAACTCTCGTCTCCACGAGTCTAACAGTCCAAACGATTCATCGATAAGAATTTTGTAGATTAAGATATGATAACATAAAGTTTAAGAGAGAAAATGGTGAAGGAGAAAGAGAGACACACATCCAAGGGGAAGAAGGCTTTAGATCGCATAAAAAGAGGTCAATGTCGTGACCCTAGCATGTAGCGTCGTGACCCTGCATGTGTTTGTTATCCCAACACGAGTTCTTAAGGTAACGAGGCAAGAATTCTTTCATAATTTTGCAAACTGTCCAACATCAAAGTTGTAGTCTTTACCTTAGTTTTCCATAGCCACTTGAACCACCTTAAATGGAGCTAATATGAAGGAGTTATGATTAAAGAGTGAGCAAAGATTTAGACTCAACAAACTTCTATTTTCAATTTTTGTCCCTTATCACCTTTGTTTCAGCAGAAATAGCAAAAGTTCCTAACATAAACATTGTAGCCATATGTCGCAGCTTCCTATAGCAATTTCAATCACATAATTGTGAGTCCATATGTGATATTTATACACATAGAAATGAACAAAGGTCTAAACCATCTTAAAACTTCACATTTTTCTCGACTGGTCACTTCAATTTGTTTCCATCTTGCCTCAAAAACCTCCAAATTCCATTCTTAAACAAAATAGAAGATCAATGAAATTATTCTAATTTAAAAATAACTTGAAAACAAATAAACGTAAAGAACATGAAATTGTAATTTCTTATATCAATATTAGAAAACAATGTAAACAATTAAATGCAATGTCATTACACGAAAACCATAAACTTTCTTAGCAAAAGTTTCAATAAAACCAATCATATGAAAACAAATATTTATTCATATTAACAGTAAAGAATACCTATTAAAGTAAAACAAAATTTATTTAGAGTCAGACACAATTACTTTAAGAAAAACATAATCATTTAAAATAAAAATACATTGTTCACAGCAAAACAAAGTTGTTTGAAAACTACGGGATATTAAAGGAATCATCCAAACTGTAGCATCCTCAAATTTTGTTCATCATAAATTAAAAAATATATATTTATAGAAAAATATAGAAAAGAAGTGGAGGGTGTAAGGAGAACATTAATGAAGAATTGGATTAATTTAATGATGAAGTACTTAAGGGCTAGGTTAGCACCAAGCTTTAAGATAAAGAAATAAGGAAATAAGCATTTAATTAAGAGTTCAAAAGGGAGGAAGTTGGAACAACCCAAATAATCATAAAATGTGGATAAGGAACTCAAGGTCAACATGAAGTTAACTATAGCACATGTTAATAAGAAAATATTACTACATGGTGTTTTGCTCTCCAAGTTGTTCATAGAAGACACAAGGGATCCTCAATGTTTCGGCCAAAAAGGATAAGACCAGGGAAGTGAATATCAACCAAAAGGTTCAAGGGAAATAAATCAATTAGTTAAGATATAAGGTTACAATTAAAAATGGGCAAATTAGGAAATAGGAGAATAATCATTACATCCAAAAAATATCTACATTTTCTTACTCACTAAGTTAGCTAAAAGGAATGCATTTGTTAAACCTTTGCCATCCCAAAACATAAACCGGAACTAGTAGAAGACAAAAAGAGCAAAGAAAGGAAGGAAACCAGTAGAAGTCATAAAGAGGAAGGAAGAAAGAAGAAGAAGAAGAATGTAAGAGATCTTAGCAAAACAAGATAGGTTTAATGGTGATTCAATTTGCAAAAAAAAACTTATTTAATGCATGCTAGAAAAGAAAATATGAAATTTTTCCATGCCTGGGTTGTTCGAGGCAAACACATTCAATGGTGAGTTAATGCTCATTTGACCTCTAACAGTAGTGAGTTGATGCTAACTTAATTTCAGAACCAATAAATTAGCTAAAGCTAGAGAAACAATGTAAGAACCGGTTTTTTTTCTTTCTTTCTTTTTTTGTTATAACACATTTTTCGTTTCAATCATACCAAAAGCCACGTCAGTAATTAATATTTATACAAAAGTAGCATAGATTCACATAATTACATAATCTAACATTAAACCCCAAATATCACACCACCCTTGGAGTACAAGGGGTGCAGAAGGTGGTGTTGGAATTGGGATTTTTATGAGGCATCGCTGTCCACTGGGTCTCTATGATCAAGTGCACGGAAATAGCTAGAATACCATTTGCTTTCATCTATACATAGCACCAATAATAATGAGAACAGAAGTTCCCAAAAGTTTTAACATTAAATGCATCACAAAATCAATAAGAAAGATTACAGTGTTATGTCCAACTGCATAAACTATAGAAAATCTGTATCATTGATAACATATATATATATATATATATATATATCACCAATAGATGCCATAATAAAAACACAATATATACAGATGCTCAATTTTAATAATTATAGCATGCTAAACATTATCAATATTTCAGGATTAAAGCATAATATTCATAAATAGTATGATTTAACATATTATGCACACATATGATAATCAAAATTTTCGTATATAGAACATCATGCATGGTGGCTATTTATACGTCATCTGTCTACATCTCAATAACAGGGTAATATAAGACATTCACCCTTTTGCAACTCATTTACCACTGTCACTCGTTCGGAGTTGCTATACTCCCCCTCAACTTATTCAATATTAATAGGGCATCCCCTATTTGATACCATACCCATCTGGTCACCTTACCGCCAGGTGCCGCATGTTCAGTTCTAGTCCCAAAGAATTAGGAAAATACAATTTCTCTCGTTCTAGATTTCCTTTTTTCCATTTACTTAATTTATAATTTTCTAGGGTTTCTTCAATGTTCCATTTCATTCTCTTTCCTTCCCTTCATCGTAAAAATTATTTTCTATTTAATAAAATTTGGAATGTTACAAACAACATGAAATTGAAAAAGTTATGATTTATGAGCATGTGATATGATATTGATGAGTTTATTGCACAACCTAGCATGCTTGTGATTGCCATGTTCACATGATATTATTTCCATCAGACATATTATAATGATTATAGCTACATGCATTATGTAGTATATACAGCTGAACATAATATGATATTTGAGATAATTATGCATCGTGTTCACTATTAAACCTAATATGAATTTTTATTTCTCATATTGCCTCATATTATGCTCAGATTATTAGATCATTATGCCAGTATATGTGATGACTTTAGTGTTTGTGATTCACTGGATTGAGCTTCCCTACTTAGGGTAAATACTGATAATGTGAGATTTAGTTGTAGTCTATATGTCTAAGCTCCTGGTGCACATGTCGTTGCTGCCTCCAGTAGGACCAAGAATGCAAGATGACTGAGATGGTGCTGAGTCAATAGTAAATAATTGTAATGACTAGACCCTAGTAGATTTTTTTGGAATAGTGATCGAGTACCCTTCTGCTTTTATTATTACAGATAGTACCTTGGTTACCATGGTTTGTATATAAACATCTCCATGGTTGTTATACTAACGAAAAGCTCCCTAAAGTAATGCAAGTTTACTATGTTGTGCCTATGTTTATGCTAGGATGCTTTCATATATTAATATTCCAATAATTAATTAATTAATTAATTAGAGGGAAAGCAAATAAATATAATAAAGGAAGAAGGTAATGGCATTAGAAATAAAAGCAGACTTTCTATTACTATATAAAAAAATCATGAGGTCATTACACAAATAAGCCATAAGAAAAAGGATAAGGGATAAGGGTGAAATTAGGCAAAAAAATCCATTGACAAAGTTGGGATTAAGTAGATAATCTAACACTTTGAAATATCTTATGCCTAGTTAATTAAGGTAATGGAGAGCTAGCTTAAGGGTTAGAAATTTTGAGGAATTCAGCTAAGCACAAAAAGTTGAAAACTAAGGACGAAGGAGAAAATCATGTAGAAGTTATAGGGATAAAGTTGTCATGTTTTTGGGTCTATGGCATTAGAAAATCATAGCTACATTTAGCTTGATTAGGAAGTTGATTAAGAAATGGAAGAGATGGTTGATGGAGTATTAAAGTTTAGGTGATAAAGAGCAAAGAAATTTTGACCTAAAGCAAGGTCGTGCTATAAGACATGGCCAGGCTATGCTTCAGGCTATTTTGAGAACATAGGAATAGCTACGGTAGTTTCAAGCACAATTGTGTTACATAATACAACCAGGCCATGCTATAGGCTATAGTCGAATTAGTAATTGGATAATTAATAGAAAATGCATGAAATTTTTAAGGTTAAGGTAAGAGAATGCATGCTAAAATGAATTAGCCAATACATAACCCATTATGAAGTGTATGTATATACATGTATTAAAACTAAATTTGGTTAGCAAATGAGTTAATAGATTATAAGAAATGGGTATTCATGAGTAAGAACATTAAGTAGAGACTTAAGTGAATAAATAGAATAGATAAAGGGATTAATGGTATAAATTAAATAAGAAATCAAGATGAATAGAATATAGGATGAAATGGGAACGAGTAATTGGATTAAGTACTACACACACACACACAGATGTGTGTATATATATATATATATATATATATATGAAGTATTCTAAATTAATGACAAGGGGAAAATTAAAGAATATTAGAAGTGTACATATGCATATTAGAAATAACGAGCTAATTAAATAATGTTCTAAACATTTACTAGCTTAACTATAAATTAAAGAAATAAAATTTTCTAGTTGGGACACAAGTAAGGAAACCTTATAGCCCTTGAAGGCATGGCTATGAAGAGCATATAAGGAAAAAGTAATTAAGAATAATTAAACAACTAAAAAATAAATTTTTTTGTAAAGCTATGTATGGCTTAGCCATTTTACAAACATATAAACGGCGTCCATTCACAGCATTGATGATGTATAACACTATGGATGTAATATATATATTTCTAATGAAATTTTTTTAAGAGCAATCTGTAGTAGTTGGTTGATTGTGATATATGCTTATGTATGATTTTAAGTGAACTTATGTCATGCATTATTTCAAAAACAAATATATGAATGAACCATGATGATGCAATTTTGCTAAAAGAATCAATATCATACCTTGACTGTTTTTAATAAAATAAAATAAAATAAAAGATGTAGGAGGGAAACAAACTTTGGTAGCACAAGGTGGCCCTAGGTCTCATGGCCTACGTATTGGTACTAAATAGCAAACACCTTATTCACGGATAAAGAAGAAAATATGAAATTTTGCAATGCATGGATAGTGTGAGGCAAACATATTCAAGGGTAAGTTAAAGCTTATTTGAACTCTAATAGTAGTAAGTTGATACTCACTTAATTTTAAAACCAGTAAATCAGCTAAAGCAAAAGAAACAGCCTGATATTGAAAAAGTTACAATTTATGAGCATATGATATGATATTGATGAGTTTATCGTACAACCTAGCATGCTTGTGATTGCCATGTTCACATTATATTATATGCATCAGACATATTATAATCATTATGGCTACATGCATTATGTAGTATATACAGCTAAGCATAATATGATATCTGAGATAACTATGCATCGTGTTCACTATTAAACCTAATAGGAATTTCTATTCTCACTATTGTCTTATATTATGCTCAGATTAGTAGATCATTATGCCGGTATATGTAATGACTTAAGTGTTTTTGATTCACTAGATTTAGCTTCCCTACCTAGGGCAAATATGTAACATTTTAAGTCTCTAATAAAGTTAGATAAATCTAAGAATAAGTAGAAAATACATATGACAAAGAATTAAAATGCTTAGTTATGTAACAATAAGGCATTTATAAAATAGGTGACATATAGTTAATCATGAATCATATAAATAAAATTCTTAGGATCATAATGGATGGGGAGAAGATACAAATACATTTTTAAGACATTACTATTCTAGGATTAGTAGTAAATTAAGGTAATATAAAACAACTAAGGAGCCGCCAAGTAGCACCACAAATTTTCAACCACATAGTATGCCACATTACCCATAGAATTGTAGTCACCTTGTAGCCACCTTTCACCTACAAAAGCATTCCATATTGCCCACAAAGTTGCAGCCACATAGCATGCCACATTGGCTATAAAATTGTAGCCACCTTGCACCTACCAAAGCATGCCACATTTCCCACAAAGTTGCAGCCACATAGCATGCCACATTGTCCCCAAAATTGCAGTCACCTTGCAGTCACCTTGTACATACCAAAGTATGACACATAGCCACAAAATATTCAACCAAAATCAGCCAAGAAAAATGCCACCTTTCAGCAAGGAAATCCTACCACATAGCCATAATTATTTCATCAACATTCTAGCGAAGAAACAGCCACCCACTTTAGCCATTTGTCTGCCCACAATCACAAAAATAATGCAAAGGCTGCTGTCTCACTTCATACCTTTGCATTATCACGCCCTCCTAGCAAAAACCACAAGGGAATCCCTGCAAAAACAAAAGGGAATCCCTGCAAAACACATCCTCATTTTCCTCTTGAGTGGTGGAAACCAACAGCCAAAAATCATGTTGTCTAGGTATTACTTTGGGCAGCAAATTCAAACCCCATTCCTCATGCAATCAGCGCCCAAGAGGGAGAAAAGGTAGCCAGAAAACTTAGAGCCAAAGGGATAGAGAAACCAAAAAAAAATGTAGCTAAGTTGCAAAGGAAACCAAGAGCAGAAGCAAGTTGAAATTTGAGAACCATAGGAGCATTTCTGCACAAGGTGAGTTTCCCCTATTAAGGAAAGTTGGTTTGTAGTGAGTAGAGCTCATTTTGGGTTTTGCATGGGTGATTCTTGAGCATGAGATGCAAGATGTTGAAATTGAAAAAATGGAACTCTAGTGGTAGGGAACAATCTTTGCCATCTAAGTAACAAACATGCTGAAGCACCACACATTCTGCACCTAAAATGTTTAGGCCCTATGTTCTTAGAATTTTTGCTTGGCTAAATGGCCTTTAGATTTTCTAACATTTTGTGAGAAAAGTCTTGAAATATTGATACCCAATTTGGAAATTTTTTTGATTTTTAAGAACCTACGAATAGGCCATTTACAAACAAAATAGTGCTAAGAACAATCTACTGGACAACTTAGACTGTTGATGGAAATATTAAACATTGAAGGAGTTAGATGTTGAATTTTCGTTTGAAAATATTATGACATGTTACAGGGATCCTAATTAAGGACCCCACCAAATTTTAGAGAATTCTGGGTGGTTAAGGAATATAATAAAATATGGAAATTTGGTGGGACAGGAAGTGAGTCAAAACAGACTAGAACTAGGGACAACCATAAAAAGTGTGTTATTTGAAGAGTCAAATGAATCATTTTTTACTTCAAATTTTTATGGTGATTATATAACATATCCATTATGCTACATGTTAAATATCACAAATTTTGAAGAAGTGTTACCCATTCAAATGAATGGAAATGAAACCAATATGCACTGCTCTAGATTATGGAAGTAGTTCATCGGGTGAATGGAAAAGTTAAGGGCTGAGAGAATCACGAAATAAAATATACAAGTAGAGAAACCTCCATGGAAAATTTTAAAATTTTTAGAGGACTTTTTTCATATTTAATAATAACCCTAAATCTTAACAGAATCACAGTTTTGTTTTGGGGAGTAGAAGCTCTTAAACTAGAGAGTTATGATTTTAGGTACTAATATGCATGCATTAACCAAAAGTTCTTATATATTTTAGTTTGAGTTGCTGGTAGTAACATTGGCAGTCTTGGAAAGGAAGTGATTGTGCAGGAATTGAGGTAGCTAGCTTTTCCTTAAAACACTCTTTATATTTATGAACTTGAATTTATCAATTTTACTGGTTGCCTGACTTTTATGCTATGATGAATGATGGCCTAAAGATATGTTATGTATGCATTCTCAAGAATTAAGGGAGTGCCTGAAGTGTGCCAAGTAAGGCCCATTTCCCCCACGTATTGGCCAATAATAGGAGATGCATAACCCTTTTGCAAATATAGGACTGTATTAGGTAAGTAGACCAAAATGTTATGGGTCCCAAGTATGACCAAGATGATGTATGTATGTATGGTTAGTGCTTATGTTTTAGTGAAATAAATTGAAATGTTTTAAGAAATGGAATGTGTACTATTTTTTTAAATTTGCTAGCTATTGAGATTGTCATCTCATCTTTTTATGTCCACATAATCACATTCCAAGTACTCCAGCAAGAAGTGAGCAACAAGGGTCTCAAGATTGACTCATCTAAATATGGATATGAATTGTATATTTTCTGGTTATGTAATATATGTGGGATGGCTTAGTTGATTGCCAAGTCCCTTTTAGACAGCTTATAATGTGATGTAAAATAGTTATGGACTGTACTCTTTTCTTTTATGGCATGAGAGCCTTTTGTTGTAAGTAATGTATATCATGCCTAGTTAGTTGCCTATAAGGAAATCAGATTTGAAAATGCTTGGAATAACTTGAAGCACTTGTATGTTTATCCAAGAAAGACAATTAAAAATATAAGTGAATAGGTGAATTTATGGGCTAAGTAGACATTGCTAGAAATTTATAGATAAGAAAAAAAATAGGAAAAGGTAGTTTGGGGAATATTCTATGTGTACGAAATAAGATGCTAGTCAGTAGGGTGTGACAAAATACCAATAGTGTGGGATCTAGTTATAGTCTATATGTCTAAGCACCTAGTGCACATGTCGACACTTCCTCTTGTAGGACCAAGAAAGCCAGATGACTGAGATGGTGTTGAGTCAATAGTAAATAATTGTACTAACTTGACCCTAGTAGGATTTTTTGGAATAGTGATCGGGTACCCTTCTATTTTTTGTATTACAGATAGTACCTTAGTTACCATCGTTTGGATATAAACATCTCCATGGTTATTATGCTAACGAAAAGCTCCCTAAAGTAATGCAAGTTTACTATGTTATGCCTATGTTTATGCTAGGATGCTTTATTATATTAATATGTCAGTAATTAATGAAGTAGAGAGCAAGCAAATAAATACAACAAAGGAAGAAGGTAATAGAATTAGAAATAAAAGTATATTGTTTACAACTATATAAAAAAATTATGAGGACATTACCCAAATTAGCCATAAGAAAAAGGATAAGGTATAAGGATGAAATTAAGGAGAAAAGTGCATTGACAAAGGTGGGATTAAGTAGATAATCATAACACTCTAAAATATCTTATGCCGAGTTAATTAAGGCAATGGAGAGATGGCTTAAGGGCTAGAAATTTTGAAGATTTCAGGCAAGCATAAGGAGCTAAAACACAAAGGAAGAAGGAGAAATCATGTAGAAGTTATAGGGATTAAGTTGTGATGTTTTTGGGTCTATGGAATGAGAAAATCATTGCTATGTTTAGCTTATTTTGGAAGTTGATTAAGAAATGGAAGAAACGATTGATGGCAAATCAAAGATTACGTGACAAAGGGTAGAGAAGTTTGGACCTAAAAAAAGGTTGTGCTTTAAGACACAACCAAGCCATGCTTCGAGTTTTTTTTGAGAACATGGGAATGACTATGGTAGCTTTAAGCACGATTGTGTTATAGAATACTGGCAAGCGATGTTGTAGGTTATAGTCGAGCTAGTAATTAGATAATTAATAGAAAATGCATGCAAGTTATAAGGTTAAGGTAAGAGAATGCATGCTAAAATCAATTGGCCAATGCATAACCCATAATGAAGTGTATGTATATACATGTATTTGGACTAAATTTGGTTAATGAATGAGTTAATAGATGATAAGAAAAGGGTATTAATGAGTAAGAACATTAAGTGGAAACTTAAGTGCACAAATACGATAGATAAAGGGATTAATGATATAAATTAAATAAGTAAGAAATGAAGATGAATAGAATATAGGATGAAATAGGGATAAGTTATTGGATTAAGTACCACACACACACAAAAGTAAAGGAGGTATTCAAAATTAATGACAAGGGGAAAACTAAGGAATATTAGAAGTGTAAATATGTATATTGGAAATAACGGGCTAACTAAATAATGTTCTAAATATTTACTAGCTTAACTATAAATTAATGAAATAAAATTTTCTAGTTGGCACACAAGTAAGGAAACCTTATAACCCTTGAAGGCATGGCTATGAAGAGCATATAAGAATAAAGTAATCAAGAATAAGTAAATAACTAAGAAATAAAAGTTTTTATAAAGCTATGTAAGGCTTTGTCATTTTCCATGCATATAAACCACGTCCATTCACAGCATTGATGATGTACGACACTATGGATGCAATATATATTTCAGAGGAATTATTTCAAGAGCAATCTATAGTAGTTGTTTTATTTGTATATATGCTTATGTATGATTTTAAGTGAACATATGTCATGCATTATTTCAAAAACAAATATATGAATGAACCATGATGATGCATTTTGGCTAAAAGAATCAATATCATACCTTGAATTTTTTAATAAAATAAAATAAAATAAAAGATGCAGGAGGGGATGAACCTTGGTAGCGTAAGGTGACCCTAAGTCTTATGGCCTCCGTATTGGTACCAAATAGTGAACGCCCTATTCACAAATAGAAAAGAAAATATAAAATTTTTCCATGCCTGGGCAATGTAAGGCAAACATATTCAAGGGTGACTTAATGCTTATTTGACCTGTAATAGTAGTGAGTTAATTGTCATTTAATTTTAGAACCAATAAATCAGCTAAAGCAAAAGAAATAGCCTGATATTGAAAAAGTTATGACTTTTTAGCATGTGATATGATATTGATGAGTTTATTGTACAACCTAGCATGCTTGTGCTTGCCATGTTTACATTATATTATGTGCATCAGACATATTATAATGATTATGGCTACATGCATTTTGTAGTATATACAACTAAGCACAATATGATATATGAGATAACTATGCATCGCGTTCACTATTAATAACTATGCATCGTGTTCACTAATAAACCTATTAGGAATTTCTATTGTCAATATTGTCTCATATTATGTTCAGATTAGTAGATCATTATCCTGGTATATGTGACGACTTTAGTGTTCGTGATTCACTGGATTGAGCTGCCCTACCTATGGCAAATACTGATAATGTGAGATCTAGTTGTAGTCCATATGTCTGAGCTCCTCGTGCACATGCCACTGCTGCCACCTGTAGTACTAGGTAGGCTAAATGACTGAGATGGTACTGAGTCAATAGTAAATAATTGTATTGACTTGACCTTAGTAGATTATTTTGGGATAGTGATTAGGTACCCTTCTATTTTTCGTATTACATATTGTACCTTGGTTACTATGCTTTGTATATAAACATCTCCATGGTTGCCATGCTAATGAAAAGCCCTTTGATGTAATGCGAGTTTACTATGTTGTTTATATATTTACGTTAGGATGATTTATTATATTAATATTCCATTAATTTATTTATTTATGAAGTTGAGATGAACCAAATAAATAAAATAAACAAAAAAGGTATTAGCATTAGAAATAAAAGTAGACTGTCTATAACTATATAAAAAAAATTATGAGGTCATTACACAAATAAGCCATAAGAAAAAAGATAAGGGATAACGATGAAATTAGGGAAAAAAGTGAATTGACAAAGGTGGGATTAAGTAGATAATCATAACACTTTTAAATATCTTATGCCTAGTTAATTAAGGTAATGGGGATGGTTTAAGGGTTATAAATTTTGAAGATTTCAGGCAAGCATAAGGAGCTAAAACACAAAGGAAGAAGAAAAGATAAAAATGAAACCCCAAGCTAAGCCATCTACTCCCTCTCACCATATCTCCTCTTTCTCTTCATCCTTAGTACCCTAAATCCATCATTCTTCCCATAAAAAAGGGGAAGAAGTGTCATGCCGAGAAGAAAGGAGCTAAGGGAAATCAAATGGAATTAGAATAGCAAGATATAGAAATTTAATTATAGGTAGGTTTAACAATAATAGTTGGTTGAAAACCGTGTGATTTGCATGTCTTGAGATGAATTCCAACCTTATAATTTCATGATATGTGAGGCTAAAATATGCTTTATTATTGATGGCCATAAAGAGTTGATAATTAGGTGGATGTATGATATATGAGTTGTACTTGAAATATTCCTTTAGTTAGTAAGAGTTATTGCTAAGAATGGCTAGTCTTTAAATTTTTTCTTGGCCATAAAATTGGTGCCTTATGTTTATTTAATTCTATAGGTTGTTGAAAGGGAGTGTTGATGTAATGACCTCAATTAATATTTTTTTCATATTTGTAATTTAACTTATTTTGAAGCCATAACCCTAATTTCACATTCATATCTTGGCTTGTTCATTAATGCATGTATAAGTAGCTAAGTAATAGAAGGAATACATTTTATAACAAATATACACCAATATTTAAGAGTATTTCATTTTTCTGATTATCCATTCACATCAATAAAACAAAGATATGATATAACTACACATATTTCCTTCCCTTTGCATACGCCCCTCCTCGTGTTAAGGTTAGAGGTGGAGGTAAGTGTGTTAGGAAATTCTGATAGAGTTGCGACCATTATCTCTTGCAATATGGAATCATGCCATAAGTTAGGCAACTCCACTCAAATGAGTGCATTTAGCAAGGTTGGAGCACACACTGGCATCTATTTCTCTTTATCCAAACACAACATAAAGCAATATTGAGAACTATAGCTCCTAGTAGGTTCAAAAATAATCACAAACATTATTCATAATGAAGGTCATGTAATGTTCAGCTGTATAAACTATAAAGATTAATTAGCCATGTGAATTAGTACATATCTAATGCACATATCACGATGCATTCATGTCATATATATCTAAATCCATTAATACAATAACTAGTTGTATCACTATATCACAGAGACATCATGTTCCAAATAACTAATTGCATCTCAATTCAAAGCATGCTTATGTCATGATAGCTTACTTTCTTTTCAAACATTTTGTAATAGGGTCAATATGAGCTATTCCTCCCCACTACTTACATTACTGAACGAGCCACGCTAGACCTAAGCATGGCCAAAATTTCATATTATATCATATTTGTAAATAGGTCGTCCCCTATCTAGTATTGACACAGAAGCCACGTTACCTTTCTCTCTCTCTCTCTTTCTTAGGGTCACCATTATAGGTCATCCCCCATTTTCTCTTCAACTTGTCTTTTTTAACCTCATAAACATTAAAGACATGATGTTAATCTTTTCACTTCCAACATATAATAATATATTCATTCTAGACACAATTTGTCACTGATATCATGCATGTCATATATTCAACAGAGTGATTTTCAACTCCTTAAATGCATATATTAGTACAAATCACAATTACAACCAGGACACACACTAATCACTTTCACATAAGAAAATGCATCTTTGTCATCCATGCCATCACATAATATGATTTACATGGAATGGTTGAATTGCTGCTAGAGAGAGGTGACGATATTGAAATCTTAAATTATTTGAATTCAATGTTTATTAGCATATTCAACATAATTTAAACTTCTCTTAAAGTCATTTTTGGCCAAGCTTCTCTTAAACCCTAAAAAACACGTGATGTATAGACATGACGCACGACCGTGCTTCGTACTGGATTATGGGACTTTTCTCCAACTTCTGCACAGAGCACGGCTTGGCTATGCTTCATGCACACCAAGCACGGCCTGGCCATGCTTCAAGCTTCCAAGCTCAAAATTTGCCAATTTCTTTAGGGTTGCCTCCTTGCTTCCTCTTCAACATGTTCCAAGTCCTTAAGGATCCTCTTATGAGTTTTTTTTCCCTTGCTTCTTGGCCTCTTTTGTTCACCTACAAGCATAAAATAAATCAAAGCAGTATCCAAAGCAAAGCATAACCAAATGTAGGGAAATAATCACAAGTTTACTACTAATTAGGGGATAAAATATAATCATTAAATACTCAAATTTTCCCTTTATCAATGGGTAAATATGAGAAATAGACGGATACTTATGGTACCCTGTGAAGCAAGGTGACCTAGCAACATGTGGGATGACCCTTGTGGCCGCAAGTTGACCCGACAAAAAGTATCGGGATGGCCCTTACCTTAGCAAGGTGGCTTGACAACATGTAGCACCTTGTGGCGGTAAGGAAACTAAAAGGGTCATATGGCTTTGAGACGGTACAGAATAGGGGACGCCTTATTAGCCTTAAGTGAGCCAAAGGGAAGTATGGCCACTCCGACTTGGTGACAGTGGTATATGAGTAGCAAGAGGGTGAATGACTCATATTACCCTATTACTGAGACGTAGACGGGTGGGGAATGAATAGCCACCATGCATGATGTTCTATATACTAAAATTATGATTATTAGATGTGTGCATAATATGTTAAATCATACTATTTATGAATATTGTGCCTTTATCATGAAAGATTGATAGTGATTTTAGCATGCTATAATTATGACATTAAGCATTAGTACATATCGTGTTTTATCATGCCATCTATTAGTAATGTGTGTGTGTGTGTGTATATAGCTAGACATAACACTGTGATCTTTCTTTACTGATTATATGATTCATTTAATGTTAAACCTATTGGGAAATTTTGTTCTCATTATTGTTGGTGTTATGTTCAGATGAAAGCAAATGTTATGTTAGCTATTTTTGTGCACTTAATCATAGAGACCCAGTGGATGGCAATGCCTCATGCAAACTTGATGTCAGCACCATCTCCTCTACCATTTTACTCTAGAGTTTGTGTGTTGTATGGGGTTTAATGTTAGATTAATGTAATTATGTGACTATGTGTTACTCTTCTATAAACGTTAACCACTGACGTGGTTTTTGGTGAGATGGAAATGGAAAATGTGTTGTTTTATAAATTTAAAAAATCGGCTCTTACAAATTGACCCTTGTTGACTCCCTCCATCGCCTTAATTATGAGCTTTGAAGATATTTTATGTGAGATATTTTTAGGTTATGTAATTACCCCTAAATTTTTGTTTAACTATAATATTACGAAGTCAATATTTTAGTAATTTTATAAGGCTTTATTTGGTCGTTCCAAATTCAACCAATCCTTTTCATCCTTTATGAAGATTGTCTAAACAAACTTTAAGTGTCTATTTAGGGGAAATTTTTATAAGTTAACCCTTTTTTTAAGAATTGCACACCTAATTACTCAAAATTTTCCTTCCCTTTATTTTTAATAAATATAAAACTTTTATATTCTTTCTTTTGAAATAATTCCCTCGAAATGTTAGAGTCAAAACACCTCATTCTATTTAAATAAAATTGCTCTTATTAATTATTCCCCTTTTTCATAGCCACTTTTTTTATTTAAATACTGATATACTTTGCCAATAAACTTTTAGTGCATTTTTCTTCACCACCACCAACAACAACAACCAAGCCTTTTCTTATTTTTCTTCACCATTTTTCCTAAAATTTTCCACCACTTTTCTTTTTTGTTGCTTGATTCCTCTCTTTACTCATAAGGACAATACCATTTATAATATTTAATAAATGAAATTGATGATGTTATAGTTGACATATTTGGGACATCAATTTTGTAACTAGAAACTTGAGAATAAGGAAGAGGATAAAGTTATGTTTTTGCCACTTTTGGATGGTGTTAGCCAAAACCCTATTTTCTACTAGACAAGTTGCTATTGTGTCTTAAAATGGTACATAATGGAATGACCAAATTAAGAAATAGATGTTCAAAATGTGCTTAAGTGTCCTAGGCCGAATATGAGGAGGAAGAGTATAGTTAATTAGAAAAGTGATCTTAATGATTGGTCATGCAAGAATTTCTACAAGAAATGGTTAAAAAATGGATATGTAAATGAGAATTTAGGTTATGACCTAGAGAAATTAAAGAAAATAAAAAGGGTAAATGAGGATGTGGCATAAAATTCATTTCTTGTAAGATAAGTGAAGGTTGGAAAATCTATCATTAGGTAATTACATAGCTTAGGATAAACCATAATCACTTGATGAAGTCAGTAGCCTAATTTGATGTTAATAGCTAGAACTAAGACAAAGTAAATGAAAATAGGAATTTTGTGATATCAAAAGGGAGTTAGGCCGTAGTAGAATATAAGTGGAAGCCAATCTTCACTTAGTATTTTACTAAGCAATAACGAGATAAATAAAGTTGGTAAAAACAAAAAAAATTAATAAATAGAATTAGAATTACAAAAGTCTAAAAATTAAAAGATGGGAGTAGTAATAATTAAGGGCTTGGCTAAATATAACTTTAAGGGAAGTTTGAATCATATTAATAAGGCTAACAAACATTAAATTTGAATGAAAATTATGACTCCAATATGGTCATCATTTGATCGTAACAATTCTCACCATTCATTACATATTGCATAATGTGGTGGCAAGGATGGTGTGGATGCATTGTTTACTTGAAAATGATTGATATGTATCCTAGTGGCATTTGATTTGTATTGATATATACATGAAATAAGTTGAAGATTACTGATTTGATTATGTTGTATGCAATATATCAGTGTCAAATTTTGCTTGGCACATTTATGTCACAATGTGTTGGTTGAGAAAAATGATATCATGACTAGCAGTGAGAAAAAGAAAATAAAGGATGAATGAAAAATAAGGAAGGTAACATGTTTTTCATGTTTGCACTAGATAAGGGACACCTTATTCACATATATGATGAAACATTATATGAGATTTTGACCATGCCTGGACGGAGCGAGACTCGTTCAGGAGTAAGTAGAGGGACGCTCACATTGACCTGGTGATAGTGAAATGTGAGTAAGGGAAGGCTTACATTGACGCAGTGGGGACATGAAATGTCATATCCCATTATTTTTATTTTTAAATGATAGTGTTTTGCTATAAACAAATATATTTTTATTTGTTTGAAAATGATTATGTTTTGCTAAAAGCAAGTATACTTTTAATTAAAATAATTATTGTTTTGCTTAAAATAATTACATTGGCCTCTAATAAGTTTTTTTTAGAAATACTATTTATTTTATTATACATAAAGATATTTATTTTTTAATTTGTTTTATTAAAATTTTATTGAGAAAAATCATAATTTGATATTGCAACTAAAGTTTCGCAATAATGTAAATTTTTAGAAATATGTGGGATATTGTAGGATGAAAAATGAAATTTATATTAATATATATAAAATAAAATCATATCACTCAATTATTAAATAATTATTATTATTATTATAAGAAAAATAAAGGAGAAAAGGGGAAGGGGGAGACAAAACGGAGACGAAAATTGAACTTTGCAAAATTGATAAATAGTGTGAATAGCGTGAATAGTAATCTTCATTTTTCTCTCTAGATCTGGAGTGTCTACTAACTTCCGATCTCAAAATTAAGGGTACTACTGGATTCAGGATGGAGCGTACTACGATTTTGACTGAACAATTTTTCAAATCAGCCATTGAATTGCCGCAAATCAGAAGTAGAAAATCTTAGAAAAAGGTAAGTTCTGAAACTCTTACTTAGAGACCTTAAATTGGAAATGTAACATCCCGTAATTTTTAGATATTTTCCTTATAAATTCTTCACCTTACATATATGCGTAGAAATGTTCTAATATTAATGGAATAGGTAAAAAAAGAAAACCTAATAGGAAATATTAGAAATAAACGTGGTAAAGAAAGGTGAAATTCTTAGGTAAGGAAGATAAATTTTTGTGAAGTAAAGGTCTTAAATTTCAAGAAGATTGGATTAGGGTAATTTTTCCTAATTTAAGAGTAAAAGTTACTAAGTTTAGTATCTCCACCCATAAATTGGGCTTTCACCTATGGACACTTCATATAGATTTTTTCTTCATCACATAAATTTTTAGCAAGCCAATAGGATAGCCCAATGAAGAAATAAAACATAGACTTGGACTAAGATATAGAAATTGGACCGATAGCCCAAAAATCAAGAAAATATGACCAAGCCCATTATGAAAGGTAGAATTTTAACCAAAGTAAAGAAAATGGGCAAGAATGAGCCCAAATCCAAGAGGAAAAATAAAATAAAATAAAATAGGTGATGATATATTAATGTAATAATAATAAAGATTAGGTTACATGGCATTAAGACAAAAATTTAGCAAGTGGTGTGATTCTACATTCATAATTTTGGCAAGTGGCATGATAATACAAGGCTTTAAGACAAAAACATCTATATCCTATACTCATAATTCTAGCAAGTGGTATGATAATACATGGCATTAGGACAAAATATTCCTATCCCACACAAATACTATCAACCAAATAATGGAGATTCAAGGGCTAGAAATTTGCCACTTAAAAAAGCAAATTTATCATACTTGATTAAGACAAAAGAAAAAGGAAATGAATCCCTAAATCAAATGGATATTGTCCCATATCTTAAGAACATATTATCATAAATTTCAAAAAACAAATCTCCTTTTCCTATGCATATCTTGACTAAGGAAGAGGAAGACAAGAACATAAGTTGTTTGCTTTCCAAAAATTCAACAAAGTGTTTCCTAATTGTGATAAGGTAGACCCATGATCATGAAAGGTGAATTATTTGGTGGTCTGTATAAGAAAACCCACCCTTACAACATTAGAATTTCGTCCAAGTGAGGGAGAGGAAAAAGAAAAGCAAGGTAGAGTGAGGAAAGGAGAGGAAGAAAGGAAGAAAGAGGAAGGAGAAGTCTAGGGAACTAAGTGCTCCAAGTAAGTTTAACAATATTTCTTTTAAAGAAAACTTTTGAAACTTATAATATTTATATGAGATTTTGATCTTAGAACTTTGCTGATTGGTCATGGATGTTGCTATATCATGTTACATATTGATCTTGCATGTGATGTATGTTTGAATACTTAGGTTGGTGTAGATAGTTCTGCATGGGTATGGCTATGGGTGGCAGAATTTTAAGCTTCGGTGTTTTAATTTCTGGGAACAATCTATAAGGAATTAAAATAAATTGTTAACATAAGAATTAAAGATATATGTGTCATGGATGTTTAGCCACTGGAATCATTCAATTTAGAGTCCATATGAGGTAGATATGTTCTGATTAGTAATCAAAGGTCAGAAAATGGTTCATCAGGGAAGAATATGTTAGGATAGCTTCTGTGTTTTAATTTCTGGGAATTATCTATAGGGAGTTAAAATAAATGGTTAACATAAGTATTAAAGATATATGTGTCATGGATTTTAAGCCACTAGAATCATTCAATTTAGAGTTCATATGAGGTAAATATGTTCCAATTAGTAAACAAAGGTCAGAAAATGGTTAATCAGGGAAGAATATGTTAGGATAGCTTCGGTGTTTTAATTTCTGGGAAAATTCTATAAGGAATTAAAATAAATAGTTTAGAAATGAATTATATATGTTTGTGTCACAGATGTTTATCCACTGGAATCACTAAATTTGGAATTCGTATGTGGGAGATATAGTCAGATTAGTAAGTAAAGGTTAGAACCTACCCGAGAAGAAATATTATTGAATTTAAGGGAGTAATAACACCAATATTTATTACTATTTGGCTGATATGATTAACATAATAGTTTTATATAATTGTCTTAGCTTTCCATAGACACCAAGATCACCGCAATCGGAGTTAAAATGAGGGAGTTATGCTCTGATTAGTGAGAAACGATCATAGAACACGGCCAGGCCGTGTTCTAGGTGCTTCAAGCATGGGTTGGCCGTGTTCGGGGCTATTTTTGAGTATATTTAAAGTATTTTTAAAGCATGGCCATGTCTTGGAACAGGGCAAGACCGTGTTGGAAGTTGGTTAAGCCTATTTGCAACATTTTTCTACCCTAGATGAACCTCTTTAACTAAAGGGTAATAGTAGAAATCAAATTGGAGGAAAATGCTCTATAAATTTGTAAGAACATGTGTTAGAAATGATATAAATAAGAAGAAATTTACTAAAAGCCAAGCATAAAGAAAATAAAGAGATGAAATTAATATTTAAAAAAGAAGACGAATCTTATAAATGAAAATAAAATGACTAGTATATGCCATAGCCATTGCCATTGTATAAACTTCTTACCATCTTAAGTGTGAAATTCTGACATGGAAATATTTTATAAAGTGATATTTGAAATGGTTATGTTCATGGCATGATTACCAATTATTTATGGTAATAGTTATATTTTGATGAACATACTTGTTATTGAAAGCATATTTTTGGCTATCATTGTGAAAAGAAAAGAAATGAGTATGGTCACATAGCAATTGTAACAACCTTTTTTTTTTCTTTATTATTATACAATATTGAGTTCACATACACGTCATTAATCAAAACGTACATGCAACATATCAAACACATAGATATTTACATCTTGTTTATTTTGGTTGACCAATTCCGGAGATACAGGTGCGGGTGGTTGCACCTTCACCGGGATCTGAGCCAACTCGACCCCAAACATCTTATTTGATTCTGAGATCTGCCCAACATAAAGTAACTCGATCCAATGTGCACTAAAAGCCAGAGCCATAGAAAAAGCTGCATAACTAATTTTCTGAACATGTTATGGAAATATAGTGAGAATTAAATCCCAGTAAGTTTAACAATAAATCATCATCAATATAGCTCATCACATCATGTTCAGCTGTATAAACTACAGAAAATATCTTTGGTCACATGAATGCATTATATTTATGCACATAAGAATCATATAGTAATGATATGTATGACAGGATTAACTATTTTCAGAATATCATATGATGGCCATCAACTTATTCTCATTTCAAGCTACCCCGGTCAGGGTGAGTATCCTCTACTCTTCGGTACAGGCTTTTCTCGCTCCGTCCGACATGGCCCACTTTCTCTTTCTTTTCTCATTATCATGATCATAACCGTTGGTAGGGCGTCCCCTACTGGTGCACCACACGGATTGCCATGTGACTGTGCTCATTTCTTTTCTTTTCACAATGATAGCCAAAAAATATGCTTTCAATAACAAGTATGTTCATCAAAATATAAATATTACCATAAATCATTGGTAATCATGCCATGAACATAAACATTTCAAATATCACTTTATAAAATATTTCCCTATCAAAATTTCACACTTAAGATGGTAAGAAGTTCATACAATGGCAATGGCAATGGCTATGGCATATACTAGTCATTTTATTTTCATTTATAAGATTCGTCTTCTTTTTTTTAAATATTAATTTCATCTATTTATTTTCTTTATGCTTGGCCTTTAGTCAATTTCTTCTTATTTATATCATTTCTAACACATGTTCTTACAAATTTATAGAGCATTTTCCTCCAATTTGATTTATACTATTACCCTTTAGTTAAAGAGGTTCATCTAGGGTAGAAAAATGTTGAAAATAGACTTAACCAGCTTCCAACACGGTCTGCCCATGTTCCAGGACATGGCCATGCTTTAAAAATACTTTAAATGTACTCAAAAACAGCCCCGAACACGGCTAACCCGTGCTTGAAGCACCCAAAACACGGCCTGGCTGTGTTCTGTGACCTTTGATCACTAATCCGAGTATAACTCCCTCATTTTAACTCCGATTAGGGTGATCTTGGTGTCTGTGGAAAACTAAGACAATTATCTAAAACTATTATGTTAATCATATTAGCAAAATAGTAATAATTCTTGGTGTTATCACTCCCTTAAAGTCAATATTATTTCTTCTCGGGTAGGTTCTAACCTTTACTTACTAATCTGACTATATCTCCCACATAAGAATTCCAAATTAAGTGATTGCAGTGGCTACAAATTCGTGACACATAAATATATAATTCATATGTTAACCATTTATTTTAATTCCTTATATAATTTTCCCAGAAATTAAAACACCGAAGCTATCCTAACATATTCTGCCCTGATTAACCATTTTCTAACCTTTGTTTACTAATCGGAACATATGTACCTCATATGAACTCTAAATTGAATGATTCTAGTGGCTAAAAATCCGTGACACATACATATTTAATTCTTATGTTAACCATTTATTTTTATTCCATACAGATAATTCCCAAAAATTAAAGTACAGAAGCTATCCTAACATATTCTTCCTTGATGAACCATTTTCTAATCTTTGACTACTAATCAGCTCATATCTTCCTCATATGGACTCCAAATTGAATGATTATAGTGGCTAAAAATCTGTGACACATATATCTTTAATTCTTATGTTAACCATTTATTTTAATTCCATACAAATAATTCCTAGAAATTAAAATATAGAAGCTATCCTAACATATTCTTCCCTGATGAACCATTTTCTGACCTTTGACTACTAATAAGTTCATATCTTCCTTATATGGACTCCAAATTGAATTATTCCAGAGGCTAAAAATCCGTGACACACATAGCTATAAATCTTATGTTAACCATTTATTTTAATTCCTTATAGATGGTTCCCAGAAATTAAAACACCGAATCTTAAAATTCTGTCACCCATAGCCATACCCATGCAGAACTTTCTATACTAGTCTAAGTATTCAAACATACATCACATGCAAGATCAATATGTAACATGATATAGCAACATCATGACCAATCATAAAAGTTCTAAGATCAAAAACTCATATAAATATTTTAAGTTTCAAAAGTTTTCTTCAAAAAGAAATATTGTTAAACTTACCTGGAGCACTTAGTCCCCTAGACTTCTCCTTCCTCTTTCTTCCTTTCTTCCTCTCCTTTCCTCACTCTACCTTGCTTCTATATTTCCTCTCCCTCACTTGGACGAAAATTCTAATGTTGTAAGGGTGGGTTTACACTTGGTTGAATTTTTGGAAAACAAACAACTTATGTTCTTGTCTTTCTCTTCCTTAGTCAAGATATGGATAGGAAAATGAGATTTGTATTTTAAAATTTATGATAATATGTTCTTAAGATATGGGACAAGATCCCTTTGATTTAGGGATTCATTTCTTTTTTTCTTTTGTCTTAATCAAGTATGATAGATTTGCCTTTTTAAGTGGCAAATTTCTAGCCCTTGAATCTCCATTATTTGGTTGAAATTATTTGTGTGGGATAAAGATGTTTTGTCATAATGCTATGTATTATTACCCGCTTGCTAAAATTATGAGTGTAGGATTTGATGTTTTGTCCTAAATTCTTGTATTATCATACCACTTGCTAAATTTTTGTCTTAATGTCAAATCACCTAATCTTAATTACACCATTATTCCATCACTTTATTTTTATTTTATTTTCATTTTTCCTCTTGGGTTTGGGCTCATTCTTGCCCATTTTCTTTACTTTGGTTAAAATTCTACCTTTCATAATGGGTTTTGTCACATTTTCTTGATTTTTGGGCTATTGGTCCAATTTCGATATCTTAGTCCAAATCTATATTTTATTTCTTCATTGGGCTATCCTATTGGCTTGCTAAAAATTTATGTGAAGAAGAAAAACTCTATATGAAGTGTCCATAGGTGAAAGCCCAATTTATGGGTGGAGATACTAAACTTAGTAACTTTTACTCTTAAATTAGGAAAAATTACCCTAATCCAATCTTCTTGAAATTTTAAGACCTTTACTTCACAAAAATTTATCTTCCTTACTTAAGAATTTCACCTTTCTTTAGCATGTTTATTTCTAATATTTCCTCTTAGGTTTTCTTTCTTTACCTATTCCATTAATATTAGAACATTTCTACGCATATATGTAAGGTGAAGAATTTATAAGGAAAATATCTAAAAATTACGATATGTTACAGCAATCCGTTTGGTGCACCGGTAGGGGACGCCCTACCAACAGTTATGATCATGATAATGAGAAAAGAAAGAGAAAGTGGGCCTTGTCGGACGGAGCGAGAAAAGCCCGTACCAGAGAGTAGTGGATACTCACCCTGACCGGGATAGCTTAAAATGAGAATAAGTTGATGGCCATCATATGATATTCTGAAAATAGTTAATCCTGTCATACATATCATTACTGTATGATTCTTATGTGCATAGATATAATGCATTCATATGATCAAAGATATTTTCTGTAGTTTATACAGTTGAACATGATGTGATGAGCTATATTGATGATGATTTATTGTTAAACTTACTGGGATTTAATTCTCACTATATTTCCATATCATGTTCAGAAAATTAGTTATGCAGCTTTTTCTATGGCTCTGGTTTTTAGTGCACATTGGATCGAGTTACTTTATGTTGGACAGATCTCAGAATCAAATAAGATGTTTGGGGTCGAGTTGGCTCTGATCCCGGTGAAGGTGCAACCACCCGCACCTGTATCTCCGAAATTGGTCAACCAAAATAAACAAGATGTAAATATCTTTGTGTTTGATATGTTGCATGTACGTTTTGATTAATGACGTGTATGTGAACTTAATATTGTATAATAATAAAGAAAAAAGAAGGTTGTTACAGGAAACCCGACACCATAGATGGATTTAAGAGCTAGATAAACTTTAAGATATGAAATTTTCCAACTATCTGGCAACTTTTTATTCTTAGTGAATAGTATTTTCCAACTGTGAATAGTATTTTTTGGCGGTAAATAGTGATTTTGCCATACGTGAATAGTATTTTTGGCCATGAATAGTGACCAAGTTCCCGAAGTCATTTCCTTGATTTTTGGATCCTCCGAACATGTTTTTGAAGTCTGTTTAGTCAAATGTGGATTGGAAAAGTGCATTTTAGGGCGATCCAATTTAAAGCCCTTACCTTGTGAGTAGATGATTCTTTCTATGACTTGTCCTATACTCTTATTGATATTTGAACGTGTATTTGATTATGTTTATGAGATATTTACAATTTTATATGATTCTAAATTGCTTACAATTTGAAATATGGTTCAAGAAGAGTATAGTTTTGATAATGGATTTCTGAATTCATGGTGTATCTGATTTCAAATGTATTTCTCATTAAATGATAAAGTGAATATTTATGCATGTGACATTATTTATAAAGCTATATAATTGCCTCGAGAAAGGGCATGTACATGTGATAAACCCTGAATGAGGAATTTATGATAGATGAATCTGTATTGAGACTGAAAGTCTGTATTATATTGAGAAGTTTATACTGGATTATATGGCATATATGCATATGATATTTTCTGTGGAGGAATCCTATTCGAAACACTGTTTGGTAACAACAGGTGATGTTAGCCTTAGTGCACCTTGATAACCCAGCAAGCAGGGGGTGGTGTTAGCCTCGTGTGTCGGCCAACACATGAGATATGATATGTGAAGGAGAGCGGGATGCCTCCTATATGGACGAGATGCCAACTATATGATATGTGATTTGTCTTCCCTTGCTGTGTACTTGGAAAATACCCATATTAGAGTCCCTTCGCATGTCCTCTTGAATGGTGGTAGGGCAAACTTCAGTGGGATGCTAAGTTTAGGCAAATCCTACATCAACAAAGTACGAAAGGGCTTGAACTCTGATATGGTGATTCTGATATAGTATCCTCCTAATGTTTTCATGTGAAAGGTTTTGATGCATTGCAATATTTGAATAATGATCATACTGTATTGCATATGATTTTGAATATTTAAATGTGATATGAACTAAAAATATTTGAAATGCGGGTCCCATATGAATGTACTTCTGAATTGTATTTTTTGTGACAAATTTTAAAATTTGAGTACATCCATATATTGAAATAAGAGATCATAGGAGGTATTATCTGCTCACTGAGTTGTCAAACTCACTACATGATGTTTATATGTTTTTCAGATAAGGATATAGAGTTTGGTTCTTTTCGTTCAGATAGTTGACCAGTTAGACGACATGATCTCTGGGTGAACCTACTTTGTTTCCAAGGCTTGTACATTTTGATTTATATTGTACTTGTACTCTAGATTATGCTTTATATGCCCCAAGCAGGATCCCTTCTTCTGTTGTGACTCTGATGTTTATGGACTTTGTCTGTATATGGTATATGTATTGGAGAACCTATATGTATCTGTTTCCATGATAAATGAATAATATATTCATGTTTATGGAAAATATATGTTCATGGTATACGTCTTTCACGTGCCCTAAAATTAAGGGCCTAACATGAAACATGTTGACTATGTGATTCAGTGAAACAACCAAGTATAACGTTGCCAAATTTTAAATGTATGCATTCCATGACTGTATTGTGATACATGCATTAGATGTACATCTAATCCATATGGCTAACTAAATTTTGTAGCTCATACAGTTGTACATAACATGACATGCTTTACGCATATTATCTATGATTATTGTTGAACCTACTGAGAACCCTAGTTCTCACTTTTGTTTCATGTTGTGTTCTAATAAAGAAAGGTAAAATGCTAATAATTATCCTTTCCCTGCTGATTGACGTGTAATGGGTAGAGTTACCTTAATTGGGGTATATCCCAATGTGCAAGATTTAATAGTGGCTAACTGGAATAAGATTCTAGTGTACATGTCCCGAGTATGTTTGTAGTTATGTTATGTAAGGATATATATACTAGTAGAAGTGAAGTATTCATAATTAAGCATAATTTTAATACCTTTAAGCTTACTTTTTGGTTGATTTACGTAAAATAGGATTAGAAATAACTTAGTTTTGTGTTTTGTGTTGTAAGAAAAAAGGAAGAAGAAAAAAAGGAGAAAAAGATAAGAAATTCATGGAAAATGCTAAATTGCAGAAATTTTAGATCTTTCTGCACTAATTAGACCATATCTCACACATATGAACTTCAATAAAAGTGATTCAATTGGCTTGAAAAATCTAAGACAATAATATACAACTTTTATGTTGAGTACTTTGTCAAAATCAGGAGATTTTAGAGTGTTACAGAGCTTGAAAGTCAGAATTGCAGTGCAATAAGAAGAATCCTAACCTTTGGTCACTAATTTAGGTATATCTCCCCCATATTAGCTCTGATTAAGGTTATTCCAGTAGCTATGGAAAGCTAAGAGAAAGGATACAACTTTGATGTTGACCACTTTTCCATCCACTAAACAAATCCTAGCGTAGTGGTGTCCATACATTAGCACGCAGCACTAGTGCGTCCAAATCTAAAGACTGCGGCATTGGCCTTGGGCACCGCAAAAGCGTGTCCTCAACCACATAGCACCATTGGACCACAGTGCCACAGCACCCATTGCCGCTGTAGAAAGTAAAAGTGTGATTTTTAGTTTATTTTGACTCTAAATGAAGCCCAAAATCCAATGAATCAACCTAGAATAAATTCTACTACATTTAGGACTCTCCCAATCTATAAATAAGAAGGAAATCAAACTTCAAATGCGGATCCAATCATCCAAGGATCAAATTCTCAAACCTCTTCTTTTCTTCTCTAGAGTTTTGTATAGCCCTATATGACTAATTTACTTTTTATTGGTTGAGGAAGATTGAAACCTCAAGGATATTTATGTATTGTGAAATTTGGATTACATTTTTATTAGTTCAATCTTAATTGAGTATCCATTATTCATATGTTTTTCCTCTCCATGATTATTCATATAATTGCTAGAGAGGTCTACTAGTATATTATTTGTCATAATCTACTGGTGAATTATATTTTGAACAAAGTTTTTATTATTACGATTTAAGAGACAAATAGGATTAATAATTTTGGATTATAAACTATTAAACCTATGATGAATAATTGAATAAATTAAATATAGACGATGTGTCTATATTTGTTTAGCTCTATCCGTTACTCTAATTTTTTCATGCGGCTAATAAGTTATATGATGAGTGAGTTTTATACTCATAAAATAAATATTTTCATCTTATCTTTTTGCAATAATTAAGCAAATATCTCCCTTATTTGTCTTTAGTTTTGTGTATTTTTACATATGGAAAGAAGAATAGAAAATGGACTCAATTAGAGGAATCAGAGCTAAATTGTAGTTCTTTGGAAATGATGTCTATAAATCAAGCAGATAAAATAAATTCATTGAGGATGGTTGAGTAAGGAGCATTATCATATTGACTCCTTAGATGCATCCTAATGGATATATGTACAAATTTAATCTGGATTTATGACCACGTTTCCAAAAGGACTAAAACATAATTATTTAAGGAAAAACACTCAATGTTGAAAATATGTTTGCTGTTTGTAGTCTAGCCCAACCTTGCTGCAATATTTGGGCCATATCGCAGAAAATACATATCCAATATGTATGAAATTTGGTAGGTGGGTATCTGACACAATTGGGTACAACTTTCATGTTCACGTGGTCAGAAAATTCAGATATTAAAAGGGAAAAAGTGGACTAGAAAATAATCTATTTGTTGTTGCAGTCTAGCCCGACTTTGCTCTAGTATTTTGACCATAAGTCACAAATTACGTATCTAATTTATCCACAATATGTCTTGACGGAAAGATAATGAAAGGTTTTACAACTTTCATGCTGATGGAGTCAACAAATTCCGTGGATGTCAAGAAGATATTCAAGGTTAAACTTTAATACACATGATGGGATCCAAATTGTTAACTTTGTACAACTTCCTACCTAACAATTTTGACAATTATCACACCTACCACAACTAATTATATCTCTAAATAGAGGGCATGAGGAGTAAGTTAAGGAGCTGGAGAGAGAGCTTGGGAAAGCTTTGTTTTGAGCTATTGTAATGTTCTTCTTTCTATTAATATTTTGTTATCATTACTTTCTTTTATAATATCATTATGCTAAGGTGAAAGGTTGAAACTCTTGGTAGAGAAATAATGATTTATTTAAATATTGTGAAAGTATTTAATGTTTATATTTGATGTTGTATTTACCTCCTCATTTTCTTATGTTATGTTTCAATGGATGGCTATGCCACCTACTTATTTTTCTTGTTCTTTAATGGATGGCTTTGCCACCTATTTCTTATTGTTACTGTTTATGGCTGGCTTTGCCACCTACTTCTTAATTTTATTTTTTTAATAGTTGGCTTTGCCATCTATTTTATTTTATTTTATTTGTTTATGTTAATTAGTTTTCTACCTTTCTCATTTTTTTTTTGCATAATTTAATCTTGTAAAATGTAAATTTTGATATATTGTAGACAATACAACAATTGGCACAATATATACTTGACTCCATTTACAAGTTACCTTTCTCATTTTTATATTTTTCTTTAAACTTGTAAAATATGAATTTTGATATATTGTAGACAATATGATAATTGGCACAATATATACTTAACTCTATTTACAAGTTATTTCTCTTATTTTTGCATTCTTCTCGAAACTTGTGAAGTGTGAATTTTGATATATTGTAGACAATTTTTGACACAATAAATGCATGAATCAATCTTGATTTATTGTAGACAATATAATGATTGGCACAATTTATGCTTGAATCCATTTACAAGTTATCCTTTGCACCTTTTTATTTTTAATCTTGTGAAGTGTGAATCTTGATATATTGTAGACAACATGACAATTGGCACAACATATACTTGAATCCATTTTACAAGAATGTTTTAGATATTAGTAATATAATAAAAAGGAGGTAAATATAATTAATGTATAAACAAAAGGTGAGCTTAAATTAACATATCTTCTTATTTGAACCTTATTCATGTAAGGATTCTAATTGAGTATTAAAAGAGTTAAATTTATTTTTATTTGATATACCAAGAGTGGATCCTCTAACCTTAGCATGTTTATTTAATTTTAGTACATTAGTTTCTTGCATATTTAATTTAATATTCTTATCACAAACAAACAATTTGGAACTAGGTTAGAATTATTTATTTTGGATCTAAATTATAGTTTTCTCTCAATTGGCAATCCTCGTGGGATTGTCCTCGTATACCATTAAATTTATACTCCAATAGATTCGTGTGCTTGCGAGTTTTAATTAAAACAACAACATTATACTTTACCGATGTGCTAAATGATTACTTATTAATTAGGGTTAATTGAGGTGATCATCATAAATTACTAAACTTAAGGAGGAACAATGATAGAATCACAATGATAGATATTTAATTAAAGATTGATTATGTTGTCAATGATCAATGTGATTCCATGATGGTGGATATCAACCGAAAGCAACGCTTTTGTCATTAATCACTTTTTTTAATTGTAATCATTCTTTTACTTTATTATTTTACTTTCATCATTCAACCCCCCTTTATTTGATTCACAAAAGGTAATACTAATCTTTGTGGGATTGACCCTTACTCCCACTACTATAGGTTAGTTTGAGAGGTAAGGTATTATATTTAGTGTATTCGCAATAGTAACCACCAAATTTTGGTGCCGTTGCAGGGGACTGCCTACATTATCTTTGTGATCTTTTTTTTTTATTTATGCTTATAACTCGTTCTACTAATTCTCCATATATACAATTCAATCCAGAAATTAGAAAATCTATATACAGGCACAAAAGAGGACTTTAAGAGGACATTGATTAAGAAAAGAATGAAGTAATCATGGCTAGGCACCTCACTTTGATGGAGCTTGCAGCTCTAGATTTGCATCAATTACCCTTCCACATGACTTTTCCTAATGTTGATGAGAATGTTAATTTTGAATTAAAATCTGGATTAATCCATCTCTTACAAAATTTTTGTGGTCTTACAGGTGAAGACCCACATAAGCACTTAAAGGAATTCCATGTGGTAAGTACCAATATGAAACCCCTTGGAATGACTGAGGAATAAATTAAACTCTGGGATTTTCCATTTTCCTTAAGAGACTTAGCCAAAGATTGGCTATATTATTTATGATCTGCCACTATCACTACTCGGAATGAGATGAAGAAAATATTTTTAGAAAGATATTTTCATGCATTTAGAGCCGCTAATATGAGAAAAGAAATATATGACATTAGGCAATTACGTAACAACTTTTTATTATTATTATTATACAATATAGAGTTCACATACATGTCATTAATCAAAACGTATGTACAACATATCAAACACATAAATACCTACATCTTATTTATTCTGGTTGACCAATTCAGGAGATACAGGTGTGGGTGGTTGCACCTTCACTGGGATCTGAGCCAACTTGACCACAAACATTTTATTTGATTCTGAGATCTGCCCAACATAAAGTAACTCGATCTAACGTGCACTAAAAGCCAGAGCCATAGAAAAATCTGCATAACTAATTTTCTGAACATGACATAGAAATATAATAAAAATTAAATACCAGTAAGTTTAATAATAAATCATCATCAATATAGCTCATCACGTCATTTGCATATGTGTAAATTACAACAAATATCTATAGTCACATGAATGTACTATATCTAAACACATGAGAATCATACAGTAATGACATGTATGACAAGATTAACTATTTATAGAATATCTTATGATGACTATCAATTTATTCTCATATCAAGCTACCCCGGTCAAGGTGAGTATTTTCTACTCTCCGGCATGAGATTTTCTCGCTCCGTCTAACATGGCACACTTTCTCTTTCTTTTCTCATTAGCATAATCATAACCATTGGTAGGGCATCCCCTACTGGTGCACCACACAGATTTTCCATGTGTCCGTGCTCATTTCTTTTCTTTTCACAATAATAGCAAAAAATCATTGGTAATCATGCCATGAACATAACCATTTCAAATATCACTTTATAAAATGTTTCCATGTCAAAATTTCACACTTAAGATGGTAAGAAGTTCATGCAATGGCAATGGCTATGGCATATACTAGTCATTTATTATTTTCATTTATAAGATTCTTCTTCTTTTTTAAATATTAATTTTATTTCTTTATTTTCTTAATGCAGGTTTTCATCCTATCTGCCCTTCTCTTACTAATTAGAGCATAACTCCATAAATATAACTCCAATTTAGGTACTATTGGTGTCAATTTAAAGATAAAACAATTATCGAAAACTATTATGTTGAACAGTTGAAGGAAATATTAAGAAATCATGGTGATATTACCTCGCCAAATTACAGGTTATTTTTTCTCGGGTAGGTTTTGACCTCTACCTACTAATCTATCCATATTTCCCTCATAAGAATTCCAAATTAAGTTATTCTAGTGGCTAAACATCCATGACACATATAGAAATAATATTTTTGTTAATCCTTTTTTTTTATTTCCTACAGAATATTCTCAAAAATTATAACATATAAGTTATTCTAAAATATTCTTCCCCGATTAACCAATTTCTGACCACTGCTTACTAATCAGAACATATCTGCCTCATATGGACTCCACATTGAGTGATTCCAATGGCTAAAACTCCATGACACATATGGCTATAATTCTTATGTTAACCATTTATTTTAATTCCCTATAAAATGTTTCCATAAATTAAAACACAGAAGCTATCCTAACATATTCTTCCCTGATTAACCATTTTCTGACCACTGCTTACTAATCGGACCATATCTACCTCACATGAACTCTAAATTGAGTGATTCCAATGGCTAAAAATCTGCGAGACATATATCTACACTTTTCATGTTAACTATTTTTTTAAATTCCTTACCAATACTTCCTAGAATTTTAAAAACAGAAACTTAAAATTTTTCCACCCATAGCCTTACCTATGCAGAACTATCTACACTAGCCTAAGTATTCAAACATACATAATATGTAACATGATATAGTAACATACATGACCAATCATTAAAGTTCTAAGATCAAAATCTCATATAAATATTACAAGTTTCAAAACTTTTATTCAAAAAGAAATATTATTAAACTTACCTTGAGCACTTAGTCCTCTAGACTTCTCCTTCCTCTTCCTTCCTTTCTCCCTCTCCTTTCCTCACTCTACCTTGCTTCTATTTTTCCTCTCCCTCACTTGGACGAAAATTCTAATGTTATAAGGTTGGGTTTTACTTATATAGACTATCAAATAATTCACATTTCATAATCATGGGTCTACCTTATCACAATTAGAATGCACTTGGTTAAATTTTTGGAAAACAAACAACTCATGTTCTTATCTTGCTCTTCTTTAGTCAAGATATGCATATTAAAGGAGATTTGTATTTTGAAAATTATGATAATATGTTCTTAAGATAAGGGACAAGGTCCCTTTGACTTAGGGATTCATTTCCTTTTTCTTTTGTCTTAATCAATTATGATAGGTTTGCCTTTTTAGGTGGCAAATTTCTAACCCTTAAATCTTCCTTGCTTAGCTAAAATTATTTGGGTAGGATAAGGATTTTTTGTCATAATGCTATGTATTATTACCCACTTGCTAAAATTATGAGTGTAGGATGTAGATGTTTTGTCCTCATGCCATGTATTATCATACCACTTGCTAAAATTATGAATGTAATATATCACACCACTTGCTAAATTTTTGTCTTAATGCCATATCACCTAATCTTGATTACACCATTATTTCATCACTTTATTTTATTTTTCTTTTTATTTTTCCTTTTGGGTTTGGGCTCATTCTTGCCCATTTTCTTTACTTTAGTTAAAATTCTACCTTTCATAATGGGCTTAGTCACATTTTCATGATTTTTAAGCTACCGGTCCAATTTCTATATCCTAGTCCAAGTCTATGTTATATTTCTTCCTTGGGCTATCCTATTGGCTTGCTAAAAATTCATGTGAAGTAGAAAAACTCTTTATGAAGTGTTCATAGGTGAAAACCCAATTTATGGGTGGAGATACTAAATTTAGTAATTTTAACTCTTAAATTAGGAAAAATTACCCTAATCCAATCTTCTTGAAATTTTAATACCTTTACTTACTTCACAAAAATTTATCTTCCTTACCCAAGAATTTCACCTTTCTTTAGTATATTTATTACTAATTTTTCCTCTTAGGTTTTCTCTCTTTACCTATTCCATTAATATTAGAACATTTCTATGCATACACGTAAGGTAAAGAATTTCTAAGGATTATATTTCCTTAGATATCTAAAAATTGTCTAATAAATTTTATTCCCTTACTTAAATATTTATGTACCTTTATCAAAAAAAAAATGAAATTAGGGATGTTACTTTGAATACTTTTGTACTTTTATTAATACATGAAACGAAATTAGAGATGTTACAAATTACATAGATAGACACTTTATGAATATTGGGAGAGGTTTAAAAAGCTTTGTGCAAGCTGCTCACATCATCAAATTAGTGAGCAACTACTAATCCAATATTTTTATAAAAGTCTTTTGTAGGGAGACAAGAGCATGATAGATATAGCTAGTAAAGGAGCCCTAGTAGACAAGACTCCTAAAACAACTAGAATTCTTATATCAAATATGGCTATCAACTCCCAACAATTTGGCATTAGGCATAATTCTCCAGTTCGACATGCCCATGAGGTAAGTACTTCTTCCCTTCAGTAATAGATATCTAAACTTACCTCTATTCTATGCCAAATTGCTATATGTACACATAAGCAATGCACAAGTAGGCCTGCAAGACAAAATTTTACAATTTTTTAGCAAAATTAATAGGCCTATTATCCTAGATAGACTAAATCTCAAGATTCCTAGGTAGGTAATATTTTGGAAGAAATCGTTAAATTTCTTCCACAAGAATTAAAGAAATTTTAGCAAGAGAACATAACTAACATCCAATACTTGGCAACTCAAATAGGACAACTAACAACTTCAGTTAGTCGATTAAAGGCTCAGAGTTCAACACAATTGCCTTTCCAAACTATGGTGAACCCAAGAGAAAATGTAAGTGCCATCATGCTACAAATTGATAAAGAAGCTGAGATTCCAATGCAAGAAGTACAAGTACCAACTAAGCAAAAGGAAAAAAAATGTAACCATGGAAGGTAAGCATCCAAAAGGTAAGTTTCCACCTTTATTTGAATATGAACCTATACCTCTCTTTCTTGAAGCTTTAAAAGAAAATAGGATGAATAAGGAACCTTTTGATTTATATGAGGCCTTTAGAAAGTGTGAGGTGAATCTTTATCTTTTGAATGCGATTAGCCAAGTTCCCCTTTATGTCAATTTCTTAAGGGAATTACACACCCAAATGAAGAAGTAGAAGTTAAAAGGAGTTGAGAAAGTAAAAGTAGGGGAGCATGTTTCTGCAATTATTCAAAGAAAGCTCCCTACAAAGTACAAGAACCCATGTATGTTTTCTATTCCCTGCACTATAGGTAATACTGAATTTGAGAAGGCTATGCTAGATTTAGGAGCATTTATTAATGCCATGCCATACTCTGTTTATATATCTTTAGCACTAAGACCTTTGAAAGAAATTCGTGTTATAATTCCATTGGTTGACAAATCTAATACTCTTCATGAAGGTGTGGTTAAGGATGTTTTAGTGCAACAAGTTGGTGATATAATTTTCCCTACTGATTTTTATGTTCTTAATATGGAGAATGATGATTAAACCACTCTAATTTTGCTGGGGAGACCATTCGGAAAAACATCTAAGGCCATAATAAATGTTCATAGTGGAACACTAACAATGGAATTTTGAAGGAAAATTTATAAAATTCAGTAATTGTAATTTCGTGAAAGATCTTACTGCCTATTCTATTAATATAATAGATTATGTAGCACAAGATGTTGAGCCTTTAGAGAAAAATGTTGAAAAACCAGCATTGAGTGTTCACTTGCAAAAGAATAATGGAGAATTAAAAGTATCTCCAAAAGTGCAGCAAACAGGTAAGAATCCCCCCTGCCTTATTACTAAATTCTAATGAAATAAGTGCATCTTCTATTTTTCAGGATCCTAGATCAAATCTGTCACCTTTTCCTGATCACCTAAAATACTTGGAAATTAGATATGCACTACCTATCATAGTGGCCAAGAATCTAGGTGCTGAAAAAGAGGAGGTATTAGTGCATATTTTTTGGGGAAAAAGAAGTGCCCTTGTAAAAATAGTTACAAACCTTAAAGGCATAGACCTAACTGTAGAATTGCATCAAGCTTTAGAGATGAAAGAGGTTAAACCTCGCAAAGGTAAGAAATATGTCCCTTGGTTTGGACCCTTTCTTATTACTAATGTGGTTGCTTGTCATGCAGTAGAACTTCAAGGCTTGAATCAGTCCTAAAAATTTCAAATTAAAGTGGACATCAAGGATCCTCCTTGAATGACATAGGGAGCTTTAAGTTGAGACAACGACATTAAACAAAGGCGCTTATTAGAAGGAAACCCAATGTAGTCATTGAAAAAAGAAGAAGGTGAATATCAAAAAAACTCATGGTCCAGTAATGCAACACTCTTATCCCACTGAAAAAAAATTAGGCAAATTCACTTAACTTAAATCTCTTCATGTATCCTCCTTTATTCTTACCTTTCTTTTACATTGAGGACAATCTAAAGTTTAAGTATGGGGGTGTAAGTATATTTGCTTAAACAATTGTGACCCTATTTTGAGCATCAATTTTTTTTTTTCACTATCACAACACTTTATTGCATTTAGCAAGTTGAGTGATTTTGTGAGTGTTTCAATTTATAATTTTTGTTGTTAGGCACAACCAATAGGCAATGATATGGCTATCCAAATTTTTTTAGCTCTTGAAAAACATAGAAAATTCATGGTGGAGTGCAATTTTAACCCTTTTGTAATTTATTTTTTACTTTAGAATCCTGAATTTTTTTTCACAATAACTTTGGGCATTTAATTTGTCTTTTTCTTAGAGAAATTTTATATAACTCAAAATAATTTTATTATCTCAATAAGATTCTAGAACTTATTTGAATACTACTTGAAGCAAAATCCTAGGCTAATACTATTAATTAAGAGATGATTTAGGCATTATTTGATAGATTGAACCTTTCAAGCCTAACCCAAACAATTAGATATCTTTAGTTCCTCTATTTGAGCTTAATTAACATTTTATTCTTTACCCACAACACAGCCAAAACCAAATTTTGTGATTAATACATTTATCTTTTACCTTATTCACTCATTCCATGATTATTTTTCTGAACATTTGTTTTGTAAAGCTTTATTGACAAAAGGGTGGAAGGGTGGAGCAAGGAAAGAAAATAAAAATCCAAAGAAAAAAATTTGAAAAGAAAGCATGAAAACATATGTAGTGGGTGAAAGGAAAGAAAAAGAGAACCAAGGAAAATAATGAATTTAATTTAATTGAAGCAAGAAAATAAGTGTAGGGGAAAACCCACCCCCCAAACATGAAAAAGCTTAAGAGATCAGAATTAATCATGTGGTTCTGGGTGATTGAGCCTAAATTTATGTCCTTTATCATACCTTATACCTTGGCCATATTATAAGCTAAATAAAGCCCTATTGATCCTAAAGATAGTTTTGGCCTACATTAGTGGAGAGTGGCATGAAAAATAATCCTTTGGAAATCCTAAACTAATTAGAGGTCTACACCCAAAAAATTTGGGATATATAAACTCATTTGGGTAAAGGAAATTTATTGACCCAAAAACATACACACACTCAGGATTTAGCAGAATAAAATAATGGATTGCATTTGAGTTAATCTTGTGCATGGTTATGACCTTTCAAAATTTTCTTGAGCATATTTCCATGTTATGAGGCAAAAGTTTGGTAAGCCTAACACTCACTACATATTTTTTGTTTTGTTTTTTTCATTAGGGATTATTTTCCTTAAGGACAAGCAAAAGGTTGAGTGTAGGGGTATTTGATGTGTTCATAATTAAGCATGATTTTAATACCTTTAAGCATATTTTTTGGCCGATTTAAGTAACATATGATTAGGAATTACTTAGTTTTGTGTTTTTGTGTTGTAGGAACAAAGGAAGAAGAAAAAAGGAGAAAAAGATAAGAAATTCATGGAAAAATGTTGAATTGTAGCTATTCCAGACCTTTTGGAACTAATTAGACCATATCTTCCACATATGAACTCCAATCAAAGTGATTCAAGTGGCTGGAAAAAGCTAAGACAGTAATCTACAACTTTTTTGTTGAGTACATTGTTAACTTTTGGAGATTTTAGATTGTTTTAGAGCTTGAAATTCAGAATTACAGTGCAGCAGGATGAATCTTAACCTTTGGTACTAATTTGGGTATATCACCCTCATATTAGGTCCGATTAAGGTGATTCTAGTGGCTATGGCAAGCTAAGATAAACTTTTATGTTGACTAATTTTTTAGATTCTACAAAAATCCTAGCGTCATGGTACTAGCATGCCCAAATCCTGAGCACTGTGGCATTGGCCTTGGGTGTCGTGGTAGCACATCCTCAAGCACGTAGGGCCACGGTGCTTGATGCCTAGAAATACGAGTGCCACAGTGCTACCATAGAGCGCCACGACCGCTACAAAAAGAAAAAAAATTTGATTTTTAGGTTATTTTGAATCCAAGTGAAGCCCAACATCCCAAGAACTAACCTAGAATCAATTGAAATTCATTTAGGACTCTCCCAACCTATAAATAAGAGGGAAAGTAAGCATGAAATGGGGATCCAATCATCCAAGGATCTAATTCTCAATCATCTTCGTCTATTGTTCTTTAAATTTTCTTATGGCCCTGCGCAACTAATTTACTTTTTGTTGGTTGCAGAAGATTGAAACCTCAAGGTTATTTATTCATTGTGAGATTTGGATTTGATTTTTATTAGTTCAATGTTAATTAAGTATTGATTATTCATCTTCTTTTCTTCTCGATGATTATTCGTATAATTGTTAGGGAGCCCTACTAGTATATTATTTGTCTTAATCTATTGTTGAATTATATTTTGAACAAAGTTCTCATTATTATGATTCAAGAGACAAATAGGATTAATAATTTTGGATTATAAATTTGTAAACCTATGGTGAATAATTGACTAAATTAAATATAGCTGATGTGTCAACGTTTGTTTAGCTCTATTAGTTGCTTTAATTCTTCATGTGGTTAATAAGTTATACCTTACCGATGTGCTAAAGGATTACTTGTTAATTGGAGTTAATTGAGGTGATCGTCATCAATTACTAAACTTAAGGAGGAATAGGGATAGAATCCCAATGATAGATATTCAATTAAAAATTGATTATGTTATCAATGATTAATACGATTCCTTGATGATGGATATCAACCGAAACCAACATTTTTATCATAAATCACTCAACTCCCCTTTATTTGATTCACAAAAGTTAATACCAATCTCTGTGGGATTAACTTTTACTCCCACTACTATAGGTTAGTTTGAGAAGTAAGGTATTATATTTGGTGTTATAACAGGTAAGAAATTACTAGTGCTTCCTATCTATACGCCTAAGTGGTGTTATAACTATTGTTAAATGTTCTCAATTTACTATTAACCCTAGTCAAATCAATAGAGACTTATTTTGTTTTGGTACAGTAGGATATGGCACCGCCAAGGAGGAATCTAGTAAATAGCATGGATGGAAAGCCTACATGGTTTAGCTACAGCTATTTGAGATTAGGTTTTAGCAACTGACAAAGTCTTACAACACCTTTAAAATAATAATAAAGTTGAAATTGGGGGAAACTTTAGAGTAGTAGAAATTGAGAGTGGGTGATCAAAGTTCATGAGAGCTAGATCCTTTTCATTTCAATATAATTATAATCTTGTAGTAGCTGAAAGATGGTTGAGAGAATTAGAGAATGTTTTTGAAGTATAGGGTTATACTGAAGAATAAAAAGTTACTCTTGTTGTTTATATGTTAAGAGATAAGGCAGAACATTTATGGAGGGGAGCTAGGTAATTATTAACCGATCAAGGTAAACATATCTCTTGGCAAGTATTCTAAGACACCTCTTCTTTTGTCTCACTCTTTCTAAGTTTTCTCTTAATATAGATCAGCTTTTGGGATACTGAGCACGTTGTTGGAACAAGCACGAAGAGGAGAACAACTTGGACTACTTAGTTTTTCAAAAGCTCACCAGAGAGTCACCAAAGAAAATAAGTAACATGAATAATGATATAAATAGTAACTGCATAAAGAAGTTGAAGTTTAGTTGTTCTGAATTGTTAGCATGAATCCCATATTCATATAATTGGTTTGCTTCAAAAACTTTTCCTAGAAAGCTAGCTTATTCAAAGCTGAAAATCTTATAAGTAGATGATATAACCTATAACATGGGGAAATGATATTTTAATTTCTAAGACATATGCTATAAATTCTAAGATCATGTTTAGGAAGTTAGATTTTTAAATTGAGTTATAACTCCATTTACAAGTGGTCTTTGGATTTATGTACGATTATGGACTATAGGTATTTTGGAATTTTGTTTGTTAAAGAAAATTATTAGGAAAAGTTAAAAGCTTGCTATTTCAAGTAATAGGATTAGTTTAGGTGAATCATACTTATATTGTTTAGGGATGCAAAAGATGGGTGATAGGTTATTAGAGCCTAAGATGGCTATTTGTGATGAAGTATGGGTTTTGGTGGTATGCCTTAATTATGCTCTAATTGGATAAGTTAGGAATATATACATATACCAAGGATTGGTTGATTAAAGGATGAATTTAAATTTGATGGCAAGGAAATTATGAAGTTAATGCATTCTAGTGCTAAAGACTTATTTATTATGGGAAATTCTAAAGTAATTTAGCTCTCAGATTTCTTATTGTTCTAATACTAATTCAAGAATTATTGAGATTTAGAAAATTTTGTCTTTTGTAATTTGGTATAGGATGTATAGAGTTGATATGACTGTAGTATAGCCATTTGCAGGAAATAAGATTTGTGTTTCTGAGTAAATTAAATTTGGAGTGTTAATCTGAACTTTGGAAATGAGAATGTATATTGGTTCAAAGTATTGTTTCATGGCATGATGTTAGTGATCTAGCTAAGTTTAGAATTGTTTTAACAATGGAGACAAATTAATGTTACAAGTCTCATAGATTCATATAAGTTATATAACTATAAATCATTTGAAAGATTATTGTATATACATGAGATATGGATAATGCTTAGTGTTATTAAATAGATGAATGCTAAATTAAGAAAATTCCTAATACATTATTTTTTAAATGTAATTTTATTTATCTAATGTGCTTAGTGAAAGAGAAGTATTAATGTGTGTCTTATAAGTAAATAATTTAATGAATTGTAAGTGAATTTGACATACTATTCTAATTGAATGTGATAAGGTTGTGAATTTTGTTGCTTAGTGAGGCTAATCTATTTTTTGATTTGAAATTTAGGATAATGAATTTGTTTCAATCTATACTTAAGAACGAATAATAAGTAAATTATTAAATGAGTTATTTCTAAAGTTAATGACTTATGCTATTACAAGGTTATACTATATATTTGTTTTCCATTATTATTATATGTTATTGCTATTTCCATTTTAACTTTAATAGAAGTGTAATTTTTCTAGGAAGAAGTCTTTTTAGAAGTACTATTTACCAGTAGCAGTAAATACTAGCTGTAGTACACATTGTGACCCTAAGTTTTTATTCTTGTGTGTTAAGGAACATATGGGATTTGTTATTGGCAGAATGCCCTATAATTTTGAAACTCTAGATAGTAAGGGTAATGCTAACCTTGTATATTAGCCTTCACAAAGGTTTTGTTGTTGGGTAGGAGTGGTGGGATTCCTACTATCTTAATTTGAAAAGAGTGGCTGGTATATCTCCTATTATCTGTTTAAATATTTGAGCTACTAAATTTCCCTCCCTTGCTATATGCTTAGGAAATTTTTTTGGTTCTAATATGCAATCCTTCCAATTAAATCTTAAGATAAATAAAAGATTCGTTTCTATTAACAAAATTGTAAGCCAAAGATTTTATGAATAAACTATAATTATTAATTTACCTTTCTGTATAATTAAGTATGTTTTTTTATACTTAATCTAGGACCAAAGTTTGATTTGAAATGTATGTATATAGTAAGTGAGAAGTGTAAAGAATGTATTGATGAAAAGACATTATAAACTGAAATGTATAACATTTATATTACTTTGTTATAGATTAAATTACCTACTCACTGAGTCACAAGATTGATTCACCTTTGTTTTCTTTATTTCCATATTAAGACCAAAAACACTGTGAACGTGATAGAAGATAGGCTAATTGGGTGAGCCAAACTTATTCTTAGGTAAAGTTTATTTATTATGTATTTATTTTGTTGAAATTCTAGAGTTACTCTATTATCCCAAGCAGGGCTCAAATTTCTAATGAGTAATTGAAGTATTTTTTGTACCAAATATTTTGTTTGAATTTGAAAATGATATTTTGATATGTAGTTAGAAATGTGATATTTATATATGAATTTGACTTATATAAGTAGTATTTTCTATAGTTGTAATTTGATTAAAGCTAGATCTTTATCTATGTTTTAGTTGTTTACATTTTTTTTATGTTGAAGATTACAATTCTTTTAGTCTAACTTTAAAATATGATTTTGTTTTATTTAGTTTCAACCATAGTTATTATTTGTGTTTTATGTTTGATGAAAAGAAATGATTTTGATAAATATTTTGATTGGCTATGATTTTAAATATATTAAACTTTAGTAGTTCTAATTTTTTGTTCCAATAAGATAGGCTTACGAGGTGAGTTAATCCATCGCTCTCATACCAGTCACAGGCTCAAAACCTTGGGACATGACTAGATACATCAATAACTTCATTAAAACAATTCCTCCATTAAGAAAACGTAGCTTATCAATCAATTTAATATGTGTAAAGCCATTTCCAATAATAGGCCCTTATAAAGTACCTTATTCAATATCCTATCAGTCAGTGTTTATCAAAATCTATAAAGTCATGAGCCATTGTTAATTAAAAAGTTCCTTTCTTTTTCAATATCAACAATGGCAATGGATGAGTTATACATAGCAAACTTGTCCTACCTACCTAAAGATTCTAAAAAGAGGTAATTATGTAAACAACATATTAAAATTTTAAAGGTATTAAGGTTTACAATCAAATTCAAGGGTATGAAAAATAGAGGATTCAATACAATTAAAGAGAGAAATTTATGATAAAGCTATAGTAAATATAATATACTAATAACTCTAAGGGTTCAAGGTTGGTAAACCTCTTTTTGTCAACTTCCATTTTCTAAATGATTAAACAGGCTTCAATTGCGGTCTTAAAAGGTATCAAAACCTAGTGAAGAACTTCAGGCAATCAAATTCCCTGCATAATCCCAGAATAACTATTCATACCAGCTAAAAACACTATTCACACTTGCTAAAAAGTTATCCTATGACCATGAAACTTTTAATCCCAGTGTTTTATGCATTTCTAAGACTATCTATTGTTTTGTTTTACCAATTTAAAGTCTCTAAGTGTAATATCCCGTAAATTTTAAATAATAATGTTTTATGAAAAAAAATATTTTTATTTTAAATAATTATGTTTTGTTGAAAACAAATATATTTTTAATTAAAATAAATTTTTTTACTTAAAATAATTATATTGTCCTCTAATAAATTGTTATGTTATTTTTAGAAATATTCTTTCTTTTATTATGTATAAAGATATTTATTTTGTGATTTGTTTTATTAAATTTTTTCTCAAGAAAAGTCATGATTTAATAGTTCAACTATAGTTTTATAAGAATGTAAATTTTTAGAAATTTTTGAGATATTTTAGGATGAAAAATATATTTATATAACAAAAATAATAATAATAAATTTTAAATATTTAATTATTAAATAATAATAAATAAATAAGAAAGAAATAAAAAGGGGAAGGGGGAGACGAAAGTGAGGAACACGGAATACGATTTTTGTAACCAATGAATAGTGTAAATAGTAACCTTCATTTTTCTCTCTAGATTTGGAGTGCCTATTAGGTTTTAATCTCAAAACTAAGGGTACCACTGGATTCAAGATGGAGAATATAACGATTTTGACTGAACAATTTCTCAAATCACCCGTAGACCGAAAGTAGAAAATCTTAGAAAAAAGTAAGTTTTGAAACTTCTACTTAGAGACCTCAAATTAGAAATCTAACACCATAAATGGATTCAGGAGCTAGATAAAACTTAGGATATGAATTTTTTCGGCCATCTAACAACTTTTTGTGTGTCATGAATAGTAAATTCGGCGGGTATGAATAGTATTTTCCAGTAGTGAATAATGTTTTTCGGCTGTGAATAGTGACTAGCGTTGACCAAACTCCCGAGGTCATTTCTTAGGTTTTTGTACCCTCCATACTCATTTTTGAAATCCATTTGATCAGATTTTGCTTGGAAAATTACATTTAGGGTTGTCCAACCTGAAGCCCTGACCTATGAATAGATAATTCTTTCTATGACTTACCTCATGCTCTTCTTGAACTTACAATGTATAATTGGTTATGTTTACAAATTATTTATGCTATCATAATTTTTTTAAATGTGTTAAAATATCTATTTTGCTTACGAACTTGTACATAGTTCAAGAAGAGTATGATTTTTAAATAGGTTTTGAAACTCGTTGGATATGCGGTTCTAAATGTATTTATCATTATTTGGTAAAGTGAATATTATGTGCATGAGGCATTGATTTGTAAAACTATAAAGTTACTGATTATGATTGAATGGCAAGCGTAAAACTCATGGCGAGTTGTTTGATAATTATACATTGCATTTGATGAATATGCATTTATATATATGTATTTATATGTATGGACGAATATGCAACATAAGGGTTTTAGAGGATTGTCTTATCTTTCAATTGACACCAAGATCACCTCAATCAGATTTCAAATGAGGGTGTTATGCTCTATTTAGTGAGAGAGGAAAATAATATTTAAAAAAGAAGAAGAATCTTATAAATAAAAATAATAAATGACTAGTATATGCCATAACCATTGCCATTGCATAAACTCCTTACCATCTTAAGTGTGTAATTTTGACATGGAAATATTTTATAAAGTGATTTTTTGAAAATGATTATATTCATGGCAAGATTGTATTTTACCAATGATTTTTGGTAATGATTATGCTTTGATGAGAAATTATGGCATGTGAGTATAATGAACATACTTGTTATTGAAATCATATTTTTGGCAATTAACGTGAAAAGAAAAGAAAAGAAAAGAGACTAGCACGGTCACATGGCGGTCCGTGTGGTCCACTAGTAGAGGACGCCTTACCCACGACTATGATTATGTTAATGAGAAAAGAAAGAGAAAGTGTGCCATGTCAGACGGAGCGAGAAAACCCGTATCGAAGAGTAGAAAGTACTCACCCTAACCGGAGTAGCTCGATATGAAAATAAGTTAATAGTCATCATATGATTTTCTAAAAATAGTTATTCATGCCATGCATGCCATAACTATACGATTTTCATGTGCATGGATAAAGTGCATTCATGTGACCTAAAGATATTTGCTGTAGTTTATACAGATGAACATGACATGATGAGTTATATTGATGATAACTATTATTTATTGTTGAACCAACTGGGATTTAATTCTCACTATATTTCTATGTCATGTTTAGAAAACTAGTTATGCAAATTTTTTCTATGGCTCTGGCTTTTAGTGTACGTTGGATCAAGTTACTCTATGTTGGACAGATTCTAAAAATTAGTAAGAAGTTTGTGGTCGAGTTAGCTAAGATTCCGGTGAAGGTACAACCACCCGCACCCATATCTCTGGAATTGGTCAACATGAATAAATAAGATGTAGATATTTGTGTTTTATTTTCTTATACGTACGTTTTGATTAATGATGTGTATGTGAACTCAATATTATATTAGTGTTAATGGTAGACCTTTCCAAAGCATCAAATGGATAGTAAAACTTATGGAACTAAGCTTAGGGTCATCACAGTGGTGATGATACTTCTAGATTTTGACCTTAGATTTATAGGAAGGTAGTGCCATGATGGTAAGAGTGCGGTGCTATAATGGTGGACTATTTTTAGAGAAAAACAGCAAAAGCCTCTAAAACACACTATGGCTTCCATGTAGCTTTCGTACAGTCCCTAGATAACATATAACTCATATTTATTTTTTCAAAGGAGCTTGAACTATGTCTAAAAACCAATAAATTTCTTAACAAAACTTATGATTACATAAATCACACACATATATATCAAAACAAAAACATATTCATTTTAAACTACACAAAGTCACTTAAAGGAAAACATATTGTTTCAAATTTGAGGGGTGTCACAATATAATCTCCTAATATTAAATTTATGATATCCTATTTTATGAGTTGTTAGTAGCAAGTATTGTATATATTAAGGTTTCTATGCACACCATTCTTTCTTAGTATATTTTTTTATGGTATGGATGATTTGAGGGAGAGTAAAATCTTTGTTGGTAATAATGTGTATTAGTTAATTCTCTCATCTCATAGATTCAAAATTTTCTTTGATCATACCATTAGGTATATTCTTATTTGATAAGGTGACTTTATACTTTTGCAACAATTATATGCTGAAAAGGTTTAAACTATACATGATTACTCTTGCATTATGCCTTGAAAAATATTTTAAAAATGATATGAAATGAAATGATGTTGATTTAATTTTCTTGGGAATATTGTAGTGGACTACTTTCATAGCTTTAATAATCAATGTGCTTATTTGATAGTAGGTTTTAGCCTTTTATAAATAGCCTACATTCTTATGTCCTCGTATGCTTTTCATGGATGAGAAATAGGGGGAGAAAAAGGTTTTTCCTTTCCTTATGCCTTTTTGCTAATGTCAAATAAGGAGAGAAGTATGAAGGAAAGAAAAATATGTCAAATGATAAAACAAAAAATTGTTAAAAACAAGTTAGATATGACATATTTTTCTATGGTGATTTTCCATCATCGTAAAGGGGGAGATTGTTGGCCCTATAGTTCTATGACATAGGTTTAGATGATGAAAAATGTGTTGTCATATATATTGCAAGTATATGTGCATATTTGGTTACTATGTGCTATACATGGTTATAATATTTAATAAGTAATATCTTATAATTAATCATGTTTTATGCACTAACTGTGAAATATACTTGCTCATAATATATATCCAATAAGTTTTATAATTATATATCTTAAAAATTGAATATAAGCTTTTCATATGCATGATGAAATTGTTTATGTTGTACAACATCATTGAATCATGCGCATTGATAATTAGGCAAACTACTTAGTTTACAAGCTAAATACTTTTCTATATAGGATGGTACAAAGCAAAAAGAGCTAGCATTAAAAAAATATGATGCTTAACTCACCGAAAGATGGTCCAAGAATTAAACAAAAAATATTGAAGACATAGAAGCTTTGTTATATAAACAAATGTATCAAGTCAAGGAACCTCGATACAAGAACATATATCTCAATTGATATCCTAGAGTTAGACTTTACATAAAAAAATTTAGAAACTCTAAAGCTAAAAATCCTATCTTAAAAGATCAAAGAAATTAAAAGATAGTAAGATATAAGGATTATCTAAACTCCATTTTTAACCTTTGATCACTATTTTATCCATAATTTACAAAATTACAAAGGATTTGATCTAACACTTTTTTATTATTGAAAACTAGACTCAATGATCTTTTCATTGGTAAGTCATTTACCCAAAATAGAGTAAAACTAAGAGAGTTATGACTATTTAAAGTTGAGCTTACCAAAACAAGCAACTGATACGAGTAACAAGTACATGTCCACTATTGGAAAATTTAAATAAGCCTGTCAAGAACCTAATGAAACCAACATGTACCTATTACCTTCTAGATTTGAAAACTACAATAGCTACAAATGCCAACAAGTGATTGTTTAAGGAAATAGGCACCTATTTAGGTTTGGAAACTTAAAAAAAAAAAAGCTTATTTACACAAAATAGGCACCTAAAGCTTATAATAGTCACTTATTGCATTGATGGTGAAATAATTAAAGCTACTCTAATGGGACTTTTTCAGTTAAATCAACTCGTAATTATGTCAAATGGTTATTTTTCATCAAACCCCTATAAATACTTAGCTACATTGAACATTGTTTGAGGAAATAGGCACCTATTCAGTTTTGGGAACTTTAAAAAAAACTTATTTACACAAAAATAGGCTCCTAAAGCTTATAATAGTCACTTATTGCATTGATGGTGAAATAATTAAAGCTACTCTAATGGGATTTTTTCAGTTAATTTAACTCTTAATTATGTCCAATGGTTATTTTTATCAAACCCCTATATATACTTGGCTACATTGAACATCTAAACATCAAAAAATAAGTATAAGCTTTTTTCTTATCCATTTTTGGTCTTGACTTTCCAATCTTTTGATATAGTGTGCTTTCATCTTGTATGTCTATTCTCTTAGAGAGTTAGCTCACATTTTACCTTTCTGTTAATGAGTTGTTGATTCAATGGAAAGCCCCCTTGAGGATTGGTATTAGGAGAATCCTTATAAAGGGGAGAGAAATCTTGCTACCAACTATGTTTAGTTGTGTTTTTGTAGTGGCTCACAAGTGCCTATTGTAAATTTGTAGATATAGTTAAAAATCTCAAGTTGAGGCTTTGGGACTAGAGGTAGGATTGATGGTTGAGTTGAACTAGGGTAAATTCTTATGGCTTATATTCCATTTCCCGTTTAAGTTTCAAGTGCTTGCATTTTATTATTAAATCTTTTATTTCTCATAAATATTCAATTTGTTGTTTAAGTTTTCTGATATAAGTTTAATTTAGCTGTCTATTATAAGTGATACATTTTCCTTGTGTAAAATTCTTTAGATGAAGCAGTAAGTTTTTTATATATTTTTTATGGTGCTTAAAATTGTTTTTTTTTCATTCATCCATCAAAATAACTTATATCACAAGAGTTTTGAATTGGTTTTTGTCGAAAATATATGTTTGATTAAAACATCTAATTCATCTCCCTCATGTGTGTTAGTTTCCTTGTCTAACAATGATAAATGAACCAATTCTCAAGTGGTTAGACGTAGATAAGTAATAAGAAAAAATAGGGAGTGTAACATCCCTTGATTTTTATTAAATAGAAAATAATTTTAATAGTGAAGGGAAGGAAAGAGATTCAAATAAGACATTGAAGGAAACCCTAGAAAATAATAAAGTAATTAAATAGTAAAAAGAAAAACTAAAAAGTAGAAATTGTAATTTCCTAACTCCTTGGGGTTAGAAATGAACGTCAAGAAAAGAGCTAGAGATATGCTTTTGGGTGTCACCCTAAAACCATTAGCATACTCCCAAGAAAAGATTAAAGCAATTTGGAGAAATTGAAGAAGCCAAACAAGGCCTTAAGTATTCGATAGTTAGGATGTAATAGAATGGAAAACTTGTAAATAAGAGTTGGTTAAAGGATATAGTTGGAAGAGGGAGAAGATTCTTAACCAAGACATTAATATTTTAATAATTTTTACATAACTCTAAAGGGAAACACAACCAAAGGAGGGAGAGGAGAAGGGAAAAAGAAAAGAAGAAGAAGAATGACAAATGAAAGAAAAAAGAGAGATGAAGGTCAAGGGAAGGAGTTAAGGTCATTTTTATGCTTCTAAGCTCCTCAATCTTCCCTCCTCTTCATTCTAAGCCTCCTAAACTAATTTTGATGGAGGAAAACGCAGAACTTTGAATGGAAAGAAGGGTTATAAATTGACCAAGAAGAGGAGATTCAAGATATCTTTGGTAGTAGATAGGATTAAGTAGATATCTTGGTAGGTTCAACAATAATCCTTCATTGGAATTCCATGTCTTTTGGAAAATATAAAAATGTTTTAAATCTCATACTTTGATAATACATGATGCATAATTATTATTAGATATGTAGATTAAAGGTTTGGATGCATATGTAATACATGTATTGTGTTGAAATTTGGCTTTGAAAGGGTTGAAAATTAATGCTTGGAATGGATGATTATGAGAGTTATAATTTATGTTGAATTTAGAAATATCATAGCACAAAATTTGTAGTCCTATATCTTATATTTCTTAGCCCTCTAGAATTACTTTAATTTGATTTAATATGAAAGAGTTATGCCCTGGTGAGTGAAGAGAGGTCATATCCAATCCATAGAGTTGTGATGTTGATTTTGAGACACTATTACCTCTGTTTTTATTCGTTTTTGCTCAACGTAAGAAACACAAATGTATCTTATTGTCTTATCTTTTCACAAGCACCAAAATCATGTCAATCGGAGTTGAAATAAGGGAGTTATTACCTGATTAATTAGGGAAGGTTAGGCTAGTTGAAAACCTGAAGCACAGGACAGCCTTAAGCATGGTCGTTTTCTGTGCGGGTGAAGGATTTATGCAGCATTGAGCATGGCCATTTTTTAGTACATGGCTAAGTTGTGTTTGGTGCTGGTTTAGGTTAGTTTCAACTGCATTCTACTCTAAATGAACCTAATTAACTGGATAGTAATTAAAGGAACCAAATTGAAGAAGAATGCTCTGTAATCTTTATGATACAATACTAGATTTCACCATTTCTTGTAATGAAAGCATAACATACATTGGGTATTAATTCATATTTGTTAAATGATGAGGATGATGATGGGATGTTTTTGGTATTATATCCATACATGATAATTAGATGTTTTGATGTATACATTGTTACATGATAATAGATGTATTAATACATATTTGTTAAATGATGTGATAATGATGGCAAGAATGATGTTGATAATGAATTACATAATGCATACACGATGTGATGATACTAATGCTCATGAGATGTGATGCATAAATTATTACAATGGTGTCAAACGTATTAATACATACTTTTTAAATATTAATGATGATGATGATATTATGAATGTGGCTGAATATGAGAAAGATACAAAATAAAAATAAAAATTCGGGATGACCCTTTCAATAGTATAAAGACCAAATGTAACACCCAGAATTTTCTATTAATTATCTTCACAAAATAGAATGTTGAGAAGGGTTAAAAAAGATTAAATGGAGTATTTAAAAGGAAATAATTATGAATTTTAAATAAGGAAATTTTCATTTTTGAAGGAAAGATCTAAGGGCAGAATAGTAATTTCTTCGCTTGTAGGACCAGAAATGGGCAACAATAAGAGGGATAAGGAACCATAAAGAGAGTTGGACAAAAAACCATTGGATTATGCCTCAAGTGAAGATTAAACACTTGGTAAAAATTTCTTGCAACCAAACAATGCGTTATCAAACTAAATAGTTAAATTTTAATGGCATAGCATGATTGTAATTGTTAGCAAAAGGAGGGGCTTAGTTTAAAGAGGGAAAAAGCTTCTCCAAGAAGCTTTATTATTTTATTTTTTCTTACTTCACTTGGTGAAGTTGCCAGCCCAAGGAGCAGAATGACAAGGAGAAAGAGAGAGGAAGAAGAAAAAGAAAAAGAGAAGAGAGAGAAAGGGAAAAAGAAGTGAAGAGAGAAAGTTGAAACAAGAAGGGAAAAGAGATAATCCCACTCCTATAATCTTGATTTTAACCTTGGATCTTTGGAAATAAGTGATGGAGGAAATTTTCTACACCTTGGGGTTAAAGGAAGAAAGAGAAAGCTCAACCAACTAGTGACAGAAAAAAGCACTTTTGGTGTATAAAGTAAGATAAACACCCTTTTTATGAACTTTCTTAATTAAATGACTTGGTATGTGTCTTATGTGCATTAATGAAAGCATGATAGTAGAATAGATGAGAGCATTGATTAAGTATTTATGGTTTTGATGATTGACTTTTATATATATGCATGATGTGGTAATTTGTGAGGAATTGTTGCAAATGGATTTTAAGTTTATTTCATGATTTTTGAGGGACATGTGTGGTTGTTAATTTGGATTATATATGCCTAAGATGTATGATTGAATATTTTCTAGTTTGATGCCTGGTTTGGGGAGAAAAAGATGGATTTCTGAGTTTTTTGCGCCAAGCTGTGCTTTAGGTTGGTTTAGGAAATTTGGGTACAAAGCACGGTTGCAACACGACCGTGCTTGGTGGCACGGACAGGCCATGTTATGTGCAAGAATGTGAAAACACGGGTTCTGTTGTGGGGATCACGGGTATTTATCATGGGCAAGAAGCACGGTCGTGCTTGGTGGCATGGTCAAGCCCTGCTTCATGCTGTTTACTTGTTTTGTTGTTTTGTTTTTTCCTTTTTGAATCTTCAAAAATAACCAATGTTTATAAGACCTTAATTAAAGTTCCATGAGCCATATATCGGAGTAAAATTTAGTGTTTACTTGGTTGTGTAATGTCTTTTTGAATTAACTATAAATGCATGAAGGATTAGTGTATGAATGCTACATTTAAATGCCATAAATTATTATTATGTGCAACTACAAAGGGTAAATGATATATGTATGCTATGGGAGGTTGCAAAGGCATGAATACTTTATCTTATATTATATGATGGGTCATTATAAGATGCATAAGATTAATGGTTGATCATACTCATGATGATTAATGATGTGTGTATTTTGTTAAGACAAGTGGCTGGAAAATATGTAAAAAACATGTGCTGGTCAAGAGGACCCTCTTCGAAGTAGTGTGACCTCGAAACTAGTGTCACTTTGCTATGTTGAGGAGACTGACAATTCCAGGATGACCCTTACTGAAAAAGTGAGCTAGCAACATACAACACCTTATGAACGTAAGGCGACTGAAGGGTCGTGGCTGTGATACATACCGGGTTAGGGGACACCCTATAGCCTAAAGTGGTAACAATGGGAAGGACTGCTCTAACCAAGGAACCCAGTGATAGGTGAGTAGTTGGAGGTGGTAAAGGCTCACACCACCCTGAGCTTAGATAATTAAGAACTATCATATGATGAGCCATTATAGGAAATGTACAGTTACCTTATTAATACTTGATTTGTTACATTTACATGACATTGATGCATAATCTGTATAAAGTCTGCATGTGTATACTGTACCTTTATTGTACAAAAGAGAAAATGTTTTTTGTAGTTCATACAGCTAAACATAATACGTGATTTTTCTATTATATTTCTAATTGTTAGATGTTGACCTTGTTATGATTTTATATCTCACTATGTTGTGGTGTTATGTTTAGATCCTTGACATGCCATTTGTGGTTCTGACCATCATGCTAGAGCTGCAGACAATAGATGTCCCCTACTTGGGACAATTCACAGTTATGGTAAATGTAACGCTCCTAATTTACGTTACAAAAAATAAACATTTTTATTTATTTTCCGCAATCAGATATTTTCCATAAAGATACATAATTCAAGTCTTTATCATGGGAACAGATACATATAGGATCTCTCATGTATACACAATATACAGACCAAGTCTATAAACATCAAAGTACAGTAAAAACAAGGATCCTGTCTGTAGCGTTTAGAGCACACTCTAGAATACAAACATAGTATAATTCAAAGATCGTGAGTCTTGGAAGCAACGTAGACTCACCCAGAGAATATATCACCTATTTGCCGAATCAGACTCTGATATTCTTATCTGAAAAATGTGGAAATATCGTGTAGTGAGTTCGACAACTCAGTGAGCAAATAATTCCTCCTATGACCTCTTAGGTCAACATATGGATGTACTTATATTTTAAAATGTGTCACATAGAAAATACAGTTCAGAAGTACATTCATATGGGACCCGTATTTCAAATATTATCAAATCAAAGCATATTTAGATATGCAAAACCATATGCACCATGGTATGATCATTAAACAAATGTTGTTATGCCCAGCTATATAAGCTATAGTAAAATATTATGATTTGAAGATAAAATCATTACTTTTAATGCACCTACCTCACTCGGCAATCTGGTCAATGCAATAAAAATATAACTCATTTGCTATACGCATAGTGACCTCGACCCCAGTCACAATAAGTGATAAGAGAATGTGAGTACATCACCCTCCTGCCTCCCTACATTACCACTGTCACCCAGTTGGAGCGGCACTCCCCCGGCTCACTCAGGCTAATAGGGCGTCCCCTATTCGGTACTATCACAAGCCATACAACCAACCGATATTCATCAATACATATATATACATGTAAAATTATCAAGCAACTCGCCATGAGCTTTACGCTTGCCATTCAATCTCATTTATAATATGACATGCATCATTTTCACAAGTATATAGCTTTACAAATTAATGCATCATGCACATAATATTCACTTTATCAAATAATGATAAGTACATTTAGAACCACATATTCAATGAGTTCCAAAATTCATTTCTAAAACCATACTCTTCTTGAACTATGTGCCAGTTCATAAGTATAACAGATATTTTAACACATTTCAGAAACTTATAATAGTATAAATAATTTATAAACAGAAACAATAATACATTTATAATTCAAGAAGAGCATGGGGCAAGTAATAGAAAGAAATATCTACTCACAGGGTAGAGTTCCTTGTTGGACAGCCCTAAAAATATACTTTTTCGAAGCTGAATTTGACCAATTAGACCTTAAAAACGTGTTTGGAGGGTCCAAAGTCTTAGAAGTTGGAGGTCTCTATTAACGATGAACAAAAAGTTGTCAGATAGTTGAAAATTTTCATATCCTAAGGTTTAACTAGCTCCTGAATTCATCTACGGTGTCAGAATTTCAATTGGAGGTCTCTAAGTAAGATTTTCAGAATTTACCTTTTTCTGAGATTTTCTACTTCAGATCTACGGCAATTCAACGGCTGATTTGCAAAATTGATCGATCAAAACTGTAGTATTTTTCGCCCTGAATCCAGTAACACCTTCAGTTTTGAGATTAGACGCCAATAGACACTCCAAATCTAGAGAAAAAGTTGAAAGTTACTATTCACTCACTATTTATATTCTCCTTTTTATGTTTTCGATTTGCAGACGGTATCCCTCCGTTCCTCCTTCTTTCATTTTTTTTAATAATAATAATTATTTAATAATTAATAATAGGATTTTCTTTTATATAAATACATATAAATTCCGTTTTTCATCCTAAAATATCCCAAAAACTTCTAAAAATTTACATTCTCACAAACCTTTAATTAAACTCGTAAATCATGATTTTTCTTGATAAAAATCATAATAAAACAAATCTCAAAATAAATATCTTTATACATACTAAAAGAAAGAATATTTCTAAAAATACAACAAAAATTCATTAAAAACCAATATCATTATTTCACGCAAAACAATAATTATTTCAATTAAAAATAGACTTACTTTTAGTAGAACATAATCATTTTTAAACAAAGAAAACTATATTTGTTTATAACAAAATATTGTTATTTAAAAATAAAAATTATGGGATGTTACAGTAAACCTACTAGTCATTAACATGGTGGAAGTACCTGTGTCTGGGCCGTTTCCTTCACCAACAATACCCCAGGGGTGATGGCCATGGGGGCAAAGTATAGTAGTTATATGTATATGTTGTTATAAATGAGCTAACCCATTGTTTTGGTGTAGCCACACGATACTTCGTCTTTTAAGTATATGCTTAGTACCTAGGGTTACACGTGTATATACAAACTAATCCCTAATGTGTTGTAGACTAATATCCATATATATAAGATGCATTTATTTTTGGATGGTTTCGTATTTGTTGCGTTAATTGCCTGGAAAAAAAATCAGTCGTTACAAGTTGGTATCAGAGCAGGTCCATCCTAAGTGGCCATTGTGGTGGGTGGTTACTTGGATCGATTTAGGAACATTTTGAATAAGATGTGGATAGATTGAGTAAAGTAGAATATTGGAATTGTTAGGGGAAAAATTACTATCATTTTTTCCTAATTTGTATGTCTAATGATGTTATGACTACTGTATTATAAAATTCTCTTTAATTACTATTGAGCTTAATCACCTTAATAGTGACTTTTGCTTTTAATTGATATAGTAGGAAATGGTATCGTCGAGGAGAAATTCAATGCCAAGTGCGGAAGTTACTCTAAAAGATCTAGACACTGCTATTTAAGATTAGGTTTCTGCCACGAATATGATCTTATGTCACATTTAGAACAATAGTAATGCTAATGATGAGATGGGAGAGAATCCAAGGAACGCAGGCAAGGGATGGGAAGATTTCATGAGAACCCAGCCTTCATCTTTTGTCGAGGGATACGATCCTATGGTTACAGACAAGTGATTGACTAAAATAGAGAAAGCATTTGGGGTTCTAGAGTGTTCGGATGAGCAGAAAGTGAATTTTCTTATTTATATGTTGAAGGAAGATACATAATTCTGGTGGAGAGGAACCAACAAATTACTAGCTCAACAGGTCACCTGGTTTGTCTTCCGAGCAACTTTCCTAGACAAGTACTTTCCCAAGAGTGTCAAGGCCAAAAAGTAAATTGAATTCCTCCAACTCATATAAGGGGGACGATCGATTGACTAGTATATTGTAAAATTTGAGGAGTTGTCAAAGTTCTCATCCTATCTAAAATACAATCTAGATGAATACTAGAAAGCAATTAAGTTTAAAGCTGGTATGAACCTGGAGATTCGTAATACAGTAGTGGCCCTATAAATTCATGAGTTTGTTCCTTTGACTAATAAGTGTTGGCTATTGGAGAAGAGCCTGAAAATAATGGAAGAAGAGAAAGACAGACAAGCTACTTGGAAAAGAAATAAGGAATTTTCCACTCCAAACTACTTTGTTAGAGGAAGAAATATGGTGGCAAGCAAGAAACCCTTAGCCATGGGGGCTAGATCTTCGGTGCAAAATACTACCGGGAGCAAATGTAGGATATGTAGGTGAAATTATGGGAATAGACCCTACTTCCATAATCTGGTTAACTGGTTCTAATGCAGGAAAAAGGGCATGTGGCTCACCGATGTCCTCTAAAAGATGGGAAGAAGGTGAAGTAGACTCAACCAATTAAAGGAAGAGTTTTTACGTTGAGCGAGGCCAAAACAAAACAAGCTCCTTATTTGATTCAAGGAACATGTTACCTTCATGGTTATCCTTTGATTGTGCTCTTTGATTCAGGTGCCAGTCATTCTTTTATAGCATCTGCTTGAGTGGAGAAACTGATTTATCCCATGTCTGATTTGACATTTGAGTTGATGGTGTTAACCCCTACAAGAGGGAAAGTAAGTACCTCTTCAATCTATAAAAGTTGCCCAATTGAAGTATATGGCAAATCTGTTATTGTAAATCTAATTGTTTTACCCCTGGAAGATATAGACATGATTCTGGGGATAGACTGGCTCAATCATAACTAGATCCTTTTAGACTGCTACACGAAGAGTCTTGTTTTCCCTTCCAGATTTGAGAATGAGTCCAAAGGTAAAGATGACCAAGTCAATAAACTCCAGAAGGAGTTAATTGATGAGGATTCAGGTTGTACTCTTTTATGTACTCTTCACCCGGGAGCTGAGAAAGAACTGGTTAAGATTCTGGTAGTTCGTGATTTTCCAAAAGTCTTTCCTTCAGGAATTACTGAACAGATGCCTAGGAAAAAGGTGGAATTCTCTATTGATTTCGTGTTAGGAGCGACTCCTATTTTTATTACACCTTATAGGATGGCTCCTGTGGAGTTAAAAGAACTTAAAAAGCAAAATGAAGATCTCTTAGAAAAGACCTTTATCGGACCTAGTGTTTCTCCTTAGGGAGCTCTAGTGCTATTTGTAAAGAAGAAAGATGGAAGTCTATGATTATGTATTGATTACAGGCAGCTCAACAAGGTGGCCTTTAAGAATAAGTACCCATTACTGAGAATAGATAACTTGTTAGATCAGCTAAAATGGGCTACCATTTTCTCCAAGAAGACCTAAGGTTAGGATATCATCATATTCGAGTGAAGGAAGGAGATATTCCCAAGACAATTTTCAGATCTAGATACGGGCATTACGAGTTCTTAGCCATGTTGTTTGGAGTTACTAATGCACACGCGGTCTTTATGGATTATATGAATCGTATCTTTTGACCCTACCTAGATTAATTTGTAGTGGTTTTCATTGACGACATTCTAATATACTTTAAGTGTATAAAAGAGCATGAACGTCATCTTCGAACAGTACTTCGAATCTTGAAAGAGAAGAAATTTTTTGATAAATTGGAGAAATGCGAGTTTTGGATGCAAGAGGTAAGGTTTTTGGGGCACGTTGTGTCAAAAGATGGTGTATCAGTGGATCTTAGCAAAACAAAAGCCATACTCAAGTGAGAAAGACCAAAAATAGTGATCGAAATTTAAAGTTTTCTAGGTTTAGCTAGATGTTACAGAAGATTCATACAGAATTTTTCATAAATAGCGTTACCCTTGACTAGATTGACTCGGAAGGGAGGTTTACTTAAATGGACTTCAGAATGCAAAAATAATTTTCTGGAGCTTAAGACTCGGCTTACTACACCACTGGTTTTGATTATCCTAGATCCTTCAGGATGCTTCCAAGAAGGGACTAGGGTGTGTTTTGATGCAAGAAGGCAGAGTAGTTGCCTATGCCTCTAGGCAATTGAGGTTACATGAAGAAAATTATCCCACTCACTATTTGGAGTTGCCCACTATAGTTTTCTCCTTAAAGATTTGGTGGCATTATTTATACTGTGTAGTGTTTGAAGTATATAGTGATCATAAACGTCTAAAATATCTTTTCGATCAAAAAGAATTGAACATGAGATAGAGAAGGCAGATGGAATTCATTGATGATTATAAATTTAAATTAAAGTATACCCCGGGGAAGGAAAATGTGGTTACAGATGCGTTAAGCTGAAAATCTCTGCATTTAAGCCATATGCTAATGAAAGAGATGAGTTTGATTGAAGAATTCAGGAATTTAAGATTGTAGGTTATAAATACTCCTAAAAGTTTTCTTGTTAGTGAACTATGGGTGGAATGTGATTTGAAAACACAACTTAAGGAATTGCAAGCACAAAATCATTTTCTTCAAAGTTGGCATAGTTCACCAGAGTTCACGAGGTCAAAAGAGGGGTTCATCGTATACCAAGGAAAAATGTGTGTACCACAAAAAGAGGACATAAGTATAAAAGTCTTGGATGAAGGTTATTAGAGTAAATATGCTATCCAACCCGGAGCCAAAAAGATGTATCAAGATTTAAATAAATCCTATTGGTAGCTAGGAATGAAGAAAGATATAGCGAAATATGAAGCAAGGTGCTTAACTTGTCAGAAAGTGAAAATTGAACATCAGAGGCCTTCTAAAATGCTACAATCCTTGGAGATTTTCGAGTGGAAATAGGATGGCATTACTATGGATTATCGCTGGCTTGTCTAAAACTTAAGCTAATCATGATGTTGTGTGGGTAACAGTGGATAAATTGACAAAATCTGCACACTTTTTTACCTATAAGAATTAACTACTAGCTGGATAAACTGGCACACCTATATGTGAAGGAGGTTGTTCAATTGCATGGGGTTCCAAGTAGCATTATTTCAGATTGAGACACTAGATTTACCTCTAGATTTTGGAAGGCTCTACAGGAAGCTTTCGGTACTAAATTACAATTCAGTACTGTATATAATCCATAAACAAAAGGTCAAACCGAAAGGACAATATTGAGGCTGGAAGATATGTTGCGAGCATGCACCTTAGATCAAGGAAAAGAATGGGATAAGTATCTCCCTTTAGTGGAGTTTGCTTATAATAACAGCTACCACACGAGTATTGGGATGGCACCGTATGAAACTTTGTATGGCAAAAGATGTAAATCACCTATGTGTTGGTTTGAAGTGGTTGAAAGGAAGTTAGGTCTTGAGTTATTTCAGTGTACTAGGGAGCTAATACGAATGATTCAAGATACGATACGAATTTCCCAAAGTTGACAGAAAAGATATTATGACAAGAGGAGGAAGCCCTTGCATTTTTTAGAAAGAGAACATGTGTTTTTGAAGATTTCTCCAACTATTGAGTTTGGTCGAGCCATGAAGGTTAGGAAATTAACCCCATGATATAGAGGACCTTACTAGAAACTTAAGAAAGTTAGGCCATCGGCATATAAAATATCCTTACCCCTAAGACTATTGAACTTACACAATGTGTTTCATGTTTCACAACTTTGAAAATATATGTCAGATCCGTCGCATGTAATTCAGGAGGAAGAAGTAATGGTAAAAGAAAACTTGACTTTTCAACCAGACCAGATTGTAACTTTGGATAAAAGTGTAAAATAACTACGTTGTAAAACTTTTCTACTAGTAAAGTTATTGTGGAGAGGGTGGTTCGAAGAAGAAGCTACATGGGAAAGGGAGCAAGATACGAGGCACTCTCTTCCATAACTCTTTGAGGACAGGTAAATTATTGAATTTTGGGGAAAAAATTCCTTTTTAGGGGGGAGAAATGTAACACCCTGAATTTTCTATTAATTATCTTCACAAAATAGAATGTTGAAAAGGGTTAAAAATGATTAAATAGAGTATTTATAAGGAAATAATTATGAATATTAAATAAGGAAATTCTCATTTTTTAAGGAAAAATCTAAGGTTTAAGTAATTTGATCGCTTGCAAGACCAGAAATGGGAAACAATAAAGGGATAAGGAACAATGAAGAGAGTTGCACAAATAGCCATTAGAGTATGCCTTAAGTGACGATTAAACACTTGGTAAAAATTTCTTACAACTTGATAAAGGGGTAATTTTTCACTGCATATTTCTATAAAAGAAAAAAAAATGATGAATGAAATAAACAAAAGAAAAAGAGAAAAAAATATTATAAGAAATAAAAGAAATTAAGTGAGAAAAATAGAAATAAGGGTAAGGAAACATAGGGAGATCTAAAGGATGAGGTGGCATACTTAACTGTCTAAAAAGATCAATTTGATACATACATTCAATGGTAACAATAGAAGTAGATATATAATAGAAGAATTTGGGTTTAGTTTTAGAAGAACAGAGACTATTTGGTAAATGTCTATTCATATATCTATTGTGTGCAAACCGATTGAGTGAAAAATTACCTTCTTTGCACTTTTCTATCTTGTGGAATATTGAATACATCTTCCCCCTTCCTACTGATATGATATGCTATTTGTTTGAGGACGAGAAAATGATTAAGCATGAGGGAATTGATAAAGGGGAAATTTAAGTACTTAATAGCTATATTTTATCCTTTAATTCATAGTAAACTTGTGGTTATTTCCCTACTTTTGGTTATGCTTTGCTCTGGATACTACTTTAATTTGTTTTATGCTTATAGGTGAGCAAAAAAGGCTATGAAGCAAAGGAAAAAATTCATGAGAAGTGCCATATGGACTTGGAACAAGATAAGGAGAAAGCAAAGAGGCAACACACTAGAAATTGGCAAGAAATGAGCACCGCAGCCCCAAAACGGCTATGCCGTGCTTTGTGTACATGAAGCACGGCCTGGCTGTGCTCTGTGTAAAGAAGTAGAGAAAGTCATAAAATCCAACCCGAAGCACGGCTAGGCTGTGTCCTAGAACACGGCCGTGCTTCGTGTCCATACACATATGATTTTTAGTGTTTTGAGTAACCAAGATGTTATATGTACATGGGGGAAAGTCAAGGAGACACATCCAGACGTATACAGACATCTTTTACTCAGTTTTATACTTAGGAAACACCATTAGATTAGGTTTAGAGTAGGATTAGTGTTTACTTTCATGTTCTTAGGTTAGATTTGAAATTGATTTAGCATTGTATCTCTAATACATTCTGCAAACTAAGTTTTATCTTTCTATTATGCACTTACTTCTTCAACTCTTTTCTTTTGGTTTGTATTGAACTTTAATGATTTACTTAATGAATTTGATTATGTTTTCTCTTTGCAATATGCTTAAGTAGATTTAATCTAGGGTTTCGATAAACCAACTTATGATGTGATGATATACTATGCTAATTGAATTTTTGGAACCCTATTTGTATTATCCGTGGTTAATTAGGATTGACTATTATGCCTTGATTATATGAGTTGATGAATGTCTGGCCAATATTAACTGATCAAATGAAATGTGAAAGTTAATACTGGAATTTAATAGTTAATTAGGGATATTTTAATCACAAAAGTAGTTTAAGGTTCTCTAGGAATGAATCAATTAGTGGCCATGAGAAAACCAATTATTTGTGTTCCATAGTTGGCATAGAACTTAATGGACTTAGGTTGAAATAAGAACCACGAAAGTAAGCAATTAGATTAACTTAGGTACGATTAGTAATGCTTGAAAGAGGTTGCTATTTAATTAAGGCTAAACCATCCCCAATTACCTAGATAATTGCAATTTGAGGTACATGTTGAATGTTGAATATCATAAGTGTGGTGAACCCTAACCCCAGGTTTTTATTAACTGGATTACTTATTAATTTAATTATGACAAACTCTCATTGAATTACAATGATTTAGATAGCATACTTTGTAAAGTCTAGTAATTGATGATTGTTCTCTGTGGGATACGACTGGTACTCGCCGGACTAGCTATAGTTATGCCGTGTGCTTGTGGTTATTTATAAAACACACACAACAAGTTTTTGGCGCCGTTGTCTGGGAACAATAGTCAATATTAGATACTTAGGGAAATAGCTAGACTAGATCCTTTTCTTTTTATTTTTTCTTGCTAATTTTTGCCTATTTTCTTCTTTTGTAGGTGTGCAGCTATTTTATGCGAAGAGGTCGTGAATTATTTGCTGAATTTGATTCAAAAATTGAAGCACCCTATGAAGGAGAAGAAGAAGACAACAGCAAGATCCTGCTGCACCTACCATGGCGGAAAGAGATAATATATCTCTTAAGGATTTCAACAACCCAGATACTCATTGCCTTAATCCAAGCATTGTCAAACTAGTTGTTGAGGTTAACAACTTTTAGCTGAAGCCTTCTCTTTTGCATATGGTTTAGCAAAATCAGTTTGGAGGGTCACCTACTGAAGACCCCAATCTCTATCTTTTAGTGTTTTTGGAGTAGTATCCTCTAATGCCATTAGACTGAGACTCTTCCCATTCTCTTAGAGGGACAAAGCCCGTGCATGGTTGTATTCCCTTCTATCAAGGTCAATAACTACATGGCAGCAGCTTTCTCAAACATTCTTGGCCAAGTACTTCCCACTAAGTAAGATAGCCCATCTTAGGAACCAAATCACTACCTTTTCTCAGAAAGATGGTGAGTCTTTATATGAAGCTTAGGAGAGATTTAAAGAGCTCCTTAGAATATGCCCATACCATGGGTTAGAGAAGTGGCTCATAATCCATATATTCTACAATAGACTAATTTACAACACCCATATGTCTGTGGATGCCGTTGTAGGAAGAGCCATTATGAACAAAACAGTGGATAAGGCCTATGAGCTAATTGAAGATATGGCTCAAAATCACTACTCCTGGTCTAGTGAAAGGCAACCATCTAGAAAACCATTAGGTATGTATGAAGTTGATGAATTTAATCATTTAACTTCTAAAATTGATGCCTTGTTTCAGAAATTGGATAAGTTAAGTATCAATACCGTTGGTTCTTCTCCATCTTCTGCATGTAAGATTTGTGGAGGTGTTTCTCATGTGGCTAATGAATGCTAGCTTGGAAACTCTACACCTCAAGATTGTGAGCAGGTACGTTTTGTGAACAATAACCAAAGAAAAAATCCCTACAGCAACACCTACAATCCAGGCTAGAGAAATCAACCTAATCTCTCATACAAGCCGAATAAAAATCAGCCTCATAATAATTTTAGGCAACCTCCTGGGTTTCAGAATTAGAGGCCATTCAACTCTCCTCCTCAGTCAAAGTTAAATTTAGAGGCTCTGATAGAGAATTTTATCACTACTCAATCAAAACAGAATGATGAGTTCAGAGCCTAACACCACTCAATGAATGGGGCTATAAATGATTTATCCTCTAAGGTAGACTAACTTGCTACCCATAGTAAGATGCTGGAAACTTAGATTTCACAACAAGCGAGCCTATCTAATAGAAACTTTGGCAGACTTCCAAGCCAGATTGAGAACCCTAGAGAGCATTGCAATGCTATTACTCTAAGAAGTGTAAACAGTTGCCTGAATCTAAGAGAAGTGGGGAGGTAAAAGAAGATGAACCTTAGGCTATGTCTGAAAAGAGAAGATAAAAGGATTCTAAAGGATAGGAAAAAGAAGAAGAAGAGCCCAAATATGTGGCTCTTGCACTTTACAAGCCACCAATCCCTTTTCCTCAAAGATTGGTTAAGGCTAAGTTAGAGAAGCAGTTTGGGAGGTTCTGGATGTTTTGAAGAAATTGAACATTAATATCTCATTCCTAGAATCTATCTCCTAAATGCCTTCTTATGCAAAGTTTTTAAAAGAAATACTCTCAAATAAGAGAAAAATTGAAGAGCGTGTTGTTGTGGCACTGACTGAGGGATCCAGTGCTTTAATTCAAAATAAGTTGCCACAAAAGCTTAAGCATCCTGGAAGCTTCTCAATTCCATGCTCTATATGAGACATGAAGATTGACACAGCCCTATGTGACCTTGGAGCAAGTGTGAGCCTCATGCCTTTTTTGGTTTACAAGAAGCTTCAAATGGGTGACTTGAAGCCTACTCTTTCTCTTCATTTGGCTGACCTATCCATTAAGCATCCAGTAGGTATTTTAAAGGATGTTCCTCTAAAGGTAGGATGTTCCTCCATCATTCTTGGAAGGCCTTTCCTAGCTACGGCTGGTGTCAATATAAATGTGAGAGATGGAAATCTTTCTTTGAATGTAGGGGATGAAAAGGTAGAGTTTAACTTAGAAAATATAGTGAAATCCCCATCTCTAAATGAATCTTGCTGTATGATTGACTTACTTAAACTAAAAAAGAATCAAAATGTCATGAATTTTTCTCCTTCTGACCGACTTAAGTTATGCTCTATGGAAAGTTCTTGTGTTTATGTTAAATAGGGGATAGAAAAGGAAGATGTTGAGGAGACAATCAAAGTTCCAAAGTTAGAACCTAAGCCACCTCCTCTAAACTTGAATGGAGCAAAGGAAAAAAGGATTTAGCCAAAAGGATCCTTGAAAGCAATTATGCAAAGCCTCAAGCACTATACTAAGAGGTAATGGATAGCAAAGAGAGTAATTCAAACTCTCTTAAAGCCTCCTTGAGTGAAAAGAATGAAAGGGAATCGAGCTAATGACTTTAAACAAGCACTTTGTGGGAGGCAACCCACATTTTTATTTTTATGTTTCTTTTTGTTTTGTTTTCTTGCTTTTAGTTTTAATTTTATCTTTAATTTTAGTTAATTTCATAGGTTTGGATTTTAATGAGTGTTTCCATATGATTTTCATATCAATTCCTATGTGCCCAAGGTTATATAAAAGGATGTAAATCAAAGGAAATTAAAGAGCATAAAAAACTGCAGCAAATTTCGAAGAAGCCACACGTCCAAAGCCAGCACACCTTGCCCGTGTTTCTTAATATAGGCCAAATCCAGAGGTTTTAAGATTCCAGCGTGAACTACGGCCTAGCCGTGTCTCCCGCCACGGCCGTGCTTCAGGTTATGGCAAGCACTTCCATCTTGTGCCATCCAAGACGGGCCACTCTCCAAGAATTTTTGAATGTCCAGCCCGAAGTATGGGTTTGTTGTTCTGAGAAGCACAGCTGTGCTTTGGGCCCAGGTACGTTTTTATCCCTATTTTTCTTCACTTTTCTTCCTCATGTTCAATCTCCCTTTTCTCGTGCCCTTGCTTGTGCTCTTTTACCCTCCCTTCTCAGCCTCTTCGCCTCCTTTCCCATCTCCTTCTCCACCCCAACCCATCCCAGTGCCTTAACCTCCCTCTCCCATTCCCTAATCTCCATCCCAAATCCCAGCTTTCCCAAACCTAGAAATTCCTCCCCTGAACATTCCTAGCCCATTCCCTCTGTAACCATTCCAGTACCCACTCCTTCTCTTTCACTCTAGCCAACCCGAAACCCTCCCATACACACACACCCAAAAAATTCCAGCCAACCCACACCCATCTCTACACCTAAACCAACCCATGCCCACTCTCTCTCACCCAACTCCCTTTCCCAGCCCACCATTCCCCCATCACTCTTTGCAATTCCCCCCCCCCCACAAAACTAGATTCCCGTGACCCAACCCCCACACCATTGTTCTTCTACTCCTTGTTTATGCTGCATTACTAATTGTTGGTTGCTCGTTGCTGCATCTCCATCATGCTTCCATCCAGGTAACTCTAAACTCTGAACTTGTGGTTTATTATCTAGATTGGAATTACATGCTTGTTGGAATTGTTGGACTTGCTAGATTGGATAATCTGCATTAGGTTGGTTGGACTAGATTTGAGAATTTCTGTAGACTTTTAATTGCATATTAATTGGATTTTCTAGTTGTTCCTGAATTGGAATTTGTTGCTTTTTGCTTCTCTTGCATGTGGCACTAGTCTTTCTAAGCATTTGCTGAAAAAATTTGAGATGCATGTGTGCGTAAATTTCTGATTTTTGCATTGCCTAATTTAACTAAAGTTTAGTGTTTTACTTTTACATGCTTTGAATCCTGAACTTCTCTGCTTTGTACTAGCAATTGTCAAGTATTCACTGGATAATTGTTTTGATAAAAAAAAATTCTACTGTTGGTTAATGTTGTTTGCTCAATCTATGATTCACTAAATTACCTTGGTACTTTTTGGAAAACAAAGACAGTATTGAGAATATTTGAGTGCAACACTTTTTTGAAATTGCATTACTCTATTGCTTTGATTCTCAACACCCCCGTTACACTAAATTTCCTGCCATCAATTCTCTACTCTTAATTTAGCTTAATGCATTCATTTAGGAATATATATTTTGCACTAGAGGCTTAATTGCCCTCGACTCTAACATCTGCTTGATTGGATTGTTTTGCCTAGCTTTTGCACTGCATGAGCAACTTGCTTTGAATTGACTTCTGGTTTAACCATATTGTTTTTATTTGATTCTAATTGCACAAGAGCATTGTTTAGAACATATTGAATATCTGATGGAATTCTGCTAGCTTGCATTATTTTGGACTTGAAATTAGCAATTGATCTATCCTCTTATTTCTTTCACATTGCCATCCTAAGTTTGGATTTGGCAATTAAATAGCATACTTATCTGGCTGCATTAGTGTGATAATTGGATTTTGATCCTGCTTATCCCACTCCATTTTTGAACTTAATTAAAACTCCACCACCTCCAGAAGACCAGTAAGCAAGTAAGTTATTTCTCACTTTGCTTGTACTTTCATTAATACTGACATTGAGGACAATGTCAAGTTTAAGCATGAGGGAGTAGACTTTAGGCTTATGGTTTTCAATGATTAAATTTTTAGTTATTATTGGCTGAATATCTCTTGATTCATTGCAAAATCACATAGTTTGCTATTTCAGAGATAGATTGATGTAATATAGGTTGATTTTAGCTTATGAACATGTGATGCACAATAGAATATGAAATAGGTAGTTATCATTTTAGTCTTTTTCTTCTAGTACTTAACCTTTAATTTTTTTTAAAATATCTCTCCTGTTGTGCTATAAATTGTATGCCTTTATTGATTTTTAACACTATCAACATACAAAGGCTGGGAAAGGTGAAAAATGAAGGAATATAAACCCCAAAAAGTTTTCACTCTGAGTACCCCTTTAAGGCATTAAAAAAGTCCTAGTATGAGTACCTAGTTGCCTTTACCCTAGTGAGATGGAGCAAAAAATGCAATCATTGCATATTTCTATAAAAGAAAAATAATGATGAATGAAATACACAAAAGAAAAAGAAAAAGAATATAATGAGAAATAAAAGAAATTGAGTGAGAAAACTAGAAATAAGGGTAAGGCAATATAGGGAGATCGAAAGGATGAGGTGGCCTACTTAAGTGTCTAAAAAAATCAATTTGATGCATACATTCAATGGTAACAATAGAAGTAGATATATAATAGAAGAATTTAGGTTTAGTTTTAGAAGAATAAATACTACTTGGTAGATGTCTATTCATATATCTATTGTGTGCACACCGATTGAGTGAAAAATTACCTTCTTTGCACTTTTCTATCCTCTGGAATATTGAATGCATCTTCCCCCTTTCTATTGATATGATATGATATTTGCTTGAGGACAAGCAAAGGATTAAGCATGGGGGAGTTTATAAAGGGGAAATTTAAGAACTTAATAGCCATATTTTATCCTCTAATTTATAGTAAACTTATGGTTATTTATCTGCTTTTGGTTATACTTTGCTCTGGATACTGCTTTGGTTTGTTTTATGCTTATAGGTGAGCAAAAGAGGCCAAGAAGCAAAGAAAAACACTCATGAGAAGTGCCATATGGACTTGGAACAAGATGATGAGAAAGCAAGGAGGCAACACACCAGAAATTGGCAAGAAATGAGTATGGCAGCCCTCAACATAGCTAGGCTGTGCTTGGTGTGTATAAAGAACGGTAAGGCCGTGCTTTGTGCAAAGAAGTAGAGAAAGTCCCAAAACCCAGCTCGAAGCACAGCCAAGCTGTATCCTGGAACACGGTCGTGCTTTATGTCCATACACACATGATTTTTAGGGTTTTTGAGTAGCCAAGATGTTATATATACATGGGGGAAATGTAGGAAGACACATCCAGACGCATACAGACATCTTTTACTCAGTTTTAGACTTCAGAAACATCATTAGATTAGGTTTATAGTAGGATTAGTGTTTACTTTCATGTTCTAAGGTTAGATTTAAGATTGATTTAGCATTGTATCTCTAATACATTCTGCAAACTAGGTTTTATCTTTCTATTCTGCACTTACTTCTTCTTTTACTCCTTTCTTTTGGTTTGTATGGAACTTTAATGATTTACTTAATGAATTTGATTATGTTTTCTCTTTCCATTATGCTTGGGTAGATTTAGTCAAGGGTTTCGGTAAATGATAACTGCATTTCACTATAGTTTCAATGTGTTGCCCATGATTGTTTACTGAATCTTTCTGGTGTTTTGAGCACTTTTTACCCTCTGATTTAATTGAATGTGATGATTTTTCTGGACATAGCGTAGCTACCGCATTGCTGCAGCATTTCAGTGAGCATGTATAGCAATGATAGCAAAACTCCGGTTGATAGTGGGGAAAGCTGTTTTCTCTCCCCCCTGCAATATGATGATTCTGCTTGATTTGGTTCAGGTGGCAGAGCTGCGCAGCAGGAGTAGCCACTAGTGAGCAGGAGACAGCAGCAGGGACATAGCAGGTTGCTGGTACAGGACCGTTTCCACTACTGAAGGTGGAAAGGAAAAAGCAGTGCAACAAAGGGCGCCTGCTGCAGAGCAGAAGGAATGGCAGCAATCCAGGGCGCTTTACTGAGACCACAAGGGCTGCCTATAAAAGGCCAAAAAGTAGCCAATGGATAAAAAAGCCAGCCGGGGAGAAAGAGGAAAGAACTGGGAGGAAAATAACACCATAGCCTAGAGTGTTGTTAACACTGGAAGGTGCAGCACGCAGGGGATAGTGTGCTAGTATAGAAGGGAGCTTTGTCTCATGTTGTTGTTTTTTTTGCTGCTTTATCAAAAAAAAAAAAGAACTACATTCTGTAATTTAGTTTTTATCTCTTAAAAAAATGCACACCAGTGCACCCATGAGGCTTGGCTAGTTTCCAGCTGGGGTTGCACAAGGGTTGTAATGGACCGAAGCACATTTTTATTATCAATACATTTTGCTGCAGTTATGTTACCATTCAGCTGTATATCTTGTAGTTTTTCTTTCCTTAATAACAGAAGTTTGGAGGGAGGAAACCGAGGCCACCATTCACCTGGAAGGGTAATGGAGGCCAGACAAAAAAAGCTGAGTGTAAAGGGGTACCTCATGTAGGGATACACGAGTACCTCATTAGTCCCATAATGTATTGCTTGCGCAACTCAGAGGTAAGGACTTGTGCAGGAATGCATGTCCGCACCTTGGAGTTGTGAGGAATGGTAGTTTGGAAAGACTCCATTCAGAACTGCTTTGGCACCAGGGAATTTTGCTGCAGCAAAGTCTACGGCATATCTGAGTGCTGAAGTCCATAGCAACCCTGAGCACCCAGTTCTCCACAATTGGTTTCCTTTCTATTCCCTAATACTTTTCAGTTTAGTTACAGTAAAGATCAGTCAATCCATGTCTATTCCAATTTTGTGGACAACTTGACGTTGCTACAGCATTCATACAGCAAAAGTATCTAAGCAGTTTTAGTTCACTCCTTGTGGGACGATACTCACTCATCACTTTATTACTAGGTCACGATACGTGCACTTGCATTCTGACATTGTATTCATCTTTGTATGAACTACACACAAACATTACCAACAAGTTTTTGGTGCCGTTGCCGGGGAGTGTAAACTTTAAAAATTGCTTTTAGATACTCCACTGTGTGAAGGATCATTTTGCTTCTACTCTGGTGTCTTGTTGAGCAGGTAACACAGTGCATGAGCAGGGTTGACAGAGAGCTTCTGCCCCTTGATCCAGAGATAGAAAGAATGCTTTTGAGAAGAAGAAGAAGACAACAAACACACCAGCAGCAGGCAGAGATGGCTAATCAAAATGGAGCAGACAACATGGACGATAGAGATAGGGTCTTAAATGCTTATGTTCAACCGAATCTGAATGGGTTGAACCCGAGCATTGTGAGACCAGAGATTGAGGCTCTACATTTTGAGCTTAAACCAATAATGTTTCAGATGCTGCAAACTGCTGGGCAATTCAGTGGCATGCTCACTGAGGACCTTCACCTTCATTTAAGAGTATTCATGGAAGTCACAGATGCTTTCAAAATGAATAGGGTAATGGAGGAAGTGCTCAGGCTAAAGTTGTTCCCTTATTCATTAAGAGACCGAGCAAGAGCCTGGTTGAACTCTTTGCCACTTGACTCTATCGCTAACTGGAGTGATTTGGCAGAAAAATTTCTGCTGAAATACTTTCTGCCCACCAAGAATGCCAGGTTAAGAAATGACATCACCTCCTTCCAGCAATTAGAAGGTGAATCTTTGTATGAGACCTGGGAGAGGTATAAAGAGCTATTACGGAGATGACCACACCATGGAATTCCTTACTGCATTCAGATGGAGACCTTTTATAATGACCTCAACGCCTAAACTCGGACCATAGTGGATGCAGCAGCTAATGGGGCACTTTTGTCCAAAACATATAATGAAGCATATGAGTTACTTGAGAGAATGGTCAGTAACAACTATCAATGGCCAATGGACAGGGTTTCAACTGGAAAGAAAGCAGCAGGCATGCACGAAGTGAGTGAAGTGACTTCTCTCATAGCTCAGGTAGCCTCACTAGTTAATGTTCTGAAGAGCCAGCAAGTTACCCGCCCTCAAGCAGCTAATGCAGTTCAGGAAACTGGACCATCCTGTGTACTATGCAATGTACCTCATTTATTTGAAGCTTGTCCCTCAAATCTAGAGTCAGTGTGTTTCGTGGGTAATATGAATCGCAGTAACAACCCTTACTCTAACACATATAACCCAGGATGGAGGCAACACCCCAAATTCTCCTGGAGCAACTATGGTGCAGGACAAGGGAACAACTCTGCCCCACAAAGGCCACAGGGTCCACCAGGCTTCCAGCAGCAAAGACAACAGCCTCAGGAAGCCCACAGTTCACTGGAATCCCTGCTGAAGGAATATATGGCAAGAAATGATGCTTTAATCCAAAGTCAAGCAGCTTTACTGAGGAATCTGGAAACTCAAGTGGGACAGCTTGCCAATGAGCTAAAAAGTAGACCCCCAGGAACACTTCCTAGTAATACTGAAGTCCCTAGGAGAGAGGGGAAAGAGCATTGCAAGGCTATAGCCCTGAGGAGTGGGAAGATGGTGGAAACACCAAAAATAAGAGGGCAAGACCAGACAGACTCCACTGTACCCCTGGAGAACAAAAATGATAAGAAGAAGCAAGAGGAGGAGATAAGCAAGGAGGAAGCCATCTCTGGAGGAAATGCTGCAGCTATGCCACAGCAAAAGTCGACAACTTTGCCGCAGCAAAGCATGCAGCAAACCAAGCTACCCACTTTCCCTCAAAGATTTTAGAAGCAGTAGAATGACCAGCAATTTATAAGGTTCCTAGATGTCCTGAAATAGCTCCACATCAACATTCCTCTGGTGGAAGCATTGGAGCAGATGCCCAATTATGTGAAGTTCATAAAGGACATCCTGACCAAGAAGAGGAGATTTGGTGAATTTGAGACCGTTGGCCTCACAAGAGAATGCAGTGCTGTGCTGCAAAATAAGTTGCCACCCAAACTTAAGGATCCGGGCAGCTTCACCATACTTTGTTCAATCGGGAACCAGTATTTTGGCAAAACACTGTGTGATTTAGGAGCAAGCATCAACCTTATGCCAATGGCTATCTTTAAAAAGCTAGGAATTGGAGAAGCTAGGCCTACCACAGTCACACTGCAATTGGGAAACAGATCCATTGCTCACCTAGAAGGAAAAATAGAAGATGTACTGGTTAAGGTGGATAAGTTCATCTTCCCAGTAGACTTCATAATTCTGGATTATGAAGCTGATGCAGAAGTACCCATTATATTAGGCAGACCGTTCCTAGCAACTGGCCGGACACTCATTGATGTTTAGAAAGGTGAGTTAACCATGAGAGTCCAGGATGAGCAGGTTACATTCAATGTGCTCCAGACCATGAAGTTTGCCAATGAAGAAGAAGAATGTGCAATGGTGTCTATGATAGACACATTAGCATCAGAACAACTGGAAAAATGCTACAAGGACCCACCACCAGCAGCATGGACAGACCACTCAGATTCCGAAGGAGAAGATGAAAAGGAATGGGCCTGGATTGATGTAAGACAAGGGTTTAGGAAACAGGAGTCGATAAAAGAGCCGTTATATGAGACCACGCCAGATTCCAGGATGCCGAAAGCATCAGTAGAAGAACCACCAGCTTTGGAGATGAAGCCCTTGCCAGCACACCTTAAGAATGCATATTTAGGAGAAACAGCCACTCTTCCTGTGGTTATCTCAGCACTTCTGACAGAGGAGCAAGAGGAGAAATTGGTTCTGACACTAAAGAAATTCAGAAAGGCCATTGGCTGGACACTTACTGACATTAAGGGAATCAGCCCCTCATTCTGCATGCATAAGATCCTCTTGGAAAGCAACGAAAAAGGGTCCATAGAGCCCCAACGAAGGCTTAACCCAATAATGAAAGAGGTGGTGAAGAAGGAGATCATCAAATGGCTGGATGCTAGAATCATTTACCCCATATCAGATAGCTCTTGGGTGAGTCCGATCCAGTGCGTTCCCAAGAAAGGAGGCATGAATGTGGTGGAAACTGAGAGAAATGAGCTCATCCCCACTAAGGTTGTAACCGGTTGGAGAATTTGCATGGACTATAGGAAGATGAATAAGAGCACTAGGAAGGATCACTTCCCTCTGCCATTTATTGATCAAATGTTAGATAGACTTGCTGGATGGGAATACTATTGCTTCTTGGATGGATACTCAAGGTATAACCAGATTGCTATAGCACCAGAGGATCAGCACAAGACCACATTCACATGTCCTTATGGTACCTTTGCATTTCGAAGGATGCCATTTGGGCTGTGTAATGCTCCAGCAACGTTCCAGCGATGCATGATGGCAATATTCATATAAATGGCTGAGCAGTTTGTGGAAATCTTCATGGATGATTTCTCAGTCTTTGGGGACTCCTTTGACCTATGCTTGGGAAACCTTGCCAAAGTCTTGCAAAGGTGTGAGGAAACAAACTTGGTGCTAAACTGGGAGAAGTGCCAGTTTATGGTAAAGGAAGGAATTGTGCTGGGGCATAAGGTATCCCAGAAAGGACTTGAGGTGGATAAGGCCAAGGTAGAAGTTATTGAGAAACTGCCTCCTCCCACCTCGGTCAAGGGCATTCGAAGCTTCTTAGGACATGTAGGATTTTATAAAAGGTTCATTAAGGACTTCTCTAAGGTTTCCAAACCATTATGCAGCTTGCTAGAGAAGGACATAACTTTTTGTTTTGATGAGAGCTGCATGACAACATTCTGCGATCTCAAGCAAAAATTAAGTACAGCTCCGGTGATTGTGGCACCAGACTGGACCTCCCCATTTGAGCTGATGTGTGATGCTAGTGAAACAGCATTGGGAGCCGTCCTCGGGCAGCGCAGAAACAAGCTGTTTCACTCTATTTACTATGCTAGCAAAATGCTGCAAGGTGCTCAGCTGAACTACACCGTGACAGAGAAGGAACTGCTTGCTGTAGTGTTTGCCTTTGAGAAATTTAGAGCATATTTGGTAGGAGCAAAGGTGATAGTGCACACAGACCACTCTGCCATCAAACACTTAGTCAGAAAGAAAGATTCCAAACCAAGGCTCATTCGGTGGGTGCTTTTGCTTCAAGAGTTTGATCTAGAGATCAGAGACAGGAAGGGGACTGAAAACCAAGTGGCAGACCATCTCTCCAGGTTGGAAGAGCACAGCTCTGGAGCAGAGGACATTAATGAAAGATTCCCAGATGAGCAACTCTATCTCCTGTCCCAAGATGATGTGCCATGGTATGCTGACTATGTAAATTACCTCGTGAGTGGAATGCTCCCACCAGACCTGACGTGGCAGCAGAAGAAAAAATTTCTGCATGAAGTCAACTCATACTACTGGGATGAACCTTATCTTTACAAGCAATGTGCTGACCAGATGATAAGGAGGTGCATACCCAGTGAAGAAACGGAGCAAATCTTGCAGCAATGCCATGCTTCCCCTTATGGAGGTCATTTTGGAGGAGTTAGGACCGCAAATAAAGTGTTACAGGCAGGTTTCTATTGACCCTCCTTATTCAAGGACTCCCACTCTCATGCAAGGCAATGTGACCAGTGCCAGAGAACAGGGAATATATCTCGTAGGCATGAAATGCCACTGAGCAACATCTTAGAGGTGGAATTATTTAATGTCTGGGGCATAGATTTTATGGGACCATTTCCCTCAAGTTTTGGCAACCAATACATCCTTATAGCTGTAGACTATGTCTCAAAGTGGGTGGAAGCCAGTGCATCCTAAACCAATGACGCCAGAGTCGTGACCAGATTCCTGAAGAGGAATATCTTTACAATGTTTGGAACACCCAGAGCCATCATCAGTGATGGAGGGACCCATTTCTTCAATAGGCAGTTCAAGTCACTACTTGCCAAATATGGAGTTAGACACAAGGTAGCAACCCCTTATCACCCACAAACGAGTGGGCAGGCTGAGGTCTCCAACAGAGAGATCAAGAGAATCTTGGAGAAAATAGTAGGCCCCATGAGGAAGGATTGGTCCTCAAGGTTGGATGATGCCCTTTGGGCATATAAAACAGCTTATAAGACACCTCTGGGCATGTCACCATATAGGTTGGTATTCGGGAAGGCTTGTCATCTCCCAGTAGAGCTGGAACATCGAGCATATTGGGCAGTGAAGAAGCTAAACTAGAACCTGGATGTTGCGGGTGAGAAGAGGATGCTGCAGCTAAATGAGCTGGACGAATTTCAGGGGCAGGCCTATGAAAATGCCAAACTATACAAGAAGAAAGCAAAGCAATGGCATGACAAGAAGATACAACCCAGAAACTTCGAAGTGGGACAGAGAGTGCTACTGTACAACTCCAGGCTAACCTTGTTTCCTGGGAAGTTAAAATCACGATGGTTTGGACCCTTTCGCATAAGCAAGGTCTTCCCATTTGGGACTATTGAATTGGAAGAAGAGAAGGAAGGGAGGACATTCAGGGTTAATGGGCAAAGAGTCAAGCATTATTTGGGGGGTGATGTGGATAGACAGCACACTTCCATTCAGCTGCAAGAGGATTGAACAGAAGGGAAGTCAGGTTGAAGACTCTAAAACAAGCGCTCCTAGGAGGCAACCCATGTTCAAATTTGTTATTATTCAAGTTAATAGTTTTTAAGTTAGTTTAGATCATGAATCTGATAGCTTTTGTGGTTGTTACGCAGATTAGGAAGCAAGAAGTTGCAGAACCAGTTTTTGTTTTGCTGCAGCAACATAACACCAAAGATAGTCCCTGATTTGCTATAGCAGAATTGTTAACAAGCACTCTCTGCTGCAGTAGAAATCTTTCGCACCCAGTTTTGTTGAAGCATTGCTCCAGTATTGCTGCAGCAAAACAGTCAGCTCTAAGCCAAGGGTTCCCCTGTGCTATGCTTCGAAAGTTTGAAAAAAAAATGGTGGGCGGGAAAACTGGCAGAAGGCCATAAGACACCTACGGTCTTTAAACCTCTGCAACTTCCAACCCCCTTTTTCCCAGCGTTAACACACCCACGTTTTTACCTCTACAACTTCCCTCCTCATCTCACCTCTCCCGAGTCTCAAGCCCTGCAACCCTCTCACCTCCCTCGTCCCAGAAAAGCCCAACCTTCAACCCCTCGAACCAAAAATGCCGAGAATCAAGACAGTTGCCAGGAAGGCGATCAAGGTGAAAAAATTCACCACTGAAGAAAACCAGAAGAGGCACGACAACAAAATCGTGCCCAGAAACTTCTGCACCGAGAAAGGATTCACCTTCACCTCCACTGGCAATTTGGGAATGCCAATGTACGTTGGGACGGTGGTAAAGCAGAGGGCTTGGGAAAATTTTGCAAGCCATCCGTAACCGGCCCTCATCCCACTGGTTCGAGAGTTCTATGCGAACTTCTCACTAGAAACTGACAAATTGGTGAGAGTTTGGGAAACGAAGGTACCTTTCGACCAATCTGCAACCAACAGGGCCTACAATTTACCCGACGAGGAGGACAATTATGAGGACTATCTGCAGAGTCTGCGGGATGAAGATTGGGAAGCAATGCTCACCCGGGTGTGCCTTCCTGGCACCACCTGGGATAAATCTCCCCGTGCTCCACCATTGTAAATCGAATCTCCTTGGTGCCGGTAGCAAAGGTCTGGTACCATTTTCTCAAGACCCGTCTTCTACCTTCCACCTACGGGCAGACTGTGAGCAGAGAAAGACTAGCAATGGTGGACGCGCTCATCCTCGGCAGGCCACTCAACGTTGGCCACATTATAAGTGGCCAAATCTGAGCATTTGCCGACCGCAAGAAGGGAAGCCTACTCTTTCCTTCCCTCATTACCACCCTGTGCAAGACTCATAGAGTACCAGTCTCCATTGACGAAGAGGTTTTGAAGGACACTACTCCCATCACCCCTACCACCATTGCTAGCATTGTTCTGGAGAAAGCAGCCCCGCATCCACTAGCTGCCTCCTAAGACCCCCCACCAACTACTGGCCCATCTGCTTCCTCCTCTGCCACTCAGCCAGCTGACAAGGCCATTCAGTATCTGCTGTAGCAACAATCCACCCTCCTCAGACAGCAAGCACAGTTGCTGCAGCACCAGCAAACCTTCTGGCAATATGCACAGAAGAGGGACTTTGCCCTCCACACTACCTTGGAGCAAAATTTTAAGCAGTTCTTCCCATTCCCAGAATTTCCAACTGCCCTGCTCCATGTCACCTTTGAGGAGTTAGCCCTAGCACCAGAAGCACAAGCAGAGTAACCCAAGGCCTCTGAAAGATCCTCTTCCACCAAGGAGCCCTAACCCGAACCCCACCAGTCACTGGAAGAAATGGTGTCCTCTGATGACGATGAGCCCATTGCCAAAAGGGCAGCAATATTACGCAAAGGAAAGGCCCCACAACAATCAACACAGAGGAGGAGTGGGCTCAAAAGTTCATCAAGATCTTCTGGGGGTCAATGACCCTAGGGTGCTGCAGCATGCCTGCAAGCACCCTCAGGAAAGTTCCCTCAACCCTTATTTGTGTTTCTGTTTCTTTTTGTCGTTGTATTTTGTTTTCTGGCCATTGCATCAGTAGTGAGGACACTGCTCAATTTAAGTTTGGGGGTGTGTGTGATATAATGTATAATGTCTGCTGGGAATAGTATTGCTGGAGCATATCACTTTTGTGTTTTGATTCCTTGCTGTAGCATCGCTGGAGCATTTTGCATAGTTAGGGTGATTGTTTATATTGCTGTCCACTTGTGTTTTTATCTACCTGTGTTGAATGAGTCTGTCCTAGTAATCACTGATTTTGTTTGAATTGAATACAGTTATAATTGTTTGATAAAAAGTGTAAAAAAAAAGAGAGAAAAGGAAGAAAAGAGGGTGGAATAGCTGCATAGCCTGCTGAAAGTTTTGGGACACTCCATGAGGAGGATTTGCTGAAAATCAGAATAGGAAACCTACAGCCTCACCTCATCACACAGCACCCTCTTCCTATGAGCACTAGATCAAGGGCAGTTTGCCCAACAAAGAATTTGGTGATCTTTCAGAAAGTGGTCCTTAGTCTTAGAGCTAGTATTGAGAGCTTCCTGTAGAATTATAAAAGAGGTAGTCACATAGGGACATAAAGGTTTAAGTTTGGAGGGAAGGGAGTAGAATACCAAAAAAAAAATGGACAATGCTCTGTAATTCCTTAGTAACCAGGGGTATGCATGAGTCCCATGTGTGCCTTTGCGTAAAACAGGGATGTGGAGTATGAGTGGGGAGCGGTTGAAAGGTGATAAGGTTGAGTAACCGGGTGCCTGCATTGAACATGTTGGCATTCGCATCAAAAGGCCATAATGACCTCTGCTAGAATAAGATCCATGCCAAAAACAACAGTAAAGGAAGAAATTCAGTAAGCTGCCACATTTCCCCATATCTGCTGCCCTGACTGTACCTATGATGAATGCCAGCTTGACCTAGCAAAGGAAGCTCGAAATATTAGCATAAACGTTTTAGGAACTCTGGCTATTTTTGACCCGAATAACTCCTGGACAAAACTGTCCATATCACACACACACAAATTCAGAGAAGGTGTTTGCTGTGATTGGGAGTAAGATTTGTGGTATCCTTTATATGAAAGAAATCCAGAGAGTTGAGAGCTATCAGCAGAGCTATGGAGTCTAACTTGAGGAAAATCTAGAACTTCTGAGTGGTAAGCAGAGTAGGATGCTTGGGGACAAGCAATCCTTTAAGTTTGGGGGGATTTGATAACTACATTTTACTATAGTTTCTATGCGTTGCCCATGATTTTTTACTGAATCTTTCTGGTGTTTTAAGCACTTTTTACCCTCTGATTTAATTGAATGGGATGATTTTTCTGGACATAGCGTAGCTACTACATTGCTGCAGCATTTCAGTGAGCATGTATAGCAATGATAGCAAAACCCCGGTTGATAGTGGGGAAAGCTGTTTTCTCTCCCCCCTGCAATATGATGATTCTGCTTGATTTGGTGCAGGTGGCAGAGCTGCGCAACAAGAGTAGCCACCAGTGAGCAGGAGACAGTAGCAGGGACATAGCAGGTTGCTGGTACAGGACCGTTTCCACTACTGAAGTTGGAAAGGAAAAAGCAGTGCAACAAAGGGCGCCTGCTGCAGAGCAGAAGGAATGGCAGCAATCCAGGGCGCTTTACTGGGACCACAAGGGCTGCCTATAAAAGGCCGAAAAGTAGCCAATGGACAAAAAAGCCAGCCAGGGAGAAAGAGGAAAGAACTGGGAGGAAAATAACACCATAGCCTAGAGTGTTGTTAACACCGAAAGGTGCAGCATGCAGGGGATAGTGTGCTAGTATAGAAGGGAGCTTTGTCTCTTGTTGTTGTTTTTTTTGTTGCTTTATCAAAAAAAAAAAAGAACTACATTCTGTAATTTAGTTTTTATCTCTTAAAAAAATGCACACCAGTGTTTCTGGAGTTTCTGTAACCAGTGCACCCATGAGGCTTGGCTAGTTTCCAGTTGCGATTGCACAAGGGTTGTAATGGACCGAAGCACATTTTTATTATCAATACATTTTGCTGCAGTTCTGTTACCATTCAGCTGTATATCCTGTAGTTTTTCTTTCCTTAATAATGGAAGTTTGGAGGGAGGAAACCGAGGCCACCATTCACCTGAAAGGGTAATGGAGGCCGGACAAAAAAAGCTGAGTGTAAAGGGGTACCTCATTAGTCCCATAATGTATTGCTTACGTAACTCAGAGGTAAGGACTTGTGCAGGAATGCGTGTCCGCACCTTGGAGTTGTGAGGAATGGTAGTCTGGGAAGACTCCATTTAGAACTGCTTTGGCACCAGGGACTTTTGCTGCAGCAAAGTCTACGGCATATCTGAGTGCTGAAGTCCATAGCAACCCTGAGCACCCCAGTTCTCCCCAATTAGTTTCCTTTCTATTCCCTAATACTTTTCAATTTAGTTACAGTAAAGATTAGTCAACCCATGTCTATTCCAATTTTGTGGACAACTTGACGTTGCTACATCATTCATATAGCAAAAGTATCTAAGCAGTTTTAGTTCACTCCTCATGGGACGATACTCACTCATCACTTTATTACTTGGTCACGATACGTGCACTTGCGTTCTGACATTGTATTCATCTTTGTATGAACTACACACAAACATTACCAACAGTAAACCCACTTATGATGTGATGATACACTATGCTAATTGAATTGTTAGAACCCTATTTGTATTATCCATGGTTACTTAGGATTGACTATTATGCATTGATTATATGAGTTGGTGAATGTCTAGATAATATTTATCACGTCTTAGGACATTAACTGATGAATTGAAAAGTGAAAGTTAATACCGAAATCTAATAGTTAATTATTGATATCTTAATCACGAAAGTAGTTTAAGGTTCACTAGGAATGAATCAATTAGTGGGTATGAGAAAACCAATTAATTGTATTCCATGGTTGGCATAGAACTTAATGGACTTAGGTTGAACTAAGAACCACAAAAGTAGGCAATTAGATTAACCTAGGTACGATTAGTAATGTTTGAAAGAGGTTACTAGTTAATTAAGGCTAACCATCCCTAATTACGTAGATAATTGCAATTAGAGGTACATGTTCAATGTTGAATATCATAAGTGTGGTGAACCCTAACCCTAACCCTACGCTTTTATTAATTGGATTACTTATTAGTTTAATTGTGACAAACTCATCGAATTACATTGATTTAGATAGGATACTTCGTAAAGTCTAGTAATTAATAATTATTCTTTGTGGATACAACATGTATTCGCCGAACTAGCTACAGCTACGCCGTGCACTGGCGGTTATTTATAAAACACCCACAACACAACCAAACAATGCCTTATCTAACCAAAGAGTTAAATTTTAATGGCATGCATGATTGTAATTGTTAGCAAAGGAAGGGCTTGGTTTAAGGAGGGAAGAAGCTTATCCAAGAAGCTTTATTATTTTATTCTTTCTTGCTTGACTTGGTGAAGAAGTCACCAGCACAAGGAGAAAAAATTAGCCACGGTAAGGTGAAAGAGGGACGAAGAAGAAAAAGAGAAAGAGAAGAGAGCGAGATAGGGAAGAACAAGATGAAAGAGAAAGTTGAAACAAGAGGTAATCTAACACCCTTGATCTTGATTTTAACTTTGAATCTTTGGAAATAAGTGTTGGAGGAAATTTTCTACAGCTTAGGGTTAAAGGAAGAGAGAGAAAGCTTAGCCATCTAGTAACAGAAACAAGCACTTTTGGTGTATAAAGTAAGATCAACACCCTTTTTATTAACTTTCTTGATTAAATAACTTGGTATGTGTCTTATGTGCATTAATGAAAGCATGACAGTAGAATAGATGAAAGCATTGATGAAGTATTTATGGTGTTGATGACAAACTTTTATATATATGCATGATGTGGTAATTTGTGAGGAATTGTTGTGGATGGATTATAAGTTTATTTCATGATTTTTGAGGTATATGTGTGGTTGTTAATTTGGATTTTATATGCCTAAGATGTATGATTGGATATTTTCTGGTTTGATAGCTGGTTTAGGGAGAAAAAGATGACTTTTTGAGTTTTTCGCACCCAGAGCACAACAGTACTGGGTAGCATGGCCAGGTCATGCTCTGGGCTGGTTTGGGAAATTTGCGTACAAAGCACAACTGCAACAAGGCCATGCTTGGGGTCAGCCTGGCCATGTTCCATGCTTGAATGTGAAAACACGGGCTCTGTTGTGGGGAGCACAGATATGAAGCAGAGGTAGGAAGCATGGCCGTGCTTCATGACGTTTACTTGTTTTGTTATTTTCTTGTTTCCTTTTTAAATCTTAACCAAGAACCAATGTTTATTGTAACAACTCCATTTTGTTTGGCCCATGAAGTCATTACCTCTTTACTTCTAACTATTTAACTTATAATAACATTCAATTAATTTAACCAAGCATAATCAAGGTTTATGGTATACCATTAACACTGATACAATTCTAGGTTCACATACACATCATTATTTAAAAACGTCCATACAAAAGTCAAACATATATATGTCTACATTTTATTCATCGATATTAACCAGGTTCGCGGATATGGTTGCGGGTAGTTGCACCTTCTCCCAGATCTTAGCCAACTCGACCCATTGTACGCTAAAAGCCAGTTATAGAAAGAATCTTCATATTTAGTATTCTGAACATGATATGGAAATATAGTGAGAATTAAATCCCAGTAGGTTCAACAATAAATCATATTTATCATCAATATAGCTCATCATGTCAGGTTCATCTGTATAAGCTACAGAAAATGTCTTAGGTTATATGAATACATTATATATATGCGGATGAGAATCGTACAGTAATGACATGTATGTCATGAATAACTATTTTCAGAATATTATATGATGTCTATAAACTTATTTTCATATCAAGCTACCTCGGTTAAGGTGAGTAATTTCTAGTACGAGCTTTTTTCGTTTTGTCTGACATGACACACTTTCTCTTTCTTTTTCCATTATCATAATCATAGCCGTGAGTAAGGTGTCCCTTATTGGTGCACCACATGGAACGCCATGAGACCATGATCATCTCTTTTCTTTTCTTTTCTTTCTACATTAATAGCCAAAAATATTATTTCAATAATAAGTATGTTCATTATACTCTCATGCCATAATTTAACATCAAAACATAATCATTACCAAAAATTATTGGTAAAATACAATCTTTCCATGAACATAATCATTTTTAATTATCACATTATAAAATATTTTCATGTCAAAATTATACAGTTAAGATGGTAAGGAGTTCATTCAATGGCCATGGCTAGGGCATACAATAGTAATTTATTATTTTCATTTATAAGATTCTTCTTCTTTCTTACATATTATTTTTGTCTCTCACTAATCAGAGCATAACACCCTCATTTTAAATCTGATTTAGGTGATCTTGGTGTCAGTTTAAAGATAAGACAATCCTTTAAAACCTTTATGTTGAACATTTTAGTGAAATCTTAAGTGATCATGGTGTTACTACTCCCACAAATTCAAAGTTGTTTCTTCTCGAGTATGTTCTGACCTCTACTTACTAATCTGACCATATCTCTCTCATATGGATTCCAAATTGAATGATTCTAGTGGCTAAAAAATCATGATACATATATCTATATTTTTTGTTTTAACCATTTCTTTTATTTCCTTGCATAATTTTTCCAGAAATTCAAAAATAGAAGCTAACCTAACAGATTCTTCCTTGATTAACTAGTTTTTGACATCTGCTTACTAATCAGACAATATCTCCCTCTTTTGGACTCCAAATTAAGTTATTCTAGTGGCTAAAACTCTGTGAGATATATATATATATACATTTTTCATGTTAACCATTTCTTTTAATTCCTAATCTATTTTTCCCATAATTTCAAATACAAAAGCTTTCTTGGTTATTGTGAAATCCAGGTTTCTTAGCATAGCCTTTCCTAAAATTCTTGTACATCTTTTTTTTAAGTCCTTTTCCAATTTTCTTCCAAATTTCCACCTAACCATAAAATTACATATGTCAACATTTAATTATTTCTTACTTAATTTAACATATTCCATCATCTAATTCAAAAGAGAAGCAAAATCAAATCATGTATTACTATGGGTGTTTCTCAACAGAAATTTCTCATGGTATTCTTTTTGTTGTTTAAGGCAATATTTATTTTATCAATCTAACCATATCCTATCAATTTTTCACTACGTTTTAATATACATAACAACGGCACAAAACCCTAACATTTTGCCACCCATAGCCATTCCTATACAGAACCTTCCACACCAACCTAAGTTTTTAAACATACATCACATGCAAGATCAACATGTAATATGATATAGTAACATCCATGTCTAGTCATCAAAGTAGAAAATATTGTAAATTTCATCAAAGTTTTAGGAACAAATCACATATAAATGTTATAAATTCCAAAGCTTTTCTTCAAAAAGAGATATTGTTAAACCTACGTAAAGATCTCTCTAGCTCAGTTAGTGAGTTCTTTTTCTTGTTTCCTCTTGAAGGAAATGGAAAGATTCCTCCCTTCCCTTAGCTTTTCCAGTAGCTTGAATAAGTGAGGGAGGGTGAGTTTTGAACCCCAAGAATGAAGAGAAAAGATGGATTCAAGTGGAGATTTAGCTAACTTAGCTTGAGTACTAGTCCTCTAGACTTCTCCTTTTTCTTCCTTCCTTTCTTCTCCTCTCTTTCTCTCCTTTTCTCACCCTACCTTGCTTCTGTTTTTTCCTCTCCCTCACTTAGACGAAATTATAATGTTATAAGGGTAGTTTTTGCTTAAATAAACTATCAAGTGGTTCACCTTTCATAATCATAGGTCTACCTTATCACAATTAGGATGCACTTGGTTGATTTTTAAGGGAAAGACAACTCATGCTCTTGCCTTCCTCTCCTTTAGTCAAGATATGCATAGCCAAAAGAGATTTGTATCTAAAAATTATGATAAAATGTTCTTAAGATAAGGAACAAGGTCCCTTTGATTTAGGGATTCATTTTTTTTTTGTCTGACTCAAGTATGATAAGTTTGCCTTTCTAAGTGGCAAATTTCTATCCCTTGAGTCTCCCTTGCTTGGCTGAAATTATTAGTGTAAGATATAAATATTTTGTCCTCATGCCATGTATTATTACACCACTTGCTAAAATTATGAGTGTAGGATATAGATGTTTTGTCTTAATGACATGTATTATTATACCATTTGCTAAAATTATGAGTGTAGGATATAGATGTTTTGTTCTAATGTCATGTGACCTAATCTTGATTATTATTACACTACTATTTCGTCACATGGTTCTGATTTTTTCCTCTTGGATTTAGGCTCATTCTTGTCCATTTTCTTTGCTTTGGCTGAATTCTACCTCTCAAAGGGCTTGGCCACATTTTCATGATTTTTAGGCTATCGATCCAACTTCTATACCCTAGTCTATGTCTATGTTATATCTCTTGCTTGGGCTATCAAATTGGTTTGCTAGAAACTCATGTGAAGTGAAAAAACAAACTCTATAAAGTGTCTATAGGTGAAGGCCCAATGTATGGGTGGAGATGTTAAACTTAGTAACTCTAGCTCTTGAATTAGGAAAAATTACCCTAATCCAATCTTCTTGAAATTTTAAGATCTTTGCCTACTTCCCAAAAATTATCTTCCTTACCTAAGAATTTTACCTTTCTTTAGTATGTTATTTCTAATTTTTCCTATTAGATTTTCTCTCTTTACCTATTCCTTTAATGTTAGAAACATTTTCTATGCATACACATAAGGTGAAGAATATATAAGGCTTATATTCTCATAGATATCTAAAAATTGTTTAATAAATTTTATTTCCATGATTAAATATTGATGTGCATTCATTAATAAAAGAAACAAAATTAGGGATGTTACATTTATGATACCATAATTAGAGTTCCATGAGCCATATATCAAAGTAAAATTTAGTGTTTACTTGGTTGTGTAATGTCTTTTTGAATTAACTATAAATGCATGAAGGAATGGTGTATGAATGCTACATTTAAATGGCATATATTACTATTATGTGCAACCACAAAAGGTAAATGATATATGTATGCTATAGGAAGATGCAAAGGCATGAATACTTTATCTCATATTATATGATGGATCATTATAGCATGCATAAGATCAATGGTTGATCATACTCATGATGATTAATAATGTGTGTATTTTGTTAAGACAAGTGGCTAGAAAATATGCAAAAGACATGTGCTAGTCAAGAAGACCCTCTCCAAAGAAAGGTGGAATGGTAACAGGTGTCACCTTGCTGTGTTGAGGCAACTAACGATTAGAGTGATCCTCTCCGAAGTAGGGTGACCTGGAAACAGTTGCCACTTTGTTGTGTTGAGAAGATTGACAATTCTATGATGACCCTTACCTACCAAGGTGGCCTGGCGACATGCGGCACCTTGTGAAGGTAAGATGACTGAAAGGTCTTGGCTGTGATAAGGTACCAAGATAGGGGATGCCTAATAGCCTATGGTCAATATGGGAAGGATTGCTTTGACCAAGGAACCCATTGGTGAGTGAGTAGCTAAAGGTGGTAAGGGTTCACACCACCTTGAGGTTAGATAATTGAGAACCATCAGATAATGAGCCATTATGGGAAATATATAGGTACCTTATTAATACATGGTTTGTTACATTTACAATATATTGATGCATAACTTGTATTAAGACTGCATGTGTATATTATACCTTTATTATACAAAAGAGAAAATATTTTATATAGTTTATACAGCTGACCATAACACATGAGTTTTCTATTATATTTCTAATTGTTGGATGTTGACCTTACTGGGATTTTATATCTCACTATGTTGTCGTGTTATGTTTAGATCCTTGACATATCATTTGTGGTTCTGACAATCCTGCTATAGCTATAAACAGTACCCCATGGGTGATGGCCATGGGCGCAGTACTTCACCTTTTGAGTATATGCTTAGTGCCTAGGGTTACACATGTATATACAAGTTAATCCCTTATGTGCTGTAGACTCATATATATATATATATATATATATATATATATAAGATGCATATATTTTTGGAAGGTTAGTTATCTGTTGCGTTAATTGCTTAAAAAAACCAGTCATTAGACCTGACGAGTCATATGGCTTTGAGACAGTGCCAAGTAAGGGATGCCCTATTAGCCTTAAGTAAGCTGAGAGGGAGTTAGGCCACTCCGATCGGGTAACAGTGGTATATGAGTAGTAGGCAGGTGAATGGCTCACATTATCATGTTATTGAGATAGAGAAAGGTAACAGTGGTATGTGAGTAGTAGGTGAGAGAATGGCTCATATTACCTTATTACTAGAGAGAGATGTGTGACAGTGGCATGTGAGTAGTGGGTGAGAGAATTTCTCACATTGCTTTATTTTTGAGATAGAGATGAAAGATGAAAAATCAACTACTATGTATAATTTTTTTCTATACAAAGAATGCGATTATTATATGTATGGGTACATCATGTTTTATTCTATTATCTATCTATATTATGCATCTATTACAAATGATGGACAATCTCTGTACCCTATATAACTAAACATAACACCGTGATCATTATTTATTCTATGATGCATTAATGTTAAACATATTGGGACATATGTTCTCATTATTTTTGATTTGGTGTTATGTCCAGATAAAGATAACTAAGATACAGGCAGTCTCTTATATTTGATCTCGAAGTTTCAAGCAATGGACACACCCTATTTAGGTCAGTTCACAATTATGCAAGACATAATAGTGGTGAATGTCGTGGGCATCCCGATGCTAACACTAACTTCTTCACCTTTTGTACACCAGGGTTAATGTGCTATATAAAGTGTAATGCTAGGTTAGTGTAACTATGTGACTCAGTGTTACTCATGTATAAACACTAATCACTGAGGTAGCCTTGTTAGAATGATGGTAATGAAATATGTGCTACTTTTATACATGTGTATTATTTTACACTTGGATTGTGATAATTGTTTCCATATAAAACCTAAGAGATTGAAAAAAAAATTGGCTTTTTTAGGGATGGTTGCGTGTCTTAGAAAAAAAAATTCCGTGAGTGATAAAGGCACATAATCATTATGCTAATTTTGGGACACATTTAGACCTAATTATAGTTATAAATTGTCAATATTGTAAACCTAAAAGTTGTAGCTTATTGTCTTAGCTTTCCATAGACACCAAAATAACCTCAATCGAAGTTAAAATGAGGTAGTTAGGGCCTGATTAGTGAGGGAAGGTTAGCTAATTAAGAACCTACAAGACAAAATGTAACAACCTTTTTTTTATTATACAATATTGAGTTCACTTACACGTCATTAATCAAAACGTACATGCAACATATCAAACACATAGATATTTACATCTTTTTTAGTTTGGTTGACCAATTCCGGAGATACAGGTGCGGGTGGTTGCACCGTCACTGAGATCTGAGCCAACTCAACCACAAACATCTAATTTGATTCTGAGATCTGCCCAACATAAAGTAACTCGATCCAATGTGTACTAAAAGCCAGAGCCATAGAAAAAAAGCTGCATAACTAATTTTCTAAACATGATATGGAAATATAGTGAGAATTAAATCCTACTAAGATCAACAATAAATCATCATCAATATAGCTCATCACGTCATGTTTAGCTGTATAAACTACAGAAAATATCTTTTGTCACATGAATGCATTATATCTATGCACATAAAAATCATACAGTAATGATATGTGTGACAGGATTAACTATTTTCATAATATCATATGATGGCTATCAACTTATTCTCATTTCAAGCTATCCTGGTCAGGGTGAGTATCCTCTACTCTCCGGTACGGATTTTTCTCGCTCTGTCCGACATGGCACACTTTTTCTTTCTTTTCTGATAATCATAATCATAATCATAATCATAACCATTAGTAGGGCATCCCCTACTGGTGCACCACAAGGATTGCTATGTGACCGTGCTCATTTCTTTTCTTTTCACAATGATAGCCAAAAATATGCTTTTAATAACAAGTATGTTCATCAAAATATAACTATTACCAAAAAAACATTGGTAATCATGCCATGAACATAACCATTTCAAATATCACTTTATAAAATATTTCCATGTCAAAATTTCACACTTAAGATGGTAAGAAGTTCATACAATGGCAATGGCAATGGCTATGGCTATACTAGTCATTTATTATTTTCATTTATAAGATTCATCTTCTTTTTTAAATATTAATTTTATTTCTTTATTTTCTTGATGCAGGTTTTCATCCTATCTAACTTTCTCTTACTAATCAGAGCATAACTCAGTCAATTTATCTCCGATATAAGTGATCTTGGTGTCAATTTCAATATAAAACAATTATCTAAAACAATTATGTTGAACATTGTAGTTAAATATTAAGAAATCAAGGTGATATTACTCCCTCAATGTACATATTATTTCTTCTCGGATAGGTTCTGACCTCTACCTACTAATATGTCCATATCTCCCTCATAAGAATTCCAAATTAAGTGATTCCAGTGGCTAAATATCCGTGACACATATATCTATAATTCTTATGTTAACCATTTATTTTATTTCCCTACCAATAATTCCCATAAATTAAAAAATAGAAGCTTTGACTTTTGCCAACCATAGCCATACCTATGCAAAACTTTCTATACCAGCCTAAGTATTCAAACATACATCACATGCAAGATCAATATGTAAGATGATATAGCAACATCCATGACCAATCATCAAAGTTCTAAGATCAAAATCGCATATAAATATTATAAGTTTCAGAATTTTTCTTCAAAAAGAAATATTGTTAAACTTACTTGGAGTACTTAGTCTTCTAGACTTCTCCTTCCTCTTTCTTCCTTTCTTCCTCTCCTTTCCTCACTCTACCTTGCTTCTATTTTTCCTCTCCCTCACTTGGATGAAAATTCTAATGTTGCAAGGGTGGGTTTTACTTAAATACACCCTCAAATAATTTACCTTCCATGATCATGGGTCTACCTTATCACAATTAGATTACACTTGGTTGAATTTTTGGAAAACAAACAACTTATGTTCTTGTCTTTCTCTTCCTTAGTCAAGATATGCATAGGAAAAGGAGATTTGTATTTTGAAAATTATGATAATATGTTCTTAAGATATGGGACAAGATCCCTTTGATTTAGGGATTTATTTCCTTTTTCTTTTGTCTTAATCAAGTAGGATAGATTTTCCTTTTTAAGTGGCAAATTTCTAGCCCTTGAATCTCCATTATTTGGTTGAAATTATTTGTGTGGGATAAATATGTTTTGTCATAATGCTATGTATTATTACCCACTTGCTAAAATTATAAGTGTAGGATATTGATGTTTTGTCCTAAATTCTTGTATTATCATACCACTTGCTAAATTTTTGTCTTAATATCAAATCACCTAATCTTGATTACACCATTATTCCATCACTTTATTTTTATTTTTATTTTCATTTTTCCTCTTGTGTTTGGGCTCATTCTTGCCCATTTTCTTTACTTTGGTTAAAATTCTACCTTTCATAATGGGCTTGGTCACATTTTCATGATTTTTGGGCTATCGGTCCAATTTCTATATCCTAGTCCAAGTCTATGTTTTATTTCTTCATTGGGCTATCCTATTGGCTTGCTAAAAGTTTATGTGAACAAGAAAAACTCTATATGAAGTGTCCATAGGTGAAAGCCCAATTTATGGGTGGAGATACTAAACTTAGTAACTTTTACTCTTAAATTAGAAAAAAATTAACCTAATCCAATATTCTTGAAATTTTAAAACCTTTACTTCACAAAAATTTATCTTCCTTACCTAAGAATTTCACCTTTCTTTAGCATGTTTATTTCTAATATTTTCTCTTAGGTTTTCTTTCTTTACTTATTCCATTAATATTAGAACATTTTTATGCATATATGTAAGGTGAAGAATTTCTAAGGAAAATATCTAAAAATTATGGGATGTTACATTCTTCCCCCCTTAAGAAATTCGGTCCCCGAATTTCAGTCCATCCTACCACATGTAGAGAATGAAATTAAGGCATTATTCAGAGTTACCAACCTTATTACCTAAATAATTAGGGATATATTTTCTGTGTAACATCTTTACTTTTTAATATGTCTATTCACTTGAGTGATTTTGCTATATAACTTAACCATAAGGATTTCTTTCACTCATAAGTTCTTCAATTTATATCCTCTAGCTTGCATGGATATATCTATGGGTCGATATTAGAAAATACACACATAAAGGAACATATTCACCTTCATATTGGGTAACTATCTTTTCTTATTCCAAACTTCTATCAAGTCATTTTTTTGGTTTTCATATATCAACATCATCCCCTTAATATCATCATCTTAATCTATCATCTATTTTTATCCTCAAATCCTTTAATCAATATATTAAACATACGTAGCAATAAATCCTTCAAACCTTTAATAACGTTTATGTACCATTGACACATGTCTAATAATTCCAACTTACCTCATCACAGTAATTCTATACAAGCTTATTAACACCATTAAACTCATTGTCAAAAATTTCAATTATTTCTTCTATCATATCCAAAAGCACCTCATTCTAGCTTATGTCAATGCCATTTAATTCACCCAATCATTTCAAGAAGATTTTTCCTAACACTTCCTCATACATGAATTCTTAATTCCAACATAATTCACATCCTAGATACTAGGCTCAATTTAGCATGATATAATCTTTTAACACAAATATCTTGACCACTTACATTATTTTCGGACATGGTTCTCAGAATATTCTCTATATTTCCAAATTAAGAGTTCAAAGACTAACTTAAATCCTACTTCCTATATTTTATTCCTCAAGAACTTCAACACCACTAATTCTCTTGATTACATTCGTCAAAACACCATAAGACCATCATCCGTCCATTCTTTTCAAACTTTTCATTACTTTAACCTACTAACAACTTAGTCACCATAATAATTGAGTTTCAAAGAAAATAAATTAACTTTTCTTTTAATGTAGGAAAAGAATCTTGCATTTAATGCCAAATATTAATGTAGGATAATACAGTAGAACAGACGAAAAGTATAATAAAGAACGGTGCTAAAATAGAAAGTCAAAAGTTTGGACAAAACATTAGAGAGTGTTAAAATTGGTGGCCGTAATTCTTGAAAATTTGAAAACAAAAATTTAGCTGTTATATTGGCAAAAATCGGTGGCCGCAAGGTTCGAATATATGTGCCAAAATCTACTTTAAATCATTGGTATTCGGTGGAAAGATATCACATGGAAAAGGAAACATTTCTGAGCTTATAAAAGTCTGTGAAAATCAAGGAATACGTAGTTAACTGGTAGGATGCAGTTGATTGCTTCAAAATAGATGTAATCAATCAACTATCAAATAACCAGTCCAAATTAAAATTTCTCAAAATAGCTAGTCGACTTAATAATACCAATAATCGACTGGCAAAAATATTGGGAAAACAAAATAAATCATTTGATTGTCCTTCTTCAACAACTAACTTGTTTACATTTTCACTTTCTTTTGTTTTTTTTTCAATTACGCCTATCACCTACAACTTCTCTACAAAAATCAAGACATCAAGATTTCATCAAAGACAATTTTCTGATGATATCTTAACCTTATTCTCTTTATATGCCTAATATGAGCGACTATCACAACTACTATATATATACATGCTTGTCGTCATTTTAGAAAATTTCACCTTCAATTTAGCTGATATCCACCAATTACTCACATAACTATTCTAATTATTCCTGGCCTATTCGCATTGCTATCATAAGTATGCCATTCTCCGAGTTCTATAAATGCACACGTTTGTATCTTTAACTTCTCATACTCCAAGTTAGGGTGTGTGCAACTATGGAGGGAATTGCATTCGGTCAATTTCAAAATATTTGTATCTTTTGTGGTTCCAGTCCTGGAAAAGATGGAGAGTATGTGAAAGCTGCACAAAACCTGGGTATGGTACTGGCTAGGAGAAAAATTCATTTAGTCTATGGTGGAGGTAACCGTGGATTAATGGGATGTGTGTCTACAGCTGCCCATGTAAGAGGATGCCAAGTTCTAGGTATTATTCCTACATCTCTAGTTGCATCTAACATCGTAGGAAAGATAATTGGCGAAGAGTTTAGGGTAGCTTCTATAACATCTCGTAATTTTTAGATATTTTCCTTAGAAATTCTTCACCTTACATATATGCATAGAAATGTTCTAATATTAATGGAATAGGTAAAGAAAGAAAACCTAAGAGGAAATATTAGAAATAAACATGCTAAAGAAAGGTGAAATTCTTAGGTAAAGAAAAATAAATTTTTGTGAAGTAAGTAAAGGTCTTAAAATTTCAAGAAGATCGGATTAGGGTAATTTTCTTAATTTAAGAGCAAAAGTTACTAAGTTTAGTATCTCCACCCGTAATTAGGCTACTACCTATGGACACATCATGTAAATTTTTTCCAATTCAAATAAGTTTCTAGCAAGCTCATTGGATAACCTAAGCAAGAAATAAAACATAGACTTGGACTAGGATATAGTAATTGGACCAACAGCCCAAAAATTATGAAAATGTGACCAAGCCCTCCAAGAAAGGTAGAATTTTATCCAAAACAAAGAAAATGGGTAGGAATAAACCCATAATGGGTAGGAATAAGCCCAAATCCAAGAGGAAAAATAAAATAAAATAAATTAGGTGATGATATAATAATGTAATAATAATAAAGATTAGGTTACATGGCATTAAGACAAAGATTTAGCAAATGGTGTGATTCTACATTCATCATTTTGGCAAGTGGCATAATAATACAAGGCTTTAGGACAAAAACATCTATATCCTACACTCATAATTTTAGCAAGTGGTATGATAATACATGGTATTAGGACAAAACATTCCTATCCCACACAAATAATATCAACCAAATAATGGAGATTCAAGGGCTAGAAATTTGTCACTTAAAAAGGCAGCCTATCATAATTGATTAAGACAAAAGAAAAGGTAAATGAATCCCTAAATCAAAGGGGCCTTGTCCCATATCTTAAGAACATATTATCATAATTTTCAAAATACAAATCTCCTTTTCCTATGCATATCTTGACTAAGGAAGAGGAAGACAAGAACATAAGTTGTTTGTTTTCCAAAAATTCAACAAAGTGTATCCTAATTGTGATAAGGTAGACCCATGATCATGAAAGGTGAATTATTTGGTGGCCTATATAAGGAAACCCAACCTTACAACATTAGAATTTCGTCCAAGTGAGGGAGAGGAAAAAATAGAAGCAAGGTAGAGTGAGGAAAGGAGAGGAAGACAGAAAGAAAGAGGAAGGAGAAGTCTAGGAGACTAAGTGCTACAGGTAAGTTTAACAATATTTCTTTTTGAAGAAAACTTTTGAAACTTATAATATTTATATGAGATTTTGATCTTAGAACTTTGATGATTGGTCATGATGTTGCTATATCATGTTACATATTGATCTTGCATGTGATGTATGTTTGAATACTTAGGTTGGTGTAGATAGTTCTGCATGGGTATGGCTATGGGTGACAGAATTTTAAGCTTCTGTGTTTTAATTTCTAGGAATTATCTAAAGGGAATTAAAATAAATGGTTAACATAAGAACTAAAGATATATGTGTCACGGAATTTTAGCCACTGGAATCATTCAATTTGGAGTCCATATGAGGTAGATATGATCCGATTAGTTAGCAAAGGTCAGAAAATGGTTCATCGGGGAAGAATATGTTAGGATAGCAACTGTGTTTTAATTTCTGGGAATTATATGTAGGGAATTAAAATAAATGGTTAACATAGAAATTATAGCTATGTGTGTCATGGATTTTAAGCCACTGAAAGCATTCAATTTGGAGTCCATATGAGGAAGATATGAGCTGATTAGTAGTCAAAGGTCAGAAAATGGTTCATCAGGGAAGAATATGTTAGGACAGCTTCTGTATTTTAATTTCTGGGAATTATGTGTATGGAATTGAAATAAATGGTTAACCTAAGAATTATAGCTATATGTTGCATGGATGTTTAGCCACTAGAAGCATTCCATTTGGAGTCCATATGAGGAAGATATGAGCTGATTAGTAGTCAAAGGTCAGAAAATGGTTCATCAGGGAAGAATATGTTAGGACAGCTTCTGTATTTTAATTTATGAGAATTATCTGTATGGAATTGAAATAAATGGTTAACATAAGAATTATAGCTATGTGTGTCATGGATGTTTAGCCACTGGAATCAGTCAATTTGGTGTCCATATGAGGAAGATATGAGCTGATTAGTAGTCAAAGGTTAGAAAATGGTTCATCAGGGAAGAATATGTTAAGACAGCTTCTGTATTTTAATTTCTAAGAATTATCTTTATGGAATTAAAATAAATGGTTAACATAAGAATTATAGATATGTGTGTCACGGCACTGGAATTACTCAATGTGGAGTCCATATGAGGTAGATATTTCCCGATTAGTAGGTAGAGGTCAGAACCAATCCGAGAAGAAATAACCTGTACATTTAGGGAGTAAAATCACCTTGATTTCTCAATATTTAGCTACAATGTTCAACATAATAGTTTTAGATAATTCTTTTATCTTGAAATTGACACTAAGATCACCTACATCGGAGTTTAATTGAGGGAGTTATGCTCCGATTAGTAAGAGAAGGTTAGATATGATGAAAACCTACATCAAGAAAATAAAGAAATAAAATTAATATTTAAAAAAGAAGAAGACGAATCTTATAAATGACTAGTATATGCCATAGCCATTGCCATTGTATGAACTTCTTTCCATCTTAAGTGTGAAATTTTGACATGGAAATATTTTATAAAGTGATATTTGAAATGGTTATGTTCATGGCAAGATTACCAATAATTTTTGGTAATAGTTATATTTTGATGAACATACTTGTTATTGAAAGCATATTTTTGGCTATCATTGTGAAAAGAAAAGAAATGAGCACGGTCACATGGCAATCCGTGTGGTGCACCAGTAGGGGATGCCCTACCAACAGTTATGATCATGATAATGAGAAAAGAAAGAGAAAGTGGGCCATGTCAGACGGAGCAAGAAAAGCCCGTACCGGAGAGTAGAGGATACTCACCCTGACCGGGGTAGCTTGAAATGAGAATAAGTTGATGGCCATCATATGATATTTTGAAAATAGTTAATCATGTCATACATATCATTACAGTATGATTCTTATGTGCGTATATATAATGCATTCATGTCACCAAAGATATTTTCTGTAGTTTATACAGCTGAACATGACGTGATGAGCTTTATTGATGATGATTTATTATTGAACTTATTGGGATTTAATTCTCACTATATTTCCATATCATGTTCAAAAAATTAGTTATGCAGATTTTCTATAGCTCTGGCTTTTAGTGCACGTTGGATCGAGTTATTCTATGATGGGCAAATCCTAAATAAAATGTTTGTGAGCGAGTTGGCACAGATCCCGGTGAAGGTGTAACCACCTGCACCTGTATCTACGGAATTGGTCAACCAAAATAAACAATATGTAAATATCTATTTCTTTAATATGTTACATGTACTTTTTGATTAATGATGTGTATGTGAACTCAATATTGTATAATAATAAATAAATAAAGGATGTTACATAATTGGTATCAGAGCAGGTCGATCTTAGATGGCCAATGGGTGGATGGTTATCTGAATCGATCTTATAGTGTCTTGAGAATGTTGTGGTAGTGTTGTGTAGGGGATCAGTGATTTCATATAGGTAAGAAATTACTAGTGTTTTTTATCTATTTGCCGAAGTGGTGTTATGACTGCTGTTAAATTTTTTATTTTTTTTGAAATTAACTATTGGGCTTGATCACCTCAATAGCAGCATAAATTTATTTTTTCCCACAGTAGGAAATGGCACCACCAAGGCGGAATCCAGCAAACAATGCAGAGGAAATCTTGCACAACTTTGCCACAGCAATTCGAGAATTTGGTATTGATTTACTCCTTAAAAGCCAACTAGTATCTATATCCCTATATAGAATGATATCGATTGAATTTAAAAAAAAATTAGTTACAAGACTTGTTAGACAAGGGATTTAAATACCCTAGTACTTTTATTTGGAGTACTCAAGTTCTATTTGTGAAAAAGAAAGATGGATCACTACGACTATGCATAGATTATAGACAGTTGAATAAGGTGACAATGTAGAATAGAAACCCATTAGCTCGTATAGATTACCTGTTTGACCAGTTATAAGGTGTTCAATATTTTTCCACAAATAGATTTGGGATATGAGTAACATTAATTAAGGATAAGAGAAGAGGATGTAGGACTTATTATGGGCATTATGAGTTCTTGGTGATGCATTTAAATTGACAAATCTTTAGCTGCATTCATAGATTTAATGAATAGTAATTAGGTCATCCCTGGAACAATTTGTTATTATATATATGGATGATATACTAGAATATTTCAAAAGTTTAGAGGATCATAAGCAACATTCAAAGATAGTTTTACCAACTCTAAAGGAGTATGGTTGGTAAATATGGTATCCAAGTAGACTCTAAGAAAGTAAAAGTAGTACAAAAAATAGCTACATTTTACTACATTTAAAGATGAAGATCCAAATCCAATTTACGCTTCCTGTGATTATCTGCCGTCCATTCTATTGGAGTCATAGTTAGATCAGGTACACGAACATAGGCTTGTAAAGCATCAATCAACTCTTCAGCATTTGAAGCTGAGATGAGAATTCGTCATGCTGAGTTTGAGATAAACCTCTGTTCTACAGCTTGATCTAGAAAAGATAACAAACCATCAAAGAAGTGATTAACATTTAACAAACCTATCGGTTTGTGATGCATATTCATTTGTGCCCAAGAGACTATTTGGAAAATCTCCTCTAGAGTACCAAAACCACCTGGTAAGGCAATGAAGGCGTCAGCATTACTCATCATTCTAGCCATGCGTTCATGCATGGAAGCTACCCTATTTTCTTCCCTAATTGTCTTCCCTATGTTGCTGGATGTAGCTAGAGCTGTAAGAATAATACCTAGAACTTGGCATCCCCCTACATGTGCAGCTGTAGCCACACACCCCATTAACCCACAGTTACCTCCACCATACACTAAATGAATTTTTCTCTTAGCCAACACCATACCCAGATTTTGTGCTGCTTTAACATACTCCTCATCTTTTCCAGGACTGGAACCACAAAAGAAACAGATATTTCGAAACTGACGGAATGTAGTTCCCTCCATAATTTCTATCACCTTAACTTTGAGTATAGACAAAGATACTAATGTAAGTATTTATAGAATTTAGAGAAGGGAATATTTATAATAGCTATGCGAATAGGCCGGGTATTATTAGAACAACTATGTGAGTGATTGGTGGATATCAGCTAAATTAAAGGTAAATAAAAAAAATGACGGCAATCATGTATATGTATAGTAGTATGACTGTGACCCATATTAAGCACATAAAGAGCATAAGATAAGATATCACCAGAAATCTGTCTTTATCTTGTTGTCTTTGATGAAGCATTGATGTCTTGATTCTTGTAGAAAAGTTGTAAGTGATAGCCGTCATTGAAAAAGAAATGCAATCAAATGATTTATTTTGTATTCTCAATGTTTTTACCAGTCGACGATCAGTATTATTAAGTCGACTAGCTATTTTGAGAAATTTTAATTTGGACTGGTTATTTTACAGTTGATTGATTACATCTATTTTGAAGCAATCAACTGCATCCTACCAGTTAACTACATATTCTTTGATTTTCACAGACTTTTATAAGCTCAGAAATGTTTCTTTTTCCATGTGATATCTTTCCACCGAATACTAATAGATTTAAAGTAGATTCTGACACATATATTCAAAATTTGCGGTCACCGATTTTTGCTGAAATCATAGATAGATTTTGTTTACAGATTTTCAAGAATTACGGCTACTGATTTTAATATTTTTCAATGCTTTGTCGAAATATTTGACTTTCGCTTTTGGCACCATTCTCTATTATGCTTTTCGTTTGTTTCACTGCATTCTCCCTCATTAACGGTTGGCATTAAATGCAAGGTTATTTTCCCTCATTGCAATGAAAGATAATTTCTTTTCTTTAAAACTCGGTTATTATGGTGTCTAAGTTGTTAGTAGGTTAAAGAAATGAAAAGTTTGAAAAGAATGGACGGATGATGGTCTTATGGTGTTTTGATGAATGTAATCAAGAGAACTAGTGGTGTTGAAGTTCTTGAGGAATAAAATATAGGAAGTAGGATTTAAGTTAGTCTTTGAACTCTTAATTTGGAAATATAGAGAATATTCTGAGAACCATGTCCGAAAATAATGTAAGTGATCAAGATATTTGTGTTAAAGGATTATATCATGCTGACTTGAGTCTAGTATCGAGGATGTAAATTATGTTGGAATTGAGAATTCATGTATGAGTAATTGTTAGGAAAAATCTTCTTGAAATGATTGGGTGAATTAAAATGGGATTGACATAAGCTAGAATGAGGTGCTTTTGGAGATGATAAAAGAAATAATTGAAATTTTTGACAATGTGTTTAATGGTGTTAATAAGTTGGAATAGAATTACTGTGATGAGCTAAGTTGAAATTATTAGACATGTATCAATGGTACATAAATGTTATTAAAGGTTTGAAGGATTTAGTGCAACGTATGTTTAACATATTGATTAAAGGATTTGAGGATAAAAATAGATGATAGATTAAGACAATGATATTCAGGGGATGATATTGATATATGAAAAAAAAATGACTTGATAGAAGTATAGAATAAGAAAAGATAGTCATCCAATATGAAGGTGAATATGTTCCTTTATGTGTGTGTTTTCTTATATCGACCCATAGATATATCCATGCGGGTTAAAGGATATCAATTGAAGAACTTATGAGTGAAAGAAATCCTTATGGTTAAGTTATATGGCAAAATCACTCAACTGAATAGACATATTAAAAAGTAAAAATGTTATACATAAAAGATATCCCTAATTATTTAGGTAATAAGGTTGGTAACTCTAAATAATGCCTTAATTTCATTCCCTACATGTGGTAGGATGGATTGAAATTCGGGGACCGAATTTCTTAAGGGTGGAAGAATGTAACATCGCATAATTTTCAGATATTTTCCTTAGAAATTCTTCACCTTACATATATGCATAGAAATGTTCTAATATTAATGGAATAGGTAAAGAAAGAAAATCTAAGAGGAAATATTAGAAATAAACATGCTAAAGAAAGGTGAAATTCTTAGGTAAAGAAAGATAAATTTTTGTGAAGTAAGTAAAGGTCTTAAAATTTCAAGAAGATCGGATTAGGGTAATTTTTCTTAATTTAAGAGCAAAAGTTACTAAATTTAGTATCTCCACCCGTAATTGGGCTTTTACCTATGGACACATCATGTAGAGTTTTTCGACTTTAAATAAGTTTCTAGCAAGTCCATTGGATAACCTAAGCAAGAAATAAAACATAGACTTGGACTAGGATATAGTAATTGGACCAACAGCCCAAAAATTATGAAAATGTGACCAAGCCCTCCAAGAAAGGTAGAGTTTTATCCAAAGCAAAGAAAACGGGTCGGAATAAGCCCAAATCCAAGAGGAAAAATAAAATAAAATAAAATAGGTGATGATATAATAATGTAATAATAATAAAGATTAGGTTACATGGCATTAAGACAAAAATTTAGCAAGTGGTGTGATTCTACATTCATCATTTTGGCAAGTGGCATAATAATACAAGGCTTTAGGACAAAAACATCTATATCCTACACTCATAATTTTAGCAAGTTGTATGATAATACATGGTATTAGGACAAAACATTCCCATCCCACACAAATAATATCAACCAAATAATGGAGATTCAAGGGCTAGAAATTTGCCACTTAAAAAGGCAACCTATCATAATTGATTAAGACAAAAGAAACGGTAAATGAATCCCTAAATCAAAGGGGCCTTGTCCCATATCTTAAGAACATATTATCATAATTTTCAAAATACAAATCTCCTTTTCCTATGCATATCTTGACTAAGGAAGAGGAAGACAAGAACATAAGTTGTTTGTTTTCCAAAAATTCAACAAAGTGTATCCTAATTGTGATTAGGTAGACCCATGATCATGAAAGGTGAATTATTTGGTGGCCTATATAAGGAAACCCTCCCTTACAACATTAGAATTTCGTCCAAGTGAGGGAGAGGAAAAAATAGAAGCAAGGTAGAGTGAGGATTGGAGAGGAAGAAAGAAAGAAAGAGGAAGGAGAAGTCTAGGAGACTAAGTGCTCCAGGTAAGTTTAAGAATATTTCTTTTTGAAGAAAACTTTTGAAACTTATAATATTTAAATCAGATTTTGATCTTAGAACTTTGATAATTGGTCATGATGTTGCTATATCATGTTACATATTGATCTTGCATGTGATGTATGTTTGAATACTTAGGTTGGTGTAGATAGTTCTTCATGGGTATGGCTATGGGTGACAGAATTTTAAGCTTCTGTGTTTTAATTTCTAGGAATTATCTAAAGGGAATTAAAATAAATGGTTAACATAAGAACTAAAGATATATGTGTCACGGATTTTTATCCACTGGAATCATTCAATTTGGAGTCCATATGAGGTAGATATGATCCGATTAGTAAGCAAAGGTCAGAAAATGGTTCATCGGGGAAGAATATGTTAGGATAACAACTGTGTTTTAATTTCTGGGAATTATATGTAGGGAATTAAAATAAATGGTTAACATAGGAATTATAGCTATGTGTGTCATGGATTTTAAGCCACTGGAAGAATTCAATTTGGAGTCCATATGAGGAAGAAATGAGCTGATTAGTAGTCAAAGGTCAGAAAATGGTTCATCAGGGAAGAATATGTTAGGACATCTTCTGTATTTTAATTTTTGGGAATTATCTGTATGGAATTGAAATAAATGGTTAACATAAGAATTATAGCTATGTGTGTCATGGATGTTTATCCACTGGAATCATTCAATGTGGAGTCCATATGAGGAAGATATGAGCAGATTAGTAGTCAAAGATCAGAAAATGGTTCATCAGGGAAGAATATGTTAGGACAGCTTCTGTATTTTAATTTCTAAGAATTATCTGTATGGAATTGAAATAAATGGCTAACATAAGAATTATAACCATGTGTGTCATGGATGTTTAGCCACTGGAATCATTCAATTTGGAGTCCATATGAGGAAGATATGAGCTTATTAGTAGTCAAAGGTCAGAAAATGGTTCATCAGGGAAGAATATGTTAAGACAGATTCTGTTTAATTTCTGAGAATTATCTTTATGGAATTAAAATAAATGGTTAACATAAGAATTGTAGATATGTGTGTCACGGATATTTAGTCACTGGAATTACTCAATTTGGAGTTCATATGAGGTAGATATTTCTCGATTAGTAGGTAAAGGTTAGAACCTATCCGAGAAGAAATAACCTGTACATTTAGGGAGTAATATCACCTTGATTTCTTAATATTTCGCTACAATGTTCAACATAATAGTTTTAGATAATTGTTTTATCTTGAAATTGACACTAAGATCACCTACATCGAAGTTCAATTGAGGGAGTTATGCTCTAATTAGTAAGAGAAGGTTAGATATGATGAAAACCTACATCAAGAAAATAAAAAAATAAAATTAATATTTAAAAAAAAAAAAGACGAATCTTATAAAAGACTAGTATATGCCATAGCCATTGCCATTGTATGAACTTCTTACCATATTAAGTGTGAAATTTTGACATGGAAATATTTTATAAAGTGATATTTGAAATGGTTATGTTCATGGCATGATTACCAATGATTTTTGGTAATAGTTATATTTTGATGAACATACTTGTTATTGAAAGCATATTTTTGGCTATCATTGTGAAAAGAAAAGAAATGAGCACGGTCACATGGCAATCCGTGTGGTGCACCAGTAGGGGACGCCCTACCAACGGTTATGATCATGATAATGAGAAAAGAAAGAGAAAGTGGGCCATGTTGGACGGAGCGAGAAAAGCCCGTACCGGAGAGTAGAGGATACTCACCCTGACTGGGGTAGCTTGAAATGAGAATAAGTTGATGGCCATCATATGATATTTTGAAAATAGTTAATCATGTCATACATATCATTACAGTATGAATCTTATGTGCGTAGATATAATGCATTCATGTAACCAAAGATATTTTCTGTAGTTTATACAACTGAACATGACGTGATGAGTTTTATTGATAATGATTTATTGTTGAACTTACTGGGATTTAATTCTCACTATATTTCCATATCATGTTCAGAAAATTAGTTATACAGATTTTTTATAGCTCTGGCTTTTAGTGCACGTTGGATCGAGTTATTCTATGATGGACAAATCCTAAATAAAATGTTTGTGAGCGAGTTGGCACAGATCCCGTTGAAGGTGCAACCACCTGCACCTGTATCTCCAGAATTGGTCAACCAAAATAAACAAGATGTAAATATCTATGTCTTTGATATGTTGCATGTACGTTTTGATTAATGATGTGTATGTTAATTCAATATTGTATAATAATAAAAAAAAAAGGGATGTTACAGCTTCCATGCATGAGCGCATGGCTAGAATAATGAGTAATGTTGATGCCTTAATTGCCTTACCAAGGGGTTTTGGAACTTTAGAAGAAATTTTCCAAATAGTCTCTTGGGCGCAACTAAATATGCATCACAAACCGATAGGTTTTGTTAAATGTTAACCACTTCTTTGATGGTTTGTTGTCTTTCCTTGATCATGCTGTGGAACAAAGGTTCATCTCACACTCAGCACAATGAATTCTCATGTCAGCTGCAAATGCTGAGGAGTTGATTGATGCTTTACAAGCATATGTTCATGTACCTGATCCAACTATGACTCAAATAGAATGGACGGCAGATTACCGTAGGAAGCATAAATTGGATTTGGATCTTCATCTTTAAATGTAGTAAAACGTAGCTATTATTTTACTACTTTTACTTTCTTAGAGTTTACTTGGATACCATATTTACCAACCACACTCCTTTAGAGTTTGTAAAACTATCTTTGAATGTTGCTTATGATCCTTTGAACTTTTGGAATATTCTAGTATATCATCAATAAAAACAAACTGATCCAGGGATGACCTAATTACTATTAATTAAATCTATGAATGCAGCTAAAATATTTGTCAATTTAAATGACATAACTAAGAACTCATAATGTCCATAATAAGTCATAAAATAAAATTTTCATACATCCTCTTCTCTTATCCTTAATTAATGTTACTCATATCCCAAATCAATTTGTGGAAAAATATTGAACACCTTATAACTGGTCAAACATGTAATCTATACAAGGTAATGGATTTTTATTCTACATTGTCACCTTATTCAACTGTCTATAATCTATGCATAGTCATAGTGATCCATCTTTCTTTTTCACAGATAGAGCTGGAGCACTCCAAAAAAAAGTACTAGGGCATTTAAATTCCTTATCTAACAAGTCTTATTTTTTAAATTCAATCGATATCATTCTATATAGGGACATAGATACTAGGTTGTGCAGGGTTTCCTCCGCATTGTTTGCCGGATTCCTCCTTGGTGGTGCCATTTCCAACTGGGGCAAAAATAAAGTTATTCTGCTATTGAGGTGATTAAGCCTAATAGTTAGTTTCCAAAAAAAAAAAATTTAACAGTAGTCATAACACCACCTCGGCATATAGATAAGAAACACTAGTAATTTCTTACCTATATGAAATCACTGATCCCCTACACAACACAACCACAACATACTCAAGATACTATAAGATCGATTCAGATAACCAACCACCCACTAGCCATCTAGGATTGACCTGCTCTAATACCAATTATGTAACAACCTCTTTTTTTATTATACAATATTGAGTTCACTTACACGTCATTAATCAAAACGTACATGCAACATATCAAACACATAGATATTTACATCTTGGTTATTTTGCTTGACCAATTCCGGAGATACAGGTGCGGGTGGTTGCACCTTCATTAGGATCTGAGCCAACTCGACCACAAACATCTTATTTGATTCCGAGATCTGCCCAACATAAAGTAACTCGATCCAATGTGCACTAAAAGCCAGAGCCATAAAAAAAAGCTGCATAACTAATTTTTTGAACATGATATGGAAATATAGTGAGAATTAAATCCCAGTAAGTTCAACAATAAATCATCATCAATATGCTCATCACGTCATGTTCAACTGTATAAACTACAGAAAATATCTTTGGTCACATGAATGCATTATATCTATGCACATAAGAATCATACAGTAATGATATGTGTGACAGGATTAACTACTTTCAGAATATCAAATGATGGCTATCAACTTATTCTCATTTCAAGCTACCTCGGCCAGGGTGAGTATCCTCTACTCTTTGGTACGGGCTTTTCTCGCTCCGTCTGACATGGCACACTTTCTAATTCTTTTCTCATAATGATAATCATAATCATAACCGTTAGTAAGGCGTCCCCTACTGGTGCACCACACGAATTGCCATGTGACCGTGCTCATTTCTTTTCTTTTCACAATGATAGCCAAAAATATGCTTTCAATAACAAGTATGTTCATCAAAATATAACTATTACCAAAAATCATTGGTAATCATGCCATGAACATAACCATTTCAAATATCACTTTATAAAATATTTCCATGTCAAAATTTCACACTTAAGATGGTAAGAAGTTCATACAATGGCAATGGCAATGGCTATGGCTATACTAGTCATTTATTATTTTCATTTATAAGATTCATCTTCTTTTTTAAATATTAATTTTATTTCTTTATTTTCTTGATGCAGGTTTTCATCCTATCTAACATTCTCTTACTAATCAGAGCATAACTCCCTCAATTTATCTTCGATGTAAGTGATCTTGGTGTCAATTTCAAGAAAAAACAATTATCTAAAACTATTATGTTTAACATTGTAGTTAAATATTAAGAAATCAAGGTGATATTACTCCCTCAATGTATAGGTTATTTCTTCTCGGATAGGTTCTGACCTCTACCTACTAAAATGTCCATATCTCCCGTATAAGAATTCTAAATTAAGTGATTCCAGTGGCTAAATATCCGTGACACATATATCTATAATTCTTATGTTAACCATTTATTTTAATTCCCTACAGATAATTCCCAAAAATTAAAACAAAGAAGCTTAAAATTTTGCCAACCATAGCCATACCTATGCAGAACTTTCTATACTAGCCTAAGTATTCAAACATACATCACATGCAAGATCAATATGTAACATGATATAGCAACATCCATGACCAATCATCAAAGTTCTAAGATCAAAATCTCATATAAATATTATAAGTTTCAGAATTTTTCTTAAAAAAAATATTGTTAAACTTACTTGGAGCACTTAGTCTTCTAGACTTCTCTTTCCTCTTTCTTCCTTTCTTCCTCTCCTTTCCTCACTCTACCTTGCTTCTATTTTTCCTCTCCCTCACTTGGACGAAAATTCTAATGTTGCAAGGGTGGGTTTTGCTTAAATAGACCCTCAAATAATTTACCTTCCATGATCATAGGTTTACCTTATCACAATTAAATTACACTTGGTTGAATTTTTGGAAAACAAACAACTTATGTTATTGTCTTTCTCTTCCTTAGTCAAGATATGCATAGGAAAAGGAGATTTGTATTTTGAAAATTATGATAATATGTTCTTAAGATATGGGACAAGATCCCTTTGATTTATGGATTCATTTCCTTTTTCTTTTGTCTTAATCGAGTATGATAGATTTTTCTTTTTAAGTGGAAAATTTCTAGCCCTTGAATCTCCATTATTTGGTTGAAATTATTTGTGTGGGATAAAGATGTTTTGTCATAATGCTATGTATTATTACCCACTTGCTAAAATTATGAGTGTAGGATATTGATGTTTTGTCCTAAATTATTGTATTATCATACCACTTGCTAAATTTGTGTCTTAATGTCAAATCACCTAATCTTGATTACACCATTATTCCATCACTTTATTTTTATTTTTATTTTCATTTTCCTCTTGGGTTTGGGCTCATTCTTGCCCATTTTCTTTACTTTGGTTAAAATTCTACCTTTCATAATGGGCTTGGTCACATTTTCATGATTTTTGGGCTATCGGTCCAACTTCTATATTCTAGTCCAAGTCTATGTTTTATTTCTTCATTGGGCTATCCTATTGGCTTGCTAAAAGTTTATGTGAAGAAGAAAAACTCTATATGAAGTGTCCATAGGTGAAAGCCCAATTTATGGGTGGTGATACTAAACTTAGTAACTTTTACTCTTAAATTAGAAAAAAAATTACCCTAATCCAATCTTCTTGAAATTTTAAAACCTTTACTTCACAAAAATTTATCTTCCTTACCTAAGAATTTCACCTTTCTTTAGCATGTTTATTTCTAATATTTTCTCTTAGGTTTTCTTTCTTTACCTATTCCATTAATATTAGAACATTTCTATGCATATATGTAAGGTGAAGAATTTCTAAGGAAAATATCTAAAAATTATGGGATGTTACACAAACACAACCTTGTTTCGTAGCACAACAAGGCTGTGTTTTGGGCTCTTTGAGAGGCTACAGCACGTTTGAGACAACCTTAAGGATGACCGTGTTTCAAGGCATGGTTAGGTCGTGTTTAGAGCTATTTTTACTCTATTTTAGCTACAAATGGTATGCTACTTGTTCCCGTGCACTTGATCAAAGAGATTTAGTGGACCGCGATGCCTCATGCAAATCCTGATGCCAGCACCACCTCTTCCCCCCTTTGTACTCCAGGGGTGGTGAGCTGTATGGGGTTAAATGTTAGATTAATGTAATTATGTGACTCTTTGTTACTCTTGTATGAACATTAACCATTGACATGGCTTTTGGTATAATGGAAATGATAAATGTATTATTTTATATTTAAAAAAATGGCTTCTACATTTTACCTATGGAAAAAGGTTCAGAAAATTAGCAAAGAATGAGAGCTAAGTGATGGCCAAGGCAAGGAAAGTCAAGGAAAATCAAGGAAATTTTGCTAGGGATTAGTAGGAGCTAGACTTTGGTAGGTGTAACAATAATCTTACTTTGAAATTCCATGTCCTTTGGAAGATTTAAAAGTGTTTCCAATTTTTTATGTTGATGATATATGATATGGAATATATATATATATATATATATATATATATATATATATATATATATATATATTATGATTGGCCATTTAAAGAGATAGTGTGGATGCATATGTAATGCATGTATTATGTGTGATGTTTGGCTTGGAATGGATGGTTTTAAGAGTTATTTTAATAATGAGAATAATGTTCCTTGTTTATATGATGAAAAAATTGTATGAAATAAGTGCTAAAAGATGTGAATGAACATGAATTTTGGGTTAAATTTTTTAGAGCACTCTTAATACATAAGAAGTGTGTTTGTCGAAATTCTTGTATCTTAGTGTTTCAGTGATGTTGCAACATTTATAAATGTGTAATTGAGTGATTAAAACTGGAAAAAATGAATGGGATATGGAATCCCTATGTTGGCCGAAATGAGGAAATAAGGTAGGCTAAAATGCAACCATAATATTTAGGGTTTTTATTTGATAAGAATTGATGAAGGCTAATGGATGGTAACATTAGGGAATTTAATAAGGCATTATGACCATCACATTTCAACAAATTGAAAGGGAGGATGATCCTAAGAAAGGATCCTAATGAGCTAAAATGCATAATGGGAAAAAGTAAAATTTACCAAATGAATAGTACCACATGCCAAATGAATAGTAAATTTTACCATATGAATAGTAATTGTTGTAGTTAGTAGTAATAATTTAAAGAGAAAATTCTAATACAATGAAAATATAAACATTAAAATAGGAAATCCTAATACGCATAAGAGTAAAGAAAAAGAGTATAGAAGTAAATTGAATTAAGGAGAGATATTATGGTGTAGGACATATATTTATGGGAGATAAGATAATTAGATATCTATGGGAATAATGGTAGGCCAAAATGGATGGGAAGGAATTTGCTTGAATTAAAGTATATTAATCTAAATTTTAGATATACTATTTAAAGTATTAAAAGTCATAAGCTTAAATCATGTCATTAGTAATTAAAAATAAAAATAAAAATAACCAAAATAACTTAGTATAATTAAGAATAAGCCATATATTTTATTTAATGGAATTAGGCATAAAATAAAAAGGGAATATTTTACAACCACCATTCTATAGCACTAGTTTCATCATTTCTTGCAAAAATATGATTGGATGAATAATGTATGCACTTTGCACTGATACATGTTACTAAATGATTTGAGATATTGAAATGAGTTACTTAGGCTGCAAGATGTCATTGACAAGCATGACTAGTATATGTTCATGTTGTGATGATGATATACATATGGTTGAATATAATGATGACAAATGAGAAAGAGAATGGAAATATTATCGGGATGACCCTTACAATAGCAAAGTAGCCAAGGAGGGTTATATGGCTTCCTTGTCGGTACTAGATAGGGGATGCCCTATTAGACTGAGTGAGCCGGGGGGAGTATGGCTTACTCTAACCTTGTAACAATGGTATGTGAGTAGTGGGAAGGAGAATGGCTCACATGACCCTATTACTAAGACAAAGGAAAGTAAAAGAGTAAGCAGCCATTATGTATAATTATCTACTAGCCTTTGTATTGAATGCATGATAATTGTATGCTTGTCCATAACATGCTTTATCATGATATGTGTATTTAATATGCATCTATTATACATGGCTAATAGTTTTTGTAGCATATACAGTTGGACATAATACTGTGAGAATTATTTTGTTATATACTGTGATTATTATTGAACCTATTATGAACTTCTATGCTCATTACTATTTTGTATTATGTTCATATAAAAGTAATTAGGATACCAGTAGTGTTCCTAAATTGATCTTAAAGATCCAATGGGCAGATATAACCTACCTCAGTCACTTCCCTGTTATTCAATATGTGATAGTAGTAAATCTATTCAAGATACCAGCGTACATACCTCCTTATCCACCCTTCGCACCCGAGGAGTAGTATGTTGCCAACTAGTCTGATGAATGTATATATAAAATAGTGACAGTAGATAAATCATTTTTTGTCCATGGTGGGACGGTAATCGGGTACCCTCTTACTTTTTGTATGATAGGTAGTACCCAAGATTACCCGTGTAACAAACTGATTATGGATATAGTACACTAACTTTGTACTAATGAAATGGTTTCTATGTTGAATGTATATCTGTTTTGTGATTCTTTTATTTATTGTTTCATTTACAATATGAATAAGAATATGATTATAAACTTTTAAAAAAGTTGCACCATCATCACAAATTAATCAAGATCTGTAATAAATTAATAAAAAAATGGCTATGACATATAAGGCCATGAGACATCCAGATGATGCTAATCCTTTATACTCTATTGATATAATTGATTTTTTAGGACATGAATTATTTGAAATAGATGGAAAAGATAAATTAGAGGTGATTGTACGCAACCCATAGTGGAAGATATTGGTGAGCTGAATCTAGATATAGAGACAAAGGAGCAATTAGTTGCACAAAATGATTTCTTAGCAGTTCAACTAACAAGTGAGATTTCTTACCTTGAATTACCAATATTTGACAAAATTCTTTTACCTTCTATTGTGCAAGCTCCTACTCTTGAATTGATGCCACTCCCTGACAACTTAAATATGTATTTCTAGGAGAGAGAGAAACTCTCCCAGTAATAATTTCCTACAAGCTTAAAGTTATCAGGAGAAGAAATTAATTCAAGTGCTTAAAAAGCATAAAACTACAATAGGATGTACCATAGCTGACCTTCAAGGAATAAGACCTTTTACTTATATGCACAAAATATTATTGGAAGGAGGAGCTAAACCCTCTAGACTTCCCTAAAAAGGCTAAATCCTCCTATGATGGAGGTAGTGAAGAAAGAAATCAGAATCTTTTGAAGGTTAGGGTAATCTACCCTCTTTTAGACAGCTACTAGGTTAGCCTAGCACAAGTGGTTCCAAAGAAAATAGAAATAACTATGGTGAAAAGTCAAAATAAGGAATTGGTACCCACCTAGATTCAAAATGGGTGGAGGGTTTGTATAGATTATAGAAAATTAAATTCTATAACCGAAAAAGTCCATTTTCCTTTACCTTTTATTGATTAAATGATTGAAAGATTGGCTGATAAACCTTATTATTGCTTTCTTGATGGGTATTCATGTTATTTTATATTGAAACTGCTCCAAAAGACCAGCAAAAAACAACTTATACTTATCCATTTAGGACATTCTGTTCTGTTAATTTTACTAATTACCGCAAGCGCACAGCATAGCTGTAGCTAGTCCGACGAGTACGGGTCATATGCCACAGAAAACAATGTCAATTACTAAAATTTAACAAAAGATGCTATCTAAATCGATGCAATTTGATGAGAAAGTGTCACAATTAAATAGATGAAAATAACTAATTAAGCAAAGCCTAGGGTTAAGGTTCACCACACTTATGATACTCAACAACAAGTATGTATCTCTAATTGCAATTATCTAAGTTATTGGGGATGGTTTATCCTTAGTTAATTAGCAATCTCTTTCAAGCATTACCAATCGTACCAAGGTTGATCTAATTGCCTACTTTCGTGGTTCTTAGTTCAACCTAGGTCCATTAAGCTTTATGCCAACCATGGAATACAATTAATCGGTTTTATCGTGCCTACTAATTGATTCAATCCTAGAGAATCTTAAACTACTTTCGTGATTAAGATATCCCTAATTAACCATTAAGTTTAGGTTTTAATCTTCGCCTTTTATTTCATCAATTAAATACCAAAGACATGATAGATTGGTGATCAGGCATTCTACCAACTCATTCATGCATATAATAGTTAATCCTAATCAATCTAGAAGTTATCACAATTAGAGTTCCAACATTCAATTCATCAACCTAGTATCATCATATCACAAGTGGATTTACCGAAACCCTAGATCAAATTTACTCACACATCATGTAAATAGAAACCAAATTCATATTCATTAAGTAAACCATGATAGTTCAATACAATCTAAAGAGAATGAGTAGAGGTAGAATTAGAGAATTCAAGTAGAAAGATATAACCTGGTCTTCGGAAAAGTAAGATGAAAATACAACCTTCGAATGCAGTAAATCCTACTCTAAAACATCAAATCCACAATGATTCAAGTAAAAATATAATCTAAGAGTTTTTTATTAGCCTAAAAACTGAGTCTAAAGTGTCTTTCTGAGTCTAAAGTGTCTTTCTGAGTCTGAATGTTTGTCTCTGCGTTTTCCTTCGCCTATGTATCAACTTGGCAGCCAAAAACCCTAAAACTCACGTGCAGTACGAACCCAAAACACGACCATGTTCCAGGACACGGCCTGGCTGTGCTTCGGGCTGGTTCTAGAGGTTCTCTGCATCTTCTGTCCAGAGCATGGCCTGGCCGTGCTCCATGCCACCAAGCATGGCCTGGCCGCGTTGGGGGCTGTCGTGCTGTTTTCTCACCAATTTTTGGTGTGTTGCTTCCTTGCTTCCTCCTTAGCATATTCCAAGTCCATTTGGCACCTCCCATGATTATTTTCCCTTGCTTCTTAGCCTCTTTTGCTCTCCTACAAACATAAAACAAACCACAATAGTATTCAGAACAAAGTATAACCAAAAGCAGAGAAATAACCACAAGTTTACTATGACTTAGGGGATAAAATATAGCCTTTAAGTACTAAAAATTCCGCTTTATCACATTCGCATACAAGCGTATGCCGTTTAGGCTTTGTAATATGCCTTCCATTTTTCAAAGATGTTTAGTTAGCATATTTTTTTCATTATATTGAAAATTTTATTGAGACATTCATGGCTGATTTCACAGTCTATGGGAACTCATTTGATGATTACTTACATAGGCTATCACTAATTTTAAAAAGATATCAAGAAACTAATATATTTTTTATATTCTGAAAAGTGCCATTTTATGGCTAAGCAAGGTATAGTTCTAGGGCATGTTGTCTCCTCAAGTAGAATAAAAGTAGACATAGTTAAAAGTGATATTATATAAACTCTACATTACCCTACATGTGTGCAAGAAATTTCTTCCCTTCTTGGCCGTGCAGGATTTTATACAAGATTCATAAAGGGCTTCTCCAAGATAGTAGCACCTTTATGCAAATTGCTTCAAAAAAATGTGCCTTTTAAATTTAATGATGAATACAAGGAAGCTTTTGACAAATTGAAGGAATCATTAATCTTTGTCCCATCCATTTAAGCACCAAACTGAAGCATGCCTTTTGAAATTATAAGTGATGCCACTGATCACAGTGAGTGCAGTGTTAGGCCAAAGAATTGACAAGGCATCCTATGTGATATACTATGCCTCCAGGATATTGAATGAGGACCAAAAAAATTATACTACCACTAAGAAAGAACTCTTAACTATACTATTTGCTTAAGAAAAATTTAGATCATATTTAATTTGTACTAAAATTATTGTCTTTACTTACCATGTAGTTTTGAGATACTTGATGATGAAAAAAAGAAACCAAACTTAGAATTATCAAATAGGTTTTACTTCTTACAAAATTTGATCTAGAAATTAAGGATAGGAAAGGATCTAAAAATATTGCAACTAATCACTTAAGCTGCCTAACACATTTAGAGGAAAAACTAAAAATTGAAGTATCATTCCCATATAAAAATTTATTTTCAATTTCAATTGAAAAGCCATGGTATGCAAATATTGTAAATTATTTGGCTACTAAACAATTACCCCCTCTTTTATCAAGGACAGCTAGGGATAGAATTAAAAACGATACCAACACTACATATGGGATGATCCTTATCTATGGAAGTAATGCTCAAATCAAATAATAAAAAGATGTGTCCCTGACTCTGAAGTTTTATCAATTCTAACCTTCTGTCACTCTTATGCATATAGAGGACATTTTAAGGCCAAAAGGACAACAACAAAGGTATTAGATTGTAGTTTTTATTGTCCTACTCTATTCAAATATTCATATCATTTCTATAAGTCATGTACAAATTTCCAAAAACTAGGTAACATAACCAAGAAAAATAAGATGCCATAAACATCACTATCATTTTGTGAACTATTTTATGTTTAGGGCATTGATTTCATGGAACCATTGTCGTCATCCTTTCGTTTCAATTATATTTTACTTGCTATGGATTATGTCTCAAAATAGGTGGAAACTAAACACACCAAAATTTATGATTCTAAAATGGTTGCAAACTTTATTAGATCCCATATTTTATTCAAATTTAGGATCCTAAGAGCTTTAATAAGTGATAGGGGTACTCATTTTTGTAATAGAACTGTTGGTGCCCTATTGAAAAGATATAATGTCACTCGTAAGCTAGGAACTACATACCATCCCTAGACTAATGGGCAAGCTAAAGTATCCAATAGAGAAATAAAAATATCATTAGTAAGACAATAAATCATAAACACAGGGATTGAAGTCTCAGATTAGATGATGCTCTATGGGCTTACTGACATGCTATAAATTAAGCATGTTTTTAGAATATTTTAAGTTACTTTTTATTTAATTTAAGTAGGAAATAAATAGGAATTAATTGATTTTTTTGTTTTATGTTTTAGGAATAATAAAGTGGAAAAGGAGAGGAAAATAAAGAGGAAATATGGAAAAATACTGATTTTCAACCCTGCGTCACTGATTGAGGCATATCTCCTATTTGAACTCTGATTGAGGTGATTCCAGAGGCTATGGATAGAAATGACATAGAGCTACAACTTTTGTGTTTGGCACTTTAGCAAATTTTGAAAGTTTCTAGGCACCACCACGCTCAAAATTAAGCCCTACGTCATCACAAGTCCAGAGCATCACGGCACCTAACCCAGCATGCTGTGGCGCCCCGTTCAACGATTTGTGTAGCATTGTGGAGCTCGAGTAGTACACCGTGATGCCCGCCGTCACACTAGAATGCTGAAATCGTGATTTTTAGATATTTTTAACTATAATTAAAGCTCAATGGGTCTGGTTTTGACCTAGAAACAGTTCTACTTCAATTAAGAGAAACCAATCTATAAAGATGGGAAGAAAGCAAGCATCAAGTAATTAATCAAGCTCTTAATTACCTTTGTCAATTCTTCTCTATATTTTCTTATGGCCCTGCACAGTTAATTTACTTTTAGTTGGTAGAGGATGATTGAAACCTCAAAGGATCTTCATGCATTGTGAGATTTGGATTTGATTTTATTAGTTCAATCTTAATTAGGTATTGATTATTCATCTACTCTTCTCTTTTCAATTATTATTCATATAATTGCTAGGAAGGCCGACTAGTATATTATCTGTCTTAATCTACTGTTGAATTATGTTTTGAACAAAATTTTCATTATTGTGATTCATTAGGCAAATAAGCTTAAGGATTTTGGATTATAAATCATTAAACCTATGATGAATAATTGACTAAATTAGATATAGCCAATATGTCTATATTTGTTTAGCTCTATTAGTTTCTTTATATCTTCGTGCAATTAATAGGTTGGACTTTACTGATGTGCTAAAGGATATCTTATTAATTAGGGTTTAATTGAGGTGATTGTCATCAATTACTAGACTTAAGAATGAATAGTGTTAGAATCCTAATTATAGATAATCAAATTAAGATTGACTTTGTTGTCAATGATCAATGTAATCCCTAAAAGGTGGATATCAACCGAGCCAACGTCTTTATTATTAATAACTCTCTTTTATTACTTGCATTCTCTTTATACTTTGTTTACTTGCAATATTAAACTCCCTTTCAAGAATCACATAAGTTAATTCCAGTCTCTATAGGATCGACCCTTACTCCCACGACTATAGGTTAGTTGAGAGGTATACTATTAATTTTGATGTACCTACAACAGTACGCACCAAATTTTGGTGCTGTTGTCAAGGCCTGTGTTTATTACCCTTTTGTGATCTTTATTTTGATTTATTCCTGTCACTCGATCTGCTAATTCTCAAGAAGACATTGATCAAGAAAAATAGGAAGTAATTGTAACATCCCTAATTTCGTTTCATGTATTAATAAAAGTACAAAAGTATTCAAAGTAACATCCATAATTTCATTTCTTTTATTGATAAAGGTACATAAATATTTAATTAAGGAAATAAAATTTATTAGAAAATTTTTAGATATCTAAGGAAATATAATCCTTAGAAATTCTTCACCTTACGTGTATGTATAGAAATGTTGTAATATTAATGGAATAGGTAAAGAAAGAAAACCTAAGAGGAAATATTAGAAATAAACATGCTAAAGAAAGGTGAAATTCTTAGGTAAGGAAGATAAATTTTTGTGAAGTAAGTAAATGTCTTAAAATTTCAAGAAGATCAGATTAGGGTAATTTTTCTTAATTTAAGAGAAAATTCAACCAAGTGTAACCTAATTATGATAAGGTAGACCCATGATCATGAAAGGTGAATTATTTGATAGTCTATATAAGCAAAACCCACCCTTATAGCATGGAAATTTCGTCCAAGTGAGGGAGAGAATAAAAAAAATAGAAGCAAGGTAGAGTGAGGAAAGGAGAGGAGGAGAGGAAGAAAGGAACAAAGAGGAAGGAGAAGTCTAAAGGACTAAGTGCTCCAGGTAAGTTTAACAATATTTCTTTTTGAAGAAAAGTTTTGAAACTTGTAATATTTATATGAGATTTTGATCTTAGAACTTTATTAATTAATATTTATGTACCTTTATCAATAAAAGAAATGAAATTATGGATGTTACTTTGACTACTTTTGTACTTTTATTAATACATGAAACGAAATTAGAGATGTTACATTTTTCTCCCCCTAAAAGAAATTTTGTCCCCAAAATTTTAGAAATTACCTAATAAGAACAATTTCGGATATTTCTTCCTCATGACTTCTTCTAGCTTCCAAGTTGCTTTTTCGGAGTCAAACAATCCCATAACACCTTAACTAGGGGAATAGTTTTGTTCTGTAATTACTTCACGTCAGTGTCCAATATAGATGCTGGTACTAGCTGGTATTTCATGTTCTCCTTTATTTGGATTGGTTCATCTCGTATCACATGTGAGGAGTCTGGAAGATACTTCCAGAGCTGTGATACATGGAAAACATTATGCAAGTTGGACAAATTAGGTGGGAGAGCAACTTGATATGCTGATGTCCCTACTTTCTTCAGAATTTGGTAGGGTCCCAAAAATCGCGGACTTAGCTTTCTTGTTTTGAGTGACCTACCAACTCCAGTAGTCGGGGAAAGTTTCAGAAATACATAGTCTCCTTCCTCAAACTCTAGAGGTCTATGTCTCTTATCGTAGTAACTCTTTTGCCGACTCTAAGCTGTAAGTATTTTGTCTCATATCATCCTGATTTGTTCAGTGGTTTGTTGAACTAGATCAGGACCCAACAAGTTCTTTTCTCCTACCTCAAACCAACATAGTAAAGATTAGCACTTTCTACCGTATAAAGCTTCATAGGGGGCATCTTAATACTAGAGTGATAGATATTATTATAAGCAAACTCTATTAAAGGTAAGTACTTATCCCATCCTCCACCTTGCTCTATCACACGGGCCCTTAACATATCTTTTAGGGTTTGAATGGTTCGTTCTGTCTGACCATCAGTCTGAGGATGGTAGGCAGTACTAAACCGCAACTGAGTACCAAAAGCTTCCTACAATGTCTTCCAAAACCTCGATGTGAACCTCGGATCTCTATCAGAAACGATATTTAATGGAATTCCATGCAGTCTAACTATTTCCTGGAGGTACAATTGGGCTAATTTATCCAATGAATAGTTAATTTTTATGGGAAAAATTGAGCATATTTGGTTAGTCTATCAACTATTACCCAGATAGAGTCATGTCCCAATGAAGTCTTAGGTAATCCCACAACAAAGTCCATTAAGATACTGTCCCATTTCCATTTAAGGAGCTCAAGAGGTTATAGAAATCCCGCTGGCTTTTGATGCTCCACCTTCACCTTTTGACAAATGAGACATTTCGCCACAAACTAGGCAATGTCCTTTTTCATCCCTGGCCACCAATACATCCTCTTTAAATCTTGGTACATTTTAGTACATCCAGGATGGACTGTGTATTTACTCTGATGCGCTTCCTGCAGGATCATAGTCCTCAACTCTCGTTCTTGAGGGATACAAATCTTTCCCTGATAAATGATTGCACCATCTTCCATGACAGAAAAATTACCTTGGTCTTTATGATCCTGTAATTATTAGTCGTGAGCTTGAGCCTCTTTGATCAAATCTCTAAGGTCACACCCTATACTTAAACCATTAATGACTAGCTTCTTTGGAGTAAGAGTTGTGGCTAGCTTCAAATTTCGAAACTCCTCTAGCATTTGCATCTTATACACCATCATCTGACGCATGTGCAGAGATTTTTGACTCAAGGCATCTGCTACAACATTCGCCTTTCCAGAATGATACTTTATCTCAAACTTGTAGTCATTGAGGAATTCTACCCATCTTCGTTGCCTCATATTTAACGCCTTCTAATCAAAGAGGTATTTAAGACTCTTATGATCACAATATACTTCAAAGGTTGCCCCGTACAAATAGTGTCGCCAAATCTTTAAGGCAAACACCACTGCCGCCAATTCAAGATCATGGGTTGGATAGTTTCCTTCATGGGGTCTCAGTTGCCTAGAAGCGTAAGCAACTACTCTCTTATCTTGCATCAGCACACATCCTAGCCCTTTCTTTGAAGAGTCACTATACACTTCAAAATGTCCTGTGGGGTCTAGAATAATTAAAACAGGAGAAGTGGTCAGTCTTTTCTTAAGCTCCTAGAAACTAGCTTCACATTGATCAGTCTATTTGAAAGTACTTCCCTTCCTGGTTAATTTAGTCAATGGCAAGGCTATACGAGAGAATTTTTGTATAAACCTCCTGTAGTATCCTGCTAAACCTAGGCAACTTCTGACTTCCGTAACCGTCTTTGGTCTCTCCCACTGAATCACTACTTTCGTCTTACTAGGATCTACGGCTACCTCTATATTAGAGATGACATGTCCGAGAAACTTCACCTTTGATAGCCAAAATTCACACTTCTCCAATTTGGCATATAACTTTTTCTCTTTCAGCACTTGTAGCACGATTCGGAGATGTTGTTCATGCTCTTTCTTACTCTTAGAATATATCAAGATGTCATCAATGAACACTATAACAAATTGATCTAGGCAGGGACAAAAAATGCGATTCATGTAATCCATGAAAATTGCAGGTGCATTCGTCAACCTGAAAGGCATTACGAGAAACTTATAGTGCCCATACCTAGTCCTGAAGGCAGTTTTTGGTACGTCTTCCTCCTTGATCTTAATCTGATGATATCCTGACCTCAAGTCAATTTTAGAAAAGATGGAGGCTCCCTTCAGTTGATCCAATAAGTCATCTATCCTAGGGAGAGGGTACTTATTTTTTATAGTCACCTTATTCAGCTGTCTGTAATCTATGCATAGTCTCAAGTTCCCATCTTTCTTCTTAACAAATAATACAGGAGCTCCCTAAGGTGATACACCTGGTCTAATGAATTGCTTGTCTAATAGTTCCTCCAACTGTTTCTTGAGTTCCTGTAGTTCCTTCGAGGCCATTCTATATGGTGCAATAGAGATAGGCCCTATTCCAAGTAGGAGATCAATAGAGAACTTTATCTCTCTTTTGGGAGGTAAGCCTGGAATATCTGATGGAAATACTTCAGGAAACTCGTTGGCTATTGGGATTTCATCAAGCTTCGATTCGACTTCTAGGTTTGATAAATACAAGAGAATGTATCCAAGTACTTCATTCTTCAACTCCCTATTAACTTGATTGGCATTAAGCATCAATAACTGGACCTCCTCTTTCAGAGTAGGAGGTAGAAATTCAACGGTCTTGTTACAACAATTCAGCAAGACTCGATTTCTAGACATCCAGTGTAACAACCTTCTTTTATTATTATTTATTATACAATATAGAGTTCACATACACGTCATTAATCAAAATGTACGTACAACAAAAATCAAACACATAAATAACTACATCTTATTTATTCTGGTTGACCAATTCTGGAGAAATAGGTGTGGTTGGTTGCACCTTCACCCGAATCTGAACCAACTCGACCACAAACATATTATTTGATTCTGGGATCTGCCCAATATAAAGTAACTCGATCCAAAGTACACTAAAAGCCAGAGCCTTAGAAAAATTTGCATAACTAATTTTCTAAACATGACATGGAAATATAGTGAGAATTAAATCCCAATAAGTTTAATAATAAATTATCATCAATATAGCTCATCACGTCATGTTCAGTTGTATAAATTGCAGTAAATATCTTTGGTCACATGAATGGACTATATCTATGCACATGAGAATCGTACATTAATGACATGATTAATTATTTTCAGAATATTATATGATTGCCATGTGACCGTGCTCATTTCTTTTCTTTTCACAACGATAGCCAAAAATATGCTTTCAATAACAAGTATGTTCATCGAAATATAACTATTACAAAAAATTATTGGTAATCATGCCATGAACATAACCATTTCAAATATCACTTTATAAAATATTTCCATGTCAAAATTTCACACTTAAGATGGTAAGACGTTCATACAGTGGCTATGGCTATGGAATATACTAGTCATTTATTATTTTGATTTATAAGATTCTACTTCTTTTTTAAATATTAATTTTATTTCTTTATTTTCTTGATACAGGTTTTCATCCTATCTAACCTTCTCTTACTAATAAGAGAATAACTCCATTAATTTAACTTCGATGTAGGTAATCTTGGTGTCAATTTCAAGCTAAAACAATTATCTAAAACTATTATGTTGAACAGTTTAGCGAAATGTTAAGAACTCAAGGTGATATTACTCCCTCAAAGTACATGTTATTTCTTCTCGGATAGGTTCTGACCTCTACCAACTAATCTGTCCATATCTCCGTCATAAGAATTCCAAATTAAGTTATTCTAGTGGCTAAATATCCATGACACATATAGAAATAATTTTTATGTTAATCATTTGTTTTAATTCCCTACAGAATATTCACAGAAATTAAAACACAGAAGCTTTCCTAAAATATTCTTCCATGATTAACCAATTTCTGACCACTGCATACTAATCAGAACATATCTACCTCATACGAACTCCAAATTGAGTGATTCCAGTGGCTACATATATCTATAATTTTTATGTTAACCATTTATTTTACTTCCCTACAGAAAGTTTTCAGAAATGAAAACACAGAAGCTATCCTAAAATATTCTTCCCTAATTAACCAATTTCTGACCACTGCATACTAATCAGACCATATCTACCTCATACGGACTCCAAATTGAGTGATTCCAGTGGCAAATAATCCGTGACACATATATATATAATTATTATGTTAACCATTTATTTTAATTCCCTACAAAAAATGTCTAAAAATTAAAAAACAGAAGTTATTCTAACATATTCTTCCCTGATTAACCATTTTCTGACCACGGCTTACTAATTAGAACATATCTACCTCATATGCAATCCAAATTGAGTGATTCCAATGGAAAGAAATCCGTGAGACATAGGTCTATATTTTTCATGTTAACCATTTGTTTTAATTCCTAACTGATTCTTCCCAGAATATAAAAAACTGAAGCTTAAAAGTTTGCCATCCATAACCATACCCATGCAGAACTATCTACACCAGCCTAAGTATTCAAACATATATAATATGTAACATGATATAGCAACATCCATGACCAATCATCAAAGTTCTAAGATCAAAATCTCATATAAATATTATAAGTTTCAAAAGTTTTCTTCAAAAAGAAATATTGTTAAACTTACGTTGAGCACTTAGTCCTCTAGATTTCTCCTTCCTCTTTCTTTCTTTCTTCCTCTCCTTTCCTCACTCTACCTTGCTTCTATTTTTTCTCTCCCTCACTTGGACAAAATTCCAATGTTATAAGGGTGGGTTTTGCTTATATAGACTATCAAATAATTTACCTTTCATAATCATGGGTCTACCTTATCAAAATTTGGATGCACTTGGTTGAATTTTTGGAAATCAAACAACTTATGTTCTTGTCTTCCTCTTCCTTAGTCAAGATATGCATAGGAAAAGGAGATTTGTATTTTGAAAATTATGATGATATGTTCTTAAGATAAGGTACAAGGTCCCTTTGATTTAAGGATACATTTCCTTTTTCTTTTGTCTTAATCAAGTATGATAGGTTTGCCTTTTTAGGTGGCAAATTTCCAACCCTTGAATCTTCCTTGCTTAGCTAAAATTATTTGTGTAGGATAAAGATGTTTTGTCATAATGCTATGTATTATTACCCACTTGCTAAAATTATGAGTGTAGGATATAGATGTTTTGTCCTAATGTCATGTATTATCATACCACTTGTTAAAATTATGAATGTAGGATATCACACCACTTGCTAAATTTTTGTCATAATGCCATGTCACCTAATCTTGATTACACCATTATTCCATCACTTTATTTTTTTTTATTTTTTTTTCCTCTTGGGTTTTGGCTCATTCTTGCCCATTTTCTTTACTTTGGTTGAAATTCTACCTTTCATAATGGGCTTGTCACATTTTCATGATTTTTGGGCTACCGGTCCAATTTCTATATCCTAGTCTAAGTCTATGTTTTATTTCTTCCTTGGGCAATCCTATTGGCTTGCTAAAAATTCATGTGAAGTAAAAAAACTCTATATGAAGTGTCCATAGGTAAAAGCCCAATTTATGGGTGGAGATACTAAATTTAGTTACTTTAACTCTTAAATTAGGAAAAATTACCCTAATCCAATCTTCTTGAAATTTTAATACCTTTACTGACTTCACAAAAATTTATCTTTCTTACCCAAGAATTTCACCTTTCTTTAGTATATTTATTTTAAATATTTCCTCTTAAGTTTTCTCTCTTTACCTATTCCATTAATGTTAGAATATTTCTATGCATATACGTAAGGTAAAGAATTTATAAGGATTATATTTCCTTAGATATCTAAAAATTGTCTAATAAAATTTATTTTCTTATGGGATGTTACATCCAGTCTAACCCTAGAATGACCTCCATACCTCTTAAAGGTAAACAGACGAGGTCTACAGAAAAAAATTTCTCCTGGATGGTGACTTGACAGTCCTTACATACAAAGGAAGTTAATACCCTTTCTCCTGTAGGGGTTGCTACGGATAGCTCATAGAGAGTTTCAGAAATAGGAAACTGAAACTTCCTAATACATTCTTCTGTTATAAATGAATGACTAGCACCAGAGTCAAATAACACCATAAGAGCTAATCCATAGATATAGCATGTACCTTGAATCATTTCAAAAGATTGAGCTGCCTCTTGGCCGCTCAAGGTGAAAATCCTTCCTTTTACTTGAGGCCTCTGTTTTAGCTGCTTCCCCACATTCTGTGGGCAGTTTCTCGTAAAATGACCCTTCTGTCCACAGTTGAAGTAGACATCTTGTCTAATGTAGCATGGCCGATTACCATGCATGCGTCTACACTTAGCGCACTTGACTAGGGCGAGGACTTGTTGGAAAGGTCTGGGACCCGTAGTTAATGGCCTCTTACCAGCTCCATATCTACTTCTTCGCACGTTCTTGCTAGGGTTGGGAAACTTTTTCTTCTTTCTCCATAGGTTTCGCCTTTGCTTTTCATCCTCCACTACCATTAAACTTTTCTCCAAGAGTCTGCATTTGTTGATCAAAGGCACAAACTCCCTAATCTTTATAGCTACAACAGCATTCTTTATGCCCGGGTTCAATCCTACTTCGAACTTAATAGCCTTCCATGCTTCATCAGGGTTAAATCGCAGATAAGAGGAGAACTTAGACAATTCTTAGAACCTCGCGATGTATTGGTCTATAGTCATGATACCCTACCGGAGTTGGAGAAATTCGATCTCTTTCTCCACCCTCACAGTACTTGAAAAGTACTTTTCCAAAAAGGTGTCTTTGAACACCTGCCAAGTGATCTGCCTTCCCTGGTGAGCTAAAAGTTCTCTAGCTCCACACCACCAGTATTCTGCTTCATCTTTTAGCATATATGCAGCAAAGATTACTTGCTGCTCCTCAGTATAGCCCATCACTTCAAAGATTTTCTCTAACTCCCTTATCCATCTTTCAGCTACAATCGGGTCAAAGTCGCCTTGAAAATAAGGAGGCCTAGTCCTCAGGAACTCGGATATGCCGTTATCATTTCTAGCCATCCGATTGTTAACACCATTCACACCATTCGAGTTATTAGTATTCTGGAGGTATTGTAGAATTTGATTAGTGGTCATGACTTGGTCTCGAATTGCGTGGCCAAGTTGTGCAGGGTTTCCTCCGCATTATTTGCTAGATTCCTCCTTGGTGGTGCCATTTCCTACTGTGGAAAAAAATAAAGTTATGCTGCTATTGAGGTGATCAAGCCCAATAATTAGTTCAAAAATATTTTATAGTAGGCATAACACCAACTCGGCATGTAGATAGGAAACACTAGTAATTTCTTACCTATATGAATTCACTGATCCCTACACAACACAACCACAAATATACTCAAGACACTATAAGATCGATTCAGATAACCTTACACCCACTGGCCATCTAAGATCGACCTGCTCTGATACCAATTATGTAACAACTCCATTTAAGTATCAATTTTTTTTAAATACCATGAAGTTATTACCTCGTTACAACTTAACTCAAAATAAAATTTATTTAATTTATACAATACAGAGTTTACATACATGTCATTAATCAAACATACGTACAACATATCAAACATATAAAAATCTACATCTTATTTATTCTGGTTCACCAATTCCGGAGATATAGGTGCGGGTGGTTGCACCTTCACCGGGATTTAAGCCAACTCGACCACAAACATTTTATTTGCTTATGAGATCTTCCCAACATAAAGTACTCGATCCAACGTGCACTAAAAGCCAGAGCCATAGAAAAATCTGCATAACTAATTTTTTAAACATGATATGGAAATATAGTGAGAATTAAATCCCAGTAAGTTCAACAATAAATCATAATCAATATAGCTCATCACATCATGTTCAGCTGTATAAACTACAGGAAATATATTTGGTCACATGAATGCCTTATGTATATTCACAAGAGAATCATACAATAATGATATGTCTGACAGGATTAACTATTTTTAGAATATCATATGATGACTATCAATTTATTCTCATATCAAGCTAGCCCGGTCAGGGTGAGTATTTTCTACTCTCTGGTATAGACTTTTCGCGCTCCGTCCGACATGGCCCACTTTCTCTTTCTTTTCTCATTAACATGATCATAACCGTTGGTAGGGCGTCCCTTACTGGTGCACCACACAGATTTCCATGTGACCGTGCTCATTTCTTTTCTTTTCACAATGATAGCCAAAAATATGCTTTCAATAACAAGTATGTTCATCAAAATATAACTATTACCAAAAATCATTGGTAATCATGCCATGAACATAACCATTTCAAATATCACTTTATAAAATATTTTCATGTCAAAATTTCACACTTAAGATGGTAAGAAGTTCATACAATTGCAATGGCTATGGCTATACTAGTCATTTATTATTTTCATTTATAAGATTCGTCTTCTTTTTTAAATATTAATTTTATTTCTTTATTTTTTTGATGCATGTTTTCATCCTATCTAACATTCTCTTACTAATCAAAACATAACTCCCTCAATTTAACTTCGATGTAGGTGATCTTGGTGTCAATTTCAAGATAAAACAATTGTCTAAAACTATTATGTTGAACAGTGTAGCGAAATATTAAGAAATCAAGGTGATATTACTTCCTCAATGTACAGGTTATTTCTTCTTGTATAGGTTCTGACCTCTGCCTACTAATCGGTCCATATTTCCCTTATAAAAATTCAATATTAAGTGATTCCAGTGGCTAAAAATCCGTGACAAATATAGCTATAATTCTTATGTTTACCATTCATTTTAATTCCCTACAGAATGTTCCCATAAATTAAAATAAAAAGCTATCCTAGCATATTCCTCCCTGATTAACAATTTTCTGACATTTGCTTACAAATTGGACCATATATACCTTATATGAATTCTAAATTGAATGATTCCAGTGGATAAAAATCTGTTAGACATAAATATACATTTTTTATGTTAACCATTTGTTTAGATTCCCTATATAATGTTCCTATAAATTAAAACACAGAAGCTATCCTAATATATTTTTCCTGATTAACCAGTTTTTGACCTTTTCTTATTAATCAGACCATATATATCTCATATAGACTCCAAATTAAGTGATTTCAATGGCTAAAAATCCATGAGACATAGATATACATTTTTCATGTTAACAATTTCTTTCAATTCTTTACTGATTCTTCCCAGAATTTTAAAAACAATAGCTTAAAATTCTGCCACCTATAGCCATACCTATGCAGAACTATCTACTTCACCTTTCATGATCATGGGTCTACCTTATCACAATTAGGTTACACTTGGTTGAATTTTTGGAAAACAAACAACTTATGTTCTTGTCTTCCTCTTCCTTGGTCAAGATATGCATAGGAAAAGGAGATTTGTATTTTGAAAATTATGATAATATGTTCTTAAGATATGGGACAAGGTCCCTTTGATTTAGGGATTCATTTCCTTTTTCTTTTGTCTTAATCAAGTATGATAGGTTTGCCTTTTTAGCTGGCAAATTTCTAACCCTTGAATCTCCATTATTTGGTTGAAACTATTTGTGTGGGATAGGAATGTTTTGTCCTAATGCCATGTATTATCATACCACTTGCTAAAATTATGAGTGTAGGATATAGATGCTTTGTCCTAAAGCCTTGTATTATCATACCACTTGCTAAAATTATGAATGTAGGATATCACACCACTTGCTAAATTTTTGTCTTAATGCCATGTCACCTAATCTTGATTACACCATTATTTCATCACTTTAATTTTATTTTTATTTTTCCACTTGGGTTTGGGCTCATTCTTTCCCATTTTCTTTACTTTGGTTAAAATTCTACCTTTCATAATGGGCTTGGTCACATTTTCATGATTTTTGGGCTACCGGTCCAATTTCTATATACTAGTTCAAGTCTATGTTTTATTTCTTCATTGGGCTATCCTATTGGCTTGCTAAAAATTTATGTGAAGTAGAAAAACTCTATATGAAGTGTCCATAGTTGAAAGCCCAATTTATGGGTGGAGATACTAAACTTAGTAATTTTTGCTCTTAAATCAAGAAAATAAAGAAATAAAATTAATATTTAAAAAAGAAGATGAATCTTATAAATGAAAATAATAAATAACTAGTATAGCCATAGCCATTGCCATTGTATGAACTTCTTACCATCTTAAGTATGAAGTTTTGACATGAAAATATTTTATAAAGTGATATTTGAAATGGTTATGTTCATGGCATGATTACCAATGATTTTTGGTAATAATTATATTTTGATGAACATACTTGTTATTGAAAGCATATTTTTGGCTATCATTGTGAAAAGAAAAGAAATGAGCACGGTCACATGGCAATCCGTGTGGTGCTCCAGTTGGGGACGCCCTACCAACAGTTATGATCATGTTAATGAGAAAAGAAAGAGAAAGTGGGCCATGTTGGACGGAGCAAGAAAAGTCCGTACCAGAGAGTAGAAAATAATCACCCTGACCGGGGTAGCTTGATATGAGAATAAATTGATAGTCATCATATGATATTCTGAAAATAGTTAATCCTATCATACATGTCATTATTGTACGATTTTCATGTGCATAGATATAGTGCATTCATGTGACCAAAGATATTTCCTGTAGTTTATACTGCTAAACATGATGTGATGAGCTATATTGATGATGATTTATTGTTGAACTTACTGGGATTTAATTCTCACTATGTTTCCATATCATGTTCAGAAAATTAGTTATGCATATTTTTTTATGGCTCTGACTTTTAGTGCATGTTGGATCGAGTACTTTATGTTGGAAAGATCCCATAAGCAAATAAAATGTTTGTGGTCTAGTTGGTTTAGATCCCGGTGAAGGTGCAACCACCCGCACCTATATCTCCGGAATTGGTCAACCAGAATAAATAAGATGTAGATTTTTATATGTTTGATATGTTGTACGTATGTTTTGATTAATGACATGTATGTAAACTCTGTATTGTATAAATTAAATAAATGTTATTTTGAGTTAAGTTGTAACGAGGTAATAACTTCATGGTATTTAAAAAAAATTGATACTTAAATGGAGTTGTTACAGTAATCATGGCCAAGCAACCCACTCTGAAGGAGCTTGTAACTCCAGATTTGCATCAACAACCCTTATGCATTACTTTTCCTAATCTTGATGATACTGTCAATTTTGAGTTAAAATCTATATCAATTCATCTCTTACCTAATTTTAATGGTCTTACAGGTGAAGACCGACATAAGCACTTAAAGAAATTTCATGTGGTATGTACCAACATGAAGCCCCCTAGAGTAACTGAGGAATAAATAAAATTCAAGGCTTTTCCTTTTTCATTAAGACATTCAGCCAAAGATTGGCTATATTATTTACCATTTGGCACTATCACAACATTGAATGAGATGAAGAGAATATTTCTAGAATGTTATTTTCCTGCATCTAGAGCCGCTAATATTAGGAAAGAAATATATGGCAATAGGCAATTGCATGGAGATACACTTTATGAATATTGGGAGAGGTTTAAAAAGCTTTGTGCAAGCTGCCCACTTCATCATATTAGTGAGTAGCTACTAATCCAATATTTCTATGAAGGTCTTTTGTAGGGAGACAGGAGCATGATACGTGCAGCTAGAGGAGGATCACTAGTAGATAAGACTCCTGAAGTAGCTAGAGTCCTGATATCAAATATGGCTGCCAACTCCCAACAATTTGGCACTAGGCATGATCCTCTAATTAAAAATGTCCATGAGGTAAGTACCTTTTCTCTTCAGTAACAAATATCTAAACTTACCTCTCTTATGTGCCAAATGGCTACAGGTACACCATAATAAGTTAAAGTTTGTGGAATATGTTCAGTAATGGGACACTCAACTGATATATGTCCTACACTTTAAGAGGAATCCACAGAATAAACTAATGTTGTAGGAGATTTTCTTGGCCAACCAAAGAGGAGTTATCCTTCTGCTAATATATATAATCCTGGATGGAAGGATCATCCCAACTTTAGATATGGGAATACACAAAATAGGCTTATAGGACAACATTTTTATTAAAATCAACTAGCCTATTATCCTAGATAGAATGCATCTCAAGACCCCTGGGTAAGTAATCCCTTGGAAGATATTGTTAAAACTCTTGTGCATAACTCTCAGCAATTCCAGCAAGAGATAAGAGCTAGCATTCATAACCTGACAACTCAAGTGCGTAATTTAGCAACCATAGTTAGTCGATTGGATGCTCAAAATTCAGGTAAGTTACTTTCTCAAACTATGGTGAATCTAAGAGAAAATGCTAGTGCAATTATTTTAAGGAATGTTAAGAAAAGTGAAAGTCCACCATCACCCTCTTCTCTTAAAGAACATGAGAAATCAATTAAGGAGAATAAAGCAACTAGATGTAAGCCTCCATCTACTTTAAATTATGAAGTAATGCCTCCTTTTCCAGAAACTCTTAACGAAAATAGGCTACATGAGAAAAATTTTGACTTGTATGAAACCTTTAAAAAGTGTGAAGTTAATATTCCCTTTCTAGATGCAATTAAACAGGTGTCAAAATATGAAAAGTTCTTGAAAGAACTATGTACTCAAAAAAGAAGGTAAAAATTGAAGGGATTTGAAAAGGTTCAGATGAGTTAAAATGTATCGACCATTATACAAACAAAACTCCCACTAAATACAAGGATCCAAGTATGTTTACTATTCCATGCAAAATTAGGGATACTCGTGTTGAAAAGGCTATGTTAGATTTGGGAGCTTCCATAAATGTCATGCCATATTCTACATATACGTCCTTGAAATTGGGACCATTGAACTCTACTAATGTGGTAATCAATTAGCATAGAGGTCCAATCCATATCCTAAGGAAGTAATTGAGGATGTCTTGGTACAGGTAGATGGTACTCCTATTTTTGAAGGAGACCATTTTTCCCTATAGATCTTTATGTACTTGACAAGTAAAATGGGGTTTTACTTCTCCAATATTATGAGGGAGACCATTTTTGAAAACCTCTAAAACCAGGATAGATGTTCACAATGGCACACTCACTATGGAATTTGATGGAGAAGTAATAAAATTTAATATGTATGAGGCCATGAAACACCCAGGTGATTATACTCATGTTTATTCTATTGATGTCTTTGATTCTTTGGTACATTAAGTGCTTTAATTAGATGGAGAGGATAAACTAGAGGTAATTGTGAGCAAATCCATAGAGGAAGATAATGGTGAGATAAACCTGGATATAAAAAACAAAGGAGGAACTGGTTGTACTTAATATTTTTTAGAAGGGCCACTAACTGGTAAGGTTGCTTATATGGAATTACCAACTTCTGATACTACCCTTCTACCTTCAATTATGCAGGCTCCTACTCCTGAATTGATGCCACTTTCTGATCACCTCAAATATGTACTTTTGGGGAAAGGAGAAATACTTCTTGATATTATCTCCAGTAAGCTCGAAGCTGATCAAAAGGAGAAATTAATTCAGGTTCTTAAAGATCACAAAACTACAATAGGATGGACCATAACTGATCTTAAGGGGATAAGCCCTTCCACATGTATGCACATAACATTAATAGGGGAAGGAGCTAAACCATCTAGACAATGCCAAAGAAGGCTAAATCCTTGTATGATGGAGGTAGTGAAGAAGGAAATTCTTAAACTATTGGAGGTTGGGATAATATACCTTATTCCAGATAGTCATTGGGCTAGCCCAATGCAAGTGGTTCTTAAGAAAATAGGAATAACTATGGTAAAAAATTAGAATTAGGAATTGGTACCCACCTCAATTCAAAATGGGTGAAGGGTTTGTATAGATTATAGAAAAATAAATTATGTACCTCGAAAAGACCATTTTCCTTTATCTTTTATTAATCAAATGCTTAAAAGGTTAGCTAGTAAACCTTATTACTGTTTTCATGATGGCTATTCAGGCTATTTCCAAATTATAATTGCTCACAAAGACCAGGAAAAGATAACCTTCACTTGTCCATTTGGAACATTCGCATATAGGCGTATGCCATTTGGGCTTTGTAATTCCCTTACTACTTTTCAAAGGTGTTTGGTTAGCATATTCTCATATTACCTTGAAAAATTTATTGAGGTATTTATGGATGATTTCTCAATTTATGAGGATTCATTTGATGATTGTTTACATAACCTTTCTTGCGGGAATGAAGGTAGATAAAGCAAAAAATGATATTATACAAACTCTACATTATTCCACTTATATGCAGGAAGTTCGTTCTTTTCTTGGCTATGCAGGATTTTATAGAAGATTCATAAAAGGCTTCTCCAAGAAAGCAGCACCTATGTGAAAATTACTTCAAAAAGATGTCCCTTTTGAATTTGAGGAAGGATGTAGGGAAGCTTTTGAAAAATTGAAAGAGTCCTTGAGTTCAGCTCCAATCATCCAAACACCAAGCTGGAACCTTCCTTTTCAAATTATGTGTGATGCTAGTAATGATGTAGTTGGAGCAGTACTCAGACAAAGAGTTGGAAAGGCATCCCATGTGATATATTAAGCCTTTAGAATATTGAATGATCCCTAAAAGAATTATACCACCACTAAAAAAGAACTCTTAGTTGCTATCTTTGCATTAGAAAAAATTAGATCATATTTAATATGTACTAAAACTATTGTTTTTACTGATCATGTAGCTTTAAGATACTTGGTAATGAAAAATGAGGCCAAACCCAAGAAAATCATATAGGTGTTACTACTTACAGAATTTGATTTAGAAATTAAAGATAAGAAAGGGTTTGAAAATAATGTAGCAAATCACCTAAACCGCCTGACACATGTAGAAGAGAAACTAAAAATTGAAGAATCATTCCCATATGAAAATTTATTTTCAATTTCAGTTCATATGCCATGGTATGAAAATATTGTAAATTATTCGGATACTAATCAGTTACCTCCTCTTTTGACTAGGACAGCTAGAAATAGGATCAAGAGTAATGCTAAATACTACATATGGGATTATCCTTACCTATGGAAGCAATGCTCAGATCAAATTATAAGAGGGTGTATTCCTGACTCTAAAGTTCTATTAGTTCTAACCTTCTGCCATTCTTATGCATGTGAAGGACACTTTGGGGCAAAAAGGATAGCAAAGAAAGTGTTAGACTGTAGTTTTTACTAGTCTACTCTATTCAAAAATCTATATCATTTTTGTAAGTCATGTATAAACTATAAGAAAACAAGTAATATATCATTTTTGTTGGCTATGGATTATGTCTCAAAGTGGGTAGAAGATAAATCCACTAGGAATGATGATTCTAAAGTGGTTGCAGATTTCATTAAATCTCGTATTATTTTTTTCAGATTTGGGATCTTAAGAGCATTAATAAGTGATAGGGGGACATATTTTTGCAATAGGAATATTGAAGCCCTATTAAAAAAATATAACATCACTCATAAGATGTCAACTGTATACCGGCCCCAAACCAATAGGCAAGCTAAGGTATCCAACAAAGAAATCAAAAATATCATTAGTAAGACAATAAATCCCAACTGTAGGGATTGGAGTCTCAGATTAGATGATGCTCTCTGGGTATACAGAACATCATATAAGACCCCAATTGGTATGTCTCCATACAAGATAGTATTTGGCAAAGCTTGTCATCTTCCAGTTGAATTAGAACATAGAGCATTTTGGGCTATAAAGAAAATTAACATGAATTTAGAAGAAAGTGGAGAGTACAAGAAATTACAGCTTCAGGAATTAGAAGAAATTAGAAATGAGGCATATGAAAATGAAAATATCTATAAGTCCAAAACTAAACTCCTACACGATTGTATAATCTCACTCAAGCAGTTTATTAAAGGATAGAAAGTCCTCATCTATAATTTAGCCTTCGATTGTTTCTAAGTAAGTTACGTTTTAGATGGGAGGGACCATTTATTGTTACTAATATTTTTCCTCATAGTGCAGTTGAAATAAAAAGCATGGATAACTAGAATAGCTTCAAAGTCAACGGCCACACACTTAAACCATTTTATGAAGTATTTCAGCAAGAGGAACTACAATGGATAACTCTTTAAGAACTTCCTTGATTATATGAGTTTATGTCGAGCCAACGACGTTAAACAAAGTCCCTAGTTAGGAGGCAACCCAACAACATCTCCTCCTCTTCTTCTTCTTCATATTTTTCTTTCTTTTATTTATTTAATATAAAAAAATTAAGACCTACGGACACAAAGCACCACGGTGTTCAAACTGAGCTCTACGACACCTATCACCTAAAATGGGTAAGCATCACATTGCTCAATTCCCAGAAATGGCGAGCACTACCGCGCTCGGGGCTCCGTGTTCCAGTAGAGAATGTAATGGTGCTCTCCATAAGAGGGTCGCGACCTTCTTTCTTTTCCCACCTTTCTTTTCACTCAAACTCACCCCCAATCGCCATAACTTGCATCCTATCACTTCCATTAATCTCCAATTACATTTATTTACATACGTTCAGTGATTTTACCTTATTTTGTAGGATTAATCATCTATTTCAGCATTTGGTTAGGAATCATTGGATTTTTTCAAGGGTTTCCCAATGCACATCCATTCTTCATCTTCTTAGCAGAGAATCAAGCTCAACTGGGTGAGAATTAGTGTAACATTCAGTGATTTTTATTTTTAAATAATAATGTTTTGCTATAAACAAATATATTTTTATTTGTTTAACAATGATTATGTTTGGCTAAAAGCAAGTCTACTTTTAATTAAAATAATTATTGTTTTGTTTAAAATAATTATATTGGCCTTTAATAAATATTTGTTTTATTTTTAAAGATATTCTTTCTTTTATTATGTATAAAGATATTTATTTTTTGATTTTTTTATTAAAATTTTTATCAAGAATTCAACTAAAGTTTTATGAGAATGTAAATTTTTAAAAAACTTTGGGATGTTTTAGGATGAAAAACGATATTTATATGAATATATATAAAATAAAATTCTATTATAAAATTATTAAATAATTATTATTATCATTATTAAAAAATAAAAGAAAAAGGGGAAGAGGGAGATGGAAACCGAAGCAAAGAATTGCAAAATTTCTGAAACTGATGAATAGTAAAATAGTGTGAATAGTAACCTCTATTTTTCTCTATAGATCTGGAGTGTCTATAGGCCTACGATTTCAAAACTACTGGTACCAATGGATTCAGGACGGAGAGTACTACAACTTTGACTGAACAATTTTTCAAATCAGCCGTTGAATCGCCGTAGATTGGAAGTGAAAAATCTCCTAAAAAGGTAAACTCTAAAACTATTACTTAGAGACCTCAAATTGGAAATCTAACACCATAGATGGATTTAGGAGCTAGATAAATCTTAGGATATGAAATTTTTCAGCTATCTGACAACTTTTTGTTCTTGATGAATAATATTTTCCGGCGATAAATAATATTTTTCAGCGGTGAATAGTATTTTCCAGCCATAAATAGTGACCAAGTTCCTGGAGTCATGTCGTTGATTTTTGGACCCTCCGGACACATTTTTGAAGTCTGTTTAGTTAAATGTGAATTAAAAAAAGATCATTTTGGGGATGTCCAACCTGGAGCCCTGACTTGTGAGTGGATAATTCTTTCTATGACTTGCTCTATACTCTTCTTAATCTTTAAGCATGTATTTGATTATTTTTATAAGATATTTACACTTTTAAATGTTTTTGAAATGCATTAAAATTATCTGAAATGTTTACAATTTGGATTATAGTTTGAGAAGAGTATACTTTTGAAAATGGATTTTTGAACTCATGGTATATCTGATTTCACATATATTTCTCATTAAATGATAAAGTGAATATTTATGCATATGGCATTGATTTGTAAAACTATAAAGTTATTGATTATGATTAAATAGCAAGCGTAAAGCTCATGGCGAGTTGTTTGATAATTTTACATTGTATTTGATGAATATGCATTTATATATATGTATTTATTTGTATGGATGAATATCGACGGGTTGTATGTCTTGTGACGGTACCGAATAGGGGATGCCCTATTAGCCTAAGTGAGTTGAGGGAGGGCCCCTCCAACCGGGTGATAGTGGTAATGTGAGGAGGCAGATGGGTGATGAACTCACATTCCCTGATCACTATTGTGACTGTAGTCGATCGGTCACTATGCGTATAGCAAATGAGTGTATGGGTTAACTAGATCGCTGAATGAGACAGGTCATTTTAAAAGTTATAACTTTATCTTAAAAGCTTATTATTTTACTATAGTTTATTCAACTGAGCATGACAACATTTGTTTAATGATCATACCGTGCTGAATATGGTTTTGGATATCTAAATATCCTTTTATTTGAGAATATTTGAAATATGGGTCTCATATGGATGTACTTCTGAATTGTATTTTCTATGTGACAAATTTTAAAACATAAGTACATACATATGCTAACCTAAGAGGTCATAGGAGGTATTATCTGCTCACTGAGTTGTCAAACTCACTACAAGATATTTCTACAATTTTCAGATAAAAATACAGAGTCTGATTCTGCAGATAGGTGATTAGTTAGGTGGCATATTCTCTGGGTGAGTCTACATTGTTTTCAAGGCTCACAGTTTTGAATTATACTGTGTTTGTATTCTAGAGTGTGCTTTGAATGCTATAGACAGGATCCCTACTTCTGTTGTTACTTTGACATTTATAACTTGGTCTGTATAATATATATACATGAGAGAACCTATATATATCTATTTCTATGACAAAGAATAGTGTTATACATGTTAAGAAAAATATCTGATTGAGGAAAAAAAATGTTTCATGTGCTGTAAAATTGGGTTGTTACAATTAAAAGTTCAAATTGGTAGTCCCAATGCGCATCCATTCTTTACACTCCTTTGATTTTAGATTGCATACAATTAGGAGTCTAAATTAGGAAAGCATCACCCATTTTTTCCCCAATTCCAAGAATGCACATAAATTGTTCGATAAAAGGCCCCACTAAACTTTCAAAAAAAAATAGATGGCTCCTAAGAATTCATAGCTAGCCCTCTCCAAGAGAAAGAACTTATCAAATGATCATCTTGCCTTCGATAGCAAGGTATTTATGAATGAGGAAATCTATCAACATCATATCAAAGTAGTGGTTCACAAACCAATCATTCTAGAAAAAGGAATTATCATCACCACTAGTATGCCCAATAGAGATAATATTCTCCAAAGGAATTGGGAAATTTTCTACAAGAACCCAAAACTAGGGGTTATACCAATAGTACATGAATCTTACTCCAATGCTACAATGCATGAGCACCATAAAGCACAGGTTAGAGGCAAAATGGTGAAGTTCACCCCTCACACAATCAATGAGTTTTACTCACTACCTGATATTGAAGATGATGAATGCTCTTCGCTTCTTCAATCATAAATTGATTTTGACAATATTATATGCACATTGTACCACAGAGGGGCTTCTTGAAAATGAGATAACAATGGCCAACCTGTGTTATTTATAAGGGCAAATATGAATAAAGTAGCTAAAGCTTGGCACTATTTTGTGGTAGCCAGATTCATGCCCAGCTTGAACATAAGTCAAATCAGGCGGGACAGGGCCATTTTGATTTATGCCATACTAAAAGGATTTCAATTGACGTGTGCAAATAATCTATAGACAAATGCTATGAAGCATTCGTTCTTAAGACAGTACCCTCTTTGCCCCTAGTTTATTCACTGGTCTATGTGAGGAGTCACTTTATGATTAAGCTAGATGACTGTATAATAAATTATATATTCGTGCACTATTTACTTAGTTCCTTACTATAGTACACTTCTGTGATCTAGGAACTTTTATTCTAGTTATTAAATGGTGTAACCATGTGACTTTAGCCTAATCTATGCGTTTGTGTTAGGCAGAACCAATAGGCAATGATATAACTGTTGAAATTGTCACTAGCTCTTGAGAAATGTAGGGAAGTCATGGTTATATGTAATTTTAATTTCTTTGCAATTTATTATTTCCAATTTTTTTAGACTACTTACCTCATGGGCATGTCTAATAGGAGTATCATGACTAATGCCAAATTGTTGAGAATTGGCAGCCATATTTGATATCAGGATTTTGGCTGCTTCAAAAGTCTTATCTACTAGTGCTCCTCCACTAGCTGCATCGATTATGCTCCTATCTCCCTACAAAAGACCTTTATAGAAATATTGGATTAGTAGCTACTCACTAATCTAATGATGTGGATAGCTTGCACAAAGCTTTTTAAACCTCTCCCAATATTCATAAAGTGTCTCTCCATGCAATTGCCTAATGCCGTATATTTCTTTCCTGATAGTAGCGGCTCTAGATGCAAGAAAATAACGTTCTAAAAACATTCTCTTCATCTCATTCCAAGTAGTGATAGTACCAAAGGGCAAATAATACAAACAATCTTTGGTTGAATCTCTTAATGAAAAAGGAAAAGCCCTGAGTTTTATTTGTTCCTCAATTACTCCAGGGGGCTTCATACTCGTACATACCACATGAAATTCCTTCAAATGTTTATGCGGGTCTTCACCTGCAAGACCATGAAAATTAGGTAAGAGATGAATTAATCCAGATTTTAACTCAAAAGTAACATTGTCATCAAGATTAGGAAAAGTAATGCATAAGGGATGCTGATGCAAATCTGGAGCTACAAGCTCCTTCAGAGTAGGGTGCCTCGCCATGGTTACTTCCTCTTTTTCTTAATCAATGTCCTCTTGAAGTTTTCTTCTGTGCCTGTATACAGATTTTCCAATATCTGGATTGAACTCTAAATTTTAAGAATTAGAAGAAAGAGTCACAGGCATAAATCAAAATAAAATCACAAAAAGTAATAGACGTAGTCCCCAGCAACGGTGCCAAAATTTGGTGCGTACTGTCGCAGGTACACCCAAATTGATATCTTACCTCAAAACTAACCTGTAGTAGTGGGAGTAAGGGTCGATCCCACAAAGACTGGTATTACCTTATGTGATTAGAAAAAGGGGGGATTGATAATCGTAAATTAAGTAAAGTAAACAATAATGAAAATAATTAAGAGTGTAATTAATGAGAAAGGCATTGGTTTCGGTTAATATCCACCGTTAAGGGATTGCATTGATCATTGACAATATAATCAATCTATAATTGATATCTTTCATTGGGTTTCTAACCCTGCTCCTCCTTAAGTCTAGTGAATTAACGACAATCACACCAATTAACCCCTAATTAACAAGCAATCCTTTAACACATCGGTAAAGTATAGCTTATTAACCGCATGAAGAACAGATAAATAATCAATACTCAATTCAACTTGAAATAATAAAATCAAATCCACATCTCACAATGCATGAAGATCCCTTGAGGTTTCAATCTACCTCAACCAACTAAAGAGAACTAACCACGTAGGGCCATTAGAAAATTTAAAGAAGAATTTATGAATGTAACTAAGAACTTTGATGAATGATTGAATGAATTTGCTGCTTGCTTTCCTCCCTTTTTATAGATTAACTCCTCCTAATCGAAGTAGGAGTGTTTCTAGGTCAAATTTCAGCCTATTGGGCTTCAATTGGAGTTGAAAAACCCTAAAAATCACGAATTCAGCGACCTGGTGTGGCGGTGAGCGCCGCGACGTACTACAGTTGTGCTGCGGCGCTTCAGAAATTCGAAGACGGGGCACTGCGACACTCATTGCTAGGATGACGCGGTGCCCAGAAAAATCTAGCATTTGCTAAAGTACCAAACACGAAAGTTGTAGCTTTGTGGCTCTTCTTTCCATAGCCGCTGGAATCACCTTAATCTAATCTAAATTGAAGGAGATATCACAAAATTAGTGACCAAAGGTCAAAATTCATCCTGCTGCACTATCATTCTGATTTTTGAGCTCTGTAACGCTATGAAATCTCCCGAATTTGACCATGTGTCCAACATAAAAGTTGTAGATGATTGTATTATCTTTTCACAGCCACTTGAATCACTTTGATTGGAGTTTATAAGAAGGAGATATACTTAAAACAGTGCTGAAAGATCTGGAATCGCTTCAATGTAGCATTTTTCTATGAATTTCTTATCTTTTTCTTCTCTTTTCTTCTTCCTTTGTTCCTACAACAAAAAACACAAAAATAAGCTAATTCTTAATTATATTTTACTTAAATCAAACAAAAAGTAAGTTTAAAGGTATTAATATCATGCTTAATTAAGATCACATCATTAGGATAAGTCTTTATCTCACAAGTTCTTTAGTTATGCTACCTTTTCTCAATAGTCTCTAGGTGTAACATGTTCTTATTCTAATAATCATTTTATGCCACCATGATCTCAATTCTAATACTTTTGCCAACATGATCCCATTCTATGCAACCAATACATATACACTTTATCTCATTCAAATACGTTGCTTTCTCATTTCCAATTTCTAACTTTAATTGTAGTGAATTTTGTAGAAAATATTATGGTCAAAAATTGGTTAAATGTTAAGAATAGAGCATATCCAATATACATACAAGGGGTGGATCATTTTCTTGATTGGGAATTCAGTGAATTAAAAGTATGAAGTAGAAATAGGTGTCCATGCAAAATATGTAGAAATGTGGTATTCAAGGTGAGACATCAAATACGATTTGATTTGTTGAAGAATGGCTTTTTGGAGTCTTACAATGTCAAGCCCCTAATTTTAGAGCACGTGAAACACATACTTTACAAACATATATTTTTCGTAACATGTATAATACATTCTTTTATAGATAGATATTCCCATGTATACACAATATATAAACCAAGTCCATAAACATCAAAGTACAACAGAAGCAAGGATCCTACCAGTAGCATTCAGAGCATACTCTAGAATATAAGTACAAAATAATTTAAACAATGTGAACCATGGAAGCAACGTAGGCTCACCCAGAAAGTATGACACCTAGTTGATCATGTAGCTGTAGGACCAAACTCGGTATCTTTATCTTAAAAAAATTGTATGTATTGTGTAGTGAGTTTGACAACTCAGTGAGCAGATAATACCTCCTATGACCTCTTAGGTCAACATATGGATATACTCATATTTTTAAAATTTGTCACATGGGAAATACAGTTCGAAAGTACATCCATATGGGACCCGCATTTCAAATATTCTCAAAACAAAGGATATTCAGATATCCAAAACCATATACTGTACTATATGATCATTAAACAAATGTTGTTATACATCAAAATATTTCACATCAAAACATTAGGAGGATCCCATATCAGAACCACCATATCAGAGTTCAGGCCCTTCCGTACTTTGGTGGAGTAGGATTTGCCTAAACTCAGCATCCTACCTAAAGTTTGCCCTACCAACATTCAAAAAGACACGCGAAAAGATTTTTATATGGGCAACTTCCTAAGCACACAGCAAGAGAGGCAAGTCACATATCACATAGTCGGCATCTCGCCCATATAGGAGGCATCCGATTCTCCATCACATATCATATCCCGTGTGTTGGTCGTCACATGAGGCTAGCACTGTAATAACCCTCTACTAATAAAACCTTTGAAGGTTAAGTATAAATCATTTGAAACAAGGAAGTTGAGAACAACGTAAAATTTTAGAGCATTTCTGACCTTTCTTCTGACCTTTCTTCACTCATTTAAGCATAACTCTTTCATATGAACTCCAAATTAGGTGATCCAAGTGGCTAATGTTGTGGTTATTTGATTATTTAATCCGCAAATATCATTTCATGGCTATTTCGTGTTTAAAGTGCAATTTCAAGTAAAATCATAAGTTTGGAGAAGTTTGGGACAAATTCCAATGACCGGGATTGAGTGAGAATCAAGAAAAGCAAGTTTTCAAGGTTTGGAATTTTGGCCGCGGTGAGAATGCTGTAGCATTTTTCCCGAGAGCGCAATTTTTCTGGTTTCGAATCTGGCCGCCGGCGAGATTATGTTCGCCGCCAGCCAGATGAGTTCGCCGGCGGCCAAATGTGGCTCGCCGCCGACGAAAACCGCAAAGCAAAAATCTCGCCGTGGCGAGTTTCGTCAGAAAACCTGTGTTTTTCAGCAGCCCTCCTCACTTTTTCCTGCATTTCTCCATATCTGAACCCACTCTTTCTCTCTCTAAAATTTTCTCCACCTTCTCTCTAAGATATCTCACCATCCGGACACTCGATTCGAGGTACCGTTGGAATCGTGGGAAGGAGAGCTACAAACCCCATCGATCAGTTTTGCTGGACAACCGCTGAAAAGTCGCCGAAAAATTGCGTGAACAGTAACCTCCAAGGTAAAACTCCGTCCAATCGCGTTTTAAGCTTCGTTCTTCCAAATTTCTTTCCATAGATAGTCTTAGAATTAGTTTCTATGCTAGAATATAAGGTTTTTAGGTTTAGGGATAGTGTTTCCGGCCGGCATGAATAGTGACGTTTAGGGTTTATCAAATTCTCATGTTATGTCTATGTTTTTCTAGGTTGTTGAACCACCACGAGGTGAAATTCTCGTTGTTGGACTCCTAGTACTGTGAGTGGGTTTTTCTTACTATAGCGCATATTTTACGAATTCGGTTTATAACTCTCTCATATGATTTTAACTAGTTGGAATGTATGCTAAATTGTTTTACCACTTCGAAAACCAATATGTTCCAACCATGTTAGAAATTATAAATTTCAATCCTAATTGAACCCTAGGTATGCAGGGCAAGCATCTAGACTGATAATTCTCCATTGAGCTAGATTTATTGAAAGCGAACTTAGTCATAGAAATGAACTAAATTAGCCAAGAAATGATTTGATGCATGGCGAACATCTATGCGATGTCTACGGACGATCTATGTTTAAAGGGAAAGTTTATGATGATAAAGGTCTCCATGGAAACCCATGGATGAGCCATATTTTAGAACGGAGTTTTATGCATGAAAAGAGCTAGATGGAGAATTATAGCTTTATTATAATGTTATTGAAATGTTTTACTTTAAACTCTTTGAATAGCATATTTTCAAATGTTTTCCATTGGAGGAATCCTTTTAGATCACTGTTAGCTAGCCGCAGGTAGTGCTAACCCTGGTGCACCATGGTCATGTTAAGGCTTCGGCCTAGGATATTGTGACAGGCTTATGACCGCCTAAGTCACGGAATTTCGGGTGGACTTATGTCTACGCCTACGGTGATTGCCACTGTAACATCCTTAATTTCGTTTCTTTTATTGATAAAGGTACATAAAAAAAATTTAATTAAGGAAATAAAATTTATTAGACAATATTTTAGATATCTAAGGAAATATAATCCTTAGAAATTCTTCACCTTAGGTATATGCATAGAAAATGTTTCTAACATTAAGAGAACAATAAAGAATGAAAATCTAATAGGAAAGAAATTAGAAATAACATACTAAAGAGATGCAAAATTCTTGGATAAGGAAGATAAATTTTTAGAAACAAGTAAAGGTCTTAAAATTTCAAAGAACATTGAATTAGGGTAATTTTTTCCTAATTCAAGAACTATAGTTACTAAGTTTAAAATCTTTACCCATACATTGGGCTTTTACCTATGGACACTTCATATAGAGTTTTTCCACTTCACATAAGTTTCTAGCAAGCCCATTGGATAACCTAAACAAGAAATTAAACATAGACTTGGACTAGGATATAGTAATTTCACAAATAGCCCAAAAATTATGAAAATGTGACCAAGCCCACCAAGAAAGGAAGAATTTTATCCAAAGCAAAGAAAATGGGTAGGACAAGCCCATAATGGGTAGGAATAAGCCCAAATCCAAGAGGAAAACTAAAATAAAATAAATTAGATGATGATATAATAATAAGAATAAAGATTAGGTTACATGGCATTAAGACAAAAAATTTAGCAAGTGGTGTGATTCTACATTCATCACTTAAGCAAGTGGCATGATAATACAAGGCTTTAGGACAAAAACATCTATATCCTACACTCATAATTTTAGCAAGTGGTATGATAATACATGGTATTAGGACAAAACATTTATAGCCCACACAAATAATATCAACCAAATAATGAAGATTCAAGGGCTAGAAATTTGCCACTTAAAAAGGCAACCTATCATAATTGATTAAGACAAAAGAAAAATTAAATGAATCCCTAAATCAAAGGGACCTTGTCCCTTATCTTAAGAACATATCATCATAATTTTCAAAATACAAATCTCCTTTTCCTATGCATATCTTGACTAAGGAAGAGGAAGACAAGAACATAAGTTGTTTGTTTTCCAAAAATTCAACAAAGTGTATCTTAATTGTGATAAGGTAGATCCATGATCATGAAAGGTGAATTATTTGATGGTCTATATAAGAGAACCCACCCTTACAACACTTTAATTTCGTCCAAGTGAGAAAGAGAGAGAAATAGAAGCAAGGTAGAGTGAGGAAAGGAGAGAAGAGAGAAGAAGAAAGGAAGGAAGAAGAAGGAGAAGTTTAGAAAGCTAAAGGTAAGTTTAACAATATTTCTTTTTGAAGAAAACTTTTGAAACTTATAATATTTATATGAGATTTTGATCTTAGAACTTTTATGATTGATCATGATGTTGCTATATCATGTTACATATTGATCTTGCATGTGATGTATGTTTGAATACTTAGGTTGGTGTAGATAGTTCTGCATGGTTATGGCTATCGGTGGCAGAATTTTAAGTTTCGGTATTTTAATTTCTGGGAACAATCTATAAGGAATTAAAATAAATGGTTAACATAAGAATTAAAGATATGTATGTCATGGATTTTTAGCCACTGGAATCATTCAATTTGGAGTCCATATGAGGTAGCTATGGTCTGATTAGTAGTCAAAGGTCAGAAAATGAATCATCAGGGAAGAATATGTTAGGATAGCTTCGGTAATTTAATTTCTGGGAATTATTGGTAGGGAATTAAAATAAATGGTTAACATAATAATTAAAGATATGTATGTCATGGATTTTGAGCCACTGGAATCATTCAATTTGGAGTCCACATGTGGTAGATATGGTCCGATTAGTAAGCCAAGGTCAGAAAATGGTTCATCAGGGAAGATTATGTTAGGACAGCTTTTGTATTTTAATTTCTGGGAATTATTTGTATGGAATTAAAATAAATGGTTAACATGAACCTTATATATCTATGTCTCATGGAAATATGCCCACTGGAATTATGCAATTTGGAGTTCATATGAGGTAGATATGATCCGATTAGTAAGCAGAGGTCAGAAAATGTTTATTCAGGAAAGAGTATGTTATTAATATTTTAGTTTTTGAATTTCTGGGAATATTCTGTAGAGAATTAAAATAGCGCGCCAACATAACAATTATAGATATATGGCTCATGGAATTTTACCAATTGGAATAACTCAATTTGGAGTTCAAATTTGAGAGATATTGTCTAATTAGTTAGTAAAGGTCAGAACCTAAACGAGAAGAAATAATACTAAATTTAAAGGAGTAATAACACCACAATATCATACTATTTTGTTGATATGATTAACATAATAGTTTTAGATAATTGTCTTAGCTTTTCATAGACACTAATATCATCTTAATCGGAGTTAAAATGAGAGAGTTATGCTCTGATTTGTAAGCAAAGGCTGTGTTAAAAGTTAGTAAACCTATTTTCAATATTTTTCTACCCTAGATGAATTTTTAAGGTAATAATAGAAATCAATTTGAGGAAAAATGCTCTATAAAATTTGTAAGAACATGTGTTGGAAATGATATAAGTAGAAATAAAATGACTAAATGCCTAGACATAAAGAAAATGAAAAGAATTATTCTAGTTACTGGAAAAAAATTGTGATTTGTGAAAAGTGCATGTCTAAGGAAAGCTCTGGCAAGGAAAGACTTGGTACTTAAGCGTGTCCATTAGTGACCCACCTCTCTTTTCTGGGAACTTTCCTGGTGCGCTGTTTACAGACTACAATTACTATCCAGTTATCGAGGTATTAGTGTGAAATTTTGACATGGAAATATTTTATAAAGTGAAAATTAGAAAATGATTATATTCATGGCATAATTTCAGTTTACCAATGAATTTTGAGAATGATTATGTTTTGATACATTATGGCATGAGAATATAATGAACATACTCGTTATTGGAATCATATTTTCGGCTATTAATATGAAAAGAAAAGAAATGAGCACGGTCACATGGCAATCCGTGTGGTGCACCAGTAGGGGACGCCCTACCAACGGTTATGATCATGTTAATAAGAAAAGAAAGAGAAAGTGTGCCATGTCGGACGGAGCGAGATAAGCCCGTACCGAAAAGTAGAGAATACTCACCCTGACCGGGGTAGCTTGAAGTAAGAATAAGTGGATAGCCATCATATGAAACTCGAAAAAATAGTTATTCATACCATACATGTCATAACTGTATAATTTTCATGTGCATGATAAAGTGCATTCATGTGACCTAAAGATATTTTCTGTAGTTTATACAGCTGAACATGACGTGATGAACTATATTGATGGTAAATTATGATTTATTGTTGAACTTACTGGGATTTAATTCTCACTATATTTCCATATCATGTTCAGAAGAATAAATATGCAGATATTCTCTATGACACTTATTATCTCTGTACGTTGGATCGAGGTGCCCTACCTTGGGCAACTTCCAGTTATTTCTGATGTAACTGTCGTAGATGTAACTGAGATTCCGGTGGACGTGCCACCCGAACCAGTGTCCCCGGAAGTAGTCGATATAGATGATTAGAACTAATATGTATTTTTGTACAAATGTTTGTAAAATAATGGTGTGTAGTTTGTAAAATAATATTGTGTATGGAAACTCAGTATTGTATAAATTAAATAAATGTTATATTGAGTTAAGTTGTAACGAGGTAATAATTTCATCGTATTTTTTTTAAAAAAAATTTTACATAAATGGAGTTGTTACAGCCACACCCTTGCTATGTACTTTTCCAATTCACATTTGACTAAATAGACCTCCAAAACATGTCCGGAGAGTCCAAAAATTTAGAAAATGACTCCAAGATCTTGGTCAACGTTGGTCATTGTTTATGGCTAAAAAATATTGTTCACGCGCGGTCGAAATTACTATTCACACCCAAAATTTTGTTCACTCACTGTTCGGGGCACTGTTCACCGAAGAACAATTTACAAAATTAAAGTACCAAATCACGTTGTTTGATAGTGAAATTTATCATACAACCAATACTTTATATCCTTAACAAAACCCCTAACTCGAAAGTTTGAAAAATCCTCAAAAATTCAACATTTTAGAAAGATTACCTATAAGTTACTATTCATAATTTTTCGATGAACTTCTAGCAAAATTGATCAGTGGGTTTTGAAACTCTCGTCGCTATGAGTCTAACTATACTTCCAATATCTCAATTGGATATATAGATTAGGAGATATCTTAGAGAGAAGTTTTAAACCTAAGGAGAGAAAGAGAAAAATTGTGATTTCTGATTTCCTCCTACTACGACTTCTGCATTCCTCTACTTCCGTTTCTTTTTATTATTATTATTATTTAATAATTGAATATTTAAGATTTATTATATATATACATATAAATATTTTTTTTCATCCTAAAGTATCCCAAAAATTCCTCAAAATTTATATTCTTGCAAAACTTTAGTTGCACTCTTAAATCATGACTTTTCTTGATAAAAACTTTAATAAAACAAATCACAAAATAAATATCTTTATGCATAATAAAAGAAAGAATATTTCTAAAAATAAACAAAAATTTATTAGAGGCCAAAATAATTAGTTTAAGTAAAACAAAAATTATTTTAATTAGAAGTATATTTACTTTTAGAAAAACATAATCATTATATATATATATATATATATATATATATTTGTTTATAGCAAAACATTATTATTTCAAAATAAAAATTATGGGATATTACATTCTTCCCCCCTTAATAAATTTGGTCCCTGAATTTCAACCCATCCTACCACATGTAGGGAATGAAATCAAGGCATAATTCAGAGTTATCAACATTATTACTCAAATAATTGAGGATATCTTTTCTATATATTATTTTTACTTTCTAAAAAAAATCTCTTCACTTATGTGATTTTGTCATATAACCTTTAACTATAGGGATTTCCTCCAACCATAAGTTTTTCACTTATCAATCAACAATAATCATCAGATTTTCCTCATAATTAAGCCAAGTTTATATTCAATTGAATTTCTTGAAATCCGATAATATGAGAAGAATCTGATAAGTACTTCTTTAACATTAATACAAGAAAGACTGTATCCACATTATTTAATCTTGATGGCAAGGCAAGGCTAGGCAATGTACTACTATGCCTACATTGTTCAAAATTTCAAAAGAGCCTATATACTAGAATTTAACTTTTTCCTACTTTCTAAATTCATAGGTGAGTCCTTCAAGAATATTTGGTCAACAACTAATTATTATTTTTAGTACTCAACATTTATGGTCCTTATAGACTTTTGGCCTGTATTGAGTTTCTTGTATTCTTTTTCTAATCAATTTCAATTTATTATAGGCAAATTCTGCTAAGAGATCTCTCACCAAACTCGAAGACATACGCTTGAAGCATGCTCTGTAAATTAGTATCACCACTTTAGGTTAGTCATATTCTATCTTTTGCATGATATTCCAAATTAAATTCCAAAAGCTTAACCTTATTTAACTCATCCACCTATTAGGAGTCATACGATGTTTAATGTAAAACCTCAAATAGTGTCATTTGTATGTTGGCCTGATAATTACTGATATGGGCAAGTTTAACTAAGGATAAATGATTTCTCCAAATTTTCACCAAAATTATATAAAGATGCCTGAAACATAACTTCTAATAAATAAATACATCATATAGATTTACTATCAGCTATACTATAATCTAACAAAGATCCTTAGGCTTCTGAAATAACTCTCCTGAAATAAATATTCAATTTTTACTTGCTGACACATCGAACAATAAAAGAAATATCACTTGTATATTCTTTTTACCATTATACTAATACGATTCTTTCATATCTTAGTATATTCTTATTGCCTTGGGGTTATCAATATTCAAAATTTATGACTTTTCTAAAATCTCCTTTCTCAACAATTGTTCACACGTGAATTTCCAATCTCAACATAATTCACATCCTAGATACTAAACTCAATTTAGCATAGTATAAACCCTTAACACAAATATCTTGATCACTTACATTATTTTCAGACGTGGTTCTCGAAATATTCTCCATATTTCCAAATTAAGAGTTTCAAAGATTAATTTAAATCCTACTTCCCATATTTTATTCCTCAAGAACTTCAACACCACTAATTCTCTTGATTACATTCGTCAAAGCACCATAAAACTATCATCCATCTATTTCTTTCAAACTTTTCATTACTTTAATCTACTAACAACTTGGACACCATAATAACTGAATTCCAAAGAAAAGAAATTAACCATCCTTGTAATAAGGAAAAGAACCTTACATTTAATGCCAAACATTAATGAAGAATGGCGTAGCAGAAAAAGAGAAATACATAATAGAGCATGGTGCCAAAATAGAAAGTCAGAAGTTTGGACAAAACATTGAAAGAAAATTAAATTCGATGGTCGTAATTCTTGAAAATCTGTAAACAAAATCTAGCTGCTATTTTGGCAAAAATCAGTGGCTGCAAGTTTTAAATATATGTGCCAAAATTTATTTTAAAGCTGTTGGTATTCGATGGAAAAAGAGCACATGGAAAAAAAAATATTTTTGAACTTATAAAAGTTTGTGAATAACAAAGAGCACTTAGTTATTTGGTAGGATGCAGTTGATTACTTCAAAATATATGTAATCAATCAACTGTAAAATAAACTATTCCAAATTAAAAAAAAATTCAAAATATCTAGTTGACTTAATAATATCGATAGTCAACTAGCAGGAACATTGGGAAAATAAAAAATTCATTTGATTGTCCCTTTTCAACCATTAACTTGTTTGTATTTTCACTCTTTTTTTTACAATTACGCCTATCACCTACAATTTCCCTCCAAGAATCAAGGCATCAACACTTTATCAAGGACAATAAGAAAAAGACAAATTTCTAGTGATATCTTAACCTTACTATCTTTATGTGCTTAATATAAGCCTCAATCACAACTACTGTACATATGCATGTGTGCCATCATTTTTAAAATTTTCACCTTCAATTTAGCAGATATCCACCAATCACTCACAAAACTGTTCTAATTATGCCCGGCCTATTCACATAGCTATCATAAGTATGAAATTCTTTGAGTTCTATAAATGTACACATTAGTATCTTTACCTTCATACTCAAAGTTACGGTGAGTGCAATTATGGAGGGAATCATATTCCGTCAGTTTCAAAATATTGGTGTCTTTTGTGGTTCCAATCCTAAAAAATATGGAGAGTATGTGAAAGCAGCACAAAACTTAGGTATGGTGCTGGCTAGGAGAAAAATTCATTTAGTCTATGGTGGAGGTAACCGTGGGTTAATAAGGTGTGTGTCTACAACTACACATGTAGGATAATGTCAAGTTCTATGTATTATTCCTACAGCTTTAACTGCATCCAACATCATAGGAAAGACAATTGGGGAAGAATTTAGGGTAGTTTCCATGCATCAGTGTAACATCCCGTAAGAAAATAAAATTTATTAGACAATTTTTAGATATCTAAGGAAATATAATCCTTATAAATTCTTTACCTTACGTATATGCATAGAAATATTCTAACATTAATGGAATAGGTAAAGAGAGAAAACTTAAGAGGAAATATTAAAAATAAATATACTAAAGAAAGGTGAATTCTTGGGTAAGAAAGATAAATTTTTGGGAAGTCAGTAAAGGTATTAAAATTTCAAGAAGATTGGATTAGGGTAATTTTTCCTAATTTAAGAGTTAAAGTTACTAAGTTTAGTATCTCCACCCCTAAATTGGGCTTTTACCTATGGACACTTCATATAGAGTTTTTTTACTTCACATGAACTTTTAGCAAGACAATAGGATAGCCCAAGGAAGAAATAAAACCTAAACTTGGACTAGGATATAGAAATTGGACCGGTAGCCCAAAAATCATGAAAATGTGACAAGCCCATTATGAAAGGTAGAATTTTAACCAAAGTAAAAAAAATGGGCAAGAATAAGCCCAAAACCAAGAGGAAAAATAAAAATAAAAATAAAAAAATAAAGTGATGGAATAATGGTGTAATCAAGAATTATGTGACATGGTATTAAGACAAAATTTAGCAAGTGGTGTGATATCCTACATTCATAATTTTAGCAAGTGGTATGATAATACATGACATTAGGCCAAAACATCTATATTCTACACTCATAATTTTAGCAAGTGGATAATAATACATAGAATTATGACAAAACATCTTCATCCTACACAAATAATTTTAACTAAGCAAGGAAGATTCAAGGGTTGGAAATTTGCCACCTAAAAAGGCAAACCTATCATACTTGATTAAGACAAAAGAAAAGGAAATGTATCCCTAAATCAAAGGGACCTTGTCCCTTATCTTAAGAACATATCATCATAATTTTCAAAATATAAATCTCCTTTTCCTATGCATATCTTGACTAAGAAGAGGAAGACAAGAACATTAGTTGTTTGTTTTCCAAAAATTCAACCAAGTGCATCCTAATTGTGATAAGGTAGACCCATGATTATGAAAGGTAAATTATTTGATAGTCTATATAAGCAAAACCCACCCTTATAAGATTGGAATTTCATCCAAGTGAGGGAGAGGAAAAATAAAAGCAAGGTAGAGTGAGGAAAGGTGAGGAAGAAAGGAAGAAAGAGGAAGGAGAAATCTAGAGTACTAAGTGCTCAAGGTAAATTTAACAATATTTCTTTTTAAAGAAAACTTTTGAAACTTATAATATTTATATGAGATTTTGATCTTAGAACTTTAATGATTGGTCATGGATGTTGCTGTATCATGTTACATATTATGTATGTTTGAATACTTAGGTTGGTGTAGATAGTTATGCATAGGTATGGCTATGGGTGGCAAACTTTTATGCTTTGTTTTTAAAATTCTGGTAAGATTTGGTAAGAAATTAAAACAAATGGATAACATAAAAAATGTATATGTATATCTCATGGATTTTTAGCCACTGGAATCACTCAATTTGGAGTCCATATTAGGTAGATATGGTCCGATTAGTAAGCAAAGGTCAGAAAATGGTTAATCAGGGAAGAATATGTTAGGATAGCTTCTGTGTTTTAATTTATGGGAACATTCTGTAGGGAATTAAAATAAATGGTTAACATAAGAATTATAGCTATAAGTGTCAAGGATTTTTAGCCACTGAAATCACTCAATTTGGAGTCAATATGACGTAGATATGGTCCAATTAGTAAGCAATGGTTAGAAAATGGTTAATCAGGGAACAATATGTTAGGATAGCTTATGTGTTTTAATTTCTGGCAACCTTCTGTAGGGAATTAAAATAAATGGTTAACATATGAATTATAGCTATATGTGTCACAGATTTTTAGCTACTAGAATCACTTAATGTGGAATTATTATGAGCGAGATATGGACAGATTAGTAGGTAGAGGTCAGAATCTACCTGAGAAGAAATAACATATACTTTGAGGGAGTAATATCACCATAATTTCTTAATATTTCATTTACCTATTCAGCATAAGATTTTTAGATAATTATTTTGTCTTTAAATTGATATCCAGATCACCTAAATCAGAGTTAAATTTAGGGAGTTATGCTTCGATTAGTAAGAGAAGGTTAGATAGGATGAAAACCTGCATCAAGAAAATAAAGAAATAAAATTAATATTTAAAGAAGAAGAAGAATCTTATAAATGAAAATAATAAATTACTAGTATATGCGATAGATATTGCCATTGTATGAACTTCTTACCATCTTAAGTGTGAAATTTTGACATGAAAATATTTTATAAAGTGATATTTGAAATGGTTATGTTCATGGCATGATTACCAATGATTTTTGGTAATAGTTATATTTTGATGAACAAACTTATTATCGAAAGCATATTTTTGGCTATCATTGTGAAAAGAAAAGAAATGAGCATGGTCACATGGCAATCCGTGTGGTGCACCAGTAGGGGACGCCCTACCAACGGTTATGATCATGTTAATGAGAAAAGAAAGAGAAAGTGGGCCATGTCGGACAGAGCGAGAAAAGCCCGTACAGGAGAGTAGAAAATACTCACCATGACCGGGGTAGTTTGATATGAGAATAAATTGATAGTCATCATATGATATTCTGCAAATAGTTAATCCTGTCATACATGTCATTATTGTATGATTTTCATGTGCATAGATATAGTGCATTCATGTGACCAAAGATATTTACTGTAGTTTATACAGCTGAACATGACGTGATGAACTATATTGATGATGATTTGTTGTTGAGTTTACTGGGATTTAATTCTCACTATATTTCCATGTCATGTTTAGAAAATTAGTTATGCAAATTTTTCTATGGCTCTGGCTTTCTGTGTACGTTGGATCGAGTTACTTTATGTTGGGCAGATTCCAGAATCAAATAATATGTTTGTGGTTGAGTTGGTTCAAATCCCGGTGAAGGTGCAACCACCCACACCTATATCTCCGGAATTGGTCAACCAGAATAAATAAGATGTAGTTATTTATGTGTTTGATTTTGTTGTACGTACGTTTTGATTAATGACGTGTATGTGAACTCGATATTGTATAATAAAAAAATAAAAAAATAAGGTTGTTACATAATTGGTATCAGAGTAGGTCGATCCTAGATGGCCAGTGGGTGGTTGTTTATCTGAATTGATCTTGTTGTGTCTTGAGTATGTTGTGGTTGTGCTGTGTATGTGATCAGTGATTTCATATAGGTAAGAAATTACTAGTGTTTCTTATCTATATGCCAATGTGGTGTTATGACTGCTGTTAAATATTTTTGAAACTAACTATTGGGCTTGATCGCTTTAATAGCAGCATAGCTTTATTTTTGCCACAGTAGGAAATGGCACCACCAAGGTGGAAACCCTGCACAACATTGCTATGGCAATTCGAGAATTTGATATTGATTTACTCCTTGGCACCCAACTAGTATCTATATCCTATATAGAATAATATCGATTGAATTTAAAAAAAATAGTTACAAGACTTGTTAGACAAAGGATTTAAATGTCCTAGTACTTTTATTTGAAGTTCTCCAGTTCTATCTTTGAAAAAGAAAGAAGGATCACTATGATTATGTATAGATTATAGACAGTTGAATAAGGTTACAGTGTAGAATAAAAAGCCATTACCTCGTATAGATTACCTGTTTGACTAGTTATAAGGTGTTCAATATTTTCCCAAAAATTGATTTGGGATATGAGTAACATTAATTAAGGATAAGAGAATAGATTGTACGGAAATTTTATTTTAGGACTTATTATGGGCATTTTGAATTCTTGGTGATGTCATTTAAATTGACAAATATCTTAGCTGCATTCATAGATTTAATGAATTGTAATTAGGTCATCCCTGGACCAATTTGTTATTATATATATTGATGATATACTAGAATATTTCAAAAGATAAGAGGATCATAAGCAACATTCAAAGATAGTTTTACCAACTCTAAGGGAGTATGGTTGGTGAAGATGGTATCCAAGTAGACTCTAAGAAAGTAAAAGTGGTACAACAATAGCTACGTTTTACTACATCTAAAGATGAAGATCCAAATTCAATTTGCGCTTCCTGCATTTGTCTGCCTCCATTCTATTTGAGCCATAGTTGGATCAGGTACATGAACATATGCTTGTAAAGATAAATCAACTCCTCAACATTTGAAGCCGAGATGAGAATTCGTCGTGCTGAGTGTGAGATGAACCTTTGTTCCCCAGCATGATCAAGAAAAGACAACAGACCATCCAAGAAGTGATTAAAATTTAACAAACCTATTGGTTTGTGATGCATATTCAGTTGTGCCCAAGAAATTATTTGGAAAATCTCTTCTAAAGTACCAAAACCACTTGGTAAGGCAATGAAGGCATCAGCATTGCTCATCATTCTAGCCATGCGTTCATGCATGGAAGCTACATTAAACTCTTCCCCAATTGTCTTTCCTACGATGTTAGATGCAGCTAGAGTTGTAGGAATAATACTTAGAACTTGGCATCCTCCTACATGGGTAGTTGTAAACACACACCCCATTAACCTACGGTTACCTCCACCATAGACTAAATGCATTTTTCTTCTGGCCAGTACCATACCCAGGTTTTGTGTAGCTTTCACATACTCTCTATCTTTTTCAGGACTAGAACCACAAAAGACACAAATATTTCGAAATTGACGAAATCTGATTCCCTCCATAGTTGCACACACCTTGACTTGGAGTATGAAAGTAAAGATAGTAACGTGTGCATTTATAGAACTCGGAGAATGGCATACTTATGATAGCTATGCGAATAGGATGGGAATAATTAAAATAGTTATGTGAGTGATTGGTGGATATCAGCTAAATTGAAGGTGAAATTTTCTAAAATGACGGCAAGCATGTATATGTATAGTAGTTGTGATAGTCGCTCATATTAGGCATATAAAGAGAATAAGGTTAAGATATCATCATAAATTTGTCTTTGTTGTCTTTGATGAAACCTTGATATCTTGATTCTTGTAGAGAAGTTGTAGGTGATAGGCGTAATTAAAAAACAAAAGAAAGTGAAAATGTAAACAAGTTAGTTGTTGAAGAAGGACAATCAAATGATTTATTTGTTTTCCCAATATTTTTGCCAGTCGACTAGATATTTTGAGAAATTTTAATTTGGACTGGTTATTTTACAGTTGATTGATTACATCTATTTTGAAGCAATCAACTGCATCCTACCAGTTAACTATGTATTCTTTTATTTTCACAGACTTTTATAAGCTCAAAAATGTTTCTTTTTCCATGTGATATCTTTCCACCGAATACCAACAGATTTAAAGTAGATTTTGGCACATATATTTAAACCTTGCGGCCACCGATTTTAACTCTCTCTAATGTTTTGTCCAAACTTTTGACTTTCTATTTTAGCACCGTTCTTTATTATGCTTTTTGTCTGTTCTACTGCATTGTCCTACATTAATATTTGGCATTAAATGCAAGATTATTTTCCCATATTACAAGAAAAGTTAATTTATTTATTTATTATTATTATTATATTTGAAACTCAACTATTATGGTGTTTTGACGAATGTAATCAAGAGAATTAGTGGTGTTGAAGTTCTTGAGGAATAAAATATGGGAAGTAGGATTTAAATTAATATTTGAACTCTTAATTTGGAAATATGGAGAATATTTTGAGAACCATGTCCGAAAATAATGTAAGTGACCAAGATATTTGTGTTAAAGGTTTATATCATGCTAAATTGAGTCTAGTATCTAGGATGTGAATTATGTTGGAATTAAGAATTCATGTATGAGTAATTGTTAGGAAAAATCTTCTTGAAATGATTGAGTGAATTAAATGGGATTGACATAAGCTAGAATGAGGTGCTTTTGGATATGATAAAAGAAATAATTGAAATTTTTGACAATGAGTTTAATGGTGTTAATAAGCTCGTATAGAATTACTATGATGAGGTAAGTTAGAATTATTAGACATATGTCAATGGTACATAAATGTTATAAAAGGTTTGGAGGATTTATTGCTACGTATGTTTAACATATTAATTAAAGGATTTTAGGATAAAAATAGATGATAGATTAAGATGATGAGATTCATAGGATGATGTTGACATATGAAAACCAAAAATGACTTGATAGAAGTTTAGAATAAGAAAAGATAGTTACCCAATATGAAGGTGAATATGTTCCTTTATGTGTGTGTTTTCTAATATCGACCCATAGATATTTCCATGCGAGCTAGAAGATATAAAGTGAAGAACTTATGGATGAAAGAAATCCTTATGGTTAAGTTATATGGCAAAATCACTTAAGTGAATAGACATATTAAAAAGTAAAGATGATATACAGAAAAGATATCCTTAATTATTTAGGTAATAAAGTTGGTAACTCTGAATTGTGCCTTAATTTCATTCCCAACATGTGGTAGGATGGGTTGAAATTCGAGGACCGAATTTCCTAAGATGGGAAGAATGTAACATCTCGTAAGAAAATAAAATTTATTAGACAATTTTTAGAAATTTAAGGAAATATAATCCTTATAAATACTTTACCTTACGTATATGCATAGAAATATTCTAACATTAATGGAATAGGTAAAGAGAGAAAACTTAAGAGGAAATATTAAAAATAAATATACTAAAGAAAGGTGAAATTCTTGGGTAAGAAAGATAAATTTTTGGGAAGTCAGTAAAGGTATTAAAATTTCAAGAAGATTGGATTAGGGTAATTTTTCCTAATTTAAGAGTTAAAGTTACTAAGTTTAGTATCTCCACCCATAAATTAGGCTTTTACCTATGGACACTTCATATAGAGTTTTTAGCAAGACAATAGGATAGCCCAAGGAAGAAATAAAACATAGACTTGGACTAGGATATAGAAATTGGACCGATAGCCCAAAAATCATGAAAATGTGACAAGCCCATTATGAAAGGTAGAATTTTAACCAAAGTAAAGCAAATGGGCAAGAATAAGCCCAAACCCAAGAGGAAAAATAAAAATAAAAATAAAAAAATAAAGTGATGGAATAATGGTGTAATCAAGAATTAGGTGACATGGCATTAAGACAAAAATTTAGCAAGTGGTGTGATATCATACATTCATAATTTCAGCAAGTGGTATGATAATACATGACATTAGGACAAAACATCTATATTCTACACTCATAAATTTAGCAAGTGGGTAATAATACATAGAATTATGACAAAACATCTTTATCCTACACAAATAATTTTAACTAAGCAAGGAAGATTCAAGGGTTAGAAATTTGCCACCTAAAAAGGAAAACCTATCATACTTGATTAAGACAAAAGAAAAGGTAATGTATCCCTAAATCAAAGGGACCTTGTCCCTTATCTTAAGAACATATCATCATAATTTTCAAAATAAAAATCTCCTTTTCCTATGCATATCTTGACTAAGGAAGAGGAAGACAAGAACATAAGTTGTTTGTTTTCCAAAAATTCAACCAAGTGCATCCTAATTGTGATAAGGTAGACCCATGATTATGAAAGGTAAATTATTTGATAGTCTATATAAATAAAACCCACCCTTATAACATTGGAATTTCATCCAAGTGAGGGAGAGGAAAAATAGAAGCAAGGTAGAGGGAGGAAAGGAGAGGAAGAAAGGAAGAAAGAGGAAGGAGAAATCTAGAGTACTAAGTGCTCAAGGTAAGTTTAACAATATTTCTTTTTAAAGAAAACTTTTGAAACTTATAATATTTATATGAGATTTTGATCTTAGAACTTTAATGATTGGTCATGGATGTTGCTATATCATGTTAAATATTATGTATGTTTGAATACTTAGGTTGGTGTAGATAGTTCTGCATAGGTATGGCAATGGGCGGCAAACTTTTATGCTTCTGTTTTTAATGTTTTGGGACGAATTGGTAAGGAATTAAAACAAATACTTACCATAAAAAATGTAGATGTATATCTCATGGATTTTTAATTTGGAGTCCATTTGAGGTAGATATGGTTCATTTCGTAAGCAAAGGTCAGAAAATGGTTAATCAAGGAAGAATAAGTCAGGATAGCTTCTGTGTTTTAATTTCTGGAAAACTTTTGTAAGGAATTAAAATAAATGGTTAACATAAAATTATAACGATATGTGTCACAGATTTTTAGCCACTAGAATCCCTCAAGTTGGAGTCCATATGACGTAGATTTGGTCCGATTAGTAAGTAATGGTCAAAAAATGGTTAATCAAGAAAGAATATGTTAGGATAGCTTCTGTGTTTTAATTTCTAGGAACCTTTTGTAGGGAATTAAAATAAATGGTTAACATAATAATTATAGCTATATGTGTCACGGATTTTTATCCACTGGAATCACTTAATTTGGAATTATTATGAGGGAGATATGGACAGATTAGTAGGTAGAGGTCAGAACCTACCCGAGAAGAAATAACATGTACATTGAGGGAGTAATATCACCATAATTTTTTAATATTTCGTTCAACTATTCAACATAAGATTTTTAGATAATTGTTTTGGCTTTAAATAGATATCAAGATCACCTAAATCGGAGTTAAATGGAGGGAGTTATGCTCCAATTAGTAAGAGAATGTTAGATGGGATGAAAATCTGCATCAAGAAAATAAAGAAATAAAATTAATATTTAAAGAAGAAGAAGAATCTTATAAATGAAAATAATAAATGACTAGTATATGCCATAGCTATTGCCATTGTATGAACTTCTTACCATCTTAAGTGTGAAATTTTGACATGAAAATATTTTATAAAGTGATATTTGAAATGGTTATGTTCATGGCATGATTACCAATGATTTTTTATAATAGTTATATTTTGATGAACAAACTTGTTATTGAAAGCATATTTTTGGATATCATTGTGAAAAGAAAAGAAATGAGCATGGTCACATGGCAATCCGTGTGGTGTACCAGTAGGGGACGCCCTACCAACGGTTATGATCATGTTAATGAGAAAAGAAAGAGAAAGTGGGCCATGTCGGACGGAGCGAGAAAATCCTGTATCGGAGAGTAGAAAATACTCATCATGACTGGGGTAGTTTGATATGAGAATAAATTGATAGTCGTCATATGATATTATGCAAATAGTTAATCCTATCATACATGTCATTAATGTACGATTTTCATGTGCATAGATATAGTGTATTCATGTGACCAAAGATATTTACTGTAGTTTATACAGTTTAACATGACGTGATGAGCTATATTGATGATGATTTATTATTGAATTTACTGGGATTTAATTCTCACTATATTTCCATGTCATGTTTAAAAAATTAGTTATGCAAATTTTTCTATGGCTCTGACTTTCAGTGTACGTTGGATCGAGTTACTTTATGTTGGAAAGATCCTAGAATCAAATAATATGTTTGTGGTCGAGTTGGTTCAAATTCCGGTAAAGGTGCAACCACCTGCACCTATTTCTCTGGAATTGATCAACCAGAATAAATAAGATGTAGTTATTTATGTGTTTGATTTTTTTGTACGTAGATTTTCATTAATGGCGTGTATGTGAACTCGATATTGTATAATAAATAATTAAAAAAATAAGGTTGTTACAATGAGTGCATGGCTAGAATGATAAGCAATGTTGATGCCTTCATTGCCTTACTAGTTGATTTTGGTACTTTAGAGGAGATTTTTCAAATAGTCTCTTGGGCACAACTGAATATAGATCACAAACCAATAGGTTTGTTAAATGTTAATCACTTCTTTGATGGTTTGTTGTCTTTTCTTGATCAAGCTGTGGAACAAAAGTTTATCTTACACTCAGCACGACGAATTATCATCTCAACTTCAAATGTTGAGGAGTTAATTGATGTTTTACAAGCATTTATTCATGTACTTGATCCAACTATGGCTTAAATAGATTAGAAGACAAACAACTGCAGAAAGCGTAAATTAGACTTAAATCTTCATCTTTAATTGTAGTAGAATGTAGCCATTGTTGTTCCACTTTTACTTTCTTATGGTCTATGTGGATACCATCCTTGCCAAACATTCTCCCTTAGAGTTTGTAAAACTATCTTTAAATGTTGCTTATGATCCTCTGAACTCTCGAAACATATTATTATATCATCAATAAATGCAAAAATAAATTGTTCTAGGAATGGTTTAATTACTATTCATCAAGTCCATAAATGCAGCTAGGGCATTTGTCAAACTCAATGACATTATTAAGAACTCATAGTGCTCATACGAGTCCTGAAAGCTGTTTTCAAATTATTCTCTTCCCTTATCCTTAATTGATGATATTCATATCTCAAATCAATTCAAATTTTGAAAAAATGTTGAGCACTATGTAGCTGGTCAAATAGATCATCTATATAAGGTAATAAGTAGTTATTCTACACTATCGCCTTATTTAACTGTCTATCATCTATGCACAATCGTAGCAATCCATCTTTCTTTTTCACAGATAGAACTAGAGCACTCCAAGAAAAAGTACTAGGGCATTTAAATCCCTTGTCTAAAACGTCTTGTAACTAATTCTTTTTCAGTTCTTTAAGTTCAGTGGGTGCCATTCTATATGAAAATATAGACACTGGTTAGGTTCCAGAAAATAAATCAATACAAAATTCTATTTATCATTTTGAGGTAATCCTAAAAATTCCTCAGGAAACACATCAGGAAATTCTTTAACCACTAGAACTTAATCTACATTAGTGTATTTCATATCTATATCTTTGACCACTACCAAATATCCTTGGCACCCTTTTGTAATAACTTATAGGCTGCTAAAACAGTGATTAGATCACTAGATACCTCACTACGATCTCCTTGTATCAAGAAAGAAAATTCTCTAGGAATATTGAATTTAATCACTTTAAAGTGACATTTCAAAATGGCATGGTATGAAACCAACCAATCCATTCTCAGTATCACATCAAAGTTTACCATATCTAGACAACAAGGTAAAATGGATGTCACGTTCAGAAATGGTTATATTAGGCATCTGTTTCAATTTCTTAAATTCTCTAGCACGCCTATCCCTACTTCTTTCAGGCAGAAATTGACCCATAGATACTTTTTAAAATACCACAATATTCAATCAATCTTATACTAGAAAATTTATCAATATTGAAAGAGAAAAGAAATTGAAACCCTATAGAATCCCTCAGCAGCACCTGAAGTATAAATATGTCTGGCTCATATCCATACTAAAGGTCCTACTAAAGAATTCTTTACTTTGATAGCCACAAGGAAACCTAATAGTCTGATACCAACCTGTCACGCCCCTAATTTTAGAGCACATGAAACACATACTTTACGAATATATAGTTTCCATAACATGTATAATACACTATTTTACTGATAGGTATTCCCATGTATACACAATATATAAATCAAGTCTATAAACATCAAAGTATAGCAGAAGCAAGGATCATACCTGTAACATTCAAAGCATACTCTAGAATACAAGTACAAAATAATTTAAAAACTGTGAGCCATGGAAGCAACGTAGGCTCACCCAGAAAGTATGACACCTAGTTGATCATGTTGTTACAAGACCAAACTCTGTATCCTTATCTAAAGAAAAAAATGTAAGTATCGTGTAGTGAGTTTGACAACTCAGTGAGCAGATAATACCTCCTATGACCTCTTAGAACAACATATGGATGTACTCATATTTTAAAAATTTATCATATAGGAAATATAGTTCAAAAGTACATCTATATGGGACCTGCATTTCAAATATTCTCAAAACAAAGGATATTCATATATCCAAAGCCATATACTGTATTGTATGATCATTAAACAAATTTTGTTATACATCAAAATATTTCATAAGAAAATATTAGGAGGATCCCATATCAGAACCACCATATCAGAGATCAGGCCCTTCCATACTTTGGTGGTGTAGGATTTGCCTAAACTCAACATCCCAACCAAGGTTTGCCCTACCACCATTCAAGAGGACACGTGAAGGGACTCTAATATGGGCTACTTCCCAAGCACACAAGGGAGGCAAGTCATATATATTATCATATCACGTGTATTGGCCGTCACACGAGACTAGCACCACCCCTGCTAGCTGAGGTATCAAGGTGCACCAAGGCTAACATCACCTGTTGTTAGCAAACAGTATTTCTGATAGGATTCTACCACATAAATTATCATTTGCACATATACCATATCATCCAATACAAAGTTTTTAATATAATACTGACTTTCAGTCTTAGTACAGTTCATCTTTCATAAATTTTCCAATTAGGGTTTATCACATATACCTGCCCTTTTTCAAGGCAATCATATAGCTTTATAAATCAATGCGATGTGCACAATATATTTCCTTTACCATATGATGAGAAGTTCAAGAAGAGCATAGGATAAATCATATAAAGAATTATCTACTCACAGGGTAAGGCTCCAAGTTGGACAGCATTAAAATGCACTTTTTCAATCTACATTTAACTAGGTAGACCTTAAAAACGTGTTCAGAGAGTCCAAAAATTTAGAAAATGACTTCGGAAGCTTGGTCAACGCTGGTCATTGTTCATGGCTAAAAAAACTATTCACGTGCGGGCAAAATCACTATTCACGCCAAAAATACTGTTTACTCACTGTTCGGGGCATTGGTCATAGTTACTGTTCACCAAAGAACAATTTATAAAATTAAAGCACCAAATCATGTTGTTTGATCATGAAATTTATCATACAACCAATACTCTACATCTTTAACAAAATCCTTAACTTAAAAGCTTGAAAAACCATCAAAAATCTAGTATTTTAGAAAAATTACCTATAAGTTACTGTTCACGATTTTCTAACAAAATTTTGGTGAACTTTCGGCAAAATTGATTGGTAGTTTTTAAAGCTCTTATCATCATGATTCTAACGGTACTTCTGGTATCTTAATTGGATATCTAGATTGGGAGATATCTTAGAGAGAAGTTTGAAACCTAGAGAGAGAAAGAGAAAAATTACGATTTTTGGTTTTCTCCTATTGCGCCTTCTGCATTCCTCTACTTTCGTTTTTTTTTTGTTCTTTTTTCTTTATTATTATTATTTAATAACTGAATATTTAAGATTTATTATATATATACATATAAATATTGTTTTTCATCCTAAAGCATCCCAAAAATTCTTCAAAATTTATATTCTTGCAAAACTTTAGTTGTACTCTTAAATCATGACTTTTCTTGATAAAAACTTTAATAAAACAAATTAAAAAATAAATATCTGTATACATAATAAAAGAAAGAATATTTCTAAAAATAAAACAAACATTTATTATAGGCCAATATAATTATTTTAAGCAAAACAAAAATTATGTTAATTAAAAGTATATTTACTTTTAGCAAAACATAATCATTTATATATATATATATATATATATATATATATATATATATATATATATATATATTTGTTTATAGTAAAATATTATTATTTAAAAATAAAAATTACGGGATATTATATACAAAGTCTAGGATCTTCATGGAAAAGTTATAGGGATGACTTCAAATCCCCTTGATAAAGATAATATTGTTGAAGAGGATGACATGGCTGGGATGATACGTGATGTATATGGAGTTATGAACATAGAGGAACTGAATACTAATGTGGAAAAACATCAAAGAGCCAAATGTATATACAAAAGAGTTCTACCAATTGTTGAAAGAAGCTGAGACAAGTCTATATCTAAATTGTGACAAGGTGTTAAAGTTGTCATTCATCGTTAGATTGCTTAATTTGAAGTGCCTTAGAGCAATAAGTTTATGGACATGTTGTTGGACTTATTTAAAGAAGTGTTTCCAGAGGGGCCTAAATTCCCAATTCCTACTACGAAGCTAAGAAGGTTATTGGGGTTAGACTACACAAAAATTTGTGCATGTAAGAATGATTGCATTCTATACAGAAAAGAACTTTCCAATGCACAATCATGCCCTAAGTGCAAATTGTCCATATAGAAATCAAGTGAACACAAATGTAAAAAATAAGTACACAAAGTGCTATGATATTTTTCAATAAAGCCTAGATTGCAAAGATTGTATATGGCAGGACGCATTGCTAAAGACATAAGGTGGCACAAGGATAAACATGTTGGTGATAGTGTGTTGAGGTACCCAGCTGACTTCATTGCTTGGAATTCATTTGATATGCAACACCCTAATTTCTTAGTTAACCCTAGAAATGTTAGGATGAGTTTAACAAGTGATGGCTTTCAACCATAACATGAGTACAAACTATAGTATCTGGCCAGTTATTCTTGTACTATATAATTTTCCACCTTGGAAATGCATGAAACAATCGTACTTCATGATGACACTTCTTATCCCAGGGCCTAAGTCTCTAGGAGAACTAATGATTGAGGAGTTTATAGAATTGTGGGAGTCAGGAGTTGAGACATATGATGTGCATTCAAAGTCAAATTTCCATATGCGAGCCGTTATCATGTGTACAATAAATGATTTTTCTACATATGGTAATCTTTCAAGATGGTCAATGAAAGGAAAATTGACATGTCTTTGTTGCTATAAACATACCCACTTAATATTGTTGAGAAGAAAATTATGCTACATGGGACATCATCGCTTCTTACCAACCGATCGTCCATGGCATCGAAATAGGAGGACATTTGATGGTAAAGTGGAAAATAATGATGCTTCTACATATTTGATTGGTGAAGAAGCGCTTGAACAACTATAAATCTTACCAAGTGTGACATTTGGAAAGGGCAACAAGTGAATACGTGACCAATCTAGTGTTGTTTATGATTGGAAGAAAATGAGTATTTTCTTCGAAATGCCTTATTGGAAAACACTTTCATTGTGGCATAATCTTAATGTCACGCACATTGAGAGAAATGTATCAGACAACATTATGTCCACAGTGATGGATATGGCTAGAAAGACAAAGGACATAGTGAAGAGTCAGTATGATTTAGTAGACCTAGGGATCAGACCAAGTTTGCAACTTATTGATGATAGGAACAATATTTTGCTACTAACAGCATGTTATGTGCTATCACCATAAGAGAAGTTGAAAGTTTGTAATTTTTTGGCTCAATTAAAGGTTCTGAATGTATTTCCTCAAATATTTCAAGATGTGTCAATGTAGCAAAGAATAAAATATTTAGATTGAAGTTTCACGATCATCACATATTGTTGCAAGAATTATTTCCAATTACCATACATGGATTATTGCCTAAAGAGGTGAGTGATCCTATAATAGAGTTAGCACAATTTTTCAAAATTTTGTGCTCAAAATGTTTAACATGGAAGACTTGGATTCCATAAAAGAATAAATTGCCATTACATTATGTAAATTTTACTACCTTCCCTGCCTCGTCTAGATTATATCTCAAGTCAAAATTTTAGATAATTCTTCAAATTTAGTGATATACTGGTATATAGTCCAATCAACTTGCTTAAGTTGAAGATAATCATTCTTTTTAGCCCTCACATTACTAGGAAAGCATTTATCCAAAAAGGTATCCCGAAAGACATGCCATGTAATTTGCCTACCCTAATGAATCAATAAATACTTGGTTCCCCTCCACCAATGTTCTGCCTCATCCTTTAGCATATATACAGTAGAGATAACTTGCTGGTTATTAGTACAACTTAAAACTTCAAAAACTTTCTTTAGTTCCCTTATCCATCTCTTAGCAACTACATGATCATACCCGCCTACAAGGGAAAGAGTCCTAGTCCTTATGAATTATGACCATCGTTTCAGGCATTCCTCATATTTCCCTCAAGATCATCATTATCATTAGTATTATGGATATGTTGAAGAATCTAATTGGTAGCTGAGACCTAGTCTCGAATAGCTTAGGTTAAGTCGTGTAGGGTTTCATCCACATTACTTATCATATTCCTCCTTAGTGGTGCTATCATCTATTGTATTAACAAAAAAAGGGTAAGTCACTATTAAGGTGATTAAGCTCAATAGTGAATTTGTTTTTAAATATTTCTTTATAGTAATCATAACATCACTCAAATATACAAATAGGAAACACTACTAATTTTTTACCTGCATTTTTATAAATAACCCTACAAAACACAACTGCATACTTGCTCAAGTCCCTCTAAGATTAGTCTAGATAACCATCCACCCCTTAGTCATCTAGGATCAACCTACTTTGATATGAACGTTGTCATGGATCCTGATTAAATTAGGATGTTGGCGTAACTTTCCTAAAATTAATCATTGATATCTTGCTCATATATCATAAATGGAAATAATAATAATTAAAAGAGACACTAAGTAGTCATACATTCAAAGTAGAGCACATATCATTAGTATTGAGTTAGTGTACTACATCAGTGATCAGTTCATTATGTAACACCCCGTAATTTTTAGATATTTTCCTTAGAAATTCTTCACCTTACATATATGCATAGAAAATGTTTCTACCATTAAGAGAACAAATAAAGAGGGAAAACCTAATAGGAAAAACATAAATTAGAAATAACATACTAAAGAGATGCAAAATTCTTGGATAAGGAAGATAAATTTTTAGAAACAAGTAAAGGTCTTAAAATTTCAAGAACATTAGATTAGGGTAATTTTCCTAATTCAAGAACTAGAGTTACTAAGTTTAAAACATTTACCCATACATTGGGCTTTTACCTATGGACACATCATGTAGAGTTTTTCCACTTCATATAAGTTTCTATCAAGCCCATTAGATAACCTAAGCAAGAAATAAAACATAGACTTAGACTAGGATATAGTAATTGGATCAATAGCCCAAAAATTATGAAAATGTGACCAAGCCCTCCAAGAAAGGTAGAATTTTATCCAAAGCAAAGAAAATGGGTAGGAATATGCCCATAATGGGTACGAATAAGTCCAAATCCAAGAGGAAAAATAAAATAAAATAAATTAGGTGATGATATAATAATGTAATAATAATAAAGATTAGGTTACATGGCATTAAGACAAAAATTTAGCAAGTGGTGTGATTCTACATTCATCATTTTGGCAAGTGGCATAATAATACAAGGCTTTAGGACAAAAACATCTATATCCTACACTCATAATTTTAGCAAATGGTATGATAATACATGGTATTAGGACAAAACATTCCTATCCCACACAAATAATATCAACCAAATAATGGAGATTCAAGGGCTAGAAATTTTCCACCTAAAAAGGCAAACATATCATACTTGTTTAAGACAAAAGAAAATAGAAATGAATCCCTAAATCAAAGGGACCTTGTCCCTTATCTTATGAACATATCATCATAATTTTCAAAATACAAATCTCCTTTTCCTATGCATATCTTGACTAAGGAAGAGGAAGACAAGAACATAAGTTGTTTGTTTTCCAAAAATTCAACAAAGTGTATCCTAATTGTGATAAGGTAGACCCATGATCATGAAAGGTGAATTATTTGGTGGCCTATATAAGGAAACCCACCCTTACAACATTAGAATTTCGTCCAAGTGAGGGAGAGGAAAAATAGAAGCAAGGTAGAGTGAGGAAAGGAGAGGAAGAAAGGAAGAAAGAGGAAGGAGAAGTCTAGAAGACTAAGTGCTCCAAGTAAGTTTAACAATATTTCTTTTTGAAGAAAACTTTTGAAATTTATAATATTTATATCAGATTTTGATCTCACAACTTTGATGATTGGTCATGGATGTTGCTATATCATGTTACATATTGATCTTGCATGTGATGTATGTTTGAATACTTAGGTAGGTGTAGATAGTTCTGCATGGGTATGGCTATGGGTGGCAGAATTTTAAGTTTCGGTGTTTTAAATTCTAGGAACAATCTATAAGGAATTAAAATAAATGGTTAACATATGAATTATATCTATGTGTGTCATGGATTTTTATCCAGTAGAATCATTCAATTTAGAGTCCATATGAGGAAGATATGTGCTGATTAGTAGTCAAAGGTCAGAAAATGGTTCATCAGGGAAGAATATGTTAAGACAGCTTCTGTATTTTAATTTCTGGGAATTATTTGTATGGAATTAAAATAATAGGCTAACATAAGAATTATAGCTATGTGTGTCATGGATTTTTAGCCACTAGAATCATTCAATTTGGAGTCCCTATGAGGAAGATATGAGTTGATTAGTAGTCAAAGGTAAGAAAATGGTTCATCAGGGAAGAATATGTTAGGACAGCTTCTGTATTTTAATTTCTGGGAATTATTTGTATGGAATTAAAATAAATGGTTAACATAAGAATTATAACTATGTGTGGCATGGATTTTTAGCCACTGGAATCATTCAATGTAGAGTCCATATGAGGAAGATATGTGCTGATTAGTAGTCAAAGGTAAGAAACTGGTTCATCAGGGAAGAATATGTTAGGACAGCTTTTGTATTTTAATTTTTGGGAATTATCTGTATGGAATTAAAATAAATGGTTAACATAAGAATTATTGCTATGTGTGTCATGGATTTTTAGCCACTGGAATCATTCAATTTGGAGTCCATATGAGGAAGATATGAGTTGATTAGTAGTCAAAGGTCAGAAAATGGTTTATCAGAAAAGAATATGTTAGGACAGCTTTTGTATTTTAATTTCTGAGAATTATCTGTATGGAATTAAAATACATGGTTAACATAAGAATTATAGATATGTGTGTCATGGATTTTTAGCAACTATAATTACTCAAGTTGGAGTCCATATGAGATAGATATGGTCCAATTAGTAGGTCGAGATTAGAACCTATCCGAGAAGAAATAACCTATACATTTAGGATGTAATATCACCTTGATTTCTTAATATTTCGATATGATGCTCAACATAATAGTTTTAGATAATTGTTTTATCTGGAAATTGACACTAAGATCACCTACATCGGAGTTCAATTGAGGGAGTTATGCTCTGATTAGTAAGAGAAGGTTAGATATGATGAAAACCTACATCAAGAAAATAAAGAAATAAAATTAATATTTAAAAAAGAAGACAAATCTTATAAATGACTAGTATATGCCATAGCCATTGCCATTGTATGAACTTCTTACCATCTTAAGTGTGAAATTTTGACATGGAAATATTTTATAAAGTGATATTTGAAATGGTTATGTTCATGGCATGATTACCAATGATTTTTGGTAATAATTATATTTTGATGAACATACTTGTTATTGAAAGAATATTTTTGGCTATCATTGTGAAAAGAAAAGAAATGAGCATGGTCACATGGCAATCCATGTGGTGCACCAGTAGAGGACGCCCTACCAACGGTTATGATCATGATAATGAGAAAAGAAAGAGAAAGTGGGCCATGTCGGACGGAGCAAGAAAAGCCCGTACCGGAGAGTAGAGGATACTCACCCTGACCGGGGTAGCTTGAAATGAGAATAAGTTGATGGTCATCATATGATATTTTGAAAATAGTTAATCCTGTCATACATATCATTACAGTATGATTCTTATGTGCATAGATATAATGCATTCATGTGACCAAAGATATTTTCTGTAGTTTATACAGCTGAACATGACGTGATGAGCTATATTGATGATGATTTATTGTTGAACTTACTGGGATTTAATTCTCACTATATTTCCATATCATGTTCAGAAAATTATTTATGCAGCTTTTGTTTCTAAGGCTCTGGCTTTTAGTGCACATTGGATCGAGTTACTTTATGTTGGGCAGATCTCAGAATCAAATATGATGTTTGTGTTCGAGTTGGCTCAGATCCCGGTGAAGGTGCAACCACCCGCACCTGTATCTCCAGAATTGGTCAACCAAAATAAACAAGATGTAAATATCTATGTGTTTGATATGTTGCATGTATGTTTTGATTAATGACGTGTATGTGAACTCAATATTGTATATTAATAAAGAAAACAATAAGGTTGTTACACATTACATGGGTAATCTTGGGTACTACCTGTTGTTTAAAAAGAATAAGAGTACTTGATTACCTTCCCAATATGGGAAAAAGTGATTAAGCTATTGTCATCATTCCATATGTATACACAACAACTAACTGGCAACATACTGCTCCTTGGGTGCGAGGGGTTGAGGAGGAGGTATGTGCACTGGTATCTTGAACAGATTTACTACTATCACATCTTGAATAACAGGCCATTGGCTATGGAGGGTATTTCTACCCACTGGATATCCAAGATCAGTGATAGGAATACTGCCTGCATCCTAACTACTTTCATTTGAACATATTACCAAACAATAATTAGAACAATAGTTCCCAATAGGTTCAACAATAATCATAGTATGTAACAAAAGATTTCTCACAGTAATATGTCCAACTATATATGCTATAGAAACTGTTGGCCATGTCTAACAGATGCATATTAAATACACATATCATGATAAGGCATGTTATGCACAAGCATGTAATTACCACACATTCAAAACAGAAGCTAATAGATAATCATACATAATGGTTGCTTACTCTTTTATTTTCCTCTATCTCGGTAATAAGGCCATGTGAATCATTTTTTCATCCGCTACTCATATTGTAACATCCCGTAATTTTTAGATATTTTCCTTAGAAATTCTTCAACTTACATATATGCATAGAAATGTTCTAATATTAATGGAATAGGTAAAGAAAGAAAACCTAATAAGAAATATTAGAAATAAACATGCTAAAGAAAGGTTAAATTCTTAGGTAAGGAAGATAAATTTTTGTGAAGTAAAGGTCTTAAAATTTCAAGAAGATTGGATTAGGGTAATTTTTTCCTAATTTAAGAGTAAAAGTTACTAAGTTTAGTATCTCCACCCATAAATTGGGCTTTCACCTATGGACACTTCATATAGAGTTTTTCTACTTCACATAAATTTTTAGCAAGCCAATAGGATAGCCCAATGAAGAAATAAAACATAGACTTGCACTAGGATATAGAAATTGGACTGATAGGCCCAAAAATCATGAAAGTGTGACCAAGCCCATTATGAAAGGTATAATTTTAACCAAAGTAAAGAAAATGGGCAAGAATGAGCCTAAAACCAAGAGGAAAAATAAAAATAAAAATAAAAGTAAAGTAATGAGATAATGGTGTAATCAAGATTAGGTGACTTGACATTAAGACAAAAATTTAGCAAGTGGTATGATAATACAAGACTTTAGGACAAAACATTAATATCCTACACTCATAATTGTAGCAAGTGGTATGATAATACATGGCATTAGGACAAAACATTCCTATCCCACACAAATAATTTCAACTAAATAATGGAGATTCAAGGGTTAGAAATTTTCCACTTAAAAAGGCAAATCTATCATACTTTATTAAGACAAAAGAAAAAGGAAATGAATCCCTAAATCAAAGGGATCTTGTCCCATATCTTAAGAACATATTATCATAATTTTCAAAATACAAATGTCCTTTTCCTATGCATATCTTGACTAAGAAAGAGGAAGACAAGAACATAAGTTGTTTGTTTTCCAAAAATTCAACCAAGTGTAATCTAATTGTGATAAGGTAGACCCATGATCATGAAAGGTAAATTATTTGAGGGTCTATTTAAGCAAAACCCACCCTTACAACATTAGAATTTTCGTCCAAGTGAGGGAGAGGAAAAGTAGAAGCAAGGTAGAGTGAGGAAAGGAGAGGAAGGAGAAGTCTAGAGGACTAAGTGCTCTAGGTAAGTTTAACAATATTTCTTTTTGAAGAAAACTTTTGAAACTTATAATATTTATATGAGATTTCTTAATATTTAACTACAATGTTCAACATAATAGCTTTAGATAATTGTTTTATCTTGAAATTGACACCAAGATCACTTACATCGGAGATAAATTGAGGGAGTTATACTCTAATTAGTAAGTGAAGGTTAGATAGGATGAAAACATGCATCAAGAAAACAAAGCAATAAAATTAATATTTAAAAAAGAAGATGAATCTTATAAATGAAAATAATAAATTACTAGTATATGCCATAGCCATTGTCATTGTATAAACTTCTTACCATCTTAAGTGTGAAATTTTGACATGGAAATATTTTATAAAGTGATATTTGAAATGGTTATATTCATGGCATGATTACCAAAGATTTTTTGTAATAGTTATATTTTGATGAACATACTTGTTATTGAAAGCATATTTTTGGCTATCATTGTGAAAAGAAAAGAAATGAGCACGATCACATGGCAATCTGTATGGTGCACTAGTAGGGGACACCCTACCAACGGTTATGATTATGATTATGAGGAAAGAAAGAGAAAGTGTGCCATGTCGGACGGAGCGAGAAAAGCCCGTACCGGAGAGTAGGGGATACTCACCCTGACCGGGGTAGCTTGAAATGAGAATAAGTTGATGGCCATCATATGATATTCTGAAAATAGTTAATCCTGTCATACATATCATTACTTTATGATTCTTATGTGCATAGATATAATGCATTCATGTGACCAAAGATTTTTTCTGTAGTTTATACAGCTGAACATGACGTGATGAGCTATATTGATGATGATTTATTGTTGAACTTACTGGGATTTAATTCTCACTATATTTTCATATCTTGTTCAGAAAATTAGTTATGCAGCTTTTTCTATGGCTCTGGCTTTTAGTGCACATTGGATTGAGTTACTTTATGTTGGGCAGATCTCAGAATCAAATAAGATGTTTGTGGTCGAGTTAGCTCAGATCCCGGTGAAGGTGCAACCACCCGCACCTGTATCTCCGGAATTGGTCAACCAAAATAAACAAGATGTAAATAACTATGTGTTTGATATGTTGCATGTACGTTTTGATTAATGACGTGTATGTGAACTTAATATTGTATAATAATAAAGAAAAAAAAAGGTTGTTACATAATTAGTATCAGAGCAGGTCGATCCTAGATGGCAAGTGGGTGGTTGGTTATCTGAATCGATCTTATAGCATCTTGAGTATATTGTGGTTGTGCTTTGTAGGGGATCAGTGATTTCGTATAGGTAAGAAATTACTAGTGTTTCTTATCTATATGCCGAGGTGGTGTTATGACTGCTATTAAATATATTTTTTTGAAACTAACTATTGGTCTTGATCACCTCAATAGCAGTATAACTTTATTTTTTTGCCACAGTAGGAAATGGCACCACCAAGGAGGAATTCGACAAACAATGCGGAGGAAACCCTGCACAACCTTGCCACGGCAATTCGAGAATTTGATATTGATTTACTCTTTAGAACCCAACTAGTATCTATATCCCTATATAGAATGATATCAATTGAATTTAAAAAAAATTTAGTTATAAGAATTGTTAGACAAGAGATTTAAATGCCCTAGTACTTTTTTCAGAGTGCTCCAGTTCTATCTATGAAAAAGAAAGATGTATCACTATGACTATGCATAGATTATAGACAGTTGAATAAGGTGACAATGTAAAATAAAAATCAATAACCTCGTATAGATTACCTGTTTGACCAGTTATAAGGTGTTCAATATTTTTTCACAAATTGATTTGGGATATGAGTAACATTAATTAAGGATAAGAGAAGAGGATGTACGAAAATTTTATTTTAGGACTTATTATGGGCATTATGAGTTCTTGGTGATGTCATTTAAATTGACAAATATTTTAACTGCATTCATAGATTTCATGAATAGGAATTAGGTCATCCCTGGATCAGTTTGTTTTTATTGATGATATACTAGAATATTTAAAATGTTCAAAGGATCATAAGCAACATTCAAAGATAGTTTTACCAACTCTAAGGGAGTATGGTTGGTAAATATGGTATCCAAGTAGACTTTAAGAAAGTAAAAGTAGTACAATAATAGCTACATTTTACTACATTTAAATATGAAGATCCAAATTCAATTTATGCTTTCTGCGGTTATTTGCCGTCCATTTTATTTGAGTCATAGTTGGATCCGGTACATGAACATATGCTTGTAAAGCATCAATCAACTCCTCAGCATTTGAAGCTAAGAGGATAATTCGTCGTGCTGAGTGTGAGATGAACCTTTGTTCCACAGCATGATCAAGGAAGGACAACAAACCATCAAAGAAGTGGTTAACATTTAACAAACCTATCGATTTGTGATGCATATTTAGTTGTGCCTAAGAGATTATTTGGAAAATTTCTTCTAAAGTACCAAAACCCCTGGTAAGGCAATGAAGGCATCAGCATTGCTCATCATTCTAGCCATGCGCTCATGCATGGAAGCTACCCTAAACTCTTCCCCAATTGTCTTTCCTACGATGTTAGATGCAGCTAGAGCTGTAAGAATAATACCTAAAACTTGGTATCCTCCTACATGGGCAGCTGTAGACACACACCCCATTAACCCACGGTTACCTCAACCATAGACTAAATAAATTTTTCTTCTGGCTAGTACCATACCCAGGTTTTGTGCAGCTTTCACATACTCTCCATCTTTTCCGGGACTAGAACCACAAAAGACACAAATATTTTGAAATTGATGAAATGTGATTCCCTCCATAGTTGCACACACCTTGACTTGGAGTATGAAAGTAAAGATATTAACGTGTGCATTTATAGAACTCGGAGAATGGCATACTTATGATAGCTATGTGAATAGGCCGGGAATAATTAGAACAGTTATGTGAGTGATTGGTGGATATCAGCTAAATTTAAGGTGAAATTTTCTAAAATGACAGCAAGCATGTATATGTATAGTAGTTGTGATAGTTGCTCATATTAAGCATATAAAGAGAATAAGGTTAAGATATCATGAAAATTTGTCTTTGTTTTCTTTGATGAAACCATGAAATCTTGATTCTTGTAGAGAAGTTGTAGGTGATAGGCGTAATTGAAAAACAAAAGAAAGTGAAAATGTAAACAAGTTAGTTGCTGAAAAAGGACAATCAAATGATTTATTTTGTTTTCCCAATATTTTTGCCAGTCGACTATTGGTATTATTAAGTCGACTAGCTATTTTGAGAAATTTTAATTTGGACTGGTTATTTTTATAGTTGATTGATTACATCTATTTTGAAGCAATCAACTGCATCCTACCAGTTAACTACATATTCTTTGATTTTCACAGACTTTTATAAACTCATAAATATATTTTTTTCATGTGATATCTTTCCACTGAATACCAACAGATTTAGAGTAGATTTTTGCACATATATTCAAACCTTGCGGCCACCAATTTTTGTCGATATAACAACAAAATTTTTGTTTTCAAATTTTCAAGAATTATGGCCACCGATTTTAACTCTCTCTAATGTTTTGTCTAAACTTTTGACTTTCTTTTTTAGCACCGTTCTTTATTATACTTTTCGTCTGTTCTACTGCATTGTCCTACATTAATATTTGGCATTAAATGTAAGATTCTTTTCCTACATTGAAAGAAAAGTTAATTTATTTTCTTTGAAACTCAATTATTATGGTGACTAAGTTGTTAGTAGGTTAAAGTAATGAAAAGTTTGAAAAGAATGGATGGATGATGGTCTTATGGTGTTTTGACAAATGTAATCAAGAGAATTAGTGGTGTTGAAGTTCTTGAGGAATAAAATATAGAAAGTAGGATTTAAATTAGTCTTTGAACTCTTAATTTGAAAATATAGAGAATATTCTAAGAACCATGTCCGAAAATAATATAAGTGATCAAGATATTTGGGTTAAAGGTTTATATCATGCTAAATTGAGTCTAGTATCTAGGATGTGAATTATGTTGGAATTGAGAATTCATGTATGAGTAATTGTTAGGAAAAATCTTCTTCAAATGATTGGGTGAATGGGATTGACATAAGCTAGAATGAGGTGCTTTTGGATATGATAGAAGAAATAATTAAAAAATTTGACATTGAGTTTAATGGTGTTAATAAGCTTATATAGAATTACTGTGATGAGGTAAGTTGGAATTATTAGACATGTGTCAATGGTACATAAACGTTATTAAAGGTTTCGAGGATTTATTGCTACGTATGTTTAACATATTAATTAAAGGATTTTAGGATAAAAATAGATGATAGATTAAAATGATGATATTCAGGGGATGATGTTGATATATGAAAACCAAAAATGACTTGATAGAAGTTTGGAATAAGAAAAGATAGTTACCCAATCTAAAGGCGAATATGTTCCTTTATGTGTGTGTTTTCTAATATCGACCCATAGATATATCCATGCGAGCTAGAGGATATAAATTGAAGAACTTAGGAGTAAAAGAAATCCTTATGGTTAAGTTATATGGCAAAATCACTCAAGTGAATAAACATATTAAAAAGTAAATATGTTATACAGAAAAGATATCCTTAATTATTTAGGTAATAATGTTGGTAACTCTGAATAATGCCTTAATTTCATTCCTTACATGTGGTAGGATGGACAGAAATTCAGGGACCGAATTTCTTAATGGGGGAAGAATGAAACATCCCATAATTTTTAGATATTTTCCTTATAAATTCTTCAACTTACATATATGCATAGAAATGTTCTAATATTAATGGAATAGGTAAAGAAAGAAAACCTAAGAGGAAATATTAGAAATAAACATGCTAAAGAAAGGTTAAATTCTTAGGTAAGATAAATTTTTGTGAAGTAAAGGTCTAAAAATTTCAAGAAGATTGGATTAGGGTAATTTTTTCCTAATTTAAGAGTAAAAGTTACTAAGTTTAGTATATCCACCCATAAATTGGGCTTTCACCTATGGACACTTCATATAGAGTTTTTCTACTTCACATAAATTTTTAGCAAGCCAATAGGATAGCCCAATGAAGAAATAAAACATAGACTTGCACTAGGATATAGAAATTCGACTGATAGGCCCAAAAATCATGAAAATGTGACCAAGCCCATTATGAAAGGTATAATTTTAACCAAAGTAAAGAAAATGGGCAAAAATGAGCCCAAAACCAAGAGGAAAAATAAAAATAAAAATAAAAGTAAAGTAATGAGATAATGGTGTAATCAAGATTAGGTGACTTGACATTAAGACAAAAATTTAGCAAGTGGTATGATAATACAAGACTTTAGGACAAAAAATTAATATCCTACACTCATAATTGTAGCAAGTGGTATGATAATACATGGCATTAGGACAAAACATTCCTATCCCACACAAATAATTTCAACTAAATAATGGAGATTCAAGGGCTAGAAATTTGCCACTTAAAAAGGCAAATCTATCATACTTGATTAAGACAAAAGAAAAAGGAAATGAATTCCTAAATCAAAGGGATCTTGTCCTATATCTTAAGAACATATTATCATAATTTTCAAAATACAAATGTCCTTTTCCTATGCATATCTTGACTAAGAAAGAGGAAGACAAGAACATAAGTTGTTTGTTTTCCAAAAATTCAACCAAGTGTAATCTAATTGTGATAAGGTAGACCTATGATCATGAAAGGTAAATTATTTGAGGGTCTATTTAAGAAAAACCCACCCTTACAACATTAGAATTTTCATCCAAGTGAGGGAGAGGAAAAGTAGAAGCAAGGTAGAGTGAGGAAAGGAGAGGAAGGAAAACTCTAGAGGACTAAGTGTTCTAGGTAAGTTTAACAATATTTCTTTTTGAAGAAAACTTTTGAAACTTATAATATTTATATGAGATTTTGATCTTAGAACTTTGATGATTGGTCATGGATGTTGCTATATCATGTTACATATTGATCTTGCATGTGATGTATGTTTGAATACTTAGGCTGGTATAGAAAGTTCTGCATAGGTATGGCTATGGGTAGCAAAATTTTAAGCTTCTGTGTTTTAATTTCTGGGAATTATTTGTAGGGAATTAAAATATATGGTTAACATAAGAATTAAAGATATATGTGTCACGGATTTTTAGCCACTGGAATCATTCAATTAGGAGTTCATATGAGGTAGATATGAGCCGATTAGTAGTCAAAGGTCAGAAAATGGTTCATCAGGGAAGAATATGTTAGGATACCTTCTGTGTTTTAATTTCTGAGAATTATCTGTTGGGAATTAAAATAAATGGTTAACATAAGAATTGAAGATACATGTCTCACGGATTTGTAGCCACTGGGATCATTCAATTTAGAGTTCATATGAGGTAGATATGGTCCTATTAGTAAACAAAGGTCAGAAAATGGTTAATTAGGGAAGAATATGTTAGGATAGCTTCGGTGTTTTAATTTCTGAGAATATTATATAAGGAATTAAAATAAATGGTTAACATATGAATTATAGATATATGTGTCACAGATTTGTAGCCACTAGAATCATTCCATTTAGAGTTCATATGAGGTAGATATTCCGATTAGTAAAAAAAGGTCAGAAAATGGTTAATCAGGGAAGAATATGTTAGGATAGCTTCGGTGTTTTAATTTTGGGGAATATTCTACCTGGAATTAAAAGCAATGGTTAACATATGAATTATAGATATATGTGTCACGGATATTTAGCCACTGGAATCACTTAATTTGGAATTCTTATGAGGGAGATATGGACATATTAGTAGGTAGAGGTCAGAACCTATCTGAGAAGAAATAACCTGTACATTGAGGGAGTAATATCACCTTGATTTCTTAATATTTAACTACAATGTTCAACATAATAGTTTTAGATAATTGTTTTATCTTGAAATTGACACCAATATCACTTACATCTGAGATAAATTGAGGGAGTTATACTCTGATTAGTAAGTGAAGGTTAGATAGGATGAAAACCTGCATCAAGAAAATAAAGAAATAAAATTAATATTTAAAAAAGAAGATGAATCTTATAAATGAAAATAATAAATGACTAGTATATGCCATAGCCATTGCCATTGTTTGAACTTCTTACCATGTTAAGTGTGAAATTTTGACATGGAAATATTTTATAAAGTGATATTTGAAATGGTTATGTTCATGGCATGATTACCAAAGATTTTTGGTAATAGTTATATTTTGATGAACATACTTGTTATTGAAAGCATATTTTTGGCGATCATTGTGAAAAGAAAAGAAATGAGCACGATCACATGGCAATCCATGTGGTGCACCAGTAGGGGACACCCTACCAACGGTTATGATTATGATTATGAGGAAAGAAAGAGAAAGTGTGTCATGTCAGACGGAGAGAGAAAAGCCTATATCGGAGAGTTGGGGATACTCACCCTGACCGGGGTAGCTTGAAATGAGAATAAGTTGATGGCCATCATATGATATTCCAAAAATAGTTAATCCTGTCATACATATCATTACTTTATGATTCTTATGTGCATAGATATAATGTATTCATGTGACCAAAGATATTTTATGTAGTTTATACAGCTGAACATGACGTGATGAGCTATATTGATGATGATTTATTATTGAACTTACTGGGATTTAATTCTCACTATATTTTCATATCATGTTCAGAAAATTAGTTATGCAGCTTTTTCTATGGCTCTGTCTTTTAGTGCACATTGGATCGAGTTACTTTATGTTGGGCAGATCTAAAAATCAAATAAGATGTTTGTGGTCGAGTTAGCTCAAATCCCGGTGAAGGTGCAACCACCCACACCTGTATCTCCGGAATTGGTCAACCAAAATAAACAAGATGTAAATAACTATGTGTTTGATATGTTGCATGTACGTTTTGATTAATGACGTGTATATAAACTCAATATTGTATAATAATAAAGAAAAAAAAGGTTGTTACACATATACCACTGTTACAAGGTTGGGGAGAGCCATACTCCCCCTGGCTCACGCAAGGTTAATAAGGCATCCCCTATCTGGTACCGACACGAAAGCCATACATCCCTCCCTGGTTAGCTTGCTATTGCAAAGGTCATCTCATAATATTTTCAATTCTCTTTATCATTTGTCATCATCATAGTCACCCATATACATATATATGTACATATATACATATGTACTTATATATGTATATATATGTATACATATGTACATATATATGTATATATATGTATACATATATATGTATATATGTATATATATGTATATATATATATATATACAGATATATATATATATATATGTATATGTATGTGTATGTATACATATGTATACATATACATGCATACACATACACATACACATACACACACATACATATATGTCTATATACATATATATATATACATATATATATATATACATATATATATATATATATATATATATATATATATATATGTATGTATATATATATATGTATATAGACATATATGTATGTGTATGTATACACTTATACATACATATACATATATATGTATAAGTGTATACATACACATACATACACATACATATATGTCTATATACATATATATATATACATACATATATATATATATATATATATATATATATATATACACACATATGTATGTATGTGTATGTATGTATATGTGTATACATACACATACATACATATGCATATATATATACATATGTATGTATGTGTATGTATGTATACATATACATACATATACATACACTTATACATACATGTATATGTATGTATATGTATACATACATATACATACATCTACATGTACATATACATGTAGATGTAGATGTAGATGTATGTACATATATATGTATATGTATATGTATATGTATATACATATGTATGTATATACATATACATATACATACATATATATATCATCATCACAACATAAATATATACTAGTCATGCTTGCCATTGATATCATGCAGCCCAAGAAACTTATTTCAATATCTGAAATCATTTAGTAACATGTATCAATGCAAGGTGTATACATTATTCATACCATCATACTCTTGCAATGAATAATGAAACTAGTGCTATAGAATGGTGGTTGTAAAATATTCCCTTTTTATTATATGCCTAACTCCATTAAATAAAATATTTTGCTTATTCTTAATTCTACTAAGTTCCTCTGATTATTTTTATTTTTATTTCTAATAACTAATTACATAATTTAAACTTACGACTTTTATTTCTTTAAATTGTATATTTAAACTTTAGATTAATATGCTTTAATTTGGGAAATTTGCTTCCCATTCATTTCAGCCTACCATTGTTCACATAGATATCCAATTAACTTATTTCTCTTAATTATATAACCTCACCATAACGTTCCTCCTTAATTTAATTTGCCCTTGTACTCTTTTATTTACTCTTATACTTAGTATAATTTCCTATTTTAATGCCAATATGTTCATTTTATTAGAATTTCCTCTTTAAATTATTACTACTAACTACAACAATTACTATTCATGTGGCATAATTTACTATTCATTTGCTAATTTTTACTATTCCTTTGGTAAATTTTCCTATTTCCCATTATGAAGTTTAGCTCATTAGGATCCTTTCTATAGATCATCCTCCCTTTCATTTTGTTGAAATGTGATGGTTATAATGCCTTATTAAATTCCCTAATGTTACCATCTATTAGTTTTCATCAATTCTCACCAAATAAAACCCTAAAATTATAGTTGCATTTTAGCTACCTTAGTTCTTCATTTCGGCCAACATAGGGATTCCATATCCCATTTAATGTTTCCCCACTTTTAATCATTCATTTAAGCATTTATAAATGTCACAACATCATTGAAACATTGGGGTACAAAATTTCGATCAACACCTCTCTAAGGTATTAAGAGTATTCTAAACAATTTAACCCAAAATTCATGTTCATTCACATCTTTTAGCATTTGTCTCATGCCATTTTACCATTGTATAACGAAGAAACATTATTCTCATTATTAGAACAGCTCCTAAAACCATCCATCCCAAGCATCTACTTCCATTCATTCCAAGTCAAACATCAAACACAATACATGTATTACATATACATCCACACTCACTTTACATGACCAATCATAATATACATATCCCACATCATATATCATCAACATACAAAATTGAAAAAACTTTTAAATCTTCCAAAAGAAATGGAATTTCAAAGTAAGCTTATTGTTAAACCTATCAAAGTCTAGTTCCTACAAATCCCTAGCAAAATTTCCTTGATTTTCCTTGACTTCCCTTGCCTTGGTTGCCACTTAGTTCTCCTTCTTTACTGATTTTCTATACATTTTTTCATAGGTAAAAGGATGATTCAAGAAGCCAAAGATGAAGACAATAAGAAGTTATGGAGATTAAGTGAAAGAGAATTTACCTTGGCTCATTTTCTCTTCAATTTCTTTCTCCTCCTTTATCTCTCTTCTCCCTTTTCTTCCTATGGCTCTTGATTTTCCTTCTTCTTTTTCCTTATTGGCTGATATTTTGACCTTCTATTCCCTCTTGGTCAACTTCCCCTTCATGTAACAATAAAATATTGGTTACTTGGCCAATACTCCATCCTATCTTCCAACTATACCCCTTTAACCATTCTTTATTTCCTAACTTGCCTTTTGTCATTACATTTCAACTTACAGTTAGACCTTGTTTGTATTATCCAATTACAACAAATGCTTTAATTCTCTATTAGAGAGATAATAGTTAGTTCTAAAGTTACAATTAAGGACATATTTCTAGCTTAATCCCTTAGGCATGGTTTTAGCCTTATGAAGTAGTGAAATTCCAATTTTGCCCTTTCTTAATTTTTTTTCTAAGAATAAAATTCTTCTATTTATTTCCTATGGATATCTACTCAAGGGTAATAATACTAACTCATTTCATTCCACCTTATGGGAAATTGCCCAAACTAGTTTCTTTATCTAGCTATTTAAGCCATTTTGGTGTTTAAGGGACTTTTACCATTTTCTAAGGCTTTTCTTAATATTCCACTTTAACTCTTTTCCTTCTTCCTAACATTCTAATGTTATATTTATGTATTATTTAATAAATTAAAATTGGGGACGTTACATTCACTAGACTCATATCCATCTATAATGTCATACACACACTTAAATATGTAGAATTCATTACACTAATTCACGACATCTAACTTCATAAATCTCAATTTAGAATCTAAGACATATACTTTTTGGAATCAACAATTACTTCGACATGCCACAGTTTGTATTATTTACTCACCTATCTTGAGTTTCAAATAAAGTAGCTCCTTAAGTGAATTTTTCCGTCACCAAATGGACCTCTTGAACCACAAATTCACACACTCCTACTCGGAATATCCAAAATTTCAACCTCCCTCACAAATGTACTATTCACATAACCATGAATTTATCCATTTACATTAGAAATGACGTTATTTGGACATGAAAGCTTCCATATATAAAGTATATCATCCTCCAAACATAAGACTAATGCCAAACATACCAAAAAAACTCCAAAAACAAGAGATTTCAAAGCTTTACCTCAAGCAGTCTTGTGTTGAACTCTCCTATGTTTCTTGCTAATGTGCAACAAAATTTAGCTTCACAAAAGGTGGTTTATTTGGCTGATATTGGGAGGAGAAGAAGGCTGGATTTCTGCTAGAAAATTCTAGCACTTCCCGCATGAGCTTATAAAAAAAGATCAAGGGGTATATTTGTCACTTCCTTGTTATTTAACAGGCAAATTTGTAATTTCATATAACCATATTTTTATGGCCAGATTTTTGCAAGGATAATTTCAGAAGTTTTCATCAAAGCAAGGGTCAAATTGGGAAGCTTAGGCAACTAGATTTTTGGGTGGGCATATTTGAAATTTTTGATGCACTAGAAGGGTAAAATTAGACATGTATAAAATCTCTAAAGTTCATAACTTACTTTTTTTGTTGTTAAGGTTTCCTTCACTCTTTAAAATCATAAAATTATTATTTTCCATAACATAAATAACACATTTTTAACTTCTAAGGAGAAACATAAGTATTTTTCATAAAATGTAGCCATTAGGACAAAATATACTATTTCAAAATTATCGGGTATTACAATGGTGGTCAACTTTTTTTAAGAAATATTCTCTGGTACCCAACTTGTAGGAAGATTCATCCCTCAGTAGACAGTGTTAATTTTTATGCAAAAGTGCAAGACATATGTCTTTGAGCTTGACAAATATGGGTGCCACACATATCACTTGTGTTCAAACTGTAATAATATAATAATCTAACCTCATTATTATTTTAATTACAAACTGAATTATTTATTTAATTAATCAATTATTACTTGATTAACTTTACCCTCCTTTTCATTTAAAAAATTGTACTCTCATTTAAATGTTACTTTTTTTTTTGGGAAATTAGATAATTTTATGTGCAATTTCAAGTCAATATATCATATGCTCTCGATGAATCGGAGCGTAACTGGTATTATGATTTACTGAATAAAAAAGGAAACTCAGACTTGCTAGGGAAGTCAAAAAATTTCAAATTTTTTGGCGAAGTTCATCTTAATTTCTGAGAGATAAAATTTAGTTATTTAAAATCATCATACTAAGACAAGTTTATTTTAATTTCCAAGAACAAAATTTCAGGCATTTTCAATCCTAAAACTACAAGGAAGCAACCCTATGGTTGGGTTAGTGGGAAAAGTAAACATGTTATGTTATGTTAATTAATTAGATCCACTTCTTACATGTTTAAATCCTGGACTTTTTTGTATTTATTGGGGCATGTTACAAGAATTAATAGTTTTATTAATTCCCTAATTGTAATATGGATTCGCTTATCTTTTTTCTTTTTTTAGTTTCTCAATGTATCCTTACAAGTTACCAACACTTTAGTACTAATCTTCCTTGAGCTCTGACAAAAATGCTCTTTCAACGATTGTCTGCTCCAAGAATTGAACTTGTGTCCTCACTTTGGGAGTGTAGCTCGCTTACCACATAATAGAGTTGAGTTGAATGAAAATTATTCAAATACCACATGATTGCTATAAAATAAAAAGGACATATAAAGGCTAAGGCATAACAGCGAAAGGTATCATTAAAACGAAAAACTTAGTATCTTGACTGCATAAGAATGCAGAGGTTACTTTTGTCTAAAAAGAAAAAAGAAAAAAAGAGAAGAAGAAGAAGAAGAAAAGAAGGTTAAAGAAAGAATATAAGAAAGATTGATCACAATAGTAACAGTTCTCCAGGAAATAGTAGAAGTTCAATTCCTAGATGCAAATATTAGTCATAGTAGTAACAATTCTCCAGGAAATGGCAGAAGTTGAATCCCTAGTTATGCCAACTTAGAGAAGGCTTTACCCGTTGTGCTCCTAGTCATCGAGAATACCCTTGTTTGTCACCAAGAAAAGAAAGAATATGACAAAGAGGAAGGAAAATCTTCAGAACCTACCAAGGTTAAGGACGGGACCAAATCTGGTGAATCGACCTAACAGAAAAGAGGTAACAAGTCCAGGGAATTAATCAAGTAGAGAGGAGATGAAAAACCTGGTGAATCAGCTAAGCAAAGAGAAGATAACAAATCTGGTGAAGCAGCTAAGATAACAAAAGTTCCAACAGATATACAGAACCTGATATTACGATAAAGGACGTCAATGTGATCAATATATATATCACTGTCAAGGCGTATTAATGTATAACATTAATTTATTGCGAGCGCAATAATTGATGTGGTGAGTTGCTGAGTTTTGTCATTGAATCGCAATTTAAATATCGATCTTTATTATGCACAAAATATTAGTAAGAGGGGTTAACATTCTCCTTTATCAACTTTTGTTTTATTCATGTAGAAAGAACTCTAAGATTAAAATCCCAAATGTGTAATGCCAATGTAAGGAAGTGCACCTTTTGTCTACAAGTAATTTAGTCTAGGTAAAACTCACAAAATTGCGTCTGACTGTATATCAAAAAATAAGCAAATGAACAAATACATAATAATTAGTTGAGAGAGAGAGAGAGAGAGAGAGCAGTTTTCAGTATTATAAATTATGTAGGGCATCTTTCATTTCCTCGTTGAAAGTGAAATACAAATATACAATGTCAAATACAGTGATTGACAGTTTTAATATCTTGTTTATGCTTGTTCTGCTTGATGATGTCTCCTTCCATGGTTTAATAGATGTCTATATTATAAGCTTTCTTATAAGAGTGACAATAGAATATGAAACTATAACAATTTAAATAATTTTCATGAAGACTTCTTTTCAGGTTCACTTTGGTTATTTGAACTCCAATAAATTTAGAGCCCAAATAAAAGCCTATAAACATTCAATCTGCATATTAACTACTTCGCGATTAGAAAGATGTACAATCCTATAAGGCTGCTGTGCTATAGAGAATTACCTATATAAGTATGTAAGTACTTAATTAAGGTAGACAATCAAAATCTAGGATCTTGTACTACTGTAGCAGAAATTAAATGGAAAGAACAGTGTATATCAACTATATGTATACTATCATTTTTAACAATTCTCCAATTCAACTCTTACCAAACAATTGGAGATTAAAAAGTACTTTTTGTTTCATCTCTACCTACGTACCAAGCAGCAATTAACAAAGGCAATTAATTGAAATTAAGAGAAAAGGTAAAACTTATAGAGAAGAATGAGAAGTTAGAGAGGGATCGATGAAAATATTTCGGACTCGCTGTTACATAATAGTAAGTAAGGTTAACAATGGGATGACCGAAAGCTATGTTCATTTTAGCATCTTTTTTTTCTATGGTTGTATTCATTCCTCATTTTTCATTTTCAACCCTTCCATTTCAATCCACCCACTTTCATCCCTACCACACACTCACTTTGTCCGGTTTTTATTTTTCTCCAAGCAAACTCTAGCTATCTGAGAAATCTATACTTGATAAACATACTTCCCTGCTTGCCTACATTTAAGATTGAACTTTAGAGAATATTAATTTAAAGGCAAGAGATGACTATTATAGTATATAATTAGAGCAAACTATCCGAATTATTCTGGTTGCTCCCGAAGTTTCTCTTACAATTAGAAACCAAAACACCACTGAAAGCCACAATTGTCTTTTAGCTCTCTAGGCTTCAATTGGAGATTGATCTTTCAAACCCCCAATGATTTGATAAGCTTGTTACCCAAGTAAAGCCTTCATTACGTACTTAATTAAAATCCCGTCGTTTAAAAGGGAACAATTTCACATGGAGGACCATATAGAAACCTTATCGATCGACCACTCTATTCTCAACCTAATTACTCAAAGTCCAGCTAATCAGTTAAGTTTGATTTGACTTTTTTACCACTGTCAATGGAGAACAGGAACATACTATAGATCTATCAAAAAGAAGATAATTTGAAATATTTATCCTATGAAATTAAGGGTATGTTTGGGAGTTGAGAGGAGAAAGGAAGGGAAGGAATCTAAAGAAAAAAGAGGATAGAGAAGGGTAAGGAAGAGATGGCTAAATAATAATAACCACTACCCTTGTTCGAATGTCTAAAATAAATTAATAAGATAATAAATTAACAAAATTAAATTAAAAACAATTAATTATAATATATTTAGTGCTGTTGAAATTGCACAATCAGCAATATGAATCGGCCAATTAAAAACAATTCAACTTTCCAACGATAGTAATTCCTGGAAGAATAGAAATTGAGCATGATCATGCTCAGAATTGCTCGAGTTATTATAATAACCTAGTACTTAATGGTTGCCTTACCCTCTTAAATCTCTCAAATTGGAGAAATTTAAGATTATATAGCCTGGAAGACTTTAGAGTACTCTTTTGGAAGGTTCCTTGAAAATTCTTCATTCTCCTGTATTCCTTGTAATAAACTCCCAATTCAGCGAAATGTTTCAGTGAAACCTTCCTTTTTCTTCTCTTTCTCCTCCATTATTGTCCATCCAAATATACTCTAAGGTGGTGTTTGTTGTGAAGATTTCTAATTTACCATATGGATTTAATTATCTAGGCAATGTAAACCATGGCATCAATTACTCACATAATTAGCTTTCTCTAAATTTTGAATTAAACTTATTTTAAAAAATATGTGCGTCATTGAAAATCAAAAATATAATTAATATCAATAACTTTTAGAAATGTTGATGGGATAAGAATAATTGAAAAAACTAAAATTCCATTGGTATACTTGGGATTAAGTTGCCCACATTTTGTAGATAATTGAATACCATGAAAATTTTAAATTCCTATAAAACTTTTCAAGAAAACTTATACTAAATATGACAATCCTATTTTTTTATATGAAGTTTCGTGGACAATGTAAAGGAATCCTTACACCAAACAGCTCCTAAGGAATAAATAGTAAATTCATCTCTCTATTACCAGGAATATTATATCCCTTCATATTACATGAAGGATAGAAATTTCACTTCACTTAATACAGCTTAAGACAACAGACTTGGTATTCCAAATGCACAGCAAATTACCCCAAAATTTCTCCACCCATAGTGAGAATGGTTAAAACTCAGTTTTCTTTCCAAATACTTATTAAAAGTCACATATACGTGCTTTACCCCAAAAGAGAAAGTCACATTCGTGGATAATATATAACAGCCCAGAACTCAAGCTAACTCCTTAAAGAATGTATCAACGATTGGCATGGGATAGAATGTTATACAGAATAACCTACACGGAGAAAAACAAGCAACTAACAGAAGTGGAGAGCAAGTGTATAAAGCTACACGTTAACATGTAATGCTTTAAGACAATAGTGCATGCACATTCTGAGGATAGACATGCCTTTTCATAGGTAAGACGAGTCAGGAATAGGTTGAATACTATCTTTAAGAATCTGTGCCTCTACCTGCAGAAAAGAACGGATTTGCGCACTCAATCTAGCAATCAAAGATAGCATATCTACTTAAAGGACAAGCTACGAAACATTCCCATTGTTTCGTAAAGTTGTTGTTTCCACAAACTTCATCCCTCGATGTCATCAAATACAAACTCAGTGAAGAATCTCTTGAACTTGTTATAACAAGGTTTGTTTTGACATAAATACTATTAAACAAAAAGACAACACTAAATGCCTATAAAGTAATACCCATAAATATATGAATTAGAATCTCTATCCTTCCTCTTCCCTCGATCTAAGACTCCCTAAAATTTTCTTCTCTACACATTCTTTTTCTCCTTATTAAAGGAAGAACTTGGATCTAATGTAGATTGTTGAAAGAGATCATGTTAATTAGACGTATCAAACATTAATGTGAAAAAAAATTTAAATCTATAAACATGCGTTTATTAGATAATTTCTGCAATAGCCTTTCACAGATGGAAACATTAATCAAGAAATATGTTACCCAACTTCACCAGGTCAAAAGAAATAATGTTAAGATTCTCTTAATTATTGAAATAAATGCCAACCTACCGAGACAAATATTAATCAATTTTCTGAATCTTTTTTAAGGAAGTAGAAAGGTTACCCATTTGCTTACTAGGTTGTAGTGCGATTAAATTTAAAATAGTAGCTGCCAATCAATAATGCGTAGCTAATTTGTTCCACCCAAGACTAATACCATCGAACTAAGAAATTTATATGCAAGGGACAAACCCATTTCATATCATAACCTATAAACTAAATATTTGTGCTATGAGCCCATGATTTGTTCCACTCAAAGGTTAATTAACAATATCTAATCAAAAAGTTCAAATAGCAGAAGAGAAATGTTTTACAATTGTTCCCGGAAACTGAATCATTGCAACAAACCTAAGAAACTGAATCAACTCACTACAACAAAGAAGGAAATTTACAATATCACTATAACTAACTGAGAATTGATTTCTCACCTTGGTGACCTACGATGCTCATTATGGCTACCTCCCACCTGAGTTTCTAGCCCATCCATCAACCGGTAACTGAGGCAAGTTTAGTGGCAAATTGAAGAACGGCAGCCCCGAGGATGGGTTGAGAAATGTGTTACCGCCCCCGCTAGCGTTGCCAGGTGATTGCCCTTGCAGCATCTGTACTGATTCTTCTTCGTCTAAGGGCAACCTCTCATATGCTACGTTGGTAAATGAGGAAGCAATAACAATAACAGGCCCAGATGCTACCAAAGCACCGGCAACATTTCCTCCCACAACTTGACCTTGAACTCCGGCCAGAAATATAGTTAGGTTTGTGGCACCCGGTGGAGCTGGAGGAGGCAAAAATGAACCTGACAAGGACAATATCTCAAATCTCCCGTCCAGCGTCACAACGGCACCAACTGCAGCCGGCTGCCGCAAGGTTACGTTGGTTACGGTGCCGCTGCCACTCAGGACACAGATCCCTCTCTGCCGCTTCCTTGCATAGTTTGCCACGGAGTCAAATACGTCGCAACCACTACTAACTTCAAGGATATGAGCTCGAAGCGTGTTTGCGCTCTCTCTGGCGATGATCACGGGCGGTTTTGGCTTGTTTTTAGAGCCGGGAGGTCTACCTCTCGGCCGGTGAGCCACTACATCACCCGAACCTCCAGTGTTTCGGGTAACAAGCTCATGCCCTTGAAGGTTATCGTCGTCCTGGTCCTGGTTCTCATCTTCATTGGAGTGAAGGTCAGGGCGTTGAAGCTGATGAACAAAGTGAGATGCTGAACCCAAGTCTAGGCCGGCCATACACAAAGCTAAAGAAGAGTAAACAGAACACAAAGGAAACAAAGGGGAAAAATATAGTAAAATAAGAATAGCGAAGAATTTTAATCATATAACGAATTTTTAAAAGATTGGAGTGCCCAATGATTCAAACCTCAGAACAAATAGAAAAACAAAGGGAATCGAGTACTGCAGAGAAAGAGAACTGGGTGAGGGTGAAGGAAGAGATATCCAAAGTGGGGAGGTTGTAGCCATTCTCACAACCAAAAATGTATAGGGAAGAATATAATAATAATCAAGGGATTAAACTATGTAATTATTTTATAATTTCTTTGTAATCCACTTTTATAATACAAAATTTTAAATTATGGGGTTAAGTTAAAATGTTTTGTCCATGTCTGGGGTCAATGTGCGAGAGAGAGAGAGATTATTAGATAATTATTTAGGAAACCTAGGTTACCTTTGGATAAAGAGAAAACCTAAAATATATAAAGCATAGTTAATGGGTAATTCTTGCACATGTACACAATTACACTTTCCCAATAAATAGTGGTTCTTTTTCTCTTTCTTTAATTCATCAATAAACATAAACGCTTCCATGTACGAGTCTTGTTGACCCAAGGGCTACCAGTATACAACTTGTTAAAACAACAAATATTTCTACTTTCAAAAGAAAATAATGTTCTTCTTTCTTGTCATTTAATTTTTTAAAAAAGACGATGTAAGAACAGTTTTGCCATATTTCACGAGCTCTCGGCTCGAAACCAATAGTTCATGTTGGAGTTGAAATAGGAGTTGCACAAATCTCCTACCACCCAAGATACCATAGAGATAATATATTCTAGGACTCACCGGCTTGGAATAGCATAATTATAGAGGCTTATACCCAAAATGAAGGAAAAATAAACCTATCGACATAAGGGAAGGGTCAACAAATAGTTGCGTGAACTGAAATCAATTTTATGTAATTTATTATATTAATTTAATATTTTGTTAAATTATCACTTTGCTGATCAAGCAATTCTAGTTATATCAAATTTACTTATTTGACATACAAGCTAGACATCATGAATATTATAATTTAGCAATAATATCAATAAAAGCGATGTGTTGAATCAAACTCAAATTGAGGTAATTTCAATATTTTTTTATGACAACAAAAGAAGAATAGAGACAATCTGAAATTGATCGTGAAAACCTTATAAAAGGGATTGACTTTGCCAGAATGCGTAGCAATTCAGAAGGAAAAATAAATAAAAAGATATTTTACCTCATATCTATTTATCTATGAAGTCACAGTAATTGAATGCGTTTATACTGCGAGCCTTTGTCAACATATCGTATTTTAAATGAAAGAGATCTTTGACAGAACTTTGGATTGCATTTGATTTGGCTATAACGTGAAAAAAATGAATTTTTGGGCTAAATTGAGTGTCAGAAGTCCAAACGCCCAACTCAAACTTTAAACAACCATAATTTTTATTTTGGTGGAGTTACGAGCCACATAAGATGTTAACGAAAAAGCTCTTTTCAAACTCTATACTATCCTAATTTGGAAAACCCAATTAAGGTCATTTTAAGGCCTAAAATCCATTGTTTCAGCACTGTTTGGGACCTTTTTTACTTTTTGTTTATTTGTTCAATTTTTTGTTTTTTAGTTTCCTAATTTAATTATGTTTCCTAGAGTGATTAGGAGTTATCATTAGTAACATATAAACACTTTATTTTGTACTTCGTTCAAAACTTTTTTTTATCGCTAATTGAATTCCCCTTTCACTTTGTTGATTGTATTTAATTTTTATTCTTTGCTTTGTCAGGTGGTATCAAAGCATGGTCAACAAATCATTTGAAGTAAGTGGCGGTTCCCATGGTGGCGATAAGGGAATCGAGACTTTGAGATCAACAATTGCAAATCACAAGGTAACACTTACGGTTATGGATCAACAGTTAGATAATTGAATTCAATGTTTAGAGAGGTGTTTTGAGGAGATTGTTGATCAAATCGATGTCCTAACCCTGAATGATAACATAAACAAGGATGACAATAGGTCCTATCCAAGAGCAAACTTTGCTTACAGACAACCTATTGATAGACCTACTCCTACACATAGGCAAAGACAATAGGTCTATGTGGATGATTCCAATGAGGATGACGATACCTAATCGGACCTATAAAAAATGCTGGATAAGGGAAGTGCGATTATGGAGATTGAAATACTAGTGACTTCTAGCTAAAGGTATACATCCCTTTCTTTAGTGGAAATGTTAATATTGAAGATTTTCTAGACTAGCTTGCAGACATAGATATATTCTTTGAGTACTTGAAGGTACTTAGGGAGAAAAAGGTGAGATTTGTAGCATGTTAGTTAAAAGGTGAAGCTTCGTCTTGGTGGAAGAGATTATAAACTAGATAGTATTGTGAAGGGAGAGCACCAATTAGAACATGGTACAAAATGAGACAATTGTTGCAAATGACTTCATTCCCCTTAATTATGAGCAAATTTGTAATACCCCTAATCTTTTGCAACAATATATTTTGCCTTAATGGGTATGATTTATATTCCTATGATTGTTTCAATTGATATCTAGGGTGCATACTAGTAGTTTAATTGTTTCAATATATTGATAAAGCATAAATCTACAAAGTTTTGATCCCTTTAACTTAAGAGATAAGTAGGATTAATAATTATATGATTATGAATTATTAAACTATGATGAATAATTAACTAGATTAAATACAGCCAATGTGTCAGTATTGTTTAGCTCTATTAGTTTCTTTAGTTCTTTATGTGATTAATGAGTTGAATTTTATCAATTGGTTTAGATTTCTTGTTAGTTAAGGCGATTGTTATCAATTAACTAAACCTAAGGAGAAACAAGGGTAATATCTCAATGGTAGATATTCAGTATAGAATTGATTATATTGTCGATGATCAATGTAATTCTTGATGGTGGATATTGACCAAAACCAACACTCTTATCATTGAAAGACTTTCATATTAATTTGATGCAATCATTCTCTTTTAACTTTGATAGTTTTTTTTTATAGCTTTCAAACCCTAATTTATTCTATTCACTAAAGGTAATATCAATCTCTATGGGATTGACCCTTACTCCCACTACTATAGGTTAGCTTTAAGGTAAGGAATTTATCATATTTGGTATTAAAATCATGCTTAATTATAAACACATCAAATACCCCCACACTCAACCTTTTTCTTGTCCTCAAGTAAAATAATCTCTAGAGGCGAAAGTAAAAAATCAATATATGTAGTAAGTGTTAGGCTTACCAAACTTTTGCCTCATAACTTAAGAATATGCTCAAGAAATTTTTTGAAATATCATAACCATGCACAAGATTGACCCCAAATGCAATCCATTGTTTTATTCTCTTGAATCTCGAGTGTATATGTGTTTTTGGGTTAATATATTTTCTTTTAACCAGATGAGTTTATATATCCAAAATTTTGGGTGCAGATCTTTAATTGGTTTAGGATTTTCATAGGCTTATTTTTCATGTCACTGTCCACTAATGTAGGGTAAAACTACCTCTAGGATCAATAGGGCTTATTTAGCTTATAATGTGGCCAGGGTATAAGGTAAGATAAATGATACAAATTTAAACTCAATCACCCAGTACCACATGATTAAATCTGATCTCTTGAGCTTTTCTCAATTTTGAGGGAGGATTTTCCCCCCACACTCATTTTCTTGCTCTAATTGAATTTAATTCATCCTTTTCCTTGGTTTTCTATTTCTTTTCTTTTACCCACATCATATGCTTTTATCCTCTTTGGATTTTTCTTTTCTTTCTCTTGCATACTTCTTTTCTTTCGTTTTCTCCTACCTTCCACGCTTTTGTCAATAAAGCTCTACAAATAAGTATTAAGAAAAATAATCATGGAGTGAGTGAATAGGGTCAAAAATAAGGATATTCATACAAATTTTGCCTTTTGGCTCATTTGTGATTTTCAGAAGGAAAAGTTCATTGAGCTCAAAATAAAGGAACTAACGATATTCATTGCTTATGTTAGAATTGAAAGGCTCAATCTATCAAATAATGCATAAATCATCTCCTAAATAATAGTATTAGCCTAGGATTTTGCCTCAAGCACCATTCACTTAAGTTATAGAATCCTGTTGAGATCATGAAATATTTTTGAATTATATTAACCTTCTCTAAGTAAAAGACAAATTAAATGCTCAAAGTTATTATGTAAAAATGTTTCAGGATTCTAAAGTCAAAAATAATAAATCACAAAAGGGTCAAAATTGCACACAACCCTGAATTTTCTACATTTTTCAAGAGCAAAAAAAAATTGGATAGTCATATCATTGTTGTTGGTTGTTCCTAACATCCCAAAATATAAATTGAAACACTTACACAATCACTTAACTTACTAAATGCATTAATAGTGAAAATCAAAAAATTGATGCTCAAAATGGGGTCCCAATTCTTTAAACAAATATAATTCTAACCCCACACTCAAACTTTACATTGTCCTCAATATAAAAGAAAAATAAAAAATAGGGAAGGATATATGAAAACATATGAGTTAAGTGAACTTCCTTGAATTTGTTTGGGGTGGAATAAGCGTGTTGCATTACTAGACCCTAAATTTTTTTATTTCCACCTCTCTTTTTTTATGACTATGTTGGGTTTCCTCCCAATAAGCGCATTTATTTAATGTCGTTGGCTTGACTCAAAACTCCTTATGTCATTCATAGAGGATCCTTGATGTCCACTTTAATTTGAAATTTCTGAGACAGATTCAAGCCTTGAAGTTCTATTGCATGATAAGCAATCACATTAGTAATAACAAGGAGTCCTAACCAAGGGAGAGATTTCTTACTTTTGCAGGGTCTAACCCCTTTGATCTCTAGAACTTGATGCAACTTTACAGTTGGGTATATGCCTTTAAGGTTTGCAATTATTTTTGTAATGGCATTTCCTTTTTCTTGAAGAATATGCATCAATGCCTCTTCCTAAATTCTTGACAACTATGATAAGTGGTGCATCCCTAACTTCCAAGTATTTCAAGTGATTGGGAAGAGGTGACAGATTTGATCTAGTATCCTGCAAAATAGAAGGTGCACTTGCATTAGAATTTGTTACTAAGGTATAGGGATCCTTACCTATTTGCTGCACTTTTGGAGCTTCTTCATTATTCTCCTACAAGTGAAAACTCAAGGCTAATTTCTCAACTTTTGTCTCTGAAGGCTCAACATCCTATGCTACAGAATCTACCATATTAATAGCATAGGCAGTAAGATCTTTCATGGCAATGCAATTGCTGAATTTCATAATTTTTCCTTCAAATTCTATTATCAGTGTGCCACTATGAACATCTATTATGGCCTTGTATGTTTTTAAGAATGGTCTCTCTAATAAAATTGGAGTAGTTTGATCACCACTCTCTATATTGAGTGCATAAAAATTAGCAGGAAAAATTAGGTCACCAACTTGTACTAAAACATCCCTAACTACACCCTCGGGAAGGGTATTAGATTTATCAGCCAATCGAACTATAACATTAGTTTCTTTCAAAGGTCCTAGTGCTAAAAATGCATAAACAAAGTATGGAATGACATTAATAGATGCTCTTAGATCTAGCATGGCCTTCTAAAATGTTGTGTTGCCTATAGAGTAGGGAAGAGAAAACATACATAGATCCTTGCATTTTGTAGGGAGTTTTCTCAAAATAATTACATAAACATGTTCACCTAATTTTACTTTTTCCGCTCCTTTCAACTTCTACTTCCTCTGTTGGGTGTGTAATTCCCTTAAGAAATTGGCATAGTAAGATTCCTGACTGATTGCATCTAAAAGAGGAAGATTTACCTCACGCTTTCTAAAGGTATCATATAAGTCAGAAGTTATCTCATTCATCCTATTTTCTTTCAGAGCTTCAGGAAAGGAAGGAGCAGGTTCATATTCAAATAAAGGTGCATACTTACCTTCTAGATGCTTACCTTTCATAGTTGCATTATTTTTTTCCTCTTGCTCAGTTGGTGTATGTACCTCTTGCATTGGGATCTTAACTTCTTTATAACCTTGTAGCATGATGGCACTTACATTTTCCCTTGGATTTACCATAGTTTGAGAGGGTAACTTACCTAAATTTTGAGCCTCTAACCGGCTAACTGTGGTTGCCAATTATCCTATTTGATTTGCTAAGGATTGAATACTAGCTCATCTCTTGCTAAAATTGCTGAGTGTTATATGCAAGAGATTTAACAATATCATATAAAGAAGTACTTACCTAGAAATTCTGAGATGTATTCTATCTAGGATAATAGGCCTATTGATTATGTTAAAATTTTGTTATGCATGCCTATTTTGTGCATTCCCATACCTAAAATTGGGATGATCCTTCTATTCAAGATTATATGTATTAGCTTAAGGATCATAACTCTTTGGTTAGCCAGGGAAACCTCCTACAATCTTAGCTTGTTCTATGGATTCCTCTTCAAGTGTAGGGTACATATCAGTTGGGTGCCCGTTACTGAACATATTCCATAGATTTTCACTTACTGCGGTGAACCTATAGCAATTTGGCATAAAAAAAAGGTCAGTTCATATATTTGTTGCTAAAAAGAAGTACTTACCTCATGGGCATGTCTAACAGGGGGATCATGCCTAATGCCAAATTGTTGGGAGTTGGTAACCATGTTTGATATTAGGATTCTAACTGCTTCAAATGTCTTATCTACTAGTGCTCTTCCACTAGTTGCATCTATCATGCTCCTGTCTCCCTACAAAAGACCTTTATTAAAATATTGGATCAGTAGCTGCTCATTAATCTGATTATGTGGACAGCTTGCACAAAACTTTTTAAACCTCTCCTAATACTCATAAAGTGTATCTCCATATAATTGCCTAATGCTGCATATTTCTTTTCTTATATTTGCGGCTCTAAATGTAGGAAAATATCTCTCTAGGAAGAATTTGTTTATCTTATTCCAAGTAGTAATAATGCCATATGGTAAATAATATAGCCAGTCTTTGATTGAATCTCTTAAGGATGAAGGGAAAGCCCTGAGTTTAATTTATTGTTCTATTACTCCAGGGGGCTTCATACTGGTACACACTACATGGAATTCCTTCAAGTGATTATATGGGTCTTCACCTGCAAGACCATGAAAATTAGGTAAGAGATGAATCAGTTCAGATTTTAATTCAAAAAATTAATGTTTTCATCAAGGTTAGGAAAAGTAATGCATAAAGGCTGATGGTGTAGATTTGGAGTTGTAAGCTCCTTTAGAGTGGGGTGCCTAGCCATGATTACTTCCTTTCTCCTAATAAATGTCCTCTTGAAATTCTCTTCTATGCCTATGAACAGATTTTCCAATATCTGGATTAAATTGTGAATCTTGAAAATTAGCAGAAAGAGGCACAGGCATAAATCAAAATAAAAATCACAAAAAGGTAATAGACGCAGTCCTCGGTAATGGTGCCAAAATTTGGTACATACTGTCACAGGTACACCCAAATTGATACCTTATCTCTCAACTAACCTATAGTCGGGGGAGTAAGGGCTGGTCCCATAGAGATTAGAATTAACTTATGTGATTGAAAAAATGGGGGATTGATAATAGCAAATAAAGCAAAGTAAACAAGAATGAGAGTAATTAAAAAGAGAGTATTTAATAATAAAGCGTTTGTTTTGGTTGATATCCACCATTAAGGAATCACATTGATCATTGACAATATAATCAATCTTAATTTGAATATCTATCATTGGAATTCTAACCATGTTCCTCCTTAAATCTAGTAATTGATGACAATTGCCTCAATTAAACCCTAATTAATAAGATATCTTTTAGCACATCAGTAAAGTCTAACCTATTAATCACATAAAGAACTAGAGAAACTGATAGAGTTAAAAAATATAGACACATCGGATATATCTAATTTTGTCAATTATTCATCATAGGTTTAATGATTTATAATCCAAAATCCTTAAGCCTATTTACCTCATAAATCACAGTAATAAAAACTTTGTTCAAAACATAATTTAGTAGTAGATTAAGACAGATAATATACTAGTAAGCCTTCCTAGAAATTATATAAATAATCATTGAAAAGAAAAAAGTAGATGAATAATCAATACCTAATTAAGATTGAACTAATCAAATCAAATCCAAATTTCACAATGCATGAAGATCCCTTAAGGTTTCAATTTTCCTCTACCAACTAAAAGAAATTAGCTGCGTTGAGCCATAAGAAAATCTAGAGAAGAATTGAAAAAGGTAATTAAGAGTTAGATTGACTATTTGATGCTTGCTTTCTTCCTCTCTTTTTATAGATTGGCATCTCTTCATTGAAGTAGAATTATTTCTAGGTCAAAATCTGACCCATCAAACTTCAATTGGAGCTAAAAATACCTAAAAATCACAATTTTAGCATTCTGGTGTGACAGCGGGCACTGTGGCGCGCTACTCGAGTGTTACGGCACTATGGAGATCCTCTAACGGGGCATTGTGATGCTCTGGACTTGTGATGACGCGGTGCTCTCTTGTGAGAGCGGTGGTGCCCAAAAACTTCCAGAACTTGTCAAAGTGCCAAACAAAAAAGTTGTAACTCTATGTCTCTTCTTTCCTAGAATCACCTCAATCGGAGTTCAAATAGGAGAGATATGCCTCAATTAGTGATGAAGGGTCGAAAATTAGCATTTTTCCATATTTCCTCTCTATTTTCCTCTTCTTTTCCTCTTTATTATTCCTAAAACAAAAAACTCAGTTAATTCCTATTTATATTCTATTTAAATAAATAAAAAGTAAGCTTAAAGGTATTAAAATCATGCTTAATTATAAACACATCAAAGAACATAAGAGAAATCCCAGAATTGGTTAGGAGTAGGAAGTAATCATGACTAGAAAGCCTACTTTGAAGGAGCTTACAGTTCTAGATTTGCACCAATAACCCTTATGCATTACTTTCCCTAATCTTGATGAGAATGTGAATTTTGAATTGAAGTATAGATTGATTCATCTTTTACCCAACTTTATGGTCTTGCAGGTGAAGACCCACACAAGTACTTGAAGGAATTCTATGTGGTGTGTACCAACATAAAGCCCCTTAGAGTAACTAAGGAACAAATTAAACTCAAGTCTTTTCTATTTTCTTTTAGAGGTACAACCAAAGATTGCTATATTATTTACCATATAGAACTATAAGTACATGGAATAAGTTGAAAAAATTATTTAGAGAAATATTTACTTGCATCTAGGTCTGCAAATATATGAAAGGAAATATGTGACATTAGGCAATTACTTGAAGAGACCCTTTATGAATATTGGGAAAGATTTTGCAAGCTACCCACATCATCAAATTAGTAAACAACTATTAATTCAATATCTTTATGAGAGTCTTTTACAAGGTGATAGGATTATGATAGATGTAGCTAATAAAGATGTACTAGTAGACAAAACTCCTAAAGCAGCTAGAATCCTAATATCAATATAGCTATTAGCTCCCAGCAATTTGGCATTAGGCATGACCCCCTAGTTAGGTATGCTAGTGAGGTAAATACTCATTCCTTTAAGCAACAAATAACTGAACTTACCTCTATTATTCGCCAATTTGTTATAAGTACACCCCAACCTATTAAAGTCTATAAAATTTGTTTAGTAATGGGGCATCCAACTAACATATGCCCTACAATTCAAGAAGAATCTACAGGACAAGCCAATGCAACAGGTGCTTTTCTTAAGCAATGAAAAAGGTATGATCCCTATTCTAACACTTATCCTAGATAGAGAGATCATCCTAATTTCAGGTATGGGAGTGCACAAAATAACCCTATAGGATAAAATTTTACAAATTTTTTGCATAACCAGCAAGCTTAGTTTCCTAGACAGATTACAACTAAGAACTCTAATGTAGGTAATTTCTTAGAGAAAATGGTTAAATCTATTGCTGACTCCTCTATTCAAATGCAACAAGAGTTAAATCAATATAAACAAGAGATAAGGGCCAATATAAAGCACCTAGAGAATGAAATAGGAAAAAATGTTCCTTCCCTTAGTCATTTATATGACCAACATTTAGGTAAGTACCTTCTCAAATAGTGATTAATTCGAGGGAAAATGTCAGTGCCATCTTATTGAGGAGTAGTAAGGAAGTTGCACTACCAGACAAAGAGGTATATGCACCATCAAAGCAAGAGGAAGAAAAAAATGATGCAACCATGGAAGGTAAGCATCTAAAAAGTAAGTACCTACCTCTTTTTGAATATGAACCAGTACCCCCTTTCCTTGAAGCTCTCAAACAAAATAGAAAATTTGAAAAGAATTCTAACCTATATAAGACCTTTAGAAAGTGTGAGGTAAATCTTCCTCTTTTAGATGCTATCAACAATTACCCTATTATGAAAAATTCTTAAAGGAACTATGTACCCATAAGTGAAAGAAAAAATTGAAAAGAGGTGAGAAAGTAAAAGTAGGGAGAATGTTTCTATAATTATTCAAAGAAAACTCCCAACAAAGTATAAGGACCCAAGTATGTTTTCTATCCCCTGCATTATAGGAAATACTAAATTTGAGAAGGCTATGCTAGATCTAGGACATCAATTAATGTCATGCTACACTTTATTTATGCATCTTTAGCACTTGGACATTTGAAAAAAACTAGTGTTATAATACAATTGGCTGACAAATCTAACACTCTTACTGAGGGTGTACTTAAGGATGTTCTAGTGCAAGTTAATTATCTAATTTTCCCTTTTGTTTTATGTGCTTAATATGGAGAATGGTGATAAAAACATTCCAATTTTACTAAGGAGACCATTCTTAAAGACATCTAAAGCTATAATAAATGTTTATAGTGGCACACTAACAATGGAATTTGAAGGCTAAATGATCAAGTTTAGTAATTCTAATGCCATGAAAGATTTTACTAATGAACATCCTTTTAATATGATTGAACTTGTAGGATAGGATGAGCTTTTTAAGAAAAAGGTTGAGGAACCAGCCTTGAATTCTACCTTGTAGGAAAATATTAGAGCATTGAAAGTAGCTCCAAAAATGCAACAAACAGGTACGGATCCCCTTACTTTATTACCAATTTCTAATGAAAAAATTGTATCTCATGTTTTACATGATCTTGGAGCAAGTTTGAGATCTCTTCCTAGTCACCTAAAATACTTGAAAATTAGAGAGACACCACCTATCATAATTGCCAAAAATATGGGTGCTAAAACAGAATAGATATTAATGAATATTTGTCAAAAATAAGGAACTGGCATTTTAAAATGGACATCAAGGATCTGCTTTGAAAGGAATAGGGAACTTTGAGTTGAGCCAACAATGTTAAACAAAGGCACTTTTTTGGGAGGTTACCCAACATGGTTTTTTCTTGTCTATAAGAAGAAAGAAATGCAAAAATAAAAAAAGTTCAAGGTCCAGCAATGTAACACTCTTATCCTAGTCTAAACAATGAAAAGGAATTTAAAGAAGTTCACTTAACTCATATCTCCTTATATCTCTGATAAAGGGAAAAAATATGTGTTTAATTGTTATATTTCATCCTTTATTTCATAGTGAACTTGTGATTATTTTCCTGCTTTGGTTCTATTTTGTTTTACTTGCCCTGGATACTACTTAGCTTTGTTTTCTATTCGTAGGTGAGCAAAAAAAGCCAAGAGTCAAGGGAAAACACTCATGTAAAGATTTATGGGGATTTAGAACAAGTTGAGAGGATGTAAAGAGGAAACACAGAAGAAATTGGCAAGAATTAACCTTGGTAGCTGTTGTGTCTGTTTTATAATTAACCGCAAGCGCACGACGTAGCTATAGCTAGTTTGGCGAGTACGGGTCGAATCCCACATAGAACAATGTCAATTACTAGAATGATACGAAATATGTTATCTAAATCAATGTAATTCAATGAAGAGTTTGTCACAATTAAGAAAATTAAGAATTCAATTAACAAAAACCTAGGATTAGGGTTCACCACACTTATGATATTCAACATCCAACTTGTACCTTTAATTGCAATTATCTAGGTAATTGGGGATGGTTTAGCCTTAATTAATTAGCAACCTCTTTCAAGCATTACTAATCATACCTAGGTTGATCCAATTGCCTACTTTCGTGGTTCTTAGATCAACATAGGTCCATTGAGCTCTATGCTAACCATGGAAGTCAATTAATCGGTTTTCTCTTGCCCACTAATTGATTCATTCTTAGAGAATTTTAAACTACTTTCGTGATTAAGATATCCCTAATTAACTATTAGGTTCGGGTTTTAATTTTCACCTTTCGGTTCATCAATTAAATACTTAAGACGTGATAAAATGGTGATTAGGCATTCTACCAACTCTTATTCATGCATATAATAGTTAATCCTAATTAATCCAGAAGTGATCACAATTAGAGTTCCAACATTCAACTCAACATCATAGTATCATCATATCACAAGTGGGTTTACCGAAACCCTATATAAACATCTACTCACACTTCATAGAAACAAAAACCAAATTCATATCCATTAAGTAATTCATTCAAGTTCAACACAATTCAAGAGAAGGAGTAGAAGTAGAAGTAGAGAGTTAAAGTAGAAAGATAAAACCTGATTTGCAGAAAGGTAAAGATGAAATACAACCTTCAATTGGTGTAAATCCTACTCTAGAACATAAATTCAACAATAATCCAAGTATAAAACAAATCGAAGAGTGTTTCCTAAGCCTAAAAATTGAGTCTAAGATGTCTGTCCAGGTCTGAATGTGTTCCTTTGCGTTTCCCCATGCATATGTATCAACTTGGTTGCTCAAAACCCTAAAAATCACGTGATGTACGGACACGAAGCACGGCCATGCCGTGGTTTTGGCTGGATTATGAGAATTTTCTGCATCTTTCGTACAGAACACGGCTTGGCTGTGCTTCATGCACACCAAGCATAGCCTGGCCGTGCTTCAAGCTACCAGTCTCAGAATTTGCCAATTTCTTTAGGGTTGCCTCCTTGCTTCCTCCTCAGCATATTCCAAGTCCATATGGCTCCTTTCATGAATGTTTTCCTTTGCTTGTTGGCCTCTTTTGCTCACTTACAAGCATAAAACAAACCAAAGCAGTATCCAAAGCAAAGTATAACAAAAAACAAGGGAATAATCACAAGTTTACTTTAAATTAGGGGATAAAATATAGCCATTAAGTACTCAAATTTTTCCTTTATCAACTTCCCCATGCATAAACCTTTTCTTGTCCTCAAGTAAATAACATGTCAAATCAAAAGGAAGAGAGATGATGTATACAAATTTCAGATAACAGATAAATGCAATACATGAAATTCTTCACTCAATTAATGTGCACACAACAGATATATGAATAGACATTTATCAGATAGTCTTTGTTCTTCTAAAACTAAACCAAAATTCTCCTATTATATATCTGCTTCTATTGGTACCATTGAATGTACGCATCTAATTGATTTTTAGGCACTCAAATAGGCCACCTCATCCTTTAGATCTCCCTATGTTGCCTTACCCTTATTTTTATTTTTCACACTCAATTTCTTTTATTTCTCATCATTCATCAATTTTTTTTTCTTTTATAGAAATATGTCGTGGGTGCATTTTATGCTCCATCTCACTTGGGTAAAGGCAGCTAGGTACTCATACTAGGGCCTTTTTGGTGCCTAGAAGGGGTACTCAGAGTGAAAAATTTTTGGGTGTTATATTCCCTCATTTTTCACCTCTCCCAGCCTTCACACTCTCATAGTGTTAAAAATCAATAAAGGCATATAATTCATAGCACTATAGGAGAGATATTTTTCAAAAAATTAGAAGTTTAATGCTAGAAGAGAGAGACTAAAATTTAAACTACCTAATTCATATCCTATTGTGCATCAACCAATCTAAGAGTGTTTTCTAGGCCTAAAAAATGAGTCTAAGATGTCTGTCTAGGTCTAAATGTGTTCCTCTGCGTTTCCCCATGCATATGTATTAACTTTGCTACTCAAAACCCTAAAAATCACGTGTTGTACGAACACGAAGCACGGCCTGGCCGTGCTTCGGGCTGGATTCTGAGAATTTTCTGCATCTTTTGCACATAGCACGCTCTGGCCGTGCTTCAAGCTGCTTGTCTCAGAATTTGCCAATTTCTTCAGGGTTGTCTCCTTGCTTCCTCCTTAGCATGTTCCAAGTCCATTTGGCTCCTCTCATGAGTGTTTTCCCTTACTTCTTGGCCTCTTTTGCTTACCTAGAAGCATAAAACAAACCAAAACAGTATCCAAAGCAAAGTATAACAAAAAATAGGGGAATACTCACAAGTTTACTTTAAATTAAGGTATAAAATATAGCCATTAAGTACTCAAAATTTTCCTTTATTAGCAGCCTCCAACATGGCCAGGCCGTGTTTGGTGTACCTGGAACATGACTAGGCCGTGTTCTGTGTAAGAAGTGGAGAAAATTTTCAAATTTCAGACTGAAGCACAACCAGGCCGTGTCCTAGAACACGGTCGTGCTTATGTGATTTTAAGTATTTTCATTGTTTACTTCAGATATCAGAGATATTCATTTAGACTCAGTTTAGGCTTAGGAAACACTCTTAGATTAGGTTTAGAGTAGGATCATTGTTTACTTTATGTTCTTAGATTAGAATTAAGTTTGATTCAAGCTTTGTATCCCTAATTCATTACTTTTTGCAAATCAGGTTTTATCTTTCTATCTCTACTTATACTCCTTTCTTTTGGATTGTATTGAATATTTTATGAATTGATTAATGAACTCGATCTTGATTTCTCTTTCAATAATGTGTGAGTAGATTTAATCTAGGGTTTTGGTAAACCCACTTATGATATAATGATACTGCATTAATTAGGAATATGAAACCCTAATTGTATTATCTGTGGTTAATTAACTATTATGCATTATACGAGTTGATAGAATACTTGATCATTGCTTTATCACATCTTAGGTTATTGACTGATGAACTAAATGGTGAAAGTTAAAGCTGAAACTTAATAGTTCATTAAGGATTTCTTAATCACAAAAGTAGTTTAAGGTTCTCTTGAAATTGAATCAATTGGTAAGCACGGGAACCCCTATTAATTGAATCACATGGTTAGCATAGAACTTAATAGGCTTAGGTTAAATTAAGAACCACGAAAGTAGAAAATTGGATTAACCTAGGTATGATTAGTAATGCTTGAAAGAGGTTATTAATTAATTAAGGCTAAACCATCCCCTATTACTCAAGTAATTGTAAATATAGGTGCATATTGATTGTTAAATATCATAAGTGTAAACCCTAACTCTTGGATTTTGATAATTAAATTCCTTATTTGCTTAATTGTGACTCCATATCAATCAAATTATATTGATTTAGATAGCTTGTTTCGTAGAATTCTAGTAATTGATCTTTGATCACTATGGGATATAACCTGTATTCACCGAACTAACTACAGCTATGTCGTGTGCTTGCGGTGATTTAGTGAAACACACACAACAAGTTTTTGGTACCATTGCTAGGAACCAATAATGTCAATATTAGTTATTTTATGAAATAACTAAACTAGATCCTTTTTCTTTTAATTTTTTTGCATATTTTATCCTGCTGATTTTTTGTCTCTTTTCTTCCTTTGTAGGTGTGTTGCCCTTTTATACGAAGAGATCGTGAATACTTTGTTGAATTTGACCCAAAATTTGAATTGACCTTACGAAGGAGAAGAAGAAAGCAACAAGATCCTACACCACCTATGAGATAACTGATCTCTTAAAGATTTCACCGCCCCAAATACTTATGGCCTGAATCCGAGCATAGTTAGACCTATTGTAGAGGCAACAACTTTGAATTGAAAGTTGTCTCTTCTTCAGATGGTTCAACAAAATCAATTTGGAGGGTTCCCTAATGAAGACCCAAATCTCTATTTATTAGTTTTTCTAAAATACTGTGATACATTGAAGCTGAATAGAGGGTCTTCTGATGCTATTTGACTGAGGTTGTTCCTATTCTCTCTATAGAACAAGGCCTAAGCATGGTTACACTCTCTTCCATTAGAGTATATTACTACTTGGCAGCAACTTTCACAAGTCATTCTAGCCAAGTACTTCCCCCTAAATAAGACAACCCAGCTCAGAAAATGAAATTACTACTTTTACTAAAAAAGATGAAAAGTCATTGTATAAAGCTTGGGAGAGATTTAAGGAGCTTATCAAATTATGCCCTCATCATGGTTTGGAAAAATGGCTTATAGGCCATACATTCTACAATGGACTTATATATAGCATCCGTATGTCTGTGGATGCTGTAGTAGGAGGAACCTTAATGAACAAAATAGTTGATGAGGCTTATAAGTTGATTGAAGATATGGCTTAGAATCACTACCCTTGGTCTATTGAGAGGCAGCCATCTAGAAAATCAACAGGCATGTATGAAGTTGATCTATTTAATCATTTAACTTCTAAAGTTGATGCATTATTTTAGAAGCTAGATAAATCACTACAACAAAACCGGGACATTATAGCGGTTTTTAAGTGGGCATAACGACGATTTTGACCGTCGTTATGCCATTTAACGACAGTTTTAGTCAACCATGGGAGCAACTGTCGTTATGCTTGGTTTGACGACGGTTTTGAAAACCATCGTTAATCGTATATAACGATGGTTTCTAAACCGCCGTTAAGTGTAACGACTGTTTAAAAACCGTCGTTAATTTGATAATTTTTTTTTAATTTTTTAATTAATAAAATTAATTTAATTTTTGATAACAAAATTTTATTTTTAATTTAAAATATAATATTTTATGCTATTCATAAATACTAATGATGATTAAATTTTTTTATTTCTAAATTATGAAACATAATAAAAATTAATTTATATTTTTAATATTCTATTAATTAATTTAGATACATTTTTATCTATTATATAATAATTAAACGTGTGAATTATTTAATAATTTAAAAAAATTATTTTAAAATTTATTAATATTTAATTACATACTAAATATGCGCAAATTATTGAATTATAATGAATCTATATATAAATAAAAAATATGTACACAAAAATTAATAGTCATGAGCATAACAAAATTACATATACAGACTATAATAACTAAATCATGTTCTTGGACCCTGAGGATGATGATCACGCTGATGCCCACTACCACGGTCACTAGGGTCCTGAAAAATAAATAAAAAAATTGTTAGAATTTTTAACGTTTTCAAAGTAAACAAAATTATACCAACAAATTTTATGTATTAAAAGATTACCTTGCATCCGGGACTATGAAGTCCTGAAATTTCAGGTGGCAGCTGACCTTAAAATTTTTGTAGCAAGAACGCCATAACAGCCTCCATTTTTGCTTGCCGTGCTACGAGCTCAGCGTCTCGTCGCTGCTGCTCGACGTCCCGCTCATGCATAGCTGTCTTCAGGCGCTCCACCTCATTCTATAAGTCATAGTATGACAGCCCAGATTATGAGCTCGACCCAGACGAACCACGACCGAAGACTTGAGTTGGGCAAACACCCAACCCAAATCCTCGAACGCGGCCGAAGTGCTCCCTAGTGCCAAGAGCTCTCGCAAGCGAATCAGCCGTCGAAAGCTCTTGGGACGAGCTGTCCTCTTGTTGTATCGAAGCAATTTTCTCCTAATATCTAATAACAGACAATTAATAATATTAAACATTATCTAAAAATTAAATAATTTTCCACATACGCTTGATAAAATTTTATTACTTACCGCAACAGCCCGAACTTCGTCGTTGATATATGATCCGTTAGCTCTTTTATGAGCTACCGTCCATACATCACCATGAGTCACTGGACCGCCAAGATTAATCTCCTAAAATTTAAAATAATTAATCAATTTATGATTATATATATTATAGTCTTCTTAACATTTAAAAAAAAAGATATTTATGGATTTAAACTTACCATCTCCGCCTTTTTACGCGCAAAGCTCTTGGATCCAGTGGTATGTGGCATTGTCAGTTGTCTTTTGTTCCATCTATTCTTCACAGCCACATCCTAATTAATCACATAGAAAAAATAATTAGTCACAATATCTAAAAGTTAAATTTTATAAATATATTAATATACATAACTTACCCTAGACTTCGTGTCAAGACGATAGTCTATGAAAGTTGCCCACTGATCAGGTGGGATGCCTGTCGGGACTTCACTCCGCAACTGATCTCTGGTCTTCGTACCATCATACGCTAGGCGAAATAAATTGAACCGTGCAACTCTCCATTTCACTCCTAGCGACTGCATGATCAGTTTCTTGTGTTGATCCGTCACATTAAAATGTGTCTGCAAACGAAAGTAAAAAATTAGTTACGCATAAATTGTACATAAATTACAAAGAAATATAATTAATTACAAAAGATATATGTTTTTATACCTGAACGTTATTTACGAAGACATTCATCTTCGACTGCTGAGGAATGCACCTCCAGTCCCTGTAGGAGATCAGGAATAATCGAAAGTTATCCCCGACGGTGCCGAGAAAGACACCGAGCAAACTGCCACTATCTCCGATAGCTTGGTGGTTGTCGTTGAACTGGACAACCACCTTTGACCCCTGAGGCAGAGCCCATAGGACAATCAACTATCTGGACGTCACCTGCCCGGTCCCGTCTGTCATATTATAGACAATTATATATTATGTTACTATGACAAAATTATTAAGCGCATAAAGTGTACATGTTTACATTACTCACCAACTACATCAACTGTCCAACTCCTCCTGCGTTTGCGCTCCTACTCACCGGGCTGATGCTCCTCCTCCACACCGGCAAAGATTGTGTCAAAATCGAAGGCATAATCGTCGTCTGATGCTTGAGCGTCGGGTGGGGGGAGTGTGCAGGGGACGGCCTGTGAATCCAGTGGACGGGAGTCGCTACCAAGGACTGATGATGCGATAGCCTCCGACTCTCTTCCCTTAAAGAGAACAGTGTCAGACTCCATAGTGGACTGTCCGCCCTCACTGATCGCCCCATGAGGCGTGGGAGTGTGAGAACTGGACGCCTCTGCATGCCTGTGTAGAGTGATCTAACCTTCTTCATCGTCACCGCTCCTGTCAAAATGAAATTAATAAGATTAATCACCGCATAAAACAATTACAAAATAAAATTTGTCTAATAAAAGTTATGGAAATTAATAAAATAGTACAGTAATTATAAGTAGTCTAAAATATATGTAAATAGGTGACAACAGCAAAACTAATACCATAACAAGCACAAATTAACTTCTCCTTCTGGAAACAATCTTTCTAAATTTTGCGTGTGTAACAGATCGCTCTCTTATATAAGATTTTCATCTTCATCACCTATCTCGTAAAAGTCACGGGGTTTCAAATGCATCACTATAGTCCAGTTCTTGTCCAGCTCATCTTGTACATAGTACATTTGATGAGCCTCAGATGCTTGGATGTATGGCTCGTCATCATCATTTTCACTAGTGTGAATTGATAAGGGGAATTTTGAGTACTTAATGGCTATATTTTATCCCCTAATTTATAGTAAACTTGTGGTTATTTCTTTGCTTTTGGTTATGCTTTGCTTTGGATACTGCTTTGGTTGTTTTTATACTTGTAGGTGAGCAAAAGAGGCCAAGAAGCAAGGAAAAACAGTCATGAAAAGTGTCATATGGACTTGGAACAAGATGAGAAGGAAGCAAGGAGGAAGCCCACCAAAAATCAGTAAGAAATGAGCATGGCAGCCCCTAACACGGCCAGGCCGTGCTTGGCGGCATGCAACATGGCCAGGCCGTGTTCTGGGCAAAAACTGCAGAAACTTTCCAGAATCTAGCCCGAAGCACGGCCAAGCCGTGTCTTAGAACACGACCGTGCTTCGGGTCCGTACACATAATCTTTTTAGGGTTTTGGCCGCCAAAATTGAGATATATTAAAGGGGATACGCAGCCAAAAGGGGGAGAACACATTCAGACCTCCTTCTACTCAGTTTTAGGCTTGGGAAACACCATTAGATTAGGTTTAGAGTAGGATTAATGTTTAATTCATGTTCTTATAATAGATTTGATAGCAATTCCAGCTTGTATTTCATTCTTCATCCAGGTTCTATCTTTCTATCTCTACACTCATCTCTATTTCTACTCTTTCTCTTGGTTTGTATGGAATATATTTACTCAATGAATTGGATTATGCTTTTGATTATTCTTTCTATCATGCTTGAGTAGATTTGATCTAGGGTTTTGGTAAACCCACTTATGGTGTGATGATACATTGTGCTGATTGAGTTAATGGAACCCTAATTGTGTTATCTATGGTTAATTAGGATTAGCTATTATACATTGGTTATAGGAGTTGATGAATGTCTAGCCAATATTTATCACGTCTTAGGATATTAATTGATGGACTGAAAGGAGAAGATTAATACTGTAACCTAATAGTTAATTAGGGATATCTTAATCATGAAAGTAGTTTAAGGTTCTCTAGGAATGAATCAATTAGTGGGCACAAGAAAACCGATTAATTGTATTCCATGGTTGGCATAGAACTTAATGGACCTAGGTTGAACTAAGAACCACGAAAGTAGGCAATTGGATTAACCTAGGTGAGATTAGTAACGCTTGAAAGAGGTTGCTAGTTAATTAATGCTAAACCATCCCCAATAACCTAGATAATTGCAATTAGAGGTATAAATTGGATGTTGAATATCATAAGTATGGTGAACCGTAACCCTAGGTTTGTTTAATTGGTTATTTTCATTCGTTTAATTGTGACACTCTCTAATCGAATTACATCGATCTAGATAGCATATTTTGTGTCATTCTAGTAGTTGACATTGTTCTCTGTAGGATACGACCCGTACTCGCCGGACTAGCTATAGCTACGCCGTGCGCTTGCGGTTATTTAGTGAAATATACACAACAAGTTTTTGGCACCGTTGCGAGGGAACAAAGTCAATATTAGATATTTTGCGAAATAGCTAGACTAAATCACTTTCTTTTTATTTTTCTGCATAATTTTCCTTTGCTGATTTTTGTTCCTTTTTCTTCCTTCATAGGTGTGTAGCTATTTTATGCGAAGGGGCCGCTACTTCATTGCTGAATTTGACCAGGAAATTGAGTGCACCCTACGGAGGATAAGAAGAAGACAACAGCAAGAAAATTCTGCAACTACCATGGGGGAAAGAGATAATTGATATCTAAAGGACTTTACTGCCCAGGACACTCATGGCCTGAATCCCAGCATAGTCAGGCCAGTTGTTGAAGCTAACAACTTTGAGCTGAAGCCCTCTCTCTTGCAGATGGTTTAGCAGAATCAGTTTGGAGGGTCACCTACTGAAGACCCGAATTTACACCTGTCAGTCTTTTTGGAGTATTGTGACACCCTGAAGTTGAATGAGGTATCTTCAGATGCCATCAGGTTGAGATTGTTCCCTTTCTCTTTGAGGGACAAGGCCCGTGCATGGTTACATTCCCTTCCATCAGGGTCCATCACCACTTGGTAACAGCTTTCTTAAGCTTTCTTGGCCAAGTACTTCCCACCGAGCAAGACGGCCCACCTGAGGAATCAGATCACTACTTTTACTCAGAAGGATGGGGAATCATTATATGAGGCTTGAGAGATATTCAAAGAGCTCCTTAGGATATGCCCACACCATGGGTTGGAGAAGTGGCTGATAGTCCATACATTCTATAATAGACTGATTTACAACACTCGTATATTTGTGGATGCTGCAGTTGGAGGGACACTTACGAACAAAACAGTTGATGAAGCTTATGAATTAATTGAAGACATGGCTTAGAATCACTACTCTTGGTCTAGTGAGAAGTACCTAAGAAAACCAGCAGGTATGTATAAAGTAGATGTGTTTAATCATCTTACTTCTAAAGTTGATGCCCTATTTCAAAAGCTAGATAAGTTGAGCATCAGTGCTGTCGGCTCTTCTTCATTATCAGAATGTGAAATTTATGGGAGTGTTAGCCATGTAGCCAATGAATGCCAACTTAGAAACCCTCACTTCAATACATACAACTCAGGCTGGAGGAATCACCTGAATCTCCCTTACAAGCCAAACGTAAATCAGCCTCAAAATAATTTCAAGCAGCCTTCTGGATATCAAAATCAGAGGCCATTCAACCCAACTCCTCCCCAGCCAAAGTCAAATCTGGAGGCTCTGATGGAGAATTTCATCTCCACACAGAGTAAGCAAAATGATGAATTCAAATCCCAGAACCATTCTATGAATGAGGCTATTAAAGATTTAACCTCCAAGGTAGACTTGCTTGCTACTTATAGCAAGATGTTGGAAACTCAGATAGCACAGCAAGCAAGTCTATTTAACAGGAACTTTGACAGACTTCCAGGCCAAACTGAGAACCCCAGAGAGCATTGTAATGCTGTTACTTTGAGAAGTGGTAAGCAGTTGGCTGAATTTGAGAGAAGTGGGGAGGTAAAGACAAATGAACCTCAGGATGCATCTGAGAAGAAAAGAGAAGACGAATCAGAAGAAGAGGAAAAGAAGGAAGAAGAGCCAAAATATGTGTCTCCTGAACCATACAAGCCACCAATCCCTTTTCCTCAAAGATTGGTTAAGGCTAAGTTAGAGAAGTAGTTTGAGAGATTTCTGGATATGCTGAAGAAGTTAAATATTAACATTCCATTTCTAGAAGCCATCTCCCAAATGCCTTGCTATGCAAAGTTCCTGAAAGAGATCCTCTCAAACAAGAGGAAAATTGAAGAGCATGCTGTGGTGGCACTGACAGAGGGATCAAGTACATTAATCCAGAATAAGCTTCCTCAAAAGCTTTAGGATCCCGGAAGCTTCTCCATTCCTTGCTCCGTTGGAGATATGAAAATAGACAGAGCCCTATGTGACCTTGGAGCAAGTGTGAGACTCATGCCTCTTTCAATTTGCAAAAAGCTTTAGATGGGTGACTTGAAGCCTACCACCCTTTCTCTTCATTTGGCTGACCGATCCATCAAGCATCCGGTAGGTATATTAGAGGATGTTCCTCTAAAGGTAGGTAAATTTTATATACCGGTTGATTTTGTTATTTTAGAGATGGAGAAAGATGACAAAATCCCCATCATTCTTGGAAGGCCTTTCCTAGCTACGGTTGGTGCCAATATAAATGTGAAAGATGGAAAGCTTTCTTTGAATGTAGGGGATGAAAAAGTAGAATTTAATTTGAACGATACTATGAACCCTCCATCTCTAAGTGAATCTTCCTACATGATTGGCTTAATTGAACCTAATGTGAATGATAATACCATGAATTTTTCCCTTTCTGACCCACTTGAGTTATGCTCTGTGGAAAGTTCTTGTATTTATGTCAAACAGGGGGGAGAAAAGCAAGACATTGAGGAGGAAATGAAGGATACAAAGTTAGAACCCAAACCACCTCCTCAAAGCTTGAATGGAGCAAAGGAAGAAATAAATGAGCCAAGAGGATCTTTGAAGGGCATTAGGCAAAGCCTCAAGCAACATACTAAGAGGCAATGGATAGCAAAGAGAGTTATTCAAACTCTCTTCAAGCCTCCTTGAGTGGAAAGCATAAAAAGAGAGTCGAGCTAATGACTTGAAACAAGCGCTTTGTGGGAGGCAACCCACATTTTGATTTTTAAAGTTTCCTTTTGTTTGATTTCTAACTTTAAGATTTGGTTTTCATCTTTAATTTAGTTAATTTCTTAGGTTGAAGTTTAATGAGTATTTTTATTTAATTTTCAGGTCCATTCCCATGTCTCCAAGGCAATATAAAAGGGTTAAAATTAAAGGAATTCAAGGAGAATAAAAAGCTGAGGAAAAATTTGAAGATTTGAGGATTCCAGCCAGCAACACAGGCAGCCCGTGTCACCCACCATGCCCGTACTGCAAGCACAGCCAAATTGTGGAAAATTAGTGCAAACCCGCTAGGAACACGGGCAGGCCGTGTCCCAGGACACGACCGTGCCCCAGGTAGTTTCAAAAAAAAGGGGCCATCCAGCCAAAGCATAAGTGGGCCATGTTTTTAACCCAGCTCCAATTCAAAATGTTGCATTGCTTATATCTGGCTTACCTATTGCTGATGCTATACACTTGGCACCAGAGTCAGAGCCCTCCACACCTCCTTCAGAATATCAAAAAGCACGTAAGTTCCTTCTCCCTTTGCCTGTACTTTCAATGATATTGACATTGAGGACAATGTCAAGTTTAAGCATGGGGTAGTGACTTTAGGATTGTGGTTTTTACTGGTTGAATATTTTATCTCATGTTTCTTTGTATAATCATAAAGTTTGCTATTTATAGATAGATTGGCATAATATAGGTTGATTTTTAACTCATGAACATGTGATGCACAATAGGATATGAAATAGGTAGTTATTATTTTAGTCTCTCTCTTCTAGGATTAAACCTTTAATTTTTTGAAAAATATCTCTCTATTGTGCTGTGAATTGTATGCTATTTTTTATTTTAACACTATGAGAGTGTGAAGGTAGGAGAAGTGAAAAATGAGGGAATGTGCACCCCAAATTTTTTTCACTTTTAGTACCCCTTCAAGGTACCAAAAAGGCCTTAATATGAGTACCTAGATGCATTTATCCTAGTGAGATGGAGCATAAAATTCACTCATTGCATATTTCTAAAAAAAATGAAAAAAAACAAATGAATGAAAAAGAGAAGAAAAAAATGATGGAAAGTAAAAGAGTTTAAGTGAGAAAAAGAGTGATAAAATAGAAATAAGGGTAAAGCAATATAGGGAGATCTAAAGGATGAGGTGGCCTGCTTGAGTGTACAAAAATCAATTTTATGCATACAACCAATGGTAATAATAGAAGTAGATATATAATAGAAAAAATATTGGTTTAGTTTTAGAAGAATAGAGACTATCTGATAAATGTCTATTCATATATCTATTGTGTGCACACAGATTGAGTGAAAAATTATCTATATTGCATTTTTCTATCTTCTGGAATCTGATTGCATCTTTCCCCCTTCCTGATATGATATGTTATTTGGTTGAGGACAAGCAAAGGTTTAAGCATGGGGGAGTTTGATAAAGAGGAATTTTGAGTACTTAATGGCTATATTTTATCCCCTAATTTATAGTAAACTTGTGGTTATTTCTTTGCTTCTGGTTATGCTTTTATTTGGATACTGTTTTGGTTGTTTTTATACTTGTAGGTGAGCAAAAGAGGCCAAGAAGCAAGGAAAAACAGTCATGAAAACTGTCATATGGACTTGGAACAAGATGAGAAGGAAGCAAGGAGGAAGCCCACCAAAAATCAACAAGAAAGAAGCATGGCAGCCCCCAACACGGCCAGACCACGCTTAGTGGCATGCAACACGGCTAGGCCGTGTTCTGGGCAAAAGTTGCAGAAACTTCCCAAAATCCAGCCTGAAGTACGGCCAGGCCGTGTCTTGGAACACGGCTGTGCTTCGGGTATGTATACATAATCTTTTTTAGGGTTTTGGCCACCAAAAATTGGATATATTGAAGGGGATATGCAGCCAAAAGGGGGAGAACACATTTAGACCTCCTTCTACTCAGTTTTAGGCTTGGGAAACACCATTAGATTAGGTTTAGAGTAGGATTAATGTTTAATTTATGTTCTTAGAGTAGATTTGATAACAATTCCAGTTTGTATTTCATTCTTCATCCAGGTTCTATCTTTCTATCTCTGCACTCATCTCTATTTATACTCTTTCTCTTGGTTTGTATGGAATATATTTACTTAATGAATTGGATTATACTTTTGATTATTCTTTCTATCATGCTTGAGTAGATTTGATTTAGGGTTTTGGTAAATCCACTTATGGTGTGATGATACATTGTGCTGATTGAGTTAATGGAATTGTGTTATCTATGGTTAATTAGGATTAGCTATTATGCATTGGTTATAGGAGTTGATGAATGTCTGGCCAATATTTATCACGTCTTAGGATATTAATTGATGGACTGAAATGAGAAGATTAATACCGGAACTTAATAGTTAATTAGGGATATCTTAATCATGAAAGTAGTTTAAGGTTCTCTAGGAATGAATCAATTAGTGGGCACGAAAAAATCGATTAATTGTATTCCATGGTTGGCATAGAACTTAATAGACCTAGGTTGAATTAAGAACCACGAAAGTAGACAATTGGATTAACCTAGGTGCGATTAGTAACGCTTGAAAGAGGTTGCTAGTTAATTAAGGCTAAACCATCCCCAATAACCTAGATAATTGCAATTAGAGGTATAAATTGGATGTTGAATATCATAAGTGTGGTGAACCGTAACCCAAGATTTGTTTAATTGGTTATTTTCATTCGTTTAATTGTGACACTCTCTAATCGAATTACATCGATCTAAATAGCATATTTTGCGTCATTCTAGTAGTTGATAAAGGGGAATTTTGAGTGTTTATTGGTCATATTTTGTCCCCTAATTCCAGCCTGAAGCACGGCCAAGCCGTGTCTTGGGACACGGCTGTGCTTCGAGCCCGTACAGAACGTTAAATTTAGGTTTTTTTTGCTGCCAAGGAGGGTGTGCTTAGGGGGTGCCCAGCTGAGAAAAAGGGAACCGCAGGAAACATTGGAAAAACACTTTCTAGCCTTAGGAAACATATTTAGATTAGGTTTTTACATAGTTCTTTGAGGATTTTGATGTTCTAGAGTAGATTTTACCGCTTTGAAGTTGTAATTTATCTGCATTCGTCTACACACTAGGTTCTATCCTTCTACTTCTACTTCTATCTTTCTACTTCTTCTTATTCCTTCTTTATTGTATTGAAATACTATGGATTACTCAATGAATATGAACTTGATTTCCATTTTTATTATGTGTGAGTAAATTCTATCTAGGGTTTCGGTAAACCCAATTGTGATACAATGATATTATGCCTATGACCAAAATTATGAAACCCTAAATGTAATTGGGACTAGATTGATTTGGATTGACTATTGTATGCATGAATTAGTTGATAGAATGCCTGATCACCAATCTATCACGTATTAGGTATTTAATCGATGATTTGAAAGGTGAAGATTAAAACCGGAATCTAATAGTTAATTAGGGTTGTCTTAATCACGAAAGTAGTTTAAGATACTCTAGGCTTGAATCAATTAATGGGAATGGGAAAATCAATTAGTTGCATTCTATGGTTGGCATGAAGCTTAATGGACCTAGGTTAGGCTAAGAACCACGAAAGTAGGTAATTTGATTAACTTAGGTACAATTGGTAATGCTTGAAAGAGATTGCTTATGAACTTAGGCTAAATCATCCCCAATAATCTAAACAATTGCAATTAGGGGTAAATGTCAGATGTTGAGTATCACAAGCGTGGTGAACCCTAACCCTAGGCTTAGCTTAATTGGTTACTTCAACTTGTTTAATTGCGATATTTGCCCATCAAATTATATCGATTTAGATAGCACTTTTTGTGAGATTCTGGTAATTGGCATTGTTCTCTGTGGGACATGACCCATACTTGCCAGACTAGCTATAGCTACGCCGTGCACTTGCGGTATTTAGTAAAACACACGTAACAAGTTTTTGGCGTCGTTGCCGGGGTGCAAAGCCAATATTAGATATTTTACAAAATAGTTAGACTAGATCAATTTCTGTTTATTTTTCTTTTTAACTTTTATGCACAATTTTCTTTTGCTGATTTTTCTTCTTTTCTTCCTTCATAGGTGTGTTTCTCTTTTATGCGAAGAGCGTGTGATAGCGTTGCTGAATTTGACCATGAAATTGAACACACTCTGCGAAGGTTAAGAAGAAGACAACAGGAAGAGAATTTAGTAGCTACAATGGGGGAAAGAGATAACCGGTTGCTGAAGGACTTCACTGCCCCAGACACACATGGCCTGAACCCCAGCATAGTCAGGCCAGTGGTAGAAGCTAATAACTTTGAGTTGAAGCCATTTCTCTTGCAGATGGTTCAGCAGAACCAGTTTGGAGGGTCGCCTACTGAAGACCCTAACCTCCATCTCTCTGTATTCTTGGAGTACTGTGACACCCTGAAGCTGAACGGTGTCTCATCAGATGCAATCAGGTTGAGGTTTTCCCTTACTCATTGAGGGATAAGGCGCGAGCTTGGCTGAACTCTCTCCCATCGGGGTCCATTACCACTTGGCAGCAGCTTTCTCAAGCTGTCTTGGCCAAGTATTTCCCGCCAAGTAAGACGGCCCATCTGAGGAACCAGATTACTACATTTGCTCAGAAGGATGGAGAATCTTTATATAAGGCTTGGGAGAGATTCAAGGAGCTCCTCAGGGCATGCCCACATCATGGGCTGGAAAAATGGTTAATAGTCCATACATTCTACAATGGACTAGTTTACAGCACTCGGATGTCTGTGGATGCTGCAGCTGGAGGAGCACTAATGAACAAAACGGTTGATGAAACCTATGAGTTGATTGAAGACATGGCTCAGAACCACTACTCCTGGTCTAGTGAGAGGCAGACCAGAAAGCCGGCAGGTATGTATGAAGTATATGCTTTCAATCATCTAACTTCTAAGGTTGATGCTTTATTTTAGAAACTGGATAAACTGAGCATCAATGCTGTTGGATCACCTTCTTCTTCTGCGTCCTGTGAGATCTGTGGAGGTGTTGGCCATATGGCCAACGAGTGTCAGCTTGGGAGTTCTACAGTTCAGGATTGTGAGCAGGTTAATTTTGTGAACAATCAAAGGAACAACCCATATAGCAATACTTATAATCCTGGCTGGAGAAACCACCCTAACCTTTCATATAAGCCGAACGTTGATCAGCAGCCCCAGAATAATTTCAGACAACCTCCAGGCTTCCAGAATCCAAGGCCATACAATCCTCCTCAACCAAAGTCAAATCTGGAGGCTCTAATGGAGAATTTCATCTCCACACAAAGCAAGCAAAATAAGGAGTTTAGAGCTCAAAATCACAGTATGAATGAAGCAATTAAAGACCTGGCTTCTAAAGTGGATTCACTTGCTACCCATAACAAGATGTTAGAGACCTAGATAACGTAGCAAGCGAGCTCTTCAACCAGAAACTTTGGTAAGTTCCCTGGTCAACCTGAGAACCCTAGAGAACACTGTAAAGCTATCACTTTGAGAAGTGGTAAACAATTGGGTGAACCAGTGGAAAAGGAGGATGAAAAAGAAGTTGAGAAAAAGGATGTGCCTGAGCTAGTGAATGAAGAAGAAGAGCCAGTTAGTGGAAGGAAGGAAATAAATAAGCATGATTATGTGGCTCCAGAACCATATAAGCCACCAGTTCCCTTCCCTCAGAGACTAGCCAAGGCTAAGTTAGAGAAACAGTATGGAAAGTTTCTAGATGTGCTAAAAAAGTGGCACATCAACATTCCATTCTTGGAAGTTGTATCTCAAATGCCTTCATATGCCAAATTTCTGAAGGAAATCCTCTCTAATAAGAGGAAGATTGAGGAATATGCCACTGTGGCATTGACTGAAGAGTGCAGTGCCCTGATTCAAAACAAACTGCCTCCTAAACTCAAGGATCCTAGGAGCTTCTCAATACCTTGTTCTATTGGAGATGTGCAGATCACTAAATCCTTATGTGATCTCGGAGCAAGTGTAAGCCTTATGCCACTATCCATTTGCAAGAAGCTCCAGATGGGAGATCTAAACCTACCACTATTTCTCTCCAGTTAGCGAACCGATCCGTTCACTACAAGAAAACTGCGGCATTACGGCGGTTTTTTAGTGGGCTTAACGACGGTTTCGACCGTCGTTAAGCCCATTAACGACGGTTTTAAAACCGTTGTGGAACTCTAGGTCTAGCGACGGTTTTATCAACTGTGGGAATAACCGTCGCTATGTCTAGTTTAACGATGGTTATAAGAACCGTCGTTAAACCAGTTTTAACGACGATTTTTAACCGCCGTTAAAAGTAACGCCGGTTTAATTATCATCGTTATTTTTTATTTTTTATTTTTTATTTTTAATTAATAAAATTAATTATAACGGCGGTTTTTAACAAAAACCGTCGTTTTTTTAATTATAACGACCGTTTTTGTTAAAAACCGTCGTTATTTCTTTTTAATTTTTAATTTTTAATTAATAAAATTAATTAAATTTTTTATGACAATTTTATTTGTAATTTAAAATATATACTATTCATAATACTACTAATATTGTTTTTATTATTAAATTTTTATGCAAAATAAAAATTAATTTATAAAAATAAAAATTAATTTTTATATATTTTATTTTATTATATAATAATTAAGTGTTTGAATTATTTAAAAATTAAAAATTGTATTTTAAAATTTAATAATATTCAACTAGATACTAAAGATGCATAAATTATTGAATTATAATGAATCTATATATATAAAAAATGTATATACAGAAAATTAATAGTAACAAAAGTGACAAAATTACATATACAAATATAATAACTAAATCAAATTTTCGGACCCTACGGATGCTGATCACGCTGATGCCCACTACCACGATTGCTGGGGTCCTGAAAAATCAATTTTGTTTGTTAGAATTTTGAATGTTTTTAAAATAAACAAAATTATACCAACAATTTTTATGTATTAAAAGGTTACCTTGGGTCCGGGACTATGAAGTCCTGAAATTTCAGGTGGCAGCTGACCCTGAAACTTTTGTAGCAGGAACGTCATAGCAGCCTCCATTTATGCTTGCCGTGCTGCGAGCTCAGCATCTCGTCGCTGGAGCTCAATGTTTCGCTCCTGCATAGCTGTCTTCAGGCGCTGCTGCTCGACATCCTGCTCATGCATAGCTGTCTTCAGGCGCTCCACCTCACTCTGTAAGTCGTGGTATGACGGCCCAGACTGTGAGCTCGACCCAGACAAACCACGACCGAAGACTTGAGTTGGGCAAACACCCAACCCAAATCCTCGAACGCGGCTGGAGTGCTCCTTAGTGCCAAGAGCTCTCGCAAGCAAATCGGCCGTCGAGAGCTCTTGGGATGAGCTATCCTCCTGCTGGATCGAAGCAATTTTCTCCTAACATTAAATAACAGGAAATTAATAATATTAAACATTATCTAAAAATTAAATAATTATCCACGTAAGGTTGATAAGATTTTATTACTCACCGTAACAACCCGAGCTTCGTCGTTGATGTATGATCTGTCAGCTCTTTTATGAGCTGCCGTCCATACATCACCACGAGTCACTGGACCCTGAAGCTCAATCTCCTGAAAATTAAAATGATTAATCAATCAATTTATGATTACAATCTTCTCAACATTTAAAAAAACAAAATATTTATAGATTTAAACTTACCATCTCTACCTTTTTACGCGCAAGGCTCTTCGATCCAGTAGTGTATGGCATTGTCAGCTATCTTCTGTTCCGTTTATTCTTCGCAACCACATCCTAATTAATCACATAGGAAAAATAATTAGTGACAATATTTAAAAGTTAAATTTCATAAATATTTATATTAACAACTTACCCTAGACTTCGCGTCTAGGCGATAGTCTACGAAAGTTGCCCACTGATCAGGTGGGATGTCTGTCGGGACTTCACTCCGCAACTGATTTCTGGTCTTCGTACCATCATACGCCAGGCGAAATATATTGTATTGTGCTGCTCTCCATTTCGCTCCTAGCGACTACATGATCAGTTTCTTGTGTTGATCCGTCACATTAAAATGTGTCTGCAAACGAAATTAAAAAAGTAGTTACACATAAATAATATATAAATTACAAATAAATATAATTACTTACAAAAGATATATGTTTTCATACCTGAATATTATTTACGAAGACATTCGTCTTCGACTGCTGAGGAATGCTCCTCCAATCCCTGTAAGAGATCGGGAATAACCGAAAGTTATCCCCGATGGTGCCGAGGAAGACACCGAGCAAACCGCCATTGTCTCCGATAGGCTGGTGGTTGTCGTTGAATTGGACAACCACCTTTGACTGCTCAGGCAGGGCCCATACGTCGTGGACAGTCAACTGTCTGGACGTCGTGTGCCCGGTCCCGTCTGTCAAAATAATTAGTGACAATTATATATTATATTACTAAGATAAAATTATTAAGCGCATAAAGTGTACATGATTACAATACTCACCGACTACATCAACTGTCCAACTCCTCTTGCGTTTGTGCTCCTGCTCAGCGGGCTGATGCTCCGCCTCTACACCGCCAAAGATCACCTCAAAATCGAACGAATAATCGTCATACGGTGCCTGAGCGTCGGGTGGGGGGAGTGTGCAGGGGACAGCCTGCGAATCCAGTGGCTGGGAGTCGCTAAGAGGGACTGAAGATGCGGCAGCCTCCGACTCCATAATGGGCTCTCCGCCCTCACTGATCGCCCCACGGGGCGTGGGAGTCTGAGAATTGGATGCCCCTGCTATGTCTGATCTAGCCTTCTTTATCGTCACCGCTACTGGCAAAATGAAATTAATAAAACAATTATAAAATACATTTTGCCTAATAAAAGTGATGGAAATAAATAAAATAGTACAGTAATTATAAGTAGTCTAAAATATATATAAATAGGCGACAACAGCAAAACTAATACCGTAACAAGCATAAATTAACTTCTCCTTTTGGAAATTTTTTTTCTAAATTTTGCATTTGTAACAGATTGCTCTCGTATATAAGATTTTCATCTTCATCGCCCATCTCGTATAAGTCACGGGGTTTTAAATGCATCACTATACTCCAGTTCTTATCCAACTCATCTTGTACATAGTATACTTGATGAGCCTCAGATGCCTGGATGTATGGCTCGTCATCATCATTTTCACCAGTGTGAATCAATCGAGAAAAATCAACTGATGTCACCCCGAATTCATCAATTGTAATTCCTCTCGTTGTAGTTGTGTTGGCCCACATACACTTCAATAATACGACTGTAAAATGGCCATGGTAGTTTAACTCGACAATGTCCAATAGTTTTCCGTAATACGGGATGCCAACAAATTGCATATTCGTATCACTAGTACTTGTATAACTCCTCATCCCGAAAGTACCGTAAACTCCACTATTTTGAGATGTCATCCCTTGGTCTCGCTCTAAAGTTCAAAATTTGAATCCATTGACATTGTAAGCACTGTATAGACGTGCTCTATCTAGTGGACCAAGTGCCAGATATTTTAAATCAGCACACTGCGATCCATCGGCATCAATTGCGATCTGGAAAATGACTAAAGGATGAGTTGTACTCATATTTGACATATGAATTAAATGTGACCGTGTTGAAATACTTACACGACACGAAAACCAAGAGACAAATTCTCTGTGGACTTTTTTATCTATCTCGGTAGATGATCGCGTCCGACTTCTCAAACTATGCCGTACATAGTCTCTAAATTCCCTGTTGAGAAAACATTATCTAAACACTTAATGCTACACAGGACAAAAAATTGTATAATCATGTAGCTAAGTGTGAGTTAACTTACTGTAAGTAAGGATCAACTTCTTTGCAGTTTGTTAAGACATGCCGATGAGCCTACAACTTTTCCCGGGGAGAAATGGTGAAATAATCAAATCCACAAACTGGTCTTCCTATTGGTGGGAACAAACCCCTGTCAGACGTCCCAACATCGGGTCGATCATCCACATGAGGAGGACGATTGAAGACAGTGTCAACACCATCTATGTACCTGGAACAGAATAACAAAACTTCTCCTGCAATATACGACTCTGCTATTGAGCCTTCTGGCCTTGCTCTATTCCACACGAAAGATTTAAGTTTACCCAAGTATCTAAAGGACATAGATTAAATGAATAATAATGGATTAAAAATAATGCAAGAAATTGGAGTTATGTGTTTTTAAGGTTTTACCTTTCAATAGGATACATCCAACGATATTGGACTGGTCCTCCTAACTTCGCTTCCATCACCAAATGTACAGTCAGGTGCACCATGACTGTAAAGAAAGACGGCGGAAATAACATTTCAAGATGGCACAGCATCAAAATGATTCGATTTTGAAGATGATTAAGTTCATTAACATTCAAAAATCTGGAACACAGTTGCCGGAAGAATGAAGAGAACTCGATCAGAACTGCTGATACCGGCTTCAGAAGTGTCTTTCTTATGGCTAACGGTAACAGTTGTTCCATAAGGATGTGACAGTCGTGACTTTTTAGTCCTCCAATCTTACGCTGTCTTACGTCAATACATCTGGAGATATTACTAGAATAACCGTCAGATACAGATACATTCTTAAGTCTTTTCAGAAATACTTCCTTGCCTGCATTTGTCAACGTGAACAAAGTAGGAGGATATTTACCGTCAACATCTGGCCACAACTCAGGCCTCACACCGAACTCTTTTAAGTCTTTCTACGCATTTACGTTATCCTTTGAATGGCCAGAATCATTAAGTAAAGTGTAAATGATGTTGTCGCAGACATTTTTCTCGATATGCATGACGTCAAGATTATGACGCAATATATTATTCGCCTAATACGGAAGTTTGAAAAATATACTTTTCTTACGCCATTGTTGAGTTCCAGCATCAACCGAACCCTGACCTCGGGAACGCCGTTGTTGAGTCCCAACATCACTTTCCACATTTTTTCCAAAGACAACTTCAATATCATTGACTTGTCTTAAAATGTCTACACCACTCAGTTGCGGAGGAGGGTTTCTTCTTTCCTCTTTTCCGTTAAACCTATTGCGGGCCAGCCTGAATTTGTGACCCGGAGATAAGAAGCGGCAATGTCCCATAAAACACCACGTCCGACTGTGAGGGAGACGGACTGGAGTAGAGTCAAAGTTACAGTACGGACAGGCTAATCCAGTATGAGTATTCCAGCCTGATAAACATCCAAGGCCAGGAAAATCACTGATTGTCCACAAAAGAGCTGCATGCATATTGAACATTTCTTTGCCAAATGCATCGTACGTCTTAACACCTTCAACCCATAACTCCTTCAGCTCTTCAATTAGTGGCTGTAAAAACACATCTATATCATTCTCCGGTGCTTTTTTCCCTGGAATTATCATTGACAATATGAATGAACTCTATTTCATAGACATCCAAGGAGGAAGATTGTACGGAATCAGCAGAATTGGCCATATACTGTAACTTGTAGATAGGTTTCCAAATGGATTGAAACCATCTGTTGCAAGGCCCAAACGAACATTTCTCGGATCTGATGCAAATTGAGGATTCAGAAGATCAAATCTCTTCCATGCCTCAGAATCCTTTGGATGCCTCATGATGCCGTAAAAAATTTTGGCTTCAGAATGCCATCTCATAAATTCAGCAGTTTTAGAAGACATGAACAACCTCTACAATCTTGGCTTAACTGGAAAGTATCTAAGAATTTTATTAGGCACCTTTTTTCACTTCTCCCCCTTTTGTTTCGGTTTCCACCTTGGTGTCGAGCACTTACTACAAGTTTCTCTACTTTCATGCTCACCCCAGTATAACATACAATCATTCTGACATGCATGAATTTTTTTGTAGTTCAACTCCAACTTATTAATGACTTTTTTAGCCTCGTAAAATGAAGGCGGAATCTTGGCATCTGGGAATACATCGACAAGCAACTCAAGTACCATCGACATTGCTTTGTCGCTTAGGCCGCACAAACACTTGATGTGATACAACTTCACCAAGAAAGACAGTTTTGAATACTTTTCACACCCTTCATAGAGCGGTTGTTCACCATCTTTCAGTAACTCATAAAAATTGTTGACACTATCATCCATCCTTTCTGCTGACTACGGAACTGGCATATCCACAGAAGCGATGCTCTCATTTTCGGGGTGAATCCCGAATGCATCACGGACCATGTTCTGGACAGGGTCATCTCGAACTATGGGTTCTGAGACCTCCATTGGCATTATAACATGTCCTACAGCAGGTTCTTCTGTAATCATTTCTCCGTGCAAACTCCAAAAAGTGTATCCCTCCAGAAATGGTTTGACGATCAAATGTTGGCGCACGACCTCGATGAGTTGCCATTTTTTGAATCTACACTTTGGGCATGGGCATATTATTCTACCTTCGACCACAGAGTTAGCATTTGCGAATTTCAAAAATCCGTCTAAACCATTTAGGTACTCTATTGAATGTCGAAGTTTATTGATCCAAGATTTATCCATTTCTGAAATAATTATGAATTTAGATAACAATTAACCTAAATAACTCTTAATCTGAACTAAAAGAAAACATGACTATTTTACATGAGAAGGGATTTGCAATTGATTGTGCATAAAACACAACACATTTTGAAGAGGTGTAAAATTTTTTACATGTAAAACATTTTTGACAAATTTTATGATAATAGACATTTAATGAAGCACTAAATAAAAAATCTTTGTTATTGTCATTAATTAAAAGGATGAGTTTCATGATCAAATCTCTACGAATCTGAATTTTTTGGAAAAGACAGCTACTAGCAGGAAAAAAATTGAATTATGATTTTACATCTGGCGTGACAATTTTAATTATAGTATTTACATGGTAAAATTTTTAACGAACTCTTATAGGGAATTGAAATTTTCAATTCCCTATCTAAAAAAGTAAAATCAGTGGCCCATAAGAGGGCCATATATTGAAGAATAATTCTACTCAATTACATTTAAGATCTTGTTTGTTCCTTAATAGAGAATCTAGTGTAATTAATTAAAATGATGAGTTTCATGATCGAATTTCTACGAATCTAAATTTTTTGGAAAGGAAAACCACTACCACCAAAAAATTAAAATATTATTTTACAGCTGCCGCTAGGATTTCAATTATAGTATTTACATGGTAAAATTTCTAACGAATTCAGATAAGGAATTGAAATTTCAATTCCCTATTTAAAAAAATAAAATCTGTGGCCCATATAAGGGCCATATATTCAAGAATAATTCTACTCAATTACATCTAAAATCTTGTTAGTTCTTTAACAGAGAATCTAGTGTAACAACAAAGTGCATTAAAAATTATTACACTACTAGCATACATATTAAAATTATGTTATTATAAATTTGTTTCCATTTTTTAAAAATTATGTGTATTTTTAAATGAGTTTTATTTTTCTAAAACTAATTCCTAATACTAATTTTGTCTATTTATTAACATTTATTATTTTATCTCATCACCTGAATAGATATTTTAATATTTTATTAACAACTGTAATATAATTTGACTAATATTAATTTATGTATATTATTTAAATACGTTTATCAATATAATAACTACTTTCAATTTATTTACATTAATTTTAATAATAATTTTAAAATAGTAAATAACTTATAATTAAAATAAAATTCACTATCATTTTATACTAAATTTATAATATTATATATATTTCTTACATTTTTATTAAAACATACGTATATTTTTAAATTAGTGTCACAATTTTTTAAAAATTGTTTTCAATACTTACTCTATCTATTTATTAAAATTTATTATTTTATCTAATCAATTACACACTTCAATTCATCCACTAATTTTATGTTATTATGTAAATGTATTTCTCCTTACATGTTTTCAACAAACATACTATATATTATAATATTAAACATCATAAATATCACAAAAATAACACAAATTTTAAAATTGATTCATACAATGTACATCACAATGTCAAATATATTTATAAAAAAAATAGTAAGTACATAAAATATCTAATATTATCTCAATCTAACATACAATAATTTGAAATAAATTCATTCAAATTCAAATTAATTAGATTACATACCTTCAAAATGATTCCAAATAAATAACGCACAAAAATCAAAATCAAAGTGTCGTCCCAACGTCAGAATATCTTCACAAAATAAAATAAAAAATAATATAAGAAAATATTTTGAACATACAATATATAAAAAAAATAATCAAATACAATTAAAAAATTAAATGACATACCTTGAGAATAAATAAAACAAGTCGCAGAAAACACCACAGTACAAAAATTTGAAAGACACAACAAATAATTTCAGAGAGTGTATTATGCAAAAAAAATCTATCGAGAAGCTGTTGTAAGAAAAATAAGGAGGACCATTCAATTTATAGACAAACGCGCGGTTTAACGACGGTTATTAACCGTTGTTAAACCAAACAAAAACCGTCGCTAAATGGGTTTAGCGACGGTTTCTCAAAAAACCGTAGTAACTTGTAACTTTAACGACGATTTTAGGAAAAATCGTCGTTAAACTACACGAACATCGAGTAACGGTCCGAATTCTGAACGTTATAACTTCACGACGGTTTTCTTTCAACCGTCGTTAAATAACAATGGTTTTTCAAAAAACCGTCGTAAAATAACGACAATTTTATGTATAACCGTTGTAATTTTACGACGGTTTTATAAAAACCATCGTAATGTCCGTAATTCCTCCCAAGTCGACGCAGATGACCACGGTTGGATCTTAACCGTCCGTATGTAACGACGGTTTTATGAAGAACTGTCGTTAAGTGCCCAACTTTAACGACGGTTCGTAAACCGTGGTTAAACTTGGCTTTAGAGACGGTTTTTTCGAACCGTCGTTAAACACCCGTTGCCATTCCCCGCTTTTCTTGTAGTGGTTACTCACCCAGTAGGTATATTAGATGATGTGCCTCTAAAGGTAGGTAAGTTTTTCATACCTATTGACTTTGTGGTATTAGAGATGGAGGAAGATAGCCAAATCCCCATCATTTTGGGAAGACCTTTCCTAGCCACTGCAGGTGCCATTATTAATGTTAAGGATGGAAAGCTTTCCCTGAATGTAGGGGATGAAAAGATTGAATTTAATCTTAATGATGCTATGAAATGTCCATCCTTAGGTGATACTTGTTGCATGGTTGATACAATTGAACAAAATATTGTTGTTAATGCAATGAGTTTATGCCCTACTGATCCACTTGAACTTTGCCTTTTGGATAGTTCTGTTTCTTGTGATGAACAGGTAGAAGCTGATGCCTACACTAGATTACTTGATAAGAGTCCTAAACTCACCTTAGAAGTGAAAGCTGAAAAGCTGGAGCAGGACCACAATAAAAAATCAGCTAATATAGAGGAAGGCAAAACACCTAAGGTAGAACTAAAACTTCTTCCCTCTAATCTCAGGTATGAATTTCTGGATCCTAACCATTCATATCCAGTCATAGTGAATGCTGATCTGAATACTGAGGAAACTAGTAAGTTGCTTGATGTACTTAGGAAATTTAAGAAGGTGATTGGGTATAGTATAGATGATATAAAAGGGATTAGTACATCTGTTTGTATGCATCGTATAATAGTTGACAATGATCATAAACCTTCCAGGGAACACTAGAGGAGACTCAACCCCAACATGAAAGAGGTAGTCAAGAAGGAAATACTTATATTGCTTGATGCAGGTATTATCTATCCTATCTCAGATAGTGAATGGGTAAGTCCTGTCCATGTGGTTCCTAAAAAGGGAGGTATGACTGTTGTTAGAAATGATAATGATGAATTGATCCCTACTAGAGCTGTTACGAGTTGGCGCATGTGTATTGACTATAGAAAATTAAATAAAGCCACCTGTAAGGATCACTTCCCTTTTCCTTTTATTGATTAGTTATTGGAAAGATTGGCTAAACATTCACACTTCTGTTATCTGGATGGATACTCAGGATTCTTTCAGATCCTTATCCATCCAGACGACCAAGAGAAGACCACGTTCACATGTCCCTATGGCACCTTTGTATATAGAAGGATGCCATTCGGATTGTGTAACGCACCAACCACTTTCCAGAGATGTATGATGGTTGTTTTCTCTAATTTTATTGAGAAAATAATGGAAGTGTTTATAGATGACTTTTCTGTCTATGGTACCTCATTTGATGACTGTTTGAAAAATTTGACACATGTACTTAAGAGATGTGAGGAAGTCAACTTGGTACTGAATTGGGAGAAATGCCACTTTATGGTGAGAGAAGGAATAGTTTTGGGACACTTGGTGTCCGAAAGGGGGATAGAGGTGGATAAGGCAAAGATAGAGGTGATTTAGACTATGCCACCACCATCAAACGTTAAGAAAGTGAGGAGTTTTCTTGGGCATGCGGGCTTCTAGAGAAGATTCATCCAAGACTTCTCAAAAATCTCTAAACCCTTAACTAATTTACTTGTTAAAGATGTCCCATTTGTATTTGATAATGACTGTTTGCGTTCTTTTTGCAGGTTGGAAGATGCGCTTATATCTACACCCATCATCCAACCTCCTGATTAGAGCCTTCCCTTTGAAATTATGTGTGATGCAAGTGACTATGTCGTGGGAGCCGTACTTGGGCAACGGAGAGACAAAAAGCCTTATGTCATCTACTATGCTAGTAAGACACTAGATGAAACTCAAGTCAACTACTCTACCACTGAGAAGGAGCTCTTGGCAGTAGTGTTCGCAATTGATAAATTTAGACAATATCTGCTGGGATCAGAAGTCATAGTGTTCACAGATCATGCTGCCATCAAGTACCTGTTAAATAAGAAGGATGCCAAACCAAGGCTGATTAGATGGATCCTCTTACTACAGGAGTTTGATCTTGTAATCAGAGATAAGAAAGGGATAGAGAATGTGGTCGCAGACCACCTTTCAAGACTTAGGCAAGATCTGATGAGAGATAACAAAGATGATTTTCCTATTGATGATTCCTTTCCTGATGACCAACTCCTGATGGTTACTTATGCTAATGCTCCTTGGTATGCAAACTTTGTGAATTTTCTTGCATGCAGAATACTCCCTGAAGGGTTGAGCTATCATCAGAGAAAGAAATTCTTCTCTGACATAAAGTCTTACTATTGGGATGATCCATGCTTATACAAGTGGTGTGCAGATGGCATATTCCGAAGGTGTATTCCGGAGGAAGAAGTTTACAGTGGTATATACCATTACCATAGTTCACCTTGTGGAGGCCATACCAGCATCTTTAAGACTGTAGCTAAAATTCTTCAAGCTGGTTTCTATTGGCCCTTTTCAAAGATGTTCACACTTTTGTAAAAGCCTGTGACCGGTGCCAAAGAGTTGGCAACATATCCAGAAGGAATGAGATGCCCCTGAACAGCATTTTAGAAGTTGAGATATTTGACGTTTGGGGCATTGACTTTATGGGTCCCTTTCCTTCTTCATGTGGGAACAAGTATATTCTAGTGGCTGTGGACTACGTTTCTAAGTGGGTTAAAGCAGTAGCATCCCCCACCAATGATGCTAGAGTGGTTGCCAAGCTCTTTAAGAGGATAATTTTCTCGAGATTTGGAGTGCCCCAAGCCGTGATAAGTGATGGAGGTTCTTACTTCACTGAGCAATAATTCCAAAATCTTTTGAAGAAATATGGAGTCACCCATAAAATGGCTCTAGCCTACCATCCTCAAACTAGTGGGCAAATGGAGATATCAAATAGGGAGATCAAGGCAATATTGGAGAAGACCATTTCGAAGGCCAGAAAAGATTGGTCTCTCAAACTCGATGATACATTATGGGCCTACAGGACTACCTATAAAACACCGATAGGGACCACACCCTTTCGGTTAATATATGGGAAACCTTATCATTTACCGGTAGAGCTTGAGCATAAGGCATATTGGGCGGTCAAAACAATCAATTTTGACCTGTCAGCTGCTGGAAAGAGGAGATGCCTACAACTAAATGAGCTAGATGAGCTGAGGCTTGATGCTTATGACAATGCCAAGTTATACAAGGAAAGAACAAAAAGATGGCATGATAAGCACATCCTTAGGCGCCAATTTTAAGTAGGAGATTGGGTCTTGCTATTTAATTCAAGGCTGAGACTCTTCCCTGGGAAACTTCGTTCTCGATGGTCCGGTCCATTCCAAGTGACTCGAGTCTTTCCTTATGGTGCAGTGGAGTTGTGGAGTGAATCCACCGGATCCTTCAAGGTCAACGGGCAACGCCTCAAGCATTTTGTGACGGGACAGACAGTTGAAAAGTGAGCCACCCAAGCTCTCTTAGAGCCCCCTCAATCCATTAAGAAGCAAGGGAGTCGAGCTAATGACTTTAAATAAGCGCTTTGGGGGAGGCAACCCACATTTTGATTTTTAAAGTTTTCTTTTTTTTGAACTCTTGCTTTGAGTTTTAGTTTTGATCTTTAATTAGCTAATTTCTTAGGTTGAAGTTTATTGAATTTTCCTTCCTTTGACTTTCAGGTCCATTACGATGTTTCCAAAGTGGTTTAAAAGGGTTAGAAGCGAAGGTGCTTAAAGAGAGTCAAAAGAAGAAGTTAAACGTGAAGAATTGAGGGATTCCAGCCAGCAACACGGGCTACCCGTGTTCCCCAACACGGCCATACTGCAAACACGAGCAAAAATGTGAAGACTGGTGCACACCCGCTAAGAGAACAGGCTGGCCGTGTCCCAGGACACAGCCATGCCCCAGGTAATTAAAAAAAAAGGGGAATACCTGCAGCCAACCCGTCGAAAGCACGGGCTGGCCGTGCTGCGAGCGAGGTACCTTTTAAAATCCCAATTTCTCCCCCTCTTTTTCCCGTGCTTTCCCCCAACCCTAGCCATGTCTCGCCCCTTCTTCTACCTTCATCCACTTTGACCAAAACCACACCAAATCTCCCTCACCCAAGCCCTTATTCCTCCTATTCCCTCTTCACCTCCATTCCCCTTTCCCCATCCGTGCCCTAGTTCACCTCCCTTCCCCCAATCTTGCATTTTCGCGCCCCCTCCCCTGTTTTCCCATACCCATCGACTCCTACTACCCATCCCCCTCTCCCTTCGTTTTGTCCCCTTCTCCTCATCCCCATTATCATGTTTTTCCCTTTCCCATTGCTGAGTGATTGACTCTCCCCACTGCTGCACCTTCTTCTGGTACTCTCTCTCTTCCTCTGTTTTATTTTTCTGCATAAACTCTCTTATTTGCTGTTAGCTCCTAGTTCTGGCTGTGATTGGGATTTCATTTGGTTTAATTCATTGCTGTTGGCCATTATTTGTGACACTAATTCAGAATGCTTTGAGTTGTTGATCGACTTTTAGACTGGTTCTTCACTTTACTGAATTGGGTTTTTAGATAAGTTGTGGTTCAAGTTTCCTGCTTACAATGGTTTAAGTTTTCCGGTTTTGCTCCCATTGATTATTCCTTTCTGGTTCTAGTTTTAGAATATTGGTTATTCTCTTAATATATTCTTGCTCTAAATCTGGCTGATAATTGAACCATGTACTCTGGATAGCCTTTAACTACTCATTAGATGCTCCATTCTGCATTTTATTGGCTGCCTTCGTTAATACACTGATTTGGCTAGTAACTTGAACCTTGTGCTTTCATGCCCACTTGCATTACTTTGTTCTGTTAAGTTCTGCGCACTCTATTCTGATTTGGCTGGCATAGACTCCCTGGTTTACTGCTACTCTGCTGCACTCTGAACCTTATTGCATATTTGTTGCATTGTTCTGATTTGTACTAAACTGCTTGCCTTCATAGCTCTGATAGCATTGGACTTACTGGTTGGTTTACTTATTTGATTATTTGGTTGGATTTTCTACTTTGGTACCCTCTGCTTTTCATTGTCATTATTTTTATCCATGGGCCCCAAAAGAGCCCAAACAGGGCCATCTTCCTCCCAGTCCCATCAAACACGTAGAGGACGTAACCAACCACTACCCCAACTCCCTCATCAGATAAACGAGTATGGTATTATGTTCGTTGACGACAGTCAACGGACACGATACGATACTCTTGTTAGACGGGGAATGCTGAGTACCCGGTATATGGATGAGGCTTGTTTGGAGCGGCTTGGACTTTTAAATGACGTCCAATACTTGATTGACAGGATTGGGTGGAACACCTTTATATTCCTGCGGTACCCAACTTATCCCAGACCCACCTTGGAGTTCTTTAGCTCCATTAACATAGTCTTATTTCGAGGCCCCAACGTCAGTCAGGGCCAAGTAAACTTCAGACTATTTAACCGTACTTTTAATCTTACATTGGCTGAATTCAATACACTGTTTAGCTTACCTCCAGGAGGTACTAGAGCGGTACTCTCAAGTTTTCTTTCTAACATATTTTAGAACTCAATTGCAATTGAGGGGAAATACAGTGCATCGAGTTCAAAAGCCTCTTTTATTTTCAACCCCACCTTCAGATATTTACAGAGACTTATGGCCCATACTATTTTTGGTATGGCTGAGAGTGATGGGGTTGCTAATCAGAGAGAGCTTTATTTTCTACACTCCATGATTCATGGTACAAAGGTGGATACTGGAGCCTTCATAGCTCATCAAATGTCTAGGGTAGGTGGGGCCATGAATGGGAAAGTTGTTATGGGAGGCTTGGTTACTACTGTTGCTAGAGGATTAGGGTTTGAGGCTCATTTGCAGGGTATGCAACCAGTACTTGGTAGTAACAGGATTGATTTGGAATCCTGTTTAAATATGAAATTAGTTGTCAAGAAAGACGCCGAGTACTGTTTGTATCTCCGTGGTCATACACTTTTTTGCCTCCCCAACTCTATTAGAATCACAGTGACCAACCAGGAAAATTGGACCTATCCCATTGAGGAGGACTGAGAGGGTGCTGAGATTCCTCCACAGGAGGAAGAGTTTCCCATGGAGCCACTGATAGCTCTTCCACCCCCACCCCACTCCCATTTTACTGACAGTGCAGGTCCATCATCAGCTCCCTCTGCAGATCTGAATTCCATCTCCTCCCGGCTCAGTCGCATAGAGGCTGAGCAACTCTCTCAGAGAGCCACCCTGTATGCCATGCACGACTCTATTCAAAGCATGCAGGGTATGATGCAGGCATGGTACACCTGGCACCTAGGCCGAAACCCACCTCCACCACCACCAGATGACCAGTGACTCCATAAGTTCCTTCTCCCCTTTACCTATTTTCTCTAATACATATGACACTAAGAACATTGTCTGATTTAAGCATGGGGGAGTGTACTTGATTTTGCCTGACTTTATGATCTGCATTGGTCATGTTTGGTTTCTGATTTAGATTCTCTTTGCAAGTATGTATTGTATATATTGCAGTATCACATAGTTACTATTCCCAAGATAGACTGGTGTAGTATAGGCTGATTTTAGCTCATGAACATGTGATGCACAATAGGGTATGAAATAGGTAGCCATTACTTTAGTCTCTCTTTTCTAGCATTAAACCTCTAATTTTTCGAAAAATATCTCTCTATTGTGCTGTAAATTGTATGCTTAGGCTGATTTTTCACACTATGAGAGTGTGAAGGTAGGGAGAGGTGAAAAATGAGGGTATGTAAAACCCAAAAAGTTTTCACTTTGAGTACCTCCTTCAAGGCACCAAAAAGACCTTAGTATGAGTACCTAGATGCTGTTACCCTAGTAAGATGGAGCATAAAATGCACTCACAACATATTTCTGTTATAATAAAAAAAAAAGTGAAAAGAAAAGAAAGAAAGAAAGAAAGAAAGAGAAAAGAAAATAAGAAAAGAGAAGATGTGAAATAAAAGAAATTAAGAAAAATAGAAATAAGGGTAAGGCAACATAGGGAGATCTAACGGATGAGGTAGCCTACTTGAGTGTTTGAAAATCAGTATGATGCATACAACCACTGGTCACAATAGAAAAAGGTATATAGTAGAAGAATTTCTGGTTTGGTCTTAGAAGAATAGAGACTATTTGATTACTATCTATTCATATATCTATTGTGTGCACATGGATTGAGTGAAAAGTTATCTATATTGCATTTTTCTATCTTGTGGAATCTGATTGCATCCTTCTCCCCTTTCCTTCTGTTATGGCATGTCATTTGCTTGACACAAGCAAAAGTTTAAGCATTTGGGAGTTGATAAAGGGGAATTTTGAGTGATTATTGGTCATATTTTGTCCCCTAATTCATAGTAACTTATGGATATATCTATGCTTTTGGCTATATTTTGTTCTAGGTACTGCTGTGGTTCATTTTGTGATTGCAGGAGAGCAAAAGAAGCCAAGAAGCAAGGAAAAGCAGTCATGGAAAGACCCTAAAAGACCTGGGATATGCTGAGGAGGAAGCAAGGAGGCTGCACGTCAAAAATCATAAAGAAAGGAGCACCACAGCATGCAGCACGGCCTGGCCGTGCTTGGTGGCCTGCAACACGGCCAGGCTGTGTTTTGGGCAGATGATGCAGCACTTCCCCAAATTCTAGCCCGAAGCACAGCTAGGCCGTGTCTTGGGACACGGCCGTGCTTCGGGCTCGTACAGAACATTAAATTTAGGTTTTTTTTGGCCACCAGGGAGGGTGTGCTTAGGGGGTACGCAACTGAGAAAAAGGGAACTACAGGAAACATTGGAAAAACACTTTCTAGCCTTAGGAAACATATTTAGATTAGGTTTTTACATAGTTCTTTGAGGATTTTGATGTTATAGAGTAGATTTTACTGCTTTGAAGTTGTAATTTATTTGCATTCATCTACACACCAGGTTTTATCCTTCTACTTCTACTTCTATCTTTCTACTTCTTCTTATTCCTTCTCTATTGTATTGAACTACTATGGATTACTCAATGAATATGAACTTGATTTCCATTTTTATTATGTGTGAGTAAATTCTATCTAAGGTTTCGGTAAACCCAATTGTGATACAATGATACTATGCCTATGACTAGAATTATGAAACCCTAATTGTAATTGGGACTAGATTGATTTGGATTGACTATTATATGCATGAATTAGTTGATAGAATGCCTGATCACCAATCTATCACTTATTAGGTATTTAATCGATGAACTGAAAGGTGAAGATTAAAATCAGAATCCAATAGTTAATTAAGGTTGTCTTAATCACGAAAGTAGTTTAAGATACTCTAGGCTTGAATCAATTAATGGGAACGAGAAAACCGATTAGTTGCATTCTATGGTTGGCATGAAACTTAATGGACCTAAGTTAAGCTAAGAACCACGAAAGTAGGTAATTTGATTAACCTAGGTACAATTGGTAATGCTTGAAAGAGATTGCTAATGAACTTAGGTTAAACCATCCCCAATAATCTAGACAATTGCAATTAGGGGTAAATGTCAGTTGTTGAGTATCATAAGCGTGGTGAACCCTAACCCTAGGCTTAGCTTAATTGGTTACTTCAACTTGTTTAATTGTGATATTTTCCCATCGAATTATATCGATTTAGATAGCACTTTTTGTGAGATTCTGGTAATTGGCATTGTTCTCTGTGGGACACGACCCGTACTTGCCGGACTAGCTACAGCTACACCGTGCACTTGCGGTATTTAGTAAAACACACGTAACAGTAGTTGACATTGTTCTCTGTGGGATATGACCCGTACTCGTTGAACTAGCTACAGCTACGCCGTGCGCTTGCGGTTATTTAGTGAAATATACACAACATGAATCAACTGAGAAAAATCAACCGATGTCACCCCAAATTCATCAATTGCAATTCCTGTCATGGTATTTGTGTTGGCCCATATACACTTAAATAATATGACTGTAAAATGGCTATGGTAGTTTAACTCAATAATGTCCAATAATTTTTCGTAATACGGGACGCCACCAAATTGCATGTTCCTGTCACTACTACTTGCATAACTCTTTGTCCCAAAAGTACTGTAAACTCCACTATTTTGAGATGTCATCCCTTGGTCTCACTCTAAAGTTCGAAATTTGAATCCATTTATATTGTAAGCACTGTATCGACGTGCTCTATCTAGTGGACCAAGTGCAATAAATTTTAAATAAGCACACTGTGATCCATCGTCATCAATTGCAATCTAAAAAATGAATAAAGGATGAGTTGTACTCATATTTGACATATGAATGATGTGTGACCACATTGAAATACTTACACGACGCGAAAACCAATAGACAAATTCCCTGTGGACTTTTTTATTTATCTTGATAGATGCTCACGTCCGACTTCTTAAACTATGCCGTACATAGTCTCTAAATTCCCTATTGAGTAAATATTGTCTAAACACTTAATGCTACATAAGACAAAAAATTGTATGCAAATGTAGCTAAGTGTGAGTTAATTTACTGTAAGTAAGGATCAACTTCATTGCAGTTTGTTAAGACATGCCGATGGGCTGCAATATTTCACGGGGAGAAAGTGTGAAATATTCAAACCCACCAACTGGTCTTCCAATTGGTGAGAACAAATCCCTATCAGATGTCCCAACATCGGGTCTATCATCCACACAAGGAGGACGATTGAAGATAGTGTCAACACCATCTATGTACCTGGAACAGAATAATAAAACTTCTCCTGCATACGACTCTGCTATTGAGCCTTCTGACCTTGCTCTATTCTGCACGAAAGATTTAAGTGTACCCAAGTATCTAGACAACATAGATTAAATGAATAAAATTGGATTAACAATAATGCAAGAAATTTGAATGATGTGTTTTTAATGTTTTACCTTTTGATGGGATACATCCAACGATATTGGACTAATCCTCATAACTTTGCTTCCATGATCAAATGTACAGTCAAGTGCACCATGACTGTAAAGAAAAATGGCGGAAATAACATTTCAAGATGGCACAACGTCATAATGATTCGATTTTGAAGTTGATCAAGTTCATTAACATTCAAAACTCTAGAACAAAGTTGTCGGAAGAATGAACAGAACTCGATCAGAACGGCAGATACTGGCTTGGGAAGTGTCTTTTTTATGGCTAACGGTAACATTTGTTCCATAAGGATCTGACAGTCATGACTTTTTTAGTCCTCCGATCTTACGCTGTCTTACGCCAATACATCTGGAGATATTACTGGAATAATCGTCAGGTACAGATACATTTTTAAGTGTTTTGAGAAAGACTTTCTTGCCTGCATTTGTCAATGTGAACAATGCAGGTGGATATTTATCGTCATCATCTGGCCACAGCTCAAACCTTACACCAAACTCCTTTAAGTCTTTTCGCACATTTACGTGATCCTTTGAACGGCCAGAATCATTAAGTAAAGTGTAAATGATGTTGTCGCATACATTTTTCTCAATATGCATGACGTCAAGATTATGGCGCAACATATTATTCGTCCAATACGGAAGTTTGAAAAATATACTTTTCTTACGCCATTGTTGAGTTCCAACATCAACCAAACCCTGACCTCGGAAACGCCGTTGTTGAGTCCCAGCATTAGTTTCCACATTTTTTCCGAAGACAACTTCAATATCATTGACTTGTCTTAAAATGTCTACGCCACTCAGTTGCGGGGGAGAGTTTCTTCTTTCCTCTTTTCCATCAAACCTATTGCGGGCCATCCTAAATTTATGACCCGGAGATAGAAAGCGACGATGTCCCATAAAACACCACTTCCGACTGTGAGGGAGACGGACTGGAGTGGAGTCAAAGTTACAGTACGAACAGGCTAATCCAGTATGAGTATTCTAGCCTGATAAACATCCAAGACCAGAAAAATCACTGATTATCCACAAAAGAGCTGCATGCATATTGAACATTTCTTTGCTAAAGGCATCGTACGTCTTAACACCTTCAACCCATAACTCCTTCAACTCTTTAATTAGTGGTTGTAAAAATACATCTATATCATTCCCCGGTGCTTTTCTCCTTGAAATTATCATTGACAACATGAATGAACTCTTTTTCATAGACATCCAAGGAGGAAGATTATATGGAATCAGCACAACTAGCCATATACTGTAACTTATAGATATGTTTCCAAATGAATTGAAACCATCTGTTGTAAGGCCCAAACGAACATTTCTCGAATTTGATGCAAATTGAGGATTCAAAAGATCAAATCTCTTCCATGCCTCAGAATCCTTTGGATGCCTCATGATGCTATCAGAAATTTTGTCTTCAGAATGCTATCTCATAAATTCAGTAGTTTTAGAAGACATGAACAACCTCTGCAATCTTGGCTTAACTGGAAAGTATCTAAGAATTTTATTATGCACCTTTTTTCACTTCTCCCTCTTATGTTTCGGTTTCCACCTTGGTGCGGAGCACTTACTACAAGTTTCTCTACTTTCATGCTCACCCCAGTATAACATACAATCATTCTGACATTCATGAATTTTTTGTAGTTCAACCCTAACTTATTAATGACTTTTTTAGCCTCATAAAATGAAGGCGGAATCTTGGCATCTGGGAATACATCGACAAGCAACTCAAGTACCATCGACATTGCTTTGTCGCTTAGCCCGCACAAACACTTGATGTGATACAACTTCACCAAAAAAGACAATTTGGAATACTTTTCGCACCCTTCATAGAGTGGTTGTTGACCATCTTTCAGTAACTCATAAAAATCTTTGACATTATCATCCATCCTTTCTGTTGACTGTGGAACTGGCATATCCACAGAATCGATGCTCTCATTTTCAGGCTGAATCCCGAATGCATCATGGACTATGTTCAACACAGGGTCATCTCGAACTATGGGTTCTGAAAATCCGTCTAAACCATTCAGGTACTCTATTGATTGTCGAGGTTTATTGATCCAAGATTTATCCATATCTAAAATAATTATGAATTTAGCTAATAATTAACCTAAATAACTCTTACTCTGAATTGAAAGAAAACATGACTATTTTACATGACAATGGATTTGCAATTGATTGTGCATAAAACACAACACATTTTGAAGAGGTTTAAAATGCTTTATGTGTAAAAAATATTTAACAAACTTGATGATAATTGACATTTAATGAAGCACCGAATAAAAAATCATCGTCATTAGTTTGCTATAAATAAAGAATCCTGATCCCAAAGAGTTTAAGAGAGATATATAAGAGAGAGTGAGAAATAAAGAAATAAGATACCTATTTGATCTTAAGAAACTTATAATGCATGAAATTTATAGATTTCATTGACAAGACTTGTCGCACCTTATGAAAGTGGGATAAATGATGACATTGGCTTGCATAATATGAAATAAAACACTTGAAATATCTCTACGAAACCAGGAACAAAAATTCTAACTTTTGAAACAGTGCCATTGATAAAGTCTTTTGTCATGTGCTAATTTTATTTCATTCTCCTAATGTCATTAATTTAAAAGATGAGTTTCATGATCAAATCTCTACGAATCTAAATTTTTTGGCAAGGACAGCCACTAGCAGCAAAAAAGGTGAATTATGATTTTATATCTGCCGCTATGATTTCAATTATAGTATTTACATGGTAAAATTTCTAACGAACTCATATAGGGAATTGAAATTTCAATTCCCTATCTAAAAAAGTAAAAGCAGTGGCCCATATAAGGGCCATATATTCAAGAATAATTCTACTCAATTACATCTAAGTTATTGTTAGTTCCTTAATAGAGAATCTAGTGTAAAAACATAGTGCATTAAAACTTCCTGCACTATTATTTTTTATTAAAATTATGTTATTATATATTAGTTTTTATTTTTTTTAAACTACGTGTATTTTTAAATTAGTGTTTTAATTTAATTAACCAATTCCTAATACTAATTTCGTCTATTTACTAACATTTATTATTGTACCTCATAACTTGAGCAAATATTTTAATATTTTAAAAACAACTATAATAAAATTTGACTATCACTAATTTATGTATATTATTTAAACACGTTTATCAATATAATAACTATTTTCGATTTATTTGCATCAATTTTAATTATATATTTTTAAACACTAAATAACTTATATTTAAAACTGAATTCACTATTATTTTATACTAAATTTATAATATTATATATATTTGTTAAATTTATATTAAAACATACGTATATTTTTAAAGTAGTGTCACAATTTTTTAAATTTTTTTTCAATACTCACTCTGTCTATTTATTAAAATTTATTATTTTACCTCATCAATTATACTTCAATTCATCCACTAAATTTATGTTATTATATATATTTGTTTTCATTTTTTAAAACCTACATGTAAATTTTTATTAAAAAATTTTATTTTTAACTATGTGTATTTAATGCTTTTTTCATATTATTCTATCAACACCGCCTCAAGATCTCTATTTTTTTATTTTTATAAATCATTTCTAATATTAAATACAAATATTTTACTTCAAAAATAATTAAGTCTAATAATTTAGCATTATTAAAAAAGAAATTACGTCTTACATATTTTCAAAGGACATAATATATTATAATATTAAACATCATAAACATTGCAAAAATAACAAAAATTTTAAAATTTATTCATACATGTACATCACAATGTAAAATATATATTTAAAATAAATATGAAGTACATAAAATATCTAATATTATTGCATTTTAACATACAATAATTTGAAATAAATTTACTTAAAATAAAAATAATTAGATTACATACCTTCAAAATGATTCCAAATAAATAAAGCACAAAAATCGAAATCGAAGTGTTGTCACAAGATCTTCACAAAAGAAAAAAAAATATGAGAAAATATTTTGAACATACAATATATAAAAAAAAATCAAATATAATTAAAAAATTAAATGACATACCTTGAGAAAAATAAATATAAGTTGCAAAGTAAACCACAATACAAAAAATTGTAAATCACAATAAACAATCTCAGCTGATGAATTATACGAAAAAAATGTAACTAAAAGTGTTCGTAGTACAAAAGAAGAGGGTATGCGAATATATAAGCAAACGCATGGTTTAACGACGGTTCTTAACCATCGTTAAACCAATAATAAACCGTCGTTAAACCCACTTAACGATGGTTTCCATTGAAATCGTCGTTAAGTATTGGTTTAACGACGGTTTTGTTGATAACTGTCATTAAACCACACGAATTCCAGGTAACGGTTCGAATTTCGAACGTTGGAAAGTCCACGACGGTTTTTGAAAAATCGTCGTGGATTTTCGTAATTTTTTTTATAAACCTAAACCCGAGATAGATTACCACAGTTTGATCTGAACCGTCCATATTTAACGACAGTTTCACTTAAACTATCCGTATTTAACGACGGTTTCACTTAAACCGTCGTTAAATACTTAATTTTAATGACGGTTAAAAAACCGCCGCTAAATACGGGCTTGGCGATGGTTTTTTAAGACCGTCGTTAAACATTCGTCGCAATACCCTGATTTTATTGTGGTGAATTGAGCATCAATGCTGTTGGTTCCTCTCCATCTTCTGCATGTAAGATTTGTGGGTGTGTTGGTCATGTAGCCAATGAATGCTAGATTAGAAACCCTGCACCTTAGGATTGTGAATAGGTAAATTTTGTTAATAATAATCAAAGAAACAATCCATATAGCAACACCTATAATCCAAGCTGGAGGAATCATCCAAATTTCTCATACAAGCCTAATGTGAATTACCCTCCTCATAATAATTTTAGGCAACCTCCTGGGTTTAAAAATCAGAAGTCATTTAATCCTCCTCCACAACCAAAGTCAAATTTGGAGGCTCTGATGGAGAACTTTATAGCTACTCAGAGTAAACATAATAATGAGTTCAGAGCCTATAACCATTCAATGAATGAGGCTACAAAAGATTTAGCCTCTAAGATTGACTCGCTTACTACTCATGGCAAAATGTTAGAAACTCAAATTGCACAGCAAGCGAGCTAATCAAATAGGAACTTTGGTAGACTTTCAAGCCAAACTGAGAACCCTAGAGAACACTGGAATACTATTACCTTAAGAAGTGGTAAGCAGTTGGCTGAATCAGAAAGAAGTAAGGAAGTAAAGAAAGATGAACCTCAGGATGAATCTAAGAAGAGAAAGGAAGACGAATCCAAATAAGAGAAAAAGAGTGAAAAAGAGCCCAAATATATGTCCCTAGCACCATATAAACCACCAATCGCTTTTCTTCAAAGATTAGTCAAAGCAAAGTTAGAGAAGCAGTATGGAAGGTTTTTTGGATGTATTGAAGAAATTGAACTTCAACATCCTTTTCTTAAAAGCCATCTCCCAAATGCCTTCTTATGCAAAATTTTTAAAGGAAATCCTCCTAAACAAGAGGAAAATTGAAGAGTATGTTGTTGTGGCACTGACAAAGAGATCCAGTGCATTAATTTAGAATAAGTTACCACAAAAGTTTAAGGATCCTGGGAGCTTCTCTATTCCTTGCTCTATCGGAGAAATGAAGATTGACAAGGCCCTATGTGACCTTGGAACAAGTGTGAGCCTCATGCCTTTCTCTGTTTGCAAGATGCTCTAAATAGGTGATTTAAAACCGACTACTATTTTTCTTCATTTGGCAGACCGATCCATTAAACATTCGGTGGGTATAGTAGAAAATATCCCTTTAAAGGTAGGTAAGTTTTACATACCTATAGATTTTGCAATTTTAGAGATGGAGGAAGATGAAAAAATTCCCATCGTTCTTAAAAGGCCTTTCTTAGCCACTACAGGTGCTAATATTAATGTAAGAGACAGAAAGCTTTCTTCGAATTTAGGGGACAAGAGATTAGAGTTCAATTTAGCTGATACAATGAACTCTTCCTCTCTAAATGAATCCTATTGCATAGTAGGCTTACCAGAACCAAATATAAGTAATGATGTTATGAATTTTTCTTCTACTAACCCACATGGGTTATGCTCTGTGGAAAATTCATTTGCTTATGTTAAACAGGGGATAGAAAAGCAAGAAATTGAGGAGGAAGTCAAAGTTCCAAAGGTAGAACCCAAACCACCTCCTTTTGACTTGAACAGAGCAAAGGAGACAGGAAATGAGCCAAAAAGATCCCTGAAAGCTGTTGGGCAACATTTTAAGCACCCTAATAAGGGCCAATGGATAAGAAAGAGAGTTATCCAAACTCTCTTAAAGCCTCATTGAGTGGGAAGTATTCCCAAAGAGTCAAGTTAATGACTTTAAACAAAGGTTTTGTGGGAGGCAATCCACATTTTAATTTTTGAGTTTCTTTTTGCTTAGTTTCATTGTTTATTGTTTTGTTTTTATCTTTAATTTTAGTTAATTTCTTATGTTAGAGGATTAATGAGTGTTTCTATATGCTATTTAGGTCAATTTCCATGTCCCCAAGGTTGGAGAAAAAGATGCAATGCAAAGGAAATCTTAAGCAGGGAAAAAATTATGGCAAAATTCGAAGAAAAGAGAGTTCCAGCACCTAACATGGGCACCCTGTGTTATGGAACACGCCTGTTCTTAAAGCACGGGAAAAATTTGGAGCATTTGGAGAATCCAGCAACACGTGCAAGCCATGCCATAGGATACGGTTGTGCCCCGAGGATACCTAGAAGAGTTTTTTCTTCCCACAAGCAACACGGGCAAGTTGTGCTTCCTAAGGCGGCCGTGCCAGGCCTTCCCACTTTCAACGTAGGCCTCCTGTGTTATGGAACATAAGCCATTCCAAGAAGAAGTAAACACTAGCCTGTAACATGGTTGGGCCATGTTCCTTAACACAGCTAGACTTCAGGCCGTGCTCTAAGCCCAGGAATAGAAGCATTTTCCCAAACTAGCATCCAAGACAACCCAGCCGTGCTCGGATCCTGGTAAGTATTTCTTCCTTTTTTCACGTTTTTCTTCCCAATTTTTACTCGTGCCCTAGCCTGTGCCTCAACTAAAGTTCCCGTGTTCCTTTCTTCTCATCTCCATCTTCCTTCTGCAACCCATTCCCGTGCCCTAACCAGAAAAATCCAAGCTTCCTCCTCTATCTCCTTCTTCAATATCCTCCTCACCTTCTTCCTTCATTGAAGCTCCTTTCTCATCGTGCCCAGCCAATACGTCTAGCCTCTCGTGCTAGAATCTTTCTCTACGCCTCTCCCGAAATCACCATCCCCTCCTACGCATTCTCTTGCATTCAACATTCTCTTTACCCGTGCTCACCCCACCACTGTGCCTCTAACCCATAAATTCCCTCCCTTGCACACCTTTGGCCAACCCAAACTACCATTCCCTTCATCCCAGTGCCAATCCCCCCTTCCTGGTTTCTCCGTGCCTCCCCTGTTATGCGTTTTCAACCATTCCCCAATAATCTCCCTCACCAGCCTAGAAACCCAAGAACCTACCTCTCTTTTACCTGTTCTCCTACCTCTTCAATCTGTATTCTCCTACACCCTCATCTCTCGAGTTCACCCTGCTGTTAGCATCTCTTGTGTCTCCCTTCCAAGTAACTCTGATTCTCTATACTTGAGCTTCAATTTTCTGGATTGGATTCCCTAGTCTTTGTTTGTTTTGCCTATTGCACTGGTTTTCTTGGGAATTTTCTACAAAATTTGGGATTTGTATTATTGCTTTTTCTGGTTCCTTCAGCTGTGTTATATTGGATTCTTCTAACTTGAAAAATTTCTACTATAATTTCTTTGTTCTTGATTTATGTTTAGCTGGTTGAATTTATTTGAGAGTATATACTCTGCATGCTTGTGAACTACTTGTTTTGTCTACCTAGTTTAGCTAAAAAATTTGGTTTAGCTGAAATTGGAATTGAATTTTGAATTGATCTTTCCCTGGCTAAATATGAAATTGAAGTCGACTTAATTGAAGATCATCCTAGCCTAAAATTTACTGAGTTTCCTCATCATTCGAACTTGGAATTAAATTTATTAGCTCTCTTGAATCTGAAAATTGGATTAATTTTGAAAAACTAGCTAGACAAAATTGTTTGAGGGTGAATAATTTACATGCCTAGGATTTTTTGAATTTTATGAATGCTAGACACTTTGGCTATTTTTGATTTCCTGGAAATTTTTGGCTAAACTTTGGACTTTATAGTGCTTCAATATTTTTCAAGCTCTTACTAGTTATTGCTTTTTGTTCATTTAGATTGGATTGCCATTAGTCTTATCTGCTTACAGCCACTACTCTAGAATTGCATTACCCTTTTTGCTACACAATTTTTCTTAAAAATACACTATTGAATTCCTTGCATTCTGAATTGTGGATTACTTGCTAAAGTTATTTAGTTGTTATTTTTTAGTGATCCTACTCCCCTTTTGAATTTTATTGTATACATGGCCCCTAAAAAAGCCAGAACTGGCCAAATGTCCTCCCAATCCTAACAACCATGTAGAGGATGAATTCAAAGACCATCCCAACCTCATCACCAAATAAATAAGTATGGCATCATTTTTGTTGATGATAATCAACAGTCACAATACGATACTCTAGTTAAACGAAGAATGCTCAGTACCTGGTATATGGATGAGAAATGTTTAGAACGGTTTGGAATTTTAACTAACATCCAATATTTGGTTGATAGGATAGGGTGGACCACCTTTGTTGGGCTACGTTACCCGGCTTATGCCTAAAACACCTTAGAGCTTTTTAGTACAGCTAATGTAGTCCTGTTTCAGGGTCCTGACGTCAACCAGTACCGTATTAAATTTAGATTATTTAACCGTTCATTCAGTCTATCATTAGCCTAATTTAATGCATTATTTAGATTGCCTCCCGAGGGAGATAGATCTGTCAAGCCCCTAATTTTAGGACACGTGAAACACGTATACCATGAAAATATATTTTCCATAAAAATGAATATTTCAATCATTTATCATGGGAACAGATACATATAGGTTCTACTATACATATACCATATACAGACCAAGTCCATAAACATCAGAGTAATAGAAAAAGCAGAGATCCTACCTGTTGCATTCAGAGCATACTTTATATTACAATGACATAATATTTTAAACATCGAGCCTTGGAAGCAACGTAGGCTCACCCAGAGAATATGATACCTAGCTGATTATGTAGCCGCAGGGCCACACTCTATATCTTTATCTGAAAAAAAATGTAAGCATCGTGTAGTGAGTTTGACAACTCCGTGAGTAGATAATACCTCCTATGACCTCTCAGATCAACATATGGATGTACTCATGTATTAAAATTTATCACATCAAAATTACAGTTTAGAAGTACATCCATATAGGACTTGCATTTTCAAATATTTTCAGTTCAAATCACATTCAGATATATGTAATCATATATGATACATTATGATCGTTAATCCAACATTGTTATGCATGAAAAACATTTCTTATAAAAATATTTGGAGGATCACATATCAGAACCACTATATCAGAGTTCAATCCTTTCTGTACTTTAATATGGGCCTCTAATATGGGCAATTTCCCAAGCATAAAGGAAGAAAAGACAAATCACATTTCATATAACTGGCATCTCGCCCAGATAGGAGGCATCCCGCTCTCCATCACATATCATATCCCGTGTGTTGGCCCTCACATGAGGCTAGCACCACCCCTGCTAGCTAAGGTATCAAGGTGAACCAGAGCTAACATCACTTGTTATTAGTAAACAATGTTTCTAATAGGATTCCTCCATAAAATTATCATATGAACATATTCCATATCATTCAAAACAGAGTTTTTAGTATAATACAGAATTTCAATCTTAACACAACTCATCTTTCATAAATTTCCCAATTAGGGTTTATCACATATACATGCCCTTTCTCAAGGCAATCATATAGCTTTATAAATCAATGCCACGTGCATAAATATTTACTTTATCATTTAATGAGAAATACGTGTTGCAACAACTCCATTTAAATAACAATTGTTTTTTTAAAATACCATGAAGTTATTACCTCATTACAACTTAACTCAAAATAACATTTATTTAATTTATACAATACAGAGTTTACATACATATCATTAATCAATAACATTCGTACAAAAGTCTAACACATATATAATTACATCTTATTCATCCCTGTTGACCAGTTCCGGAGATACGGGTGCCGGTGGTTGCACCTTCACCAGGATCTTAGTCAACTCGACCATAGACACCATATATATTACTGGGATCAGCTCAACATAGAGTAACTCGATCCAACATACGCTAAAAGCTAGTGCCATAGAGAAAATCTTCATAATTATTCTTCATAACATGACATGGAAATATAGTGAGAATTAAATCCCAATAAGTTTAACAATAAATCAACATCAATATAGCTCTTCATGTCATGTTCAGCTATATAAACTACAACAAATATCTTTGGTCACATGAATGCACTATATCTATGCACATGAGAATCGTACAATAATGACATGTATGACAGGATTAACTATTTTCATAATATCATATGATGACTATCAATTTATTCTCATATCAAGCTACCCCGGTCAGGGTGAGTATTTTCTACTCTCTGATACGGGCTTTTCTCGCTTTGTCCGACATGGCCCACTTTCTTTTTCTTTTCTCATTAACATGATCATAACCGTTGGTAGGGCATCCCCTACTGGTGCACCACACGAATTGCCATGTGACCGTGCTCATTTCTTTTCTTTTCACAATAATAGCCAAAAATATGCTTTCAATAACAAGTATGTTCATCAAAATATAATTATTACCAAAAATCATTGGTAATCATGCCATGAACATAACCATTTCAAATATCACTTTATAAAATATTTCCTTGTCAAAATTTCACACTTAAGATGGTAAGAAGTTCATACAATGGCAATGGCTATGGCATATACAAGTCATTTATTATTTTCATTTATAAGATTCTTCTTTTTTAAATACTAATTTTATTTCTTTATTTTTTTGATGCAGGTTTTCATCCTATCTGACCTTCTCTTACTAATCAGAGCATAACTCCCTCAATTTAACTCCGACGTTATTTGATCTTGGTGGCAATTTAAAGATAAAAAAATTATTTAAAACTACTATGTTGACCAATTTAGCGAAATAGTAAGAACATAAGGTGATATTACTCCCTCAAAGTACATGTTATTTCTTCTCGGGTAGGTTCTGACCTCTACCTACTAATCTGTCCATATCTTCCTCATAAGAATTCCAAATTAAGTGATTCCAGTGGCTAAAATTCCATGACACATATAGAAATACGTTTTATGTTAATCATTTATTTTAATTTCCTACAGAATGTTCCCAGAAATTAAAACACAGAAGCTATCCTAAAATATTTTTCCCTGATTAACCAATTTCCTAATGACTACTTACTAATCAGACCATATCTACCTCATATGGACTACAAATTGAGTGATTCCAGTGGCTACAAATCCGTAACACATATAGCTATAATTCTTATGTTAACCATTTATTTTACTTCCTTATTGATTCTTCCTAAAATGTTTAAAAGAGAAGCTTAAAATTTTTCCACCCATAGCCATACCTATGCAGAACTATCTACACCATCCTAAGTATTCAAACATATATAATATGTAACATGATATAGCAACATCCAAGACCAATCATCAAAGTTCTAAGATCAAAATCTCATATAAATATTACAAGTTTCAAATCTTTAAAAAGAAATATTGTTAAACTTACATTGAGCACTTAGTCCTCTAGACTTCTCCTTCCTCTTTCTTCCTTTCTTCCTCTACTTTCCTCACTCTATCTTGCTTCTATTTTTCCTCTCCCTCACTCGGACAAAAATTCTAATTTTATAAGGGTGGGTTTTGCTTAAATAGACCACCAAATAATTCATCTTTCATGATCATAGGTCTACCTTATCACAATTAGCATACACTTGGTTGAATTTTTGGAAAACAAACAACTTATGTTCTTGTCTTCCTCTTCCTTAGTCAAGATATGCATAGCAAAAGGAGATTTTTATTTTAAAAATTATGATAATATGTTTCTAAGATAAGGGACAAGGTCCCTTTGATTTAGGGATTCATTTTTTTTTCTTTTCTCTTAATCAAGTATGATAGGTTTGCCTTTTTAGGTGGCAAATTTCTAGCCCTTGAATCTCCATTATTTGGTTGAAATTATTTATGTGGGATAGGAATGTTTTGTCCTAATGCCATGAATTATCATACCACTTGCTAAAATTATGAGTGTAGGATATAGATGTTTTGTCCTAAAGCCTTGTATTATCATACCACTTGCTAAAATTATGAATGTAGGATATCATACCACTTGCTAAATGTTTGTCTTAATACCATGTCACCTAATCTTGATTACACCATTATTTCATCACTTTTTTTTCCTCTTGGGTTTGGGCTCATTCTTGCTCATTTTCTTTACTTTGGTTAGAATTCTACCTTTCATAATGAGCTTAGTCATATTTTCATGATTTTTGGGCTACCGGTCCAATTTCTATATCCTAGTCCAAGTCTATGTTTTATTTCTTCCTTGGGCTATCCTATTGGCTTGCTAAAAATTCATGTGAAGTAGAAAAACTCTATATGAAGTGTCCATAGGTGAAAGCCCAATTTATGGGTGGAGATACTAAACTTAGTAACTTTACCTCTTAAATTAGGAAAATTACACTAATCCAATCTTCTTAAAATTTTAATACATTTACTTACTTCACAAAAAAATTATCTTCCTTACGCAAGAATTTTACCTTTATTTAGTATATTTATTTCTAATTTTTCCTCTTAGGTTTTTTCTCTTTACCTATTCCATTAATGTTAGAAAATTTCTATGCATACACGTAAGGTGAAACATTTCTAAGGATTATATTTCCTTAGATATCTAAAAATTGTCTAATAAATTTTATTTCTTTAATTAAATATTTATGTACTTTTATCAATAAAGAAACAAACTTAGGGATGTTACTTTGAATACATGAAACGAAATTAGGGATGGTACACATGTAGTATCAAATATACCATGAGTTCAAAAATCCATTTTCAAAACTATACTATTCTTGAACTATATTCTAGATTATAAACAATTCAGATAGTTTAATCCATTTCAGAAATATATAAAAGTGTAAATAACTTATAAACATAATCAATTACACATTTAAAGATCAAGAAGAGTATAGGGCAAGTCATAGAAAGAATCATCTACTCACAAGGTAAGAGCCCCAAATTGAACAGCCCTAAAATGCATTCCAATTTCAATTTGACCAAATAGACCTTAAAAACGTATCCAGAGGGTCCAAAAACCTAAGAAATGACCCCAGGAGCTTGGTCAACGCTGGTCACTGTTCATGAGGCAAAAAATATAATTCACTGCCAAAAATTACTTTTCATACCCTACCGAATTTACTATTCACGACGCACAAAAAGTTGTTAGATAGCTGAAAAATCCATATTCTAAGGTTTATCTAACTCCTGAATCTATCTACGATGTCAGATTTTTAATTTGAGATCTCTAAATAGAAGTTTCAAAACTTACTTTTTTCTAAGATTTTCTACTTTCGATCTGCGACAATTCTGCAACTGATTTAAAAAATTGTTCGGTCAAAATCATATTATTCTCCGTCTTGAATCTAGTGGTACCCTTAGTTTTGATATCGAAAGCCAATAGGCACTCCAGATCTAGAAAGAAAAATGAAAGTTACTATTCATACTATTCTACAGTTACGAAAATTGTCGCATTCCTCTTCACGCATCCGTCTCCCTCCCCATTTTTCTTTCTTTTTTTGTTATTATTATTTAATAATTAAATATTTAAATTTCTTATTTTTATTTTTATTATATACATATAAATACTAATTTTCATCCTAAAATATCCCAAAAATTTCTAAAAATTTACATTCTTATAAAACTTTAGTTGAACTCTTAAATCATGACTTTTTTTTATAAAAATTTTAATAAAAAATTCACAAAATAAATATCTTTATACATAAAAAAGAAAGAATATTTCAAAAAATAAAATAAAAATTTATTAGAGGACAATATAATTATTTTAAGTAAAACAAAAATCATTTTAATTAAAAATATATTTGCTTTTAGCAAAACATAATCATTTCAAATAAAAATATAATTTTTATCGTAAAATATTATTATTTAAAAATTACGGGATATTACAAGATTAGTTTCTCATAGTTTTAATGCACAAAATTTTTGGAATTATATTTGTGTAGGGGGCAATACAGTGCATCTGTATCAAAAACCTTTTTCATTTGTAACCCCACTTTTAGATATTTACAACACCTCATGGCCCATACCATTTTTGGTAGGGTCGAAAGTGATAGGGTTGTAAATCAAATAGAGTTTTATTTCTTATAGGCTATGTTAGACAGTCATAAGTTGGGTAACGCCATGAACAACAAAGTAGTCATAGGAGGTCTAGTGACTGCAATAGCTACATGATTAGGAATGGAGGCAAATCTATAGGATTTGCAACCAATAGCCGATAGTAGCACGATTAATTTAGAGTCTTGTCTGCATATAAAATTGATTGTTTGCAGAAATACCGACTATTGACTACATCTCCTTGGCCATAATATTTTTTGCCTCCCTAACCCCACTAGAATTGTAGTTACTAATGAAGAAAATTGGATATACCCTCTAGAAGACGGTAGGAAAGGTGATGATAATTCTAAGGGGGATGACTTCCCCCATTAGCCACTCCTAACTCTACCACCCCCAACCCCTTCCCATTATTCTGACACTGCAGGTCTATCATATATACTAGAAGATGACCAATACTCCATCTCTTCACGGCTTCGCCGCATAGAGGAGGTGCAACTATCTCAAAGGGCTACCCTGTGTGCAATCAATAATTCAATCCAAAGCATGCAAGGAATGATGGAAGTATTGTACAATTGGCACTTGGCCTAGAATCCACCATTACCACCTTCAGAAGACCAATAAACAAGTTTATACTTTTCCTTTGCTTATACCTTGATTATTAGTGACATTGGGGACAATGTCAAACTTAAGCATAGGGGAGTAGTTGCATTTGGTTTTTGGATTTTCATTGGCTGCTTAGTTTCTTTTTGCATATAACTCTTGTTTTATTGCATGATCACAAAGTCTGCTATTCTAGAGATAGGTTGATGTTAGATAGGTTAATTTTAGCTCATGAAAATGTGTAACATCCTAGATTTTAATAAATGGAAAATAATTTTCAATGGTGAAGGGAATGAAAGAGAATGAAATGGAACATTGATAAAACCTTAGAAAAAGGATAAAGTGGAATAAAAGCATTTGGTGGATATTTTCTACAACCAAACAAAGCCTTACCTAATGGCATAGTTCAATTGTGATGGGATGGCAAGGTTGTAATAGTTGGATAAAGTAGGGTCTTGAGATAGGAGGATGATGGCTTGTTGAGGAAGATTAAATAAATTATATTATCCTTGCTTGACTCAAGGGGGAGTCGACCAACCAAGGGAGAGAAGAAGGAAAACCACGGCAAGAAGGAAAAAGAGGAAGCCTTGAATTGGAGAGGAAGTCTTGGCTTGGAGAGGAAGTCTTGGCTTAGAGAGAAATTCTTGGCTTGGAGAATAAGTAGACTAAAAGATCAAGAAAGAGAGAAGTAGCAACCAAGGAAAAGAAGAGAAGAGAGAGAGACCGAGAGAAGGAGTGGAAGAAAAAGAAGAGAGAGAGAGAGAGGAGAGAGGAAGGCACAAAGGTGAAGGTCCAAGTATTTTGTAGAGAAAGGAAGAAAGAAGAGTGTTCAAAGAGGAGGAAATCCAAAGAAGGTTTAAGAAGAGAAAAAATCTCTGGTTTTGGTAGGTTTAACATTAATCTTTCCATGGAATTTCATGTATTTTGAATTATTTATAATTGTTGAGAATATCCTATTTTGTTGATGCATGATGGATATTTATGTTTAGCCATGAAAAGTGAGAGTTGGATGCATAGATTATACATGTGTTTGCTGAAATTGGCTTGAAAAGGGTGAAAATCGAGGATCTGAATGTTTGGTTCTGTTGGTTATATTTTATATCGAATTTTGAAATATGCTCAAAAGATAAGTTGTAGCCCTGTTTCTTAGCTGCCTCTAGAATCACCTTAATTGAATTTAAAATAAAAGAGATATCCCCTGATGAGTGAAGAAAGGTCAGATCTAACGAACAGAATCGAGATGCTGTTTCCGAACACTTTTTAACCTATTTCTGTTTCTAATTTGTTAAAGTAGTAAACATCAAAGTTGTAGATAATTGTTTTAGCTTTCCATACACATCAAAATCACCTTAATCGAAGTTAAAATGAGGGCCTTATGGTCCTTTTAATAAGAGAAGGTTTGAATAGACGAAAATCTAGAGTGTAAGAAAACCCGAAGCACGGTCGTGCTTGGTTACACGGCTTAGCCGTGTTTGAGGTTGGATTTGCTCTATTTTGCATTTTGAAGGCTCTAAATGAACTCTAATAAATGGATGATGTTAAGGGGAACTAAAATACAAATAAATACCTTATTAATGATGCATTGTAGTGTGAATTCCATCCTTTTATTATAAGAAATTAAATCACATATTGCATAATGATGAGATGTATGTTTATTGTATGGATAAAAATACATATTAACAAGATATATGCAAGTGAATTTGTTATGTATGGATAAGACATATGTAAGTAAGTTGCATTGGAGATATATTTATGATGCATTGTAGTGTTAATTTCATTCTTTTATTATGAGATATATGTGCAATGTATGGATAAAATGCAAGTTGATTTGATGCCTATTCTAGTATATCAATGCATGAGGATTACATGATATAAGGTATGCATTGTTGGTAAGTGTATTAATACATATTTGTTAAATGATGTGGTGATGGTATTATGCATGATATTAGTGATGTGTTTGGTTAATGCATAATCCTATTGTGATGGTCCTGATGATTAAAGAATATGATGTGTACATTATTATATGACAATAGAGGGGTTATTACAAAGTGATTGTATGAAGAGACGAAGTTGATTGTGGATGGCAAGCATGATGATAAAGGTGAGTTGTTTGATGTATACATGGTTATATCATGTTAATGTACATGGTTGAACTCGTGACTACAAACGATTAGTCACTGAGTGTGGAGATGTAGCTATAGACGATTAGTCACTAAATGTTGAGATGTGGCTACAGATGTTTATTCACAGAGTGTTGAGATGTGGCTATAGACGATCAATCACCCTACATAAAAGCACTACAAAGATAGAAATACAAACATAATATTGAAGTATAACCTGGTTATTATACATTCCTGATATTGATGCATAACCTGTCTATCGAATATGAAACCATGCTATACATTCTTGTTATTTTATCATATACAAAGAGAAAGTGTTTTCTATAGTTTATACAGCTGGACATAACACTGTGATTTTTTTATTTACTGTATGATGCTTTTAATGTTAAACCTATTGGGAACTTTCGTTCTCATTATTGTTGGTATTATGTTCATATAAGAGCAAACAATATGCTAGCTACTTCTGTGCACTTTATCATAAAAGATCCAATGGATGGCGATGCCTTGTACAGATCTTGATGCCAGCACCACCTCCTCCACCCTTTACTCCCAAGAGAGATATGTGATATAGTGTTTAATGTTAAGTTGATGTAGTTATGTGTATCAGTGTCGCTTATGTATAAATATTAATCTTTGATGTAGTTCGAATATTATGATGATGGAATATTAGTTACTTATATAAATGTGTATGGTTCGCTGCTTGGAATGTGTTATCGATCGCTATATATATATATATATATATATAACCCAGTCGTTACAAAATGTGATGCACAACAAAATCTGAAATAGGTAGTTGTCATCTTAGTCTCTCTCTTCTAACATTGAACCTTTAATTTTTTCAAATATATCTTTCCTATTGTGCTATGAATTGTATGCACTTTTTTATTTTAACATTATGAGAGTATAAAGGTAGGGAGAGGTGAAAAATGAGGGAATATGAAACACAAAAAAATTTCACTTTGAGTACCCCTTCAAGACACCAAAAAAGCCTTAGTATGAGTACCTAGCTGCCTATACCCTAGTGAGATGGAGCATAAAATACACTCACTATATATTTCTATATAAAAAAGTGAATGAAATAGATAAAAGAAAAAGAAAAAAGAAACAAAAAAAGTGAGAAATAAAAGAATTTGTGTAAGGAAAAGAGTGATAAAATAGAAATAAGGGTAAGGCAACATAGGGAGATCTAAAGGACGAGTTGGCCTACTTGAGTGTTTAAAAATCAATTTGGTGTATACAATCAATGGTAACAATAGAAGTAGGTGTTAATAAAAGAATTTGGTTTTGGTTTTAGAAGAATGGAGACTATATGATAAATGTCTACTCATATATATGTTATGTTCACATTGATTGAGTAAAGAGTTGCCTGTATTGCATTTTTCTGTTATCTAGAATTTAAATGCAACTTCCACATTTCCTACTGATATGTCATGTTATTTGCTTGAGGACAAGCAAAGGTTTAAGCATGGGGAAGTTGATAAAAGGGAAAAGTATGTGTTTAATTGTTATATTTCATCATTTATTTCATAGTGAACTTGTGATTATTTCCCTGCTTTAGTTCTATTTTTTTTTTGCTTGCTTTAGATACATCTTGGTTATGTTTTCTATTTGTAGTTGAGCAAAAGAAGCCAAGAGTCAAGGGAAAACACTCATGTGAAGAGTTATGTGGATTTGGAATAAGTTGAGAGGATGCAAGGAGGAAACACAAAAGAAAATGGCAAGAATTGACCTTCACAACCTCCATCACGGTGAGGTCATGTATTGGTGCACCTTGAACACGTCTAGGTCGTGTTTTGTGCAAGAAGTGGAGAAAATTCTCATATTCCAACCCAAAGCACAGCCAGGCCGTGTCCTGGAACACGGCTATGCTTCGGGTCTATACAGTCTGTGATTTTAAGTATTTTTAGCAGCCAAAGTGATATATATATATATATATTTGAGGAAATGAAGAAAAAGATAGACAGACTAAGAGAGACTCATTTAGACTCAGTTTAGGCTTAGGAAACACTCTTAGATTAGGTTTAAAGTAGGATCATTGTTTACTTTATGTTCTTAGATTAGAATTGAGATTGATTCAAGCTTTGTATCCCTAATTCAATACTTTATGCAAATCAGGTTTTATCTTTCTATCTCTACACCTACTTTACTTCTACTCCTTTCTTTTGGATTATATTGAATATTTATGAATTACTTAATAAACTTGATCATGATTTCTCTTTCAATAATGTGTGAGTAGATTTAATCTAAGGTTTCAGTAAACCCACTTAAGATATAATGATACTGCATTAATTAGAAATTATGAAACCCTAATTGTATTATCTGTGGTTAATTAGGATTAACTATTATGCATTATACAAGTTAATAGAATGCTTGATCACCGTTTTATCACATCTTCGGTTATTGACTGATGAACTAAATGGTGAAAGTTAAAGCCGAAACTTAATAGTTAATTAAGGATATCTTAATCATGAAAGTAGTTTAAGGTTCCCTTAGAATTGAATCAATTGGTAGGCACGAGAACCCTTATTAATTGAATCACATGGTTAGCATAGAACTTAATAGGCTTAGGTTAAACTAAGAACCACAAAAGTAGGCAATTGGATTAACCTAGGTACAATTAGCAATGCTTGAAAGATGTTATTAATTAATTAAGGCTAAACCATCCCCTATTACTCATGTAATTACAATTAAAATTACATATTGATTGTTAAATATCATAAGTACAGTAAACCCTAACACTAGGCTTTTGATAATTGAATATCTTATTTGCTTAATTGTGACTTCATACCAATCAAATTATATCAATTTAGATAGCTTGTTTCGTAGAATTATAGTAATTGATCTTTGGTCTCTGTGAGATACGACTCATACTTGCCAGACTAGCAATAGTTATGCTGTGCACTTGCGGTTATTTAGTGAAACACACACAACAATCACGCTCTTTATTGTTATATTTATTTTACATTGAGGACAACATGAATTTCAAGTGTAGGGGTGAAAGTATATTTGACTAAAAGATTATGACCCATTTAAGCATTACTTTTCTGATTTTTATTATCATTGCACTTTTATTGTGTTCAAAAAGTTGAATAATTGTGTGAATGTTTCAATTTATGTTTTAATTTGTTAGGCCTAGCTAATAGCTAATGATATGACTACCTTAAATTTTTTAGGTCTTGAAAAATATAGAAAATTCATAGTTATGTATAATATTAGCTCTTTTGCAATTTATTTTTAACTTAAAAATTATGAAATCTTTATGCACATGAGCCTTGGACATTTAATCTGTCTTTTAATTATAGAAGGTTTATATAACTCAAAAATATTTTATGATCTTAATAGAATTTTAGAACTTATTTGAATGTTGTATGAGGCGAAATCCTAAGATAACAGTATTATTTAGAAGATGATTTAGGTATTATTTGATAGATTGAGCCTTTTAAGCCTATCCTAAATGTAATTATATATCTCTAGTTTCTCTAATTGAGCATAATTGAATTTTTATTCTATATTCACAAAAGAGAGAAATGCCATATTTTTGACCATATTCATTCACTCCATGATTATTTTTCTGAAATTTTTTTTGCAGAGATTCATTACTCTAAGGGTGGAAGGGTGGAGTAAATGAAACAAAAAAAATACAAGGAAAATAAAATGAAAAATTTAAAAGAAAGAATGAAAGACTATGCAATGGTTGAAAAAGAAATAGAGAATCAAGGAAAAGAAATGAATAAGTTCAATTAGGCAAGAAATTGAGTGTAAGGGAAAAATCCCTTAAACTTATAGAAGCTCAAGAGATCATATATAATAATGTAATGTTGGGTGATTGAGCCTAAATTATATTCTTTATCCTACCTTATACCTTTACCACATTACAAGTGAAATAAAGTCCTATTGATCTTAGAGGTAGTTTTAGCCTACATTAGTGGATAGTGGTATAGAAAATAAACCTATAAAAATCCTAAATTAATAAAAAATATACATCCAAATTTTGAGATATATAAACTCATCCATGTAAGAAAAATTAATTAACCTAAAGACACACACACATTCAGGGTCCAAGAGAATAAAATTCTAGATTGCAATTAAGTTCATTTTGTGCATGGTTATGACCTTTTGAAATTTTTCTTGAGCCTATCTTCATGTTATAAGGAAATAAATTTCTAAGCCTAACACTCACTTACATTTATTTATGTATGTTTTTGTTTTTTGGGAGTGTTTGTTTGAGGACATGTAAAAGGTTGAAGGTGGGGGTATTTGATATGTGCATAATTAAGTATGATTTTAATACCTTCAAACTTAATTTTTTTTATTTAAGTACATATGATTAGGAATTATCTTAGTTTGTGTTCTGTTGTAGAAGTAAAGGAAGAACATAGGAGAAAAAGAGATGAAATTCATGAAAGGACGCTGTAGTGAGTCTAGACTTTTTAGCACTAATTAGGCCATAACTTTCTCATACAAACTTCAATTGAGGTGATTCAAATTCCTATAAAAATTTAATCCAATAATCTGCAACTTTTATGTTGATCACTTGGGTAAATTTTGGAGAAATTAAAGCGCCACAGTGCCCAAAAGGTAGTACCGCAGTGCTGCGTGATCTTCCTTTCTCTCTTCTTCTCATTTTCTCTTAGATTTTCTTATGGCCCTACATGGCTAATTTCATTTTTTTGGTTGAGGAATATTAAAACCTTAAGGATTTATGCATTGTGAGATTGAATTAAAGTTTTATTGTTCCATTTTAATTGAGTATTGATTATTCATTCTTTTTTCCTCCCATGATTGTTTCAATTAATATCTAAGGTGCACACTAGATTATGAATAATTGTATGATTATGAATTGTCAACCTATAATGAATAATTAACTAGATTAAATACAGCCAATGTATTAATGTTGTTTAACTCTATTAGTTTCTCTAGTTCCTCATGTAACATCCCTAATTTTGTTTCATGTATTAATAAAAGTACAAGAGTATTCAAAGTAACATCCCTAATTTCATTTCTTTTATTGATAAAGGCACATAAATATTTAATTAATGAAATAAAATTTATTAGACAATTTTTAGATATCTAAGGAAATATAATCCTTAGAAATTCTTCACCTTACGTGTATGCATAGAAATGCTTTAATATTAATGGAATAAGTAAAGAAAAAAAACCTAAGAGGAAATATTAGAAATAAGCAAGCTAAAGAAAGGTGAAGTTCTTAGGCAAGGAAAATAAATTTTTGTGAAGTAAGTAAAGGTCTTAAAATTTCAAGAAGATTGGATTAGGGTAATTTTTCTTAATTTAAGAGCAAAAGTTACTAAGTTTAGTATCTCCACCTATAAATTGGGCTTTCACCTATGGACACTTCATATAGAGTTTTTCTACTTCACATGAATTTTTAGCAAGCCAATAGGATAGCCCAATGAAGAAATAAAACATAAACTTGGACTAGGATATAGGAATTGGACCAGTAGCCCAAAAATCATGAAAATGTGACTAAGCCCATTATGAAAGGTAGAATTTTAACCAAAGTAAAGAAAATGGGCAAGAATATTCCTAAACCCAAGAGAAAAAATAAAAATAAAAATAAAAGTAAAGTGATGAAATAATGGTGTAATCAAGATTATGTGACATGGCATTAAGACAAAAATTTAGCAAGTGGTGTGATATCCTACATTCATAATTTTAGCAAGTGGTATGATAATACAAGGCTTTAGCACAAAACATCTATATCCTACACTCATAATTTTAGCAAGTGGTATGATAATACATGGCATTAGGACAAAACATTCCTATCCCACACAAATAATTTCAACCAAATAATGGAGATTCAAGGGCTAGAAATTTGCCACCTAAAAAGGAAAACCTATCATACTTGATTAAGACAAAAGAAAAAGGAAATGAATCACTAAATCAAAGGGACCTTGTCCCTTATCTTAGAAACAAATTATCATAATTTTCAAAATACAAATCTCCTTTTGCTATGCATATGTTGACTAAGGAAGAGGAAGACAAGAACATAAGTTGTTTGTTTTCCAAAAATTCAACCAAGTGTATCCCAATTGTGATAAGGTAGACCCATGATCATGAAAGATGAATTATTTGATGGTCTATTTAAGCAAAACCCACCCTTACAACATTAGAATTTTCGTCCAAGTGAGGGAGAGGAAAAATAGAAGCAAGGTAGAGTGAGGAAAGGAGAGGAAGAAAGGAAGAAAGAGAAAGGAGAAGTCTAGAGGACTAAGTGCTCCAGGTAAGTTTAACAATATTTTGTTTTGAAGAAAAGTTTTGAAACTTATAATATTTATATTAGATTTTGATCTTAGGACTTTAATAATTGGTCATGGATGTTGCTATATCATGTTACATATTATGTATGTTTGAATACTTAGGTTGGTGTAGATAGTTCTACATATGTATGGCTATGGGTGGCAAACTTTTATGGTTCTGTTTTTAAAATTCTGGGAAGAATTGGTAAGGAACTAAAACACATGGTTAACATGAAAAATGTAGATGTATGTCTCACAGATTTTTACCCATGGGAATCACTCAATTTGGAGTCCATATGAGGTAGATATGGTCCGATTACTAAGCCATGGTCAGAAAAAGGATCATCAGGGAAGAATATGTTAGGATGGCTCTGTGTTTTAATTTCTAGGAACATTTTGTAGGGAATTAAAATAAATGGTTAACATAATAATTATATCTATATGTGTCACGGATTTGTAGCCACTGGAATCACTTAATTTGAAATTATTATGACGGCGATGTGGACAGATTAGTAGGTAAAGGTCAGAACCTACCCGAGAAGAAATAACATGTTCTTTGAGGGAGTAATATCACCATGATTTCTTAATTGTTCCATCAACTGTTCAACATAAGCATTTTAGATAATTGTTTTTTCTTTAAATTGATATCAAGATCACCTAAATCGGAGTTAAATTAAGGGAGTTATTCTCTGATTAGTAAGAGAACGTCAGATAGGATGAAAACCTGCATCAAGAAAATAAAGAAATAAAATTAATATTTAAAAAAAAAAGAATCTTATAAATGAAAATAATAAATGACTAGTATATGTCATAGCCATTTCCATTGCATGAACTTCTTACCATCTTAAGTGTGAAATTTTGACATGGAATTATTTTATAAAGTGATATTATATTTTAATGAACATTCTTGTTATTGAAAGCATATTTTTGGCTATTATTGTGAAAAGAAAAGAAATGAGCACGGTCACATGGCAAATCCGTGTGGTACACCAGTAGGGGACGCCCTACCAACGGTTATGATCATGTTAATGAGAAAAGAAAGAGAAAGTGGGCCATGTTGGACGGAGCGAGAAAAGCCCGTACCGGAGAGTAGAAAATACTCACCCTGACCAGGGTAGCTTGATATGAGAATAAATTGATAGGCATCATATGATATTTTAGAAATAGTTAATACTGTCATACATGTCATTATTGTACGATTCTCATGTGCATAGATATAGTGCCTTCATGTGACCAAAGATATTTGTTGTAGTTTATACAGTTGAGCATGACGTGATGAGCTATATTGATGATGATTTATTGTTGAACTTACTGGGATTTAATTCTCATTATATTTCCATATCATGTTCAGAAAATTAGTTATGCAGATTTTTCTATGGCTCTGGCTTTTAGTGCACGTTAGATCGAGTACTTTATGTTAGACAGATCCCAGAAGCAAATAAAATGTTTGTGGTTGAGTTGGCTTAGATCCTAGTGAAGGTGCAACCACCCGCACTTGTATCTCCGGAATTGGTCAACCAGAATAAATAAGATGTAGATTTTTATGTGTTTGATATGTTGTACGTATGTTTTGATTAATGACATGTATGTAAACTCTATATTGTATAATAATAATAAATAAATAAAAGTTGTTACACCTCACGTGATTACTGAGTTAAATTTTACTGATTGGCTAAGGATGCTTGTTAATTATGGTTAGTTGAAGCGATTGTTATTAATTAACTATATTTGGTGTACTTGTGACAGTATCCACCAATATGCTACTATTTTAATGTATATATGTTGTTTGTTTGTAATACATGTCTTATTTAGAAAATTCACGACTTCGAAGTGCAATTAAGGTTTTTTAAAGAATAGATGTATGTTATAAATTTTTTGGACGTTGTATGGAAATAACTAGAAAGCTGCATGGATGTTATGGCTTAATCTAGAGGTTTTTATAGAAGCTTTGGCATATTTTCTTAAAAAATGGCCCATAATCACGGTGCCAATTGCTCACTGCCATAACACTATCTACAGGAGTATCCATACACAATCTAAAGAGGTTCATTGCCGCGACACCAATACCATACCAATGCAGTACCAAAAAACCAAAAAAGTGTATGTAAGTGCCCATAAGGCTCACCACCACAACGTTGAGATACTACCTCCATGGCACTAAATGAAAGATGTAATATCCTGTAATTTTTACTTTTTTAAGTGATAATGTTTTGCTATAAACAAATATATTTTTATTTTTTAAAAAAAATGATTATGTTCTACTAAAAGTAAGTATATTTTAATTAAAATAATTATTGTTTTGCTTAAAATAATTATATTGGTCTCTAATAATTTTTTTTTTATTTTTAGAAATATTCTTTCTTTTATTATGTATAAAGATATTTATTTTTTGATTTGTTTTATTAAGATTTTTATCAAGAAAGATCATGATTTAAGAGTTCAACTAAAGTTTTATGAGAATGTAAATTTTAAAAAATTTATGGGATGTTTTAGGATGAAAAACGGTATTTATATGAATATATATAAAATAAAATTCCATTATACAATTATTAAATAATTATTATTATTATTATTATAAAATAAAAGAAAAAGGGCAAGGGAGAGACGGAAACCAAAGCGAAGAATTGCAGAACTTCTGAAACTGATGAATAGTGAAATAGTATAAATAGTAACCTCCATTTTTCTCTCTAGATCTGGAGTGTCTACAGGCTTCCGATTTCAAAACTAATGGTACCAATGGATTAAGGACGGAGAGTACTACGATTTAAACCGAACAATTTCCCAAATCAGTCGTTGAATCATCGAAAATCGAAAGTTGAAAATCTTAGAAAAAGAGAAGCTCTGAAACTCTTACTTAAAGACCTCAAATTTAAAATATGACACTGTAGATAGATTCAGGAGCAACATAAACCTTAGGATATGAAAATTTTCAGTTATTTGACAACTTTTTGTTCTTGACAAATAGTTTTTTCAGGCGATGAATAGTAAATTTTGGTAATGAATAGTGTTCTCTAACCATGAATAGTGACCAAGTTCTCAAAGTCATTTTCTTAATTCTTGGACCCTCCGGACACGTTTTTGAAGTCTATTTTTGTCAAATATGGATTGGAATAGTCTACTTTGGGACTGTCCAATCTGGAGCCCTTACCCTGTGAGTAGATGATTCTTCCTATGGCTTGTCCAATACTCTTCTTTATCTTTAAGTATGTATATAATTATGTTTATGAGATATTTACATTGTTATATGTTACTGAAATGCATTAAAATTACCTGAATTGCCTACAATTTGAAATACAATTCAAGAAGAGTATAGTTTTGAAACTGGATTTCTGAACTTATGGTGTATTTTATTTCACATGTATTTCTTATTAAATGATAAAGTGAATATTTATGCATGTGACATTATAAAAGCTATATGATTGCCTCAAGAAAGGGCATATACATGTGATAAACCCTGAATGAGAAATTTATGACAAATGAATCTGTACTGAGACTGAAAGTATGCATTATATTAAGAATTTTATACTGGATTATATGGCATATGTGCATATGGTATTTTCTGTGGAGGAATCCTATTAAAAACATTGTTTGCTAATAGCATGTGATGTTAGCCCTGGTGCACCTTAATAACCCAACTAGCAGGGGATGGTGCTAACCTCGTGTGTTGACTAACACACGGTATATAATATGTAAAGGAGAGCGGGATGCCTCCTATATGGGCGAAATGCCAACTATATGAGATGTGATTTGCCTTCCCTTGCTGTGTGCTTAGGAAATACCCATATTAGAGTCCCTTCGTGTGTCATCTTGAATGGTGGTAGGGTATACCTCAACGGGATGCTGCTGAGTTTAGACAAATCCTACACCAACAAAGTACGGAAGGGTCTGAACTCTGATATAGTGGTTCTGATATAGGATCCTCCTAATGTTTTCATGTAAAAGGTTTTGATGCATTACAATATTTGAATAATGATCATACCGTATTGCATATGATTTTGAATATCTGAATGTGATATGAATTAAGAATATTTGAAATGCGGGTCTCATATGAATGTACTTCTAAACTGTATTTTCTGTGACAAATTTTAAAATATGAGTACATCCATATGTTGACCTAAGAGGTCATAGGAGGTATTATCTGCTCACTGAATTGTCAAACTCACTACACGATATTTATATGTTTTTCAAATAAGGACATAGAGTTTGATCATTCCCCTTCATATAGTTGACCAGCTAGACGACATGATCTCTAGGTGAGCCTATTTTGTTTCCATGGCTCATAGATTTTAATTTATATTGTATTTGTACTTTAGAGTATGCTCTGAACACCACAGGCAGGATCTCTGTTTCTACTATACTTTGATGTTTATGGACTTGGTTTGTATATGGTATATGTACGGGAGAACTTATATGTATCTATTTTCTTGATAAAGGATTGGATTATTCATATTTATGGAAAATATATGTTCATGGTATACGTGTTTCACGTTCCCTAACATTAGGGGCGTGACAAAAGACCAACTTACCCCTCTGTTTTATTTATCACAAATCATGGAAGATTTTTAGAGAAAACAGAGCTTTTACTTTCTCCTTTCTCTCTCTATGAAATGTGTTTCTTTCTTTAAGATTCTGACATACCTAGACCTTTATTTGAGGAATCGAATACACCACTGTAATTAGCATGATGCATATGATGTTTTCCAATTATTGGCTTTTGAAGAAATAACTGTTCGAGGATTTGTGCACTTAAGGTAAGATTTGTGAAACCTTTGTTTATGGAGGTTTATGGTAATTATGGTATCGTATTTCAGTTCAAGGGTTAGTGAGAAAATGTTATTTTCTAACATAAATAGTGAATTTTGCCTATGTGAATAGTTTGATGAACATTGCACACATGAAGATGTATTCTAGATGTTTTGGGTTGTTAAGCAAGAAATCAGCATCCATTTAATACGCTTCATTATGAGAAATTTGCTTAAAGAGCTAGCTTATTCTAAGCTAAAAGCTAGTGACTAGATAATAAAGACTATGACTTGTCTTATAGTTGTTTCAATTTCTCAACTATGTTTTTAGTGTTTTGTGAATATAATTGATGAACTAAAGTTTTTATATGATTTTGATGGAAATATTTTCTTATTTTTATTTTCGTATTAAAGCTAGAATACAGGGCAAGCATTTTTTATAAATTTCTTTGAATTTGAATCAAATTGTAAACGGTATAATATTTTTTTGATGGTTTTGTAATTAAGTTTTTGGCTTTCGATTTGGATTGATTTAATGGTATTAAATTATGTGGAAAAGTGTTCATTCATAAATTGATTTGTGTTATTTGGATATGATTATTTTTTGTAGTGATTTATTTGTATGATCTTTTGTTGAATAATGGATTCAATGGCTTAAAATATGTTTTGAAAGAATGTATAATTCCTGAATTTGTTTAATTAGCATGAGCTTATAAGTGTGATCAATATATTGTTATATATGATCTTATGATGTAAACTTTTTTTATGTGTCTGAATATGAGTCGATGATAAGATTGAATGGATTAAAGAAATTTTGATTTTACATGATTTAAGAAAGAAACTTGTTCGCTTGTTTAGGGAGGAGTCTTGTTATAAACACTAATTGCTAGCAATAATAGATGCTAGCACTAGTGCACTATGAACTCCAGCTAGCAAGGGTGATGCTAGCATTTTGTGTTTGGCAATATACGAAATTTTCTATTTGTGGAATGCCCTTTAGCTTTGAAACTCCAAACTAGCAAGGGTGATGCTAGAAGTGCATGTTGGCCTTCATAGTGTGATTTGGAATTTGATAGGAGTGGCACAATGCCTCCTACATTTCTTGAAATGAGTGGTCGATGTGCCTTCTATTATTATTGCTGTTGGTATAACTTGTAAAATTTTCCAATTTTGCCGGGTGCTTGCCTTCTAATACATAACTAAATATAATTATGATTTTCCTTCCCTTACTTCGTGCTTAGGAATTTATGTATGATTCTGATATGGAATCCTCCTAATCAATGTGGTTAATTTTGGTTAATTTAAATTATTCTACTTTAGTTTAATTTTGTTTCCGATGGCTAAAGTTCTTATCTTGCTAAACTCTTATAATTTATGATCCGTCCTTTCTATTAAGAACTTGTTTATCATATTTTGTTTAATTGTGTTAGAATGGTGATTGTCAATAGTTATGTTTTGACTATGATTCTGTTTAAGATATGGTTTTGTATAAGTGGAAACATTGATTCATATTGAATTGTGATTGGTATATCTAAGGTATTTCAATTTGTAAAGTGTACTGCTTTAGCTTTAAAGTCTAAGGTTAGATAAGTTGCTAATTTTTGATATAGCTAATTTATAGTGAGATCATAAAATCTTTTGTGAAATTGTTTTCTTAAGAGTTTATTGTATCTTTCTAATGTGATTGATAATGATCTTCAAAGATATTGTCAACCAATAATTATTGCATTAGGATAAATAACCTATTCGAACCTTAAGATTGTATTTTATTCCAAGTTTTCAGTTGTTGAATATTATAAGTTTGAGATGTTAAATGTTTTTAACAATATTTTTGCACATTTTTGGTTAAAGTAACTCTTTTCTTGGTTTTAAAGGTTAATATGAAACTATTAATAACTTCTATTGAATTGTTTGATTAGGATATCCTATTTATGTTTTTATTTTCAATATTATACCTTGATTGCTTTGATTTTGATTTACTTTTCATTTTATTTAGATCTCTCAAATGTGCTAAATTCCAAACTTCATATTATCTTAAAACCCTTACAAATTTTCTTTTACTTATTACTAATTTCATATCATTTCTATCACGGATTACCAATAGTTTTCTTTGCAAACCATATATGTATTGTTTTTGCTAACGTAAAACCTTTCTTGATTTTCAATACTATTCGAAAATATTTTATCCTTATTTGGGATGAATCTTAATAGTTTATAAATTTTGTAAACTAATTTCTTTTGGATTTGTATACCATTGAGTCTAACAATATATATATATATATATATATATATATATATATATATATATATATATATATATATATATATATATATCACTATTGATGATAATGATATGTTTTCTAAATGATTTTTCTATTAATGGACATGTTCAATATGAAATGCTTATTATTATTTTTTTAAAGGAGGGTTTGAATGGTTGATTCATCTTGGATTAAACATAGTATAATACATTTTTTTAAGATATCATTCTAATTGGAAGGTATCACCTAATGGAATGAGGTTTGTAGAAATATTATGGTATATATACTAAGTTTTGTAAATAGGGCTTTTAAAGTATGAAGTTCGGAACTTTTATTTCAAGATTATATTTTATATCCAAATTTCTTTATTTCTTAATCAGATTTCTTATGAATAGCTATATCCTTGGAGTCACAAACTTATCAGACCTAATAATGGTTTAAGTAATATTTGTGTTCTCAAATACCATGTTTTAATTTAAATTGTATATTTTATAAAATAACTCAAGATTGTTGCTTGTTCTATTTCACTATAGTATACGTTATTTGCTCAGTGAGTCGCAAGACTCATTTCTTCCTTTTCCTTTATTTAAGAGAAAGGTTAGAATAAGAGTGGTGTAATGAAAGCATTAGAAGATATGCTATCCTTAGTGAGCCCAACTTGTTTCTGGGCTTAATGTTATTTGTTTATTTATTTGTCTGATTCTTTGTACTTTAGAGTATGCTCCATAACCATAGGTAGGATCTACATTTCCAATGCATGATTGATATATTTAATTTATAATAGATATTTTGTATGAACTTGGAACTAATATTTTGATTTGTATTTGAAACTTGTAATATCTTAAATGATTCTAATTTATTTAAAAGGTATTTTCACGAGTTGTACTCTGTTTGAAGCTAGATCTTTATTTTTGATTTATTTGTTTATAGTTCTAATATTTGAATATCCTAATTTTATGTATTAACTGATTAAGGATTTAAGATCTAGTTTTGTTTGTATAAAAGCCATTTTTTTGACCATAAGTTTCATTTTTATTTATGTTTTTTTTAAGAATAAATGGTTTTGATTACTATTTTTATTGACTATGGTTTCAAATATATAAAACTTATGTTTTTCTACAATGTGTTAACGTTAGGTTAGGCTTACAAGGTGAGTTAACCCTTATTATCGTGCCAATCACATGCTTAGAAATTTGGGTGGTGACAAAATCAGATTCTAGTAGTACTAGAGATGTCACCATGGGGCAAAAATCTATCCATGATTATATTGTAGAATTTATAAGATTGGCTGAGAGAAGCAATTTAAGGGAGACCAAAGGACAACGAACTACTAGACACCTAGAGGGCCTTAAGCTAATTGTCAAAGATAAAATAACGGTACATGTATTATGTACTTTACCTGGAGCATGTAATATTGCTATGAAGGCTAAACTTGTAACATCCTCCAATTTCAATCATCCTAAATTAACACAAAAATATTCTAGCAAAGTATAGAAGAGAAGTAAAAGGTGTAAAGAAAAGATTAAGGAAGAATGAGAATTAATTGATAATGGAGTAAATGTTATCTTTTTAGAAAATAGGATAAAGTACATTAATCCTATTTTTACTTAAGAAAAAATATTTATTTAAGAAAATAATTAAAAATGATATACTATGGAATATTTAGCTAATGGAATGTAAAATTTGGAATAGGAAGTTAAGACATGAGAAAGTGTTTTAACTATGCATACAAACCCCACTAGCTATGACATATAAATAAATTAAAAAGAAAAATAATAATAATAAAATAAAACGCAATAAGAAAACTTATCATATTTACGCTAGGCTTAGGGGATTCTTCATTGTGTAGCCATTATGGTATAAATAGGCAGCTCATGGTGTTATTAATTGGTAACAAGTGGGATATTTTTTAGTGGTAGAAATTAAAAGAAGTAGAAGCATAAGCAGCAGAAAAACACAGAGTGAAGAAGAAGGAAGAATATTATGTAATCCTAGGTAAGTTGGTGTTAAGCTTGGTTCTACCCTTGGAAAAGAGTAGAGCAATAGCTATTAGAGAGAGAAGGAGTGGTGTAAGTTAAAGAGAGAAAGGAGTAAAAGAAGAAATCTGAAACGACGTAAGAAGGGGAAACATTCTGGGGTAGATTTCATAGTGATTTATCTTTAAAAAATTTGAAATGATGTGGAGCTGGAAAAATCATATGATATTTCTCATGAACTTTTCATCTTATTTTATCGTAGGAGATTTTCCGTATGAGTTGTTAAAGTTAGCCATATGTAAACCTAGGTTTGATGTATATATATTATGTATTCTATGACATGATTTTTGCTCATTTGGTTTTGGTTATATGGCTAGAACTAGTTTAGTTTTCTGTGTTGTTGGACGAAATGTGTGTGTATATATATATATGTTCTTCATGATATTATTTTCTTGGAAATATATGCTAAGTTGGTCATGGATACCATAGGATGAATAAAACTTAGAGTCCGAGGATTTAAGGAACGAAATAAGTGGTTAAGGAGGTAGCATTTTTAGGTGACAAAAGAAAAATAAAGTGCTGCAAACTTGACGCACAGTCATGCCTCAAGACATGACAAGGTCATGCTTCAAGCTATTTCAAGAAGTGCAGGCCTGGGACAAATATAGCCAGGACATGCTTCATGTTGTTTTAAGAATTAGGGGCACAACTGCATTAGTTTCAAGCACGATCATGCTTGAGGCTGTAATGGAACTATAAACAAGATAATTAAGAAATAAATGTATGCAAGCTATGGTGTAAGACAAGAGAATGCATAATGGAGTAACTTGATTGAATGTAAACCCATAATGAAGTATATGTATACACATATTTTCAAATTAAGCTTAATTAATGGATGAGTTAGTAGATAATAAGAAATTAAAACTAGTAATTAGATTGATTATGATAAATATACCTTCATACATTAAAGTTATGAATGTCTTAGAATCCTTAATATTAGGTAAGAATAACTTTCAAAAAGGACTATAGAATGAAATTAATCAAGAATGATTAATATGCTTTCTTTGTTGATTGAGTTATATAAATAAAACTTACGAGGTTAAAAAAAGCCTTAGTAACGGTAAAGGGGATATAAGGAAGCATTATATATTCTTGGTAAGTGGAAAACTAAATAATATTAGAAGTGTAACTATGTAAGGATACACAAGGCCAAGACATTTCCAAGTATATAAACCATTTCCATTTATAGCATTGATACATATGACACTAGATGCCAAATATATTATTCTTAATGACTTTTTTCAAGAGAAATTCATAGTGATTGAGCGATTATACTGATATACGCATATGAAATATGTTGAAAAATTATATGTTATGCAATATGTCAAAAGTGCATATATGGCTGTATTATGTTGATGCATTAAAGGCTGAAATAATCAATATTAGAATTTGGCTATTTTTAAGAAAAGAAAATGAAAACACTCAGAAGGGGGATGATCCTTGGCGGTGTAAGGTGACCCTAGGTCTTATGGCCACCATATTGGTGTCAAAATAGGGGATGCCCTATTCACGGATAGAAAAGAAAAAATGAATTTTGCCATGCTTGGATAGTAGTTATAAAACTAGTATAAATTCCTAGTTAATAAGATTGATTTAATAAGGAATAGATAGAATCAATAACTTGACAACATAATATTAAGAATTATAAATAAGGTAACTTGGGAAGGAAATAAGGATTAGAAATCCTAGCGCAAGCAAGATTAAATAAAGGAAAGTAAGGCTAGCAGGAGAAAAGCATAGGTGGCCAAGGAAAAGGGAAGGAAGATGTGTGAAATTACTAACATAATTTACTATGTAATTAGGTAAACTATAGCATGAGAAATGGATGTAATCGAATATGAAATCAAGAGATATGCCATTAACGACACCTAATGATTTGTTAAAAACAAAGAACTTAAGGCTAGGAAGTCTTGAATTATGCTTGGCCGAAAGATAAATTAAGAACAATGACCAAATGAATTGTAATCCATACAAGATGAATAGTAACTTTAAGCTTTGGTAGGATGAGATGGTGAGAAAGGTAAGGGAATAAAAGGGGATAAGGGATCAATAAGAACTAAAAGAAAATATGGAAGGACAGAAGGGAGATATAAAAATAAATTACTAAAAACTTAGGATTTAGAGGTAACGAATGTAACATTTTTAATTTTGTTTCATTTATTAATAAAGGGACATAAATATTTAATGTAACATCCCTAATTTTGTTTTTTTTATTAATAAAGATACATAAATATTTAATTAAGAAAATAAAATTTATTAGACAATTTTTAAATATATAAGGAAATATAATCCTTAGAAATTCTTCACCTTATGTGTATGTATAGAAAATGTTTCTAACATTAAGGGAATAAGTAAAACTAGCAATAACATACTAAAGAGAGACAAAATTCTTTGGCAAGGAAGATAGAAAAAAATTTGAAGTAAGTAAAGGTCTTAAAATTTAAGAACATTGGATTAGGGTAATTTTTCCTAATTCAAGAGTTAGAAATTTCTAAGTTTAACATCTCCACCCATAAATTGGGGTTTCACCTATGGACACTTCATATAGAGTTTTTCCACTTCACATAAGTTCCTAGCAAGCCCATTGGATAGCCCAATCAAGAAATAAAACATAGACTTAGACTAGGATATAGAAGTTAGACCGATAGCTCAAAAATTATGAAAATATGACCAAGCCCTCCATAAAAGGTAGAATTTTAGCCAAAGCAAAGGAAATGGGTAAGAATGAGCCCAAATCCAAGAGGAAAAAAAATAATAGTCATGTGAGGAAATAGTAGTGTAATAATAATCAAGATTAGGTCACATGGCATTAGGACAAAACATCTATATCCTACATTCATAATTTCAACAAGTAGGTAATAATACATGGCATTAGGACAAAACATCTATATCCTACATTCATAATTTTAACAAGTGGATAACAATACATAACATTATGACAAAACATCCTTATCCTACACAAATGATTTTAGCCAAGCAAGGGAGATCCAAGGGCTAAAAATTTGCCACTTAGAAAGGCAAACCTATCATACTTGATTAAGAAAAAAGAAAAAGGAAATGAATCCCTAAATCAAAGGGACCTTGTCCGTTGTCTTAAGATCATATTATCATAATTTTCAAAATACAAATCTCCTTTTACTATGCATATCTTGACTAAGGAAGGGGAAGACATGAACATGAGTTGTTTTTCTCCAAAAAACAACCAAATGCATCCTCATTATGATAAGGTAGACCCATGATCATGAAAGGTGAATCACTTAATAGTTTATTTAAGCAAAATCCACCCTTATAACATTATAATTTCATCCAAGTGAGGGAGAGGAAAAATAGAAGCAAGGTAGAGTAAGGAAAGGAGAGAAAGAGAGGAGAAGAAGGAGAAGTCTAGAGGACTAAGTACTCAAGGAAAGTTATCTTAATCTCCACTTGAATCAATCATTTCTCTTTATCCTTGGGGTTCAAAAAAACTCATCCTCCTTCTCTTATTTAAGCTACTAGAAAAGCTAAGGGAAGGGAGGAATTTTGCTACTTCCTTCAAGAGGAAACAAGAAAGAGAATTCACTAAGTGAGCTAGGGAGATCTTTAGGTAGGTTAACAATATCTCTTTTTGAAAAACAAATTTGAAATTTGTAACATTTATATGGGATTTTGATTTTAGAACTTTGATGAAATTTACAATATTTGCTACTTTGATGATTGGTCATGGATGTTGCTATATCATTTTACATGTTATTTTGCATATGATGGATGTTTTGAATATTTTAGTTGGTGTGGAAAGTTCTCCATGGGTATAGCTATGGTTGGTAAAATTTTATGATTTTTATGCTATTATTTTGTATATTTGAATGTAGTGAAAAATTGATAGATTATGATTAGATGTAAAGAAAATGGAAGAGAATGTAATATTATGATGAAATAAAACCTTAGGAAAGGTTTTTTTTTGGAAACTTGGTTTCAGAGTAACTAGGGAAGATTCCTTTTTTGAAATTCAGGGAAGAATCGGTTAAGAATTAAGAATCTGTAAAGTATGCTTCTTTGTTTGAATTTATGGGAAACATATGTAAGGAATTAAAGAAAATTATTAACATAATAAATATAGATATATGTATCACAGATCTATAGGCTTTGAAATTATTTAATTTAGAGTCCATATGAGAGAGATATGGCTACTTATGTAGTAAAGGTCAGAATCAGTCTAGAATCCAGAGTGGTAAATGTAAGCATTTTTATTTTTTATTTTATGGAATTAATTAGTAAGGAATATGAAGATATGATAAACATGAAATTTGTATATAATTGGCTTAGAATTTTATAGACTTTCAAATCACCTCAATTGGAGTTCGTATGAGGGAAATATGGTCCAATTAGTAAGTAGAGGTACGAACCTGTAACATCCCGTAAGAAAATAAAATTTATTAGACAATTTTTAGATATCTAAGGAAATATAATCCTTAAAAATTCTTCACCTTACATGTATGCATAAAAATGTTCTAACATTAATGAAATAGGTAAAGAGAGAAAACCTAAGAGGAAAAATTAGAAATAAATATACTAAAGAAAGTTGAAATTCTTGGGTAAGGAAGATAAATTTTTGTGAAGTAAATAGAGGTATTAAAATTTGAAGATTGGATTAGGGTAATTTTTTCTAATTTAAGAGTTAAAGTTACTAAGTTTAGTATCTCCACCCATAAATTGGGTTTTCACCTATGGACACTTCATATAGAGTTTTTCTACTTCACATGAATTTTTAGCAAGCCAATAGGATAGCCCAAGGAAGAAATAAAACATAGACTTGGACTAGGATATAGAAATTGGACCGGTAGCCCAAAAATCATGAAAATGTGACAAGCCCATTATGAAAGGTAGAATTTTAACCAAAGTAAAGAAAATGGGCAAGAATGAACCCAAACCCAAGAGGAAAAATAAAAATAAAGTGATGGAATAATGGTGTAATCAAGATTAGGTGACATGGCATTAAGACAAAAATTTAGCAAGTGGTGTGATATCCTACATTCATAATTTTAGCAAATGGTATAATAATACATGGCATTAGGACAAAACATCTATATCATACACTCATAATTTTAGCAAGTGGGTAATAATACATAGAATTATGACAAAACATCATTATCCTACACAAATAATTTTAGCTAAGTAAGGAAGATTCAAGGGTTGGAAATTTGCCACCTAAAAAGGAAAACCTATCATACTAGATTAAGACAAAAGAAAAGGAAATGTATCCCTAAATCAAAGGGACCTTGTCCCTTATCTTAAGAACATATCATCATAATTTTCAAAATACAAATCTCCTTTTCCTATGCATATCTTGACTAAGGAAGAGGAAGACAAGAACATAAGTTGTTTGTTTTCCAAAAATTCAACCAAGTGCATCCTAATTGTGATAAGGTAGACCCATGATTATGAAAGGTAAATTATTTGATAGTCTATATAAGCAAAACCCACCCTTATAACATTGGAATTTCGTCCAAGTGAGGGAGAGGAAAAATAGAAGCAAGGTAGAGTGAGGAAAGGAGAGGAAGAAAGGAAGAAAGGGGAAGGAGAAATCTAGAGGACTAAGTGCTCAAGGTAAGTTTAACAATATTTTTTTTAAGAAAACTTTTGAAACTTATAATATTTATATGGGATTTTGATCTTATAACTTTGATGATTGGTCATGGATGTTGCTATATCATGTTACATATTATGTATGTTTGAATACTAAGGCTGGTGTAGATAGTTCTGCATAGGTATGGCTATGGTGACAAACTTTAAGCTTCTATTTTTAATTTTCTGGTAAGAATTGGTTAGGAATTAAAACAAATGGTTAACATGAATAATGTAGATCTATATCTCACGGATTTTTAGCCACTGGAATCACTCAATTTGGAGTCCATATGAGGTATATATGGTCCGATTAGTATGCAGTAGTCAGAAATTGGTTAATCAGGGAAGAATATTTTAGGATAGCTTCTGTATTTTAATTTTTTGTAACTTTCTGTAGAGAATTAAAATAAATGGTTAACATAATAATTATAGATATATGTGTCATGGATTTTAAGCCACTAGAATCACTCAATTTGGAGTCCATATGAGGTAGATATGGTCTGATTAGTAAGCAGTGTTCAAATAATGGTTAATCGGGGAAGAACATGTTAGGATAGCTTCTGTGTTTTAATTTTTAGGAACATTATGTAGGGAGTTAAAATAAATGGTTAACATAAGAATTATAGATATATGTGTCACGGAATTTTTGCCACTGGAATTACGCAATTTGAAGTCCATATGAGGTAGATATGGTCTGATTAGTAAGCAGTGGTCAGAAAATGGTTAATCAGGGAAAATTATGTTAGGATAGCTTCTGTGTTTTAATTTCTGGGAACATTATGTAGGGATTTAATTTAAATCTTTAACATATGAATTATAGATATATGTGTCTCGGATTTGAAGCCACTAGAATTACTTAATTTGGAATTTTTATGAGGGAGATATGGACCGATTAGTAGGGAAAGTTCAGAACCTATTCGAGAAGAAATAAGCTGTACATTGTGGGAGTAATATCACCTTGATTTCGTAATATTTCGCCAAATAGTTCGACATAATAGTTTTAGATAATTGTTTTATCTTGAACTTGACACCAAGATCACCTACATCGGAGTTAAATTGAGGGAGTTATGCTCTAATTAGTAAGAGAAGGTTAGATGGAATGAAAACCTGCATCAAGAAAATAAAGAAATAAAATTAATATTTAAAAAAGAAGAAGAATCTTATAAATGAAAATAATAAATAACTAGTATATGCCATAGCCATTGCTATTGTATGAACTTCTTACCATCTTAAGTGTGAAATTTTGACATGGAAATATTTTATAAAGTGATATTTGAAATAGTTATGTTCATGGAATGATTACTAATAATTTTTGGTAATAGTTATATTTTGATGAACATACTTGTTTTTGAAAGCATATTTTTGGCTATCATTGTGAAAAGAAAAGAGAACGGTCACATGGTAATCCGTGTGATGCTCCAGTAGGGGACGCCCTACCAACGGTTATGATAATGTTAATGAGAAAAGAAAGAGAAAGTGGGCCATGTCGGACGGAGCGAGAAAAGCTCGTACCGGAGAGTAGAAAATACTCACTCTGACCAGGGTAGCTTGATATGAGAATAAATTGATAGTCATCATATGATATTGTGAAAATAATTAATCCTGACATACATGTCATTACTGTATGATTCTCATGTGCATAGATATAGTGCATTCATGTGACCAAAGATATTTACTGTAGTTTATACAGCTGAACATGACGTGATAAGCTATATTGATGATGATTTATTGTTGAACTTACTGGGATTTAATTCTCACTATATTTCCATATCATGTTCAGAAAATTAGTTAAGTAGATTTTTCTATGGCTCTGGCTTTTAGTGTACGTTGGATCGAGTTATTTTATGTTGGGCAGATCTGAGAATCAAATAATATGTTTGTGGTCGAGTTGGTTCAAATCCCGGTAAAGGTGCAACCACCCACACCTATATTTCCAGAATTGGTCAATCAAAATAAATAAGATGTAGTTATTTATGTGTTTGATTTTGTTGTACGTACGTTTTGATTAATGACGTGTATGTGAACTCTATACTATATAATAAATAATAAATAATAAAGTTGTTACAGAACCTACCCGAGAAGAAATAATATTGAATTTGAGAGAGTAATACCACCAAAATTACTCAATATTTCACTAAAATGTTCAACATAAAGGTTTTAGAGGATTGTCTTATCTTTCAATTGACACTAAGATCAACTCAATCGGATTTAAAATAAGGGTGTTATTCTCTGTTTAGTTAGAGAGGATAATAATATTTAAAAAAGAAGACGAATTTTATAAATGAAAATAATAAATGACTAGTGTATGCCATAGCCATTGCTATTGCACGAACTCCTTACCATCTTAAGTGTGCAATTTTGACATAAAAATATTTTGTAAACTGATATTTCAAAAAATTATGTTCATGGCATGATTACCAATGACTTTTTATATTGATTATAATTTGATGAAAAATTATGGCATTTGAGTATAATGAACATACTTGTTATTGAAATTATATTTTTGGTTATTAATGTGAAAGGAAAAGAAATGAGAGCGGTCACATGGCGGTCCGTGTGGTGCACTAGTAGGGGACGCCCTACCAACGGCTATGATTATGTTAATGAGAAAAGAAAGAGAAAGTGTGTCATGTCGAACGGAGCGAGAAAAGTCTGCTCCAGAGAGTAGAAAGTACTCACGCTGACCGGGGTAACTTGATATGAAAATAGATTGATAGCTATCATATGATATTCTGAAAATAGTTATTCATGCCATACATGTCATAACTGTAAGAGTTTTATGTGCATAGATAAAGTGCATTCATGTGACCTAAAGATAATTGCTGTAGCTTATACAGATGAACATGACGTGACAAATATTATTGATAATGATTTATTGTTAAACCTATTGGGATTTATTTCTCACTATATTTTCATATCATGTTCAGAAAACTAAATTATGTAGATATTCTCTATGACTGGCTTTTAGTGTACGTTGGGTTCAGTTTGCTAAGATCCGAGTGAAGGTGCAACCACCCGCACCCGTATCTCCAGAACTGATCTATTTGGATGAATAAAATGTAGACTTATATGTGTTTTATTTTTGTACATATGTTTTGATTAATAATGTGTACGTGAACCCAAAATTGTATAAGTGTTAATGGTATTTCATAAACCTTATTTATGTTTGATTAATTTAATTGAATGTTATTATGAGTTAAATAGTTAGAAGTAAGAAGATAATGACTTTATGAAATTTTAGAAATATACATATATGTATATATGTAAAAAAATGGAGTTGTTACATAATTAGTATCAGAGCATATCGATCCTAAATGGCCAGTGATTTCATATAGGTAAGAAATTACTAGTGTTTTCTATCTATATGTCGAGGTGGTGTTATGATTACTATTAAATATTTTTGAAACTAACTATTGGGCTTGATCACCTCAATAGCAACATAACTTTATTTTATCCACAGTAAGAAATGGCACCACGGAGGAGAAATCTAGTAAACAATGCGGAGAAAACCCTGCACAACCTGGCCATAGCAATTTGAGACTAAGTCACGACCACCAACCAAATTCTACAATACCTTCAAAATGCTAATAACTCGAATGGTGAGAATGGTACTAATAACCGGATGGTAGGAAATGATAACGGCATATCCCAAATCCTAAGGACTAGACCACCTTGTTTTCAAGGCGGCTTTGACCTGACTGTAGTTAAAAGGTGGATAAGGGAACTGGAGAAAATCTTTGAATTGATGGGTTGTACTGAGGAACAGTAAGTTATCTTCGCTACATATATGCTGAAAGATGAAACAGAATACTAGTGGCGTGGAACTAGAGAACTTTTAGCTCATCTGGGAATGCAGATCACCTGGCAGGTGTTCAAAGACACCTTTTTGAAAAAGTACTTCCCAAGTACCGTGCGGGCAAAAAAAGGAGATTGAATTTCTCCAACTTAGGCAGGGCAGCATGACCGTAGACCAATACATCGTGAGATTTGAGGACTTGTCTAAGTTCTCCTCTTACCTGCGATTTAACCCCAATAAAACAAGAAAGGATGTTAAGTTCAAAGCGGGATTGAATCCAGAGATAAGGAATGCTGTTGTAGCTATGGAGATCAGGGAGTTTGTACCTCTAATAAATAAATGCAGACTCCTAGAGAAGAGCTTGAGGGTAGTGGCAGATGATAAACAAAGATGGAACTTCTGGAAAAGGAAAAATGGGTCATAAAACTCTGGCAGAAATATTAGAGGAAAAGGACAAGGTACTGGCAAGAAGCTAATGACTGCAAGTCCCCAACCCTTCCAACAGAACTTTTCCACAGTCAAGTGTACTAAGTGCAGACGTATGCATGGTAACCGACCATGCTACATGGGATCAAATGTTTGCATCAATTGCGGACAGAAGTGTTATTTTTCAAAGAACTACCCACAAAATTTGGGGAAGAAGCCAGAGCAGAAGCCTCAAGTAAAAGGAAGGGTTTTCACCCTAAGCGACCAAGAGGCAACTCAATCCCCCAAAATGATTCAAGGTACAAACTATATCTATGGATTTGCTCTTATAATGTTGTTTTGACTCTAGTGCTAGTCATTTATTTATATCGGAAGAATATAATAGGGAGTTTCAGTATCCTATTTCTGATACCTCCTATGAGCTATCTGTAGTAACTCCTACGCGAGAAAGGGTCTTAACTTCATCTGTATGTAAAGACTGTCATATCACTATTCAGGAGAAATTTTTTTTGTAGACCTCGTCTGTCTACCTATAAAAAGTATTGTTGTCATTTTAGGGTTAGACTAGATGTCTAGAAATCGGGTCTTGCTGAATTATTGCAACAAGACCTTTGAATTTCTATAACGCCCTCAATTTACGAGCAGTTGAAACAAACATTTTTTTTATTTTCCGCAATCAGATATTTTTCATAACATGCATAACACTATTTTTTGTCATAAAAATATATACATATAGGTTCTCTCATGAATATACATTATACAGACCAAGTTAAAAAATGTCAAAGTAACAACAGAAGAAAGGATCATATCTGTGGTGTTCAAAGCACACTCTAGAATACAAACACAGTATAATTCAAAATTGTGATCCTTGAAAGCAACGTAGACTCACCCAGAGAATATGTCACCTAACTGATCACCTATCTGCAGGATCAGACTCTGTATTCTTATATGAAAAATGTGGAAATATCGTGTAGTGAGTTTGACAACTCTGAGCAGATAATACCTCCTATAACTTCTTAGGTCAGTATATGGATGTATTCATGTTTTAAAATTTGTCAATTAGAAAATATAGTTCAGAAGTACATCCATATGAGACCCGTATTTCAAATATTTTCAAATAAAAGGGTATTCAGATATGCAAATCATATTCAGCACGGTATGATCATTAAACAAATGTTGTTATGCTCAGCTGTATAAACTATAGCAAAATAATAAGTTTTTGAGATAAAGTTATAAACTTTTAAAATGACCAGCCTCATTTGGCGATCTGGTCAACCCAATTTAAAATGACCTGCCTCATTCGGCGATCTGATCAACCCACACACTCATTTGCTATACGCATAGTGACCGATCGACTACAGTCACAATAGTGATAAGAGAATGTGAGTTCATTAGCCATTTGCCTCCTCACATTACCATTATCACCCGGTTGGAGCAGCCCTCCCTCAGCTCACTCAAGCTAATAGGCTGTCCCCTATTCGGTACCGTCACAAGCCATACAACTCATCGATATTTATCAATACATATAAATACATATATATATATATATATATATATATATATATATATATATATATATATATATATATTCATCAAATGCAATGTATAATTATCAAGCAACTCGCCATGAGGTTTATGCTTGCCATTCAATCATAATCAATAACTTTATAGTTTTACAAATCAATATCACATACATAAATATTCATTTCACCATTTAATGAGAAATACATGTAAAATTAGATATACCATGAGTTCAGAAATCCATTTCTCAAAACTATTCTCTTCTTGAACTATAATCAAAATTGTAAGCAATTTAAATATTTTTAATGCATTTCAGAAACATATAAAAGTGTAAATATCTTATAAACAAAATCAAATACACGTTTAAAGATCAAGAAGAGTATAGGGCAAGTCGTAGAAAGAATTATCCACTCACAGGGTAAGGGCTCCAGATTGGATAGCCCTAAAATGCACTTTTTCAATCTATATTTGACTAAATAGACTTCTAAAACATGTTCGGAAGGTCCAAAAATTAAGGAAATGACATTGGGAACTTGGTCACTATTCGTGGTCAAAAATACTATTCACCAAGAACAAAACGTTATTAGATAACTGAAAAATTTCATATCTTAAGGCTTATCTAGCTCCTAAATCCATCTACGGTGTCAGATTTTTAATTTGAGGTCTCTAAGTAAAAATTTCAAAGTTTACCTTTTTCATAAATTTTCTACTTCCGATCTACGGCGATTCTACGGCTGATTTGAGAAATTGTTCAATCAAAATTGTAGTATTCTCCGTCCTGAATCCAGTGGTACCCTTAGTTGTAAGATCAGAGGCCTGTAGACACTCCAGATCTAGAGAAAAAATATGGAGGTACTATTTACTATTCACTCACTTCCTCTACTTTCATCTTTCTGCATTTCGTCTCCCCCTCCCCCTTTTCTCTTTTTCATTTATAATAATTATTATTATTTAATAATTCAATATTTAGATTTATTTTAATTTTATTTCATATATATTCATATAAATATCGTTTTTCATCCTAAAAAATCTCAAAAGTTTCTAAAAATTTACATTCTCATAAACCTTTAGTTAAACTCTTAAATCATGATTTTTTTGATAAAAATCTTAATAAAAAAAGCACAAAATAAATATCTTTATGTATAATAAAAGAAAGAATATTTCTAAAAATAAAACAAATTTATTAAAGGCCAATATAATTATTTTAAGCAAAACAATAATTACTTTAATTAAAATTATACTTGCTTTTAGCAGAACATAATCATTTTTAAACAAATAAAAATATATTTGTTTATAGCAAAACATTATTATTTAAAAATAAAAATTACGGGATGTTACATTCTTCCCCCTTAAGAAATTTGGTCCCCGAATTTCAGCTCATCCTACCACATGTAAGGAATGAAATCAAGGCATAATTCGGAGTTACCAACCTTATTACTTAAATAATTGGGGATATCTTTTATGTATATCATCTTCACTTTTTAATATGTCTCTTCACTTGAATGATTTTGCCATATAACTTAACCATAGGGATTTCATTCATCCATAAATTCTTCACTTGTCAATCAACAATAAACATCGATTGTACCCATAGTTAAGTCAAATTTTTGTCCAATTGAATTTCTTGGAATTAGGTAACATAAGAAGAATCTAATAGGTACTTCCTTAGCATTGATGCAAGAAAGTCTGTATCCACATTACTCAATCCTTATGGCAAGGCTTGGCAATGTATTACTATACCTACTTTGTTCAAGTTTTCAAAAGAGTATATATACTAGAACTTAACTTTTTCCTTCTTTTCAAACCTCATTACCTCTTTTATTGGTGAGTCCTTCAAGAATATGTGGTCACCAACTGAGAATTTTTAGTGCTCAACATTCATGGTCCTTATAGACTTTTGACCAGTATTGAGTTGCTTGTATTTATTTTCTAATCAATTCCACTTTATGCAAAATATTCAACAGATTATATATATACATTTAAGGAACTCTTAAACCATTGTGTATCTCATTCCTTTATATCCTCAAGCTTGTGTGTATAGATCTATAGGTCAATATTGAGAAATGCACACATAAAAGATCATATTCACATCCATATTGGGTAACTATATTTTCTTATTCCAAACTTCTATCAAGTCATCTTTGATTCTCACATGTCCACATCATCCCATGAATATCATCATCTTAATCTATCATATATTTTTATCTTAAAATCCATTAGTCAATATGTTAAACATACGTAGCAATAAATCCATCAATCATTTTTAACGTTTATGTACCATTGGCACATGTCTAACAATTCCAACTTATCTCATCACAGTAACTCTATACCCTCTTATTAACACCAATAAATTCATTATCAAAAATATCAAGCATTTCTTCTATCATATTTAAAAGGACATCATTCTAACTTATATCAATCCAGTTTAATTCACCCAATCATTTCAAGAAGATTTTTCCCAACAATTATTCATATATGAATTCTCAATTTCAATATAATTCACATCCTAGATACTATACTCAATTTTGCATAATATAAACCTTTAACACAAATATCTTAATCACTTACATTATTTTTGGACATGATTCTTATAATATTTTCCATATTTCCAAATTAAGAGTTCAAAGATTAATTTAAATCCTACTTTCCATATTTTATTCCTCAAGAACTTCAACACTACTAATTTTCTTGATTACATTCATCAAAACACCATAAGGCCATCATCTCTCCATTCCTTTCAAACTTTTCATTACTTTAACCTACTAACAACTTGGTCACCATAATAATTGAGTTTCAAAGAAAATAAATTAACTTTTTTTGTAATGAGGGAAAAGAACTTTGCATTTAATGCCAAACATTAATAAGGGAGAATGCAGTAGAACAGACAAAAGGCATAATAGAAAATGGTGCCAAAATAGAAAGTCAAAAATTTAAACAAAGCATTGAAAGAAAATTAATATCGGTGGCTGTAATTCTTGAAAATCTATAAATAAAATTTAGCTATTATTTCGGTAAAAATTGGTGGCCGCAAATTTTGAATATATGTGCCAAAATCTACTTTAAAGCTGTTGATATTCGGTGGAAAAGAAACATTTCTGAGCTTATAAAAGTCTATGAAAGTCAAAGAATACATAGTTAACTGGTAGGATACAGTTGATTGCTTCAAAATAGATATAATTAATCAATTGTAAAATAATCAGTCCCAATTAAAATTTCTCAAAATAGCTAGTCGACTTAATAATGCTGATAATCAACTGGCAAAAACATTGGGAAAACAAAATAAATCATTTGATTATCCCTCTTTAACAACTAACTTGTTTGCATTTTCACTCTTTTTTTACAATTATGCCTATCACTTACAACTTTCCTACAAGAATCAAGACATCAATACTTCATCAAAGACAACAAAAAAAAGACAAATTTCTGATAATATCTTAACCTTATTCTCTTTATGTGCTTAATATGAACCACGATCACAACTACTGTACATATACATGTTTGTCATCATTTTTGGAAATTTTCACCTTCAATTTAGCTAATATCCATCAATCATTCACATAGTTTTCCTAATTATGTCCAGCCTATTTGCATAGCTATTATAAGTATGTCCTTCTTTGATTTCTATAAATGCTCATGCTAGTATCTTTACCTTCATACTCAAAGTTAGGGTGTGTACAGCTATGGAGGGAATCGCATTCCGTCAGTTTCGAAATATTTGTGTCTTTTGTGGTTCCAGTCCAGGGAAAGATGGAGAATATGTAAAAACTGCACAAAACTTAGGTATGGTGCTAACCAGAAGAAAACTTCATTTAGTGTATGGTGGAGGTAACCGTGGATTAATGGGGTGTGTGTCTACAGCTGTACATGTAGGAGGATGTCAAGTTCTAAGTATTATTTCTACAGCTCTAGCTGCATCCAACATCATAGGAAAAACAATTGGGGAAGAATTTAGGGTTGCTTCCATGCATTAGTGCATGGCTAGAAAGATGAGCAATGTTGACACCTTCATTGCCTTACAAGGCAGTTTTGTTACTTTAGAGGATATCTTCTAAATAGTCTCTTGAGCACAATTGAATATGCATCACAAACTGATAGGTTTGTTAAATGTTAACCATTTCTTGATGGTCTGTTGTCTTTTCTTAATCAAGCTGTAGAACAGAGGTTCATCCCACACTCAGCACGACGAATTCTCATCTTAGCTTCAAATGTTGAGGAGTTTATTGAAGCTTTACAAGCATATGTTCTTGTACTAGATCCAACTATGGCTCGAATAGATTGGAAGACAGACAACCGTGGAAAGCGCAAGTTAGATTTGGATCTTCATCTGCAACTGTAGTAGGACATGCCATTATTGTACCGCTTCTACTTTCTTAGGGTCAACTTGGATACTATCCTTACCAACCATACTTCTTTAGATTTAGTAAAACTATCTTTAAATGTTGCTTATGATCCTCTGAACACTACAAACATATTAGTATTACGTTAATAAAGACAATAATACATTTTTCCAAGAATAGTTTAAATACTCTATTTATTAAGTCTATGAATCCAACTCGGGCATTTGTCAAACTAAATGACATCACTAAGAACTCATAATGTGCATACTAAAAGAAAATTTTCGAATATTCTCTTTCCTTATCCTCAATTAATGATACTTATATCTCAAATCAATTTTTGAAAAAATATTGAGCACCTTGTAATTAGTCAAACAGATCATCTATATGAGGTAATGGGTTTTTATTCCACACTGTCACCTTATTCAACTGTCAATAATCTATGCATAGTCGTAATGATCCATCATTCTTTTTCACAAATAAGTCTAGAGCACCTCAAGGAGAGTACTAGGGCGTATAAATCCCTTGTCTAACAAGTCTTACAACTAATTTTTCAATTCCTTGAGTTCAGTCGTTACCATTCTATATGGGGGTATAGACACTGGTTAGGTTTTAGGAAGTAAATCAATACCAAATTCTATTTTACGTTTCAAGGTAATCCTGGCAATTCCTCAGAAATTACATCAAAAAATTCTCTAACCTCTGGAACTTGATTTACACTGGTATATTTCATATTAACATCTTCCACCACTGCCAAATATCCTTGGTACCTATTTGTAATAACTTATAGGCTATTAAAACAGATATTAGATTTTTGGGTACCTCACTACGGTCTCCTTGTATCAAGAAAGAAGATTCTCTAGGAATATTGAATTTAATCATCTTCGGATGACATTATAAAATGGCTTGCTATGTTACCAACCAATCCATTTCTAATATCACATCAAAGTCTACCATATCTAGACATTTAGTTAAAACGGATATTATATTAAAAAATGGTCATATTTGGTATTTATCTCAATTCGTTAAATTCTCTAGGACAACTATCCTTTTCACTTTCAAACAGTAATTAACCCATAGATACCTCTTAAGATGTCACAATATTCAATCAAATTTATACCAAGAAATTTAATAACTTGAAATAGAAAGAAAATTGAAACCTTATAGAATCCCTCAGTAGCACCTGAAATATAAATATGTTTGGCTCATACCCATACTAAAGGTCCTACTAAAGAATCCTTTAATCTGATAGTCACAGGGAAACCTAATGCTCTGATACCAACTTGTAACGCCTCCAATTTACGAGCAGGTGAAACAAACATTTTTATTTTATTTTCTACAATTAGATATTTTTCATAACATGCATAACACTATTCTTTGTCGTAAAAATAGAGCCATATATGTTCTCTCATGTATATACATTATGCAAACTAAGTTAAAAAATGTCAAAGTAACAACAGAAGTAGGAATTCTGCCTGTAGCGTTCAAAGCACACTCTAGAATACAAATACAGTATAATTCAAAACTGTGAGCCTTGAAAGCAACGTAGACTCACTCAGAGAATATGTTACCTAACTTATCACCTATCTTCAGGATTAGAGTCTGTATTCTTATATGAAAAATGTGGAAATATCGTGTAATGAGTTTGACAACTCAGTGAATAGATAATACCTCCTATGACCTCTTAAGTCAGCATATGGATGTACTCACATTTTAAAATTTGTCAATTAGAAAATATAGTTCAGAAGTACATCCATATGGGACCCGTATTTCAAATATTTTCAAATAAAAGGATATTCAGATATCCAAACCATATTCAGCACGGTATGATCATTAAACAAATGTTGTTATGCTCAGCTGTATAAACTATAGCAAAATAATAAGTTTTTAAGATAAAGTTATAAACTTTTAAAATGACTTGCCTCATTTGACAATCTGGTCAACCCAATTTAAAATGATCTGCCTCATTCGGCGATCTGGTCAACCCTCACACTCATTTGCTATACGCATAGTGACTGATCGACTACAGTCACAATAGTGATCACAGAATGTGAGTTCATCACCCATCTGCCTCCTCATATTACCACTATCACCCGGTTGGAGCAGCCCTCCCTCAGCTCACTCAAGCTAATAGGCCGTCCCCTATTCAGTACCGTCACAAGCCATACAACTCGTCGATATTCATCCATACATATAAATACATACATACATACATACATACATACATATATATATATATATATATATATATATATATATATATATATATATATATATATATATATATATCTGTGTGTGCGTGTGTGTGTGTGTATTCATCAAATGCAATGTATAATTATCAAGCAACTCACCATGAGCTTTATGCTTGCCATTCAATCATAATCAATAACTTTATAGTTTTACAAATCAATGCCTCATGCACATAATATTTACTTTGCCAAATAATGATAAATACATTTAGAATCACATATACATGCCCTTTCTCGAGGCCATCATATAGCTTTATAAATCAATATCACATGCATAAATATTCATTTCACCATTTAATGAGAAATACATGTAAAATTAGATATACCATGAGTTCAGAAATCCATTTCTCAAAACTATACTCTTCTTGAACTATAATCAAAATTGTAAGCAATTTAAATATTTTTAATGCATTTCAGAAATATATAAAAGTGTAAATATCTTATAAACAAAATCAAATACACGTTTAAAGATCAAGAAGGGTATAGTGCAAGTCATAGAAAGAATTATCCACTCACAAGGTAAGGGCTTCAGATTGGATAGCCCTAAAATGCACTTTTTCAATCCACATTTGACTAAATAGACTTCAAAAATATGTTCAGAGGGTCCAAAAATCAAGGAAATGACACCGAGAACTTGGTCACTATTTATGGTCGGAAAATACTATTCACCAAGAACAAAAAGTTGTCAGATAGCTGAAAAATTTCATATCTTAAGGCTTATCTAACTCTTAAATCCATATACGGTGTCAAATTTTCAATTTGAAGTTTCTAAGTAAAAGTTTCAAACTTTATCTTTCTCTTAAATTTTCTACTTCTGATCTACGGCGATTCTACGGCTGATTTGAGAAATTGTTTGGTCAAAATTGTAGTATTCTCCATCCTAAATCCAGTGGTACCCTTAGTTTTGAGATCAAAGGTATGTAGACACTTCAGATCTAGAGAAAAAATATAGAGGTACTATTAATACTATTCACTATTCATTCTCTTCCTCTGCTTTCATCTTTCTGCATTCTGTCTCCCCTCCCCCTTTTTTCTTTTTCATTTATAATAATTATCATTATTATTTAATAATTCAATATTTAGATTTATTTTTATTTTATTTCATATATATTCATATAAATACCGTTTTTCATCCTAAAACATCCCAATTTTTTTTTAAAAGTTTACATTCTCATAAACCTTTCGTTAAACTCTTAAATCATAATTTTTCTTTATAAAAATCTTAATAAAACAAAGCACAAAATAAATATCTTTATGTATAGTAAAAGATAGAATATTTCTAAAAATAAAACAAAAATTTATAAAAGGCCAATATAATTATTTTAAGCAAAACAATAATTACTTTAATTAAAATTATACTTGCTTTTAGCAGAACATAATCATTTTTAAACAAATAAAAATATATTTATTTATAGCAAAAAATTATTATTTAAAAATAAAAATTACAGAATGTTACAATTTCTACGTCCTACTTCAGAAGAAGAGATGCAGTTATTGATATTTAATGCCAATCAACTCAATAGAGAGTTGAAGAATATAGTACTTGGACACATTCTCTTGCATTTATCAAACCTAGAAGTCGAACTGAAACTTGAAGAAATCCCAATAGCCAACGAGTTTCTTGAAGTATTTCCATTAGATATTCCAGGCTTACCTCCCAAGAGAGAGATAGAGTTCTCTATTGATCTCCTACTTGGGATAGGGCCTATCTCTATTACACCTTATAGAATGGCTTCGAAGGAACTATAGGAACTCAAGAAATAGTTGGAGGAACTGTTAGACAAGCAATTCATTAGACCAAGTGTATCACCTTGGGGAGCTCTTGTGTTGTTTGTTAAGAAGAAAGACAGGAGCTTGAGACTATGCATATATTACAGACAGCTGAATAAGGTGACTATCAAAAATAAGTATCATCTCCCTAGTATAGATGATTTATTAGATCAACTAAAGGGAGCCTCCATCTTTACTAAAATTGACTTAAGATTAGGATACCATCAGATTAGGATTAAAGAGGAGGATGTACCAAAAATAGCTTTCAGGACTAGGTATGGGCACTATGAGTTTCTTGTAATGCCCTTTGGGTTGACAAATGCACCTGCAATTTTCATAGACTACATAAATCACATTTTTCAACCCAACTTAGATCAATTTGTGGTAGTGTTCATTGGTGACATCTTGATATACTCTAAGAGTGAGAAAGAACATGAACAACATCTCTGAATCGAGCTGCAAGTGCTAAAAGAGAAAAAGTTGTATGCCAAATTGGAGAAGTGTATATTTTAGTTGACAGAGGTGAAGTTTCTCGAACATGTCATCTCTAATATAGGGGTAGCCGTAGACCCTAGTAAAACAGAAATAGTGATTTAGTGGGAAAAACCAAAGACGGTTACAAAAGTCAAAAGTTTCTTGGGTTTGGTAGGATACTACAGGAGGTTTATACAAAACTTCTCTTGTATAGCCTTGACATTGACTAAATTGACTAGGAAGGGAAGTCCTTTCAAATGGATTGATCAATGTAAAGCTAGTTTCCAGGAGCTTAAGATAAGATTGACCATTCCTCTTATTTTAATTATTCCAGACCTTACAGGACATTTTGAAATGTATAGTGACGCTTCAACGAAAGGGCTAGGATGTGTGCTTATGCAAGATAAGAGAGTATTTGCTTACGCCTCTAGGAAACTAAGACCCCACAAAGGAAACTATCCAAACCATGATCTTGAATTAGCGGCGGTGGTGTTTGCCTTAAAGATTTGGCGACACTATTTGTACGGTACAACATTTAAAGTATATTGTGATCATAAAAGTCTTAAGTACCTTTTTGATCAGAATGAGTTAAATATGAGGCAATAAAGATGGGTAGAATTTCTCAATGACTACAAGTTTGAGATAAAGTATCATCTATAAAGGCGAATGTTAGATCTAATGCCTTGAGTCAAAAATCTCTACACATGGGTCAGATGATAGTGTATAATATGCAGATGCTAGAGGAGTTTCGAAATTTAAAGCTGGCCCCTACTCTTACTCTAAAGAAGTTAATCATTAATGGTTTGAGTATAGAGTGTGACCTTAGAGCCCAGATAAAAAATGCTTTAGCTCACGACCAATACTTACAAGATCTTAAAGATCAAGATAATTTTTCTGTCTTAGAAGATGGAGCAATCATGTATTAGGGAAGGATTTGTGTCCCTCAAGAACAAGAGTTGAGGACTAAGATCCTGCATGAAGCACATCAGAGTAAGTATACAGTCCATCCTGGATCCAGTAAAATGTATCAAGACTTAAAGAAGATGTACTGGTGGCTAGGGATAAAAAAAGACATTGCTGAGTTTGTAGCGAAATGTTTAATTTGTTAGAAAGTGAAGGTAGAGCATCAAAAGCCAACAGGATTTCTACAACCTCTTGAGATTCCTATATGGAAATGGGATAGTATTTTGATGGACTTTATAGTGGTCTTACTTAAGACTTCAATTGGACATGACTCTATCTAGGTAATAGTTAACAGATTAACCAAATCTGCTCACTTTTTGCACATAAAAATTAACTATTCATTGGAAAAATTAGTCCAATTGTACGTTCAGAAAATAGTTAGCCTCCATGGAATTCCCTTAAATATTGTTTCTGATAGAGATCCGAGGTTCACATTGAGGTTTTGGAAGGCGTTACAGGAAACTTTTGGAACCCAGTTGCGGTTCAATACTATCTACCATCCTCAGACTGACAAGCAGACAGAACGGACCATTCAAACCATAAAAGATATGTTAAGGGCCTGTGTGATACAACAAGGTAAAGGATGGGATAAGTACCTACCTTTAGTAGAGTTTTCTTATAATAATAGTTATCACTCTAGTATTAAGATGGCCCTCTACAAAGCTTTATACTGTAGGAAGTGTCAATCTCCACTATGTTGGCAAAAGAGTTACTATAATAAGAAACATAGACCTCTGGAGTTTGAGGAAGGAGACCATGTATTTATGAAACTTTCCCCGATTACTGGAGTTGGTATGTCTCTCAAAACTAGAAAGTTAAATCCGCGATTTTTGAAACCTTACCAAATTCTGAGGAAAGTGGGGACATTAGCATATCAAGTTGCCCTTCCACCTAATTTGTCCAACCTACATAATGTTTTCCATGTATCACAGCTTCGGAAGTATCTTCCAAAATCCTCACATGTAATATGGGATGAACCAATCTAAATAAAGGAGAATATGATATACCAGCCAGTACCGGCATCCATATTGGACACCAACGTGAAGCAATTGAGGAATAAGACCATTCCCCTGGTTAAGGTGTTATGGGAAGATTTGACTCTGGAAGAAGCAACATGGGACTTGAAAGAAGTCATGAGGAAGAAATATCCGCAATTGTTCTTATTAGGTAATTTTTAAAAAATTATGAGGACAAAATTTCTTTTAGAGGGAGGGAAATGTAACATTCCTAATTTCATTTCATTTATTAATAAAAGGACATAAATATTTAATGTAACATCCCTAATTTCATTTCTTTTATTAAAAAGGATACATAAATATTTAATTAAGAAAATAAAATTTATTAAACAATTTTTAGATATCTAAGGAAATATAATCCTTAGAAATTCTTCACTTTATGTGTATGCATAGAAAATGTTTCTAGCATTAAGGGAACAAGCAAAGAGAGAAAACCTAATAGGAAAAATTAGCAATAACGTACTAAAGAGAGGAAAAAAATTTTGTCAACGAAGATAAATTTTATTTTGAAGTAAGTAAAGGTCTTAAAATTTTAAGAAGATTGGATAAGGGTAATTTTTCCTAATTCAAGAGTTAGAAATTTATAAGTTTAACATATCCACCCATAAATTGGAGTTTCACCTATGGACACTTCATATAGAGTTTTTCCACTTCACATAAGTTTCTAGCAAGCCCATTGAATAGCCCAAGCAAGAAATAAAACATAGACTTGGACTAGGATATAGAAGTTGGACCAATAACCCAAAAATTATGAAAATGTGACCAAGCCCTCCATGAAAGGTAGAATTTTAGCCAAAGCAAAGGAAATGGGTAAGAATGAGTCCAAGTGCAAGAGGAAAAAAATAAGAATCATGTGAGGAAATAGTAGTGTAATAATAATCGAGATTAGGTCACATGGCATTAGGACAAAACATCTATATCCTAAATTCATAATTTCAACAAGTAGGTAATAATATATAGCATTAGGACAAAATATTTATATCCTACATTCATAATTTCAACAAGTGGATAATAATACATAGCATTATGAAAAAACATCCTTATTCTATACAAATAATTTCAGCCAAGCAAGGGAGATCCAAGGGCTAAAAATTTGCCACTTAGAAAGGCAAACCTATTATACTTGATTAAGACAAAAGAAAAAGGAAATGAATCCCTAAATCAAAGAGACCTTGTACGTTGTCTTAAGAACATATTATCATAATTTTCAAAATACAAATCTCCTTTTGCTATGCATATCTTAACTAAGGAAGAGGAAGATAAGAACATAAGTTGTTTTTCCTCAAAAAACAACCAAGTGCATTCTAATTGTGATAAGGTAGACCCATGATCATGAAAGGTGAACCATATAACATTATTATTTTTTCCAAGTGTGGGAGAGGAAAAATAAAAGTAGGGTAGAGTGAGGAAAGGAGAGAAAGAGGGGAGAAGAAAGGAAGGAAGAAGAAGGAGAAGTATAGAGGACTAAGTACTCAAGGTAAGTTAGCTTAATCTCCACTTGAATCTATATTTTCTCTTCATCCTTGGGGTTCAAAAAAAATCACCCTCCTTCTCTTATTTAAACTGCTAGAAAAGCTAAGGGAAGGGAGAAATCTTGCTACTTCCTTCAAGAGGTAACAAGAAAGCGAATTTACTAAGTGAGCTAGGAAGATCTTTACGTAGGGTTAACAATATCTCATTTTAAAGAAAAGCTTTGAAATTTGTAACATTTATATGGGATTTTGATCTTAGAACTTTGATGAATTTTACAATATTTGCTACTTTGATGATTGGTCATAGATGTTGCTATATCATGTTACATATTATTTTGCATATGATGGATGTTTTGAACATTTCAGTTAGTGTGGAAAGTTCTGCATGGGTATGGCTATGGGTGGTAACATTTTATGAATTTTATGATGTTATTTTGTATATTTGAATGTGGTGAAAAATTGATAGATTATGAATAGATGTAAAGAAAATGGAAGTGGATGTAATATTATGATGAACTAAAACCTTAGAAAAAGTTTTGTTAGGAAACTTGATTTTAGAGTAACCAAAAAAGCTTCAATTTTTGAAATTTTGGGAAGAATCAGTTAGGCATTTAAAGCAATGGTTAACATGAAAAATATAGATACGTGTCTCATGGATTTTTAGCCACTGGAATCACTTAATTTGGAGTCCAGATGGGAGAGATATTGCTTAATATCTTAGCAGTGGTCAAAAAAATGGTTAACCAGGGAAGAATCTGTCAGGTATGCTTATGTGTTTGAATTTATGGGATAAATATATAGGGAATTAAAAGAAATTCTTAACATGATAAATATAGATATATGTCTCACAAAACCTTAGCCACTGGAATCATTCAAATTGGAAACAATATGGGGGACATAAGGTCATATTAGTAAGCAGAGGTCAGAAACTAGATAAAAAGAGAAAATTTTGTTAAGTATGCTTCTGTGTTTGAATTTATGAGAAAACTATGTAAGGAATTAAAATAAATTTTTAACATAATAAATATAGATATATGTATCACAGATCTATACGCTTTGAAATCACTTAATGTGGAGTCCATATGAGAGAGATATGGCTGCTTAATTAGTAAAGGACATAATCAGTCTAGAATCCAGGGTGGTAAATGTAAACATTATTTTTCGATTTTCTAGGCGTAATTAGTAAGGAATATGAAGAATTGTTAAACATGAAAGTTGTATATAAGTGTCTTAGCGTTTTATAGGCTTTGGAATAACCTCTATTGGAGTTTGTATGAAGGAGATATGGTCCCATTAGTAAGTAGAGATATGAACCTACCTAAGAAGAAATAATATTGAGGTTGAGGCAGTAGTAACACCAAGATTACTCAATATTTCACTAAAATGTTCAACATAAATGTTTTAGAAGATTGTCTTGTCTTTCAATTGACACTATGATCACCTCAATCGGATTTAAAATGAAGGTGTTATGCTCTGTTTAGTGAGAGAGAATAATAATATTTAAAAAAGAAGAAGAATCTTATAAATGAAAATAATAAAGGACTAGTGTATGCCATAGCCATTGGCATTGCATAAACTCCTTACCATCTTAAGTGTGCAATTTTGACATGAAAATATTTTGTAAAGTGATATTTCAAACAGTTATGTTCATGGCATGATTACCAATGATTTTTGATATTGATTATCTTTTGAAGAAAAATTATGGCATTTGAATATAATGAACATGCTTGTTATTGAAATCATATTTTTGGCTATTAATGTGAAAAGAAAAGAAATGAACACGGTCACATGGCAGTCCGTATGGTGCATCAGTAGGGGACGCCCTACTAACAGCTATGATTATGTTAATGAGAAAAGAAAGAGAAAATGTGTCATGTCGGACGGAGCGAGAAAAGCCCGTTCCTGAGAATAGAAAGTACTCACGCTGATCGGGGTAGCTTGATATGAAAAGAAGTTGATAGCCATCATATGATTTTCTTAAAATAGTTATTCATGTCATACATGTCATAACTGTACGATTTTCATGTACATAGATAAAGCATTCATGTGACCTAAAGATAATTGTTGTAGCTTATACAGATGAACATGATATGACAAGCATTTTTTATAATGATTTATTGTTGAACCTACTGAGATTTATTTCTCATTATATTTTCATATCATGTTTAGAATACTAAGTTATACAGATATTTTCTATGACCGGCTTTTAGCGTATGTTGGGCCAAGTTAGCTAAGATCTCGGTGAAGGTGCAACCACCTGCACCCGTATCTTTGAAACTGGTCAATATGGATGAATAAAATGTAGACTTATATGTGTTTGATTTTTGTACATATGTTTTGATTAATAATGTGTACGTGAACCCTAACTTATATAAGTGTTAATGGTATTTCATAAACCTTATTTATGTTTGGTTAATTTAATTGAATGTTATTATGAGTTAAATAGTTAGAAGTAAGAAGGTAATGACTTCATGGAATTTTAGAAATATACATATATGTATATATGTAAAAAAAAAAAAGGAGTTGTTACAAGGAAAAGTATGAAAACTCTTATAACATAAAGTTGGAATTTTAAGGTTAATTATAATTAATATCTTGAAAGGAAACCTAAGTTGATCTAATAAAGTAAAAATTAATGTAAGTTAGGTAAGGATAGGAAAAGGAATAATTTAGGGAGAATCGATGTTGTATTTGAAGTATAAGAAGGAATAAATGGTATTAATTGAAATCTTAAAATATATTGAAGTAAAATAATTGTATTAAAATTTACATAAATCAAAACTAAAAGAAAAGGGTTTATTAACTTAAGGGAAGTCGAAAATAGTAATAGGGAAAGTCTTAATTTCCTAAAAAATAACTTTAAGTGATAAAGATGGAAATAAAGATGATAAAGTTAAAATTTGGGGAGTAAAACTAATATTAAAATTAATTAATTATAAAAGTGGAATTTCTAAGAATGTTTGGCCACCATTCCAATGCAAGAATTTCCCTCTATTTAATGCACCTAATATGTGTAATTGGCATGAATAATGTGTTCTTTAATGCCCTCTGCTTTATAATAATATATGTGCTCAATACAAGCAAGAGATTATGAACATGAATACATTGAAATTTTCTATATATCTGTGATCGAGTAAAAATGTGATGAAATGTATTGTGACTAAGCAAAATAATATTTTCTATATGGCTATTTATGTTATAAAGGAAATGAGAAATATACAAGAAAAAGACCAGTGGTCACATGGCTTATGTGTCGGTACTAGATAGAGGATGCCCTATTCACGAATATAAAGAAAAAATATAGTATGAGAATTTAGCCATGCTTAGACAAAGCTAGGCTCGTTCAAGGGTGAGTAGTAAGGGGAATGGCTCACACTGATCTAGTAACAATAGAATGTGAGTAGCAGGGGAGAAATGGCTCATATTACTCTGTTACAGAGACTGAATAGCAAAAGGTAAATAGCCACCATAAATAGAATTATTTGCCTAAGGATATTTATTACACATGCATTATGCTTTCCTTTAATTTTCTACGGTACATACATTAGTTGTGCATTCAGCTTACATGACTATCTATTTACATTTTGTAGCATAAACAGCTAGACACAATGTTTTATGCTTATAAGTATTGGGTGAGATTATCGTTGAACCTATTGGGAACTCTAGTTCTCATTATTGTTTCATGTTATATTCATATCAAAATAGGTAAGATGCCTTCATTTTCTTATCGTTGATGCTAGAGGAGCAGTGGGTGGAGCTTCCATATCTGGGGCATATCCCTATTATCACATATGTGTTCATAGTGAACCTGCTAGAGGTTCTTGTGTATGTGCCACCTCCTCCAACCTTTGATCTAGAGAAGTAGCATGCTAAGGACTAGATACTTATGTAGTGCTATATAATGATACTAATGTAGTAATTGATTGTCTTCCCTGCTGCTTTTTGTACAAGTAGTACTGGTGATCACCTTGTAAAGTAGAAAAGCCCTATTATCAATACTAATCTAATATTAATGGAAATCTGGCATCCTTTGTGTACTTTGTAATCTATCTACTACATTTCTTTATTTGTACAACACTATGATGAGTAATCAAATGTAATCTAAAGAAAATTAATAACCTCAAGATAGGCAAATTACTTAATAATACACACACACACACTATAAAAGGAGTTCTTACAACTTGACTTCTTATTTCTTTTTCTTGAGCTTTCTCTTACTTTTAGGGATTTTTCCCCACACTCTTTTTCTGCTTTATTTTTCAATTTTTTCAATTTCAAATATTTCCTTTTTGCTTTTCATATTTTTCTTCTTGTATTTTTCTTTTGCACATTATTGCTAATATTCCTTTCTTTCCCCTTCATTTTATTTTTCATCATCTCAACTCCACCCTTGCACCCTTTTTGAACAATCAAGCTCTAAATAATATTGAAATTAGTAGTCATGTAAATGAGTGAATAGAGCACTCAAAAGAATATGGAAATATATAAAAAAAAAAAATAGGGTTAGGGAAATAGTTGGTTATTTAAAAGAAATTTAATTAAGCTCAAAAGTGGGTACTAGAGATATAATATTATTAGGTAAGCTTGTAAAGGCTCAATCTAGCAAAGAATGCCTAAATCATTTCGAAAGTGATAGTATCAACCTAGAATTTAGCCTTCAGTGGTATTGAAATAAGATCTAGAGATCTTTTAGGATCAAAAAGTAATTTTTTCCTTATATAAACCTTTTCTAAATACTAAGTAAATTAAACTTCCAAGGTTAAATTTTATAAAAAAAAAATTTACAGTTTTAAATGTGAGAATAAAATTTCAAAAGAGCTAAAATTTTCCTAGAATTGTATCCTTTTCAAGAGCTAAAAATTTCCAAACTTTTCACATAATTGTCTTTTCAAGAAACTTAACAACTCAGCATAATTTGAACTCATGCACATAATCACACAACTTGTTGACATAATAAAGGTGCATAATGGTGAAAATTAAGGTATATCAATTCAAAAATGGGGTCACAATAGTCATTCATGTACAAGTATCCAAGGTATCATGATTATATAGTTATCCAGGGCAAAAAATTCAAATCCTACCCCTACACTCAACCTTCACATTGTCCCTAATATGAAATAGAAATACAGCAAAAGAAAAAAAATAAAAGAAAAGGGAATTCTAAAAATATAAGAAAAATAACTAGGACTTAAAGATCATCAGTTTGCTCATCCATAAGATCGTCCTCTATTGTGCGAAATATAGGAAGTCGTATGACTAGTCGTGGTGGTGGGAAGCACACATGTGCTCCCATGGTCAAGGCTAGGTAGTTTAGATACTCTGCTTGGTACTGGCTTGCAAAGATAAAGCAATCATGCATATGTTAGCCTAATGATGTGACTACATATGTAATGTCTCTTGAGTGCTTTAGTATGCTCCCATAATTCATCAATGGTGTGGTCCTGAGTCAGGTAAATGAGCTACCCTCAATCTCCTCTGGTGCTAAAGTAATGGCCAAAGTTGGGTTTGGTAAGCCTACAATTTTTAGTGGTCGGGCCTCAAGGTGCTGTTCCCAATAAATGTCTCTATATGTGATGGCCTTCATGAAGTGAACTAAGGCCTCATTAAGGTTCCACTAGACCCTAGCCTTGGCACACAATGTTGTAATAAGCCTTGGCACTAATAGCTTCCTAGTCTTTTAGTGGATGCAGGCTACTATACTCCTATGTATGATTTTACCACTTCAATGGAGTGTCCCTTTAGTATGTCATATATGAGCAAGGCCCCATCCACTATTACATCACTAACATGATCAACAATTATTAGAGGCGACATGCAAAGTATAGCCATGCCTTGGAAAATATAGTTAATTGGCCACTGTCAATATGGCTAGGCTACCCATTGGCATTCAACTCCCATTAGGCCCCTTCATAACACAATTCATTGAGCAGCTAACTAAGGTTAACTTCCTCTTGGGTAAATGCACTATAGCCATCATCTTTAATATCTAGGATGGAGTATATGGTATTAATGTCCTGAGGGGTGAATGACTCCCATCTTCCTCTAACCATGGCCATATTCCTTTGGTGTATTGTGGCATTAGAGTAAAATTCTTGTATAAATAGGACCACTTCAGATTTAGGCTCCACTATAAAACCTTCCTAGCCTTGGTTCACAATGTATGTCTATAGTGGCATTCTATCATATAAGATATCAAAATCACGCTCCTGAAACAATTACTTATTCATTACCACCTTACTGTGGTGCTGGAAGACCTCTTCACTGAAAAATAAGCTCAAGTCACAAGTAAAGGATAGCTCTATCCTCTCGACTTTCTTGGAAGGGCTAACTTAGGATTTCTTTGGTGCCAAAGGTATAGGATAGAATGTTTATGTATGTGGCTAAAGGGATGGTGAGTAAGCTAGGTGTTGAGGGAAGTTAATAGTCACTGAGGCAATTCACTACAAACTTAGTGGGCAAGGTAGTGGAGTTTTCAAATAAAACTTCCAAATTCACCTCAATATGTTCCCGTTCAATAACAAATAGTAATTCCAAGGCATAATTATAATATAATGTAGTAGATATTCTTTCTATTTAGCCTTAATCACATATAGATAATATCTAGAATATGCCACTTGGGTTCTAAGAAAATTACGATACTATTTCTTACTTCCAGTCTCTAATTTCAAAATCTAGTCTTTAATTACCAACGAATGGTCCAAAGCAACAATTCGAAACCAATTAATCACAAGAAATATGTGAAGATGATTACCTCAAATGCTTATGAAACCTAGGTTTGTGAATATGAATTTTTGGCTAAATTGTTGAAATTATTAGGGAATATAACGGATTTAGTCTAAAAGTTCCTTGTAGTTGTCAAAAATTACTTAAAATTATAGTCTCTCAGTGAATTGAGGGAAAAATTTAGGATTTAGGTGGCTATAGTTCTAGGTTAGGTAAGGAATATCGTGATGGAAGCCCAATAGTCTTATAATTTTTTTTTGAGTTAGACGTAAGCCTCTTGCCATTACAACATTGATTGTTCGAAGGAACTGAAAAGGTTGTTTAGGAAATTAATTTCATGACATGAGCTTCCTACCATTGTGACGTGAATGCTTCTGGATTCTTGAGAATTCTTCATAGGAAATTACCATCATGACACTAAGGTTTACTCGTGGCAATGTGAATACTTTTGGATTTTCTCTAAATTGTCTTAAATAGTTGGCATCGTGACGGTAAGTCAGCCTTGTCGCTACATTAACCCTTTAACTTCAATTTACCTCAATTTTCACATGAAATAAAGTAGACTTCTTAAACTAAAAACTAAAATGAAAACAACATATGTTTACCTATTGGGTAGCCTCCCAATTAGTGCATTTGTTTAACGTCATTGGCTTGATAGGATGTCAATTTGCTAATTAAAGTATATGGGATTTTTAAGGTCCATCCATATGGTGGGTACTATCACGGGTACACCAAATATAGTAAATACCTTACCTTAAAACTAACATGTAGTACTAAGAGTAAGGTTTGATCCCACAAAGACTAGCATTACCTTTTGTGAATCAAATAAAGTGAGGTTGAAAGCTACAAGAAAACTATTAAAGTAAAAGGAGAATAATTGCAATAAAATAAAGAGAGATTAATAATGAGAGTTGGTTTTAATTGATATCCACCATCAAGGAAATGCATTTTTGATCAATACATTTTAAATTGTACTAATTATGTTCTAATTATTGCTACATTTTAACAGGTCGTGCTGTTGTGCCACTTCACTATGGGAAATTTTATCTATTTTGAGAATTGTCTATTTCTAGATTTATGTGTTTTATTTTATGAAGTTATGTATTTTAATGGACTATTGGACTCTGTATTGTATATTTTAGATAGAAGTTGTACTACTTGAATATAACACATTATTTCTCTTATCTTATTGTTTTATGCCTTTCCTTTTCTGTTAAATTGAAATTTATGGTTGGTTAATTCCAACTGGTTGGGGTGACATATCTTGAAAGGTTATCCCCTTTTTTAAGGATGATGAAGAAGAAAGTTGAGTTTTTTCACATATTCTAAATTCCATGTTTTTCTCAGACTTTCTTTCCAACCTATGTTCCTAATACATACATATAATCCAGGTATGCATCCACATGTGTTGGTTGATGGTTTTGATATTGCGAAAAGAGCAACTTTACAATTCCTTGAGAAGTTTAAGACTCCTATTGTGATGGGTGATGAGCCTGACAAAGAGATCCTCAAGATGGTAGCAAGAACAACACTAAGCACAAAGGTAAGTCTTATCTGACTTTTTCTTTTTGTAAAATGACAGTTGATCATATTCTTGTATTACTTTCGGATTGGCCAAATAACTGCTTGACATAGTTCATACTTCTTAAACTGGTATCATATCTTTCCAGATTATAATATACTATGATGATCTTAGCCATAACTTGAATGATAGATGATTTTATCAATTTCTTGATTCCCGAGAAAGGTTCACTTGCTATATACTTAAAAAGAAGCAGCATCATTTCAGGTTGATAACTTGATTTAGTTTTAGTATGCATGCAATTGCACACTGATGGATGGAAAATACTACTCTACATAGTTGTATTAATTTCCCCCTTAATTGTTCATTGCTTGTTTATTCAAAAGTTGCAGGGTGACAATCACTAAGCTTACATATTGAACATCTTTGTTACATTATGTTCACATCTGCTGTTTTGTAACGTGGAACTAAGATGAAGAGCTAGCCAAGCTTACTCTTAGCTGATATATTGAGCCAATGATAATATATTTTAAACACATGATGTAAATATACTTTTGTATTTAGCTTATAAATAATTTCCATTGCATTGTGAATTTATGTCTATTTATAACAATAATAATAGTGATGATGATAATATTTATTATTGTAATACTATTATTAGTGTTAAAGGACAATATATGTTTTTTGGCTATTGGTGTGTCCCCCTCCTTATAAAATCATGGCTCTGCTACTAAGCATGGTTACCCTGATAACTCCTATAACACACAAATAATTCAAAGAACATGGCTTGTATATGTGGCAATTATTCTATTACCCGATAACTGAATTATTTGTGTGTTATAGGAGTTATCATGTTTTTATGGTCAAACCAAAAGAGACCAAAAAGTTGCAAATGCATATATAATACTATAGATAATTATATTGTATTCTTATTATCATGAACTGTTGATAATGCTTTACTAACTCTGTGAGTGAATATGCTCAACTTCTTCATTCATTTCTGCTGCATGAATGTAAAGTATTTTATCTTTTGGTTGCCTTTGATGTAACATAAGTGATTAAGGATGTGCCTCCTGAGATTATTATTTTCCCTTTGTCTTTATAACTTATGCCGGAAATTGCTCTCTGACAACAAGCATGTTAAGTACCTTTATATCCCTTATACTGACTCCGTTGTGGTTGTGAGATGCAATCCTGTTTCAAAGTGGAGAGGTCCTCCCAAGTTCAAACCTAAATACACTAAAGATGAAGCTATACAGCATGTCCATGACCTCTATAGGGAATCCCTCCAGAAATACAGGTGCGGCTATACTATACTATTTGTTGTGTAACTTAACAATTTCTTTTGAAATGGGTAGGCTTGATATGAGAGGAAATAAATGGTATGAATTTTTTCCCTAGATAAAGGCTGGTATAAGCTGAGAAACTGCAGCTTACTCTCCTTTTTTGACTTTTGGCCACTCTTATTCTTTATCTTCTTTTCATGGCCTTCCGTCTTTGTTGTCATTATTGGCATTTTCATATGATTTGAACTTACATTAAGAGGAAGAATCATATACTATAGACTAGTAAATTATCAAATATTTATATTGACTATTTTCATGTATGGTCAATATAAATATTTGATAATTCACTTATTTATAATATATCACTATGACGTCATACCTGACTTTATTTAGTGGAAAAAGATTTGATTGTTATTGTTGTTATATTGACCATCATTTACAATTTGCCTGGGCTGTGAGAATCCTTCCTGTTTCATTTAGGTTAGTGGGCACTGAATGAGAAATTTTATTGCTATTTTTCTTATTTATCTTATTATTGGAGCAATGTGAGTACACATATTAATTGGTACTTTGAAAGAGCTTCAATCTCTGAATTGATTATGTATTTTCAATTCCATTGGTTTCTCTGTTAACAGTCTGCTGCCGATAACTGTCACTTTCTTGTTTATTTTCAGTTAATTGTGTACATTAACTTTGCCATAGTTGTGGACTTTTCTGTTTCAGTCAATTAGTAGTTTATATTAATTGTTTGCAGAGCAGAAGAAGCAAGTGGTAAATCATCAAACGAAGGTGAAAAAGATATAAATGAGCTTTCTTTCACATAATTAAGAGATAAGTTACTTGCCCTATATCCTCTCAACAAAAGCCACATTGTAAAGGTCAATCAAGCTGAGGCTGAGTTCTGGCAGAAGTCAGAGGGATATAAAGTAGGATGGAGTGATGAGATATTGGGCTTTGATTGTGGAGGTCAACAGTGGGTATCAGAAACATGCTTCCCTGCTGGAACACTATCTAAGCCAAGCATGAAAGACCTTGAATACATTGAAGAGCTGAAGCAACTTATGAAGAAGGAAGAGATACCTGCACCTGCTCCAATTGAGCAGCGATGGACAGCTAGCACTAGGAGTTCCATGAGTCCTGCTTCAAGCTCATCTGAGGAAGATATATTCTCTTGGGTAAGTATAAGCCCCTATGCTGGCTAAACTGAAGATTTTTAACGGTATGGATTTTGTTATAACTTCTAAATTGTAATTAATGTTAGGATGGGTAATGTGGGGGTGGTAGTGTGGTGTAAAGTCATATGAATTGAGTTTCTACTACATTAATTTTGATCTTCCATTTTGAGCTCTACAACATGTTTTGACAGTTTGCCTTATGTTGGTACTATTTTTTGACATTATGCATAATCTTGCTCTTATTTTTCTAAGAAATTTATCAAAAAAAATTATTTTATTTCTTAGACATGGGGACCTCTTTGAATTAAAGCTAAATATTACCTTTCATTTTGTCTATAATTCTTGTCAATGACCATTTTAGTTTCCTTTTTTTTTCCTCCTAGTTTAGCATGTTGGTGCTAGATTATTAATGTATTGTATCTGCTGGATAAATGATGATTCCGGGATTTAGTCAATGATTAACCATGACTTAACATATATATATATATATATATATATATATATATATATATATATATATATATATATATATATATATATATATATATATATATATATATATATATAATATCATTTAGAATGGCTGGATTGTCAATTCTTCTTTTTATGGTTTTTCAGGTTGGTATTATCATGTACCTCCCTACCACTGATGCTCACCAAAGGAAGGATATAACAGAAGAATTCTTTCATTACAGGCATCTAACTCAGGCAAAATTATAGGATTATTATTCTGCTTATGAACACTGGGCTAAGATTGAGGTAATTATTGAGGCATTTGAAGTTATGGAAAATGATTCCACATGGTATTCGGAACTGCTTTACCTATTGTTGTCTTTTCCTAAATTGCTTAATGTTAGGTCAAACTTCCATTTATGTTTGGTTACCAAAATAAACTTGTCCTTCAGAATATCTTTGATGTGTAACCTACAAGGGCAAGCTCACACACACGAGTGTACATACATATCGACAAGGGCTCACATGGAACTTTAATTGTAATTGAACTGTATATTGGACAATCTTTTTTTTTAATGCTAAGTACCAGCTCAGGTTGTTAAGTGGTGCGTCTAGCTGATATCATCAATAATTGGAGATGGAAAATCAAAGGGCAAAAAATTAAAGTATATTTATTCAATTCTTATTTGTACAATCTATGATGTAGGCTCCAAAGGACAAGGAGGAGCTTACAGCTCTGCAAGCTAGGCTAAGAAAGCGTTATCCTGTGGATGCATACAATAAGGCAAGACAAGAATTGGACCCCAACAGAATCCTTTCAAATAACGTGTTGGAAAAGCTCTTCCCACCATCAGATACCATATAGGAAAAATCTAGGTAGGCCATTTCTTTATCTGTAATTGTCCTATTTTCCTTTCTTCTTTTTTTCCTATTTTTTTCACAATTTAAGTATATCTTCAGCCCTACTTTATTGACTATTGCCTTGTTTTGGAACTTTGGGATGCACAATAGCTGGTTTACAATCAAGGACTACTATACACAAAACAATTTACTTTCACTTTATTGAGATGTCTTGAACTCAAAGAAGCTTTAAGAAGTTTAAGTCATGAAGTTAGATGTAGATTATTAGAAGTTGTCTTAATTTTACATTATGTTGTTACTCATCCCACCAAAAAGAGGAAGTAAAACAAGGGGGAAAATAGAAAGAAAATGAAATTCTGCTCTGCTGTTATAATACTTGTATAAAGCTTGTCAGGTATGAATTGGAAACATGATCTCTGGCATTTATCCATTCAGTTTAGCTGGGCACTTCTAACATTTTTAAGGCTAATCTGTCACTGGAATATATATAAATATATATATATATATATATATATATATATATATATATATATATATATATATATTTGAGATTTTAGCCTTGACTCGATCCTAGTCTTAGAATGTGTTGCTAAAACCTAAAGATGCTCAAAGTACAAATTAAAGGAAAGGCTACGACCATTTGGACCTTAGGAACATCATTCTTGTCTTATGAATAGAAAAACATCAATGATGGCAAGAACATAACTAATGGAGTTTGTAAAAACTGCTTCCAGCAAGTATTAAAAAAACCGTTTTTTCCCAACTTTCTACAACTAAATAAGTTTTTAATTGTTTTTAGGTATCCTATGAAATAGGCATGGTACATCAACAATCTTGTCGTTTATTAAAAGAGAAAATTATTTGTAAACCAACAGATTTAACACTATCTCTAATAAGTATTTTTCTGAACTGCTTTTGTATATTCTCAGTAGCTAAATACATAACAAATGATTTGCATTATGATATAGTGATCTATTCTACATTTTCTCTTCATTAATGTGTTGAATTTCCTTGTAGCTTCTTCACATTGAAGAGGAACTTGGAAGTGTGCAATATGCTGGTGAAGCTTTCAAAACGCCTTAGCTTGGAATGAGTACTAATCTCTCAACTTCCTACACCAGAAAATTTTTCCATCAAAAGCATTGTTGTCAAATTATTCAAGTTAGAGAACAAATGGGACAAGGAAAATTCCAGATTTTTAGTATTGCTGATCACCTTTCAGGGTATTCAAAACATCTAGTTGATGAGTTAGCCTTAGAATGTATTTGCAAACCAAGTTAGTAAGCTTTGCTTGGAGCTACTGTTAGAACGTGAGGAAATGATTAAATGTAATTTTATCATATAGTGGCAAAGCTCAAAAGCTGTAATTTTTTTTCTTTGTTAAAAAACATTGTTTATACTTTGTAGCTTTTATTTGTACTTTTTCTCTGTGATTATAGCTATCTCTTTTACTATACACAAGACTGAGACTCAGATTGTTGTGCCATAAATTAATAAGAATTTACTAAAAGTTAATGTGTTAATAAATTTAACTATTCTGAAATTTGAAACATTTATTTTATTGATAATTTGCACTATCTGAAAGCACGCTGGACGTTTAGGGATTATCATTTTCATTTTGTAAGCCTTAAAAAAAAATCGAAAAACCGAACCAATACTTATAGGTTCGATTTGGTTCGATTGAATGGACCATAACCAAACCGATAAGGTCCACAATTTCTAGAAAATTATGCCAGCGGTTCGGTTTGGTTCAGACTATAAAATCGACCGAACTGAACCGCTGAACACCCCTAGTCACAAGTATGTTTGCCCCTTGTAACATCCTTAATTTCATTTTTTTATTAATAAAGGTACATAAATATTAAATTAAGAAAATAAAATTTATTAGACAATTTTTAGATATCTAAGGAAATATAATCCTTAGAAATTCTTCACTTTATGTGTATGCATAGAAAATGTTTCTAACGTTAAGGCAACAAGTAAAGAGAAAAAACCTAATAGAAAAAAATTAGAAATAACATAATAAGGAGAGGCAAAATTCTTTGGTAAGGAAAATAATTTTTTGTGAAGTAAGTAGAGGTCTTAAAATTTTAAGAAGATTGGATTAGGGTAATTTTTCCTAATTCAAGAATTAGAAATTTCTAAATTTAACATCTTCACCCATAAATTGGGATTTCACCTATGGACATTTCATATAGAGTTTTTTCACTTCACATAAGTTTCTAGCAAGCCCAATGAATAGCCCAAGCAAGAAATAAAACATAGACTTGGATTAGCATATAGAAGTTGGACCGATAGCCCAAAAATTATGAAAATATGACCAAGCCTTCCATGAAAGGTAGAATTTTAGCAAAAGTAAAGGAAATGGGTAAGAATGAGCTCAAATCCAAGAGGAAAAAACAATAATAATCATGTGAGGAAATAGTAGTGCAATAATAATCAAGATTAGGTTACATGGTATTAGGACAAAATATCTATATCGTACATTCATAATTTCAACAAGTAGATAATAATACATGGCATTAGGACAAAATATTTATATCCTATATTCATAATTTCAACAAGTAGATAATAATACATAGCATTATGACAAAACATTTTTATTCCACACAAATAATTTCAGCCAAGCAAGGGACATCCAATGGCTGAAAATTTGCCACTTAGAAAGGCAAACTTACCATGCTTGATTAAGACAAAAGAAAAAGGAAATGAATCCCTAAATCAAAGGGACATTATCCCTTGTTTTAAGAACATATTATCATAATTTTCAAAATACAAATCTCTGTTTGCTATGCATATCTTGACTAAGGAAGAGGAAAACAAGAACATGAGTTGTTTTTTTTTTCAAAAATCAATCAAGTGCATCCTAATTATGATAAAGTAGACCCATGATCATGAAAGGTGAATCACTTGATAGTATATTTAAGCAAAACCTACCCCTATAACATTATAATTTCGTCAAAGTAAGGGAGAGGAAATAGAAGCAAGGTAGAGTGAGAAAAGGAGAGAAAGAGAGGAGAAGAAAGGAAGGAAGAAGAAGGAGAAGTCTAAAGGATTAAGTATTCAAGGTAAGTTAGCTTAACCTCCACTTGAATCTATCTTTTTTCTTCATCCTTGGGGTTCAAAAACTCACCCTCCTTCTCTTATTTGAGTTGCTAGAAAAGCTAAGGGAATGGAGGAATCTTGTTACTTCCTTCAAGAGGAAACAAGAAAAAGAATTCACTAAGTGAGTTAGGGAGATTTTTAGGTAAGTTTAACAATATCTCCTTTTGAAAAAAAGTTTCGAAATTTGTAACATTTATGTGAGATTTTGATTTTAAAACTTTGATGAAATTTACAATATTTACTACTTTGATGATTAGCCATGGATGTTGCTATATCATGTTACATGTTATTTTGCATATGATGGATGTTTTGGATATTACAGTTGCTGTGGAAAGTTCTACATAAGTATGGCTGTGGTTGGTAAACTTTTTATGGATTTTATGCTACTATTTTGTATATTTGAATATGGTGAAAAATTGATGGAATATAATTATATGTAAAGAAAATAGAAGATGATGTAATATAATGATAAACTAAAACCTTAGGAAAGGATTAGTTAGAAAACTGGATTTTGGGGTAACTAGGGAAGCTTCTATTTTTTAAAATTCTAGAAAGAATCAGTTAGGAATTAAAAGAAATGGTTAACATAATAAATGTAGACCTATTTCTCACGGATTTATAGCCACTGGAATAACTTAATTTGAAGTCCATATGAGGGAAATATTGCTCGATAAGTAAGCAAAAGTCAGAAACTAACTAACTAGGGAAGAATCTGTTAAGTATGTTTCTGTGTTTAAATTTTTGGGCAACATATGTAGGGAATTAAAAGAAATGGTTAACATAATAAATATAGATATATGTATCATGGATCTATAGTCTCTGAAATCACTTAATTTGGAGTCCATATGAGAGAGATATAACTGATTTATGAGTAAATGTTATAATCAATCTAGAATCTAGGATGGTAAATGTAAGTGTTTTTGTTTTCGAATTTTTGGGAGTAATTAATAAGGAATATGAAAAAATGATAAACATGAAAGTTGTATATAAATGTCTTAATGTTTTATAAACTTTAAAATCACCTTAATTGGAGTTTGTATGAGGGAGATATGGTCTGATTAGTAAGTAGAGGTCTGAAACTACCTGAGAAGAAATAACATTGAATTTGAGGGAGTAGTAACACCATGATTACATAAGATTTCACTAAAATGTTCTACTTAATGGTTTTAGAGAATGGTCTTATCTTTCAATTGATACTAAGATCACCTTGATCGAATTTAAAATGAAAGTGTTATGCTCTATTTAGTCAAGAGAGGATAATAATGTTTAAAAAAGAAGAAGAATCTTATAAATGAAAATAATAAATTACTAGTGTATGCCATAGCCATTGCCATTGCATGAACTCCTTACTATATTAAGTGTGTAACTTTGATATAAAAATATTTTATAAAGTGATATTTGAAACGATTATGTTTATGGCATGATTACCAATAATTTTTGGTAATGATTATATTTTGATAAAAATTATGGCATGTGAGTATAATGAACATACTTGTTATTGAAATAATATTTTTGGCAATTAATGTGAAAAGAAAAGAAATGAGCATGGTGTAACATCCCTAATTTCGTTTCATGTATTAATGAAAGTAAAAAAGTATTCAAAGTAACATCCATAATTTCATTTCTTTTATTGATAAAGATATATAAATATTTAATTAAGGAAATAAAATTTATTAAACAATTTTTAGATATATAAAGAAATATAATCCTTAGAAATTTTTCACCTTACGTGTATGTATAGAAATGTTCTAATATTAATGGAATAGGTAAAGAAAGAAAACCTAAGAAGAAATATTAGAAATAAACATGCTAAAGAAAGGTGAAATTCTTAGGTAAGGAAGATAAATTTTTGTAAAGTAAGTAAATGTCTTAAAATTTCAAGAAGATCGGATTAGTGTAATTTTTCTTAATTTAAGAGCAAAAGTTACTAAGTTTAGTATCTCCACCCATAAATTGGGCTTTCACCTATAGACACTTCATATATAGTTTTTCTACTTCACATAAATTTTTAGCAAGCCAATAGGATAGGCCAATGAAGAAATAAAACATAGACTTGGACTAAGATATAGAAATTGGACCGGTAGCCCAAAAATCATGAAAATGTGACCAAACACATTATGAAAGGTAGAATTTTAACCAAAGTAAAGAAAATTGGCAAGAATGAGCCCAAACCCAAAAGGAAAAATAAAAATAAAAATAAAAATAAAATTAAAGTGATGAAGTAATGGTGTAATTAAAATTAGGTAACATGGCATTAAGACAAAAATTTAGCAAGTGGTGTAATATCCTAAATTCATAATTTTAGCAAGTGGTGTGATAATACAAGGCTTTAGGACAAAACATCTATATCCTACACTCATAATTTTAGCAAGTGGTATAATAATACATGGCATTATGACAAAATATTCCTATCCCACACAAATAATTTATACCAAATAATGGAGATTCAAAGGCTAGAAATTTGTCACCTAAAAAGGCAAACCTATCATACTTGATTAAGACAAAAAAAAGGAAGTGAAAATCTAAATCAAAGGGACCTTGTCCCTTATCTTAGAAACATATTATCATAATTTTCAAAATACAAATCTCCTTTTGCTATGCATATCTTGACTAAGGAAGAGGAAGACAAGAACATAAGTTGTTTGTTTTCCAAAAATTCAACCAAGTTTATCCTAATTGTGATAAGGTAGACCCATGATCATGAAAGGTGAATTATTTGATGGTCTATTTAAGCAAAACCCACCCTTACAACATTAGAATTTTCATCCAAGTGAGGGAGAGGAAAAATAGAAACAAGGTAAAGTGAGGAAAGGAGAGGAAGAAAGGAAGAAAGAGGAAAGATAAGTCTAGAGGACTAAGTGCTACAAGTAAGTTTAACAATATTTCTTTTTGAAGAAAAGTTTTGAAACTTGTAATATTTATGTTAGATTTTGATCTTAGAACTTTAATAATTGGTCATGAATGTTGCTATATCATGTTACATATTATGTATGTTTGAATACTTAGGTTGGTGTAGATAATTCTGCATAGGTATGGCTATAGGTGGCAAACTTTTATGCTTCTGTTTTTAAAATTCTGGGAAGAATTGTTAAGGAATTAAAACAAATGGTTAACATGAAAAATGTATATGTATGTCTCACGGATTTGTACCCACTGGAATCACTCAATTTAGAGTCCATATGAGGTAGATATAGTCCAATTAGTAAGCAAATGTCAGAAAATGGTTAATCAGGAAAGAATATGTTAGGATAGCTTCTGTGTTTTAATTTTTGAGAATATTCTGTAGAGAATTAAAATAAATGATTAACATAAGAATTATAGCTATGTGTGTCATGGAGTTTATGCACTAGAATCACTCAATTTGGAGTCCATATGAGGTAGATATGGTCTGATTAGTAAGCAATGATCAGAAAATGGTTAATTAGGGAAGAATATGTTAGGATAGCTTATATGTTTTAATTTTTGGGAACATTATGTAGGGAATTAAAATAAATGGTTAACATAAGAATTATAGATATATGTGTCACGGATATTTAGCCACTGGAATCACTCAATTTGGAGTCCATATAAGGTAGATATGGTCCGATTTGTAAGCAATAATTAGAAAATGGTTAATCGGGGAAGAATATGTTAGGATAGTTTATGTGTTTTAATTTCTGACAACATTCTGTAGGGAATTAAAATAAATGGTTAACATAAAAATTATTGCTATATGTGTCACAGATTTTTAGCCACTGGAATAACTTAATTTGGAATTCGTATGAGGGGGATATAGACAGATTAGTAGGTAAAGGTCAAAACCTATCTGAGAGGAAATAACCTGTACTTTGAGGGAGTAATATCACCTTGATTTCTTAATATTTCGCTAAACTGTTCAACATAATAGTTTTAGATAATTGTTTTATCTTCATATTGACACCAAGATCACCTACATCAGAGTTAAATTGAGGGAGTTATGCTCTAATTAGTAAGAGAATGTTAGATAGGATGAAAATCTGCATCAAGAAAATAAAGAAATAAAATTAATATTTAAAAAGAAGAAGAATCTTATATATGAAGATAATAAATGACTAGTATATGCCATAACCATTGCCATTGTATGAACTTCTTACCATATTAAGTGTGAAATTTTGACATGAAAATATTTTATAAAGTGATATTTGAAATGGTTATGTTTATGGCATGATTACCGATGATTTTTGGTAATAGTTTTATTTTGATGAATATACTTGTTATTGAAAGTATATTTTTTGCTATCATTGTGAAAAGAAAAGAAATGAGTACGGTCACATGGCAATCCGTGTGGTGCACCAGTAGGGGACGCCCTACCAACGGTTATAATCATGTTAATGAGAAAAGAAAGAGAAAGTGGGTCATGTCGGACGGAGCAAGAAAAGTCCGTACTGGAGAGTAGAAAATACTCACCCTGACCGGGATAATTTGATATGAGAATAAGTTGATAGTTGTCATATGATATTTTGAAAATAGTTAATCCTGTCATACATGTCATTATTGTACGATTCTCATGTGCATAAATATAGTTCAGTCATGTGACCAAAGATATTTGCTGTAGTTTATACAGCTGAACATGACGTGATGAGCTGTATTGATGATGATTTATTGTTGAACTTACTAGGATTTAATTCTCACTATATTTTCATATCATGTTCTGAAAATGTTATGCAGATTTTTTTTATGGCTCTAGCTTTTAGTGCACGTTGAATCGAGTACTTTATGTTGGGCAGATACCAGAAGCAAATAAAATGTTTGTGGTCGAGTTGGCTTAGATCCTGGTGAAGGTGCAACCACTCGCACCTGTATCTCCAGAATTGGTCAACCAGAATAAATAAGATGTAGATTTTTATGTGTTTGATATGTTATACGTATATTTTGATTTATGACATGTATGTAAACTCTGTATTGTATAAATTAAATAAATATTATTTTGAGTTAAGTTGTAACAAGGTAATAACTTCATAGTATTAAAAAAAAATTGATACTTAAATGGAGTTGTTACACACGGTCACATGGCGGTCTGTGTAGTGCACTAGTATGGGACACCCTACCAACGACTATGATTATATTAATGAGAAAAGAAAGAGTATCATGTTGGACAGAGTGAGAACAACCCGTACCGAAAAGTAGAAAGGACTTACCCTAACCGGGGTAGTTTGGTATGAGAACAAGTTGATAATGATCATATGATATTTTGAAAATAGTTATTCATGCCATATATGTCATAACTGTACGATTTTTATGTGCATAGATAAAGTGCATTCATGTGACTTAAAGATAATTGCTGTAGCTTATACAGATGAACATGATTTGACAAGTATTTTTGATAATAATTTATTGTTGAATCTACTGGGATTTATTTCTCACTATATTTTCATATCATGTTTAGAAAACTAAGTTATGCAGATATTCTCTATGACCGGTTTTTAGCGTACGTTGGGTTGAGTTAGCTAAGATTCCGGTGAAAGTGCAACCACCCGCACCCGTATCTCCAGAACTGGTCAATAAAGATAAATAAAATGTAGTTTGATATGTGTTTGAATTTTGTACATGTGTTTTGATTAATGATATCTACATAAACCCAGAATTGTATAAGTGTTAATAGTATTTCTTAAACCTTGTTTATGTTTGGTTAATTTAATTGAATGTTATTATGAGTTAAATAGTTTGAAGAAGAAGGTAATAATTTCATAAAATTTTAAAAATATACATATAAGTATATATGTAAAAAAAAAAACTGGAGTTGTTACACCCTTCACAATTCATACATGTTGGTGCAATTCCATTCAGGGAATACATTCTTCTTAGTCATTGTTGCAAAGTAGGCACTTGGCCTAATAGGGTGAGGAGTAATACCAATTAGCACTCTTGCAAGAGCAATTTTAGTCACCCAAGCAGGTCGTTCCTCCACATTGATCACAGGAATATTCATCTTTCAGATATATGAAACTTGTTTCAATCCATTTTTCACCATTGTAATAGCCAGTGGTATGATGCTAGTACTAACAAGAACAACTTTGGGGCTTTTACCCTTATGGCTTCAGTCCAAATCCTTGTCATTTTGCCATCTCCAACTCCATATTACTCATCTTATTTCTTATTTCAACATTTTTGTTTTTCAACTTTTGAATTGTTTTAGCTGGTGAAGCATTCTTGACTAAGACTCAGTTTAGATAAATAACTTATTTAAATGCTTATAGAATAAAATTTTATATAAAAAGTTTTTATACTAAAACTTCTTTTAAATTAAGTTATTTAGCATTTATATACATACTTAAAAAAGTGTTTTTCAAATTTATAAACTCTTTAAAATATTTGAATATAGTTTTGATAGAAGAAGGGAGGTGAAGGGTATAATTTTGATGAAATTTTAACTTATAAAAATATAAAATAATTTTTTAATCATGTGAATTTGAGTTTCTGCAGAAGTTTTTTTATAAGTTAAAATTAATTTATTGAGAATTGATAAGTTATTTATTTAAACTTATCAAAATATTATTTTTTTAATATAAAAATATTTATATTAATAAATTTTTTTAATAAATTATAAATTATGCTATTTAAACAGAACTTAAAAAGCTCGAGTTCTTAATTAAAGGTTGTAGATTACCTAATTTTTTTTTACCCTTTTAAGTGATAGCTTGCGATAGGCTGACTCAACCCAACTTGTCCAAGAGTGCTAATTATCTTATACTTGTTTGTCTAAGGTCAGACCTTTTTTTTTGGACTGGCTAAGGTCAGACCTCCTACCGGTCTTTATGTAACAAAAGACAGTTTTTTGTTTGTTTGTTTTGGGTTCAAACAAAATGCCTATTTGCGGAGAAAAGAAGGACGCTGGGCTCCCAGCCCATAATCGCAAACCCTGCTTCCTAGTTAATAGTTATACATACCAAAAGAAACTTCAATCTGCCCCTTACCTAGTAGTACCAAACAGCCAGAAACTCGCCCCTCCTACAGCAACCGATCACTCTCTCTCTCTCCGACCTTGCGAGACCCGAGCGATCCAGTTCACATCATGTTCCGTCGAGCGACAAGCCTGCTGGGTCGACCCCTTCTCACCGCCCGGTCTCGGTGTTTCTCCACAGATCTTCCCGCTGCTCCCACTGTCGATTCAAGCTTCGTTGAAGCATGGAATAAGGTGGTCCCTAACATGGACCCACCTAAGACTCCGCTTGCCTTCATGAAGCCTCGCCCTCCTGCACCCTCTTCGATCCCTTCCAAGCTCACTGTCAATTTCGTGCTCCCTTATTCTTCGGAATTGTCCGGGAAAGAGGTCAGTTTTGATTGACTCTTTTGTCATGTGGGTTTAGGTTCCCATTTTCTGATTTCATTTAGGTTAGTTTTGATTTAGATTTCTATTCAAGTTTTCTCTCCGAATTTCATTCTTAATCTCTCTCACTTCCTAAAGTGATTAATATGGAATAGGGATCAATGGGTTAATACCCTGGATTCACTCTCGCTGTTCTCTCCCTCAAAATTGGAGGATTCAGATATGCCGATCTTTGATGCATTTCTGTGTGCGTATTGATGAAACTAAGCTATCCTGATTTCGGTAGTCGAAAAATATCAAGTAATGTCTATCTAAGTATTTATGTAAATAGTAAATTAACTTTTGATATTTCTTTTTCATTTGCGAGCTCTTCATTACTAAATGTCTTTCAAGTGAGGGTCAAAGTTTTTTTAAAGTTTTTCACCCCTAAATGTTTGTAACCATCAATATAGCATTACGACTCGAGTATCATTCAGGGAAACCTTAGGATGTCTAATTAAATGATGCTATTGTAGTTTTCAACGAAATTTCATATATTGCATATTCTCTCTTCTCTGTCATCTTTTTTTCTTTCTTCTGTTTTTGGATCCCTTTCATGTTTTAATTTTAATATTTTTTTATGTGTTAAATTATCATTTTAGATCATAGCCTTTCAAACAATAAATGCTGCTTAATGTTCACGTAAGATCCTATCCTCTTTGGTGTTTTTTTTATTCCCAACATTATCTTTTGCAAGCAGAAGTTGGTATCCAAATTATCTTTGAAGATTCTTTTGAGCATAATACGTCATGTTAAAAACATATTGTTTCGTCACCTCACACCTGCCATCTACTAAAGTCTAGATTTATCCCATTTCCCTTGCTCTTCTTGAAACTTAGGTTCTGTGGTTCACATGATAGTTCGATCAACAAGCTTCCCAAATAACCTGAGTCATTTGGCACCATCCGTCTAGCCATTATGTATAATATAGTGTATGATTTCGTGTTTGAAGCATATTTCTCTTGTTCTGTGGGAGTGGGATTATTTCCAGATTTTAGGCGTGTACTTTTCTTCGTATGCCTTGCAGAACATGGTGGAGAGCTTATCCTAAGGATTTATTTTTGTTATTTATTATTTATTTTTATTATTACTATTATTATTCTGCTTTTCCATGAATTCGTAAACCTTTTAACAAATCCAAGTTACTTGAAGTTTTGAACTATATCTTGTTTTACATCACCTACCCACTATGAAGAACTGATACTTCAAAGGTGGCGTATAGACACAATATTTCAAATTGCATGAAAACATTAAATATTTTGTCGTATCACCATATCCATATCTTCTTGTGTCCCATATTCGTATCAGTGTCTATGCTTCGTAGCCCATATCTGTATTAGTATCTGCTTCTTAGCCTACCCACTTTCATGCCAACTCAAAAGTAAAAGATAAGGATTGACTGATTGACTTTAGATGGGTCCAAAACACCAACAGAAAGACAAAAAGTGTCGGAATTTGGGATTTCTTCCCTGATTTGTTTGAGATACTAATTTACTATATTTGGTGTCATTTATTGTTAGATTTTTGGGGAATTATTTCACTTTCTTTCTTTATTCTGTTTTTGATTTTTTGGTGTTTATTAGTTCCTCTTGTTAGGGGATTTGATTGCTTATTTTTAGGGATTGTTTTCTGGTAGCATTGTCTGCCAAGTTCTTGTAAATCTGTGACTTTTTTAGTGAATAAAGTGTGGAGGAATTTCTCTTCTCTTCTCTACTTTTCTTTTCTACGTGGTATCAAAGCGGTACCATTAACTTCCATGGCGGGTAGACCTTAAGTGATTTTTCCTGGGAAACACCCATGACTGGTGTTGGAGGGAGTGCTGACTCAAAATTTTCAGTTTCCTTGAAGTCGACCCCCATAATAGCTTCGAAAATTCAATCCACTTACTCTGATAATCCCTCCCTACAAATCACATCACATAAACTCACCAAAAAAAACTATCTAGCATGGTCTCGCTCCATGGAGATGGTGGTGCGTGGCAAAAGAAGGTATAGATATCTTGATGGATCTACAGAACAATCGGCAGAGTCAGACCCTTTGTTCAAAGCATAGGATGCCTAGAATTCGATGGTTATGGCATGGCTAATCAACTCAATGGATGAAAAAATAAGTGAGAGTTTCTTGTGCTATAAAACAACTTGGGACATGTGGGATACAGCCAAACGCCAATATTTTGATTTAAAAAATTCCTCCCAGCTTTTTGAGCTTAGGAACAAGGCTTGGAATTTGATTCAGGCCAAGATGGATGTCACCACCATAGTAATCAAATCGCAATTTAAATCGTGAATCGAAAGACTTATTTTTGAATCGTAAATCATAAATTGTATCGAATCGCAAGATTCATGTACACATTAAAATATAATTTAAAATATATAATATAAAATATATAATATAAAATATAAATAAATAACTAATATAAATAAAATATATAAAATAATATTTATTTTAATAATTTTAAATATAATTATTTATAAGTCTTAAAAATTATAAAAAAATATAAATAATTAACTATTTAAATGAGTTTAAATAAGTTTAAAAAAATGAGTGTCTTGGTTGAATAAATTTAGAATTATGAAAACAAAAAAATTATTTTTTGTAATTTTTTAAAATAAATAAATAAATAATAAAAAGAATAGATGAACAAATGTTGAACCCTTGTTTTGTAAAAAAAAAAATAGAAAGCTAAAAGAGGCTACATATTGTGTTTCTGGCTTTAGTGAAAAAAAAAGGCGCAGAAGGTTGTTGAGAACAGGTAGACAATCGCACAACTGCTCGACGGCGAAGGATGAGGCCAGGGTTTTGGGAAGAAGAAACGAAACATCACCCAACCATGGCAGAAGCTCGCGCAGGTGTGTGAAGGAAACAAACGTTGTGTGAAAGAAACAGACGCAGGCTAGAATCACAGAATCGTGCGATTTGTGCCAGAATCGCACCGATCTGTGCTATTCAGGTAGCGATTCCGGCCACATCACGATTTGGCCACCGATTTGTATCGGTGGCCATGTGAATCGAAGTGAACCGTACGATTCACAACGTGAATAGTGCGTGTTCGACTACTTTGGTCACCACCTATTTCAATACCCTTTCTAAACTATGGCAATAATTTGATCTCTTAAATAATGGTCATAAGTTATGCTCCTTGTGTACTAAACACTACTAGAAGGTAATCAATAAAGAAAAAAATTATGACTTCCTTGTGGGTCTAAACAAGGAGCTAGATGAAGTTATACTTGCCAAATGTCTAAGCACCATAAAACAAACTTTTCCACACAACCTTATAAATCCTCCAAACCTTTTGTCTTGATTTATAGTGATATATGGGTACCTTCTTGTGTTCCCACTACTACTAGAAAAAGGTGGTTTATCACCTTTATTGATAATCACACATAGGTCACATGGATTTATTTGTTAAAGAAAAGAAATGAGGCCACATAAACCTTCAAACACTTTCATCTTATGATAAAGGCCCAATACCATACAAAATTTCATATCCTTCGAACTGATAACGGGAGAGAGTACTTCAATTCCATTTTAGGAGATACATAATGTCATCATCCACCAAAGCTCATGTGTTGATACACCCCAACAGAATGGTGTTGCCGAAAGGAATAATAAACATCTTGAAGATACTCATTCCATCGTGTTTGATAAAAATGTATCTAAATTTTTTTTGGGGATTCAATTCTTACTGCTTGCTATATCATCAACCATCTCCTTACCCAGATTCTTAACTATAAGGCTCCTCTAAATTTCCTTATTTAGTTCTTTCCTTAAGCCGAGTCTATTGATTCCTTACCCCTAAAGTGTTTGGTTGCAAGGCCTTTGTTCTTGTTCGTGACCATAACTGAAACAAACGACTCTCGTGCTCTCCCCTGCATTTTTGTTGGATATTCTACCATCAAACATGGCTATAAGTGTTACTCTCCAGAAAAACAAAAAATACTTTGTGACTGTGGATGTCACTTTGAAAATCAAGCGTATTATCATAAAGTTCATTTTCGGGGTGGGGGGGGGGAACAAGGATGAAGTTGGAAATGGGAATGACAATTTTGACTGGGAATTTATCTGTGACAATGACCCAAAAACTATTTTTGAACCAGTACTTGCCCATGTAATGGAACCTGATACTCAAGACGAACACACACCTATTAACCAACTCTCTGTACCTGAAACTACTTCACCTGAATCCCTAAACCAGATTGAACCTTTGCTTGAATTGGAGGCTGATTTGGATGACTCCAGAGTTAACAATAACTCACAACTTGATCTCCTTGATTACTCTTGAAGAAATCATCCAAGAAGGATGGAGAATGTTGGGGACTCTACACCTTGCCATACTCATGAGACTGAGACATCACCTGAGGTTAGTGATCTTAATTGGCCCATAGCTTTAAGAAAAAGCCACGTGCTTGTACTCAGTATCCTATTTTGTGTAAGTAAAAATAAAACAGAATATATAGAATATAATTTTAATAAAACGAGCAAATATGAATTTAGAAGTAAATTTTAGAGACCATCTATTAAAACAAGTTACAAGTTTTAAATTACAATTCTTCGACAAAATCCACATTATTAACATCAAATTGAAATAAATTGGGTTTCAACCAATTTTGTGTACAAATTAATGTTTCAACTATTCTTGGAGAGAGAGAGATGACCTAAATATATCTAATACACAGCCATCAATACTTAATGCTGACTCAGAAGCCACCGTTGACACAGGAACAGGCAACACATCTCGAGCAGCAATAGAAAGAGTATGGAACCTAGACATACTTGATTTCCACCATTCTAAAGCATCAAAAGAATCATCTACATCCACACAAGTTTCTGCTAGATATCTTTCTATTTCATTTTTGGCTTCAATAGAATCTTTAACCCTTAAATGAGATTTAAAAACTCTAGCTTTTTGAGCTAGTTGTCTTTGCAGCATCTTGGTCTACATTGTTAATGATCATTGAAGGATGGCTCTTGACATTTGAAGCATCCTTAGGGTCATACAATTAGCGATACCACTCATACAATTTTTGCAAATTGGACTTGACTTTGCAAACCCTATTATATGATACAACTGGATCACAAATATCAAATGGCCATTTCAAATAAACAAGTTTGTATCTAGGGTCAAGTACGTTGGCAATGAACAATAAGAAGTTTACGTTTTTCACTTTTTTTTTCAATATCTGTCAAATTTTTTCTTCATTTCAATTGCCATACAACTCAACAAAGATTCATCACTTGAACTCCAATGCAATAGTTCACTCTGAACTAAAGCAAGTTGAGGGAAGACCCGATTTGAAGTAACATATAAAGACTCATACAATTCTAAGGACACGTCGTAGAAAATTTTCAAAAATTGTTTGAAGATTCTAGTATTATTCCAATCATTAGAAGAATGAGACCAGTTGTATTATTATCAAAATAAACAATGTAAGTAGTTTCATCATCCTCTAGCCTATTAAATGCCACTTCAAATTTCTTAGATATTCTAGCATAAAAAAAGTTGAGTTCCACCTAGTTGGAACATTTAAACATACAAGGCTTTTTGATACAATCTTCAATTGTTCAACACACCATTTAAATTTTGTAAGTCTAGAACCAAACCATTCGTTGTCTTCATCTTTTTCTTTAAACATGCTATTGCCACGTCAGTTGCACTAGCATTGTCCACAGTCACTGTAAACACTTTTTCAATGCCCCACTCATTCAAGCAAAGTTTTATATGCCTTCCAATTATTTCTCCTTTGTGATTAGGAATAGGGCAAAAGTTCAAGATTTTTTTTTGGAGTTTTCAGTCACTATCAACAAAATATGCAGTGAATGCCATATAGTTTAAATTTTGAATTTAAGTCCAACAATTAGTGGTGAGACATATCCTAACACAATTTGACTATAAGAAATTTTTAAGCTTTATTTTTTCATTTAAATACAACTGATAACAATCTGTAGCTATGATAACACGGGAAGGAATATGACGTTGTGATTGCAACCTACTATAAAGATACTTAAATCCACATCCTTCAATTATTTTAAATGGCAATTTATCTGCAAAAACATTAATAGCTATAGTTTTTTGACACTCCTCAAGATCATACACTTATGTTGCTTTTATCATATTAATTCCTTCACCATCTTTTTTGGGTTCAAAACCAAGCACTTGTTGTTTGGGATCATTCCCCAAAGCATAAGGATATTTAAGACATTTGGACAAGTAACTTATTAAATTTGAAGTACTGTGCTTCTTAGGATTACACATGTACCTCTTCCCACAATAGTTACATTGAGTTATAGGTTCTGTCGTATATGGTAATTTTGTGAAATGATCCTATGTTCTTGAAGATTTTTGAGATCTACTAGTAGGGGCTTCCTTTTCTATCGCTTAGGGGGAGTGACATTAGAATTTTTAGTGTCGACTGATAATGAAGTATCTACTTTGTCTTTTCTTTTCGGATTAACTACGGGTGTTTTGGGTGTAGATGCTATTGTCTCTTGCTCTCTTGAATTTGAGGAATCCATGTTAACCTACTTAATAGCCAAAACCAATCATATTAGTTCATAATCTTGTTGTCATGCTCCTAAGAAGTTTCCAAAAAAAAGTTTGGCCATGTGATCTATAGGCGGATTTTCAAGTTTGTCATATATTAAGCAAGCAATCTGATTTATGAGCACTAAAACAAAAATTAAGATAGAGACAAACTTATGCCTCTCCTATGTGTCACGACAATAGATTGCCAAGGGGGTTATTTGTCTTGGGGAAAGGGTAAGAGATCTATGAATGATGGAATTGACATTGCTACCAAAGGAGGACAAAGTATCTAAAAGAAGAAATTACATTAAGAAGGAAGAAACATACATGAGAGGAGAAAAAAATATCCTTCTAAGCTAAAGTACTACATCAAAACAAGATCAAAAAAGTATGTAAGATATAAACTTAATCTTGCAGCAAATCTTTTACATATCTAATAGAATAACTCACTTAAATGAGCCTTGAGCCAAACACTTGTAAGGCCTCAAAATTTAATCTATCCCATAAAGCATCTAGAGACAGAGAGTCAGAGACACACCTGAAAAACTAAATTGCCCAATATTTGTTTACAAGTCAAAATTTCCCTAAAAACTTCAATTGCAAATTTAAAGTAGTATTTTTCTTTGTGACTTAATTTATAGAAATGATCATAGAATTTACAAGAAATTTAACAAAAGAACAAGTAACCAAACTAAGTAAAGTTAAGATTCATCCACAACAAACAACAACTAAGTTTTTTTTCATTAGGTGGGGTCGGCTACATAGATCAAATGGCGTAAGACTCATCCACAACAGAGAAATTTCTCACTCTACAGACCATAGCAAAAACCAAACATTCATTAATTATCACAACCCTCGACTCTCATAATTTTAACAAATTGCACGGTTCTAATACATTGAAGTAAAATGGATTACCTACTCTTAAAGTTTGCATCATCACTTTTCTATATCAGAGAGACAGAGACCTAAGGCACTTTTCTCTATTAGCACTTTTACATATCAGAGAGACAAAGACCTAAGGCAGTGTTTATTAGTGGAATAACACAGAATAAAAAGTAGGATTTTTCATTGGGGGCTTGGGGCTACCAGAGATGAGGCTAAGATTAGGGGTTAGGGCTACAACTTCGAATGAAATGGAAGGAAGAATGTAAGAAACTTACCTGTGTTGGGTAGGGGCTACTGGAGATGAGGCTTTGCTGATTGCTACCGTGAAGCTAGATGGAGGTTGTGGATCGTGAATTCTTTGTGGAGGTTGGATCGTGCTTTCTGGGCTAAGTCGTTGTCGTGAGTGAGAAGTGAGAGAGGAGACACTCGGTGTTAGGAACCTGGATGTGGGCCATGTGGTACAGGATAGCATGTAGGAAGTTATTTAATAGGAAGTTATGTTAGTCATGGCAGTTTATGGATGTCAGTTTTTAGAGTTAGTTACTTACGTAGTAGTGGTATTTAAAGGTGTGAGTTAGTGGTCCAAGAGGATGTCTTTTGTTTTGGATTAAGGAAAGGGGCTGGGAATTTATTCTCAGAAGAAAGCTTAGGCTTTGGCTGAATGAGAGTGTCTTTCAATCAGATTTGGGGTGCAAATTGCTGTACTCAATATTGAATTTAGTAGTATTTTGTATTTTTCTTTAACTTGTATTTTTGGAACCCTATCATTGGTCCGACCTGCTGGATTCGAGAGTGGGTGTTGTGGTTTTGGAGGGATGCCAAAAATGTCAGATAAGGTTGATGTTTTGGAGGAACGGATGACATTGCAAGAAGGACATATGGGGGATATGAGGGTGACTATGCAGAGAATGATGTCTGAGTTGCAGCAGCATGGTTCTCTTTTGCAAGAGATTAGTAAGCAGTTAGGAAAAAGGGCTGAGGCAACGACATAAGGGGAATCATCTTTTTCTAATGCTAAATCCTCACAACCGGAAGCATTGTACTCACGAGGTGATCACATGGAAGAGTATAAGTTGTTTGCGAAGAGAGTTGAATTACCCATGTTTGATGGCATGGATCCAGTAGCTTGGATCACTAGGGCTGAGATTTATTTTGAAGTTCAAAATACTCTTGAAGAAATTAAGATCAAGTTGGCGCATGTGAGTATGGAAGGCCCTACAATTCACTGGTTCAATCTACTCAAAGAGACTGAAGATAATTTGACATGGGCAAAACTCAAAAGAGCACTTATAGCACGTTATGGTGGGCGTAGGCATGAGAATCCCTTCGAGGAGTTGCGTTAAAACAAACTGGTGATGTTCAGGAGTTTATTGAGGCATTTGAGATGATTTCCTCTCAGGTTCCAAGACTCCCAGAAGAGCAGTACATAGGATACTTCATGAGTGAATTGCAACCTGCCATCAAAAGGAGAGTAAGGACCCTGAATCCCCAGTCCCGTGGACAACTATTGCGCATGGCTAGAGACGTTGAGGATGAAATATTGGGCGAAGAAGAAACTCCCCAGAAAGCAACGGGGAAGGGACGGTTTTTGGGTGGTTATGAACAAGGCGCTTCCGGTGTGGGTCAATTTTGGTCCAACCTAGTACTCAATCCTGGTCGGTGGGACTCGGGTCACTCCTACCAGGGGAGTCGACCCGGAATCACAACAGGTTGGGCTCCCAGCAAAAGTCGCGACTTCCATGCATCGAGTTCCTCAGCTCTAGTCGCGCAACAAGGGCTCGGTTCTTCCCAGTCGCAAACACCCATGACCGGGCAAGGAGACAGACGCGAAAGTATGGGGAAAATCTCAGGACTTCATACAATTAGCTATCCGGAAATGATGGAACGCAGGGCCAAAGGACTCTATTTCAAGTGTGGTGAAAAATTTCACCCACTTCATCGATGTACAGAGAAGCAAATGCGGCTATTAGTATTGGAGGAGAATGAGGAGTTAAATTCAGAAGGGGAGATAGTTGGGCTAGACGCAGAAACCTCAGGAGAAAAATGGGCAAATGACAAGCACTCAGTTTTTCAATCCTAGCCTTGAGGATAAGGCTAAAGTCCAGCAGGCGGTATTGTTAGGAACCTGGATGTGGGCCATGTGGTACAGGATAGCATGTAGGAAGTTATTTAATAGGAAGTTATGTTAGTCATGGCAGTTTATGGATGTCAGTTTTTAGAGTTAGTTACTTACGTAGTAGTGGTATTTAAAGGTGTGAGTTAGTGGTCCAAGAGGATGTCTTTGTTTTGGATTAAGAAAAGGGGCTGGGAATTTATTCTCAGAAGAAAGCTTAGGTTTTGGCTGAATGAGAGTGTCTCTCAATCAGATTTGGGGGTGCAAATTGCTGTACTCAATATTGAATTTAGTAGTATTTTGTATTTTTCTTTAACTTGTATTTTTCTTTAACTTGTATTTTTGGAACCCTATCACTCGGGTATATAGGAAAAGAGGAAGATCCAGGAGACCAGACAACATCGTTCCAACTAACGGCCTAGGATCTCGGTCGGGTCAGTTTATGCAGGTTCTGATGTTCCCAACCTGAACCGACTGACTCAACTCGATTTCTTTCTCTTCCCCAACCTGCACAATCTTGTGAACCCAATACTTCTTGTATGAATAGCTGCTTTTGGGTTGGTTTATTTCGGGTTTTCTCGGGTCCAGCAGTTTACTTACACCCCTAGCAGCATTGTCTACCAAGCTCCCTATAAATCTGTAATCTTTTTGGTGAATAAAGTGTGGAGGAATTTTTCTTCTCTTCTTTTCTTTTCTACAAAAAGGAAAGGGATTTTCTGGACAAGTAATGCGGTTCACTTATGATTAGTTGTATGTCATATATGAATACTAACTAACAAATTTAGTTATATGTGAACTCTAATTACTTGAGTCAAATTTACAGTCTCACCACAAAATTATGTAAACTCACAAATTTGACGACAATGATCACCTGTCATCTACTAGAGTCTATATGCATCTCATGTCCCTTTAGATTCTGTGGTTCATCTGGCAGTTGAGCCACTTGGCACCATCAGTCTAGCAATTACTAGCATATAATGTAGGATTTCATACTTGAAGCATGTTCCTCCTTGAAGCATATTCCTCCTTCTTCTATGGGAGTGGGAAAACATTATTTCCAGATTTTAGGTATGTATTTTTCAGCATATACCATGAAGAACATGGAGAAGAGGTTATCCCAAGTTTTTTTTATTTTTAGTTTTTGTGTATTTGCTTCTCCAAGAATTCATGAACAACAAATCTGTGTAGTTTGATATATTTCTTGTTTCTACCATTACCGGCCAACTTTCATGCCAACTGAAAATTTCAAACTAAGGATTGACTAGAGTTGGGTCCGAACGAGCAACAGAAAGGCATAAAGCAAAGGGTTTCCTTGATTGAGTAATTCAGTTCATTTCAGGCTTTCTAATGGTTTTCCGATATACATTATCTTTCTCTGTTTACCTAAAGATTTCTCACTTCTTTTATCTATCTCCATATATGTAAGGAGGTTTTGATAGGTTATATGAATTATGTTTTACAGCCTTATTGATTGTGTATCGGCATTGTCTTGGTTAGGTAGGATCCTGGATCATGTGTTATAGCTCAGTTGTTGATTGATATAATGTAACAACTGAACCCACCTCCAGTTTAAGAAAAGTTGAGCATCTAACCACATTGTCATTAGTAGAAATTTACTTTAGCTATAAAAACACTAATATACTTGTGAGTTCTGCATGCGCCTGGCATTTCTCATACTGAGTAATGATATATCTTATGCCCCAACATTAATTAATATGACAATAAACCCAGAGTAGACAGCAAAGTCAATGTTTAAAATATTTAAGCTGGGAAGTATAAGTTATGTTCTCATTGCCAAAAATAACCTCTCTGATACAGGCCAAAACCTTTAGACCAAATAAGTGTGTTCTAGTAAATAGTTTTGAATAATAAAAGGGTGGGCAGAAAAGAGAATAAATCTCAGCCGAAAGGGGGATCTTCTAGTTAAGCAACAAGAAAAAACAGTAGAAAACTTATTTCTAGTGAATAATGAAATAAATCTGTTATAGGCTTTTTTATTAAGGAAAGAAAAAAATATGTTAAAGCCTTAAAATCCCCTTTATATCGGGTGGAAACCCAAGCCTTCTAATCTTTCATATTTTAATCTTCTCACAATACCAAGTGGTGACTTAATCGCATTACATCAGGAAACAAATGTAAATACGTTTAATTGATTTTGGCTCATGAAAAATATCATTCCCCCTTCTATGGATTGTGTTTTGAAACATTTTATAAGTGGACTATTTTCATATTAAACTGGCAACTTAGTTTAAGTGTGCTATTGTTGGCGTTAATTACTTTTGAAATGTGTTGTGTTAATATGTTTTACTTAAAATTTTCAGTTGTACGAACTATGTATGATAGCAAAAAGGTTAAGATTTAGCCATAATTGTTGATGTAAGCACTCATGGAGCCATGAGTTTTCAAAGTTTGTCTTCGTGACTCTAATTTTATATTTATTTTCTCTTTTAATTCACCAATTAAAATTATATCATTTGTAAAAATCTTACATCGACGTCCTAAATTTTGTATATGTTCAGTAATTGTGTCCAAAATAAAATTAAAGAGATATAGACTCAAAGAAAACCCTTAATGTAGTTCTATACAATAACAACAACAACTATTAAACTTTTTTTCACTAGGTGAGGTTGGCTACATAAATTAAACGACACCACAATAGCTTATTATAAATAAGATTAACAGATAGATTATTAACTATTAAATGCTTCTTAATAGTTTTACTTATTGTTTTTTTTTGCCTTCCTCTATCTCTAACTATTAGACTATTTTTTATCTGCTTTACTCTTCTCAATAGGGTTTCTACAAGTTTTTTTCACACATGTCTAAACCATCTTAAGCGAGATTCTACCATTTTTTTCACAATAGGTGCAACCTCAACTTTCTTTCTAATGCACTTATTTCTAATCACTTCTCTTCTGGTGTGTCCACACATCCAACGCAACATTTTCATCTTTGCAATATTAATTTTATCTTCATGTTGTCTTTTAACTGCTCAACATTCAGTACCATACAATATAGCAGGCCTTATAGCTGTACGATAATTTTTTTTTTTTTAACTTTGAGCAGCACTTTTTTATCTGACACTCAAAGTTTTCTCCATTTCATCAATCCTGCTTGAATCTTATGATTTACGTCCTCTTTTACTTCGCTGTCATTTTGTATAATAAATCTAAGATATTTAAAGCTTATAACTTATTTTAATATATGGTCTCCAAGTTTTATTTCTAAATTTGTATTTGTTCGTCTTTTATTAAAAATATATTCTATATATTCTATTTTATTTCTACTTATACGAAAACCATGTGTTTATAAAATGTCTCCATGACTCTAACTTCATATTTATTTCCTCTTTCAATTCACCAATTAAGATTTATCATATGTAAAAAATCATACATTGAAGTCCCAAATCTTGTATATGTTTAGTAATTGCGTCCAAAATCAAATTAAAAAGATATAGACTCAGAGATTACTTTTAATGTAGTTCAATAGTTGTGAGAAAATCTTTTGTGTCTCCATTTTGTGTTTTCACGTAAGTTGTGATCTTATTGTACATATTTTTGATTGTTCGAATATATGCAATACGAATTCATTTCTTTTTTAAAATCTTCCATAAAACCTCTTACGTTTTCTAGATCAATAAAAATCATATGCAAATCTTTTTGCCTCCTTTATAATTTTTTATCAATTTTCGCAATAAGTAAATTGCTTTCATAATGTGGCTCATGAGTTTAATTTCTCTATAGTTAACACAATTTTGTATGTCCCTCATATTTTTATATATAGGTATTAAAGTATTTTTCTTCATTCATTCGTTATTTTCTTAAATCTCATTATCACATTAAATAAGTATATTATTTGGTCTTGTCATTTTCTATTATCTTCAAATCCTTCTCTAAAGTAGATAATTCTTTGAAGAGAATAAAAATGCAGTAGAAACACATACACACACACACACAGAGTAGATAAAGCTTTGAAGAAAATAGAAATATGGCAGAAAAGGCATAAGTTGACTCACTACACACACACACAATAGATAAGGCTTTGAAGAGAATAGAAATGTGGCAGAAAAAACATAAGTTGACTCATTAAATTGTTTAATCACACACACACACACACACAACGTATACATACAACAACAATAACAAAAAATCAAATTTTTTTCCACTACCTGGGATAGGTTACATGGATCACACATACACACACGCGCACGCGTATACATACAACAACAATAACAAAAAACCAAATTTTTTTCCATTAACGGAAATCGGTTACGTGGATCAAACAATGTCAAAGTAGCCTATTATAAATGAGATTAATAAATAAATAATTAATTGCTAAATATTTTCTAATAGTTTCACCTATTGTTTTTTTTTATTCTCCCTTTATCTCTAATTATCATATATTCTCTATCTGATCTACTCTTCTTACTAAAACTTCCGCAGGTCTTCTCTACACATAGATAAACCATCTTAAACGAGATTCTATTATATTCTCCATAATAGATGCTACCTTAACTTTCTCTAATGCATTCATTCTTAATCATATTTAAAACATAAATTGCTACCATGTTGCTTAAAGCCATCTTTCTAAATCCTATTACTTTCAGCTTCAACAAATTGTTTAACTTGCTCTTTTGAATATTTCTCGTCCCTTTAGAGTTTTTAAAATTTAACAACAACAACAACAACCATCAAGCTTTTTTTTATTAGGTGGGGTTAGCTACATAATCAAACGACGTTACAGTAGGCTATTATAAATGAAATCAATAGATAGATTATTAATTGTTGAATTTTTTTTAATAGTTTTACTTATTTTTTTTTATTTTGCTCTATTTTTAACTATCAGGCTGCTCTCCATCTGATCTACACTTCTCAGTAGGGTTTTTGCAGGTATTCTCTACACATGGCCAACCACTTTAAGTGAGATTTTACCAGTTTTTCCACAATAGGTGCTACTTAATTTTTTCTCTAATGTATTCATTTCTAATCATATCTCTTCTAGTGTGTCCATACATTCAACGCAACATTCTCATTTCTGTGACGTTGAGTTTATCTTCATGTTGTTTTTTAATTATCCAACATTCAGTATCGTACAATATAGTAAGTCTTATAGCTGTACGGTAGAATTTTCTTTAACTTTGAGCGGCATTTTTTTCTATCACAAATGACACTCAAAGGCTTTCTCGATTTCATCTATCTCGTTTGGATTCTATGGTTTACGTCCTCCTTTATTTCGCTGTCATTTTATGTAATGAACTCAAAATATTTAAAACTTGTAGCTTATTTTAATATATGTTCTTCAAGTTTTACTTCTAAATTCTTATATGTTCGCCTTTTACTAAAATTATATTTTATATATTCTGTTTTATTTCTATTTGTACGAAAGTCATGAGTTTTCAAAGTTTGTTTTCGTGACTCTAATTTTATATTTATTTTTTCTTTCAATTCACCAATTAAGACTATTATTTGCAAAAATCATACAGTGACGTCCTAAATCTTAGATATGTTCAGTAACTGTGTCTAAAATAAAGTTAAAGAGATATGGACTTGGAGAAAACCCTGGATGTAGTCCTATAGTTGTTGGAAAATCATTTGTGTCTCTATTTTGTGTTCTCACGCAAGTCGTGATCTTATCGTACATATATTTAATTATTTCAATATACGCAATACGTACTCTTTTTTTTTTAAAGCCTTCCATATAGCACTCTATCATATGTCTTTTCCAAATCAATAAAAATCATATGTAGATCTTTTTGTTTCTTTTGATATCTTTCCATCAATTTCTGTCAGTAAATTGCTTTTTCCCATTAGGTGGGGTCGGCTACATGGATCAAACGGCGCTATAGTAGTCTATCATAGATGAGATCAATAGATAAGTTATTAACTATTAAATCATTTTTAATAATTTCACTTATTGTTTTCTTTGGCCTCCCTCTACCTCTAATTATTGGACTATTCTCCATCTGATCTACTCTTCTTACTAGGGTTTCTGCAGGTCTTCTCCACACATGGCCAAACCACCTTAAGCGAGATTCCATCATCTTCTCCACAATAGGTGCTATCCCAACCTTCTCTCTAATGCACTAATTTCTAATCATATCTCTTCTGGTGTGTCCACACATCCAGCGCAACATTCTCATTTCTGCAACGTTGAGTTTATCTTCATGTTGTCTTTTAACCGCCCAACATTCAGTACCATACAATATAGCAGGTCTTATAGCCGTACGGTAGAATTTTCCTTTAACTTTGAGCGGCACTTTTTTATCACAAATGACACTCGAAACTTTCCTCCATTTCATTCATCTAACTTGAATCCTATGGTTTACGTCCTCCTTTATTTCGCCGTCATTTTGTATAATGGACTCAAGATATTTAAAACTTGTAACTTGTTTTAATATATAGTCTCTAAGTTTCATGTCTACATTTGTATCTGTTCGTCTCTTACTAAAAATACATTCCATATATTCTGTTTTATTTCTACTTATCCGAAAACCATGTGTTTCTAAAACTTGTCTCCATGACTCTAACTTCATATTTATTTCCTCTTTCGATTCACTAACTAAGACTATATCATCTGCAAAAATCATGCATTGAGGCTCCAACTTTTGTATATGTTCAGTAACTGTGTCCAAAATTAAATTAAAAAGATACGGACTCAGAGAAAACCCTTGATGTAGTCCAATAGTTGTGGGAAAATCTTTTGTATCCCCATTTTGTGTTCTCACGCAAGTCGTTATCCTGTTGTACATATCTTTGATTGCTCGAATATATGCAATACGTACTCCTTTCTTTTCTAAAGCCTTCCATAGAATCTCTCTTAACACTCTGTCATATGCTTTTTTCAGATCAATAAAAATCATATGCAAATCTTTCTGTCTGCTTTGATACTTTTTCATCAATCTCCGTAATAAATAAATTGCTTCCATAGTTAACCTTCTTGACATAAATCCAAACTAATTCTCTGTAACTTGAGTCTGTTATCTTAATTTTTGTTCAATGATCTTCTCCCATAACTTCATACTGTGGCTCATGAGTTTAATCTTCCGATAGTTGGAACAATTCTGTATGTCTCCTTGATTTTTATATATAGGGATTAAAGTACTTCTCTTCCATTCATCCGGTATTTTCTTAGATTTTATTATCACATTAAACAATTTAGTGAGCCAACTTATACCCTTTCTTTCTAAACTTTTCCACACCTCAATAGGTATATTATCATGTCTTACTGCTTTGCCATTATCCATTCTCTTCAAAGCCTTCTCTACTTCAAACTCTTGGATTCTACGATAAAATGTATAATTACAGTCCTCTTCTGCAATATTAAGTCTGTCAAAGTTACAGGTCAACTTATGTCCTTCGTTAAAAAGTCCTTGAAAGTAACTCCTTCATCGTGCTTGGATATCATGCTCCCTTACCAAAATATTACCCTCTTCATCTTTAATATATTTCACTTGATCTAGGTCCCTTGTCTTTCTTTTCCTACCCTTCGCAAGCTTGTAAATTTTTCTTTCTCCCTCCTTAGTTCCTAAAGATTGATATAACCCTCAAAAGCTCTAGTTCTTACTTCACTCACAGCCTTCTTAGCGTCTTTTTTAACCGCTTTATATTTATCCCAATTTGCATTATCTTTACATAAGTGCCGCCCCTTATAACACTCTCTTTTAACCTTAATCTTATCTTACACTTCCGCATCCCACCACCAAGATTTTTTACCCTTAGGTCCAACGCCTCTAGATTCTCTAAGTATCTCTCTTGCTATATTCCTAATCTCTTTGGCCATCTCGTCCCACATATCATTAGCATTTCCTTGGACCTCCCAAAGCCTCTCTTCCTCCACTCTTCTTTGAAAATTCCTTTGTTGTTCATTCTTCAAAGACCACCACTTGTTTTCTTACTCTTTCTTTCTACTCTTCTCATAACTCGTACGTTCAAAACTAAAACTCTGTGTTGGGTAGCCAAACTCTCACCGGGTATGACTTTACAATTTGTGCAGAACTTTCTATCTGATTTCCTTATCAAGAAAAAATCTATTTGAGAGCTTGCTCCTCCACTCTTGTATATGATAAAATGTTCTATCCGCTTTTTAAAGCAAGTATTTGTTATGGTAAAATTATAGGCTAAAAAAAAATCCAAGATAGTTTTACCCTCTTCATTTGCATCTTCTAATCCAAAACCTCCATGTATACCCTCGTATCCTTTCGATTCTCTCCCTACATGACCATTCAAATCCCCTCCTAGAAAAATCTTTTCTCCCAGAAGTATTTCTTGAATCAAACCTTCTAGATCCTCCCAAAAAGTTTTCTTGTGATGCTCCTTTAATCTAACTTTTAATCCAACTTGGGGTGCATATACACTAAACACATTAAAAGTGTCTCGCTCAACTATAATCTTTAAAGTTATAATCCTATTTCCTAATCTTTTCACATCTACTACATTGTTTTTTTCACTCCTTATCAACTATTATACCTACACCATTATTAGTTATTGTCTTGTCTATGTACCAAAGCTTAAAACCTGAAGAATCTAATTCTTTTGCCTTTTCTCCTACCCACTTAGTTTCTTCTAGACACATGATATTGATCCTTCTCCTAATCATGGTATCAACTATTTTCATTGATTTTCCTGTGCGTGTGCCTACATTCCAAGTTCCAAAACGGATCCTACCCTCATGAACTAACTTCTTTGGCCACACCCGTTCATTAAAGTGTGGGAACCCTTGCTTATTTTTCACTGCATCCGGGCGCCGATGCAGCGGCCCTTGCTCTTTTGACACTGCACTCAAGCTATACAGCGCGTTGCTTCCGGGTAACGACCTAGTTTTAACACTATTGTTTCGTTTATCCATGTTCATGCGGTTACGATAAAGTTTTACGTTGGCTGTCGCACGCCTAACACAACCCTCCTCTTTTATCCGGGCTTGGGACCGGCTATACGAATATAGGCAGAGTTTGACCTTCTTAGTATGAAATAAAATTAATTCTCTGCGACTTAAGTCTCTTATTTTACTCTCTGCTCAATGACCTTCTCCTGTAACTTTATAGTATAGTTCATGAGTTTAATCCTTCTATAGTTGGCACAGTTATGTATATCCTCCTTATTTTTATAGATAGGTATTAAAGTATTTTTTCTCCATTCATTTGGCATTTTCTTAGATTTCATTATCACATTAAACAATTTAGTGAATCAACTCATGTCTTTTCTGCCTAGACCTTTCCACACTTCAATAGGTATATTAACAGGTCTTACTGCATTGTCATTTTCTATTCTCTTTAAAGTCTTCTCTATTTGCGGTCCTTCTCTACAATATTTAATCTATCAAAGTAATAGGTCAACTCATATCCTTTGTTAAAAAAGCTTTTGAAAGTAATTCTTCCATCATGTTTGGATATCTTATTTCCTTACTAAGACATTACTTTTTTCATCTTTAATATATTTCACTTGGTATAAATCTCTTAGTCTTTTTTTTCCTATTTTTTGCAAGCCTAAAAATTATTATTTTCCCATCCTTAGTTCTTAAAGATTGATATAACCCTTCAAAAACTTTAGGTCTCGCTTCACTCATATTTTTCTTAGCGTCTTTTTTAGTAACTTTATATTTTTTTTAATTTTCATTATCTTTACATAAGTGCCACACTTTATAACACTCTCTTTTAACTTTAATCCTATCTTGTGTCTCTACATTTCACCCCCAAGATTTTTTACGCTTTGGTCCAACGCTTATTGATTCTCCAAGTATCTCTCTTATTATTTTCTTGATTCCTTTGGTCATCTCGTTCCACATATCGTTAGCATTTTCTTGAATCTCTCAAAATCTCTCTTTCTCCACCCTTCTTTGAAAACACTTTTGTTGTTCATTCTTCAAATATCACCACTTAATTTTTGGAACCGTTTTCTTATTCTTTCTTTCAACTCTTCTCTTGATTCGTACGTTCAAAACTAAAATTCTGTGTTGGGTAGCCAAATTTTCTCCAAGCATGACTTTGGTTAGCTGAATTGAATATAAGCATTATGCATAAGTATATACCTTAACCTAATTATTGTAGTTGAGTTACCGATAATGAGCCTGAGGTATTTATTTAACCCTGAGTCTTAACAGATTTGTAGAATCAAGAGAAAGAAATAAATAGGGAGTGATAGAACTTCGAATAGTAGCAAAGGGAGAGATGGAAGAACAAAAGGGGGGGTGAGAGAGAGATAAAACAGCATTGAAGAACAGAGAAGAAAGACAGAGAAGCAAACTTGATGCACAAAGGCTGCAAGTAGGGGCTAGAGTGTGCGAAAAGAGGTTTAAATTATCCTCAATTTTTGAATTTCCCATGTGGCATGCACCATGGCCTATGGCACGTGCCATGCCTGCATCAAATGATATGGGCAACACCACAGCCATTGCATTGCACAACATGCCATGGCATGCCATCAACAATTATGGGTTTAGTATATTGAGAATTAGGGTTGCTGAGGGGTGGATAAATTACAAATGAAGTAGATGAAAACATGTTGCGATGTGTATGTAATGGAAAATCCCTTGGTTATAGAAGTTTGTTGCATACATATTTGAATAAATTTTAGTGAATAAATATGGTTGAGGGCTTAATCCTTGTTTTAAGATGAAAGCACTCCCAACAGATTCTCTTCTATGGAAAGCTATAGTGCAAAGTCGTGATGGAGTCAAACAGTGTAGTAAATGGGTTATGGCAAGTGGTAGATCGATCAACTTATGGGATGACAGCTGGGTAAAGGGAATTAAGCCACCTAATTTGTGGAAGAACAGTGCCAAAAGATTTCTGGAAGCAAGCTACTGTGTTTGATCTCCTTAATGAAAACGGGCAGTGGGGCATTCTAAGGTCACTTTACATTTTTCGGACGATACCATGCATAAAATTAGAACCACACTGCCTCCTTTGCTCAAAGGAGATGATGATGAGCTTAACTGGAACCTCACAAGTAACAGGAAGTTTATGATCAAAAGTGCTTACAATTTCTTGGCTAACTTGCATGAGAAGAGATGTAGTGATATGTGGAAGGCTGATTGGGAGTTGGGAAGTCCCCAAAGGAGCAAAATGCACCCTTGGCTGGTAATTCATAATGGTTTACTAACTAATGTCGAGGAGTAAATGGTCCTAGTGTGAGAAGTGGTGCACTGTTTGCATGAATGATGAAGAAAATTTGATCCACTTGTTTAGATTGCCCAAGAGTTATGGGTTTGTGGAGAAGCTTGATTGATCTATCAAAACTTGTGGGCTTTGTTATGGGAGACCTCCAGTTGTGCAATTTCCATAGAAAGATATTTTTATGGTGACTATTTGGTGTTGGTGGAGGTGGAGAAACAACAACAAAAACTAAATTGAATATCACTAGGTGGGGTCAGCTATATAAATTAGACGATGCCACTGTAATCTATTATAAATGAAGTCAATAGAGATATTATTAATCGCTAAATCTTTTTTAATTAAGAGTCTTCATGGCCAAACAACCCAACAGAAACCATTCTTAGTTATGTGAAGGAAATTGGTGATGCTCGACTTCAAAAAGAGCAAAAGAACCCAACCAAGGATGCTGCTTTGATTGACGTGGCTTGGCACCCTCCTCCTAATGGAACTGTGAATCTTAATACTGATGGGTGCTCAAAGGGTCAGGGAAAAATGGCTAGCTACACTGGGTTGCTGAGAGATGACTAGGGTAATTGGTTGGGTGGCTTTGCATGCAATTTTGGGTGTACTATAGCTTTTAATGCTGAGGGCTGGAGTTAGCTTGGCATTTGGGTGTCCGCAAACTGATAATTGAAAGTACCTCGTTTATTAATGTTGCTTCTAAAAAGATTGTCAATAAGGAAGGGGTTACCAAATCTCTCAGACTTCTGTGGAGGATGCTCAATAGAGATTTTGGGAGTTCTCATTTTCTCACACTTACAGAGAAGGGAATCAGTGCGCAGATTGGCTAGCTGACTACGGTGCTAGCCTTGAGCATGGTCTTCACATTTTGGATTCCCGTTCTTCAGAGTTGGAGCGTCTAATTGCTACTGATTTACTTGGGGTCTCCATATTCTGTTTAGTCCCTTTGTAGTTTCTTTTTTTCAGTTTGTGCTCTGCCCCGTTTGTCCCCCTATCCCAAAAAAAAATAAAATAGTGATTCTACAGATACAAAAAAATTAAAAAATTTATTGCATGTGGCATTCATGTTGTGCTTAGGAAGATTCTCTCCACCAAATGAACAGGTGATAGTTGAATGTAATATGCCTGCGTTTAATTTGCTGTCCTCATTCTGATCATGTAGTAGAGTAAACTTATCCAGTGGAGAGAAGCTTCTGCTGCAATTGGTTGGAGTAGCCTTAAAGTACACTTTCAAAGAGAAAATGAGGGAAGTGAGTGATAAGAGATTTTTAGGCAGAAAGTTTCTCCATTGTAGTTGAGATTTGAGATGGTTATGACCGAATATCATCCAATCATGCACAAATTGTGTCTGTGTGTATGTGTTTAAATTATTTGAGTATTAGAATGGATTTTAAATAGAGTGAAAACGTTTAACAATTTGATTCTCCCTTTGAAACATGGATAAATTATGCCGAACTTTGAGTAGAGTTCATGTTAACAGGTTGACATGGTCATAGTACCAGCAACAACTGGGCAAATGGGTGTTCTTCCTGGACATGTAGCAACAATTGCAGAGTTGAAGCCTGGGGTCCTTTCTGTGCATGAAGGGAATGACGTGACCAATTATTTTGTCAGTAGTGGCTTTGCTTTCATCCATGCAAACTCTGTTGCTGATATAATAGCTGTTGAGGCTGTGCCAGTTGATCAAATTGATTCGAACCTGGTCCAAAAGGGTCTTCAAGAATTCACTCAGAAACTGAGCTCAGCCACAACTGATTTGGAGAAAGCTGAGGCTCAGATTGGGGTCGATGTCCATAGTGCTCTCAACTCTGCTTTTGCAGGCTAGGAGTACTATTGTTGAGCTTTCCTTGATAGGTTTTTCTCACCTTTGGTGCGAGTTCGTGTCATTTATTTGTTTTCGTGTAATCAAAAGTTGCTCATGAATATTTTGATCTTGTATTACTGTGTTGAAGTGGAATTTGGTGAAATAATCTTATCAGTATCTCCCATGTAGCTCAAGAAAGAAAGCTGTGCAGGACCTTGAAGAAGCTAGAAACTAAGCTTACTTTCCATTTTCTACAACGAAATAAGAGACCACTTCATTGAAGAATTTTATTTAGCCTCTAGGAATAGAAACTGGTGAACCTAGTTTGAATGCCAAAATGAAATGTGACAATTTTTTTTGCTTCCACAGATCCATTACAGTTGAATATGCACATTGAGTATATCCACTGCTATAAGACACTCTGTCTATATATATATATATATATATATATATATATATATATTAGTAGCTAAGACATACCATATATCAATTTGCAAGTTCAAATACTTATTTATCTTCTATTGCTTATACCATAGTCATTCTTAGACTCCTGTTGACAGTGTCACTAATATGTTTTAAAACAATTTTACTCTCTTCTTTAAATAAACAAAACGTTTGCAGCTATGAAACAAAATGTTTCCAAGGACAACAAAAAATGACGTTTGAAAATGTCTGCTTTAGGAAAGAGAAAAACAATTTTTGGAGGCCTGATTTGTCCTTTTCATTTTGTTTCCTAAGCAGGCAATGAAAGAAAACTACGAAATATGAATGTAATTATGATGACGTCTTTGACTCGTGCTTACAAAACACGGGGAAACTTTTTTTTCTTTTGACAGAAATACATCAAGGGCCCAGAAAAGGGCAGAAACACACAATGACCAAGGCAAGCTCAAAAATAAACAGAGTACATTGGCCCAGCGCACTGTGGCTGATAGAGTAGAAGGGTAAAAACGTAAGAGAGTACCTCTTCTTAAAAGTCCCAAAAGAACTCGAATATAATTTTAGATTAGGTCGTATCTTCCGCAACGTCGCTTGTCCTTCTCGAGAGCTTGCATAACCATCATCGTCCAGCTGAATTCGCCAGTCAATCCTTCATGAAATCTCATTTTCAAGTCTTGGAGGAAAGGCCAAATAACCCATAAATCCTTTACCACATTGCACGCATCAATTAGATCTTTGCAACCTGACTCTACCGCTACCTCTTGCATGTTCAGATTAATGGCTAAATCAATTCCTTCCAAAAGAGCACGAGCCTCGGCTTCAATGGGGGAGTGAGAAAGATAATGATACGTTGAACCTGTGAGGAGAAGGCTTCTGTTATTCCTAGCCACCACAACTAAGTAGCTCTCCATTGAACTCTATAGTATGCTGCATCAGTGTTTATTTTGATTTTCTCTTCTGTGGGTAGATTCAACTTATGGGCTTTTTGTGTTGGTTCTGCTGCATATCTTAGATTCTGCTCTGAAACTCCTTTTCAGACTTACTATGTGATAGATCTGGAAGTAATACGTTGCCTTTCTCTATAACATGAACAGGCGAGATAGTTCTTCTTCAAAAATAAAACTGTTCCTTTCTTTCTAAATATACTAGCACAGGATGAACAATTTGGATATGCTAGCATTGTAGTCTCCCCCCTTTTGTTTGATCAAAAGGATTTTATTCCAAATCCACTCCTCCACTCTAGTGACGTGTTCGTTTTGAACATCCCAAACTTCGAACCAAACCACACTGCATTAATCCAGGGGCACCCTAGGAACAAGTGTTCCAAGGTTTCGTTAGCTTCATTACAAATAAGGCAGCAAGGATCAGGGGACGATTTCCTTTTACACAAATTTTCCTTAGAAGGAAGCGCATTTGACATTATTCTCTGCATAAATAATTTTATTTTTGGGGGCATTTGAACACCAGATAATTTTCCCGGCTTTACGATCCAAATTGAAGGAAGAAGAACTTGTGTTTCTGAACTGTTTCTGGTTAGCCTCAAAAGCTTTTTTATAGCCCTCTTTTACCCTGTAGAGGTAGATGACCACACCAGTGTCCTCTAGGTGAGAAGAAATTGGAATAGCTATCACTTTCCTTAATGTAGAAGGATAAAAAATTTCTCAAATTATACGGAAGTTCCATTAACCTGACTCTTGATCCATCAAAGACTTGAAATTCACTAGGTTGTTGTTTCCTGTGTTTTGAGCTCTAGTGCCATTAGGAATCCAAGTTCTTGATAACGATATCCCTTCCTTCCAAAATGTTTTTTCAGTTTTGAGACCAACTTTTTTGAACATGTTTTTCAGCATCTACCGTGGAAACAAGTCAGTCAATAAATTTTTTTAAAAAAAATAAAGAATTAGCCTGTTTTCACAACATTTTCAACTTCTAAATATGACTTTTTTTCTCCACAAAAGTTACTCAAAACTTGCATGTGGGCTGTGTCCAGCAAAGTAATATATATATATATATATATATATATATATATATATATATATATATATATATATATATATATATATATATATATCAACTTGTTTAACCTGTCAACCTGCATGAGCTTGTTTAATAATCAATTCGGCAAAGCCCATTTATGATTGACCTAGACCGGCTTGTTTGACAATGCTAATCAGATGCACCAAAAACAATATAATAAAATCAAGACACTCTTTGTAGATTTTCTTCTGTGAGTGGAAAATTGTTGTGAGCAACTAATAGTTTTCAAAATCTCAATAATAAACCCGAACAGCCCATTTTACGCTTTTCATTGTTTTGGTTTGTGGATTGAATTAATGTTCACCATTAAGAATCAATTGAGTGTATGTATTGAGTATCAATTTGGAATGGACAAGGATATTCTGTTGTGCCTAAGGCACAATACGTTGTGTTGTGCTTAAAATGTAGCATTTCGTCTTACTAAAATGTTGTGTTTTGAGACAAAACGTTACACCACCCACTAGGCGATTGATTAAAGTAACCAATTGATTGGAATACAACCAGTTGATTGATTCAATAGCTATTAGCTACTGCATTTTGGCAATAAAGCAACCAGGCTATTACTCAATGCACCAGTTGACTGCACACCCACCAGGTGATTGCTTTAGCTGCTGCTAGCTTCTAGACATTAAAAATCACCTAACCAATTGACTATATTTGCACCAGTTGAGGAATTAGTGGATTGGCACTAATATATAGTCGCCTGATGTTGGCATTAGCTGATTGATATTAGAAAAATTCCATGAAATCGTCTAAAATAATGGACTACATAATACAATAGTTGACAAATGTTCACCCTTGAACCCAAAATCTCCATATACACAAAAATTTCATTTCTCTCAACAAACCTGAACCTTTTCTCTTGAATCACCGAAATTTATAGCCTTCATTTTCAAATTACAACTAAAAACTATCAATTAATTCCTCTTAAACGCCATCTAAAACAAAACCCGTAGATCAAATCCACTGTTTATCCTCAAATTTCTAGTAAATTTTAATTATTTCTCAAAATCGTAGCTATGGTTTTCTCAACTGAAATCTCTAAAATATAAACTTCTTTTTCTACAAATGGCTCTGAATACCTCTTTTAAAAGACCAAGAGTATTCGAAGAAGGCTCCAGTTCATCTCAAACTCCTCAACCACTACTCACCTCAACAAAGCAAGAATGATATCAAATGACCTTCATGGATAGAATTGTAACGCTCCCAATTTACGTTATGCAAAATAAACATTTTTTTCTATTATTTTCCGCAATTAGATATTTTTCATAAAGATACATAATTCAATTCTTTATCATGGGAACATATACATACAGAATCTCTCATGTATACACAATATATAAACCAAATCTATAAACATCAAAGTACAATAGAAACGAGGATCCTGCTTGTAGCGTTCAGAGCACTCTAGCGACTATCACAACTACTATACATATACATGCTTGCCGTTATTTTTGCAAATTTTACCTTCAATTTAGCTTATATCCACCAATCACTCACATAGCTGTTCTAATTATACTTATCCTATTTGTATATCTATCATAAGTATGCCTTTCTCTGGGTTCTATAAATACACACATTAGTATCTTTATCTTCTCATACTCAAAGTTAAGGTGTATGTAGTTATGGAGGGAATCGCATTTCGTCAATTCCGAAATATTTGTGTCTTTTGTGGTTCCAATCCTGGAAAAGATAGGGAGTATGTGAAAGCAGCGTAAAACTTGGGTATGGCACTGGCCAGGAGAAAAATTCATTTAGTCTATGGTGGAGGTGACCGTAGATTAATGGGGTGTGTGTCTACAGCTGCCCATGTAGGAGGATGCCAAGTTTTAGGTATTATTCCTACAGCTCTAACTGCATCTAACATCGTAGGAAAGACAATTGGGGAAGAGTTTATGGTAGCTTCCATGCATGAACGCATGACTAGAATGATGAGCAATGCTGATGCCTTTATTGCCTTACCAAGAGGTTTTGGTACTTTAGAAGAAATTTTCCAAATAGTCTCTTGAGCACAACTAAATATGCATCACAAACTGATAGGTTTGTTAAATGTTAACCACGTCTTTGATGGTCTATTGTCTTTTCTTGATCATGCTGCAAAACAAAGATTCATCTCACACTCAGCACGACGAATTCTCATCTTGGCTTCAAATGCTGAGGAGTTGATTGATGCTTTACAAACATATGTTCATGTACCTGATCCAACTATGACTCAAATAGAATGGACGGCAGACAACCGCAGGAAGCGCAAATTAAATTTGGATCTTCATCTTTAGATGTAGTAAAACGTAGCTATTATTGTACTACTTTTACTTTTTTAAAGTCTACTTGGATACCATATTTAGCAACCATACTCCCTTAGAGTTGGTAAAACTATCTTTGAATATTGCTTATGATCCTCTGAACTTTTGAAATATTTTAGTATATCATTCTATATGGGGATATAGATACTAGTTGGTAATCTAGGCAATTCTTCTGAAAACACATCAGAAAATTTCCTAACTACTGGAACCTGATCTACAGTAATATACTTTATATCAACATCTTTAACCACTGCCAAATATCCTTAGCACCCCTTTTTTTTCTTGTAATAACTTATGGTCGCTAAAGGTGAAATTAAATTACTGGGTACTTGCTTCTATGATTGCTCACTACTTGCAACTCCTTTACTAACATTTTCTGCTATTGATGATATCTTCATACTGTATCAGTTAGATCGCACTTCAAAACACTTAAACAAATTCAACCTATTGTGACTTTATTCTTTAACATGCTTATGCAATATCTTAACAATCAATCATGGAAAACTTATGTCTATCCAAGAGCCCTTCACATGAATTACCCATTTTGCATACTTTAAATTTTAAATTTCCATGGATAAACCTTCCTTTATCATAATGCTTGTACATAATATTATTGAAAACTAAAATGTTTTTGAATCCTTTATATCAACAAAATCTATCATTGAATTATCTTCATAGATTCTCTGCTCTCAAATTCAATCCACCCCACAACTTACCAAATCCATTTATATACATAGGTTCCAACTCATCCATGCGAAAAAAAATTTATATCTATTTCCAAAACACTCACTTTATTACAAACTGTTATCTTGGAGTTAACAATCTCGATCACATCATAACCCACTATCAATATTATATTAGCCATTCGTCATATTGTTTCACATAAGCAAATTAAACAATCAATTCAAACATTCTTGACATCCAAACAAGCCATTCCCTTTATGTTCGGATAGAATTTTCTTATTTTCAACTACTTTCCCAAGAGGGTTCTCTTTATCACTTTTCGTCAAAACAAGTTCAAAAGTTGAACTAGTAGTCCACACACAAAATGTACCATTTAGGATATACGCATAGATGTTTAAATCTCACATATCTAAGGAAAAGAGTTAGAAGGAAGAAAATGATGACACCCTATAGAATTCCACAATAGCACTGTGAGTATAAATATGTCTGCAGTTACATACCCATACTCAAACTCCTACTACAGAATTCTTTGCTTTGTTAGCCACAGGGAAACCTAGTGCTCTGATACCAACTTGTAACGCCCCCAATTTACGTTATGTAAAATAAACATTTTTTTTATTTTCCACAATCAGATATTTTCCATAAAGATACATAATTCAATTCTTTATCATGAGAACAGATACATACATGATCTCTCATGTATACATAATATACAAACCAAGTCTATAAACATCAAAGTACAATAGAAACGAGGATTCTGCCTGTAGCGTTCAGAGCACTCTAAAATACAAACACAATATAATTCAAAGACCGTGAGTCTTGAAAGCAACGTATACTCACCCAAAGAATATATCACCTATCTGCCAAATCAGACTCTGATATTCTTATCTGACAAATGTGAAAATATCGTGTAGTGAATTTGACAACTCAGTGAGTAAATAATTCCTCCTATGACCTCTTAGGTCAGCATATGGATGTACTTATGTTTTAAAATATGTCACATAGAAAATACAGTTCAGAAGTACATTCATATGAGACCAGTATTTCAAATATTCTCAAATCAAAGGATACTCAGATATCCAAAACCATATGTTGCACGGTATGATCATTAAACAAATGTTGATATGCTCAGCTGTATAAACTATAATAAAATATTAAGATTTTGAGATAAAATCATCACTTTTAATGCACCTGCCTCACTCGGCAATCTGTAACAACCTTTTTTATTTATTATTATTATACAATATTGAGTTCACATACATGTCATTAATCAAAACGTACATCCAACATATCAAACACATAGATATTTACATCTTGTTTATTTTGGTTGACCAATTCCGGAGATACAAGTGCGAGTGATTGCACCTTCACCGGGATCTGGGCCAACTCGACCACAAACGTCTTATTTGATTCTAATATCTGCCCAATATAAAGTAACTCGATCCAATGTGCACTAAAAGCCAAAGCCATAGAAAAAAGCTGCATAACTAATTTTCTGAACATGATATGAAAAATATAGTGAGAATTAAATCCCAGTAAGTTCAACAATAAATAATCATCAACATAGCTCATCACGTTATGTTCAGCTGTATAAACTATAGAAAATATCTTTGGTCACATGAATGCATTATATCTATGCACATAAGAATCATACAGTAATGATATGTATGACAGGATTAACTATTTTCAGAATATCATATGATTGCTATCAACTTATTCTCATTTCAAGCTACCCCGGTCAGGGTGAGTATCCTCTACTCTCCGGTACGGACTTTTCTCGCTCCGTCCGACATGGCACACTTTTTCTTTCTTTTCTCATAATCATAATCATAACCGTCTGTAGGGTGTCCCCTACTGGTGCACCACACGGATTGCCATGTGACCGTACTCATTTCTTTTCTTTTCATAATGATAGCCAAAAATATGCTTTTAATAACAAGTATGTTCATCAAAATATAACTATTACCATAAATAATTGGTAATTATGCCATGAACATAACCATTTCAAATATTATTTTATAAAATATTTCCATGTCAGAATTTCACACTTAAGATAGTAAGAAGTTCATACAATGGCAATGGCTATGGCATATAATAGTCATTTATTATTTTCATTTATAAGATTCGTCTTTTTTTTTAAATATTAATTTTATTTCTTTATTTTCTTGATGCAGGTTTTCATCATATCTAACATTCTCTTACTAATCAGAGCATAACTCCCTCAATTGAACTCCGATGTAAGTGATATTGGTGTCAATTTCAAGATAAAACAATTATCTAAAACTATTTTGTTGAACAGTTTAGCGAAATATTAAGAAATCAAGGTGATATTACTCCCTCAAAGTACAGGTTATTTCCTCTCGAATAGGTTCTGACCTTTACCTACTAATCTGTCCATATCTCCCTCATATGAATTCCAAATTAAGTTATTCTAGTGGGTACAAATCCGTGACACATATAGCAATAATTTTTTATGTTAACCATTTATTTTAATTCATTACAGAATGTTCCCAGAAATTAAAACACAGAAGCTATCCTAACATATTCTTTCCTGATTAACCATTTTCTAAACTTTGCTTACTAATTGGACCTTATCTACCTCATATGGACTCTAACTTGAGTGATTCCAATGCTAAAAATCCGTGACACACATAGCTATAATTTTTATGTTAACCAGTTATTTTAATTCCCTACAGAATGTTTCCAGAAATTAAAACACAGAAGCTGTCCAAACATATTCTTCCCTGATTAACCATTTTCTGACCTTTACTTACTAATCAGCTCATATCTTCCTCATATGGACTCCAAATTGAGTGATTCCAGTGGCTAAAAATCTGTGACACATATATCTTTAATTATTATGTTAAACATTTATTTTAATTCCCTACAGATAATGCCTAAAAATTAAAACACAGAAGCTATCCTAACATATTCTTCCCTGATGAACCATTTTCTGACCTTTGACTAGTAGTCGACTCATATCTTCCTCATATGGACTCCAAATTGAATGATTCCAGTGGCTAAAACTCCGTGACACATATATCTTTAATTCTTATGATAACCATTTATTTTAATTCCCTATAAATAATTCCCAGAAATTAAAACACAGAAGCTATCCTAACATATTCTTCCCTGATTAACCATTTTATGAGCTTTGCTTACTAATCGGCTCATATCTTCCTCATATGGACTCCAAATTGAGTGATTCCAGTGGCGAAAAATCTGTGACACATATATCTTTAATTCTTATGTTAAACATTTATTTTTATTTCCTACAGATAATTCTCAGAAATTAAAACACAGAAGCTATCCTAACATATTCTTCCCTAATGAACCATGTTTTGACCTTTGACTAGTAATCGACTCATATCTTCCTTATATGGACTCTAAATTGAATGATTCCAGTGGCTAAAACTCTATGACACATATATCTTTAATTCTTATGTTAACCATTTATTTTAATTCCCTACAGATAATTCCCAGAAATAAAAACACAGAAGCTTAAAATTTTTCCACCCATAGCCATACCTATGCAGAACTTTCTATACCAGCCTAAGTATTCAAACATACATCACATGCAAGATCAATATGTAACATGATATAGCAACATCCATGACCAATTATCAAAGTTCTAAGATCAAAATCTCATATAAATATTATAAATTTCAAAAGTTTTCTTCAAAAAGAAACATTGTTAAACTTACTTGGAGCACTTAGTCCTCTAGACTTCTCCTTCCTCTTTCTTCCTTTCTTCCTCTCCTTTCCTCACTCTACCTTGCTTCTATTTTTCCTCTCCCTCACTTGGACGAAAATTCTCATGTTCTAAGGGTGAGTTTTGCTTAAATAGACCCTCATATAATTTACCTTTTATGATAATGGGTCTACCTTATCACAATTAGATTACACTTGGTTGAATTTTTGGAAAACAAACAACTTATGTTCTTGTCTTTCTCTTCCTTAGTCAATATATGCATAGGAAAAGGAGATTTGTATTTTGCAAGTTATGATAATATGTTCTTAAGATATGGGACAAGATCCCTTTGATTTAGGAATTCATTTCCTTTTTCTTTTGTCTTAATCAAGTATGATAGATTTGCCTTTTTAAGTAGCAAATTTCTAGCCCTTGAATCTCCATTATTTGGTTGAAATTATTTATGTGGGATAAAGATGTTTTGTCATAATGCTATGTATTATTACCCACTTGCTAAAATTATGAGTGTAGGATATTGATGTTTTGTCCCAAATTCTTGTATTATCATACCACTTGCTAAATTTTTGTCTTAATGTCAAGTCACCTAATCTTGATTACACCATTATTCCATCACTTTATTTTTCTTTTTATTTTTATTTCCTCTTGGGTTTGGGCTCATTCTGGCCCATTTTCTTTACTTTGGTTAAAATTCTACCTTTTATAATGGGTTTGTCACATTTTCATGATTTTTGGGCTACCGGTCCAATTTTTATATCCTAGTCCAAGTCTATGTTTTATTTCTTCCTTGGGCTATCCTGTTGGCTTGCTAAAAATTCTTGTGAAGTAGAAAAACCCTATATGAAGTGTCCATAGGTAAAAGCCCAATTTATGGGTGGAGATACTAAACTTAGTAACTTTAACTCAAAATTACCCTAATTCAATCTTCTTGAAATTTTAATACCTTTACTGACTTCACAAAAAATTATCTTTCTTACCCAAGAATTTCACCTTTCTTTAATATATTTATTTTTAATATTTCCTCTTAAGTTTTCTCTCTTTACCTATTCCATTAATGTTAGAATATTTCTATGCATATACGTAAGGTAAAGAATTTCTAAGGAAAATGTGATAAGGGAATGTGAGTACATCACCCTACTACCTCCTCACATTACCACTGTCACTCGGCAATCTGGTCAATGCAATGAAAATATAACTCATTTGCTATACGCATAGTGACCTCGACCTTAGTCACAATAAGTGATCAGGGAATGTGAGTACATCACCCTACTGCCTCCTCACATTACCACTGTCTCCCGGTTGGAGCGGCCCTCCCTTGGCTCACTCAGGCTAATAGGGCGTCCCCTATTCGGTACTGTCACAAGCCATACAACCAGTCGATATTCATCAATACATATACATACATGTAAAATTATCAAGCAACTCGCCATGAGCTTTACGCTTGCCATTCAATCTCATTTATAATATGACATGCATCATTTTTACAAGTATATAGCTTTACAAATCAATGCATCGTGCACATAATATTCACTTTATCAAATAATGATAAATACATTTAGAACCACATATTCAATGAGTTCCAAAATACATTTCTAAAACCATACTCTTCTTGAACTATGTGCCAATTCGTAAGTATAACAGATATTTTAATACATATCAAAAACTTATAATAGTATAAATAATTTATAAACAGAAACAATAATACATTTATAATTCAAGAAGAGCATGGGGCAAGTCTTAGAAAGAAGTATCTACTCACAGGGTAGGGCTCCTGGTTGGACAGCTTTAAAATGTACTTTTCCAAGCTGAATTTGATCAATTAGACCTTAAAATGTGTTCGCAGGGTTCAAAGACTTAGAAAATAACTCCGGGAGCTTGGTCACTATTCACCGCCGGAAAACACTATTCACTCTCTGAAAAACACTATTCACCCACCGAAAAATACTATTCACGATGAACAAAAAGTTGTCAGATAGTTGAAAAATTTCATATCTTAAAGTTTAACTAACTCCTGAATCCATCTACGGTGTCAGAATTTCAATTAGAGGTCTCTAAGTAAGAGTTTTAGAATTTACCTTTTTCTGAGATTTTCTACTTCAGATCTACAATGATTCAACGGTTGATTTGAAAAATTGATTGGTCAAAACTGTAGTATTTTTTGTCCTGAATCCAGTAGCACCTTCAGTTTTGAGATCGAAAACCAATAGGCACTCCAAATTTAGAGAGAAAGTTGAAGGTTACTATTTACTCGCTATTCACTCACTATTCATCCGTTTTAAATTTTTTTCTCAGATCTCGTTGTCTCCCGACCTTCCCTTTCCCCTTTTATTTTTTTTAATAATAATAATAATTATTATTTAATAATTAAATAATAAGATTTTCTTTATATAAATTCATATAAATTCCATTTTTCATCCTAAAATATCCTAAAAATTTCTAAAAATTTACATTCTCATAAACTTTTAATTAAACTCTTAAATCATAATTTTTCTTGATAAAAATCATAATAAAACAAATTTCAAAATAAATATCTTTATACATATTAAAAGAAATAATATTTCTAAAAATAGAACAAAATTCATTAAAGAACAATATAATTATTTCAAGCAAAACAATATTTATTTTAATTAAAAATATACTTACTTTTAACAGAACATAATCATTTTTAAACAAATAAAAATATATTTGTTTATAACAAAATATTATTATTTAAAAATAAAAATTATGGGATGTTACAAGAACCATGGTGTAAGGTATGTACTCGAATCTAGAAATTTTGGCTAGAGAACATTTATAATTGAGCCATCTAGTCAAAACTCAGAGAATGGAACAATATCTTTGCTCCCAAAGACTATATTTCCTAACTACTATTAATGTATTTTATACAAATTTAGCTTATAATGAAGGATAAATAGAATTTAGCTCTATGCTTTGAGGGATAAATTTCATATTCAACAAGGACCTGTTTGCTAAAATAATAGGGTTGCCTGAACTTGATGAGGAAGCTTGCAAACTGGATGAATCAATGTCTAGAATTCCCTGGTATGACAAAAAGAAAGTTATGTCTAGGATATTAGGAGAAGAAATTCTAGCTTACACCAAGATTTATACAAAGGATTTAAATCTGGATACGAATGTAATTTTCTATATGATCAGTCACATGATGCTTCCAAAGGTTGATAATTATTGATGTAAAATAAGTTTTGGTGTACTGATAATTAATGTAAGAACAAGTTTTGGTATGCCACTGGTTATATGGTAAAAGTATAGATTACCCTCACTTCATGCTCAAATTTATGATTATAACTCATAAATAGGTCAAAAGGGAATTACCTTATGCATTAGTTATCATTAGACTTTTTCAATTATTTGGTATCAATCCAAAAGATGGACAAGTGGTTACCCCTAAAGTCTTCAATGAATATAATATTAACCACATGGGGCTTGTAAAGAATAATAATAAGTGGATTAGAACAAGGGACAATGAAGATAATCTTGTGGTTTATATGGAATCCATTGAAAATCAAGAACCATCACCAAGGCAAGAAAATTCAATCAAGAGTATGCTATATCATTTGGTTGAAATACATGAGTCTAAGAGCACTAGGCTAAACAACATACATACTTGGTTTGAGCACCCGGATACTTAGTTTGGAACAAAATAGGGCATATTTTTTTGCAAGGCTGGGCATATTTGAAAAGAAAAAACAAGGGGAGATAGAGCCAAAGAGAGCACATGATGAACCAGACCAAGAGCTAACTGAACAAGAAAAAGAGCAGAACTAGCAGGGGAAGCAAGCACTTTACTCGACTTAGCTAGTTTATTTTCTTTGTTCTTTTATTCCCTGTGCTAACCCAAAGATATTTGGTGCTAATAATCTCTTTTACGCAAACTATTTTTTGCTAAATTATGACCTTGAATGTGATTTTCTTCTATTGCTTCCCCTTTTTTTGTTAATGAAAAAGAGGGAGAAATAGTTAGTTTAATGCTTCGCTAATGGTTAAAATAGCTTGTTGATATATTATTACTGATGGTTGATGATAATATTTTCATGCCTTATGCTAAATTAATTTCTAATGACTTGGCTAAGTATCATAATTACTTAGGTTATCATATGTTATTTCCCAGTGTTTGTAACATAAATACAAATATGGTTTATGCTTTAAAACTTCTACTGCTATGAACAACTTAAAAGAAGAATGTATAAACTGAAGGGGAGATTCATTTCAACTAACATAAAAAAAACCCCTTTATCTGTGTTTACCTTTTACTTTCTTGTCATCATAAAAAAGGGGGAGATTGTTGATCCCATTAGTGTAAAATCAAGTTTTTAATGATAACAAACTAGTAAAAGACTTTATTCAAGAAATACATTAAAAGTATCATGAATGTCAAGTTATGAACATCAAAGTGTTTAAAGAATTAGAGGATGTATAACTTCAATTTCAAGCAACTCTTAAAGTTATAATTTAAACTTTCACTGAGTTATGTGCTTCGCATGCCAAATGTGAAAACTTTCTTCATATAACAAGCTGTCCGTTTCTCCTTTATCTTGTACAAAGATCTAAACCATGTATTTTGTGAACACCATATTTTGACAAGTTGCTCCATGCCACTTTAAATTTTATTTTCTCTTTATATCCGTACATGCACTTTTTAAAGTCAGTCAAGAAATGAGAGTCATCCTTCATTAAATTGCTTAGGTACTTGTTATTTTGTATCAAATGCCATGTACATATTCCATGCAAAGTTTTTAGTATCATTTCATGTAATGCATTTGTTATTGCTTGATCTTGGTTGATAAAAATAGCGAGAGGCATTTTTTGCTTATGTGCCTCCAAAAATTAACACTCCTAAAAAATGGTTGAATTCACCAAAAAGCAAGCAATCGACATGCTTTGTTAGTACTATACGTTATGTCAAAAGATACTATATCACTAAAATAACTATAGTTAATCTATATTTTTGTATTAGCTCAAAAGACATTGATTATTTATTCCTCCATATCCATTTGATAAACATTAAAAACTGATAGATTTTCTAACAATAGACGTTGAAAATATTGTAGTAAACAATCAGCTTCTCTATACACCATGCTTTTTTTCCTTTTAGATCGAATATAATTTTTTGCAACCAATCAAGTATAACCAGGATTAGCTCTTTGTCACGCCCCTACTTTAGGAACGCGAATAACACTACTGTCGGATAACTTTATCTTTATTTATTTATAATCAACTTCATATTATGTCATAACAGGATAATATCATATGTTTGCAAATCTCAACATAACTAATTATACATGCCAGGTCTACACTTATCAGTTTTACAGCGGAAACAAAGATCCTGCCTGTGACATTCAGAGTAACTCTAGAGTACATTTATATTACAATTTAAACACTGAGAGCCCAAAAATAATTTAAGCTCACCACGGAAGTACAACACCTAGTCGATCAAGAAGGCGCAGGACCAAACTCTAGGTCTTTATCTAAAAAATATATCAACCATGTGTAGTGAGTTTTACAACTCAGTGAGTAAATAATACCTCCTATGACCTCTTAAGTCAACATGTGGATGTACTCTTTATTTTAAAACTTTATACATTAAAAACCACAAATCAGAGGTATATTCATATGAGACCCATATTTCAAAATAATCTCTGTTAAAATTCATATTCATATTCAATTCATAAGTAATGCTGTAAGAACGATAATAAAATCATAGTATGTATCAATTCTTATGAAAACATTTGGAGGATCCCATATCAGAACCACCATATCAGAGTCTAACGCCTTCCGTACTTTGGTGGTATAGGATTTGCCTAAACTCAGAATCCCGCTGAGGTTTGCCCTACTACCATTCAAGAGGACACGCGAAGGGACTCTATATGGGTATTTCCCAAACATACAGCAAGGGAAGGCAAATCGCATCTCATATAACTGGCATTTTGCCCATATAGGAGGCATTTCGCTCTCCTTCACATATAATCTCCCATGTATTGGCCCTCACACGAGGCTAGCACCACCCCCTGCTAGTTGAGGCAATCAAGGTGCACTAGGGCTAACATCAACTACTATTAGCAGACAGTGTTTCCAATAGGATTCCTCCATAGAAAATATCATATGCACATATGCCATATAATCCAGTATAAAATTCTCAATATAATGCAGACTTTTAGTCTCAGTATATTCCTCTGTTAAAACTTTCCAATCAGGGGAATCACGTATAAATGCCATATCTGAGGCAAACATATCACTGTATAAATCATTATCATGTGCATAACATATTTCATTTGCCATATAATAAAAAATATATGTAAAAATCACATGTTCAATGTGTTTCAAAATTCATTTCAAAAGTCATACTCTTCTTGAACTAGATATCATATTTCAATCATTTCAGATATTCTAATCAATTTCAGGAACATATAAAAGTATAAATAACTTATAAACATACTCATTTATCAATTTAAAGTTCAAGAAGAGTAAAGGCAAGTCATAGAAGAATCGTCTACACACAAGTAAGAGCCCCAGATGGGATAGCCCTAAAATATATTTTTCCAATCCCAATTTGATCAAATAGACCTCGAAAACGTATCCAGAGGGTCCAAAAATCACGAAAACAACTTCGGGAACTTGGTCACTATTTACCGTCGGAAAATACTATTCAATCGCTAAAAAACACTATTCACCCACTGGAAAATCACTATTCACAATGAATAAAAAGCTGTTAGATGGTCCAAAATATTCATATTCTAAGGTTTATCTAGCTCCTGAATCCATCTACGGTGTTAGATTTTCAATTGGAGGTCTCTAAGTAAGTTTCAGAATTTACCTTTTTATGAGATTTTCTACTTCAGATCTACAGCGATTCAACGGCTGATTTGAAAAATTGATCGGTCAAAACCGTAGTATTCTTCGTCCTGAATCTAGTAGCACCTTCAGTTTTGAGAACGGAAGCCAATAGGCACTCCAGATCTAGAGAGAACGTTGAAGATTACTATTCACTCACTATTCACTCTTTCTCGATTTTTTTAGGATTTGGTCGTATGCTCTCCATTGCCTCCCCCTTCCTTTTTTATTTAATTTTTTTAAATAATTATAATAATTATTTAATAATTGAATAATAGAATTTTTTTTATATAAATTCATATAAATTCCGTTTTTTATCCTAAAATATCCCAAAAATTTCTAAAAATTTACATTCTCATAAACCTTTAGTTAAATTCTTAAATCATCCTTTTTTTTTTTTATAAAAATCGTAATAAAACAAATTTCAAAATAAATATCTTTATAGATATTAAAAGAAAGAATATTTCTAAAAAAAAAAATTTATTAGAGACCAACATAATTATTTTAAGCAAAACAAAAATTATTTTAATTAAAAGTTTACTTACCTTTAGCAAGACAAACTTATTTTTAAACAAATAAAAATATATTTGTTTATAGCAAAATACTATCGTTTTAAAAAAATAAAAATTACGCCCCAAAACGTAAATTCTCATATTTCTTTTGTAATTCTTTAATCCATGTAAATAATAAACTTATTTTCACCGGTTCTTATCTCCATTTTCAAAATCCTCTTTTTTAATTCAAATTTTTCTTTAATTTGAACTTAATTAAATTTACGGTTATAATATTCTTCCCCATTAAAGAAATTCGGTCCCTGAATTTCATCACCATAATTGTAAATAAATACTAATCTCATTGTTCAAACAAATGCGAATATCTAGTGCGTATATCCTCCTCTCTTTCCTAAGTTCCTCAGAAGAGTGATTTTTCTATATCACTTTTACCGTAGGTATTTCCTTCGACGGCAACTTCTTTACTTGTCTATCCACTATTGCTATTGGTTGTTACTCATAGGTTAAATCTTCCTGTAATTGAATTTGTGGACAGTGTATAATGTAACGTCCGGTTCTTTTTTTTCACAATACGCATGTTAAATACGCCATATGTATATATATATATATATATATATATATATATATATATATATATATATATATATATATATATATATACATATTTATTACAAACGTCATACATGTTATAATTATACCATACAAACATTTCAAAATACAATATACATGTTTACATATATATTACAAACCTCACACATGTTATATTTATACAATATAACATTTCAATACATAAATAAGAGTCTTTATACAGCACTTCACCCTTGAAATACAAAGGGTGAGGAGGTGGTGCTGACATCTAGATCTCCATCAGTAACGCCATTTTGTGTTACATCTCATTTCTTTTTATCTGAACATAACATCACAATAATAGTGAGAACAAAGGTTCCCAGTAAACTTAAACATATATAAAAAAAATGATGAGAAAATAGGAGTTACGTTTAGCTGTATAAGCTACAGAGCAATATCAAAATTCTGAGATAAAATCATAATTTTTGTTTATGCATAATTATCATACTACACATGCACTGAAAGTCCTTTTTTTTTATAATGCTCAGCCCTATCACGGCTTTTAATTTACTCATTTACTATATGCTTAGTGACCGATCGACTATAGTCACAATAAGTGATCAGGGAATGTGAGTACATTACCCCCCGCCTCCTCACATTACCACTGACACCCAATTGGAGCGACCCTCCCTTGCCTCACTCAGGCTAATAGGGCATCCCCTACTTGGTACTGTCTCAAACCATACAACCCGTCGATATTCATCCATACATATAAATGTATATATATAAAGTCATATTCATCAAATACAATATATAACTATCAAGCAACTCGTCATGAGCTTTAAGCTTGCCATTTAATTACTTTCATAATACGATGCATCATTTTTATACCAAATGATTAATAATCATTCATCACATACCAATATTCAATATAAATCATTTTAAGAAAAAGAGTAATTTGTGACACCAAAATCATCATTGAAAAAGTATTTTTCTTGAATATATGTTTTCTAAAAATATTACAACAAACAAGATTTTTTTAGGCATAAAACAGTGAAAAGTATGATAATTTAGCAACCAACACGGCTTGGCCATGTTCAAGACACGACCATGCTTGAAAAATACTTCAAACATGCTTTAAAACAGCCCCGAACACGGCCTACCCGTGTTGAAGCAACCCAGAACACGGCCTGGCCATGTTCTGTGACGTTTGTTCACTTATGCAATTATATCTCCCTCATACAAACTCTGATTGAGGTGATTTTAAATCCTATAGAAAGCTAAGACAATTATCTACAAATTTTGTGTTTATCATTTCTTTAGATACTTTACGGATTATTCTCCGAAAATTAAAACAAAAACGCTTACTTTTACTATCCTGAATTTTGACCTCTACTCAATTAACCAGCTATATCTTCCTCATATGAACTCCAAATTAAGTAATTCTAAAGCCTATAGATCCGTGAGCAATATATATACAATTCATATGTTAACCATTTCTTTAAAAGCCTTACCAAAGTTTCCCAGAATTCCAAAAACCAAAACTTCCCCAATTATTCCGAAATTCAGCTTAATTTATCTTCTCCTTTGATTTCATTTTGTATAATCCCATGCACCCATATGCATGTCCAAACATTCAAAATAGAATTCTATGTAAATATCCAGACCACATGTTATTCAAAGTCACATCTAACAAATCTAAAAGCATATACATAATTTTGTACAAAAATTTATTAGAAGATGTTAAACCTACCTCAAATTCCTTTAAACTCGGTGCTTGATTCCTTGATTTCTCTTTACTCTTCCTTCTCCTTCTTCTTCCTCTTTCTCTTCTTCTTCTTCCCCTTTCTTTTTCTCCTTTTCTTTTTCTTCTCTTTTCTTTTTCTCCTTTTCTTTTTCTTCTCTTTCCCTCTGTCACTCCCTCCCCTCTCCTTCTTATCTTCCCATTATTTTATTTTATTTTATTTTTTCCCTACTTACCCCCTACCTACCACCTCTTTATCTCCAAAATGCCCTTTCCATCATCCATAATTACACTAATGCCATCCCCATTAATTACATGAATTAAATGTCATTTTAACCATTCTTACTATCTTATTTGACTTACGTAAAAATAATTTAATCCTCCCATGAGATCCAAAATCCGTTCTCCTCTCTGAAAGAAATAAATTTCAATAAGTAACATAAGAAAAAAAAATTGGGGATATTACAGTTCTCCTCCCCTAAGAAGAATTTTGTCCTCAAAATTCAAGGTTTACCTGTTTTCAAACAGTTGTGGATACTTCTCTCTCATGTCATCTTCCCTTTCCCATATGGCTTCTTCCATTGTTAAACTCTCCCAACCTACCTTCACCAATGGAATGGTTTTATTTCTCAACTGTTTCACATCTTTATCCAGAATTACTATCGGCCTCGGTCGGTAGGTTAGATTCTCGTCTACAGCTATTATTTCTTCTTGAATTATGTGCGACGGATCTGGTAGATACTTTCGAAGTTGAGAAACATGGAACACATCATGCAGATTTGATAAATGCGGAGGAAGTGCAATCTGATACGCCGATGACCCTATCCTTTTCAGACTTTGATAAGGTCCTAAATATCTCTGACTCAATTTTCTTAATTTTCATTGCTCGGCCAATTCCAGTAATAGGAGAAATTTTCAAGAACACATGCTCACCTTCTTGGAATTGTATCGGTCTCCTTCTCCTATCAAAATAGTTCTTTTGTTGACTCTGAGCTGTTCGTATTTTATCTCGAATTATCTATATTTGCTCAGAAGTATGTTGCACTAACTCGAGCCCCAATAACCTTTTCTCCCTCACTTCATTCCAACATAATGGCGATTTACATCTCCTACCAGACAAAGCTTCATATGGTGCCATTCCGATACTAGAATGATAACTGTTATTATACGCAAACTCAACCAATGACAGATATCCATCCTATCCTTTTCCTTGCTCTAGCACGCACGCTCTTAGCATATCCTCTAAAGTCTGTATAGTTCTCTCCATTTGACCGTCTATTTGAGGATGATATGCAGTACTAAAACAAAAACGAGTACCAAAAGCTTCTTGTAGTGCTCTCCAAAATCTGGAAGTAAATTGAGGATCTCGATCTAAAATGATACTATTAGGAATTCCATGCAATCGTACAATTTCTTTCATATACAATTGGGCCAACTTATTCAACGAGTAGTTTTCCTTAATGGGCAAAAAGTGCGCAGATTTCGTCAGTCTATCAACTATTACCCATAGCGCATCATGACCTGTTGAGTCTTAGGTAATCCAACAATAAAATCCATAGATATATTATCCCACTTCCACTCAGGGATTTCTAAAGGTTGTAACATTCCAGAAGGTTTTTGATGTTCTATCTTCACCTTTTGACAAACCAGACACTTAGACACATATTCAGCAATGTCTCTCTTCATTCCTGGCCACCAGTATAATCTTTTCAAATCTTGATACATTTTTGTAGATCCTGGATGGATTGTATACTTACTTTGATGAGCTTCTTCCAGAATCTTAGCCTTCAAATTCTCTCCTTGTGGTATACATGTTCTGCCCCGGTACATAATAATTCTATCCTCTGACATTGCAAAGTCATGCTAATCTCTTCGATCTTGTAAAAATTGATCATGTGTTTGCGCTTCTTTAATCTGAGTCTTCAAGTCACTTTCAATTCTTAATTCACTAACAATCAAACTACCAGGGACAATCATAACTGATAATTTTAAATTTTTGAATTCCTCAATTAACTCCATTTCTTTTATCAGTATTTGACTTAAATGCAACGACTTTCGGCTCAACGCATCAGCTACTACATTTGCCTTCCCTGGGTGATACTTTAATTCAAATTTGTAATCATTAATGAATTTCATCCACCTTCTTTGCCTCATATTCAATTCTTTTTGGTCAAAGAGATACTTTAAACTCTTGTGATCACTGTATATTTCAAATACAGCTCCATACAAGTAGTGTCTCCACATCTTCAGGGCAAAAACTATTGCAGCCAACTCTAAATCATGAGTAGGATAGTTCTCCTCATGCGGTCTCAATTGTCGAGACACATAAGCAACTACCCTACTTTCTTGCATCAAAACACAACCTAAACCTTTCTTGGAAGCATCTATGTAGACTACAAAGCATCCAGAAGGGTTAGGAACAACTAGAACAGGTGGAGAAGTCAATTTGACTTTAAGCTCTTGGAAACTATTCTCACATTCTTCAGTCCAATTAAAGAGACTTCCTTTTCTGGTCAATCGAGTCAAAGGCAAAGCTATTTGAGAGAATCCCTGTATAAACCTTCTGTAATATCCTGCTAAACCCAAGAAACTTCTAATTTCAGTCACAGTTTTTGGTCTCTCCCATTTCAGCACTGCTTCAATTTTACTGGGATCCACCGACACACCATCTTTAGAAATTACGTGACCCAAAAACTTCACTTCTTCCAGCCAAAATTCACATTTTTCCAACTTAGCAAAAAGTTTCTTTTCCTTAAAGACTTGAAGTACTAATCGAAGATGCTGATTATGTTCTTCCTCACTCTTAGAGTAGATTAAAATATCATCTATGAACACTACTACGAATTGATCCAAGTAGGGTCTAAAAATGCGATTCATATAGTCCATAAAGACTGCAGGTGCATTTGTGACCCCAAAAGGCATGACTAAAAATTCGTATTGTCCATACCGAGTTCTAAAAGCTATTTTTTGAATGTCTTCTTCTTTAACTCTGATATGATGATATCCTAACCTCAAGTCTATTTTTGAGAAAATAGTAGCTCCCTTTAATTGATTTAATAGATCGTTTATTCTAGGCAACGGATACTTATTCTTAATAGTCGCCTTATTCAATTGCTTGTAATCAATACACAATCTCAAACTACCATCTTTCTTCTTTACAAACAATACAGGCGCTCCCTAAGTTGATACGCTAGGTCTGATAAAATTCTTTTCTAACAACTCTTTGATCTGCTTCTTTAGCTCTTGTAGTTCCACAGGAGGCATTCTATAGGGAGTGATAGAAATAGGCCTTGCCTCTGGTGCTAGATCGATGGAAAATTCCACTTCTCTCTTCGGTGGAGGTTCAGAAATTTCAGAGGGAAAAACCTCTGGAAATTCACGGACTACTGGAATCTCAAGCAGTTCTCGTTTCATATTCGGGTTGATGGTATACAAGAAAACACATTTCAAATCCGCATCCCTCATCTCTTTATAGAGTCGGTGAGCACTAATAATGCTATACTTTTGGTCCTCTGGTGGGTCCGAGAGAAACTCAAAAGTCTTATTGCAGCAATCCAGTAGGACTCGGTTTTGACTTAACCAATCCATACCCAAGATGACATCTATACCGTCCAGAGGTAGATAGATCAGATTCACTACAAACGATTTGTCATTCAATACAATGGGACAATTCAAACACACTGAGGAGGTAATTATTTTTCCTCTTGTAGGTGTCACCACCGCTAACTCATATGGTAACTCCGCAATAGAGTGTTGTAATTTCCCCACACATTTTATTGCTATGAAAGAATGGTTTGAGCCAGAATCAAACAATACATTCAGAGAAAAATTGTTGATACAACATATACCTTGCATCAAATCAGGAGCTGTCTTTGCTTCAGCACCGCTCAAGGTGAAAACTCTTCCTGTCATTTGTTGAGTTCGTGCAATACCTTTCCCTCTTCCCAGTGGACAATATCGTGCCATGTGCCCCTTTTATCAACATTGGTAGCAAGTAACTGAATCAAAATAACATGGATTATTCCCATGGAATTTCCCACATTTTCCACACTGACCCGTTGCCGGATTTTTCAGAAAAGGTTTGGGTTCCACAGTTGCTGGTTGTTTACCTCTTATGATATTCTTCCCTCTGGTATTTCTATCCATAACTGGAAACTCTCTCTTCCGCTTCCATTGAGTCTGCCTCTCCTTTTCATCCTCGACTACCTTTAGACTTGTCATCAGCATCCGACATTTATTTACCAACGATGCATATTCCCGAATCTCTAATGCCACCACAGCATTTCTAAGCTCCGGGTTCAGTCCTAATTCAAACTTCACTGCCTTCCAAGCTTTATATGGATTATTCTTCAAAGTACTTGAGAACTTAGAAAGTTCTTCAAACTTGGTAATATAGTGCTCAATGGTCCCATTTCCCTATCTAAGCTAAAGAAACTCAATCTCTTTCTCAACTCTCACATTACTGGGAAAATATTTGTTCAGAAAAGTCTCTCGGAACAAGTGCCATGTAATTTCCCTGTTTTGATGTACCAGTAACTCTTTGGCTCCTCTCCACTAGTATTCAGCTTCTTCCTTTAGCATATATGTCCCAAAATTGACCTTCTGCTCATCAGAACAATTTAGAACTTCAAAAATCTTCTCGAGTTCCGTCAGTCATCTCTCAGCAACTATTGGGTCATATGCACCCACAAAAGGCGGAGGTTGCGTTCCTATAAATTCAGACCATCCATTACCATTTCCAGTTCTGTTTGCATTTCGGTTTCTTTCATTTCCCTTAACCTCGTCATCATTATTAATATTTTGAAGATGCTACAGAATTTGATTCGTAGCAGCTGCCTGAACTTGAATAGTTGCGGCTATGTTATTTAAGGTAGCATCTATGCTGCCTGGCAGATTCCTTCTTGGTGGTGCCATAACTCACTGTATTAGTAAAGAAAAATATTAGTCACTATTGAGGTGATCAAGCTCAACAGCAGTTCAAAATTTTACAGTAGTTATCACACTACACAAGATTATAAATAGGAAATACTAGTACTTTCTTACTGTATTTTTCTGCTACCTTACACAATGTTTCCACATAACTATTCAAGACTCCTCTAAGTCAATCTAGGTGAACACCCACTCCATGGTCGCCTAAGATCGACCGCTCTGATACCAACTTTGTAACATCTGGGTTTTTTTATTTTTTCACAATATGCATGTTAAATACGCCATATGTATATATATATATACATATTTATTACAAACCTCATACATGTTATAATTATACCATACAAACATTTCAAAATACAATATACATGTTTACATATATATTACAAACTTCACACATGTTATATTTATACAATACAATATTTCAATACATAAATAAGAGTCTTTATACAGCACTTCACCCTTGAAATACAAAGGGTGAGCAGGTGGTGCTGACATCTAGATCTCTATCAGTAACGCCATTTTGTGTTGCATGTCATTTTTTTTTATCTGAACATAACACCACAATAATAGTGAGAACAAAGGTTCCCAGTAGACTTAACATATATAAAAAAAATGATGAGAAAATAGGAGTTATTTTCAGTTGTATAAGCTACAGAGACATATCAAAATTCTGAGATAAAATCATAATTTTTGTTTATGCATAATTATCATACTACACATGCACTGAAAGTCCTTTTTTTTTATAATGCTCATCCCTATCACGGCTTTTAATTTACTCATTTGCTATATGCTTAGTGACCAATCAACTACAGTCACAATAAGTGATCAGGGAATGTGAGTACATCACCCTCCTGCCTCCTCACATTACCACTGACAACTGGTTAGGGAGGTCCTCTCTTGGCTCACTCAGGCTAATAGGGCGTCCCCTACTCGGTACCGTCTCAAGCCATACAACCCGTCGATATTCATCCATACATATAAATGTATATATATAAAGTCATATTCATCAAATACAATATATAACTATCAAGCAACTCGTCATGAGCTTTAAGTTTGCCATTTAATTACTTTCATAATATGATGCATCATTTTTATACCAAATGATTAATAATCATTCATCACATACCAATATTCAATATAATTCATTTTAAGAAAAAGAGTAATTTGTGACACCAAAATCATCATTTTAAAAGTATTTTTCTTGAATATATGTTTCTTAAAAATATTACAACAAACAAGATTATTTTTAGGCATAAAACAGTGAAAAGTATGATAATCCAACACCCAACATGGCCTGGCCATGTTCAAGACACGACCATGCTTGAAAAATACTTCAAACATGCTTAAAAATAGCCCTGAACACGGCCTTCCCGTGTTGAAGCAACCCAGAACACGGCCTGGCCGTGTTCTGTGACCTTTCTTCACTTATTCAATTATATCTCCCTCATACGAACTCCGATTGAGGTGACTTTAAATTCTATAGAAAGCGAAGACAATTATCTACAACTTTTGTGTTTATCATTTCTTCAGATTCTTTACAGATTATTCCCTGAAAAGTAAAATAAAAATGTTTATTTTTACTATCCTGAATTTTGACCTCTTCTCAATTCACCAGCTATACCTTCCTCATATGAACTCCAAATTAAGTAATTATAAAGCCTATAGATCTGTGAGACATATATATACAATTCATATGTTAACCATTTCTTTAAAAGCCTTACCAAATTTTCCCAGAATTCCAAAAATCGAAGCTTCCCCAATTATTCTGAAATTCAGCTTAATTCATCTTCTCCTTTGATTTCCTTTTATATAATCCCATGCACCCATATGCATGTCCAAACATTCAAAATAGAATTCTATGTAAATATCCAGACCACATGTTATTCAAAATCACATCTAACAAATCTAAAAGCATATATATAATTTGGACAAAAATTTATTAGAAGATGTTAAACCTATCTCAAATTCCTTTAAACTCGGTGCTTGATTCCTTGATTTCTCTTTACTCTTCCTTCTCCTTCTTCTTCCTCTTTCTCTTCTTCTTCTTCCCCTTTTCTCTTCTTCCCCTTTCTTTTTCTCCTTTTCTTTTTCTTCTCTTTCCCTTCGTCACTCCCTCCCCTTATTCTTCTTATTTTCTCATTATTTTATTTTATTTTTTCCCTACTTACCCCCTACCTACCACCTCTTTATCGCCAAAATGCCCTTGCCATCATCCATAATTACACTAATGCCATCCCCATTAATTACATAAATTAAACATCATTTTAACCATTCCTACTATCTTATTTGACTTACGTAAAAATAATTTAATCCTCTTATGAGATCCAAAATCCGTTCTCCTCTCTGAAAGAAATAAATTTCAATTAGTAACATAAGAAAAGAAAATTGGGGATGTTACATATAACATGTGTAGGATCCGGTAAATATTTTCGTAGCATAGACATTTGAAAGACTGGATGGACATTATCCAATTCAGGAGGTAAAACCAAACGATAAGCTACCAGACCGATCCTATCAAGAATTTCAAATGGTCCTATATACCGTGGACTTAATTTCCCTTTCTTTCCAAATCTCACTACTCCCTTCATAGGAGATATTTTTAGAAAAATATGTTCACCTATGGAAAATTCCAATGGGCGACGTCTGTTATCAAGATAGGCCTTCTGTCTACTCTGAGCTGCTAACAACCTTTCCTTAATTAATTTTACCTTGACCAGTGCATCCTGTACCATATCAGGCCTTAAAACCTTTGCTTTGCCCATATCAAACCATCCAATCGGGGAACGGCAACGCCTGCCATATAATGCCTCAAAAGGAGCCATTTGTATACTGGCTTAATAACTATTGTTATAAGCAAATTCAACTAAAGTTAGAAATCTTTCCCAATTACCCTGAAAATCTAAAATACTAGCCCGAAGCATGTCTTCTAATATTTGAATGATTCGCTCAGACTGCCCATCTGTTTGAGGATGGAATGCAGTACTAAGATTCAACTTCGTGCCCAAAGCTTCTTGGAAAGCTCTCCAAAAACAAGCTGTGAATTGTAGTCCTCGATCAGAAATGATTGATATTGGCACTCCATGAAGCCTTACTATTTCATTCAAATATAATCTTACATACTGAGCTACATTGTATGTGGTTTTCACTGGTAGAAAATGTGCTGACTTAGTCAACCTATAAATGATCACCCATATTAAATCAAAACCTTTTGGTGTTCTTGATAACCCCGTAACAAAATTCATAATTATTCTTTCCCATTTCCATTCAGGTATCTCTATCTACTGATGTAATCCTGCAGGCCTTTGATGTTCTGCTTTCATCTGCTGACAGGTTAAACATCGAGACACGTAATCCACTATGTCTTTCTTCATACCTTCCTACCAATAAATTTTTTTTAGATCCTGATACATTTTAGTTATTCCAGGATGAATTGTATACATAGATCTATAGGCTTCCTATAAAATTTCTTTCTTAAGTTCTACTTTATTGGGTACACATAACCGCTTGCCAAATCTCAGAATTCCTTCAGAGTCTACAGTAAATTTAACTTCACCACCATTCTTCACCTCATCAATTTTCTTGCACAAATATGCATCCTCTTTCTGTGCCTTTTTCACCTGCTCGATCAATAATGATTGAAATAACATATATGATAATAATATTCCAGGCTCCTTCACTTCCATTACTACCCCATCACTTTCCAACTTATGCATCTCTTTAACTAACGGCCTTCTTACCATAGTGATATGAGCTAAACTACTCATAGACTTCCTACTTAATGCATCAGCCACAACATTGGCTTGACCTGGATGGTACAATATTGTGCAATCATAATCTTTAAGTAATTCCATCCATCATCTTTGTCTCAAGTTATGATTTTTTTGTTGAAAAATATATTTGAGACTTTTATGATCTGTATATATCTCGCATTTCTCACCATACAAATAATGCCTCCAAATTTTAAGAGCAAAAACTACTGCTAGCATTTCTAAATCATGAGTCGGATAGTTTTGCTCATGTGGTTTAAGCTGTCTAGATGCATATGCAATGACTCGACCATTTTGCATCAACATACATCCTAATCTAATTCTCGATGCATCACGGTATACCATATATCCTCCAATACCTGAAGGAATAGCTAATACTGGCGCTGTAGTCAGACATTCTTTGAGTTTCTGAAAGCTTCTTTCACATTCATTTGACCAATCAAACTTTATTCCCTTTTTTGTCAACCTTGTCAAAGGAGCAGCTATCTTTGAAAAATCTTTAACAAATCTGCTGTAATAGCCTGCTAAACCAAGAAAAATTATAAATCTCTGTAACTGTTGTAGGGCGTGGCCATTTCTGCACCGCTTCTATCTTTTTATGATCAACTTGAATACCATCCTTGGTAACCACATGCCCTACGAAGGTAACACTACTAAGCCAAAATTCATATTTTGAAAACTTAGCATATAGCTAGTGTTCCCTCAGGGTTTACAATGCTATTCTTAAATGCCGCTCATGTTCTTCTGAACTCTTTGAATATACCAGGATATCATCTATGAATACAATGATGAATTGATTTAGGAAAAGTTTGAATACTCTATTCATTAAATCCATAAATGCAGCTGGAGCATTTGTTAAATCAAATGGCATTACTAAGAACTCGTAATGCCCATATCGAGATCTAAAGGCGGTTTTTGGAATATCTTCCTTCTTTATTCTCAATTGATGATACCCATATCTCAGATCAATTTTTGAAAAACATTGAGCACCTTGTAACTGGTCAAACAAATCATCTATTCTGGGTAAATGATATTTGTTTTGTATAGTCACTTTGTTCAACTGCCTATAGTCAATACATAGGCATAGGGATCCATCATTTTTCTTCACAAAGAGAATATGAATACCCCAAGGAGATGTACTGGGTCGAATAAAACCTTTATCTAGTAAATCTTACAGTTGCTCCTTCAATTCCTTAAGTTTTGCAGGTGCCATCCTATAAGGAGGTATGGATATTGGTCGTGTTTCAGGGAGGAGATCAATACCATACTCAATCTCTCGGCCCGGTGGTAATCCTGGCAATTCATCAGGAAACACATCAAGGAATTCTCTAACTACTGGAACCTGCTCTACACTGGTATACTTCATATCAACATTTTTGACTACTGCTAAATACCCCTGTCATTCTTTTTGTAACAGCTTATGAGCTGTTAAAGCTAAAATTAAATTACTAGACTCCTTATTACGATCTCCTTGTATCATGAAGAAAGATTCTCTAGGGACATTAAACTTAATCACTTTAAGGTGACAGTCTAGAATGGTATGACATGATGACAACCAATCCATTTTTAGAATCACATCAAAATCTACCATATTTAGAATTATCAAATCTACAAGAGTCTCCTTGTCTTCTATTGAAATCTCACATGATCTATATACATCATTTACCAGCAAGAATTCTCCCATTGGAGTAGCAACCATAAAAGAACAATGTAAACTAGAAGGATCTCTATCCAATTTCTTAGCAAAGCATGATGATATATAAGAATGAGTAGAACTAGGATCGAACAAGACATATGCTTTATGGGAACATACTGATAATGTACCTGTCATAACTGCATTTGAAGCCTGAGCATCCTGTCTTGTCAAGGCAAAAACTCAAGCTTGTTCTCGGCCTCGATTTCCTGATCCTCTACCCGTACCACCACTACTTACTTGAATTGAAGCTGGTCTATTTGGTCGTGCTGGCACAGATGTAGGAGGTGAAGCTGGTTGTACCGATGCTTGACTAAAACTTCGTAGTTGTGGGCAATTCCTCATCAAATGACCTATTTGTCTACACTTAAAACATGCACCAATTTCTCTACGACACTGTCCAGTATGAGGCCTACCACAATTAGGACATGGTGGAATTGATCTTGAATCTTGTTGGCTAACAGGTCTCATATCTCTTTGATTCATTCTTTACTTGTTGATATTCATTGATGTCTAATTAGAGCTACCAGTTCCTATTTGAGTGAAACGCTGTGGATTTTCAAATCTTGATCCTCTAACATTAGGATTATAACTTGTTTGAGCATTACTATCTCGCTTTTTTTTCTTCTCTTTAAACTTTCAATATCTGCTTGCTCTCATGCTTCCATCATTCTGGCGCAGTCCACAGCTGCTGAATAAGTTGAAAAATGATTCATTTGAGGTCCCACCGATTTAAAAAATGGGCGTATCAATCCTGAAATAAACCTCTTAATTCTATCTTTTTCAGTAGGGACAAGATATGGTGCATATCTGGATAACTGGGTAAAACGAATATCGTATTCAGAGACTGTCATGTTTAGTGTCTGTCTTAATTCTTCAAATTCTCTAGCCCTCTTGTCTCTTTCACTATTGGCAGGAAGTGATTCATAAATGCTTCCTTAACTTCTTCCCACTCCATTGGTGGTAAAACAACTGCTCGTCCTTGTACACGTGTCTCAAACATACCTTGGGCCACATTAGATAGTTGAAAAGATGCCAGTTCAATAGATCTTCGACTAGAGCACCCCAAGGCTCTGAAGACTTGTTCCATAGCATCAATAAATATCTGTGGGTCTTCCTGAACATCTGACCCAGAGAAATTTTAAGGTTTTAACTTAAGAAATTACAGTAATGACACCTCAATCCCTGTAAGCATATCATCTTGCTCAGTTATTTTTCTCAGTTCTTACACTTCAGGAGCATTTTTTACTGATTGGCCTTCCCTTCTACCCTGTTCCACTATAAATCCAGCCAATGTCTCTAAACTTCTATGTATGCCAGCAATCATATCCCCGGTTCTATCATGTGGCTCCTAAGGAGGTTCTACTCTTTCCTCAGGAACTCTATCAGATACATGGGCATGTTCATCTTGTCTTGGGGTTCTCAGACCCTGTGCATGCCCTCTACCTCTACCTCTTCCTCTAGGTTAGCCTCTACCACGACCTCTTTGCACTGGAATTGTAGATTGTGCAGACTTTTCACTAGAGGGTGCACGATCTACAGCTTCTTCTCTAGTGAACGCTCTAATTCTTGGCGGCATCATTTACTATACAGGTGCACCAAGGCTAACATCACCTGCTGTTAGCAGATAGTGTTTCCAATAGGATTCTTCCACAGAAAATATCATATGCACATATGCCATATAATCCAGTATAAAATTCTCAATATAATACAGACTTTCAGTCTCAGTATATTCCTCTGTTAAAACTTTTCAATCAGGGGAATCACATATACATGCCATATCTGAGGCAAACATATCACTGTATAAATCACTATCATGTGCATAACATATTTCATTTGTCATATAATAAAAAATACATGTAAAAATCACATGTTCAATGTGTTTCAAAATTCATTTCAAAAGTCACACGCTTCTTGAACCAGATATCATATTTCAATCGTTTTAGATATTCTAATCCATTTCAGGAACATATAAAAGTATAAATAACTTATAAACATACTCATTTATCAATTTAAAGTTCAAGAAGAGTAAAGGCAAGTCATAGAAGAGTCATCTACACATAGGTAAAGAGCCCCATATTGGATAGTGTAACATCCCGTAATTTTTATATATTTTCCTTAGAAATTCTTTACCTTACGTATATGCATAGAAATATTCTAACATTAATGGAATAGGTAAAGAGAGAAAACATAAGAGGAAATATTAAAAATAAATATATTAAAAAAAGGTGAAATTCTTGGGTAAGAAAGATAAATATTTGTGAAGTCAGTAAAGGTATTAAAATTTCAAGAAGATTGAATTAGGGTAATTTTGAGTTAAAGTTACTAAGTTTAGTATCTCCACCCATAAATTGGGATAGCCCAAGGAAGAAATAAAACATAGACTTGGACTAGGATATAAAAATTGGACCGCTAGCCCAAAAATCATGAAAATGTGACAAGCCCATTATGAAAGGTAGAATTTTAACCAAAGTAAAGAAAATGGGCAAGAATGAGCCCAAACCCAAGAGGAAAAATAAAAATAAAAATAAAAATAAAGTGATGGAATAATGGTGTAATCAAGATTAGGTGACTTGACAAAAATTTAGTAAGTGGTATGATAATACAAGAATTTAGGACAAAACATCAATATCCTACACTCATAATTTTAACAAGTGGGTAATAATACATAGCATTATGACAAAACATCTTTATCCCACACAAATAATTTCAACCAAATAATGGAGATTCAAAGGCTAGAAATTTGCCACTTAAAAAGGCAAATCTATCATACTTGATTAAGACAAAAGAAAAAGGAAATGAATCCCTAAATCAAAGGGATCTTGTCCCATATCTTAAGAACATATTATCATAATTTTTAAAATACAAATCTCCTTTTTCTATGCATATCTTGTCTAAGGAAGAGAAAGACAAGAACATAAATTGTTTGTTTTCCAAAAATTCAACCAAGTGTAATCTAATTGTGATAAGTTAGACCCATGATCATAAAAGGTAAATTATTTGAGGGTCTATTTAAGCAAAACCCACCCTTAGAACATGAGAATTTTCGTCCAAGTGAGGGAGATGAAAAATAGAAGCAAGGTAGAGTGAGGAAAGGAGAGGAAGAAAGGAAGAAAAAGGAAGGAGAAGTCTAAAGGACTAAGTGCTCCAAGTAAGTTTAACAATATTTCTTTTTGAAGAAAACTTTTGAAGCTTATAATATTTATATGAGATTTTGATCTTAGAACTTTGATGATTGGTCATGGATGTTCCTATATCATGTTACATATTGATGTTGCATGTGATGTATGTTTGAATACTTAGGCTGGTATAGAAAGTTCTGCATAGGTATGGCTATGGGTGGCAAAATTTTAAGCTTCTGTGTTTTAATTTTTGGAAATTATATGTAGGGAATTAAAATAATGGTTAACATAAGAATTAAAGATATATGTGTCACGGAATTTTAGCCACTGGAATCATTCAATTTGGAGTCCATATGAGGAATATATGAGCCAATTACTAGTCAAAGGTCAGAAAATGGTTCATCAGGGAAGAAAATATTAGGATAGCTTCTGTGTTTTAATTTTTGAGAATTATTTGTAGGGAATTAAAATAAATGATTAACATAATAATTAAAGACATATGTGTCATGGATTTTAAGCCACTGTAATCATTCAATTTAGAGTTCATATGAGGTAGATATGTTTTGATTAGTAAACAAAGGTCAGAAAATGGTTAATTATGGAAGAATATGTTAGGATAGCTTCGGTGTTTTAATTTCTGGGAATATTATATAAGGAATTAAAATAAATGGTTAACATATGAATTATAGATATATGTGTCACGGAGTTTTAGCCACTAAAATCATTCCATTTAGAGTTCATATGAGGTAGATATGTTCTGATTAGTAAACAAAGGTCAAAAAATGGTTAATCATGGAAGAATATGTTAGGATAGCTTCGGTGTTTTAATTTCTGGGAACATTATATAAGGAATTAAAATAAATGGTTAACATATGCATTATAGATATATATGTCACAGAATTTTAACCACTGGAATCACTTAATGTAGAATTCTGATGAGGGAGATATGGACAGATTAGTAGGTAGAGTTCAGAACCTATCCGAGAAGAAATAACTTGTACATTGAGGGAGTAATATCACCTTGATTTCTTAATATTTCGCTACACTGTTTAACATAATAGTTTTAGATAATTGTTTTGTCTTGATATGGACACCAAGATCACCTACATCGAAGTTAAATTGAGGGAGTTATGCTCTGATTAGTAAGAGAAGGTTAGATAGGATGACAACCTGCATCAAGAAAATAAAGAAATAAAATTAATATTTAAAAAAGAAGATGAATCTTATAAATGAAAATAATAAATGACTAGTATAGCCATAGCCATTGCCATTTTATGAACTTCTTACCATCTTAAGTGTAAAATTTTGACATGGAAATATTTTATAAAGTGATATTTGAAATGGTTATGTTCATGGCATGATTACCAATGATTTTTGGTAATTGTTATATTTTGATGAACATACTTATTATTGAAAGCATATTTTTGGCTATCATTGTAAAAAGAAAAGAAATGAGCATGGTCACATGGCAATCCGTGTGGTGCACCAGTAGGGGATGCCCTACCAATGGTTATGAATATGATTATGAGAAAAGAAAGAGAAAGTGTGCCATGTCGGACGTTGCGAGAAAAGCCTGTACCGGAGAGTAGAGGATACTCACCATGACCGGGGTAGCTTGAAATGAGAATAAGTTGATAGCCATCATATGATATTCTGAAAATAGTTAATCCTTCATACATATGATTACTGTATGATTCTTATGTGCATAGATATAATGCATTCATGTGACCAAAGATATTTTTTGTAGTTTATACAGCTGAACATGACGTGATGAGCTATATTGATGATGATTTATTGTTGAACTTATTGGGATTTAATTCTCACTATATTTCCATATCATGTTCAAAAAATTAGTTATGCAATTTTTTTTATGGCTCTGACTTTTAGTGCACATTGGATTGAGTTACTTTATGTTGGACAAATCTCAGAATCAAATAAGATATTGTGGTCGAGTTGGCTCAGATCCCGGTGAAGGTGCAACCACCTGCACCTGTATCTCCGGAATTGGTCAACCAAAATAAACAAGATGTAAATATCTATGTGTTTGATATGTTGCATGTATGTTTTGATTAATGACGTGCATGTGAACTCAATATTGTATAATAATAAAAAAAATGTTGTTACAGATAGCCTTAAAATATACTTTTCCAATCCCAATTTGATCAAATAGACCTCGAAAACGTATCTGGAGGGTCCAAACATCACGAAAATAACTTCGGGAATTTGGTCACTATTCATCACCAGAAAATACTATTCACTCGTCGAAAAATACTATTCACCCTCTGAAAGTTACTATTCACGACGAATAAAGAGCTGTCAGATGGTCAAAAATATTCATATCCTAAGGTTTATCTTGCTCTTGAATCTATCTACAATGTCAGATTTTCAATTGAAGGTCTCTAAGTAAAAGTTTCAGAATTTTTTTTTTTTTTGAAATTTTCTACTTCAGATCTACGACGATTTAACGGCTGATTTGAAAAATTGATCAATCAAAACCGTAGTATTCTTTGTCCTGAATTCAGTAGCACCTTCAGTTTTGAGATCGGAAGCCAATAGGCACTCCAGATCTAGAAAGAAAGTTAAAGATTACTATTCACTCACTATTCACTCTTTCTCGATTTTTCAGAATTTGGTTGTCTACTCTCCGTTGCCTCACCCCTTCCCTTTTTATTTATTTATATTTTAAAATAATAATAATAATTAGTTAATAATTGAATAATAGGATTTTTTTTTATAAATTCATATAAATTCTGTTTTTCATCCTAAAATATCCCAAAAATTTCTAAAATTTACATTCTCATAAAACTTTAGTTAAATTCTTAAATCATGATTTTTCTTGATAAAAATCATAATAAAAAAAATCTCAAAATAAATATCTTTATACATATTAAAAGAAAGAATATTTTTAAAAATAAAAGAAAAATTTATTAGAGACCAACATAATTATTTTAAGCAAAACAAAAATTATTTTAATTAAAAGTATACTTACTTGTAGCAAGACATAATCATTTTTAAACAAATAAAAATATATTTGTTTATAGTAAAATACTATCGTTTTAAAAAAATAAAAATTACACCCCAAAACGTAAATTCTCATATTTCTTTTGTAATTCTTTAATCCATGTAAATAATAAACTTATTTTCACTGGTTCTTATCTCCATTTTCAAAATCATCTCTTTAATTCAAAATTTTCTTTAATTTAAATTTAATTAAATTGACGGTTATTACACTCTTCCTCCCACATGCCTACTTATAAAATAAAAAAGATACTTTTTTGTTAAAGTCCAGAATCCTGAATCAACTCAATCTTATGGGCATAAACTTCAAACAATTTCCTTTGTAACAATAATATGTGAACCGTTTTTGAAAAATGCAGTGGGTGATTATTTTCCTCAACAAAGTCATTGACTTTATATCTTCCATTCTTAAGTGTCTCATATTCTTCCTTTACAATTTGTCCTAGTCTTCAGTTGAAGATTTATAGTCATTATATCTTTCTTTTTTTTCAACCTTTCGAAACCCCTCCTTGTGACAAACAAATTTTTACTTATGATTATGTGCTTTTTTTATTATGATGGAAATAATTTTTTTAACTCAAAATCCTATTTTTCTACTGTAGTCAACCCAAAACTTTCATGCTGCTTCTAATGTACCAAATTCTATACCTAACTTAGGCTTCAAATCAACCTCCATAGAAGGATGCATTTACCAATGCTTTATTACTACATTAGCAACCTCATTTCTCACTAGTCAATTACTCATTCATTTAGCAACTATATTTCTCATTGGTCTCTTACTCTTTCATTCAATAACCACATTTATGTTTCCCACTCTACTATGCTTTATGACTTTTATGCCACGTTACCAAAACACAACATTGAGATGAAATGCTACATTCTAGTGGAAACGTGAAATGACAATAAACAATTACTATAAATTGTAAAATTTTATGAAAATTTGGGGATAAATAATGGATTTGATATGGGGTTTTGGTTTAAATGGTGTTTAGGAGGAAGTTTTTTGCTATAATTAGAAAATGAGGAAGTTTTTTGGAATAAATATTGAAGAAAATTTTGGGAAATCTGTGAACATCAATCGACTATTTTACATAGGTTCAATATGTTTTTATCTAATACCAACCAACTGATGCCTATATCAAGTGATTGAATCACAATTTCTTTCAAGCAGCTAATAAAGCAGTTGACTGGTTAGGTGATTTTTGATGAGTTAGTTTTATACTCATAAATTAAATATTTTTATCTTATCTTTTTGCCTTAATTAAGAATTTATCTCCCTTATTTGTCTTTAGTTTTGTGTATTTTTTATAAATGGAGAGAAGAATAGAAAATGGACTTAATTGGAGGAATCAAAGTTAAATTGTGGTTCTTTGGAAATGATGTCTATAAATCAAACAGACAAAATAAATTCATTGAGGATGGCTAAGTAAGGAGCATTATCTTTTTGACTCTTGAGACGCATCTTAATGGATATATGCATAATTCAATATTGATTTATGACCACATTTCTAAAAGAATTGAAATATAAAGATTCAAAGCAGAACACCCAATGTTAAAAATCTGTTTATTTCTTGCTTTTTAACTTGACCTTACTGTAGTATTTGGACCCTATTTAAGAAAATATATATTCAATGGATACAAAATTTGGTAGTTAAATAATAGATACAATTTTCTACAACTTTCATGTTCTTGTGGTTAGAAAAGTCAGACATTAAAAGAGCCAAAATTGGGTTAGAAAAGATTAAGTTTGTTGTTGTAGTCCAACCTGACTTTACTCTAGTGTTTTGACCATAAATCACAAAATACGTGGCCAATGTTTCTCTACCTTATATGTCTAGAAAGATAATGAAAATATCTACAATTTTTATGTTGATGGGATTAGTAGATTCAATGTATATCAAGGAGATATCTTAGCATGACCTTCGGTGCACATAATGCACACAACTTGTCAACTTTAGTACAATTTGCTACTCACCATCTTTGTCACCTACTCCCCTTGTTTTGTTTATAAATAGAGACATCTTATGAGCTAGAGGCAGAGGACAAAAGCTGAAGATTGAGTTTGGAAAATTTTTGTTGGAGTTCTAAGTATTTATAATATTTTTCTCTCTTTAGACATTTTATATCTTTACTTTCTTTCATAAATTTTATCATGCTTCTTCATCTTTCATTTTGCTTTCTTACCTTGATTATGGAGAACTAATTTCCTAATGCTAAGGTGAAAGGGTGAAACTCTTGGTATGAAAATAATAATTTATCTAACTTTTAATTTCAATGTTTATATTTGATGTTGTATTGATTTTCTTATTTATTTTCTTGTTATTTTCTTTCTTAAAGGATTGCTTTGTTGCCCCTCTATTGTTATTTATTTTATTTTTATTTTTTTCTTAGAGGATGGCTTTGTTGCCCTTCCATTATTTATTTTTTGCTTCTCTGTTATTTATTTTCTTGTTACTTTTTTTCTTAGAGGATGACTTTGTTGCTCCTTTGTTATTTATTTTCTGCCTCTCTATTATTTATTTTTTTATTTTTTTTCTTAGAGGATGGTTTTATTGCCCTTCTATTATTTATTTTATTGTTATTTTCTTTCTTATATGATGGCTTTGTCGCCTCTCTGTTATTTATTTTTTTATTATTTACTTTCTTAAAGGATGGCTTTGTTGTCCCTCTGTTATTTATTTTCTGTCATTTTTTTATTTATTTGTTGTTATTTTCTTAGAGGATGACTTTATTGCTTATTTGTTATTTAATTTCCTGTTATTTTTTTCTTAGAGGATGGTTTTGTCGCTCCTCTGTTATTTATTTTCTACTTTTTTATTATTTATTTTCTTGTTATTTACTTTCTTAATGGTTGATTTTACCGCCTACTTATATTGTTATTATTGACTTTGTCACCTATTTTTTGTTATGTTTTTCTTTCTTTTACATATTTTCATTTTTAAATTTTGTAAAGTGCAAATTTTAATACGTTATAGACAATTTTTGGCACAATAAATGCTTGAATCATTTTTTATTTATTGTAAACAATATAATGATTGGCACAGTATATATTTGAATCCATTTTACAAGAGTTATTTATTATTAGTTATACAATAAAAAGAAGAAAAATACACTTCATTTGTAAACCAAAGTGCATTTAATGTAATATATCTTTCGAATGGAATCTCAATTATTTGGGAATTCCATTTGAGTAATAAAAGAGTTAAAATTTATTTTTATTTGATGTACCAAGAGTAGATCCCCTAACCTTAACATGTTTCTTTAATTTGAATATATTCCTATTTAATTTCATTATTTTAGTTTTTTGCATACTATGTTCAGTACTCTTCTCACAAAATAAACATTCTGGCAACTAAGTTGAAAATATTTATTTTGCATCTAAATTAGATTTTCTCAATTGGCAATCTTCGTGGGATTGACATTACATATAACTAAATCTATATTGCTATAGATTCATGGACTTGTGAGTTTTAATTAAAACAACAAGTTTTTGGGGTCGTTGCCGAGAATTGCGATGGAAAAGCTGATTAGATCAAGATAATTATAATTCTTCCACTAGTTATTATTTAGAATATTTATTTATTTTGTATAGAAAATTTTCTTTCTAAAAAAAAGTATTTATTAAAAATTTATGCGGTAATTTGGGTGTGTAAAAATTAGTTGATTTTGATAAGTAGAATAAAATTTTTGTATAAAGTATGGATTTTAAGTGAGACTGTTGTAACTCCTCCACACTTTACTAGGAATCCACTAATTAAATACCACCCACTATTACTAACACTCAAAATAAAAAGATAAAAAAAATTTTGAATTGAGAATGGAAGACATACTTTCAAACTTGAAAAATAATTTTCCTTCTCTTTCATCCAATGTATTTATGAAAATTTATAAAACACAGGCTGAAAGATTGAGGTTGATGATGAACATAGGAATACCTGCTGATATTCGTTGGCTAATTGAAGTTAAGGTACGATTAACAGGTGAGTCTGCAAATTGTTTCATTTCTTACATGTCTGGTCTAGGAAAAAACAGTTTTGCTAAAAAGCGTAAAGCTAAAAGAATAGGTGTCTACTACAAATGTGGACATGAAATTTGCAAAACACGTTGCCATTTTTTGGGATAGGTTCATGTAAATTGAGAAGATAAAATAAAATTAATTAAGAATGGCTTGAGTAAGGAGTCATTGGACGATGCCTTTCATCCAACATCTCTTGAAACACATCCTAGTAGATCTGTACATATCGGGATTGTTTGTTTGTGGCCCCATTTTAAAAAGAACAAAAACAATACAGTCTTAGGAATCTAATGTTAAAAGACCCTATTTGTCAATTTATAAGAAAATTGGATGGGAAGCATATCCTTGACCCTTAGAGGGCATTTAAGCCGTTATGGACATAAAATCAGAGGAGGATGTGAGCCACAATCACAACTATTGTACATATGCATGTGTGCCATCATTTTTTGAATTTTTCACCTTTAATTTAGCTGTCATCCACCGGCCTACTCACATGGCTATTATAATTATGCTGTCATCTTATTTGCATAGCTACTGTAAGTATGGCCTTATTTGAGTTTTATAAATGCACATATTATTATCTTTACCTTCATACTTAAAGTTAAGGTGAGTGTAGATATGGAGGGAATCACATTTCGTGAATTTCAAAATATTTGTGTCTTTTGTGGTTCTAGTCCTGAAAAAGATGGAGAGTATGTGAAAGCAACATAAAATTTGGGTATTGTACTGGCTAGGAGAAAAATTCATTTAGTTTATGGTGGAGGTATTCGTAGATTAATGGGGTGTGTGTCTACAGCTGCACATGTAGGAGGATGCAAAATTTTTGGTATTATTCTTACAGCTCTAACTGTATCAAATATCATCGAAAAAAAAATTGGGGAAGAATTTAGGGTAGTCTCCATGCATGAGTGCATTGCTAGAATGATGAGCAACACTGATGCTTTCATTGCCTTACCAGGTGGTCTTGGCACTCTGGAGAAAAATTTTCAAATAGTCACTTCGGCATAACTGAATATCCACCATAAACCCATAGGTCTGTTGAATGTTAACCATTTCTTTGATGGTTTGTTATCTTTTCTTGATCAAGTTGTAGAACAAAGGTTTATCTCACACTTAGCACGATAGATTCTTATCTCGGTTTCAAATGCTGATGAGTTGATTGATGTATTACAAGCATATGTTCCTATTCCTGATCTAGCTACAGGTCAAATAGATTAGACGATAGACAACTGTAGAAAGAACAAATTGGACTTGGATCTTTATCTGTAACACCTTTTATTTGATTGAATAAATTTTTATTTTCTATTTAGTTTATTACAGGTTCATCTTTTCTTAGATTTCCTTTCAAGTAATATCTCTTTCAATTTTTGTTGTTTGTTCTTAAAAAAAAGGCGTGGGTGCCTAGCCTATCTCTGTATAGGTTCCAACACCTAGATTTCAAAAACAAAATTGAGTGATATTTTGAGATTAAGAAAAACTAGCACCAATGATGAAAATGGTTTGAAGTGCTTATAACCTTTGGAAAATAGATGAGTTCTGAGTGCTATTTGTGAACATGAACTCTTGTGTAACATATGTTTTACTTGAGAATCCTAATATCCTGAGCACTTACTCTTTTACATTTGATTGATTGTTTATTCAAAAAAGATTTATGTGATTCAAATATGCTAAGTGATCTCATAAGACACTAGAACTTATTTGATTGTCACTTGAGGTGAAATTCTGGAGTACTCTCTATTTAAGAAATGGATTAGGCATTGTTGGAATCGTTTGACCCTTTCAAACCAACCTATACATTATGCCATCCCTAATAACCCATTTTAAGCCTATATTTATCCTTTCTTGTAAACCTATATTATTATCTAGTCTTTAAACAAAAATATTTCTAACTTTTACCTTTCACTCACAAGAATGATCATTTGAAAAGTTATTGTTCATAGGTGAATGGAAGAAGTTAAAAAAAGGAAAAAAAATAGAACCTCCCAAATAAATAAGTTTGGGGGTGTTTACATAAAAAAAGTAGTATGAACAAATAATGTAAGGACGAGAATAAGGTTAGAGATAGAATTCACATGATAAATCAAAAGTATTTGGGAGGACTTAAGTGATCATGTATGTTGTAGAGTGAATTGAGTTTTCATAAATATCTTTTTATCCACCTTTAACCATGCCATACATTACAAGTCTAATGAAAGTTCTAATAATCTTAAATATTAAGATTAGTCTAGATTAGTGGAGAGTGACATGAAAAATAAGCTTATAGAGTCTCAAATGCATAAATCTGGAGATCTATTTTAAATATTTGATTACATAAATTTATTTGAATGCAAAAAAATCCAATGTCATAAGATTACCATACACACACATACTTGGGATTCAATAGTAAATTTTATGTTGTATTTGAATTGAAGTTCTACATAACCTTGGGATTCTGATATTTTCCTTGGTTCTACATTTTAAATCCTTGAGGAATGCTTGGTAAACCCAAAACAACTCATCACTCACTCATCTTTTGAATTTTGAAGCTTGTGTGTTTTGCTTGAAGACAAGTAAAAGATTAAGTTTTGAGGTATTTGATGAGTGAGTATTATACTCATAAATTAAATATTTTTATCTTATCTTTTTGCCTTAATTAAGCATTTATCTCCCTTATTTGTCTTTAGTTTTGTGTATTTCTTTTATAGATTGAGAGAAGAATAGAAAATGGACTCAATTGGAAGAATCAAAGCTAAATTGTGGTTCTTTGGGAATGATGTGTATAAATCAAGTAGATAAAATAAATTCATTAATGATGGCTGAGTAAAGAGCATTATTTTTTTGACTCTTGAAACGCATCCTAATGGATATATGCATAAATTCAATCTTGATTTATGACCACATTTCTAAAAGAATTGAAACATAAAGATTCAAGGTAGAACACCCAATGTTAAAAATCTGTTTGCTGCTTGCTTTTCAACTTGACCTTATTGTAGTATTTAAGCCTTATTTCAGAAAATACATATTCAATATATAGAAAATTTGGTAGGTGAATAACAGATACAATGTGCTACAACTTTCATGTTCAAGTGGTCAGAACATTCAAACATTAAAAGGGCCAAAATTAGGATAAAATAGATCATGTTTCCTGTTACCTGACCTTGCTCTAGTGTTTTGGCCATAAATCAAAAAATTTGTGGCCAATTTTTTTTCCACCTTATATGGCTGGAAAGATAATAAAAATATTTACAACTTTTATGCATATGGAATTAGCAAAGTCAGTGTATATCAAGGAGATAGATATCTCACAATGAAATTTAGTGTACATAATGCACACAACCTGTCAACTTTAGTACAATTTGCTACCTACCATTTTTGTCACCTACTCCCCTTGTTTTGTCTATAAATAGAGACATCTTGTGAGTTAGAGGCAGAGGAGAAAAGCTGAAGAGTGAGTTTGAAAATTTTTTGTTGGAGTTCTAAGTATTTATAATATTTTTCTCTCTTTCATAAATTTTATCATGTTTTTTCGTCTTTCGTTTTGCTTTCTTACCTTGATTATGGAGAACTAATCTCCTAATGCTTGGTATAAAAATAATAATTTATCTAACTCTTAATTTCAATGTTTATATTTGATGTTGTATTTATTTTCTTGTTATTTTCTTTCTTAGTGGATGGCTTTGTCGACTCTCTGTTATTTATTTTTTTGTTATTTTCTTTCTTAGAGGATGGCTTTGTCGCCCCTCTGTTATTTATTTTTTTGCCTCTTTGTTATTTATTTTCTTGTTATTTTCTTTTTTAGAAGATGGCTTTATCGCCACTTTGTTATTTATTTTCTTATTATTTACTTTCTTAGAGGATGACTTTGTTGCCCCTCTGCTATTTATTTTCTGCCATTATGTTATTTTTTTATTGTTATTTTCTTAGAGGATGACTTTATTGCCCCTTTGTTATTTATTTTTCTGTTATTTTTTCTTAGATGATAGATTTATCGCCCATCTGTTATTTATTTTTTGCTCTTTTGTTATTTATTTTCTTGTTATTTTCTTTCTTAATAGCAAATTTTACCGCCTACTTTATATTATTATTATTGATTCTGTCACCTATTTTTTGTTATGTTTTTCTTTCTTGTACATCTTTTTATTTTTAAATTTTGTAAAGTGAAAATCTTGATACATTGTAGACAATCTTTGGCACAATAAATACTTGAATTATTTTTGATTTATTGTAGACAATATAATGATTGGCACGGTGTATACTTGAATCTATTTTACAAGAGTTATTTATTATTAGTAATACAATAAAAAGAGGGAAAATACACTTCATCTGTAAATTAAAGCGCGTTTAATGTAACATATCTTTCGAATAGAACCTCATTTCTGTGAGAATTCTATTTAAGTAATAAAAGAGTTAAAATTTATTTTTATTTGATGTACCAAGAGTGGATCCCCTAACCTTAACATGTTTCTTTACTTTGAATATATTCCTATTTAATTTTAGTATTTTAATTCTTTACATACTCTGTTCAGTACTCTTCTCACAAAACAAACATTCTGGCAACTAGATTAGAAATATTTATTTTGAATCTAAATTAGATTTTCTCAATTAGCAATCCTCATGGGATCGACCATGGTTACCACTAAATTTATACTCCAATAGATTCGTGGTCTTGCGAGTTTTAATTAAAACAACAAAAAATTTCAATGTCCATAAGCTAGCAGTAGCTAAAGCAGTCGCTAGGTAGGTGTGCCACCTCCTAGTTGCTTTATTTCCAAAATCCAGTAGCTAACAATTGCTAAGTCAGTCAACTAGTTATATTTTAATTAATTGATTACTTTAATCAGTCGCCTAGTTGCCTAGTGGGTGGGGTAACGTTTTGTCTCAAAATGATACGTTTTCAGCACAACATGCTGTGCTATACCTTGGGCACAACAGAGGATCCTTGTCGATTTGGAATGTCAATAACACACCATTTTGTTGCTAAATTGTGTTGGAACTTCCATTGTGAAAAATGCCCACTTTGCTGACTTTATTACATATATGGTGCATATATGGTGCCAAGACGAGTCCTTTGCCTTTTGTTGCTCTCTAAATGTTTTGTGGTTTGTACTTACATGCCTTCATTTTTTTATTTTCCTTTTTTCTTTTGGGCTGTACAATATCATGTTAATAGACATCGGTTGTCATTTATCCTCAGTTTATTTTGTTGGAGACTTTTTTTAAAGAAAATAAATTCCACAAAAAGAAATTTTCAGCAATCCAAATTTTATTTCAGTCCAAGAATTTTTGTTTTAAAAAGTGAGAAAATTATGTTCAACTTTTGCTTTAATCTATTACTTATTTATTACAATCATTATCTCCCCATCATGGGCCACCTTGGTCAGTATTCCCTGCTCTGAGGCAAACTTGGGACTACGTCTAGACTTGTGCTTAGCACTAACATTTTTATTTGAGTGACGAAGAATGTTAAAAGCTTGAACTGGAGCTCTAGCTTGTACATTTTTATTTAGGTCAAGTTGGGCATGAATAGGAATTTTAAAAATGAGTCAGACTAGAGTCTAATCTAGACATTTTTATTCAAGATCAAATATTGATTATTTTATTTAGACCTAAATAAGAATTTTGAAAATAAGATGAACTTAGCCCAAAGTTTAGACCTAGAAAAATTTATTCACATCATAAATTGTTCAAGCTTGAACCCTAGTTTAGATTTGAACATGTCTATTCAGTTATGTTGTGACCTAAAAATAAATTTTTGAAGTCAACTTGGTTTGGTCTCAAAGTTGAATTTTTTTTCTTCGAAAAGTCCAACCCCTATTATGTGATCATGCCTCCCAACCATTGGCATGACCACTAACACCAAGCATGTCATTATTGCTTACCATCGCATCACAAATTATCATTGTACCACAACTACCAATCGTATGCCACTTTTTTTTAAATGTAATCCAAACAAAAAAATATCGTCAAACATTTTTCTAATGAAACAAACAATAGAAAAATTTGTTATGGAACAAATTTTTAAGAAAATGTTTTCAAAAAAAATTATATTGTCCAATGAAACAATTGGAGTTTGAGTTATATCTTTCACTTTTCTTGAATTTAGCTTTAAATATACAACCTTCTCATTATTATAGAAATATACATAAATATCTTTGTTAGTCATATGGTTCTATGGTAAACTACAAGAAATAAGACCTTCAGCGGCGACTAAAGTCGCAGCTGAAAGTCTAAAAATAGCCACTAAAGGCCTTTAGTGGTGACTTTTAGTTGCCACCATGTCGTCGCTGATAAAACCGTTGCTGAATGTTTTTTGTGGCAACTTTTGGTGGTTGTGTCCACTTTCAGTGGTTACTGATAACTATAAAAGGTGCTAGTAAAACTCTAAAGTCATTACTAAATATCTATTTTCAGTGGCGACTTTACCTAATTGCCACTAAAAGTCTACTTTCAATGACGACTAAAGTTGCCACTAAATCCTCTTTTAGTGGCAACTTTTCATGGTTGCTACGAAAAGTTGACCTTTAGTGGCAATTTTAATCGCCACTAAATCTTCAAATTATATATTATTTGTCACATCTAGTGGCAACTTTTTAGTCACCATCGAAAGTCCAATGTGTAATTTTTGTGTGTTAATTTGTTTATTATTAAAATATATATATATATATATATATATATATATATATATATATATATTAATTGCTACAAACAAAATAATCAAAAAATAAGAAATGTAATTAACAAATTAGTTATCTTGTTAAAATCATAATAAAAGGAATAGAAATTTTTATTTAAAGTTACATTCAACTACAATTAATTCAAATAAATATATTTGCTATAATGTAACTAATTACATTTCAAGAAAAAAAAAGTTACTATTTACAAACGAAATTAATTAATCTTTACACAATGAAAATCCACCATAATGCTTCTATCACTAGCTATAAAAATTTATTCGAAGAATTAAATTTGCGACTTTGACTAAGACCAATATACATTTAGGTTTTTCTCGTCGTATTCTTGACCATACTGGGCAATAGATATCAAGCCATTAGCATCCCCATCATATCGTACACAATGATTAGCATATTTCAGAAGAGGCCTCCTATTAATCCAGCATAAAAAAATATGTATCAATGCAAAATCACCTACTCATAAGATCCAAAGAGGTACTAACTGCGAATAAGATTTAAATTGTAATTGACATTCTACATGTTTGTAGGAAATACAATTTTTATTGTCAGTCAGGATAAAAGGGTTACTCTTTATAGAATAGTCTATTAAAACGTTTAAGAAAATTTGTATATTGGTTGCATTACAATCAAATTTGTTAAGATTTATTTGTGTGTACCTCAATTAATAAAATAGTAGCATTTGGCATACAAAATGAAAATAAAAATATCAAGAATCTAAGTAGAACAATAGACATGCATGACAAACCTCCTTGCAAATAAATATGGTCATCCTAGCACCCATCTTTTTGGTAATATCCTTAATTGCTTCTAGATAGCTGCAAAAGCCATTGACCATTGTTTAATACTAAAAAATGGACAATAATAACTCTAATCACATATACGGATAAGCAAAGTTAACTAAGGAAGTGAATGAAGAGGTAATGCAGTTAACTAACCTCAACATTATCATGTTCCAAACTAACAGGAAACTCACAAAAAAAGGGGCCAAAAATAATTAAAATTGCATATAACACCAGATACAATTCTTCAAATAAAAAATGATAGTCAAATTGGCCAACATATGGCGCCTTTAGATGAACAAATATCAAACCAAAATGTGTCAAGAATTAACATATACAAGATAAGAAAAAAAAAGATACATGATCATAAATTTGCAGTGTTGTGATTTACGGTGTTTATTATCTAATCGACTTAAATGACTCTTTTTTTATCTATAAAAAATAGTGTAAAAAATAAGAACACTATTTCAAACTAAGAGCATATTGGATTGATCAATTAAGTGGGTTAGTTGCCTAAATTTAGATGATAACTGCATTGTGTTAACTGCATTTCACTATAGTTTCCATGCATTTCCCATAATTATTTACTGAATTTTTTGGTGTTTTAAGCACTTTTGCCCTCTGATTTAATAAAAAAGGATGACTCGTCTAGATATGACATCAGCTACCCATTGTTGCAGCATTTCACTGAGCATCTGTGGCAATGATAGCAGAACCACAAGTGATAGAGGGTGAGCTGCCCCTTCCTCCCGAAATACCCTGATTCCGTTTGATTTGGTGCAGCAGCAGACAGCAGCAGACAGCAGCAGTGCAGGCAGAAAGCAGCAGGGTCACTACAAGCCGTTGGTACAGGACTGCCTCCACTACTGAAAGTGGAGAGTATAAAAGCTGCAAGGGCGCCTGCTGCAGAGCAGAAGGAATGGCAGCATCCAGGGAGCTTTTCTGGGACCACAGAGGCTGTTGATAAAAGACCGAAAAATAGAGAATGAAAGGGGGGCGTGAGAGAAAGGAAAAAATGAGAATTAGGTAGAAAAATCATTCCACAACAGAGAGTGCTGATAACACCGGAAGGTGCAGCATAAGGGAGGAGAGGAGTAGTGTAGAAAGGAACTCAGTTTTCTGCGGAGGTTTCGTTGTTTATCAAAGGAAAAGAAAGAACCGCATTTTGCAAACAAGTTTTTATCTTTTAGAATGCATACTAGAGTTTCTAAACCTTTTGTAACTAGTGCACCCATGAGGCTCGGCTAGCTTCTAGCTGGGGTTGCACAAGGGGTTGTAATGGACTGAGGCACATTTTTAATGTGAGTACATTTGCTGCAGTTTTGTTTACATTCAGCTGTTGTTCCAGTAACTTTTCTTTCCTTAATAACGGAAGTTTGAAGGAAGAAATCCAAGGCCACCATTCACCTGGGAGGGTAATGGAGGCTGGAAAAAGAGGCTGATTGTAGGGGGTTACCTCATGTAGGGATATACGGGTACCCCATTAGTCCATAACGAAATGCATGCACAACTAAGAGGTGAGGACTAAGGCAGGAATGCGTGTCTGAACCTTGGAGTTGTAAGGAATGGCAGTCTGGGAAGACTCCATTCAGGTCTAAGTTTAGCACTAGGGACCTTGCTGCAGCAAGTCTACAGCATCTCTGAATGCTGAAGTCCATGGCAACCCCGAGCACCCCAGATCCCCTTACATATTTCCTTTTCTATTCCCTAATACTCTTCACTTTAGTCACAGTAAAAATCGGATAAACCAAGCGTATTCCAATTTTGTGAAACAACTTGACATTGCTACAGCATTTATACAGCAAAGGTATCTAGACAGTTTTAATTCACTCCTCGTGGGACGATACTCACTCATCACTTTATTACTTGGTCACGATACGTGCACTTGCGTACCGATATTGTATTCATCTTTGTATGAATAACACACAAATGTGTCCCAACAAGTTTTTGGCGCCGTTGCCGGGGAGTGTCAAACTTTGAAAATTGTTTTTAGATACCCTACTGTGTGAAGGATTGTTGTGCTTTTATTCTAGTGTCCTGATTGAGCAGGTAACACGGTGTATGAGCAGGGCTGACAGAGAACTTCTGCCCCTTGACCCAGAAATAGAAAGAACACTTCTGAGAAGAAGAAGAGGACAGCTAACACACCAGCAGCAGGCGGAGATGGCAAATCAAAATGGAACAGACAACATAGACGATAGAGATAGGGTCTTGAATGCTTACGTTCAACCAAATCTGAATGGATTGAACCCAAGCATTGTGAGACCAGAGATTGAGGCTCTACATTTTGAACTTAAACCAGTAATGTTCCAGATGCTGCAAACTGCTGGGCAATTCAGTGGCATGCCTACTGAGGACCCCCACCTTCATTTAAGAGTATTCATGGAAGTCACGGATGCTTTTAAAATGAATGGTGTAACAGAAGAAGTGCTCAGGCTTAAGCTGTTTCCTTATTCATTAAGAGACCGAGCAAGAGCCTGGTTAAACTCTCTGCCACCTGACTCTATCACTAACTGGAGTGATTTGGCAAAAAAATTTTTGCTGAAATACTTCCCGCCTACCAAAAATGCCAGATTGAGAAACGACATCACCTCTTTCCAGCAATTAGAAGGTGAATCTTTGTATGAGACGTGGGAGAGGTATAAAGAGCTATTACGGAGATGCCCGCATCATGGAATCCCTTACTGCATTCAGATGGAGACCTTTTATAATGGTCTCAATGCCCAAACCCGGACCATAGTAGATGCAGCGGCCAATGGGGCACTCTTGTCCAAAACATACAATGAAGCATATGAGTTGCTCAAAAGAATGGCCAGTAACAACTACCAATGGCCAATGGACAGGGTTTCAAACGGAAAGAAAGCAGCAGGCATGCATGAAGTAAGTGAAGTGACTTCTCTCACAGCCCAGCTAGCCTCGCTAGTCAACGTTTTGAAAAGCCAGCAGTCTCACCGCCCTCAAGGAACCAATGCAGTCCAAGAAACTGGACCATCTTGCGTACTATGCAATGGATCTCATTTATTTGAAGCTTGTCCCTCAAACCCTGAATCAGTGTGTTTTGTGGGCAATATGAATCGCAATAACAACCCTTACTCCAACACATATAACCCAGGATGGAGGCAACACCCCAATTTCTCTTGGAGCAATTATGGTGCAGGACAAGGGAGCAACTCTGCCCCACAAAGACCACAGGGTCCACCAGACTTTCAGCAACAGAGACAACAGCCTCAGGAAGCCCACACTTCACTGGAATCCCTGTTGAAGGAGTATATGGCAAGGAATGACGCTTTAATCCAGAGTCAAGCAGCCTCACTGAGGAATCTGGAGACTCAAGTGGGACAGCTTGCCAATGAACTGAAATGCAGACCCCCAGGGACACTTCCTAGCAATACTGAAGTCCCTAGGAGAGAGGGGAAAGAACACTGTAAAGCCATAGCCCTGAGGAGTGGAAAGATGGTGGAAACACCAAAAGCAAGAGAGCAAGACCAGACAGACTCCACTGCACCCCTGGAGAACGAAAACGCCAAGAAAAAGCAAAAGGAGGAGATAAGCAAGGACAAAAACATCTCTGGAGAGAATACTGCAGCTATGCTGCAGCAAAAGTCGTCAACTTTGCTGCAGCAGGATATGCAGCAATCCAAGCTACCTCCCCCTTTCCCTCAAAGATTTCAGAAGCAGCAGAATGACCAGCAATTTAGAAGGTTCTTGGATGTCCTGAAACAGCTACACATCAACATTCCGCTAGTGGAAGCACTGGAGCAGATGCCCAATTATGTGAAGTTCATGAAGGACATTCTGACAAAGAAAAGGAGGTTTGGCGAGTTTGAAACCGTTGCCCTCACAAGAGAATGCAGTGCTGTACTGCAAAATAAGTTGCCACCCAAACTTAAAGATCCAGACAGTTTCACCATACCTTGTTCGATTGGAAACTAGTATTTCGGCAAGGCACTTTATGATTTGGGAGCAAGTATAAACCTTATGCCAATGGCCATCTTTAAAAAGCTAGGAATTGGAGAAGCTCGGCCTACCACAGTTACACTGCAATTGGCAGATAGATCCATTGCACACCCAGAGGGAAAAATAGAGGATGTCTTAGTTAAGGTGGACAAGTTCATCTTCCCAGTAGATTTCATAATTCTGGATTATGAAGCTGACGCAGAAGTACCTATTATATTAGGCAGACCATTCTTAGCAACTGGCCGGACACTCATTGATGTTCAGAAGGGTGAATTAACTATGAGAGTACAGGATGAGCAGGTTACATTCAATGTGCTCCAGACCATGAGGTTTGCCAGTGAAGAAGAGGAATGTGCTGTAGTGTCAATGATAGATACATTAGCATCAGAACAACTGGAAAGATGCTGCAAGGAGCCATCACCAGCAGAGTGGACAGATCACTCAGAGTCCGAAGGAGAAGATGAGAAGGAATGGGCTTGGATTGATTTCAGACAAGGCTTCAGTAAGAAGGAGCCATTGTTTGAAACCACGACAGATTCAAGACTGCTAAAAGCACCAATGGAAGAACCACCAGCTCTGGAGATGAAGCCTCTGCCAGCTCACCTTAAGTATGCATATCTAGGAGAAACAACCACTCTTCCTGTCGTTATCTCAGCATTTCTAACAGAGGAGCAAGAGGAGAAATTGGTCCTGACACTGAAGAAATTCAGGAAGGCAATTGGCTGGACACTTGCTGACATTAAGGGAATCAGTCCCTCATTTTGCATGCATAAGATCCTTCTGGAAACCAATGAAAAAGGGTCCATTGAACCTCAGCGTAGGCTTAACCCAATAATGAAGGAAGTAGTGAAGAAGGAGATCATCAAATGGCTGGATGCTGGAATCATTTACCCTATATCAGATAGCTCTTGGGTGAGTCCAGTCCAGTGTGTGCCCAAGAAAGGAGGCATGACTGTGGTGGAAACTGATAGCAACGAGCTCATTCCCACTAAGGTGGTAACCGGTTGGAGGATTTGCATGGACTACCGAAAGCTGAACAAAAGCACTAGGAAGGATCACTTCCCTCTGCCATTCATCGATCAAATGCTAGATAGACTTGCTGGGAGGGAATATTATTGCTTCCTGGATGGGTACTCAAGGTATAACCAGATCGCCATAGCACCAGAAGACCAGCATAAGACCACATTCACATGTCCTTATGGTACCTTTGCATTTCGAAGGATGCCATTCGGGCTGTGCAATGCTCCAGCAACGTTCCAGCGATGCATGATGGCAATATTCACAGAAATGGCTGAACAGTTTATGGAAATCTTTATGGATGATTTCTCAGTTTTTGGAGACTCCTTCGACCAATGCTTGGGAAAACTTGCTAAAGTATTGCAGAGGTGTGAGGAGACAAACTTGGTGCTAAACTGGGAAAAGTGCCAGTTTATGGTAAAGGAGGGAATTGTGCTGGGGCATAAGGTATCGCAGAGAGGACTAGAGGTGGACAAGGCCAAAGTAGAAGTTATTGAGAAATTGCCTCCTCCCACCTCGGTAAAGGGCATTCGGAGTTTTTTGGGACATGCAGGATTTTATAGAAGGTTCATCAAGGACTTTTCTAAGGTGGCCAAACCACTATGCAGTTTGCTGGAGAAGGATAGAACCTTTTGTTTTGATAAAGGCTGCATGACAGCATTCTGCGATCTCAAGCAGAAATTGAGCACAGCCCCGATCATCGTAGCACCAGACTGGACCTCCCCATTTGAGCTAATGTGTGATGCTAGCGAAACAGCATTAGGAGCTATCCTGGGACAGTGCAAAAATAAGCTGTTTCACTCTATTTACTATGCTAGCAAAATGCTGCAAGGTGCCCAGCTGAACTACACTGTGATAGAAAAGGAATTGCTTGCTGTAGTGTTTTCCTTTGAGGAAATTCAGAGCATATCTGGTAGGAGCAAAGGTGATAGTGCACACAGACCACTCTGCCATCAAACACTTGGTCAGAAAGAAGGATTCCAAACCGAGGCTCATTCGGTGGATGCTTTTGCTTCAAGAGTTTGATCTAGAGATCAGAGATAGAAAGGGGACTGAGAACCAAGTGGCAGACCATCTTTCCAGGTTAGAGGAGCACAGCTCTAGAGCAGAGGCTATCAATGAAAGATTCCCGGATGAGCAACTCTATCTCATGTCTCAAACGGATGTGCCATGGTATGCGGACTATGTGAATTACCTCGTGAGTGGAATGCTCCCACCAGACCTGACATGGCAGCAGAAGAAAAAATTCCTGCATGAAGTCAACTCCTACTACTGGGATGAGCCCTATCTTTACAAACAATGTGCTGACCAGATGATAAGGAGGTGTATACCCAGTGAAGAAACGGAGCAAATCTTGCAGCAATGCCACGCTTCTCCTTATGGAGGTCATTTTGGAGGAATTAGGACAGCAAACAAAGTGTTGCAGGCGGGTTTCTATTGGCCCTCATTATTCAAGGACTCCCACGTGTATGCAAGGAAATGTGACCGGTGCCAGAGAACAGGAAATATATCTCGCAGGCATGAAATGCCACTGAACAACATCCTGGAGGTGGAATTATTTAATGTCTGGGGCATAGATTTCATGGGACCATTCCCGTCAAGCTTTGGCAACCAATACATCCTTGTAGCTGTAGATTATGTCTCAAAGTGGGTGGAAGCCAGTGCATCTCAGACTAATGAAGCCAGGGTTGTGACCAGATTCTTGAAGAGGAATATCTTTACAAGGTTTGGAACCCCCAGAGCTATCATCAGCGATGGAGGAACCCATTTCTGCAATAGGCAGTTCAAGGCACTACTGGCCAAATACGGAGTAAGACACAAGGTAGCAACCCCCTATCATCCACAAACAAGTGGGCAGGCTGAGATCTCTAACAGAGAGATCAAGAGAATTTTGGAAAAAACAGTAAGTCCAACAAGGAAGGATTGGTCCTCAAGGTTGGATGATGCACTTTGGGCATATAGGACAGCCTATAAGACACCTCTGGGCATGTCACCTTACAGGTTGGTATTCGGGAAGGCTTGTCATCTCCCAGTAGAGCTGGAACATCGAGCATATTGGGCAGTGAAGAAACTGAATTGGAGCCTGGATGCTGCAGGGGAGAGAAGGATGCTGCAGCTAAATGAGTTGGACGAATTTCGGGGGCAAGCCTATGAGAATGCCAAGCTATACAAGGAGAAAGCCAAGCAATGGCATGACAGGAAGATACAGCCCAGAAACTTCGAAGTAGGATAGAAAGTACTACTGTACAACTCCAGGCTAACCTTGTTTCCTGGAAAGTTGAAATCACGATGGTCTGGACCTTTTCGTATAAGCCAGGTCTTTCCATTTGGGACAATTGAATTGGAAGAAGAGAAGGAAGGAAGGACATTCAAGGTTAATGGGCAAAGAGTCAAGCATTATCTGGGGGGTGACGTGGAGAGACAGCACACTTCCATTTAGCTGCAAGAGGATTGAACAGAAGGGAAGTCAGGCTGAAGACTCTAAACCAAGCGCTCATAGGAGGCAACCCATATTTAAATTTGTTATTATTTAGGATAATAGTTTTAAGACAAGCTTAGATCAAGAACCTAATAGCTTTTGTGGTTAATATGCAGGTTAGGAAGCAAGGAGTTGCTGAACCAGCCTTTGTTTTGCTGCAACAACATAGCACTAAAGGCAGTCCCTGGTTGCTATAGCAGAACTGGTAGCAAGCACTCTATGCTGCAGCAGGAAATTTTTGGGCTCCTAGCTTGCTGAAGCATTGCTCCAGTATTGCTGCAGCAACACAGTCAGCTTCAAGCCAAGGGTTCCCCTCTGCCATCCTCTAAAAAAAAAAATGGTGGGTGGGAAACTGGCAGAAGGCCATAAGACACCTACGGTCTTTAAACCTCTGCAGCTTCCAACCCATTTCTTTCGAGAGTTAACGCACCCACACTGCCACCTCTTCAACCTCCCCTCACCTCACCTCTCCCGAGTTCCAAACACTGCAACCCTCTCATCACCTTCGTCCCAGAAAACCCCAACCTTCAACTCTTCGAAGCAAGCATGCCGAGAATCAAGACTGTGGCGAGGAAGGCCAGCAAGATGAGGAAATTCATTTCCGAAGAAAACAGAAAGAGGCATGACGACGAAATCATGCACAGGAACTTCTATGCCGAGAAGGGGTTCACATTCACTCCCACTGGCGATTTGGGAGTGCCGATGTACGTTGGAACGGTGGTAAAACAGAGGAATTGGGAAAATTTTGCAAGCCATCCACCAACGGCCCTCATCCCATTGGTTAGGGAGTTCTATGCGAACTTCGCCCCAGAAACGGACAAATGGGTGAAAGTTCGGGAAACAAAGGTCCATTTTGACCAAGCTGCTATCAACAAGGCCTACAACTTGCCCGACGAGGAGGACAACTACGAAGGCTATCTGCAGAGTCTGCGGGATGAAGATTGGGAAGCAATACTCACCAGGATGTGCCTTCCTGGCACCACCTGGGACAAATCTCCCCAGGGCTCCACCACTGTAAATCGCATCTCCTTGGTGCCGGCAGCAAAGGTCTGGTACCATTTTCTCAAGACCCGTCTCCTGCCTTCCACCCACGGGCAGACTGTGAGCAGAGAAAGAGTAGCAATGGTGGATGCGCTCATACTCGGCCGGCCACTCAACGTTGGCCGCATTATAAGTGATCAAATCCGAGCCTGTGCCAGCCGAAAGAAGGGAAGCCTCCTCTTTCCTTCCCTCATCACCACCCTGTGCAACAATCATGGAGTGCCAGTCTCCATCGACGAAGAGGTCTTAAAGGAAACTCCCCCCATCACCCCTACCATCATTTCTCGCATTGTTCTGGAGAAAGCCGCCCAGCATCCACCAACTGCCTCTCGTAATCCCCCACCAACTGCCTCTCGTAATCCCCCACCAACTACTGGACCATCTGCGTCCTCCTCTACCGCTCCACCAGCTGACAAGGTCATTCAGCACCTGCTGCAGCAACAATCCACACTCCTCAAACAGCAAGCACAGTTGCTGCAGCACCACCAAACATTCTGGCAATATGCGCAGAAAAGGGACCTTGCCCTCTACACCACTCTGGAACAAAATTTCAAGCAATTTTTCCCATTCCCAGAGTTCCCAACTGCCCTGCTCCATGCCACCTTCGAGGAGTCAGCTGCAGTACCAGAAACTCAAGCAGAGCACCCTAAGGCCTCTGAAGGATCCTCCTCCAGCAAGGAGCCCTGCCCTGAGCCCCACCAGACATCGGAGGAACGTGTGTCCTCTGATGATGATGAGCCCATTGCAAAAAGGGCAGCAGTACTGCGCAAAGGAAAGGCACCACATCAATCAACGCAGAGGAGGAGTGGACTCAGAAGCTCCTCGAAATCTTCTGGGGGTCAATGACCCTAGGGTGCTGCAGCATACTTGCCAGCACCCTCAGGAAAGTTCCCTCAACCCTTTGTCCTTCTCTGCAGTCTTTGGCATTTCTTCGTTTCTGTTTCTGTTTGTGAGCATATTTTATTTTCTGACTATTGCATCAGCAGTGAGGACACTGCTCACCTTAAGTTTAGGGGGGGTGTGATATAATTGTCTGTTGGGAATGAAGTTGCTAGAGCATATCACTTTAGTGTATGGATTCATTGCTGTAGCATCACTTGTGTCTTTTGATTCATTGCTGGAGCATATTTTATTTTGATTCATTGCTGAAGCATTCTGCATGATTAGTTCTGCTAGGTGTTTGTTTATAGTACTGTCTGCCTGTGTCTTCATCCACCCGTGTTGAATGAATCTTTCCCAGTAATCACTAAGTTTGTTTAATGTTTAAAAAAAAAGAAGAGAAAAGAGGGGTGAACATATGCTTATCCTACTGAAAGTTTTGGGATACTCCATGAGGAGGATTGGGTATTCTGTTAAAAATCAGAATAGGGAACCTTCAGTCTCACCCCATCACACAACACCTTCTTCTTATAAGCACTGGATCATGGGCAGCTTGCCCATAAGAGAATTTGGTGAACTTCCAGAAAGAGGCCCTTAGTCTTAGAGCTAGTATTGAGAGCTTCCAGTAAAATTAAAAAAAAAAAAGAGAGGCAGAATCATAGGGGCATAACAACTTAAGTTTGGGGGAGGGGAGTAGAAAATAAAGAAAAATATGGACACTCAAATACTCTGTAATTCCTTAGTAACCAGGGGCATGCATGAGTCCCATGTGTGCCTTTGCGTAAAACGGGGATGAAAAGTGGACACTCCAATGCTCTGTAATCCCTTAGTAACCAGGGGTATGCATGAGCCCCATGTGTGCCTTTGCGTAAAACAGGGATGTAGAGTATGAGTGGGGAGTAGTTGAAAGGTGATAAGGTTGAGTAACCGGGTGCCGGCATTGAACATGTTGGCACTCGCGTCAAAAGGCCGTAATGACCTCTGCTGTAATAAGATCCATATCAAAAACAACAGTAAAAGGAGAAAAGTCAGTAAGCTACCCCTTTTTCCCCCATATCTGCTGCCCTTATTATGATGAATGCTAGCTTGACCTAGGAAAGGAAGCTCAAAATATTAGCATAAAAGTCTTAAGAACTCTGGCTGTTTGTGACCCAAGTAACTCCTAGACAAATTGTCCATACCACACACACACAAATTCAAAGAAGGTATTACTGTGATTGGGAGAAAGAGTTGTGGTATCCTTTGTATGAAGGCAATCCTGAGAGTTGAGAGCTTTCAGCAGAACCAAAGCCTAAAACTGCCAGGTGTTTAGTTTGTAGTGGGCAATGTAGGATGCTTGGGGACAAGCAATCCTTTAAGTTTGGGGGGATTTGATAACTGCATTGTGTTAACTGCATTTCACTATAGTTTCCATGCATTTCCCATAATTATTTACTGAATTTTCTGGTGTTTTAAGCACTTTTGCCCTCTGATTTAATAAAAAAGGATGACTCGTCTAGATATGACATCAGCTACCCATTGCTGCAGCATTTCATTGAGCATCTGTGGCAATGATAGCAGAACCACAAGTGATAGAGGGTGAGCTGCCCCTTCCTCCCGAAATACCCTGATTCCGTTTGATTTGGTGCAGCAGCAGACAGCAGCAGTGCAGGCAGAAAGCAGCAGGGTCACTACAAGCCGTTGGTACAGGACTGCCTCCACTACTGAAAGTGGAGAGTATAAAAGCTGCAAGGGCGCCTGCTGCAGAGCAGAAGGAATGGCAGCATCCAGGGAGCTTTTCTGGGACCACAGAGGCTGCTGATAAAAGACCGAAAAATAGAGAATGAAAGGGGGCGTGAGAGAAAGGAAAAAACGAGAATTAGGTAGAAAAATCATTCCACAACAGAGAGTGCTGATAACACCGGAAGGTGCAGCATAAGGGAGGAGAGGAGTAGTGTAGAAAGGAACTCAGTTTTCTGCGGAGGTTTCGTTGTTTATCAAAGGAAAAGAAAGAACCGCATTTTGCAAACAAGTTTTTATCTTTTAGAATGCATACTAGAGTTTCTAAACCTTTTGTAACTAGTGCACCCATGAGGCTCGGCTAGCTTCCAGCTGGGGTTGCACAAGGGGTTGTAATGGACTGAGGCACATTTTTAACGTGAGTACATTTGCTGCAGTTTTGTTTACATTCAGCTGTTGTTCCAGTAACTTTTCTTTCCTTAATAACGGAAGTTTGAAGGAAGAAATCCAAGGCCACCATTCACCTGGGAGGGTAATGGAGGCTGGAAAAAGAGGCTGATTGTAGGGGGTTACCTCATGTAGGGATATACGGGTACCCCATTAGTCCATAACGAAATGCATGCACAACTAAGAGGTGAGGACTAAGGCAGGAATGCGTGTCTGAACCTTGGAGTTGTAAGGAATGGCAGTCTGGGAAGACTCCATTCAGGTCTAAGTTTAGCACCAGGGACCTTGCTGCAGCAAGTCTACAGCATCTCTGAATGCTGAAGTCCATGGCAACCCCGAGCACCCCAGATCCCCTTACATATTTCCTTTTTTATTCCCTAATACTCTTCACTTTAGTCACAGTAAAAATCGGATAAACCAAGCGTATTCCAATTTTGTGAAACAACTTGACATTGCTACAGCATTTATACAGCAAAGGTATCTAGACAGTTTTAATTCACTCCTCGTGGGACGATACTCACTCATCACTTTATTACTTGGTCACGATACGTGCACTTGCGTACCGATATTGTATTCATCTTTGTATGAATAACACACAAACGTATCCCAACATTAGACATCTATTTAAAAAGCTTCATAAGTAGGGTTTAAATACGCGCAATATATAGATTACATGGTTAGCATATAGGCTCATACTCATTTTGACGATTCCATATGTACAATGTTATCAAACATACTCAAGTTGCTCAAATCCTTCTCTGTAATAACAAATACAAATAAATCATTTAAAAATAAAAGAATTTAAAACCACTATCGATGACCAACAAATTTACATCATTGAAAAATAAAAGAATTTATCATTATTATTATTATTATTATTAAACAAGATAGAATAGAAAAGGCGTGTATCTCAACACTTTTAAAGCGAACACTAAAAAGGTCTTGCGGTAAATACTGTTTATAATATAAATTGAACAGATTTATGATTTGGAATATAATTCTAAAGAATGCATCACAATTAAGAAACACATAGAAACATATATTCCTAGTAAACATAAATCCCTTGTGTTTTAGTCCCTGCTACCGAGGCTTCATTCATTCATTTATGACAATAGTTCTTTTTCCTCCTCATAATTATAGGACAGAAGGAAAGTAAGGGAGAGAGTATTTTATGTTAGACAAAGCAATAATGACAGAGCAAACTCAAAAGTTTGTTCAGCCTCGTCGAAGTCAAAGTTCCTACTCAAAAGTTGACACTGCCTATGATGGCTATGAACTAACGTTTTTGTTCAAATGGTGTTATTGCATCTTGATCTTATTCAGCAAGTATATGGTCTAACAATAGGGGAAAAGACAGAGAACTCAAGTAGTAAGAACTCACTTGCCAAGTCAATGCATGTGATGATAGAACTTGAGCATACACAAGTCGATGCAGTTCCCCTATGCTAATTCCCCCCAAGTTCTATCGCTCTTCATATAGTAGAATCTCTACTTGCTCTCTCCCTGTAGTCAACAATTCTATAGCATGTGCAACCATCCTATTGATACATGACAAATACAAAATCAAATTTTCATCAAAACAAACTATACACACACACACACACACACACATATACATATATATCATAGAGAGACACCAATGTATAAATTTAAAAAATAGAAGAGAGCTTGAAAGCTCAACAAGGGTCGTATTCTTTGAAACATTCTACTAAGACAACCTGAACCATTTCAAAAAGCTCATTGAAGTTTAAAATGGGGAAAGTGAGGTATAAATCCCCACATTTTGCTAAAATAGATTTATTTTTAATTACTTTACCAATCCCCATATAAATTGTTTATATATATACATGACATTGAAATCCACATAATTTTGGAGACAAGTTTGAGGACCATCCGTTTTGCTGGAGTTAATTACAAGTTGGATGATCCCAGGTGCATCTAAATCACTTTATTTAATTTATATTGTGCATTATTACAGGCCCTAAACCAAAACAATAATGTATCCCTTCTATCTACACTACACTATAATCATTTAATTTATAGGATCCATTCATTTATCGTAGAAAAATATAGAACCTCATTCGCCCCCATCTATCTAGCCTAAAATTATAAAATTTGATTTGTAGAGTGAATTTCCCATTATATACACAGATAAAAAAGGAATATAAAATTAAATTAAATAATTGTATGCAGTTTTTGTCCAATTCAATTAGCTAGGTAAAACATACATACTTGTGCAAATAATTAAGAGGCTTATGGGTCCTAAGAGTAGAGTTTGGTTTCCCCCTTTTTCTATAACCAGTAAATTTCTAATATATTCAGGCGACTTGCAATAGGAAGAACAAAAACCTTATTAAATCCAAATGTTGCCCACCAGCAGCAAATTCGCAAAAGAAAAAATAGAGCCTACATTCCACCATTGAATTTAACACTATAAACTTATGAAAACCATTTTTGTTCATTCCTTTTCTTTCTCTACCATTCATTTTAAAAGAGAAAGTTTCCTCTCACCTAAAGAATGGATTAGAGAACAATTACCTATACATTGCAACCACGACATTCCTGGGAAAACTCGTATAGATTTTCGTAACTCCACCCTAGTTAAAGACTCTTGCTCAAAATGAAAACCATCTAAAAAAATATATGTTGGATCCATTTCGAATGTATTGTCCCAAAAAACCATCACCCAACCATGGAATTTTAGTTTTAGAGAATCAAACCTTAAATCCCCCAAAAATGCTTCACATAACAGCACCCAAGGAAAGCTCACAACAGAGGAATCCTTAGGTAGGCTGAAGGTGAGAGCTTTCTCATCTAAAGGTGAACCTCAGTTCGCAGTTACTTTATTGTTGTAGCCATGGTGTTTCATTGCAGGGCATTCAATTTTGTACCCATAGTGTACCATTGTAGCTACTTGCTAGTGTTGTGCTTAAGTGATGGCAGTATGAAAATTGAAGACTAGTGCTGATTTTTGGGGAGGGAAATTTTGGGGGAGGGGTTATTGTTTGCGAGAGTGAAAATTTTAAGGGGATATGCGTAGGGTTGAGGAATTGTATATCCCTCTTGATAAAGGATAATTTTGAGTATTAATGGCTATATTTTATCCTCTAATTCATAGCAAACTTGTAGTTATTTCCTTACTTTTGGTTATGCTTTGCTTTGGATACTGCTTTGGTTATTTTTATGCTTGTAGGTGAGAAAAAGAGGCCAAGAAGCAAGGGAAAACAGTCATGAAAAATGCCATATGGACTTGGAACAAGATGAGGAGGAAGCAAGGAGGAAGCCCACCAAAAATCAGCAAGAAAGGAGCATGGAAGCCCCCAACACGGCCAGGTCATTTTTGGTGGCATGCAACACGGCCAGGCCGTGTTCTAGGCTCTAGCTACAGAAACTTCTCAGAATCCAGGCCGAAGCACGGCCATGCCGTGTCTTGGAACACGACCATACTTCGGGTCCGTACACATCGTCTTTTTTAGGGTTTTGACAGCCAAAATTGATATATATTGAAGGAGATACGCAGCCAAAAGGGAAAGAACACATTCAGACCTCCTTCTACTCAGTTTTAGGCTTGGGAAACACCATTAGATTAGGTTTAGAATAGGATTAATATTTAATTCATGTCCTTAGAGTAGATTGGACATCAATTTCAGTTTGTATTTCATTATTCATCCAGGTTATATCTTTCTCTCTGCACTCATCTCTATTTTTACTCTTTCTCTTGGTTTGTATGGAATATATTTACTTAATGAATTGGATTATGCTTTTGATTTATCTTTCTATCATGCTTGAGTAGATTTGATCTAGGGTTTTGGTAAATCCACTTATGGTGTGATGATACATTATGCTGATTGAGTTAATGGAACCCTAATTGTGTTATCTATGGTTAATTAGGATTAGCTATTATGCATTGGTTATAGGAGTTGATGAATGTCTGGCCAATATTTATCACGTCTTAGGATATTAATTGATGGACTGAAAGGTGAAGATTAATACCGGAACTTAATAGTTAATTAGGGATATCTTAATCACGAAAGTAGTTTAATATTCTCTAGGAATGAATCAATTAATGGGCACGAGAAAACCAATTAATTGTATTCTATGGTTGGCATAAAACTTAATGGACCTAGGTTGAACTAAGAACCACGAAAGTAGGCAATTGGATTAACCTAGGTACGATTAGTAACGCTTGAAAGAGGTAGCTAGTTAATTAAGGCTAAACCATCCCCAATAACCTAGATAATTGCATTTAGAGGTATAAATTGGATGTTGAATATCATAAGTGTGGTGAACCCTAACCCTAGGCTTTGTTTAATTGGTTATTTACATCTATTTAATTGTGACACTCTCTGATCGAATTACATCAATTTAGATAGCATATTTTGTGAAATTCTAGTAGTTGACATTGTTCTCTGTGGGATACGACCCGTACTCGCTGGACTAGCTACAGCTACGTCGTGCGCTTGCGGTTATTTTATAAAACACACACAACACCTCTGTTGCCCAAGCATTCTTGTGCACAATTCTATGTAACATCCTTAATTTCATTTCATTTATTAATAAAGGTACATAAATATTTAATGTAACATCCATAATTTTGTTTTTTTATTAATAAAGGTACATAAATAATTAATTAAGGAAATAAAATTTATTAGAAATTTTTTAGATATCTAAGAAATATAATCCTTAGAAATTCTTCACCTTATGTGTATGCATAGAAAATGTTTCTAACATTAAGGGAATAGGTAAAGAGAGAAAACCTAATAGGAAAAATTAGAAATAAAATACTAAAGAGAGGAGAAATTCTTGGGTAAAGAAGATAAATTTTTGTGAAGTAAGTAAAGGTCTTAAAATTTTAAGAAGATTGGATTAGGGTAATTTTTCCTAATTCAAGAGTTAGGGTTACTAAGTTTAACATCTCCACCCATAAATTGGGCTTTCACCTATGGACACTTCATATAGAGTTTTTTCACTTCACATGAATTTCTAGCAAGCCAATAGGATAGCCCAAGTAAGAAATAAAATATAGACTTGGACTGGGATATAGAAGTCGGACCGATAGCCCAAAAATCATAAAAATGTGACCAAGCTTTTCATGAAAGGTAGAATTTCAGCCAAAGTAAAGGAAATGGTTAAGAATGAGCCCAAATCAAAGAAGGAAAAATAAGAATCATGTGAGGAAATAGTAGTGTAAAAATAATCAAGATTAGGTCATATGGCATTAAGACAAAACACCTATATCCTACATTCATAATTTCAACAAGTACGTAATAATACATGGCTTTAGGACAAAAAATATATATATCTTATATTCATAATTTCAACAAGTGGGTAATAATGCATAACATTATGACAAAACATCCTTATCTTACACAAATAATTTTAGCCAAGTAAGGGAGATTCAAAGACTGAAAATTTGCCACCTAAAAAGGCAAACCTATCATACTTGATTAAGATAAAAGAAAAAGAAAAAGAATCCCTAAATCAAAAGGACCTTGTCCCTTGTCTTAAGAACATTTTAACATGATTTTCAAAATGCAAATCTCCTTTTGCTATGCATATCTTGACTAAGGGAGAGAAAGAAAAGAACATTAGTTGTTTCTCCCCAAAAAATAACCAAGTGCATCCTAATTGTGATAAGGTAGACCCATGGTTATGAAAGGTGAATCACATGATATTTTATTTAAGCAAAACCCACCCTTATAATATTAGAATTTTGTCTAAGTTAGGGAGAAGACAAACATAAGCAAGGTAGAGTGAGTGAGGAAAGGAGAGAAAGAGAGGAGAAGAGAGGAAGAAAGAGAAAGGAGAAGTCTAGAGGACTAAGTACTCAAGGTAAGTTAACTTAATCTCCACTTAAATCTATCTTTCTTCTTCATTCTTGAGGTTCAAAAACTCACCCTCCTTCTCTTCTTTAAGCTGCTAGAAAAGTTAAGGGAAGGGAGGAATCTTGCTACTTCCGTCAAGAGAAAACAAGAAAATAAATTCACTAAGTGAGCTAGGGAGATCTTTATGTAGGTTTATCAATATTTCTTTTTTAGAAAAGATTTGAAATTAGAAACATTTATATGGAATTTTGATCCTAGAACTTTGATAAGATTTACTATATTTGTTACTTGGATGATTGGCCATGGATGTTGCTATATCATGTTACATGTTGATCTTGCAAGTGATGTATGTTTGAATACTTAGGTTGGTATGGAAAGTTCTGCATAGGTATGGCTATGGGTGACAAAATTTTAAGATTTGTATGTTACTATTTTGTATATTTAAATATGGTAAAAAATTGATAAAATATGATTACATATAAATTAAGAAGAAAATGGAAAAGGACATAATAAAATGATGAACTAAAACCTTAGAAAAGGTTTGGTTAGGAAATTGGATTTCGGAGTAACCAGAGAAGCTTTTGTTTTTCAAATTCTGGGAAGAATCGATTAGTAATTAAAAGAAATAGTTTATATACAAATTATAGATATATGTCTAACGGATTTTTAACCACTAGAATCACTCAATTTGGAGTCCATATGAGGTAGATATCATCAGATTAGTAAGTAGTGGTCAGAAAATAGTTAAGCTGGGAAGAATCTATTAGGAATGTTTACTTGTTTGAATTTTTGGAAAAATTATGTAGGGAATCAAAATAACTGGTTGACATAAAAAAATAGATATATGCCTCATAGAAATTTAGCCACTAGAATCAGTCAATTTGGAGTTTATATGAGGGAGATATGGTCAGGTTAGTAAGTAAATGTCAGAACTTACCCAAGAAGAAATAACAGTTAAATTGAGGGAGTAATATCACAAATATTACTGAAGATTTCAGTAAACTGTTCAACATAATAATTTTAGCTAATTGTTTTATCTTCAAATGGACACTAAGATCACTTAATTTAGAGTTAAAAAGAGAGAGTTATGCTCTAATTAGTGAGAGAAGGTCAGGTAGGACGAAAACCTGCATCAGGGAATAACATAACATAGAGCATGGTCGTGTTGAAAGCTGGTAAAACTTATTTTTAACATTTTTCTACCTTAAATGAACCTCATTAACTATAGGATATTAATAGAAACCGAATTGAAGAAGAATGCCATATTAAATTTGTGAGAACATGTGTTGGAAATTATATAAGTAGGAAAAAAGTGACTAGAGGTCAAGCATAAAGAAAATGAAGAGATAAAAATAATATTTAAAAAAGAAGAAGACTTTTATAAATGAAAATAATAAATGACTAGTGTATGCCATAGCCATTGCCATTACATGAACTCCTTACCATCTTAAGTGTGTAAGTTAGACATGGAATTATTTTATAAAGTGATATTTGAAATGATTATGTTCATGTCATGATTACCAATAATTTTTGGTAATGATTATATTTTGATAAAAAATTATGGCATGTGAGTATAATGAACATACTTGTTATTGAAATCATATTTTTGGCTATTAATGAGAAAAGAAAAGAAAAGAAAAGAAATAAGTACGGTCACATGGCGGTCCGTGTGGTGCACTAGTAGGAGCGCCCTACCAATGGCTGGTTATGTTAATGAGAAAAGAAAGAGAAAGTGTGCCATGTCGGACGGAGCGATAAAAGTTCGTATCGGAGAGTAGAAAGTACTCATCTTGACCGGGGTAGTTTGATATGAAAATAAGTTGATAGCCATCATATGATAATATGAAAATAGTTATTCATGTCATACATGTCATTACTGTACGATTTTCATGTGCAAAGATAAAGTACATTCATATGACCTAAGATATTGCTGTAACTTATACAAATGAATATGACATGACATGATGATCTATAATGATGATAATTGTGATTTATTGTTGAACCTAGTGGAATTTAATTCTCACTATATTTTAATATCATGTTTAGAAAACTAGTTTTGTAGATTTTTCTTTGACTCTGCCTCTTAGTGTACGTTGGATCAAGTTACTCTATGTTGGGTAGATACCAAAAATTAATAAGGTGTTTGTGGTTGAATTGGCTAAGATCCTGGTGAAGGTTCAACCACTCGTACTCGTATCCCCAAAATTGGTCAATTTGGATGAATAAGATGTAGATATATATGTGTTTGATTTGTATACAGATATTATTAATTAATGATGTGTAAACCTTAATTATACTTGGTTAAATTAATTGAATGTTATTATAAGTAAAATAAAGGTAATGACTTCATGGGACTTTAAAAATTTATATATATGTATATATGTAAAAAAAATAGAGTTGTTACATTCTGCACAACAAATGTTACAGTGCTTCCAAAACGGAGCCTTTTGGCTGCGTTTTGGGTTTTTTTTAATATTCTTATTTCATTTTAATGATAATTAATTTTTGTTCTCTATTGTTTTAACTTCTCATTCAGCTTTAATTTTTAAAATTTAACTTCGTATATTTAATTTTGTGAGGATTAATTTATTGCAAAGAATGTCTAAAACTTTATTTTATTTATAAATATTTGACACATTTTTTATTCTATAATAATTAATATTTTACATAATTTAAGTGAAAATATAATTTAGTTATATTTTTATTTTGATTAGTTAAAAAATTTAGTGTATTAATATAAAATATTTTTCAAGAGAAAAGAAATTTTAAGTAAAATGTTCAAAAAATTAAACTTTAAAAAATTCAAATTAAAATAAAATTTTTAAATATTAAAATAATAATATACACTTTTTCTTTTAATTTTTAAGTTTTAAAAGATTTTAGTAATTTAATTAAATTGAAACAAGCCCATTGTTAAAAAAATTAACATAACACTATTTTTAAAAAGAAAATAATTTTTCAAATAATTTCTTGAAAAAATAAAATTCAAATATATATTGAAAATTTTAAAAAAATACACATCACCAATTGATATCCATGATTTTTCCTTATTTATTTTTTTATATTAATCTTAACTTTTAGTGGCAACTTGAAATAAGCCGCCACTAAAGGTCTTCAATAGCAACATATAGTCGGCACAAAAGACTTTCAATGGTGACTTATTTCAAGTCGCCACTAAAAATTAAAATTAAGTATATAACTTAATCTTTTCAGTGGCGACCACGAATGGTCTCCACTAAAAGTTAACATTTAGTGGCAACATTTAATGTCGCCATCAAAATTCAAATTTCTTGTAGTGTAAGTTTTGATGATGACAAATATCTTGCAAATATATTAGTAAATATGCTTATTTGATTATCATGTATTATGCATGATTATAATCATTAATATGTAATATTTTATACTTAATAATGTTTATGCCCCAATTATGAAATATACTTGCTTATAATATATATCTAATAAGTTTTGTAAAATACTATATCTCTTATAAATTGAATACTTGATTTTAAGCATTCCATATACATGATAAAAAATTTATATCATAAAATATCATTAATCATGCATATTGTTATTGTAATTGTAAATTAGACTAGTTATTTGGTTTACAACTTAAATAATTGTTTGTGGGATGCTCTAAAGCAAGAAGAGTTGTCATTGAAATAAAGAATATGAAATATCAATAGCACGCTTAACTCAAAAAAATAACAAGTAAGAATGATGATCCAAAATTTGAAAAAAAGAAAGGGTTGAAAATACAAAACTTTGGTTGCTTCAACATAGCCCATGAGCTCAAATAGGTAAATTTTCAAGTCAAGGAACCTCAAGTTTCAAAACAAATTTATCCTTAGGTATCCTAAACATAGAATCATGTTTAAAAGGTTTACAAACTCTTGAGCTCAAAAATTTATCTTGAAACATATTTTAAATATAATAGGAATTAAAAGATAGTGAGATATATATTTTAACTAAAATAAATTTTTTTCATCTTTGGTCACTATTTTATTCATATCTCACAAAAATATAAATAATTTTAGAGTGAAATGGTTCATTAAAAAAAATAGATTTAAAGAGCTCTTCAGTGATAGTGATTTACTCAAAACGGAGTTAAAATTATGAAGTTGTGACTATTTAAAATTGAGTATATAAAATAGTTTCCTAATAGGTGCTTGATGAACTATCAAAAGCCTGTTTGCGACCAACAAGCGTCTGATTATACCAATAGAAGCCTATTCACCATTGAAAAATGTAAAATGAGAAATTTCAAATGACAACATGCACCTGATGAAAACAACAGACGCCTATTGCCTATACGAAAAAATGACTTTAGCATTTTTAACAGCTATTTTCACACCAAATTAGTTGCAATTTAAAATCATTTTTTGGTCTCAATTGATTCTATCTTCCTCTATGTTGTTCTTCATTTGTATATCCACTCTTGTAAGAGAATTGCTACTCTTTCCAAACATTCATCCTTGCTCTTTTTAATTAAGAATTCAAGGGAAGAGTCCCTTAAAGATTGGGATTGAAATATTCTTGTAAAGAAGAGAGAGATCCTTGATACCAACTTAAGATTATGGTGAAATATCTCAAGTTGAGGCTCGGAGAGTGGATGTAGTTTTGGATTGAAAATTAATCAAGAAAAATCTTGGAGTTTCTTTATCTCTTTCCCTTAATCCTTTTACATTTGAAGTTTTTATTTTCTTGATGATCTGTTTTGTGTTTTTTTTTGCATAGATTAATATATAATTTGATCATTTGCTACTTCATACATTTTCTTATAACAATTTCAAGATATATAATTGTTGAACATATTTTAAAATTGTTTTAGTTTGCTTATATTAAGTTTTTGCATGAACTTTAATATAGTTTTTTAAGTTCTTTATTCATTTTTAATAAAATTCATTAAGATGACGCACTTAACAATCTATCCTTTAATTCTTGCAATTGTTGATTTTTTTTTCTTGTATCAAAAGAACTTCTATCATAAGTGTTTTGAAACTGAATTTTAAAAATTACCTATGTTTTTTTAAACATCCAATTCTCCTCCTTCTTCGTTGTTGGTTGCCTTGTCTAACATCTTTTATATTTTAATAATATATTGAAATTTAATTATTTTTAAAACTATATTTAATATAATTTTTAAATAAAGATATTAAAATTAAGTTAAAATACTAATTAAATTCAGTTATTATATGCCAAAAATATAATTAATTAACAATATATGAAACTCTAATGAGTTATTATTAAATTTAAAAAGTATTTACAACTTAATTCTTAACCTTTTTGGAATAGACCCAAATTATGTTTAAAATTATTTTATACAATAAATCACGAATATTTTAGGCATTTGATTGATAAATTTTATTTTGAGCAAAATACTTCAACCTCCCTTCAATTGTTTTCATCTTTTATTTTTAAAACCTACAAAAAGAAAAACCCAATTAAGTTACACTCTTTGATATTTCATTATATTGGACTTTATATTTTATTTTCACTGAGAGTTATTTTTATATAAATTTATTGACAAAATTACCCTTATTTTCATTTGCTTTTCTTTTGTCCTTTTTCTTCACCATTCTTCACACACTCTCCCACTCCCTCCACTCCCGTTCACTACAAAATTAAAAAAAGAAGAAGAAAAGAAGTAAATTACTATATTTTCTCTTGATTATTGACCCTCCTCTTTATTTTAAAAAATATACACAAACTTTCCTTAAAACTTAAACTATAGAATAAAATTTTCTCTGATTTTTTTATAAATGCATTTATTACACTATCATATATTCTATTATAAAAAATATATACAAAAATCTCCCTTAAAAATAAAATATATGTTACAACTTAATATAAATGTCTTACATACCTTTTGTGAAAGATAAATAAATAATAAATAAAATTAAAATAACACTCACTCAACAAAGCTTTTAATACATTATTCTCTAATACAACTATTTATTCTTATTTTTGTTTGTTTTTCTTTCATGAAAGACATTTAAGATATTTATGTTAAGTTGTAGCATATTTTTTTAATTTTTGCGAGAGCTCCATGTATATTTTCATAAAAGAGTATATTGCTGTGTAATAAGAGTATTAATTAAGGGAGAGAATAGTATTTTACTATTATTTTTAAAAAAAATTTGTGTATATTTTCTTAATAGAGGGGTGAACATTGTAATAAAAGTATTAATTAGGGGAATGGAGAGTATTTTGTTCTTATTTTTAAGAGAAGTTTGTGTATAATTTTGTAATAGAGAAAAATACTGTGTAATAAATATATTAATAAGAAGAAGGAAAATTAATTTACTCTTAAAAAATAGGACATGAATCCTTTTTGCTTCTGAGTTTGACTACGATACAATTTTCTTATCTCATTTCAAATTAGTATGTATGAGTTAGAATTAATAAATTGTCAATCCATTAACATGAATATTCTTTTTCTTAATGTAGCCTGTTAGTATTAGATGATGCAAGCTGAACACAGGCCATCTCAATAATGAAAAAAAAATATATATTTAAGAATGAAAAAATATTACGAATTAAAAAGACAAAAAAATTACCAAAAAAGAGAAAAAAAAATGAGCCATTTAATCTCAATAAATTTAAACTTAATATATAAAGTTTGTGATGTAATGTCAATACATATAAAATACTTATGTTTATAGAATATTAATGCAATAATATTTATTATTAATTTTAGAGAAAATTACTCTCCCTTCCGCTAATTAATTATTTTATTACATAGTTTTTCCTCTATTATAAAAATATATGCAAAATTTTCTTAAAAATAAGACTAAAATACTCTCACATTCCTTTGATTATTGCTTTTGTTATACATACATCTCCAATATTATGAAATGTATATGAATCTCCCATAAACTAAAAAATATGTTATAACTCAACTTAAATGCCTTGTATGTCTTTTATGAAAGAGAAATGGACAATAAATAAATAAATAAAATATCACTCTCAAATTTTGTTTCTTCTTCTCAATTTTCAACCAATTTTCTAAATTAATGAACTTGGTATTTTGATATCTTAAACCACTTCAAAACTATTTTGGGAAGGAATAATTGCTATTAGAAGATAGTGAATTAGAAAAACAATTTGAGAGAATGCTCTTTTATTTTATTTTATTAGTTTATCTTTCATAAAAGGTATTTGAGATATTCAAATCAAATTGTAGCATATTATTTATTTATAAGGGAGATTTGTGTATATATATTTTTATAATAGAAGGGAGAGCAGTGTAATAAAAGGATTAATCAAGAGACAGGGAGATTATTTTATTATATATTATTAGTTTTAAGGAAGGTGTTAGGAATGGCTATACACCCAAGAGAGGGGTGAATCGTATGTTTTCAAAAATAAAACCTAAAGTAGATGAAAGATATTTAAACTTGAAAATCTTTTGCACAATTTAGTAGCTAAGAAGTATTTCAAGATGCTAATGCTAGTTTATATATCAAAAAATAGTGTCCAAACTAACTATTCTAGTACAATAAAAAAAAAATTAATAATGGAATGCAAGTACTTAAGTAGAAAGAGTTGAGATAAATTTAAACACAATCAGTTTATTCTAGTTCAACTTAAAACACAAACATCTAGTTCCTAAACCTCAACTTGAGATTTTCATTATATCCACAAGTTTATAAATAGACATTTGTGAGCCATTATACTTCCTTAACTCAAAGAGTTGGTGGTAGGATGTCTCACCCCCTTGCAAAGATTTCCTAATCTCAAGTTTTAAGGGACCCTTCGCTTGAATTTTTCAAATCATGAAAGATAAGGAATAAGGTTTTGAAACAAGATAAACTCTCTCAAAATAGTGAATATACAGATGAAGAACATTTTAGAAAGAAGATAGAATTATATAAGCTTAAGATGTATTAACAAAATATTTCAAGTTGTTATCTTATATGTAGTAGCTTAATGAAGTCTTATATTTATAGATTTTTGGCAAACATAGTCATTAGAAATTATTTGCAACTGATTTCATTAAAAGTAGTCGTTACTGCTACTAAAGTCATTTTTTTTGTAAAGGCAACAATCGACTGTCATTGCCTTATAGTTGACTAGTGTATGTTTGATCAGCTTAATTTTGAAATTCTAAAACTGAGTAGTCGAATGTCATATGAATAAGTCAATTGGTTGCTTATAGTAGTTGATTGGTATATAATATTAGTTGACTAGTGCCTTCATGTGACCTTATTCTTGAGCAGTCGATTGGTATCTAGGAATAATCAACTATTGGCTTACAAGATAGCAAAAATCCCTTTTTTTGTTTCTAAAAAATATTTCCTTGGGAATTTCCTCTATTCTTGTTGGCCAAAGTTTTTCCAAGACAACTCCTATGATTTTTAAAACATATTTCAAGGAAAGTTTCATGAGCTCAAGTGTTTCTAAATTCCTTTTACATCGAATCTAGGTCTAGGATACCTATTGAGAGATATATCTTTATGTATTGATGTTCCATGAATTAGAGTCTATGATAAGCTTAATATATTTCCTAAAAAATACTTTTTACTAGTATGTTATCCTCAAAATTATGAGAGCACATTAATGAATTCAACCATTTCTCCCTTTTTTTATGATGATAGACAAGTAGAAAAATAAACACATAGCTAAAAGTATTTGTTAGTTAAGGTATAGCTCCCGTTTAATATATGTATAATTTTTGCTATTAAAACTTATAGAGCAAGATGTTATAAAGTTAAAAACAAGAGTTATATACCTGCTACGAGTGAGAAAACATTAATCAATTTTGTTGCCTCAAACTTAAGCACATACAACATATGGCTAGGATACAAATATTTAGGGTACTTATGATATATGACAACTATATTGCCTCAAGATAAATTCTACAAAGAAATATATAGCCAGCACACAAGTTCAAAGTACTTCTATCAAGATAAACATTATAACCAGATATGATCATCACTATCTAATCTAGTGAGAAAAGGTAAATCACAATTATGCATAATTTAGTCATAGAAGTAATTCTTAATTCATAAAACATAATCTAATCAACCTATATTTCTCCTCGTTTGACAACAACAAAAAGGGAAAGAATAAAAAAAATGAGTTAGCAAAGGTACTAAAAGAAAGACAACAAAAACAAATAGCTACTTGTAATAACCCTAAAATAAAAGAAAATCCTAAATAAATGAAAAACCCTAAATTTAAAAAAAATCTTGAATGAAGGGGAGGATTATGACAAATGGAGATAAGTGTCATTGAAAATATGTTTATTTATCACATGGGTTGAAAAATTATAAAGATAATATGAGGATTTACGTTTTGGGGCCAAAATGCAATTTCCTAAAAGTTTAGGGGTCAAAATGTAAATAATAAAAATTTGCAAGGACCTCCCTCAAAAATTAAATTTTTGCATAATGGTCCCTCAGGATATTTTATAGCCTCTGTCACAGCCTCTGTCGCAAAAAGGATATGGAAATCTGGCTAGCTCTCTCTCTCCCCTTATTTTCTCTCTCTAGAAACTCTAAAATTTTGCTCTAGAATTCTAGCACTTCTAGACCTCAGATTTCGACACCACCATTGCGAATGAATTCAGAATGACGAGATCAACGAATCCATCTGATTGGTTTTTGGAAATTAGGCCGAAGATTGGCCAAAAAATGGAGGAGAAAATCCCCTAAAAAGGTGAGTTCCAAAACAACTATATTGAGTTCTCAAAATGGAAAATTGACCCCATTGATGGATTCAGGAGGTGGAAAAAACTTGGGATCTCAAATTTCAGACTTGAACCAATTTTGTAGCCTTTTCATGCACCTCCACACGCTGTCTCTCTCTGGGTGCCTGAATCCCACGCGCAGCCCTGCAGGGTGAAGTGTGTAGCGTGAGTGATAGCAACCTTGTTGCATTGACCAAGCTCCCAGAGGTTAAATTTCGCAAATTCGGAGTTATTTCCTAGGTTTTTAGACCCTTCGGACTCGTTTTTGGGGTCTATTTGGCTAGATTTGGACTAGAAACGTGAATTTTAGGGTTGTCCAACTTGAAACCCTAACTTTGTGAGTAAATAATGCTTGCTATGATCTATTTTACACTTTTCTTATACTTTGATTGTGATAATAGTGCAGCATATGATGTTATTACTGTATTTCAACTTTTAAAAATTTATGAATGATTATCTTTACTTATTGGATATTATTTCTCTCAAATATGGCATATTATAGTTATGATGGAAAATGTACATGTTCAAACACCTTGAAATTGGAACCCCTAGAATAATTGTTGCATATATGCATTTCACCACTTGAGAATGATGATTTAGCAGTATTTGGAAATTTAGAACCCATATGGAATTTTATGGAAATTTATGGAAAAAGAAACTGAATAGGGAAAGTATTCTTATTTGAAAAGTACATTATTTTATGCAATTATTTTTGTGGAGGAATCCTATTGGAATTACTATTTGCTAACTGCTGTGTGTAACATCCCTCAATTAATTCTAATGGTATGGCAATCTTGTAATAATTAGAGAAATTAGGGGCAAAGTCATATTCTAATGGTATGGCAATCTCGTAATAATTAGAGAAATAAGGGGTAAAGTCATATTCTCATGGTATGGCATTTATGTAATTTCATTAAAATAGGATTTAATTTATGTAATTTTATGGTGGATGGCATTTGTGTAAATAATGGATGATGGCATGGGCATTTTGGAGATAAAGAGGTGATAGGTAGGGGTAGGAAGGGAAAAAAATAAAATGAAATAAAATAATGGAAGATAAGAAGGAGAAGGGGGATAAGACTCAATAAGTGATCAAAGGGGGAAGGGATAAAAAAAAATGTAGGCAAGAAGGAGAAGAGGAAGAAGGAGGAAGGAGAGAGAGAGAGAAGAGAGAAAGGGATCAAAAAGAAGGAATCCAAGGAGTTAAGGTAGGTTTAACATTAATTTACTATGAAGATTGTAATTTTGATGACACATGTGTGTATGAATACTTGTAAGCTTTTGTTAATGGAGGTATCTTATGCATGTATTGGATTGATCATATGAATATCCATGTAAAGCAAAGGTTTGGATTCATATGTATTGCTTGTTTTGTGCTGAAAATTAACTTTGGATGGATGAAATTCGATGGTCTGTATGAATGAATCTGTATTTCCAAATTTAGGTCGAATTAGAAGATGTATCCAACATAAAAGTTGTAGATCTCTGTCCTATGGTTAAAACCCCTCTAGAATAACGTTAATCCGACCTAATATGAGAGAGTTATACCTCAACGAGTGAAGGAAGGTCAGATTTAACACGTAGAATCCCGATGTTGGTTTTGTAACACTTTTATACTTAAATAGGTTTATCATTTGTAAAAGTAATGAACATAAAAGTTGTAGATAATTTTCTTAGCTTTCCATAGACACTAAAATCACCTTAATCGGAGTTGCAGTGAGTGAGTTATGATCTTTTTAGTAAGGAAAGGTCTGGCTGGGCGAAAATCTGGGCTGTAGGGAAAACCCGAAGCACGACCGTGTTTGGTGACACGGCAAGGCCATGATTCGGGCTATTTTGTGGGTTTTCAGCATGGTTTACACAGCTTAAAGCATGGCCGTGCTTGGTGACACGGCCGGGCCGTGCTTGAGGCTATTTTTGCTCTATTTTGTATTTTGAAGGCTCTAAATGAACTCCAATGAATGGATGATGTTAAAGGGAACTAAAGTACAAATAAATACTTCTTTAATTATGCATTCTAGTGTGAATTCTATTCTTTTTATTATGAGGAATTAAGTCACATATTGCATATGAGCTAGATGTACAATGTATGGATGGAATGCATGTTGATTAAATGCCTATGCTAGTAGATCAATGCATGAGGATTACATGATATAAGGTATGCATTGTTGGTAAGTGTATTAATACATATTTGTTAAATGATGTGGTGATGATATTATGAATAATATTAGTGATGTGTTAATTAATGCATAATCCTATTGTGATGATGGTCATGATGATTAAAGAGTATGACGTATTCATTATTATATGACGATAAAGGGGTTATTACATAGTGATTGTATGAAGAGACGAAGTTGATTGTGGATGGTAAGCATGATGTTAAAGGTGAGTTGTTGATGTATACATGGTCATATCATGTTGATGTACATGGTTGAGATGTGGCTATAGACGATTAGTCACTGAGTGTGGAGATGTGGCTACAGACGATTAGCACCGAGTGTTGTGATGTGGCTGCAGACGATTAGTCACCCTGCATGATAGTACTGCAAAGATAAATACAAAAGCATATTATTGAAGTATAATCTGGTTATTATTCATGCTTGATATTGATGCATAACCTGTCTTTTGAATATGAAAGCATGTTGTACATTCTTGTTATTTTATCATATACAAAGAGAAAATGTTTTCTGTAGTTTATACAGCTGGACATAACATTATGTTTTCCTTATTTACCGTATAATGCTTTTAATGTTAAACCTATTGGGAACCTTCGTTCTCATTATTGTTGGTGTTATGTTCAGATAAGAGCAAACGATACGCTAGCTGCTTCCGTGCACTTGATCATGGAAGATTCGGTGGATGGCGACGCTTTGTACAGATCCCAATGCTAGCACTACCTCCTCCACCCTTTAAACCCAGGGGAGATGTGTGGTATAGGGTTCATTTTTTAGTTGATGTAGTTATGTGACTCAGTGTCACTGGTGTATAAATAATAATCTTTGATGTAGTTCAAATATTATGATAATGAACTATTAGCGGTTTATATAAATGTGTATGGTTCGTTGCTTGGAATCCGTTATCAGTCGCTATATATATATATATATATATATATAAAAACCCGGTCGTTACACTGTGAATGTTAGCCTTAGTGCACCTTAATACCTCAGCTAGCAAGGACGGAGCTAGCTGAGTGTGATGGCTAACACATAGGATTTATTGTTATTGGGGAGAGCGGGATGCCTCCTATATATGATATGTGATTTGCCCTCCCTTGCTGTGTGCTTATGATTATTTATTGGTTTTGATTTTGAATCCTCCTAAAGCATGTGAAATCTTTTATTCCATAACAATATTTATTTTATAATCATGCTGCACTATATTTATTTTTGAATATTTGACAGTCATTTGAAATGTAGGTTCCATATAGATGTACTTCCAAACTGTATTTTCTATGTAATAAATTTAAAAAATATAAGTTTATCCATATGTTGACCTAAGAGGTTATAAGATTTCTTATCTGCTCACTGAGTTGTCAAACTCACTACACAATATTTACATCTTTTTCAGATAAGGATACAGAGTCTGGTCTTGTAGATAGATGCTCAGCTAGGTGACATACGCTTTGGGTGAGCCTACGTTACTTCTAAGGCTCATATTATTTGGATTGTACTGTATTTGTATTATAGAGTATCCTCTATATGCCATAGGCAGGATCCCTGCTTCTACCATTACTCTAATGTTTATGGACTTGATCTGTATATTGTTTATATATATATGTGGGAGAACCTATATGTATCTATTTCTATAATAAATGATTGAAACATGCATGTTATGGCAAATATCTCTTTGTAATATATGTATTTCATGTGCCCTTAAATTAGGGGTGTGACAAGTTGGTATTAGAGCAATAGGTTTCCCTATGGCTATCAGAGCAAAGGATTTTTTAGTAAGACCTTTAGTATGGATATGAGCCAGACATATTTATACTTCAGGTGCTACTGAGAGATTCTATAGGATATTAACTTCCTTTCTATTCCAAGTTTGTTAAAGTTCCTAGTATAAGGTTGATTGAATGTTATAGTATCTTAAAAGAAGTTTTGTTATGTATAGTCTATGATTCTGCTAAGAATTAGAGCAGTTGTTAGAGAAGCTGCAGATTGTGCACCCTCTGCAGAAGCATCTGCACAATCTGTAATTTTGGTACAAAGAAGCCGTGGTAGGGATCAACCTAGAGGAAGAGGTAGGGGACGTGCATGTAGTAGGAGAATCTCGGGACAAGATGAACATGATTATGTATTTGATAGAGTCCTTGAGTAGAGAGTAGAACCCCTTTAAGAGCCACATGACAGAACAACTGATATGATTGCTGGCATACATAGGAGTTTAGAGACATTGGCAGGATTTATAGTAGAGCAGGGTAGAAAGGATGTTCAATGTAACAACTCTATTTAAGTATCATTTTTTTTTAAATACCATGAAGTTATTACCTCGTTACAACTTAACTCAAAATAACATTTATTTAATTTATACAATACAGAGTTTACATACATATCATTAATCAATAACATTCGTATAAAAGTCTAACACATATATAATTACATCTTATTCATCCCTGTTGACCAGTTCTGGAGATACGGGTGCGGGTGGTTGTACCTTTACCGGGATCTTAGTCAACTCATCCATAGACACCATATATATTACTAGAATCAACTTAAAATAGAGTAACTCGATCCAACATACGCTAAAAGCCAGTGCCATAGAGAAAATTTGCATAATTATTCTTCTGAACATGACATGGAAATATAGTGAGAATTAAATCCCATAGAGTTCAACAATAAATAATCATCAATATAGCTCATCACGTCATGGTCATCTGTATAAACTACAGCAAATATCTTTGGTCACATGAATGCACTATATCTATGCACATGAGAATCATACAATAATGACATGTATGATAGGATTAACTATTTTCAGAATATCATATGATGACTATCAATTTATTCTCATATAAAGCTACCCCGGTCAGGGTGAGTATTTTCTACTCTCCGGTACGGCCTTTTCTTGCTTTGTCCGACATGACCCACTTTCTCTTTCTTTTCTCATTAATATGATCATAACTGTTGGTAGGGCTTCCCCTACTGGTGCACCACATGGATTTGCCATGTGACTGTGCTCATTTCTTTTCTTTTCACAATAATAGCCAAAAATCATTGGCAATCATGCCATGAATATAACCATTTCAAATATCACTTTATAAAATATTTCTATGTCCAAATTTTACAGTTAAGATGGTAAGAAGTTCATGCAATGGAAATGGCTATGGCATATACTAGTCATTTATTATTTTCATTTATAAGATTCTTCTTCTTTTTTAAATATTAATTTTATTTCTTTATTTTCTTGATGCAGGTTTTCATCCTATCTGACCTTCTCTTACTAATCAGAGCATAACGCCCTAAATTTAACTCCAATTTTGGTGATCTTAGTGTCAATTTAAAGATAAAACAATTATCTAAAACTATTATGTTGAATAGTTGAACGAAATATTAAGAAATCATGGTGATATTACTCCCTCAAAGTACAGGTTATTTCTTCTCGGGTAGGTTCTGACCTATACCTACTAACTTATCCATATCTCCCTCATAGGAATTCCAAATTAAGTGATTCCAGTAGCTAAAATCCGTCACACATATAGCAATAATTTTTATGCTAATCATTTATTTTAATTCCCTATGGAATGTTCCGAGAAATTAAAACACATTCTTTCCTGATTAACCAATTTCTGACCACTGCATACTAATTGGAACATATCTACCTACTATGGACTCCAAATTGAGTGATTACAGTGGCTCAAAATCCGTGACACATATATCTATAATTCTTATGTTAACCATTTATTTAAATTCCCTACCAAATATTCCCAGAAATTAAAATATAGAAGCTATCCTAACATATTCTTCCCTGATTAATCATTTTCTGATGACTACTTACTAATCGGAACATATCTATCTCATATGGACTCTAAATTGAGTGATTTCAGTGGAAAAATATCCGTGACACATATATCTATAATTCTTATGTTAACCATTTATTTAAATTTCCTGCCAAATGTTCCCAGAAATTAAAACACAAAAACTATCCTAACATATTCTTCCCTGATTAACCATTTTCTGATTACTACTTACTAATCGGACCATATCTACCTCATATGGACTTCAAATGGAGTGCTTTCAGTGGCTAAAAATCTGTGAGATATAGATCTACATTTTTTATGTTAACCATTTGTTTTAATTCCTTACCAATTCTTCCTAGAATTTTAAAAATAGAAGCTTAAAATTTTGTCACCCATAGCCATACCTATGCAGAACTATCTACACCAGCCAAAGTATTCAAACATACATAATATGTAACATGATATAGCAACATCCATGACCAGTCATCAAAGTTCTAAGATCAAAATCTCATATAAATATTACAAGTTTCAAATCTTTTCTTCAGAAAGAAATATTGTTAAACTTACCTTGAGCACTTAGTCCTTTAGACTTCTCCTTCCTCTTTCTTCCTTTCTTCCTCTCCTTTCCTCACTCAACCTTGCTTTTATTTTTCCTCACCCTCACTTGGATGAAAATTCTAATGTTATAGGAGTGGGTTTTGCTTAAATAGGCCACCAAATAATTCACATTTCATGATCATGGGTCTACCTTATCACAATTAGGATACACTTGGTTGAATTTTTGGAAAACAAACAACTCATGTTCTTGTCTTCCTCTTCCTTAGTCAAGATATGCATAGAAAAAGGAGAGTTGTATTTTGAAAATTATGATAATATGTTCTTAAGATAAGGGACAATGTCCCTTTGATTTAGGGATTTATTTCCTTTTTCTTTTGTCTTAATCAATTATGATAGGTTTGCCTTTTTAGGTGGCAAATTTCTAACTCTTGAATCTCCATTATTTGGTTGAAATTATTTGTGTGGGATAGAAATGTTTTGTCCTAATGTCATGTATTATCATACCACTTGCTAAAATTATGAGTGTAGAATATAGATGCTTTGTCTTAAAGCCTTGTATTATCATACTACTTGCTAAAATGATGAATGTAGGATATAGATGTTTTGTCTTAAAGTTTTGTATTATTATACCACTTGCTAAATTTTTGTCTTAAAGCCATGTAACCTAATCTTTATTATATTATCACATGATTTATTTTATTTTATTTTTTCTCTTGGATCGGGGCTTATTCATACCCATTTCCTTTGCGTTGGATAAAATTCTACCTTTCTTGGAGGGCTTGGACACATTTTCATAATTTTTGGGCTATCGGTCCAATTTCTATATCCTAGTCCAAGTCTATGTTTTATTTCTTGTTTAGGTTATCCAATAGGCTTGCTAGAAATTTATGAGAAGTGGAAAAACTCTATACGAAGTGTCCATAGTTGAAAGCCCAATGTATGGGTGAATATGTTAAACTTAGTAATTCTAGTTCTTGAATTAGGAAAAATTACCCTAATCCAATGTTTTCTTGAAATTTTAAGACCTTTACTTGTTTCCAAAAATTTATCTTCCTTACCCAAGAATTTCAACTTTCTTTAGTATATTATTTTTAATTTTTTTTCCTCTTAGGTTTTCTCTCTTTACCTATTCCATTAATGTTAGAACATTTCTATGCATACACGTAAGGTGAAGAATTTCTAAGGATTATATTTCCTTAGATATCTAAAAAATTGTCTAATAAATTTTATTTCCTTAATTAAATATTTCTGTACCTTAAAAAAATGAAATTAGGGATGTTACTATGAATACTTTTGTATTTTTATTAATTCATGAAACGAAATTAGGGATGTTACATTCAACCACCAAAAAATGCTCCTGTAGGTCAAGAATTAGAAAGACCAGCTGAACAAAAGGATAGATTTATATGGATTGAGGTGACGTTACTGCAGTTCCTATAGCTAAAGCCTCCAAATTTTTTGGATCTAATATTCAAGAGGACCCACAGATATTTTTTAATGCAATGGAGAGAATTCTCAAGGCTTTAGGGTGCTTTGCGAGAAGATTTGTTGAACTAGTATGTTTTCAACTTTTGGATGTTGCACAATTATGGTATGGAATTGTGATACAAGGAAGAGTTGATACCTTACTACCAATGGAGTGGGATGAATTTAAGAAAGTATTCATGAATCGTTTCCTACTAGTGAGTGAAAGGGATAGAAGAGCTAGAGAATTTGAAGAACTAAAATAGATGCCTAATATGACTATTTCTGAATATGACATCTATTTTACTCGGTTGTCTAGATATGCACCATATCTGATCCTAACTGAAAAAGATAGAATTAAAAGGTTCATTTCGGGGCTATTACATCCATTATTCAAGTCGGTGAGCCCCTAGATTAATCTTTTTTCTATTTATGCAGTAGTTGTAGACTGTGCTAAAATGATAGAAACACAAGAGCTAGCAAAGATAGAAAGTCCAAAGAGAAGAAAAAGAGATCGAGACAATAATGTTTTCACAGGTTGTAATCCTAATGTAAGAGGACCAAGATTTCAGAATCCACGGCGTTTAACTCAAGCACAATCTGGTAGCTCTAGCCAAGCATTAGTCAATATCAATAGGCAAAGGATGAATCAAAGAGATATGATACCTACTAGTCAACAGGATTCAAGATCGATTCCGTTATATCCCATTTGTGGCAAGCCTCATATTGGACAGTGTCACTGAGAAACTGGTGCATGTTTTTGGTGTGGACAAGTAGGTCATATAGTAAGAAATTGTCCACAGTTATGAGTCTCTAGTCAAGTATTAGTATAGCCAGATTCACCCTTTGCATCTGTACCAACACGACTAGTTAGAGCAACTTCAGGCCAAACAAGTAGTGGTGGTTTTGGTAAAGGATTAGGAGGTCGAAGCCTAGAACCAGATCGAGTTTTTTCCCTGACACGACATGATGCTCAAGCCTTAAATGTAGTAATGACAGGTACATTATTAGTATGTTCCCATAGAACATATGTACTGTTTAATCCTGGTTCTACTCATTCTTATATATCACCATGCTTTGCTAGGCAATTGGATAAAGATCCTACTAGGTTACAGTATTCTTTTATGGTTGCTACTCTATTGGGAGAATTCTTGCTGGTAAATGATGTGTATACATCGGGGGAGATCTTGGTAGCAGATAAAGAAACCCTTGTGAATTTGATAGTTATAGATATGGTAGATTTTGATGTGATTCTGGGAATGGATTGGTTGGCATCATGCCATGCCATTTTGGACAGTCACGTTAAGGTAATTAAGTTCAATATTTCTGGAGAATCTCCCTTCTTGATCCAAGGAGACCATAGTGAAGTACTTAGTAATTTAATTTCATCTTTGGCAGCTCATAAGCTATTACAAAAAGGATGCCATGAATATTGGCAGTGGTTAAAGATGTTGATAGAAAGTATACCAAGATAGAGGAGGTTCCAGTGGTTAGAGAATTCACTGATGTGTTTCTTGAAGAATTGTCAAGGTTACCCCCAGAAAGGGAAATTGAGTTCGGTATTGATTTACTTCCTGGAATCGAACTAGTATCTATACCCCCATACAGAATGGCACCAACTGAACTAAAGGAATTGAAGAATCAGTTACAAGACTTAATAGACAAGGGATTTATATGCCCTAGTACTTCTCCTTGGGGTGCTCCAGTTTTATTTGTGAAAAAGAAGGATGGGTCACTGCGGATGTGCATAGATTACAGATAGTTGAATAAGGTGACGGTGCGTAATAAATATCCATTACCTCGTATAGATGATCTGTTTGACACTACAACAAAACAAGGATTCCATGGGGACTAAAGTCGCCATTGAAAGTTCAAATTTCGTCACTAAGTACATTCAGTGACGACTTTTGGTCGTCACCCAGTGGTCACGAAAAAACTCGTCGCTGAAACTTTCAGTGACGACTTAACCAAGTCGCCATTGAAAAAACCTTTCAGTGGCGACTATATCGCCACTAAATCTCACAGGTTTCGTCGCTAAAAACAAATATTCATCACTAAAGAGTACTTTCAGTGACGACCATAGTCGTCACTAAAGACGGGTTTCAGTGATGACTATGAGGGGTCGTCACTGAAAATGCCTGTTTTAGAGAAAAAAAATTCATTGTTCATCTAACCTTTTCAGTGGCAACTTAAGTTGTCATTGAAAAGGATATTTTTATAATTAGTGACAACTTAAGTCATCACTGAATGTTTTTTTATAGAATCAGTTATGACTTGTCACTGAAAATGTTTCAGCGTATTTAGTGGCAACATTGGTCGCCAATATATATATATATATATTAAACATTTTCATTTGCCATTTAAATAAAAGTGTTATATGAATAAAAGTCAAGAACAAGAATAATAAAATTCTATATATAATTTCAAACAACATACCTAATTCTTGAGAGTGATATAACATGTTTGTTAATAAAAAATATTATACATAATAGAATATCAAAAAAAATTAAAAAAAATTAACTTGGTGGCTCTTTGGAAGTTGTTGGTATTGCATTATTTGTAGAACTTGGTGTAGCACTACCCATAAGGCCTAGTGGAATTTGTTCCTATCCATATCATAGTAATAAATTAATATATAACTTGACAAGTTTAATGTAAAAACAAATACCGATAACATGAAGAAAATCCTGAAACTATTAAATATTACCAAATTCAAAAAAATTAATATCACATATGACACTTAACAAGTATTTCAATCAAGCTCAACCGAGGGAGAAAAAACCATAACAACTATGTAAGATATATAAAACCCAACATTTCACTTAACTTAAGAGAAGCTCCTCAAGAGATGGAAAATACTTTCAGGGACATATTAAATGCCTACTTGTAAGCCATGCATGGCCAACAGACATATATGTCAAAATATTACCATTACCTTCCATTCTTTATTTTCTTCTCTTCTTTGAAAGGCAACATATTATCTGTAGACAATAAAAAATATTCTAATTGCTTATCGCTCCTGCTTCATATAAATTATTATACATGTCTAGGATTCTTTTTTTTTTTATTTCTTAAAACTTCTTCACTAACTTGGATGAATAGGGTGTTCAAGTTAAATTAAATAGCCTAGCAGATGTAAAGTAGATCATATGTACAAGTATAGAAATACAGATTCTTAACCATAGGTTCTCCAAGTTTACCTTTCCTTCCCCTTTAACCAAGTCAATTGAAACTCAAGCACATGATTACAAAATAGTTTAAGAACAGATGATAATATACATATGAAAGTGGAAAAGGTAATTGTAGAACACAGCACATAATTAGAGAGCAATATTCAGTCAAAGGATAGCAATACAGATTCTTAACCATAGGTTCCCCAAGTTTACCTTTCCTTCCCCTTTAACCAAGTCAACTGAAACTCAAGCATATGATTACAAAATAGTTTAAGAACAGATGATAATATACATATGAAAGTGGAAAAGGTAATTGTAGAACACATCACATAATTGGAGAGCAATATTCAGTCAAAGGATAGCAATACAGATTCTTAACCATAGGTTCCCCAAGTTTACCTTTCCTTCCTCTTTAACCAAGTCAATTGAAACTCAAGCATATGATTACAAAATAGTTTAAGCATAGATGATAATATACATATGAAAGTGGAAAAGGTAATTGTAGAACACAACACATAATTGGAGAGCAATATTTAGTCAAAGTATAGCAATATAGGTTCTTAACCATAGGTTCTCCAAGTTTACCTTTCCTTCCCCTTTAACCAAGTCAATTGAAACTGAAGCATATGATTACAAAATAGTTTAAGAACAGATGATAATATACATATGAAAGTGGAAAAGGTAATTGTAGAACACAGCACATAATTGGAGAGCAATATTCAGTCAAAGGATAGTAATACAGATTCTTAACCATAGGTTCCCCAAGTTTACCTTTCCTTCCCCTTTAACCAAGTCAATTGAAACTCAAGCATATGATTACAAAATAGTTTAAGAATAGATGATAATATACATATGAAAGTGGAAAAGGTAATTGTAGAACACATCACATAATTGGAGAGCAATATTCAGTCAAAGTATAGCAATACAAATTCTTAACCATAGGTTCCCCAAGTTTACCTTTCCTTCCTTTTTAACCAAGTCAATTGAAACTCAAGCACATGATTACAAAATAGTTTAAGAACAGATGATAATATACATATGAAAGTGGAAAAGGTAAATGTAAAACACAACACATAATTGGAGAGCAATATTCAGTCATAAAAAAAAGCCATCAAGAGAAATATTCATGCATAAAAACCAGCCATCAAGAGCAATATTCAGTCATAAAAACCAGCCATCAAGAGCAATATCCAGTCATAAAAAACCAGCCAATAAGAGAAATATCCAGTCATAAAAAATAAGCCATGAAGACAATATCCAGTCATAAAAAACCAACCATCAAAATCAATATCCAGTCATAAAAAACCAGCCATCAATAGTAAGATTTTAAAACATCCAGACAAGCTTCTAAGATTTTTGCTACGTACCAGCCATCATATATAAGCATCTTTTGTAAATATTAATACAAGGAGACATTGTTATAATAAAATTTCAGATAATTGCCATCCAAAGAAATTCGAAAACTAGTTGTTGACAAAAGTTTATACATTTACTTCTTCACAAATCTCTCTAAGATTTTTGCTACATACCATCCATCATATATGTATAAAAGGCATGATTGATCATCATTCCTCAACCCCAAAGGAAAGAGAGGTAGAGACCAAAAAAGTAAAATTCAATTTCAATCATAGTGTATACAAATGACTAAATTATTAAATTCAAAAAGCATATATGGATATTAGTACTTGTTGGAGAGATGTGATTAAAAAGGTCATATGTGACTGTAGTTTTTCCTCAAACTGTGCTTGCATCCTTTCTTCTTATAATCTCATTTCCTTGTGTAGCTCTGTAGCAACCTTTTCACGTATTTTCTTCTCTTGCTCTTCAAGGTGTTGGTGAGTGATTTGGTTAGCAGCTCTCTTATGGGGAGGTTTAGCCCTGTATCCTTTACCACGAAAATAACCAGACCGTTGACCAGGAACTTGTGACAACATTTGCTCATTGCTGAGACCAGGAGTGTCTTCTTCAGATTGCTTGGTTGTAATCTCTTTCAATTGGACCTATGTTTAAAGCAACTAAATATTTAGAATAATATACATGAACTTCCTGAGACTTTGCATCTGACCATATAACTTCCCCTTCTTTATTCTTATGAGTATGTTGTAGCTCCCATATCTAGTCAACTGGAGCCTTCTCTCCAGTTTCAGGATTTCTCTACAATCAAACATAATTGCCACCCAATGATAAATAAAACATTCATATAATGTTATATACGAGAATAAGTTATTCTAAAATTTAACCGTTAATTCTTTAACTTCTGCAAATGAACGAGAACCACACGTATGTTTTGTTGTTTGCTTGGCCCTGTTCTGCGCATGTGTTGAGCTTTTTGCCTGCATTTCATTTCATATTTAGTTGTGTTACACATTTCATATTAGATCGCTCTTTAAATATAGTATTACATAATACTTTAAAGTCATTTGAGCCAAAAAAATTGACAAAGTGCTTCCATTCATCATCATTGACCGTGGGAGGTGGATGTGCTAGTCTCTCCTCATCTGTGTTGTACTTGGAGTACAAGACGTGCAAGCGACTCCTTCAATTTGTGTATAATTATTGCGAAGTGGCATTGATAAATGCATCAAATTGCCACTGCATACTTGCACCGACTTCAAATTTGTCCTACAATAATAAACTCAAAGATATTAAATTAGAAAAGTGTATATGGATATGTGTACAATAAACAATTATGCTAGTTGTTACCTTCACTTGCATCAAGATCTGTTCTCCACATTGTTCCCAAATTTTAGTCCAGTTCCTCTCTTTCAAAGGACAAGTGCCTCGTATGATGTGCCCAATGTAATTGACGAGCTCCCTTGATCCTTCTCCCACAGCTCGAAGGATATCATCAGGGATCACAATTTGGATTTTTTGTCCATTTTTTGTCTTTGAGTCTACGGTAATACATTTGTATGATCCCCTGACATTTTGACTTATACTGTAAGAATCTGTGAATCACAAAAAACTAGGGTATTAGGCACATAATTGAACGCTGAGATCCCTTGATCCTTAACTAATTGTTGCTAAAAAATTTCTTTACATACCTGCACTACTAATTGGACACCAAGAAGTATGAGTGGTGAGCTGTGCCTCTGTCTCCCTATGGTGGGGCTCTATGCTCGGCAGTGGGGTTCCGTCGTTACAACTATCTTGTGTGACACGTCTGCACCCATGACCACCTCATCTACCTTTTCCTCTTTCTGTAACATCCCGTAATTTTTTAGATATTTTCCTTAGAAATTCTTCACCTTATATATATGCATAGAAATGTTCTAATATTAATGGAATAGGTAAAGAAAGAAAACCTAAGAGGAAATATTAGAAATAAACATAATAAAGAAAGGTGAAATTCTTAGGTAAAGAAAGATAAATTTTTGTGAAGTAAGTAAATGTCTTAAAATTTCAAGAAGATCGAATTAAGGTAATTTTTCTTAATTTAAGAGCAAAAGTTACTAAGTTTAGTATCTCCACCAGTAATTGGGCTTTAACCTATGGACACTTCATATAGAGTTTTTCTACTTCACATGAATTTTTAGCAAGCCAATAGGATAGCCCAAGGAAGAAATAAAACATAGACTTGGACTAGGATATAAAAATTGGACCGGTAGCCCAAAAATCATCAAAATGTGACCAAGCCCATTATGAAAGGTAGAATTTTAACCAAAGTAAAGAAAATGGGCAAGAATGAGCCCAAACCCAAGAGGAAAATAAAAATAAAAATAAAATTAAAGTGATGAAATAATGGTGTAATCAAGATTAGGTGACATGGCATTAAGACAAAAATTTAGCAAATGGTATGATTCTACATTCATCTTTTTGGCAAGTGGCATAATAATACAAGGCTTTAGGACAAAAACATCTATATCCTACACTCATAATTTTAGCAAGTGGTATGATAAGACATAGCATTAGGAAAAAACATCTCTATCCCACATAAATAATTTCAACCAAATAATGGAGATTGAAGGGCTAGAAATTTGCCACTTAAAAAGGCAACCTATCATAATTGATTAAGACAAAAGAAAAAGTAAATGAATCCCTAAATCAAAGGGACCTTGTCCCATATCTTAAGAACATATTATCATAATTTTCAAAATACAAATCTCCTTTTCCTATGCATATCTTGACTAAGGAAGAGGAAGACAAGAACATAAGTTGTTTGTTTTCCAAAAATTCAACAAAGTGTATCCTAATTGTGATAAAGTAGACCCATGATCATGAAAGGTGAATTATTTGGTGGTTTATATAAGAAAACCCACCCTTACAACATTATAATTTCGTCTAAGTGAGGGAAAGGAAAAATAGAACCAAGGTAGAGTGAGGAAAGGAGAGGAAGAAAGGAAGAAAGAGGAAGGAGAAGTCTAGAAGACTAAGTGCTCCAAGTAAGTTTAACAATATTTCTTCTTGAAGCAAACTTTTGAAACCTATAATATTTATATGAGATTTTGATCTTAGAACTTTGATGATTGGTCATGGATGTTGCTGTATCATGTTACATATTGATCTTGCATGTGATGTATGTTTGAATACTTAGGTTGGTGTAGATAGTTCTGCATAGGTATGGCTATGGTTGGCAGAATTTTAAGCTTCGGTATTTTAATTTCTGGGAACAATATATAAGGAATTAAAATAAATGGTTAACATATGAATTATAGCTATGTGTGTCATGGATTTTAAGACACTGGAATCATTCAATTTGGAGTCCATATGAGGAAGATATGAGCTGATTAGTAGTCAAAGGTTTGAAAATGGTTCATCAGGAAAGAATATGTTAGGACAGCTTCTGTATTTTAAGTTCTGGGAATTATCTGTAGGGAATGTAAATAAATGGGTAACATAAGAATTAAAGATATATGTGTCACGGATGTTAAGCCACTAAAATCATTCAATTTAGAGTCCATATGACATAGATATGGTCCGATTAGTAAGCAAAGGTAAGAAAATGGTTCATCAGGGAAGAATATAGATTAGGATAGCTTTGGTATTTTAATTTTTGGGAATACTCTAGAAAGAATTAAAATAAATGGTTAACATATGAATTATAGATATATGTATCACGGAGGTTTAACCACTGGAAGCACTTAATTCGGAATTCTTAGGAGGGAGATATGGATAAATTAGTAGGTAAAGGTCAGAACCTATCCGAGAGGAACTATCATGTACTTTGAGGGAGTAATATCACCTTGATTTCTTAATATTTCGCTAAACTGTTCAACATAATCGTTTTAGATAATTGTTTTATCTTAAAATGGACAACAAGATCACCTACATCGGAGTTCAATTGAGGGAGTTATGCTCTGATTAGTAAGAGAAGGTTAGATGTGATGAAAACCTGCATCAAGAAAATAAAGGAATAAAATTAATATTTAAGAAAGAAGATGAATCTTATAAATAAAAATAATAAATAACTAGTATAGCCATAGCCATTGCCATTGTATGAACTTCGTACCATCTTAAGTGTGAAAATTTTGACATGGAAATATTTTATAAAGTGATATTTGAAAAGGTTATGTTCATGGCATGATTACCAATGATTTATGGTAATAGTTATATTTTGATGAACATACTTGTTATTGAAAGCATATTTTTGGCTATCATTGTGAAAAGAAAAGAAATGAGCATGGTCACATGGAAATCCGTGTGGTGCACCAGTAGGGGACGCCCTACCAACGGTTATGATCATGATAATGAGAAAAGAAAGAGAAAGTGAGCCATGTCGGACGGAGCGAGAAAAGCCCGTACCATAGAGTAGAGGATACTCACCCTAACCGGGGTAGCTTGAAATGAAAATAAGTTGATGGCCATCATATGATATTTTGAAAATAGTTAATCCTGTCATACATATCATTACAGTATGATTCTTATGTGCGTAGATATAATGCATTCATGTGACCAAAGATATTTTCTGTAGTTTATATAGCTGAACATGACGTGATGAGCTTTATTGATGATGATTTATTGTTGAACTTACTGGGATTTAATTCTCACTATATTTCCATATCATGTTTAGAAAATTAGTTATGCAGATTTTCTATAGCTCTGGCTTTTAGTGCATGTTGGATCGAGTTATTCTATGATGGGCAGATCCTAAATAAAATGTTTGTGAGCGAGTTGGCACAGATCCTGGTGAAGGTGCAACCACCCACACCTGTATCTCCGGAATTGGTCAACCAAAAAAACAAGATGTAAATATCTATGTCTTTTATGTTGCATGTACGTTTTGATTAATGACGTGTATGTGAACTCAATATTGTATAATAAAAAAAAAGGATGTTACACTTTCTGCCATGATTAAATATCAACTTACTACAAATAAACAAATCATGTTGTCAGTTAAACACCTCCTTAGGCTAAAAATGCAAACAATTAAACACCAAATAATGTGGAATTCAATACAAAACAAAATGTGCAAAGAATTCAATACAAAACAAAATGTGCAAAGAATTCAATACAAAGCTGTGAATTATATGTATATATAGCAACAATGCGCTAACACTAAGTCTTCAAATAGATTCTTCAGATAAAAAGTCTCCTTCATCACTTTTTGTGTCCATGGTTTGGTCTTCTTCATCTTCATTGATGAAATCAACTTCCCTAACACTTCTTCCCTCACTCTGGTGACTAACACTTTGAGATTGAACATCCTCCTGCAATAATACTACTGCAATGTCATTCTGATCTTCATTATGAATGAATTCATTACATTCAATCTCATCTTGTTGGTAAGCATCTTCAGTAGATAATTCTTCACCTACATCCTCTTCACAAGGCATGTTATAAAGGTCACGGGGACTTGTTTTCACAATAACAAGCCAATCTTGATCAACAATATCATTCAAATAGAATACTTGTTTTGGTTGAGATGCCATGACAAATGGCTCGTTCGTATTTAGTGAAGAACGAGAATTCACACTCGTATAACCATATCTGTCGACTTTATATCCCCTTCCTAAATGAGCAACTTCCCACCAATGACACTTAAAGAGATGTATTTTCCTATCCCCCATGTAAGAAAACTCATAAATATCCTTGAGGATGCCATAATATTCTTTCTCAGGATCTGAATCATCCACCCTCACAAGGACTCTGCTATTTTGATTTTTGCTTTGAGCTTCATGATCTCTGGTGTGAAATCTAAACCCTTGACCAAAATTGTTGTATATCTGCATATTACTCTTTGAGGACCAATGGCTAAACTAAGTAGCTCATCGTCTTCTTGCCAATGTGAACTTGGCTTCATAACCTATAAAAATTAACATCATCGGAAGGTTATGACATGACATATAATATAATGCATTAGTTGACCTAATTAAAAGGCACTTACTAGGCGATTAAACCACTGAGAAAACTCTTTAATGTGCCTTGAATCAACATTTGATGCATTTGTCTGAAGCTCCCTTTTGTGCTCTCTACAAATTGTGTCATTTCATCTATTAGAGTTTGGTTTACCAATAATTTAATTTTCAACAAACTATAATATACGTACTCTATGAACGGCCAAACTTTTTCACTATTTTGTAGCACGTATAGACACGCTTGATCAAATTCCTTGTTAGATAGTAAAGTTGCTTTGGTGGCACCTCTTAATTGTCCACTTTGGCCAAATATTAATCTTCCAGAAGCTGTCATATTTTCATCATCATTCCTTATAGCTTTATTGAATTTTGTTGGGATATTGCTCAAATATCTTAAGTAAAATATCAAGCTTTCATCAATTAAATAGCCTTCAGGACGAGCTTTATTACAAACATATGATTTCAACGTCTGTAGATACCTATAAATGCAAGTCAAAATTATTTGAGTTTAGTAGTCAACACAGCCCAATAAATTAGTATAGGTTTGCTAATGTTACCTCTTAATTGGATACATCCAACGATATTGGACAGGCCCTGTAATCTTTGCCTCTCTTGTTAAGTGGACAGGGAGGTGGACCATGACATCAAAGAATGCTAGAGGAAACATAGTTTCCAATTTACACAAGGTAATGACAATCTGTTTTTCAATTGAATCTAAGTCTTCCATGGTTAAGCATCTTGTGCACAAAATCTTGAAAAATTGTGCCAACTCCACTAGAGGATTACTCACCTCCTTAGGCAATAATCCACGAATTGCAACTGAAAATACCTCCTGCAATAATATATGATGGTCATGACACTTTAGTCCATATATCTTTTTCTTTACCACATTGACACACCTTGAAATGTTTGAAGAGAATGCATCAGGAACTTTTAACTGGACTAAAAAGTTGCAGACCTTCAACTTCTCTTGTGGTGATAACATATAAGATGTCGCTGGTAGTAAAATATTATTTCCTTGCTCAACAGGGTGTAAACCTGGCCTAATTCCCATGTCCACCAAATCATAGTGTCTCTTCACTGTGTCCTTCGTCTTTCCAGCCATATCCATCACCGTTGACACAATGTTATCTGACACATTTCTCTCAATATGCATGACATCAAGATTATGTCGCAGTAAAAGTGTGCTCCAATAAGGCAGTTGGAAGAATATTCTCTTCTTCTTCCAATTATAAGCAACAGCTGACTGGTTGCGCATTCGCTTATTCACTTTTCTAAACGTCACATTGGGTAAGAGTTCTAGTTGTTGAAACACTTCCTCACCAGTTAAATACGTCAGTGCATCATTGTTTTCCACTTTACCATTAAATGCCCTCCTATTCTGCAGCCAAAGATGATTAGCTGGAAAGAAGCGACAATGGCCCATATAACATAATTTGCTTCTTAATGATACGAAGTGAGTATCTTTATTGCAACAAGGACATGCCAATTTTTCTTTTGTTGACTAACCTGCAAGATTGCCATATGCAGGAAAATCATTTATTGTCCACATGATTGCAGCTCGCATATTGAAATTTGATTGTGAATGAGCATCATACGTCTTTACTCCCACCTCCCTCAATTCTTTAAGTTCATCAATCATTGGTTCCAAATATACATTTATATCATCTCCTGGAGAGTTAGGGCCTGGGATAAGAAGTGTCATCATGAAGTACGGTTGTTTCATACATTTTTAAGGGGCCAAGTTATATGGCACAAGAACAACTGGCCAAATACTATGGTTGGCACTCATATTTCCATATAGTTGGAACCTATCGCTTGCTAACCCCATCCTAACATTTTTAGGATCCATTGAGAAATTAGGATATTACTCATCGAAAGACTTTAAAGCAATGGAGTCAGCTGGGTGTCTTAACACACCATCATCTACACGTTCCTCTCTATGCCATCTCATATCTTTTACAGTGTGTGTTGCCATGTATAGTCTTTGCATCCTAGGTTTTATTGGAAAATATTACAACACTTTGTGTGCTTCTTTCTTGTCTATCTGCCCATTTGATTTCCATATAGACAATTTGCACGTAGGGCATGATTGTGCAGTAGCATGTTCTTTTCTGTACAGAATGCAGTCATTCTGACATGCATATATTTTTGTGTAGTTTAACCCCAAGTCTTGAACAAACTTCTTGGCTTCGTAGTAGGAATTAGGTACTTGGGCACCCTCTGACAGTGCTTCTTTAAATAAGTCTAACAACATGTCCACAGACTTATTGCTCCAATGATTAAGGCACTTTAAAGTAAGTAGCTTAACGATGAACGACAACTTTGACACCTTCTCACAACTTGGATATAGACTTATTTTGGCATCTTGTAGTAATTGATAAAACGTTTTTGCATTAAAATTTGGCTCTTTATTGTTTTCTACATTAGTATTCATCTCCTATGTGTTTGCAACTCCATATGCATCGTGTATCATTACAGTGATATCATCCACCTTAACAAAGTCTTCTAAATGAGCATTCCCTTCATAAATGGGATATGAAGTTGTCCCTGCAACTTCTCAATGGCAATCCCAAACCTCGTAAGATTGTCAAAAACCATTCTTTAACATATCAAATCGTACTTCATGTCTAACTTTGAACACTACGTTTCTACATTTTTTGCATGGGCACCTAATCCTACTGCCCACCCTCGGTTAACTGTATGCCCACTCAAGAAATTCATCCACCCCTTTTATGTACCTTCGATCAGCTCTATTTCCAATATTCAACCAACTCTTATCCATTAAATTTCCTACAATTTTAGCCAGAGTTGAAGTGAGCAATTGGAAAAAAAAAACAAATTATTTAGACACAATCAAGAAATATCATAATCCTAAGAAGAAAACTTTTTATGTAAGAGAGCATGCAATATGACTGGTTTTGCATGCATAGATGATCCAACAAATAAATGAGTTCAAACCATTGGTCTAGAACTCTAGATAAGGTTCCAACAAAATAGTATAGAATGAGGGCCTACAACCTTAGACTTAATAAGGATGAAAAATTTCATGTTACGCTCTTCAATGGAAAACCATCTACTAGCCGTCATCAAAATCCTATTAATATACAACTTTTCTAAATAATTAACCACTTTGTAATTGTAGTACTTCAAAGTTGGGCTTCATTCTATTCCAAAAATAAAGTGAACCATAACCTATTGGTTTGGGTTTTGTTTTAAAAAGAAAGTGAACCACTTTGTAATGGTAGTCATCTTTCTTTGAATTTAATGAAAATGTCAATAATGACTAAAACATGGATACTATCAAATACATTCCATCTAAAATTTAAAAATAAATAAGTTGCTGCTGCCTTGTCAAATCTGTCATTAACATAATTGCATCTTTATCTATTATTTTTCCTCTAAAGCATTGGCTATACCTAACCAAAACACTAAATATGATTAATTAAAGTCTACTGCATGCATGTGGGTAATTAACTCAGGTGAGTGAATTCAATTCTTTATAATCCTATAATAAACCTTTTGACTTTTTTTAGCTGGCTTTAAACTAAAATTATTAATATCCAACATTTTGAGATTATTCAAATGTGGGAGAGCTAGAAATAAAAGCTGGTGTTGTGGTTCCATATGATTTCCATGCATATATGCTTAATTCCTAGCTTGACCAATTCAATGGTGGCCTTAAAATTTCCAATGAAAAACTTGCTACCTGAATGCTAATATTTCCACAAAGTCTGTCAACCTTAATTACAATGACAAACTTCATCTACACTTTATAAATAAATGATTTGAGGACTAGCCACGTTTAATATTGATAACATAAACAGATTGATCACTCCTATTTCTTCTTTGACCTCTCTTACTGCTGCTACACAAATATCTTCTCCCTGTATTAGTCATTGAATTAATGGATTCTATGCATAAAACATAGTTTCATACACTATAATGAGAAAGATACCCATGATACCTGATCAACAACTCCAGTTGGGAACTTCCATACTTTAGATCCTCAAAAATGACAACTTTTTTCAAGACCACTAGGACTTGAGATGGTAAAACTAGTAACTAGAATTTAAACCAATGAACATTTAGGAATGGGGGGGGGGAATTTAAACTACAATTCAAACCAGAAACTAGAATTTAAATCAATGAACATTCAGGAATGTGGGGAATTTAAACCAGCATTTAAACTACAAACTAGAATTCAAATCAACGAACATTCAAGAATAGGGGGAATTTAAACTAGAATTCAAACCAGAAACCAGAATTTAAACCAATGAACATTCAGGAATGGGGGAATTTAAACCACAATTCAAACTAGAAACCAGAATTCAAGCATCTCATGTCAACCAAAACCTCTAAGCTTAATCAAAGAAAGTGCTTGATGATTTGGGGGTGTAGCCAAGAATCACCAAACACACTAAAAGCATTGTAACTAGTAGCTGGATGTAAAATTAAATGTGTAGCTATTTCTGAATTAGAGAAACACATTACACACATATCAGCTATTTCTGAATTAGAGCAACACATTACACTCATATCAGAATATCAGAATGTAAAATTAAATCAGTCATAGAAATATCGCCTTCCCATTTATTATGTTTTAAATTAAATTTGTAACTTGTTCTTCTCTATGCCATGCTACAATCAGTTGAATGTCAAGAATTGATTGGATCTTATTTACTTTATGAACAATATTGCAAGGTGGGAAGGAGAATGTTTGCCCAATAAGAAGTTAATTAGGCATATTGTTTAGGATACTAAGAATATTTGCATGTATATTGATCAAGGTAGATAATATAGGACAATATATTGAAGATTGGCAGTGACCATATACAATTCCATGGTTTAAACTGTTTGTATGTATAGGAATCCGCTACCTCTAAAGACATAAATGATGCTACCAATATCTAAAGTTAAGAGAAATGGAAATTGATCTCTTTGTTTGTTTTGACCTTTTCTCTTAATTGTGAGGGCATGCATCCATACTTAAAAATATAGGATTTACACATTGTTTAGTTTAAGAAGTTTTAATCTGTAAGTGAGAATTTGACTTAATTGGAAATATGTGAAAAAGGAGTTGGACACAAACATACTGAACTGAAATTAACACACACTGACACACACACACACACACACACACACACACACACCCATCTCTAGATTAAATACAAAAATTTATGAACAGACAAAATGAAATAATAAAGAAAGGAAGCACAACTTCAGAAGGCGATAACAAAATAGGACTTTTTTCCTTATTCCCCCATGATAATTTGTGGCAAATTGAATGTATGATTTAAGCATGAAAACATAGTATTCAGATTTTTCTCTCCCAAACATTCCTTTGAAGTAGTTTTTCCACCAAAGGATTCCCACAACAACAAGTACTAGGCAAAGAGCTTTAACTATAGCTCTAACTCCAATTTTTATATTGGCACTTCCCTTTTCTAGGCCACAAAGTTTAGAGTTTGCAAAAGAAACATTAGAGAATTGTTATTCCCATATAAATTCATGGCAGTAAATAAGAATGGTGTCAAAACATAATTATTAGAACTGCAACTTCAATTATCAAAAATTCTGGAACAAATGTAGTAGAGAGGAGAACCTCCTTTTAGGTCCTCATAATGATTAGGTAACACTCATTAAGGAAAATCATGAGATAACCTTCCATCCTAGAAGTTAGTTCCTTGACTTGACATCAGAAACCCATTGATTAAACTGTCAAGGGTTTGATCCTTGCCAGACCTATTCTCAATTATATTTAGTTCCTGCACAAGACTGCATTGGGCCTAAGTTTTATGCATGCTCTAAGCCAAAGGGCTTTCACATGAAGAGGCATGCTAGAAAATTAAATTAAAACCATCAGTGGGCCTATTTCTAACAAAAGTCGACTAAAAAAATATGAAGAAGACTTTATAAAATAATGAAGCAAAAGCCTTTTTGAAAATAATCACTTTCATTTTAACTTTATCAAGCTTAATATAAAACATATCTTAAAATAGAAAAACAGTGATGTACCCAAATGTGAGTAGGTGACTATAAAAGAGCTAGTTGAATGATGTGCACATAGACATCCAATAAGCCAAAGCTATTGCCATTTTAGAAAAGAAAATGAATTAGGCTATCTTTTTTTTATGAGTAGTTAGGAAACTTTTGAGTGGGGTGAGATGAGTCTTATTTCACAATAAGCAGAAGATCAATACTTTGAGGTCAGATAAGGTAGAGCATGTAACGTTGTTGCCAGCAACTGGAAGAAGTAATGCTGACCAGAGAAATTCAGACATCAAAAGTAAATCATATAGCTGATTCTCAACTTCAAAACAACAGTTGCATAAAGTTCCAAAGACCTGAAAGCAATCAAACATAGCACCAATTCTTGGCTGAGCCAAATTGCAAGTATAAGAATTGACTAGAAATGCCCATCATCAATGTTGCTGTTACAGAGAAACTAGAATTAACATATGGATTAGTTCCACATCATTCACTTAGTTTAAAGAATATCAATTTTAGAGCCATGAGCTTCATTTACTTTTAAACTTTTTGTTGATGATTTTCATTTTCTTTTCCTTTTGAAAGGAAAAATATTATTTCATCCATTAAAAATATCCAAGATGGCAAATAGGTTTCATCTACAATTCACAGTTTCTTTTTTAAGTGGCCAGGGTATAACCTGAACTAGTTGTTTTCCACCCTTTTATCTTCTTTGCTTTTCTCCTCTCTCCTTTCCCCTCCTATCTCGACATTGCATTCTGTTTTAGTTCAGTTTCAATTGAATTTATTCCCTTCTTCTCTTTTTCCCTATTTACTTTCTTGGGGTGCTGGCTACTGTTTCAAGTTTCTGCATGCCGGAGCTAATGAACAGATTTCATTCCATTTCAAGGACATCCGTGAGCCATTTTGTATTCAATAATTAGATGGAATAAAACCTCACTACCAATGGTTGGTTTATGATAATCCTATTTAAGATTCTAATCCAATGGCCAATTAAGCAAATAAACAAGGTCCATAAACTACATAATCACTTTGTTCCATTAAGTAGGCATCTGATCTTATTTCTTTCACTAATATAAATGAACGTGTACATAATATGCTAGAATTCAGAATCTGACAGAACTAGACTTTAAAGTTTGGAAGAAAGCAAATAATCTATGACCACTTAACTTGAGAAAAAGATTATTGCTTGCTACCACTTCAATCAGATCAGATCTCCATTATATTTATTTCATTTTCTATAATATGATAGTTATATATAACTCAAAAACTTGTGCATTTTGCCAACATTATTTGGCAATTTCAAATAGAAATATCACAGCAATTAAATCCAAGTTGCTCAATAAATTCAATCGCTTTTATAAAGTCATCATATCTTATGTCAAAGGCATTCAAAAATCTCCCTCTTAATTTGTTCTTCATCGAACAATAGAAGTCAATTGCTGCAATAAATTCAAATTGCTCAATAAATTCAAGTTGAATGAAAAATAAATTCAACCACTCAATTTATTTCCAATCTTCATCCACCAATTAAATCCAAGTTGCTCAATAAATTCAATCACTCAATTTATTTCCTCTATGACTTCAGATACATAATCATAAATTGCAGTAAATTGTATATCTCCCAAGCTAAACTACCATGCGTGGAATGAAAAATATTAATAATTCAAACTATGTGTACACTCCAAGACATCAAGATCAAGTTAATATATATAGATTAAACCAGGAAGAACAATCACAACTAGAAGAAGGTAAAAAGGGAGAAAGAAACATGGAGAAGAGCAAAGTCCTAATAGTTGGGGGAACTGGGTATTTGGGGAAAAGGTTGGTGAAGGAAAGTACTCATCAACTTAATAAAACAAACAAATACTAAATATCAAGTAGAAAACCAAATTAAACAATTGCAAGAAAACCTAAACAAACAAGACAAGCAATAAGGAAAACCTATAAGAATAAGAACTTTAGAGGTAACGTTCACCTGACTCTAATAGAACAAAAGCCACTCTGCAAGATTGTCATGAAATAGTCAAATCAGTTATTCCATATATACAAGGCTGTTCATTTTAGAATATAGGAAAGGTAAATAGGAAGTATAGAGGATTCAAATCCAATTATTACAGATCCTATGTTAATCTATTTTAGAATAATATTCCCACGATGAACCACTTGATAGATTGAATCCAAGCTTACAAAGTTTACAACGTTAGCTTACAAAGTTTGCCATTCCCATCGTGAAATTGTAAACCAAGCTTGCAAAGTTAGCTAAGATGCAAAACCCCCTAATTGAATCCCTACAGAGCATCCATTCCAAACGAAAAGCAAAACCCCAAATTGAATGACAACATATAGAAAATTGAAAAAGTAAAACCTCAAGCACTTCACGGTGGACTCTCCAACAGTGGAAGGAAGTAGCCTGAGGTTCTGCGATGGTGAAAATGAAACTTCTTTCTTCGTGTTCTAACAAAAATTTCTTAAAGAGCTCTAACAGTGTGAGAGATAGAAGGAAGTGATTTTGCAAGTACGAGAGAACCCCACGTAGAAGTAGAGAAATAGAGAACCAAAGCGTAGAAGTTTGACAGAGTGGCCGGAGGGAACTTACTGAGTTAGGAAGAAAATCTGAGAAGCACGGGAGAAGGAACAAACTTTTTGATAGAGTGGCCAGAGGGAAAGTCTGAGAAGCACGGGAGAAGGAAGAAGTTCCCGAGCTACTTTTGCAAGATGAGTTAGGAAGTTTCCAGTGAAAGTGCTAGAATGCAGGAGAAGGAATAAAAGCCTGGGTGATTTTTGCTGTAGCTTTTAGTGATGACCTTTTAGTGATGACCTTTTAGTGATGACCTTTTAGATCGTCATTAAATAGGGGAAATCCAGCCTTTAGTGATGACCATTCAAGGTTGTCACTGAATTATGGTCCTTTTAGTGACAACACGTAATAGTCGCCACTGAAAGCAATTTTTAGTGACGACTTTTTAGGTTGCCACTGAAAACCTATTTTGTTGTAGTGTGACTAGTTACAGGGTGCTCAATGTTTTTCAAAAATTAATTTGAGATCTGGGTATCATCAATTGAGGATAAGGGAGGAGGATATTCCGAAGAATGCTTTCAGGACTCGGTATGGACATTATGAGTTCTTAGTGATGTCCTTTGGTTTGACAAATGTTAAGCATTTCTTGGATCAGTTTGTTATCATGTTCATAGATGATATTCTGGTGTATTCAAAGAGTTCAGAGGAGCATGAACAACATTTGAGAATGGTTTTACAGACTCTATGGGAACATTAGTTATATGCTAAGTTTTCAAAATGTGAATTTTGGCTTAGCAGTGTTACTTTCCTAGGGTATGTGGTTACTAGGAATGGTATTCAAGTCGATCTTAAGATGGTAGAAGTGGTGCAGTAATGGCCACGCCCTACCACAGTTACAGAGATTTGTAGTTTTCTTGGTCTAGCAGGTTATTACTACAGATTCGTTAAAGATTTTTCAAAGATTACTGCTCCTTTGACGAGGTTGACAAGGAAGGGAATAAAGTTTAACTGGTTCGATGAATGTGATAAAAGTTTCCAAAAACTAAAAGAATGTTTGACCATGGTGCCAATACTATATATTACTTCAAGTACTGGAGGATACACAATATACTGTAATGTATTGAGAATTAGACTAGGGTGTGCATTAATGCAACATGGTCGAACCATTGCATATGCATCCAAACAGCTTAAGTTACATGAGCAAAATTATTCGACTCATGATCTGGAGATGGCAACAATGATTTTTACTCTCAAAATTTGGAGGCATTATTTGTATAGCGACACTTGTGAGATTTATACGGACCACAAATCCCTCAAGTATATTTTCCAACAAAAAGATATTAACTTGAGGCAAAAGAGATATATGGAACTACTTAAAGATTACGATTGCACTATCTTGTATCATTTAGGCAAGGCAAATGTAGTGAGGGATGCATTAAGCAGGAAGTCTATGAGTAGTTTGGCTTATATCACAGAGTTGAGGAGGCCATTCGTTAAAGAAATGTGTAACATCCCATAATTTTTATTTTTAAATAATAATGTTTTGTTATAAACAAATATATTTTTATTTGTTTAAAAATGATTATGTTCTGCTAAAAGTAAATCTATTTTTAATTAAAATAATTATTGTTTTTCTTGAAATAATTATATTATTCTTTAATGAATTTTTGTTGTAATTTTAGAAATATTCTTTCTTTTAATATGTATAAAGATATTTATTTTAATATTTGTTTTATTATGATTTTTATCAAGAAAAATCATGATTTAAGAGTTTAACCAAAGGTTTATGAGAATGTAAATTTTTAGAAATTTTTGGGAAATTTTAAGATAAAAAACAGAATTTATATGAATTTATATAAAAGAAATTCCTATTATTAATTACTAAATAATAATAATTATTATTAAAAAAATAAAATAAAAAGGGAAGGGGGAAGGTCGGGAACGCACGGGATCCGAAAAAAAAAATTTGAAATGGATGAATAGTGAATGAATAGTAATCTTCAACTTTTTCTTTAGATCTGAAGTGCTTATTGGCTTCCGATCTCAAAACTGAAGATGTTATTGGATTCAGGACGAAAAATACTACAGTTTTGACCGATCAATTTTTCAAACCAGCCGTTGAATCGCTGAAGATCTGAAATAGAAAATCTCAGAAAAAGGTAAGTTCTGAAACTCTTATTTAGAGACCTCCAATTGAAATTTTAACACTATCGATGGATTCAGAAGTTAGTTAAAACTTAGGATATGAAATTTTTCAGTTATCTGACAACTTTTTGTTCTTTGTGAATAGTGATTTTCGGCGGGTGAATAGTGTTTTCTGGTGAGTGAATAGTATTTTCTGGCGGTGAATAGTGACCAGCTCCCGGAGTCATTTTTTAAGTCTTTGGACCCTCCGAACACGTTTTTGAGGTCTAATTGGTCAAATTTAGTTTGGAAAAGTACAATTTAGGGCTATCCAATCAGGAGCCCTACCTTGTGAGTAGATAATTCTTTCTATGAATTATCCCATGCTCTTCTTGAACTATAAATGTATTATTGTTTTTGTTTATAAATTATTTATGCTATTATAAGTTTATTAAATGTGTTAAAATATCTGTTATACTTACAAACTGACACATAGTTCAAGAAGAGTATGGTTTTAGAAATGAATTTTGGAACTCATTGAATATGTGGTTCTAAATGTATTTATCATTATTTGATAAAGTGAATATTATGTGCATGATGCATTGATTTGTAAAGTTATATACTTGTGAAAATGATGCATGTCATATTATAAATGAGATTGAATGGCAAGCGTAAAGCTCATGGCGAGTTGTTTGATAATTTTACATGGATATATATGTATTGATGAATATCGGCTAGTTGTATGGCTTGTGACGATACCGAATAGGGGACGCCCTATTAGCCTAAGTGAGCCAAGAGAGGGCCGCTCCAACCGGGTGACAGTGGTAATGTGGGGAGGCAGGAGGGTGATGTACTCACATTCTCTAATCACTTATTGTGACTAAGTTCAAGGTCACTATGCGTATAGCAAATGAATTATATTTTCATTGCATTGACTAGATTGCCGAGTGAGGCAAGTTTATTAAAAGTGATGATTTTATCTCTAAATCTTAATATTTTACTATAGCTTATACAACTGAGCGTAACAAAATTTGTTTAATGATCATACCGTGCATCATATGGTTTTAGATATCTGAATATCCTTTGATTTGAGAATATTTGAAATACGGGTCTCATATGAATGTACTTCTGAACTATATTTTCTACATGACATATTTTAAAACATAAGTACATCCATATGCTGACTTAAGAGGTCATAGGAGGAATTATTTGCTCACTGAGTTGTCAAACTCACTACACGATATTTCCACATTTTTCAGATAAGAATATCAGAGTCTGATTTGGCAGATAGGTGATATATTCTATGGGTGAGTCTATGTTGTTTCCAAGACTTGCTATCTTTGAATTATACTGTGTTTGTATTCTAGAGTGCTCTGAACGATACATACAAGATCCTTATTTCTGCTATACTTTGATGTTTATAGACTTGATCTGTATATTGTGTATACATGAGAGATCCTATATGTATATGTTCCCATGATAAAGAATTGAATTATGTATCTTTATGAAAAATATCTGATTGCAAAAAGAATAATTAAAAAAAATGTTTATTTTACGTAATGTAAATTGGGGGCATTACAAAATACATAAATTGGAAAGTCATGGGGTAGTGTTAGAAGTAAAGAAGCCTGGGATACTATTGGCCCATAGCTTCAATTGTCTTTGGTTGAACAGGTGAAAAAAGCACAGGAAGAAAATGCCTATTTATGCAAGAAAATTGAAGACGTGAGGAATGACAATGATGTTAAATTTACTGTAGACCTTAAAGAAATCTTGAAATTTGGAAAGCGGCTGTGTGTGCCTAATAAAGAAGAACTCAAGAAAGAGATTCTGGAGGAAGCTCGTAGATCCACATATACCATTTATCCTGGGCGACTAAAATGTAACAAGATTTAAAAGAAATTTATTGGTGGGATGGTATGAAGAAAGACATGGCTGATTATGTTTCTTGATGTTTAATATGTCAACAAGTGAAGGCAGAACACCAAAGGCCTGCAGAGTTACATCAACAAATAGAAATACCTAAATAGAAATGGGAAAGAATAACCATGAACTTTGTTATAGGGTTACCAGGACAAAAAAAGGGTTTGATTCTATACGGGTGATCATTGATAGGCTGACTAAATTAGCATATTTTCTACCAGTCAATACTACTTATAATGTAGCTCAGTATGTAAATCTATATTTGAATGAGATAGTAAGACTTCATGATGTACCGATATCAATTATCTCTGATTGAGGACCACAGTTCACAGCTCATTTTTGGAGAGCCTTTCAAGAAACTTTGGGCACTAAGCTAAATCTTAGTACTGCTTTCTATCCTCAAATAGATGGACAATTTGAGCGAACCATCCAAATATTGGAAGACATGCTTCGAGCATGTGTGCATGAAGGTAGTTGGGAAATATTCTTATCCCCAGCTGAATTTGATTATAACAATAGTTATCAAGACAGTATTCAAATGGCCCATTTTGAGGCATTATATGGAAGACGTTGTCATTCTTTGATCGAATGGTTTGAGCTGGGAGAAGCTAAGATTTTAGGGCCTGATGTAGTATAAGATGCACTTGACAAGGTAAAGTTGATTAAGGAAAGATTAATGGCAGCTCAGTGTAGACAGAAAGCTTATGTGGATAATAGATGTCGACCATTGGAATTTGCTATAGGCAAACATGTCTTTTTGAAGATATATCATATGAAAGGAGTAGTAAGATTTGGGAAGAGAGGAAAATTAAGTCCACAGTACATAGGTCCATTTGAAATTCTTGATAGAATTGATCCAGTAGCTTATCGTTTGGCCTTGCCACCTAAATTGAGTAATGTTCATCTAGTGTTTCATGTGTCTATGAGTGCCCACAGATTCAATTAGATGAAGACTTAACCTATGAAGAACAACCAGTGGCAATAGTAGGCAGACAAGTGAAGAAATTGCGTTTAAAAGAAATACCTACGGTGAAACTGATTTGGTAGAATCATTTGTCAGAGGAGGCTACTTGGGAAAAAGAGGATGTTAAGCGCTCTAAATACCTGCATTTATTTGAACAATGAGGTTAGTGTTTATTTGCAACTATGGTAGTAAAATTTTGGGACCGAATTACTTAAAGGGAGGAAGAATGTAATAACCCTAAAATAAAGGAAAACCCCTAAATAAATGAAAAACCATGAACTAAAGAAAAATATGGAATGAAAGAAAGGATTATGACAAATGGAGATAAGTATAATTGGAAATATGTTTATTTATCACATTGGTTGAAGAATTATAAAGATAATATGAGGATTTACGTTTTGGGGCGAAAATACAATTTCTTAAAAGTTTAGGGGTCAAAATGTAAATAATGAAAATTTGCAAGGACCTCCCTCAAAAATTGATTTTTTGAAGAATGGTCCCTCAAGATATTTTACAGCCTCTGCCGCAAGAAGGATTTAGAAAATTTGGCTAGCTCTCTCTCTCTATAAACCTTAAAATTTCTCTCTAGAATTTTAGCACTTTTGGACCTCAGATGTCAACAACACTAACGCCAACGTATTCAGAACAACGAGATCTACGAATCCATCTCATTGGTTTCTTGAAATTTGGCTAGAGATTGGCTGAAAAATGGAGGGAAAAATCTCCTAAAAAGGTGAGTTCTAAAACTCTTATTTTGAGTTCTCAAAACGGAAAACTAACCCTATAGATGGAATCAGGAGATGGAAAAATCTTGGAATCTCAAATTTCAAACTGGGACCACTTATGTAGCCTTCTCAGGCACCTCCATGCACTTCCTCTCTCCGGGTACGTGAATCCCACACGCAGCTCTATAGGGTGGCGTGTGTAGCATGAGTGATAGCAACCTTGTTGCGTTGACCGAGCTCCCGTAAGTTAATTTTGTAAATCTGGAGTCATTTCCTAGGTTTTTGGACTCTTCGAATTCATTTTTGGGGTTTATTTGGCCAGATTTGGACTAGAAACATGGATTTTAGGATTATCCAACTTGGAACCCTAACTTTGTGAGTAGATAATGCTTGCTATGATCTATTTTATACTTTGATTGTGATATTAGTGCATCATATGATGTTATTATTGCATTTTCAACTTTTGAAAATTTACGAATGATTATATTTACTTATTAGATATTATTTCTCTCAAATATGGCATATTATGGTTATGATGGAAAATGTACATGTTCAAACTCCTTGAAATTGGAACCCTTGGAATAATTGTTGCATATATGCATTTCACTACTTGAGAATGATGATTCAGCAGTATTTGGAAATTTAGAAACCATATGGAATTTTATGGAAAAAGGAATTGAATATGGAAAGTATTCTTATTTGAAAAGTACATTATTTTATGCAATTATTTTGTGGAGGAATCATATTGGAATCACTGTTTGCTAACAGTTAGGAATGTTAGTCTTGGTGCACCTTGACACTGCAGCTAGCAGGGGTGGTGCTAGCCTCGTGTAACGGCTAACACACGTGATTTATTGTTATTGGGGAGAGCAGGATGCCTCCTATATATGTTATTGGGGATAGCGGGAAGCCTCCTATATTTGATATGTAATTTGCTCTCCCTTGCAGTGTGCTTAGGATTATTTATTGGTTCTTATATGGAATCCTCCTAAAGCATGTGAAATATTTTATTCCATAACAATATTTATTTTATAATCATGTTTCACTGCATTTGGTTTTGAATTTTTGACAGTCATTTGAAATGAAGATATTTGAAATGTAGGTCCCATATGGATGTACTTCCTAACTGTATTTTTTATGTGATAAATTTTAAAAAATAAGTTTATTCATATGTTAACCTAAGAGGTTATAGGAGGTCTTATCTGCTCACTGAGTTTTCAAACTCACTACACGATATTTACATCTTTTTCAAATAAGGATACAGAGTCTGTTCCTACAGATAGGTGATCAGCTAGGTGACATACTCTTTGGGTGAACTTATGTTGCTTCCAAGGCTCACATTATTTGGATTGTACTATATTTGTATTCTAGAGTATGCTCTATATGCCACAGGCAGGATCCCTTCTTATGCTGTTACTTTGATGTTCATAGACTTGATCTGTATATTATATATATATATATATGGAAGAACCTATATGTATATGTTGCCATGATAAAGGATTAAAATATGCATGTTATGGCAAATATCTGTTGGTAATATATGTGTTTCACGTGCCCTTAAATTAGGGGCATGACACTACTGTTGCTTCTATAATATGCCTCTTCAAGTCGGTTATTCCTCTTGGTTAGTATGTCCTTGTGTTCCCTTTGATTAAGCATTTAGGCATCTATTGCCATCATTATACTATGTATGTTGTTCAATCATTGATATATTCTTTGAAGCATAAGCATAACTGGATTATCTTACTTATTGTGGGCTTGTTGTCTTTGCTCTTCATATGGTTAGATAATGGGAACTCTTTCATACCCAGTTGTTATCCCTTCTTTCAAACCATATTATGATGATATTATACTCAATTAATACCATGTGGTGGTAAATTGCCCATCTTTATAATCAATGTCAAAGAACTGCATGATTTTGGAGATATTTAATTAATATGGTAGTGATATTTTTGCTTGTTTATGAGCAAGTATCATATGTTTCAAGATGAGGTAGGGGTAGTCTATCACTTTTCCTTCCAACTAGTAGTACATTATGAATTGTTTTAGATTATTTAAATAGGGAAAGTTCCTAATTTTGGGTATCAAAATGTGACAGACCATATAGAACCGAATATTGAAGTCTCAACTTAAATGCTTTGGAAAAAGCTGATAGTTAGCTGGGGCCTCTATTCCTAGAATTCAAGAAATCACCTTTCCTTATTATACCATGTTACATTTGTCAAATTGTTATTTATTTCAAGTCTTCATCATCTAGTTTAGGTAATCCCACTATACTAGCAAATAATTCCATATTAAAGGAAAATTTGACTCTTCTTACCATAGAGCTGGATCGTAGTATTTGCTCTTTATATGCTAGATTGGTATAAAAATTTCTAATGCTGGTGGGTGAGTATGATGTCAAATTTACCCATATATTGAGCCTTGATCATATTACCTAGCTTTAAGTTTTCACTAGCAAGGAATTGTAAACTGAAACACATACTAATGCTCACAGTTTTCTCATGTATTTTTTTGTGTCTTCTTTCTTGTTCAGTAGTGGTGAGCAATGGTCTAAGGCCTTAAGATGAGCTTAAGGATCGTTCTTTATTTCTTGGCCTTTTATAAGCTGTTCTTAGTGCCATTTTCTTGGAGATTTTGAAGAAAATCATAAAACCCCAAATGTTGAACTTGAGCTATGATTTTGATTGGAAAAATAAAAAAATTTCAAAAAACTAATGGATAATTTATAAGAATGAATAATAGATTTCTAGTTTTGAGGATGAATTGTGGTGAGTAATTGGTGCGATTTTAACAAAAACGACGGATTGGATATTTAGGAATTTGGAGAAAATATTGAGAAAACCAGGGAAAATGAGAGAAAATTTTGAAGAAACTAGTGTTTTAGATGAAATATCAATTGATATTTGAGGGGGTAGTTGATTGCTTGCTTATGGTTTTTTCAAATTTGTTGAACTCTTTATACTAGTCAACTATCTCTTTTTACCAGTCGACTGGTAGCTTTTGTTTTTCAATCAATTGACTGCTTCCTTCTATTAGTCAATTGTTTGCTTCCCATTCTGCCAAGAACTCATCCTGAATTTCCCTTTTTTGATTAATTTTATGGTTCTTTCTACCTCTAATAATACTTTTAAGCTTGAAGGAGTATGAATTTGGCATAACAAAGGGCAAGAAGACCTACGAAACAAAGTTATTGGAGACGTCAATGCTTAATTAGTAAAATTCTCAAGCAAATCATGCACACCCAATATAGGAAACAATTAAATTTTGTGAGTTTATTGGGATTAACCATACCCAACTTTCTTCTTATAAAACAAAATCTATTTTCAAATAAAGGCTTTATAAAGATATCTACCAATAAAAATTTAATATTTATAAACTCAAGGGCAATATCTTTCTTTTAAACAAGATTTCTTATAAAATGATGCCTTATTTTAATGTGTTTAGTTCTTGAATGCACGATGGGATTCTTAGTAAGATTTATAGCACTAGATTGTCACATCTTATGGGTATATCTTTAAGATTTACTCCAAGATCTAGACGTTGTGGGTTTATCTAAATAATTTAAGCACAACAACTTCTAGGTGCTATATGCTCAGCTTTAGTTGTGGATAAAGTAACATTATTTTGTTTATTACTAAACCAAGAAATAAGGTAGCTTCCAAGGAATTGGCATGCACTTAGTGCTTTTCCTATCTATTTTGCTAGCAACAAAATTAGCATCAAAATAGCCTTCGAATATACTTGAAGCGCCTTTAGTATACCATAAGCCTATGTTGTACCCACAATTAAAAATTCTTTTGACAGTTACAAAATGTGATTCTTGTGGACATGTTTGAAATATTGCATACATAGACAAACTAGACACTATATCAAGCCCACTAGCAATCAAGTACAAAAGAAAGTCAATCATACCTTTATATTTAGTTATTTTAAAGGGCTAACCTTCTTCATCCTTATCCATTTTTGTTGAACTGCTCATAGGAGTTCTAATTGGTTTGGAATTCTCTATTCTAAACTTCTTGAGCAATTCTTTCATATACTTTGTTTGGCTAACAAAGATGCCATTCTTTTCTTGCTTGATTTGTAGTCCAAGGAAGAAGTTGAAAATTGACATGACAAATTCTCATTGCATAATCTAGGCAAACTCTTTATATAATGTAATAACCTTAAGTTCAATTACCTGTATTTTTACTTTTAACATGATGTGTTGATTGATTGATTTTGGTACTAAATTTTTCTTTTTGGTTGTGTTAGGGATGGAAATATGGAATGTTGGGTTATGAAGAGCCAAAAACATGACGAACCTCCAGCAAGGCCACTACCACACTGTTGGGTCTCATCGTCGTGGTGCAAATGTGTGCAAAAGGCCAGCATGATGGCACCATAGGTGCAGCTACAATAGTATAAAAACCTAAGAGTTCTAGCATCGCAACGCCAGAAGGCCAGTGCCTTGATGGTAAAAAAATGATCAAGATACCGTTGAGACTTCTTCTTCCCTAATTTCTCTCCCTTTCATCGACCTCTCTCTTTAGAATACCTCTACCTTCTCTCTAAGATGCCTTTCAATCTAGGAATTCAATCTTGACACTGGAAGTACCATTGGACTCATGATGACAAGAGCTTTGATTTCCACTTATTAGTTTTGTCAGACAACTATTAAAGTCTTGTCAAAAAATGTACAAATGAAGCTGAAGGAGGTGAGCTTCAAATAAGCATATTTAGGCATCTCAAATTTTTAAACTAACATCATAGGTAATTTTAGAAGTAGTCATATAGCTAGGGTTTAGAGTTTTATAACCATATGACAACATTTTAGCAATCATGAATAGTGATTTCAATAGGTATGAATAGTATTTTGTGATTGTGGATAAAGAATGATCTATCTCTATTGTTTTCTAAGTTCTAAGATCTTTCATGATTAAAATTGAAGTCCATTTGATGTTCAATTTTGAAAGTTGGTAAAAAGGGATTTACCAACCTTTGACCCCTAAGTTTGTAAGTAGATAATACTTACTATGACACCTTTAATTGGATTCTTCTTTCTTTTATCCTACAAGCATTTCATCTAATCTTATTGAAATGTCTTTTAAACTTCAAATTTTGATTATTTACTTGCTTATATTTGATCATGAGACTTCTATTTTAAATTTATCAGTTTACATTAATAAGATGATTTTACATTGTTTGATATTTTTTGTTCCTAAAGCCCTAGGTATATAGGGCAGGCCTCTAATAATGAACCCTTCATAATGTACGTTAAAGGTCACAAGTTTCTTGTACATAAATGCTAAATATTTGATATGAAAAGTTAGATCAATGTATATCATTGCTTGAATAAAATGCTCTAAGATATTATAGTTACAATGCTTTGAGTTTGAGTTTTTGGGCCTAATCAATTAGCCTTTGAATGAATCTTGTTGGCAACTTAGAGTTTATTCATATGAATATGATCTAGAATAGGGAATTGGATTGATTTTTATTTTTTGTACTTTAAAAATATGGATGAAGGGATGATTTTCATGAGAAACCTCATTCAATTTTCTTAAGGTAATAACTTATCTTATTTTTACAAAATCACATTTTTATTTTTGAAGGAGTCCTCCTATGTGTGTGCTAATTATTCCTTGAAATTTTTATTTTAAGTTAGATGTTACTCTTTCTAGGGGTTGCTTTCTTGACTATTTAGTCAATTATTTAATAGTAGTTCTTTATCAATTCTTACTTTAAAGTTATAAGTTTTCTACTATTTTAAACTTAATGTTTTGGATATTATCCTTGAAAGGTGCTTATTGTTTTACTTTATCACTTTAAAGTTTCATTGTGTATTTATTATGAAAAACTTATGTGTATGGCTTGTTATGTTTTAGTTATAGAAGGCCTTATCCACTCACTAAATTTTTCTAAAACTCACCCCTTTGTATCTATGTTTTTCATATATTAACAAGGAACCTGATCTATCTTCTTAGGCTCGTGAACTAAAGTAGGGACATATTGTGGTGAGCCCCACTTGTTCCAGCGGACTCTTCTGTTGTTTGATATTTTGTCTATATTTTTGTAATCTAGTTATACTCTAACAATCATAGATAGGGCCCGTACTTCCATTGTATTTTGGATTTGCAAACAAATGATTATGACATGTATTTACTAATGATCTTTATGTTAACTATGAGATTATGAAAATATTACAAAAAATTGAGGAAGTGATATGTTTTCAGTAACTTTTGCAAGACACATCCTTGATTTAATCTGTATAAGTTTTGAAGCTTACAGGTTGAGGGATAACCCTTTATTTATTCCGATCATGCATCCCAAACTAGGGTTATGACAAAGTTGGGATCAGAGCCTAGGTTTTCTTATGATTCATCCTATCAATGATTCCTTTTGTAGAACCTTGCATATAGGTATAAGCTAGACATGTTTATACTCAAGGTGCTACAAAAAGGTTCTTTAGGATGTCATCTTTTTTTTCATTCAGATTCATTCTTTTCATATATGTTATAGGATATGTACAAATAAGTGTTTTAAAGTGTGTTTTATTTTGTTTAATTTGGAAATGCCACCTAGAACAAGAGCTACAACTAGAGAAACTGTGGATCAAGGGCAATCAATTGAAGAGTCTAAGGGATGTAATAGTGGTGTAAGAACTATTAGAATTTCTAATAAAAATCATAGGGCAGTACTCATGATGATGCCCTTGAAGAAGGATAAGAACCTCCATATTTGTTACGAGAAAGATTTATGTTTAAGATGGTTGCAGGCTTTTAAGAACTTCAGAGGACCTTTGAGAACCTAGCCAAATTAATCATTGACCAAGGAAGGAAGGATTATTAGCAGCCAGGATCTACTGCTATGGCCTAAGACTAAACAAGGACAGTTGAACAGGAAGGTAAACCTACTAGTATGCCAGTGACTTTGTTAGAATTACTAAAACTAAAACCACACACTTTCATTGGGTCTTCTGGTAGTGAAGATCCAAAGCAATTTATTAATGTAGTGGAGAAAATCAAGAAGGCCCTTCCCTTGGTTGTTTTAATGAAATATATGTAGAGTTGGCACTATTTTAGTTAATAGATATAGCCTGGTATAGTTTGAAGCTCTGATATGAGGAAATGTAGTCTTGAAACCAACCTTGGAATGAGACAAATTTAGAGAAGATTTTATGAGGTGGTTGGTGCTTGAGAGTGTTAGAGATGCTTGGGCTAGAGAGTTTGAAGAATTGAAACAAGTGTCAAGTATGACAATTATCGAGTATGACATCCGTTTCAATTATTTGTCAAAGTATGCTCCACATTTGATCCCTACTAAGAGGGAGAGGATTAAAAGGTTTGTCACATGCTTAGTTTACCCAATGTTTATATATTTGACTCCTAAAATGAATCAATTTTCAAACTATACAGTAGTAATGGATTGTCCTAAGCTAATTGAGACAAGAGAATTAGCTCAGATTAAGGGTCAGAAAAGGCATAAATGAGACATGGACAATAGTTTTAGGAGTGGGCTAAGCACTATGACCAAGGATCTTAAGGTTCAAAATTAACCACGATCATTATGGATTCAATCTAGAACTTCAAGCCAAATATCAGCTAGTAGTAGCAAGAGGAAGATGGGTTAAAAGAATGCTAAGCAAGCCAGTGATCAAAAGCCTAGAATAATCTAATAATACAGGTCACATTGCCCTACATGTGGTAAGATGCACTCAAGGCAGTGCTATAGGGAAATGAGAGTTTGTTACTTTTACGAGCAAGTTGGACATATGATTAGGGATTTCCTACGAAGGCATGGTTCTAGTTAAGGGTCAACTCATCCTGTTTTGCCACCTACTCTAGTGCAGCACAACCAATGAGAATAGTACCTAGCTAGGCTAATGGTAGCAGTGTTGGAAGAGGATCAGGAAGTAGAGTTCAAAGTCAAGCAGGCCAAGGACAACCTAGAGTCTTTGTATTAACTAAACATGACGCTTAAGCCTTAAATGTAGTTATGACAAGTACCTTTCTGATTTGTTCTCTTAGAGCTCCTTTGATCTTGGGTCCACACATTTGTTTGTGTCTTTGTATTTTGCAAAACAAATTAGTAAGAAACCAGTCAAGTTGGGTTCTCCTTTTATGGTTGCTACTCTTTATGGGTGAATTTTTATTAGTAGAAAATGTATACAAATCTTGTGAAGCTTCAGTTATGAGTAGGGAAACTTCTGTCAATCTATTTGAGTTTGATATGTTAGACTTTAACATGATCCTAGGTATGGATTGGTTGGCTTAATGCTATGCCACCCTTGATCACCACCTTAAGGTGATAAAATTCAATATCCTTAAGGAACCTTATTTCTAACTTCAATTTGCATGCAATGAGACATTGAACAACATGATTTCAACCTTAGGAGATTAGAGGTTGATGTATGAGGGGTGCCAAAGGTACTTGGCCCTAGTTTGAAATGTTGATAATTAATTCATTAGTATAGATTAGGTCCTTGTAGTTAGAGAGTTTTCTAATATTTTTCCAAAAGAATTGCTTGAGTTACTGCCACAATGAGAGATAGAGTATGGCATTGATTTGATTCATTGGACTCAGTCAGTATCCATACAGCCTTATAGAATGGCACTTGCAGAGGTTAAGGAGCTAAAGGATCAATTACAAGATCTTCTTAATAAGGGTTTTATCCGACCAAACACATCCCTTTGGGTGCTTCGGTCCTTTTTGTAAAATAGAAGGATGGATCATTATGCCTATGCCTTGACTACAAGCAATTAAATAAAGTGACGGTGCAAAAAAATTATCTTTTGCCATGAATTAATTATCAATTCGACTAACTCCAAGGTGCACAAGGTTTCTCAAAGCTTGACCCAAGGTTAGGATATCATCAATTAAGGATGAGGAAGAAAAATATTCCTAAGACGACTTTTAGGACCTATTATGGCCATTATAAATTCTAAGTGATGTCATTCTAGTTAACTAATGCACTAGTGGCATTTATAGACCTAATGAACAGGTTATTTAAACTTTTCTTGGACCAATTTGTCACCGTGTTGATAGATAACATTTTGGTGTATTTGGAAATCTCTGAAGAGCATGAAAATCATCTAAGGGTAGTTTTGTAGACCTTAAGAAAACAATAGCTTTATGCTAAGTTTTTGAAGTACAAATTTTGGCTTATTAATGTCATCTTTTTGTGGCATATAGTCATTAAAGACAGTATCCAAGTAAACCCTAAGAAGGTAGAGGTAGTGCAACAATGGCCTCACGTCACTAGTGTGACAAAAAATTTTAGTTTCTTGGGTTTGGTAGGATATTACAGAAGATTTATAAAGGATTTCTCCAAGATTTTTGCTCCTTTAATCCAATTAACCAGGAAGGGGATAAAGTTTGAATGGTTTAATACGTGTGAGGAAAATGTGCTTAACAACAGCACCAATTTTGATCATCACATCTGGTACAGGAGGATTTACATACTATTGTGATGCCTCTGGGATCGATTGAGCTATGTGTTAATGCAAAATAGGTGAATGATTGCATATGCAACAAAATAGCTTAAGAAGCATGAATAGAATTATCAGACACATTACATAAAGATGGTAATTGTAGTTTTTACTCTTAAGATTTAGAGACACTATCTGTATGGGGAAGCATGTGAGATTTACACAGATCACAAAAGCCTCAAGTACATCTTCCAACATAGAAATCTTAATTTGAGACAAATGTGGTGGCAGATGCTTTGAGTAGAAAGTCCATAGGCAGTTTAGCCCACATAGTAAGAGTTTAGAGGCTTTTTGTTGAAAAACTTCCATGATTTGGAGAGTTATGGGATAAGATTCAAGGTGAATGGATCGAAAGTACTGCTAGCTCATGTACATCTTTAATCCCTTTGGTTGAACAAATTCCTAGGCTAAGGATGCATATTTTTGTAAAATCCTAAATAAGGTTGTTGTGTATATTTTACTAATTACCGCAAGCGCACGTCGTAGCTGTAGATAATTCGGCGAGTATAGGTCGTATCCTACAGAGAACAATGTCAATTACTAGGATTATGTTAAATATACTATCTAAATCAATGTAATTCAAGAGAGAGTTTGTCACAATTAAATAAATTGAGGATTTAATTAACTAAAGCCTAGGGTTACGATTCACCACACTTATGATATTCAACATCTAATTTGTACCACTAATTGTGACTATTTAGATTAGTTGGGGATGGTTTATCCTTAATTAACTAGTAATCTCTTTCAAGCTTGACTAATCGTACTTAGGTTAATCAAATTGCCTACTTTCGTGGTTCTTAGTTTAACCTAGGTTCATTAAGTTCTATGCCAACCACAGAAGTCAATTAATCGGTTTTCTCTTGCCTACTAATTGATTTATTCCTAGAGAATCTTAAACTACTTTCATGATTAAGATATCCCTAATTAACTATTAAGTTCTGGTATTAATTTTCACCTTTCAGTTAATCAATTAAAAACCTAAGACGTGATAGATTGGTGATCAAGCATTCTACCAACTCTTATTCATGCATATAATAGTTAATCTTAATCAATCTAGAAGTATCATAATTAGGGTTCCAACATTCAACAACATAGTATCATCATATCACAGGTGGGTTTACCAAATCAAATTTACTCACACATCATAGAAATAGAAATCAAATTCATTCTCATTAAGTAATTCATTTGAGTTCAATACAATCTAAAGAGAAAGAGTAGAAATAAGAGTAGAGAATTAAAGTAGAAAGATGTAACCTGATTTGTAGAAAAGTAAGATGAAAATACAACCTTCAATGAGCGTAAATCCTATTGTAGAATATAAATTCAACAACGATTCAATTAAAAACCTAACCTATGAGTGTTTTCTAAGCCTAAAAACTGAGTGTAAAGTGTCTCTCTAAGTCTGAATGTCTGCCTCTGCGTTTTCCCAAGCCTATGTATCAACTTGGCAGCCAAAAACCCTAAAAATCACATGTAGTATGGACCTGAAGCATGGCCGTGTTCCAGGACACGGCCTGGTCATGCTTCGGGCTGGATTCTGGGAAGTTTTTGCATCTTTCTCCCAGAGCACGGCCTGGCCGTGTTGGGGGCTGTCATGCTCCTTTCTTGCCAATTTTTGGTGTGTTGCCTCCTTGCTTCTTCCTTAGCATTTTCTAAGTCCATATAGCTCCTCTCATGATTGTTTTCCCTTGCTTCTTGGCCTCTTTTGCTCACCTACAGGCATAAAACAAACCAAAGTAGTATCCAGTGTATTATAATGATATGTTCTTAAGATAAGGAAAAAGGTCCCTTTCATTTAGGGATTCATTTCCATTTTCTTTTGTCTTAATCAAGAATGATAGGTTTTCCTTTTTGGGTGGAAAATTTCTAGCCCTTGAATCTCCATTATTTGGATGAAATTATTTGTGTGGGATTGGAATGTTTTGTCCGAATGCCATGTATTATCATACCACTTGCTAAAATTATGAGTGTAGGATATAGATATTTTGTCCTAATGTCATGTATTATCATACCACTTGCTAAAATTATGAGTGTAGAATATAGATGTTTTGTCCTAATGCCTTGTCAACTAATCTTGATTGCACCATTATTTCATCACTTTATTTTTTTTTATTTTTTTTCCTCTTGGGTTTGGGATCATTCTTGTCCATTTTCTTTACTTTGGTTAAAATTCTACCTTTCATAATGGGTTTGGTCACATTTTCATGATTTTTGGGCTACCGTTCCAATTTCTATATCCTAGTCCAAGTCTATGTTTTATTTCTTCCTTGGGCTATCTTATTGGCTTGCTAAAAATTCATGTGAGGTAGAAAGATTCTATTTGAAGTGTCCATAGTTGAAAGCCCAATTTATGGGTGGAGATACTAAACTTAGTAACTTTAACTCTTAAATTAGGAAAAATTACCCTAATCCAATCTTCTTGAAATTTTAATACCTTTACAAAAAATTATTTTCCTTACCTAATGATTTCACCTTTCTTTAGTATATTTATTTCTAATATTTTCTCTTAGGTTTTCTCTTTTTACCTATTCCATTAATGTTAGAACATTTCTATGCATACGTAAGGTGAAGAATTTCTAAGGATTATATTTCCTTAGATATTTAAAAATTGTCTAATAAATTTTATTTCCTTAATTAAATATTTATGTACCTCTATTAATAAAAGAAAAGAAATTAGAGATGTTACTTTGAATACTTTTTTAATTTTATTAATACATGAAACGAAATTAGGGATGTTACATTTAGAGCAAAGCATAACCAAATGCAAGGAAATAATCACAAGTTTACTACTAATTAAGGGATAAAATATAACTAATAAACACTCAAATTTCCCCTTTATCAACTCCCCCATACTTAAACCTTTGCTTGTCCTCAAGCAAATAACATGACATATCAAAGCAAAAGGAAGATTATGCAATCAAATTTCAGACAATAGATAAATGCAATACATGAAATTCTTCACTCTATCAGTGTGCACACAATAGATATATGAATAGACATTTACCAGATAGTCTCTATTCTTCTAAAACTAAATCAAAATTCTCCTATTATATATCTGCTTCTATTGGCACCATTGAATGTATGTATCTAATTGATTTGCAGTCACTCAAGTAGGCCACCTCATCCTTTAGATCTCCCTATGTTGCCTTACCCTTATTTGTATTTTTTTTTCATCATCATTTTTTTTCTCTTTTGTCTATTTCATTCATCTTTTTTATTTATTTATAAAAATATGTAGTGAGTGCATTTTATGCTCCATCTCACTAGGGTAAAGGCAGTTAGGTACTCATATTAGGGCCTTTTTGGTGCCTTGAAGGGGTACTCAGAGTGAAAACTTTTTGGGTGTTATATTCCCTCATTTTTCACGTCTCCTAGCCTTCATACTCTCATAGTGTTAAAAATCAATAAAGACATACTATTCAAAGGACAATAGGAGAGATATTTTTCAAAAAAATAGAGGTTTAATGCTAGAAAAGAGAGACTAAAATTTAAACTACCTATTTCATACCCTATTGTGCATCACATGTTCATGAGTTAAAATCAACCTATATTACGTCAATCTATCTCTGAAATAGTAAACTATGTGATTTTGCAATGCATCATGAGATATTCAGCCAATAATAACTAATTAGAGAAAACCACAAGTCTAAATCTACTCATTCATGCTTAAACTGGACATTGTCCTCAATGTCAAGAATAAGTGAAAGTATAGGCAAAAGGAGAGGTAGCTTACTTGCTCATTGGTCATCTAGAGGAGGTGGAGGTATGTTCTGACCCAAGTGCCAGGTATACCATACCTGCATCATGCCCTACATGCTTTGGATGGAATCTTGCATGGCATGCAGGGTGGCTCGCTGTGAAAGTTGCTCTGCCTCAATGAGGCTGAGCCGGGAAGAGATGGAGTTTTGATCCTCCGGGGGAGCATAGGATGGACTTGCATGGTTAGTAAAATGGGAGTAGGGTGGGGGTGGAAGAGCCAAAATTGGCTTATGGGGGAATTCATACTCATCTGGTGGAATCTCATCACCCTCTTTACCCTCCACGAATAAGTAGATCCAGTTATCCCTATTGGTGACTGCAGTCCTAATAAGGTTAGGGAGGCGGAAGATTGTATGTCCTTTGAGATACAACAAATAGTCAGCATTTTTTAGGACAATAAGTTTCATATGCAGGTAGGATTCTAAATCAATCCTGCTGTTGCCAACTACTGGTTGTAATCCCTGGAGATTGGCCTCAAATCCCAGCCTTCTAGCTATTGCAATAACCAGGCCCCCCATGACCACCTTTCCATTCATGGCACCACCTACCCGAGCCATCTGGTGAGCCATGAAGGATCCATTATCAACCTTGGTACTTGTACCATAGCATAAATAAAGTAAATTTCTCTTTGATTTGCAACCCCGTCACTCTCAGCCCTACCAAAAACAGTATGGGCCATAAGACGCTGTAAATATCAAAAGGTAGGGTTGCAAATGAAAGAGCCTTTGGAACTTGATGCACTATACTGCCCTTCAAAAGAAATTAAATTCCAAAAGGGTTGGGCAAGAAAACTAGAGGGTACTGATCTAGTTCCCCCAGGAGGCAGCGTAAATAATGCATTAAAGTCAGCCAAAGTTAAGCTAAAGCTATGGTTAAACAGTCTAAAATTAACACGGCCTTGGTAGACGTTGGGACCCCAAAACAAAACTACGTTAATTGAGTTGAAAAATTCTAAGGTGGGCCTGGGATAGGCCAGGTAGTGTAGGGTGATGAATGTATTCCACCCAATCCGATCAACTAAGTATCAGACGTCATTTAAGAGACCTAATTAGTCCAAACATACCTCATCCATATACCAGGTACTCAGCATTCCCCATTTAACGAGAGTATCGTATCATGTTCGTTGACTATCATCAACAAACACAATACCATACTCATTTATCTGGTGAGGGAGTTGGGGTGGTTGTAAAGTTCGTCCTCTACGTTGTTGCTGGGATTGGGAGGAGGATTGGCCAGTTTTGGCTCTTTTGGGACCCATGGAGAATGATATCAAGCAAAAATGCAATAGGAATGTGCAGATGCAAAAGCTATTAATAGACAAATGATATCAGAATGCAAAGCAAAAGAAAATGCAAAAAATGCAATGTCTATAGTCTAAACACAGAGAATGTGGATTATGCAGCTAATTACAAGTGTAGACCAACCTATTCATGTTCATGTCCTAACCAGAGAATGCAGTAAATATGCAATATAAAGTCTGCAAAAATTTCTTTAAGCCAGTCCAATAAAGCCACAAATGCAGAAAATTCAGATAAAGAAACCACTGTAATCCAATTCACCAGTTAACCATCAAGGAAGTCCAATTCAGAAATTTTATATGTCCAGATATTCAAAGGTTACCTGGATTAATTGCAATGGAGAATTTAAATCAGAACACTAAGCATGTGTATACAGGGGCAGCCATGTTAGTCCAGCAGATGTAATGTATTGAACCAGCATTAGAATTTCAAATGTGAAAGCAGAACAGAGCAATTTTATTTCAGCCACCAAGACCATAATTCAGGGCATAAAACCAGAAAAATAAATGTAAGTGCAGAAAGTAAATACCAGCCTACCTCAAAAACAATTTCCCAATGCAGAATTTTTTTAACTAGTCAGTTAAACAAGCAGGGAAGTAAGAGTGTAGAGTTACCTGGTTGAAGCACATGAAGATGGAGAATGAAGAAGGGGGAATGGGTTTCGGGTATGGGTGTAGAGATGGAGGGTGGCTGAAGAATGGGCTGGGTGGAGGGAATGGTGAAATCACAGACCAAGGGAATTGGGTATGGGGAAACTGATAGGGTGAGGGAGAACGAGAAGGTGATAGGTTTCGATGGCTAGGGCATGGTGTGGGGGATGGAAGGGGATAAAGTTCAATTGCAGAAGGAGAGAGAATTTGGCACAGTTTAGGGCACGGGTTATAAGGGGAAACACGGGAAGAAAGGGAAGAAAATAAAAAAAGGGTGGCTTACTTGGCCCAAAGCACAGCCGTGCTTCGGGCTAGAATATGCATTCCTCCAAGATTGGGCACGGGCATGACCGTGTCCTGAGACACGGCCAGCTCGTGTTTTGGGCTGGTCCTTCTATATGCTCCCTTCTTTTTAGAAATACAGACCTGGACCATGGGCTAGGGCCAGGCCGTGTTACTCAGCACGGCCCACCCGTGCTAGGGGCTGAATCACGGGCGTGGTGGAGGACACGACATGGCTGTGTTGCTGGCTAGAACCTTCAAATCTTTGAATTTTGCCTCAGTTTTTTATTCTCCTTGATTTCCTTTGATTTTAAGCCTTTTATATTACCTTGGGCACATGGGAATGGACCTAAAAATCAAAAGAAAACACTTATTAAACTTCTAATCTAAGAAATTAGCTAAATTAAAGATGAAAACTAAATCTTAAAGCAAGAAATCAAACAAAAAGAAACTTAAAAATTAAAACATGGGTTGCCTCCCACAAAGCGCTTGTTTTAAGTTATTAGCTCGACTCCCTTCCACTTTATTGGATTGATAGGGGCTCTAAGAGAGATTGGGTGACTCTCTTTTCAACCGGTTGTCTCGTGACAAAGTGCTTGAGGCGTTGACCGTTAACCTTGAAGGATTCGATAGCTTCACTCTATACTTCCACTGCTTTATATGGGAAAACTTGGCTTACTTGGAATGGACTGGACCAACAGGAACGAAGCTTTCCAGGAAAAAGTTTAACCTTGAATTAAATAGTAGAACCCATTCTCCTACTTGAAATTTACGCCTCAGGATGTGCTTATCATGCCAACTTTTTGTTCTTTCTTTGTATAACTAAGCACTATCATAAGCATTAAGTCTCAGCTCATCTAGCTCATTCAATTGTAGGCATCTCCTTTTTCCAGCAGCTGTCAAGTCAAAATTAATTGTCTTGATTACCCAATATGCCTTATGTTCAAGCTCTACCGACAAGTGGCAAGGTTTTCCATATATTAACCGAAAGGGTGTGGTGCCTATCGGTGTCTTATAAGTAGTTCTATAAGCTCATAGTGCATCATCTAGCTTGAGAGACCAACCTTTTCTTGCCTTCGATATGGTTTTCTCTAACATTGCTTTGATTTCCCTATTTGATATTTCCACTTGTCCACTTGTTTGAGGGTGATAAGCTAGAGCCATTTTGTGAGTGACTCCATATTTCTTCAAGAGATTCTGAAATTGTTGCTCAGTGAAGTGGGAACCTCCATCACTTATCACAGCTTGAGGTACTCCAAATCTTGGAAAAATCACCTTCTTGAAGAGCTTGGCAACCACTCTAGCATCATTAGTGGGATATGCCACTATTTCTACCCACTTCGACACATAGTCCACAGCTACTAGGATATACTTGTTCCCACATGAGGATGGAAAGGGGCCCATAAAGTCAATACCCCAAACATCAAATATTTCTACTTCTAAAATATTGTTTCGTGGTATCTCATTCCTTCTTGATATATATTGCCAATTCTTTGGCATCGATCACAAGCTTTTACAAAGGCATGCACATATTTGAAAAGCAAAGGCCAATAAAAACCAGCTTGAAGAATTTTAACTGCAGTTTTTAAGGTGCTAGTATGGCGTCCACATGGTGAATTATGGCAGTGGAATATGACACTATATACTTCTTCCTCTGGAATACACCTTCGAAAGATGCCATATGCACACCATTTGTATAAACTTGGATCATCCCAATAGTAAGACTTGATATTAAAGAAAAATTTCTTTCTTTGATGGTAGCTCAAACCTTCAGGTAAAATTCTACATGCAAGATAGTTCACAAAATCCGCATACCAAGGAGCATCGGTTTGAGTGATTGCAATGAGTTAGTCATCAAGAAAAGAGTCATCTATAGGAAACTCATCTTTATCATCTCTCATTGAATCTTGCCTGAGTCTTGAAAGATGGTCTGCAACCACATTCTCTGTTCCTTTTTTATCCCGGATGACAAGGTCAAATTCTTGCAATAGAAGGATCTATCTGATCAATCTTGGCTTGGCATCCTTCTTGCTTAACAAATATTTGATGGTAGCATGATCTGTGTATACAATGACTTCGGATCCCAACAAATATTGACAGAATTTGTCAATTACAAACACTACTGCCAGGAGCTCTTTTTCTGTGGTGGAATAATTGACTTGAGCTTCATCCATGGTCTTGCTGGCATAATAAATGACATGAGAAAATTAGTTAAGGGTTTAGAAATTTTGGAGAAGTCTTGGATGAATCTTCTATAGAAGCCCGCATGCCCAAGAAAACTCCTCACTTCCTTAATATTTGATGGTGGTGGCATTGTCTGGATTGCTTCAATTTTTGCTTTGTCTACCTCTATTACTCTTTCAGACACCAAGTGTCCAAGCACTATTACTTCCCTTACCATAAAATGGCATTTTCCCAGTTTAGTACTAGGTTGACTTCCTCACATCTTTTAAGTACCTATGTCAAATTACTCAAACAATTGTCAAATGAGGTACCATAGACAGAAAAATCATCCATAAATACTTCCATTATATTCTCAATAAAATCTGAGAAAATAGCCATAATACATCTTTGGAAAGTGGCTGGTGCGTTGCACAATCCGAATGTCATCCTTCTATATGCAAAGGTGCCATAGGGATATGTGAACGTTGTCTTTTCTTGGTCGTCTGAATGGATAGAGATCTGAAAGAACCTTGAGTATCCATCCAGATAGCAAAAATGTGAATGTTTAGCCAGCCTTTCCAACAATTGATCAATATAGGGTAGAGGGAAGTGATCCTTACGGGTGGCCTTATTTAATTTCCTATAATCAATGCACATACGTCAATCCGTAATAGGTCTAGTATGAATTAATTCATTATTATCATTCTTGACAACAGTCATACCCTCTTCTTAAGAACCACATGAACAGGGCTTACCCACTCACTATCTGAAATAGGATAGATAATACCTGCATCAAGCAATTTAAGCACTTCCTTCTTGACTACCTCTTTCAGGTTTAGATTTAATCTCCTTTGGTGCTCCCTAAAAGGTTTATGATCATTATCAAGTATAATGCGATGTATGCAAACAGATGGACTAATCCCTTTTATATCATCAATATTATATCCAATCACTTTCTTAAACTTTCTAAGTACATCCAACAACTTACCAGTTTCTTCAGCATTCACAATTACTGGATATGAAGAGTTAGGGTCTAGAAATTCATACCTCAGATTGGATGGAAGAGGTTTTAGTTCTACCTTAGGTGCTTTGATTTCCTCAATAGTTGTTGATTTTTTTTATTATGGTTCAATTCTAGCTTTTTAGCTTTTACTTTTGAGGTGAGCATGGGACATTCATTAAGCATTTGGGCATATGCATAAGCTTCTACCTGTTCAGCACAAGAAATAGAACTATCCATAAGGCAAAGCTCAAGTGGGTTAGTAGAACAAAAGCTTAATGCATTATCACAAATATTCTGTTCAATTACATCAACCATGCAACAAGTATCACCTAAAGATGGGCACTTCATTGCATCATTTAGATTGAACTCAATCTTTTCATCCCTTACATTCAAGGAAAACTTTCCATCTTTCACATTGATAATAGCACTTGCAGTGGCTAAGAGAGGCCTTCCAAGAATGATGGGGATTTTGCTATCCTCATCCATCTCTATGACAACAAAATCAATGGGTATGAAAAATTTAACTACCTTTAGAGGAACATCCTCTATTATACCTACCGGGTGAGTAACAGATCGGTCCGCCAACTGGAGGGAGATAGTAGTAGGCTTCAAATCACCCATCTGGAGCCTCTTGCATATGGATAATGGCATAAGACTCACACTAGCTCCAAGATCACATAAGGCTCTAATGATTTGCACATCTTTAATGGAACAAGGTATAGAGAAACTTCTAGGGTCCTTGAGTTTAGGAGGCAATTTATTCTGGATCAGTGCACTACACTCTTTAGTCAATGCCACAGTGGCATACTCCTCAATCTTCCTCTTGTTAGAGAGGATTTCTTACAAAAATTTAGCATAAGAAGGCATCTGAGAGACAGCTTTCAAAAATGGAATATTAATATACAGCTTTTTCAACACATCAAGGAATTTTTCATATTGCTTCTCTAATTTGGCTTTAGCTAGTCTCTGAGGTAAAGGAACTAGTGGCTTGTATGGTTCAAGAGCCACATATTCAGGCTCATCTACCTCTTTCCTTTCACTAACTTGTTCTTCTTCTTCAGTTGCTCTTTCAAGCTCATCTCTCTTCTCTTCCTCCTTATCTTCCTCCTTTTCCACTGACTCACCCAATTGCTTACCACTTCTCAAAGTGATAGCTTTACAGTGTTCTCTTGGATTCTCAGGCTGGCTAGGGAATTTACCAAAATTTCTATTTGAAGAACTTGCTTGCTATGCTATTTGAGTCTTTAGCATCTTATTATGTGTAGCAAGTGAGTCAACTTTAGAAGTTAAGTCCTTTATGGCCTTATTCATTGAATGATTCTGGGCTCTAAATTCTTCATTCTGTTTACTTTGTGTGGAGATGAAATTCTCCATTAGAGCCTCCAAATTTTACTTTGGTTGAGGAGGAGGATTGAATTGCCTCTGATTTTGAAATCCAAGAGGTTGTCTAAAATTAGTCTGAGGCTACTGACTTGCATTCAGCTTGTATGAGAGATTTGGGTGGTTTCTCCAGCCCTGATTATAGGTATTACTGTAGGGATTGTTTCTTTGGTTGTTTACAAAATTTACCTGCTCACAATCCTGAAGTGCAGGGTTTCCAAGTTGAAATTCATTGGCCACATAACCAACACCTCCACAAATCTCACAAGATGAAGATGAAGAAGGGGACCCAACAGCATTGATGCTCAATTTATCCAATTTTTGAAACAAGGCATCAACTTTAGAAGTTAGATGATTAAATGCATCTACTTCATACATACCTGATGGTTTTCTTGGATGCCTGTCACTAGATTAGGAGTTATGATTTTGAGCCATATCTTCAACCAGCTCATAGGCCTCATCTACGGTCTTATTCATCAAAGCTCCTTCAGCTACAGCATCTACAGACATACGGGTGCTATAAATCTGTCCATTGTAGAACGTATGGACTATTAGCCACTTCTCCAACCCATGGTGTGGGCATACTCTGAGGAGCTCTTTAAATTGCTCCCAAGCTTCATATAATGATTCCCCATCTTTCTGAGCAAAAGTAGTTATCTGATTCCTAAGGTGAGCCGTCTTACTCGGTATGAGGTATTTGGCCAGAAAAGCTTGAGAAAGCTGCTGCCATGTGATAATGGACCTTGATGGAAGAGAATGCAACCATGCACGAGCCTTGTCCCTCAGAAAAAAATGGAACAGTCTTAGTCTGATGGCATCAGAAGATACTCCATTCAGCTTCAATGTGTCACAATACTCCAAAAACACTAAAAGATGGAGATTAGGGTCTTCAGTAGGTGACCCTCCAAATTGGTTCTGCTGAACCATCTGCAGCAGAGAAGGCTTTAGCTCAAAATTGTTGGCTTCAACAACTGGTCTTACGATACTGGGATTCATGCCATGAGTATCCGGGGCGGTAAAGTCCTTAAGAGATCGGTTATCTTTTTCCGCCATGATAGGTGTAGAATTTTCTTGCTGGTGTCTTTTTCTTATCCTTCATAGTGTGCGTTTAATTTTTGGATCAAATTCAGCAACGAACTCACGGTCTCTTCGTATAAAAGAGAAATACACCTATAAAGGAAGAAAATAGGCAAAAATCAGCAAGATAAAATAATGCAGAAAAATTAAAAGAAAGTGATCTAGTCTAGCTATTTTGCATATATCTAATACTGACGATTGTTCCCTGGCAACGACGCTAAAAACTTGTTGTGTATATTTTACTAATTACTGCAAGTGCACGGCGTAACTATAGCTAATTTGGCGAGTACGGGTCGTATCCCACAAAGAACAATGTTAATTACTAGGATTATGTGAAATATGCTATCTAAATCGATGTAATTCAAGAGAGTTTGTCATAATTAATAAATTGAGGATTTAATTAACTAAAGCCTAGGGTTACGGTTCACCATACTTATGATATTCAACATCTAATTTGTACCACTAATTGCAATTGTCTAGATTAGTTGGGGATGGTTTAGCCTTAATTAACTAGCAATCTCTTTTAAGCATTACTAATCGTACTTAGGTTAATCAAATTGCCTACTTTCATGGTTCTTAGTTTAACCTAGGTTCATTAAGTTCTATGCCAACCATAGAAGTCAATTAATCGGTTTTCTCTTGCCTACTAATTGATTTATTCCTAGAGAATCTTAAACTACTTTCTTGATTAAAATATCCTTAATTAACTATTAAGGATAGGTATTAATTTTCACCTTTTAGTTCATCAATTAAAAACTTAAGACGTGATAGATTGGTGATCAAGCATTCTACTAACTCTTATTCATGCATATAATAGTTAATCCTAATCAATCTAGAAGTATCACAATTAGGGTTCCAACATTCAACAACATAGTATCATCATATCACAGGTGGGTTTACCAAAACCCTAGATCAAATTTACTCACACATTATAGAAATAGAAATCAAATTCATTCTCATTAAGTAATTCATTCAAGTTCAGTACAATCTAAAGAGAAAGAGTAGAAATAAGAGTAGAGAATTAAAGTAGAAAGATGTAACCTGGTTTGCAAAAAAGTAAGATGAAAATACAACCTTCAATGAGAATAAATCATATTCTAGAATATAAATTCAACAATTATTCAAGTAAAATCCTAACCTAGGAGTGTTTTCTAAACCTAAAAACTAAGTCTAAAGTGTCTCTCTAAGTCTGAATGTCTGCCTCTGCATTTTCCCCAGCCTATGTATCAACTTGGCAGCCAAAAGCCCTAAAAATCACGTGCAGTACAGACCCGAAGCACGGCCTGGCCGTGCTTCGGGCTGGATTCTAGGAAGCTTCTGCATCTTTCGCCCAGAGCACGGCCTGGCCGTGCTTCATGCACACCAAGCACGAGTTGGCCATGTTGGGGGCTACCATGCTCCTTTCTTGCCAAATTTTGGTGTGTTGCCTACTTGCTTCCTCCTTAGCATTTTCCAAGTCCATATGGCTCCTCTCATGATTGTTGTCCCTTGCTTCTTAGCCTCTTTTCCTCACCTACAAGCATAAAACAAACCAAAGCAGTATCTAGAGCAAAGCATAACCAAATGCAAGGAAATAATCACAAGTTTAATACTAATTAGGGGATAAAATATAACCAATAAACACTCAAATTTCTCCTTTATCAAAGGGAAGAGACGGTAAGAACGATAAGTTTTATATTGTCACGCCTCTAATTTAAGGGCAAGTGAAACACATATATAACAAGCAGATATTCACTATAACATGCTCCTTACAATCCTTTATCATAGAATAGGTACATATAGGTTTTGACATGTATATACTATATACAAACCAAGTTCAAAAAATAAAAGTAACAGCAGAAGCAGGGATCTTGCCTATGGCATATAGAGCATACTCTAGAATACAAATATAATACAATCCAAATAATGTGATGCTTGAAAGCAACGTAGGCTTACCCAGGGAGTACGTCACTTAGCGGATCACCTATCTGCAAGACTTGACCCTGTATCCTTATCTAAAAAACATGTAAATATTGTATAGTAAGTTTGACAATTCAGTGAGCATATAAGACCTCCTATAACCTCTTAGGTCAGTATATGGATGAACTCATATTTTAAAAATTATCACATAGAAAATATAGTTTGGAAGTACATCCATATGGGACCCGTATTTTAAATATCTTCATTTTAAATGATAGTTAAATATTAAAAACCAAATATAGTGCATCATAATTATAAAATAAATAATGTTATGGAATAAAAGATTTCACATGCTTTAGGACGATTCCATATCAAAACCATCAAATAATCCCACGCACACGGCAAGGGAGGGCAAATCACATATCAGATAGAAGACATTCCGCTTTCCCCACATAACAGATAGGAGGCATCTTGCTTTCCCCACATAACAGATAAGAGGCATCCTGTTCTCCCCATATGATAAATCTCCTGTGACACACAAGGCTAGCACCACCCCCTATTAGCTGAGGTGTGAAGGTGTACCAAGGCTAACATATCTTGCTGTTAGCAAATAGTGTTTCCAATAGGATTCCTCCACAAAAATAATTGCATTAAATAATGTACTTTTCAAATAAGAATAGTTTCCATGTTCAATTCCCTCTTCTACAATTTCCATAAAATTCCATATGGGTTCTCAATTTCAAATACCCATGAATTATTCTTTACAAATAGCGAAATGTACGTACGCAACATATATTTCAGGGTTTCCAAATTCAAGCCATTTCAGCATGTACAATTTCCATCATAGCCATATTTTAGAGAAATAATATCCAATAAGTAAATATAATCATTCATCAACTTTTAAAAGATGAATATGCAGTAATAACATCATATGCTGCACCAATATCTCAATCAAAGTGTAATAAAAATGTAAAATAGATCATAGCAAGTATTATCCACTCACAAATTTAGGGTTCCAAGTTGGATAGCCCCAATCTAGATAAATAGACTACAAAAACGAGTCTGGAGGCTCAAAAAACCTAGGAAATAACTATGGATTAGTGAATTTTGGCCTCCAAGAGCTCAGTCAACGCAGGTCAACGAAATAAGGTTGCTGTCACATGTGCTGCATGCACTACCTGTAGGGGTTGTGCATGGGCTTCACACGCCTGGAGAGGAAAAGTGTGTGGAGGCGCGTGAGAAGCCTACAGAAGTGATCTGAGTCTGAAATTTGAGATCCCAAGGTTTTTTCACCTCTTGAATCCATATATGGGGTCAATTTTCCATTTAGAGAACTCAAAATAAGAGTTTTGCAACTCACCTTTTTAGGGGACTTTTTTCTTCCATTTTTGGTAGATTTTTGGCTAATTTCTTAGAATCCAATCAAATAGATTCATAGATCTCATCGTTCTAAATCCATTGGCGGTGGTGGTGTCGAGATCTGAGGTCTGGAAGTGCTAAAATTCTAGAGAGAAGTTTTAGGGATTCTAGAGAGAGAAATTAGGAAAAGAGAGAGGCAGCTAGATTTTCCAGCTTCTTCTTACGACAGAGACTCTAAAATATCTTGGGGGACCATTATGTTAAATTTCATTTTTTTGGGGAAGGTTCTTGCAATTTTTCATTGGTTACATTTTGACCCCTAAACATTTAGGAAATTGCATTTTCGCCCCAAAACGTAGATCCTTATGTTATCTTTTTAATTCGTCAACCTATATGATAAATAGACATATTTCCATTGCTACTTATCTCCATTTATCATAATCCTATCTTTCATTCAATATTTTTCTTTAATTCAACATTTTTTTTCATTTATTTAGGGTTTTTCTTTATTTTAGTGTTATTATATTCTTCCCCCTTTAAGAAATTCGGTCCCTGAATTTCACTACCATAGTTGCAAATAAACACTAACCTCATTGTTCAAATAGATGCGAGTATTTGGAATGCATATTATCCTCTTTTTCCCAAGTAGCCTCCTCTGAAGAATGATTTTGTCAAATCACTTTCACCGTAGATATTTCTTTTGAATGTAATTTCTTCACTTGTCTGTCTACTATTGCCACTGGTTGTTCTTCATAGGTTAAGTCTTAGTCTAACTAAATTTGTGGGCATTGAATTACATGTGTGGGATCTAATAAATACTTTCGTAGCATAAACACATGAAACAATGGATGAACATTACTTAATTCAGGTGGCAAAACCAAACACTAAGCTACTGGGTTGATCCTATCAAAAATTTCAAATAGACATATGGACCGTGGACTTAATTTTCCTCTCTTCCCAAATCTTACTACTCCTTTCATAGGGAATATCTTTAAGAAGACATGTTTGCCTACAACAAATTCTAATGGTCGACGTCTATTATCCACTTAAACTTTCTGTCTACTCTGAGCTGCCAATAATCTTTTTTTAATCAACTTTACCTTGTCAAGTGCATCTTGTGCTACATCAAGCCCTAAAATCTTAGCTTCTCCTAGTTCAAACCATCCGATCGGAGAACGACAATGTCTCCTATATAATGCCTCAAAAGGGGACATTTGAATACTAGCTTGATAACTATTATTATAAGCAAACTCAAGTAGGGGTAAGAATCTTTCCTAACTACCTTGAAAATCAAGCACACATGCTTGAAGCATGTCTCCTAGTATTTGGATGGTTCGCTTAGATTGTCCATCTATTTGAGGATAAAAAGCAGTACTTATATTTAGCTTTGTGCTTAAAGCTTCTTGAAAGGCTCTCTAAAAATGAGATGTGAACTGTGGTCCTCGATCAGAGATAATCGATATCGGTACCGCATGAAGTCTCACTATCTTATTCAAATACAAATTTATATATTGAGCTACATTGTAGGTAGTTTTCACTGGTAGAAAATGTGCTAATTTAGTTAACCTATCAATGATCACCTATATAGAATCAAACCCTTTTAGTGTCCATAGTAATCTTGTAACAAAGTCCATGGTTATTCTCTCCTATTTCCATTCAGGTATCTCTATTTGTTGATGTAATCCTGTAGGCCTTTGGTGTTCTATCTTCACTTGTTGACATATTAAACATTGAGAAACATTTCGTCATTCCATCACACAAATAAATTTCTTTTAAATCTTGATACATTTTAGTCACCCCAGGATGAATGGTATATGTGGATCTATGAGCTTCCTCCAAATTCTCTTTCTTGAGTTCTTCTTTATTAGGCACACACAACCGCTTTTCGAATTTCAAGATTCCTTCAAGGTCAAGAGTAAATTCAACATCACTACCATTCCTCACCTCTTCAATTTTCTTGCATAAATAAGCATCTTCCTCATGTGCCCTTTTCACTTATTTTACCAATGATGATTGAAGCTGAATATGGGCCAATAGTATCCCAGGCTCTTTTACTTCTAACAGTACACCATAAATTTCCAACTTATGTATTTCTTTAACCAATGGCCTCCTCAACTCTGTGATATGAGCCAAACTACTCATAGATTTCCTGCTTAATGCATATACTACTACATTTTCCTTTCCCAGATAATACAAGATATTGAAATCATAATCTTTAAGTAGTTACATCTATTGGCTTTACCTCAAGTTAAGATCTTTTTTTAAAAATAATATACTTGAGGGATTTGTGGTCCGTATAAATCTCACAACAATTGTCATACAAATAATGCCTCTAAATTTTGAGAGCAAAAATCGCTACTACTATCTCTAAATCATGAGTCGGAAAAGTTTGCTCATATGGCTTAAGCTGTCTGGGCGCATATGCAATAACCCGACCGTGTTGCATCAACACACATCCCACGCCAATCCTCGATGCATCACAGTATACTGTGTATCCTCTAGTATTTGAAGGAATATATAGTATTGGCGTTGTGGTCAAACATTCTTTTAGTTTCTGGAAAGTTCTCTCACATTCATTTGACTAGTCAAACTTTATTCCCTTCCCTGTCAACCTCATCAAAGGAGCAGGAATCTTTGAAAAATCTATAACGAATCTGCTGTAATAACCTGCTAGACCAAGGAAACTATGAATCTCTATAACTGTTGTAGGGCACAGCTATTGTTGCATCGCTTCCACCTTCTTAGGATTGACTTGAATACCATCCCTGGTAACCACATGCCCTAGGAAAATAACACTGCTAAGCCAAAATTCACATTTTGAAAACTTAGCATATAACTGATGTTCCCGTAGAGTCTGTAAAACCATTGTCAAATGTTGCTCATGCTCTTCTGAATTCTTTGAATATACCAGGATATCATCTATGAATACAATAACAAACTAATCCAAGAAAGGTTTAAACACTCTGTTCATCATATCCATGAATGCAGTTTGGGCATTTTTCAAACCAAATGACATAACTAAGAACTCATAGTTCTCATACAGAGTCCTAAAAGCAGTTTTCATAATATCTTCCTCCCTTATCCTCAATTGATCATACCCAAATCTCAAATCAATTTTTGAAAAACATTGAGCACCCTGTAATTGGTCAAACAGATTATCTATACGAGGTAATGGATATTTATTACGCATTGTCACCTTATTCATCTATCTATAATCTATGCATAACCGCAGTGACCCATCCTTCTTTTTCACAAACAAAACTGGAGCAACCCTAGCAAAAGTATTAGGGAATATGAATCCTTTATCTAACAAGTCTTGTAACTAATTTTTTAGTTCCTTGAGTTCAGTCGGTGCAATTCTGTATGGTGGTATAGACACTGGTTGGGTTCCAAGAAGTAAATCAATACTGAACTTAATTTTCCGTTCTGGGGGTAACCCTAGCAATTCTTTAGGGAACACAATAGTGAATTCTCTAACCATTGGAACCTGCTCTACACTAGTGTACTTCTCCTAGGGTTGCTCCAGAATCACAGTTACAAGAAACCCTTGACAGTCCAAAATGGCATGGTATGAAGCCTGTAACAACCTTTTTTATTATTATTTATTATACAATATAGAGTTCACATACACGTCATTAATCAAAACATACGTACAACAAAATCAAACACATAAATTACTACATCTTATTTATTCTGGTTGATCAATTCCGAAGATATAGGTGTGGGTGGTTGCACCTTCAATGGGATCTGAACCAAACCGACCACAAACATATTATTTGATTCTGGGATCTGCCCAACATAAAGTAACTCGATCCAACGTACACTAAAAGCCAGAGCCATAGAAAAAATCTGCATAACTAATTTTCTGAACATGATATGGAAATATAATGAGAATTAAATCCCAGTAAGTTCAATAATAAATCATCATCAATATAGCTCATCACGTCATGTTCAGCTGTATAAACTATAGTAAAAATCTTTGGTCACATGAATGCACTATATCTATGCATATGAGAATCGTACAGTAATGACATGTATGACATGATTAATTATTTTCAGAACATCATATGATGACTATCAATTTATTCTCATTTCAAGCTACCCCAGTCAGGGTGAGTATTTTCTACTCTCCGGTACGGGCTTTTCTCGCTCCGTCTGACATGGCCCACTTTCTCTTTCTTTTCTCATTAACATGATCATAACCGTTGGTAGGGTGTCCCCTACTGGTGCACCACACGGATTGCCATGTGACCGTGCTCATTTCTTTTCTTTTCACAATGATAGCTAAAAATATGCTTTCAATAACAAGTATGTTCATCAAAATATAACTATTACCAAAAATCATTGGTAATCATGCCATGAACATAACCATTTCAAATACCACTTTATAAAATATTTCCATGTCAAAATTTCACACTTAAGATAGTAAGAAGTTCATACAATGGCAATGACTATGGAATATACTAGTCATTTATTATTTTCATTTATAAGATTCTTCTTCTTTTTTAAATATTAATTTTATTTCTTTATTTTCTTGATGCAGGTTTTCATCCCATCTAGCCTCCTCTTACTAATCAGAGCATGACTCCCTCAATTTAACTCCGATGTAAGTGATCTTGGTGTCAATTTCAAGATAAAACAATTATCTAAAACTATTATGTTGAACTGTTTAGCGAAATATTAAGAAATCAAGGTGATATTACTCCCTCAAAGTACAAGATAGTTTTTCTCGGATAGGTTCTGACCTTTAGCACCTAATCTTTCCATATCTCCCTCATATGAATTCCAAATTAAGTGATTCTAGTGGGTAAAAATCCGTAACACATCTATCTATAATTCATATTTTAACTATTTATTTTAATTCCTTATAGAGTGTTCCCAGAAATTAAAATACAGAAGCTATCCTAACATATTCCTCCCTGATTAATCATTTTCTGACCTTTGCTTACAAATCAGACCATATCTACCTCATATGAATTCTAAATTGAATGATTCCAGTAGTTCAAAATCCTTGACACATATATCTACAATTCTTATGTTAACCATTTATTTTAATTCCCTACAGAAAATTCTCAGAAATTAAAAAATATAAGCTATTCTAACATATTCTTTCCTGATTAACCATTTCCTGACCACTGCTTACTAATCGGACTATATCTACCTCATATGGACTCCAAATGGAGTGATTCTAGTGGCTAAAATTCCGTGAGATATAGATCTATAGCTTTTATGTTAACCATTTGTTTTAATTCCTAACCGATTCTTCCCAGAATATTAAAAATAGACGCTTAAAAGTTTGTCATCCATAGCCTTACCTATGCAGAACTATCTACACCAGCCTAAGTATTCAAACATACATAATATGTAACATGATATAGTAACATCCATGACTAACATGCTATAAAATAAGCATGTTTTTGACATGTTTTAAGTTACTTTTTATTTAATTTTAGTAGAAAATAGGTATGAATTAACTGAGTGTTGTGTTTTGTGTTTTAGGAATAATAAAGAAGAAATGAAGAGGAAAATAGAGAGAAAATCATAGAAAAATGCTGATTTTTGACCTTGTGTCACTAATTGAGGCATATCTCACTCATTTGGAATCCGATTAAGGTGATTTCAGCGGCTATGGAAAAAAGAGACATAGAGCTACAACTTTTATGTTCGGCACTTCGGCAAAATCCAGAAGAATCTGGGTGCCGCGGCGCTCACAAGGGAGCGCCGCGGCGCCACGGTAAGACAATCCGAAGCGCCGCGGCGCTGCTCTACCCAGGACGTAGCGCCGCGGCGCTCAACCCATGGCACCGCGGCGCCTGAGCTCTCTCCACAAAGAGCGCCGCAGCGCTGACTTAGGGCGCCGCGGCGCCCCGTGGCTTCATCTTCGTAGCGCCGCGGCACCCGTGCGCCGTAGGGGACTTGATGATTTCGCGATTTTAGGTCATTTTCGCTCAGAATTGAAGGGAATGGATGGGAATTTAACCTAAAATACATTCTGACTTCGATTTGGGGAGGGGAGTCTATAAAAAGAGAGGAAAGCAACCAGAGAAAGGATCCAATTCATCACCGAATTCTTCATCTACATTCTTCAATTCTTCTTTTATTTATCTTATGGCCCTGCGTGGCTAATTCTCTTTAGTTGGTTGAGGTGAGTTGAAACCTCAAGGGATTTTTATACATTGTGAGATGTGGATTTGATGTTTTTATTTCAATTTGCTTTGAATATTGATTGTTCTTCTGTTCTTATTCTTAATGATTATTCATATGATTGCTAGGAGGCCTACTAGTATTTTGTCTGTTTTAATCTACCGCTGAATTGTGTTTTGAACAAAGTTTTCAATTATGCGATTCGTGAGGCAAATAGGTTTGAGGGTTTTGGATTATAAATCATTGAACCTATGATGAATGATTAACTAAATTAAATATAACCGATGTGTTTATATTTGTTTAGCTCTGTCAGTTTCTCTAGTTCTTCATGCGATTAGCAAGTTATGTTTTACCGATGTGCTAAAATATGGCTTGTTAATTAGGGTTTAATTAGTGCGATTGTCATTAATTTGCTAGGCTTAAGGAGAAACGGGGTTAAAACCCCAATGATAGATATTCATTTGCAGATTGATTATATTGTCGATGATCAATGTAATCCCTTGACGGTGGATACCAACCGAAACCAACGTCTTTATTATTAATCTCTTTCTCTTAATTATTTTCATTATTGTTTACTTTACTTAATTTATGATTATCAATCCCCCCTTTTCAATCACATAAGGTAATTCCAGTCTCTGTGGGATCGACCCTTACTCCTACTACTACAGGTTAGTTTTGAGGTAAGGTATTAATTTGGGTGCACCTGCGACAGTGCGCACCAAATTTTGGCGCCGTTGCCGGGGACTGCGTCATTACTTTTTGTGATTTTTTTTTATGCCTGTAACTCGTTCTTCTAATTCTCGAGATTTACAGTTCAATCTAGATATTGGAAAATCTGAATACAAGCACAGAAGAGAAATTCAAAAAGACATTGATCAGGATAAGGAGGAAGTGATCATGGCCAGACACCCTACTCTGAAGGAGCTTGCAGCTCCTGATTTGCATCAGCAACCCTTATGCATTACTTTTCCTAATCTTGATGATAATGTTAACTTTGAGTTGAAATCTGGATTAATTCTTCTCTTACCAAGTTTTCATGGTCTTGCAGGTGAAGACCCGCATAAACATCTGAAGGAGTTCCATGTAGTATGTACTAGTATGAAGCCCCCTGGAGTAACTGAGGAACAAATAAAACTCAGGGCTTTTCCTTTTTCCTTAAAAGATTCAGCCAAAGATTGGTTGTATTATTTGCCTTCTGGTACTATCACTACTTGGAATGAGATGAAGAGAATGTTTTTAGAACGTTATTTTCCTGCATCTAGAGCCGCTACTATTAGGAAAGAGATATGCGGCATTAGGCAATTGCATGGTGAAACCCTTTATGAATATTGGGAGAGGTTTAAGAAACTTTGTGCAAGCTGCCCACATCATTAGATTAGTGAGCAGCTACTAATCCAATATTTTTATGAAGGTCTTTTGCAGGGAGATAGGAGCATGATAGATGCGGCTAGTGGAGGAGCACTAGTAGATAAGACTCCTGAGGCAGCCAAAATCCTGATATCAAATATGGCTGCCAATTCACAACAATTTGGCGTTAGACATGATCCTCCTATTAGACATGCCCAAGAGGTAAGTACTACTTCTCTTCAGAATCAAATATCTGAACTTACTTCTCTTGTGCGTCAAATGGCTACAGGTACACTACAGCAAGTTATAGTATGTGGAATATGCTCAGCCACAGGGCACCCAACTGACATGTGTCCTACACTTCAAGAGGAATCCACAGAACAAGCGAATGTTGTAGGAGGTTTTCCTGGCCAACCTAAAAGGTATGATCCATATGCCAATACATACAATCCTGGATGGAAGGATCATCCCAATTTCAGATATGGGAGTGCACAAAATAGGCCTGCGGGACAAAATTTTCAACAAAATCAACAAGCTTATTATCCTAGATAGAATGCACCCCAGGATCAACAGGTAAGTAATCCTTTGGAAGACATTGTGAAAACTCTTGTACATAACTCTCATCAATTTCAGTAAGAGACAAGAGCTAGCATTCAGAACCTGACAACGCAAGTAGGTCAGTTAGCAACCACAGTAAGTCGTTTGGATGCTCAAAACTCAGGTAAGTTACCTTCACAAACTGTGGTGAACCCCAGAGAGAATGCTAGTGCAATTGTTTTAAGGAGTGGTAAGGAGATTGAAAGTCCACCGATACCCTATTCTCCTAAGAAAACTGAAACATCAATTAAGGAGAAGGAAGCACCTACAGGTAAGTCTCCTCCTAATTTAAATTATGAAGTAGTGCCTCCTTTTCTAGAAGCTCTTAAAGAGAATAGGCTAAATGAGAAAACTTCTGAATTGTATGATATCTTTAGAAAATGTGAAGTTAATATTCCCCTCTTAGATGCTATTAAGCAGGTACCAAGATATGCAAAGTTCTTGAAAGAATTATGCACTCAAAAAAGAAAGCAAAAATTGAAGGGGTTTGAAAAGGTCCAAATGAGTCAGAACGTATCTGCCATGATACAAACAAAACTCCCCACTAAATGCAAGGATCCAGGTATGTTTACCATTCCATGTAAAATTGGGGATACTCATGTTGAAAAAGCTATGTTGGATTTAGGAGCTTCCATAAATGTCATGCCATATTCTATATATGCTTCCTTGAAATTAGGACCATTGAACTCTACTAATGTGGTTATTCAATTAGCTGACAGGTCCACTGCATATCCTAAGGGAGTAATTGAGGATGTTTTGGTACAGGTAGATGATTTGGTTTTCCCTGCAGACTTTTATGTTCTAGACATGGAAAATGGGGATTTTACATCCCCAATATTATTAGGGAGACCATTTTTGAAAACCTAAAAAACAAATATAGATGTTCACAATGGCACACTCACTATGGAATTTGATGGTGAAGTAATCAATTTTAATATGTATGAAGCCATGAAACATCCAGGTGATGATACTCCTGTTTATTCTATAGATATCTTTGATTCCCTAGCACATGATGTATTTGAATTAGATGGACAGGATAAATTGGATATGATTGTGAGCAAATCCATAGAAGAGGATAATGGTGAGATAGAATTGGATGATGAAACAAAAGAGGAACTGGCTGCACTAAATGGTTTTTCAGAAGAACCACCAACAGGTAATGTTTCTTATATAGAATTACCAATTTCTGATACTTCTCTTTTACCTTCTGTGGTGCAAGCTCCTACTCCTGAATTGAAACCACTCCCTGATCATCTCAAATATTTATTCTTGGGAGAGGGAGAAACACTTCCTGTTATTATCTCCAACAAGCTTGAAAATGATCAGGAGGCAAAGCTAATCCAAGTTCTTAAAGAACACAAAACTGCAATAGGTTGGACCATAGCTGATCTTAAGAGAATAAGCCCTTCTACATGTATGCACAGAATATTGATGGAAGAAGGAGCTAAACCATCTAGACAGCCCCAAAGAAGGCTAAATCCACCTATGATGGATGTAGTGAAGAAAGAAATTCTTAAATTATTGGAGGTTGGGGTAATATACCCTATTTCAGACAGTCATTGGGTTAGCCCAGTGCAAGTGGTTCCCAAGAAAATAGGAATAACTGTGGTGAAAAATCAAAATGAGGAATTGGTACCCACCCGGATTCAAAATGGGTGGAGGGTTTGTATAGATTATAGAAAATTAAATTCTGTAACCCGAAAAGATCATTTTCCTTTACCTTTTATTGATCAAATGCTTGAAAGATTATCTGGTAAACCTTACTACTGTTTTCTTGATGGTTATTCAGGCTATTTCCAGATTGCAATTGCTCCGGAAGACCAGGAAAAGACAACCTTCACTTGTCCATTTGGGACATTTGCATATAGGCGCATGCCATTTGGGCTTTGTAATGCCCCTGCCACTTTTCAAAGGTGTATGGTTAGCATATTCTCAGATTACCTTGAAAAATTTATTGAGGTATTTATGGATGATTTTTCAGTTTATGGGAATTCATTCGATGATTGTTTGCATAACCTTTCACTAATTTTGAAAAGATGTCAAGAAACTAACCTTGTTTTAAATTCTGAGAAGTGTCATTTTATGGTTGAACAAGGTATAGTTTTAGGCCATGTTGTCTCAAAAAGAGGAATAGCGGTAGATAAAGCAAAGATTGATATTATACAAAATCTACCTTATCCCACTTGTGTGCGGGAAGTTCGTTCTTTTCTTGGCCATGCAGGTTTTTATAGGAGATTCATAAAGGACTTTTCTACGAAAGCAGCACCTATATGCAAATTGCATGAGAAGGATGTCTCTTTTGAATTTGATGGAGAATGCAGGGAAGCTTTTGACAAATTAAAAGAGTCCTTGATTTCAGCTCCAATCATCCAAGCACCAGATTGGAACATCCCTTTTGAAATTATGTGTGATGCCAGTGACCATGCAGTTAGAGCAGTACTAGGCCAAAGGATTGGAAACACATCCCATGTGATATATTATGCCTCCAGAATACTGAATGATGCCCAGAAGAACTATACCACTACTGAAAAAGAACTCTTAGCTGTAGTCTTTGCATTAGAAAAATTTAGATCATATTTAATATGCACTAAAATTATTGTTTTTACTGATCATGCAGCTTTGAGGTACTTGGTGATGAAAAAGGAGGCTAAACCTAGGATAATCAGATGGGTGCTACTGCTTACAGAATTTGATTTAGAGATTAGAGACAAGAAAGGGTCTGAAAATAGTGTAGCAGATCACCTAAGCCGCCTGACACATGTGGAAGAAAAATTAAAAATTGAAGAATTATTTCCAGATGAAAATTTATTTTCAATTTCAATTCATATGCCATGGTATGCAAACATTGTAAATTATCTGGCTACTAATCAGTTACCTCCTCTTTTGACCAGGGCAGCCAGAAATAGGATCAAGAGTGATGCCAAATACTACATATGGGACGATCCTTACCTTTGGAAGCAATGCTCAGATCAAATTATAAGAAGGTGTATTCCTAATTCTGAAGTTTTATCCATTCTAACATTCTGCCATTCTTATGCATGTGGTGGACATTTTGGAGCAAAAAGGACAGCAAAGAAAGTTTTAGATTGCGGTTTTTACTGGCCTACCATATTCAGAGATTCATACCATTTTTGTAAGTCATGTACAAACTGTCAAAAAACAGGTAATATCTCCAGGAAAAATGAGATGCCTCAAGCACCAATATTGTTTTGTGAAATTTTTGACGTTTGGGGCATTGATTTCATGGGACCTTTTCCTTTATCAGCTGGATATAATTATATTTTGTTGGCTGTGGATTATGTCTCAAAGTGGGTAGAAGCTAAACCCACTAGGACTGATGATTCTAAAGTGGTTGCAGATTTCATTAAATCGCATATCTTTTCAAGATTTGGGATTCCAAGAGCTTTAATAAGTGACAGGGGAACACATTTTTGCAATAGGACTATTGAAGCCCTATTAAAGAAATATAATGTCACTCATAAATTGTCAACTGCATATCACCCCCAGACCAATGGGCAAGCTGAGGTATCCAACAGAGAAATCAAAAATATCATTAGTAAGACAATAAATCCCAACCGCCGGGATTGGAGTCTCAGATTAGATGATGCTCTATGGGCATATAGGACAGACTATAAGACCCCAATTGGTATGTCCCCATACAGGTTAGTATTTGGTAAAACTTGTCATCTTCCAGTTGAATTGGAGCATAAAGCATTTTGGGCTATAAAGAAATTTAACATGAATGTGGAAGAAAGTGGAGAATGCAGGAAATTACAACTTCAGGAATTGGAGGAACTTAGAAACGAGGCCTACGAAAACGCAAATATTTATAAAGCCAAAACTAAACTCCTACACGATCGTATGATTTCACGTAAGGAGTTTAGCAAAGGACAGAAAGTCCTCCTCTACAATTCTAGGCTCTGATTGTTTCCAGGTAAATTTCGTTCTAGATGGGAGGGACCATTTATTGTTACTGATATTTTCCCTCATGGTGCAGTTGAAATAAAGAGCATGGATAACTAGCATAGCTTCAAAGTCAATGGGCATAGGCTTAAACCTTACTATGAAGGATTCCAGCAAGAGGAAGCACAATGGATAACTTTTCAAGACCCTCTTTGATTTTCTTTGGATCTATGTCAAGCCAACGACGTAAAACAAAGGCGCTGGTTGGGAGGCAACCCAACAATCATTCCTCTTCTTCTTCTTATTTTTTTCTTTTCATAGTTTAATTTTCTTAAAAAAAAAAGTTTGATCTGCGGACGCGCACATGCGCCGTGGCGCTTGTCGCCCAGACTGGGCAAGCGCCGTGGCGCTCTAGAACAGCACCGCAGCGCTTCTTACCCAGAATGGGTGAGCGCCGCGGCGCTCTCTATAAGAGCATCGCGATGCTCTTCGTTCCCCACCTCCGTTTTTGCCTCCTTTGCAACTCCCAATCCATTTTATTGCCTTCAATCAACCAAAACCACCTCCTATTACGTTTTCTTGCTGAAATTACATGATTTCTCATCTTCTTTTGTAGGATTAACTAATTCTTTCAGCTTTTGGCTTGGATTCAATGGCAATCTTCTAAGGTTCTCAAGCAATTTTGATCTCACGCTTTCCAGCCACAAATCACGCTGCATTCGGTACGATTTACGTTGTTTTTCCTGCTGAAGTTGATCTCTACACTTCCTTGCTACTGGTTTTTACTGCATTGGGACTCCAAGCTACGAATCTACCATCCATTCTCTCCATTTTTCAAGAGTGCACACTAGGTGTTTGATAAAACGCCCCAGTCAGTTTGCCAAGTGCAATGGCCCCCAAAACTTCCAAATTAGGCATCTCTAAGAGGAAGAACAGAGCTAAGGACCCTCCAGCATTTGACACCGGAGCTTTTGTGACTGAAGCGGTTTATCAACACCACATCAAAGTGGTGGTGCATAAACCTGTAGTTCCAGAACGTGGATTTCTGATCATCGAAGGGCTACCTCACAGAGACAATATCCTCCATAGGCATTGGGAGATCTTCTGCAGGAACTTAGAACCAGGAGTTATTCCCATAGTTCAGGAGTTCTACTCCAATGCTACAGTTCACGAACGTCATCAAGCAAGGATTAGAGGCAAGATGGTGCCATTCACTCCGCACGCTATTAATGAATTTTATTCCCTGCCGGATATTGAGGATGATGAATATACGGCGCTTCTTCAATCTTACATTGACTTTGACGACATTATTTGCACTCTATGCTACAGGGGGGCCTCTTGGAAATTGGATAGCAATGGCCATCCGTTATACCTTGCTAAAGCTGACATGAATAAAGTGGCTAAAGCATGGCATTATTTCGTATCAGCCAGATTCATGCCCAGCCTCAACATGAGTCAAGTCAGGCGGGAAAGGGCCATTTTGCTTTATGCAGTACTAAAAGGGCTTTCTATTGATGTAGGCAAGGTTATTCATAGGTAGCTGCTTGGCAGTATCAGTGCTAGAGGCGGATCCCTATTTGCCCCTAGTTTAATTACTGGTCTATGTCAGAAAGCAGGCGTAAGTTGGGATTCCACTGAGGCTCTCATTCACCCGATGAAGCCTATTTCCTATGCAGACATCCAAAAATACAAGGGCCATGAAGAAGCAGCAGAGGAGGAGCTAAGGATTTAGCCAATACCTACGGCGGAACCGGGAAGCAGCTCAGCTCCACCACCATCCCAGCATACCATTGAAGATTTATGGGAGCGCACAGAGTATCTGAGCCATCAAATGAACGATCTGGCCCTCTATCAGCACTCTATTGCACAGCATCATCATGCGTGTTTTAGCCAGTTAGCTCATGCTCTGAACCTCCCAATTGCTTTCTCGGCACCTCCTAAACCACCCTTTAGGCCTGCACCTGAACATTATGAGATGGATGGTGATCACTAGTCAGGGAAGTTTCATTGAACCCCTCCTTATGTTTTTATTTGTCTCTTTTATATTCTCTTTTATATTCTTACATTGAGGACAATGTATGTTTTTAAGTGTGGGGGGGTCACTTTATAATTCAGCTGGATGACTGTATAATATATCATACACGTGTGCATTTTCCTACTTTGATACATTTTATGATATGTGCACTTTTAATCTTGTCATGAGGTGAGCATGTGAACAAAATTTCAATTTATGAGTTTGTGATAGCTGAACCAATAACCAATGATATAACTGTTTAAATTGCTTATAGTTCTTAAGAGATGTAGGAAAGTCATAATTATGTGTAATTTTAATTTCTTTTCAATTTATGATTACCTATTTTCTAAAAATCCTGAAATTCTTGTGCACAGTAATTTTGGATATTTAATTTGTCTTTTACTTAGAAAAAGATTATATAACTCAAAATTATTTTATGATCTCATTTAAATTTCTAGAACTTATTTAAATGCTACTTGAGGCGAAATCCTAGGCTAATTCTAACAATTAGGAGATGATTTAGGCATTTCTTTTTTAAATTGAGCCTTTCAAGCTTAACCCAAACAAGTGAATATCCTTAGAACCTCTATTTTGAGCTTAATTAACATTTTATTCTATACCCACAAAATAGTCAAGCCCAAATTTTTTTTTTGTGATTAACACCTTTATTTTTTTTCTACCTGATTCACTCACTCTATGATTAATTTCTAAATATTTGTTTTATAGATCTATATTAATGAAAGGGTGGAAGGGTGGAGCAAGGACAAATATATATATATATATATATATATATATATATATATATATATATATATATATATATTTATATTTTCTCAAAAGACTAACGAAAGTCTATCCAGTGATTGAAAAAGGAAGAAATAGAGAATCAAAGAAAAGTAGAATGCAAAAAAGCAAGGAAATAAGTGTGGGGGAAAAACTTCCCCCAATCTTGAGAATTAGCTCAAATAGATTAGAGTTAATCATGTGATGTTGGGGGATTGAGCTTTAAAATTATATCTTTTATCTCACCCCATAGCCTAGCCACATTACAAGCTGAGTTAAGTCCTTTTGATCCTAAAAAGTAGTTTTAGCCTACATTAGTGGAGAGTAGCATGAAAAATAAGCCTATGGAAATTTTAAATAGAGAGCCATGCTATAATTCCTGAGATATATAAGCTCATTTAGGTAAAAGAAAATTTAATTATCCAAATACACACACACACTATGGATTTTAGGGAATAAATTATAAATTGCTTTTGAATTAAATGTTGCACATGGTCATGACATTTTCTAAAATTTCTTCAAGAGCATACAATTTTCACTATGAGGCAGCATATTGGTAAGCCATTCACTCATTTCATGTATTGAATTCTGTTTACATGAATCAATGTTTGCTTGAGGACAAGCAAAAGAGTAAGTGTGGGGGTATTTGACATGCTATAAAATAAGCATGTTTTTGACATGTTTTAAGTTGCTTTTTATTTAATTTTAGTAGAAAATAGGTATGAATTAACTGAGTGTTGTGTTTTGTGTTTTAGGAATAATAAAGAAGAAATGAAGAGGAAAATAGAGAGAAAATCATAGAAAAATGCTGATTTTTGACCTTGTGTCACTAATTGAGGCATATCTCACTCATTTGGACTCCGATTAAGGTGATTTCAGCGACTGTGGAAAGAAGAGACATAGAGCTACAACTTTTATGTTTGGCACTTTGGCAAAATCCAGAAGAATCTGGGCGCCGCGGCACCTGAGCTCTCTCGACGAAGAGCGCCGCGGCGCTGACTTAGGGCACCGCGGTGCCTCGTGGCTTCATCTTCGTAGCGACGCGGTGCTCCACTTAAGCGCCGCGGCGCCCGTGCGCCGTAGGGGACTTGCTGGTTTCGCGATTTTAGGTCGTTTTCGCTCAAAATTGAAGGGAATGGACGGGAATTTAACCTAAAATACATTCTGACTTCGATTTGGGGAGGGGAGTCTATAAAAGGAGAGGAAAGCAACCAGAGAAAGGATCCAATTCATCACCGAATTCTTCATTTACATTCTTCAATTCTTCTTTTGTTTATCTTATGGCCCTGCGTGGCTAATTCTCTTTAGTTGGTTGAGTTGAGTTGAAACCTCAAGGTATTTTTATACATTGTAAGATGTGGATTTGATGTTTTTATTTCAATTTGCTTTGAATATTGATTGTTCTTCTGTTCTTATTCTTAATGATTATTCATATGATTGCTAGGAGGCCTACTAGTATTTTGTCTGTTTTAATCTACCGCTGAATTGTGTTTTGAACAAAGTTTTCAATTATGCGATTCGTGAGGCAAATAGGTTTGAGGGTTTTGGATTATAAATCATTGAACCTATGATGAATGATTAACTAAATTAAATATAACCGATGTGTTTATATTTGTTTAGCTCTGTCAGTTTCTCTAGTTCTTCATGCGATTAGCAAGTTATGTTTTACCGATGTGCTAAAATATGGCTTGTTAATTAGGGTTTAATTAGTGCGATTGTCATTAATTTGCTAGGCTTAAGGAGAAACGGGGTTAAAACCCCAATGATAGATATTCATTTGCAGATTGATTATATTGTCGATGATCAATGTAATCCCTTGACGGTGGATACCAACCGAAACCAACGTCTTTATTATTAATCTCTTTCTCTTAATTATTTTCATTATTGTTTACTTTACTTAATTTGAGATTATCAATCCCCCCTTTTTAATCACATAAGGTAATTCCAGTCTCTGTGGGATCGACCCTTACTCCCACTACTACAGGTTAGTTTTGAGGTTAGGTATTAATTTGGGTGCACCTGCGACAGTGCGCACCAATGACCAATCATCAAAGTTCTAGGATCAAAATCTCATATAAATATTATAAGTTTCAAAAGTTTTCTTCAAAAAGAAATATTGTTAAACTTACCTTAAGTACTTAGTCCTCTAGACTTCTCCTTCCTCTTTCTTCCTTTCTTCTTCTCCTTTCCTCACTCTACCTTGCTTCTATTTCTCCTTTCCCTCACTTGGACGAAAATTATAATGTTATAGGGGTGGGTTTTTCTTAAATAGACCACCAAATAATTCATCTTTCATGATCATGGGTCTACCTTATCACAATTAGGATACACTTGGTTGAATTTTTGGAAAACAAACAACTTATGTTCTTGTCTTCCTCTTCCTTAATCAAGATATGCATAGCAAAAGGAGATTTGTATTTTGAAAATCATGATAATATGTTTCTAAGATAAGGGACAAGGTCCCTTTTATTTAGGGATTTATTTCTTTTTCTTTTGTCTTAATCAATTATGATAGGTTTGCCTTTTTAGGTGGCAAATTTCCAACCCTTGAATCTTCCTTGCTTAACTAAAATTATTTATGTAGGATAATGATGTTTTGTCATAATGCTATGTATTATTACCCACTTGCTAAAATTATGAGTGTAGGATATAGATGTTTTGTCCTAATGCCATGTATTATCATACCACTTGCTAAAATTATGAATGTAGGATATCACACCACTTGCTAAATTTTTGTCTTAATGCCATGTCACCTAATCTTGATTACACCATTATTTCATCACTTTATTTTTTTTTCCTCTTGGGTTTGGGCTCATTCTTGCCCATTTTCTTTTACTTTGGATAAAATTCTACCTTTCATAATGTGCTTAGTCACATTTTCATGATTTTTGGGCTACCGGTCCAATTTCTATAACCTAGTCTAAGTCTATGTTTTATTTCTTCCTTGGGCTATCCTATTGGCTTGCTAAAAATTCATGTGAAGTAGAAAAACTCCATATGAAGTGTCCATAGGTGAAAGCCCAATTTATGGGTGGAGATACTATACTTAGTAACTTTAACTCTTAAATTAGGAAAAATTACCCTAATCCAATCTTCTTGAAATTTTAATACCTCTATTTACTTCACAAAAATTTATCTTCCTTACCCAAGAATTTCACCTTTCTTTAGTATATTTATTTCTAATTTTTCCTCTTAGGTTTTCTCTCTTTACCTATTTCATTAATGTTAGAACATTTCTATGCATACACGTAAGGTGAAGAATTTTTAAGGATTATATTTCCTTAGATATCTAAAAATTGTCTAATAAATTTTATTTTCTTACGGGATGTTACAAAGCTAACCAATCCATTCCTAGAATCATATCGAAATCTACCATATCTAGAACTATAAGATCCAGAAGGATTTCTTTATCTGCTATCAAGATCTCACACGATTTATACACATCATTTACTAGCAAAAATTCTCCCAATGGAGTAGCAACCATAAAAAAAATTGTAACCTAGTAGGATCTCTATCCAATTGCTTAGCAAAGCATAGTGATATATAAGAATGAGTAGAACCAAGATCAAACAGTACACATGCTCTATGAGAACATACTGATAATGTACCTATCATTACTACATTTGAGGCTTGAGCATCCTATCGTGTTAGGGCAAAAACTTGAGCTAGTTGTCGACCTCGACCTCCTGATCCTTTAATAAAACCACCACTACTTGTTTGGCCTGAAGCTATTCTAACTAGTTGGGTTGGTACAGATGCAGGGGGTGAAACTAGTTGTACTGATGCTTGACTAGAGCCTCGTAACTGTGGATGATTCCTTACTATATGACCTACTTGTCCACACAAAAAACATGCACCAGTTTCTCTGCAACACTGCCCAATATGAAGCCTGCCACAAATGAGACATAGTGGAATCGATCTTGAATCCTGTTGACTAGTAGATCTCATATCTCTTTGAATCATTCTTTATCTATTGATATTGACCGATGCCTGGCTAGAGCTACCAGATCCTGCTTGAATCAAATGTTGTAGATTCTGAAATCTTGGTCCTCTTATATTAGGATTATACCCAGCTTAAATATTACTATCTCATTCTCTCTTCCTTGTCTTCATACTCTCTATCTCTACTAGCTCTAGTGTTTCCATCATTCTAGCACAATCTACCGCTGCTGCATAAGTGGGAAAAAGATTAATCTGAGGACCCATCAACTTGAACAATGGACGTATTAGCCCCAAAATGAACTTCTTAATTCTATCTTTTTCAGTTAAGACCAGATATGGTGCATATCTAGACAATCGGGTAAAACGAAAGTCATATTAAGAAACTGTCATGTTCGATGTCTGTCTTAATTCTTCAAATTCTATAGCCTTCTTATCCCTTTCACTCAGTTGTAGGAAATGATTCATGAATGCTTCCTTAAATTCATCCCACTCCATTGGTGGTAAGGTAACTGCTCTTCCTTGTACTAGAGTCTTATACCAGACTTGAGCCACATCTGACAGTTGGAAGGATATTAATTCAACATACCTTTTAGTGGAACACCCCAAAGTCTGAGAATCCATTATACAGCATCAACGAATATATGTGGGTCCTCTTAAATATCTGACCCAGAAAAATTTGGGGGCTTTAACTTTAGGAATTGTAGTAACGTCACCTTAATCCCTATAAATCTATTCTCTTGTTCAACCAGTCTATCTAATTCTTAAGCTACAGGAGCATTTTCTGATGGGTGGCCATCCCTCCTGCCCTATTCTACTATAAATATTGCCAATGTCTCTAAGCTCCTGTGTATGCTAGCAATCATATCAGCTATTCAATCATGTTATTCCTGAGGGGGGATCTACTCTCTCTTGGGGGACTCTGTCAAATACATAATTTTGTCAATCTTGTCCTAAGGTTCTCCTACCCCGTGCACCTCCCCTACCTTTTTCTCTAGACTGACCTCTACCACGGCCTCTTTGTACCTAGATTGCAGATTGTGCATATGCTTCTACAGAGGGTGCACGATCTATAGCTTCTCTAACAACCGCTCTAGTTCTTGGCAGCATCATAGACTATATAAAAGAAAACACCTTTTAAAATATTATAATATTCAATCAACCTTGTACTAGGAACTTTAACAAACTTGGAATAGAAATGAAGTTAATATCGTATAGAATCCCTCAGCAGCACTTGAAGTATAAATATGTTCGGCTCATATACATACTAAAGGTTCTACTAAAGAATCATTTGCTATGATAGCCATAGGGAAACCTAAAGCTCTGCTACCAACTTGTCACGCCCCTAATTTAAAGGCACGTAAAACACATATATAATAAGCAAATATTCACTATAACATGCACCATACAATCATTTATCATAAAACAGGTACATATAGGTTCTCCCATGTTTATACCATATACAAACCAAGTTCAAAAACATCATAGTAAAAGTAGAAGCAGGAATCCTACCTATGGCATATAGAGCACACTCTAGAATACAAATACAATACAATTCAAATAATGTGAGCCTTGGAAGCAATGTAGGCTCACCAAGGGAGTACGTCACTTAGCGGATCACCTATCTGCAAGACTTGACTCTTTATCCTTATCTAAAAAACATGTAAATATGATGTAGTTAGTTTGACAACTCAGTGAGCAGATAAGACCTCCTATAACATCTTAGGTCAGCATATGGGATGAACTCATATTTTAAAACTTATCACATAGAAAATACAGTTCAGAAGTACATCCATATGAGACTTGCATTTCAAATATCAGAACCATCAAATAATCCAAAGCACACAGCAAGAAATGGCAAATTACATATCAGATAGGAGGCATTCCGGTCTCCCCACATAACAGATAGGAGGCATCCTACTATCCCTACATAACAGATAAGAGGCATCCCGCTCTCCCTACATGATAAATCCCGTGTGTTGGCCATTACACAAGGCTAGCACCACCCCTGCTAGCTAAGGTGTCAAAGTGCACCAGACAGTGTTTCTAATATGATTTCTCTATAAAAATAATTGCATAAAATACTGTACTTTTCAAATAAGAATACTTTTCAAGTTCAATTCCCTCTTCCACAATTTCCATAAAATTCCATATAGGTTCTCAATTTCAAATACCCTTGAATCATTCTTCACAAATAGCGAAATGTACGTACGCAACATATATTTCAGGGTTTCCAAATTCAAGGCATTTAAACATGTACAACTTCCATCATAGCCATATTTGAGAGAAATAATATCCAATAAGTAAATATAATCATTCATCAACTTTCAAAAGATGAATATATAGTAATAACATCATATGCTGCACCAATATCTCAATCAAAGTATAAGAAAAATGTAAAATAGATCATAACAAGTATTATCTACTCACAAAGTCAGGGTTCCAAATTGGACATCCCCAAAATCCACGTTTCCAACCCAAATCTGGCCAAATAGATCACAAAAACGAGTTGAAAAGGTTGAAAACCTAGGAAATGACTATAGATTTGCGAAATTTGGCCTTCGATAGCTCGGTTAATGTAGGTCAACAAAATAGGGTTGCTGTTACGTACGCTGCATGTGCCACTTGTAGGGGCTGTGCATGGGCTTCACGCTCCCAAGGAGAAGAAGCGCGTAGAGGAACGTGAGAAGCCTATATAAGTGATATGAGTCTAAAATTTGAGATGCCAATATTTTTCCACCTCCTGAATCCATATATGTGGTCAGTTTTCCATTTGCAGAACTCAAAATAAAAGTTTCAAAACTCACCTTTTTAGGGGATTTCCTTCCATTTTCTGGCACATTTTCAACCAATTTTCCAAGAATCCAATCTGATGGATTCGTAGATCTCGTCGTTCTGAATACGTTGGTGGTGGTGGTGTCGAGATCCGAGGTCCGAAATTGCTAGAATTCTAAAGAGAAGTTTTAGGATTTCTAGAGAGAGAAATTAGGAAAAGAGAGAGAGCCAGCCAAATTTTCTAGCTCATTCTTGCAGCAGAGGCTCTAAAATATCATGGGGGACCATTCTGCAAAATTTCATTTTTTGGAGGGAGATCCTTGCAATTTTTCATTATTTACATTTTAACCCCTAAACTTTTAGAAAATTATATTTTGGCCATAAAATGTAAATCCTCATATTAGCTTTATAATTCTTCGACCCATATAATAAATAAACATATTTCCAATTATACTTATCTCTATTTCTCATAATCCTCTCTTTCATTCAAGATTTTTCTTTAATTTTGGTTTTTTTTCATTTATTTAGGGGTTTTCTTTATTTTAAGGCTATTCCATATATGGACCTAGAAGGAGCCCTGAGATATGGACTATGAGTGTGCTTGCCCGATGCTGATGATTTGAGGAGAAGAGTCCTACAAGAAGCCCATAAGTCCACATACACCATTTACTCAAGAGCCATCAAAATGTATCAAGAGATAAAGGAAATGTTTTAGTAGGATGGTATGAGGAACGATATAACCGACTATGTTACCTATTGCTTAACGTGTCAACAAGTGAAAGTATGACATCAAAAGCCAATGGGGTTGCATCAGTAAATAAAGATACTGAAGTGGAAATGGAAAATGATTACCATTGATTTTGTCACAAGTTTGCCAAAGACTCCAAAAGGATACAATTTGATATGGATAAATGTTGATAGAATGAATAAATTAGCCTATTTTTTTGCCAATGAAGGCTACATATAATGTTGCCCAGTATGCAACTTTTTACCTTAATGAGATAATTAAATTACATGTTATTCCAATGTAAAATTATATCTAATCATGACCCATAATTTAGGGCTCATTTTTGGAGAGCTTTTCAAGAGGTCCTAGGGACAAGGCTGGACCTCAGTACTATCTTTCATCCCCAGGAGGACAGTCAATCTAAATGAACGATTCTAATCTTGGAAAAAATGCTTCGAGCACGTGTCTTGGACTTTGCCAAAAGTTAGGAAAAGTATTTATCCTTAGTAAAATTTACTTACAGTAATAATTATCAATCTAACATACATATGGTACTGTTTAAATCATTGTATAAAAGATGTTGTAAATCTCATTGAAAGGTTTGAAGTTGGGAAATCTAAGCTTCTAGGACTAAATTTGGTACCAAACACCATCGATAAAGTGAAGGAAGTTAAAGAAAGGTTATTAGCCACACAAAGTAGACATAGAGCTTATATTGATCATAGACGTCGAGAAATGGAATTTTCTGTTGGCAACCAAATGTTCTTAAGGTTCTTACTTATGGAAAGGGTAATGAGGTTTAAAAAGAAAGAAAAGCTAGGTCCCAAGTATATTGGCTCACTTGAGATTTTAGATAGAGTGGACAAGTAGCGTATTGATTGGCTCTACCACCTGATAGAAGGTGTCCATTTGGTCTTCCATGTATCCATGTTGAGGAAGTTTTTGCCAGACCCCTCACATGTTATTCAACCCCCAAGAAATTCACTTGGATAAAAGTTCAACTTATGAGGAAAAGCCAATAGCTATTGTCGATAGACAAGTGAAGATGCTAAGATCGAAAAAGATGCCTACAATGAAAGTAATTTGAGAAAACCATTCGGCAAAAGAAGCCACCTAGGAAGTAGAAAGTGACAAGCAAGCTAAGTAACTGTAGCTATTTACGTAATGAGGTTAATGTCCTTGCTTTTTGGTTTTGAAATTCAAAGACTAAATTTCTAAAAAATGGAAGAATGTTATAACCCTAAGTTCAATTACCTGTATTTTTTATTTTAATGTGAGCAAAAAATGTGAAGAACCTTCAACAAGGTTAGTGTTGCAGGAAAACATGCCCAGAAGGCTAACATCATAGCGTCAAAACCCAACACCACAGTGGCGGAAGTGCAACTACCACAATATAAAAACTTGAGTGTTTTAGCACTGCAGTGCTAAAAGGCCAGTTGGTATATCAGCATAAACATGCCCAAAATAATTATAAACCTTACCCTTATTAAAATAAATTAATGCAATAGTGGGAGTAAGGGTTAATCACATAAAGAATCGAATTTACTACCTTTGCTGTAAAATAGAGGTTGTTACAAATAAATAAAATGTGCAGTAAATGAAATAAGTAATAGAAAACTAGAGAACTAAACCATATAAGAATGCATTGGTTAAGCTTTACTTCCACCTTTAGAGTAAACCATTGATTATTGATTATAAGTTATTCAGTCTAAATTAGATATTTACTGATGGAATCTAAGCCAATCTTTTCATTAGGTTTACTTAATCTTCAACTACATGAACCTAATTAACCCCTTGTCCAATCATTCAGGATTTAAGATAATAATTGCAATATGAATTAGAAAGATCAATGAAATTAAATAACCCAAACATAAGGGGTTGGATTTAACCTAGTTGATTATCCTCCTTAAGAATTAATAATTCTTGTAATGCTGGAAACTTAATAACCCCAATTTTCCTCATAAATTAGAGTGACTAAATAATTATAGATTTTGTTTCGTAATTTATCTCTAGTTTAACTTATTCAATTACTAGTAGATCATTTCTAGAAATCAAATAAGGAAAACCATAAAAATATGCGTAGAAGAATAAATCAATACCTAATTAAATTGTATTCAAATAAAGAACATAAACTAATCTCACAACATAATCCTACCCTTAGGTTCTAGCTTAACTTAACCAATAAAAGAACTTAGCCATGCAAGGCCATGGAAAACAACAAAATAAAAACTAAAAAAGGAAGAAGAGGAAAAGAAATTCTACTTATTTGAGCCTTAGATCTAGTTTTATGTCTTCTTTCTCTAGGGCACTTTTTGCCATCTATTTATAAGCCTTTTGTAAATCTAATAACATAGGGTTTGCTTTGTTTAGGTTCTAGCCCATTAAGATTTCAATATAGGTCTAACTCCTTATTAACAGTGCTTTTATTCTTTTTTACTGACGCACACTGCCATGGCACTAGGACTTCCCTTTGCCTTTTCTTATACTTCTTTGTCTTTTTCCTTATTCTCTCTTCAATTTTCCTTTTATTGTCTTCATCTTTGACTCCTACAACACAAAACATGAAATTAAACTAATTCCTAACTTATTTTACTCAAAAACCAACAAAAATAAGCTTAAAAGTACTTAAAATATGTATTATTTGATGTTGAACAATTAACCCTAAATTCAATCATTTTCTCGTCCTCAAGCAAAAGGAAAACTCTAAAATTTAAACTTAAGAAAAAAAATCAAAATATGCAATTAGTGTTAAGCTTATTAAACTCTTTGCCTCAAAGAAATTAATGGAATAGTGTGTCAAGAAATTTTTTTAAAATATCAAAGTTATATACAAGTTTAACTTAAATATAATTCCATATTCCTTCCTTGAATCCTGAGTGTATGTGTAGCCTTGGATCAATCAAATTCTACACTTGAATGAGTTTATACACCCCAAAAATTTAAAATGCAGATCTTTAATTAATTTGTGCTCAGAAACTCTATAAACTTACCTTTCATACCACTCTCCACTAATATAGGCTAAACACTACACTTAAAATCAATAGGTCTTCATTAAGCTTATAATGTAGCTGGGGTATAGGATAGAATAAAAGAAAATATTTAGACTTAATCACCCAATACCTCATTACTATTTTGAATTTTTCCTTAAGCTTTCCTAAGTTTTGAAAGGGTTCTCCCCCAAAGTCCTTTTCTACTATATTCTCCCTTTATATATTTCTGTCATATTTTTCTCTTTTTCTATTTTCTTTTATTTTTCTATTGCTCCTATTTTTCTTTGCTTTCTCTGAATTTTCTTCTAATTTTTCTTGTAACATTTTCTTGACTTCACTCTTCCTCCCTTTTGAACAATAAAGCTCTAAATAAATTTTGCAGGAAAATAATCATGTATTGAGTGAACATGGTATGAATAAATAATGATATATCTAAATATCACTTAGTAGATAATTTTTATTAGAAAAAGAAATAAAATTTTTAAATAAGATCAAAATATAGGGACAAGGGATAAAATTATCAAGGTAGGCTTAGAAATGTTCAATGTATCAAATAATGCCTAAATCATCTCGTAAGTAATAGTATTAACTTAAGATTTCACCTCAAGTAGCAATAAAGTAAGTTTTAGAGTTCTATTGAGATCATAATATAATGTTTGAGTTATATAAACCTTCTCTAAGCAGTAGATATATTAATAGTCCAAGGGTTTTGTTCATAAAGTTTTCAAAAATTTGAGTAAGAATAAAAATTTCAAAAGCGTCAAAATTGCATATAATTACAACTTTTCTACATTTGTCAAGAGTTAAAATTTTAACAATCATTTAAACCAAAAATAAAATAAGAGAAAAATATAAAATAAGAGAAATAAAATGATAGTCTTGTAGACTTCCCTGGCTATGCACTAGCATCCTCATTTGTGGGGTCATCTATTTGAGCAAGAACTAAAGGAGATGGGAACTAGACTAGTGCACCTAGGGCCTAAGCTAGAGTTTGGAAACACTTTGTCTGATGGTGCACTACAATTGTTTGAAATATCCTTAGCCTCTGCATTTCCATCGGAAGTGCCTCAATCCTCTCTTATATATCATCACTACTCCTTGATGTTTGGGGAGGTACTAAGCTTCCTTTAGCCTCTTCAACTTTTGCCTTTATATGGTCTGAGGTTGCTGCAGGTATGTGGCTATCTTGAGCCCCTTGTACTTTGAATATCAGTGGATGAAATAGGAATTATAAAGAGAATAAAAGCTGTAACGGTGTCCTAAATCATCTCGGCCTAACCATATAGGGACATGATTAAGTGAAGATGCCACCTAGCACAATGATGCGAGAAGTTCAGTGGCCCAATGACAAGAAAAATGATAATGATACCCTTGATGCCTTAAAATTTCTTAAGACTTCTTCCCCAATTTTCTCTCCCCCTTATTGGCCACTTTGTCTAGAAGACCCCTACCCTCTCTCTAAGATATCTCTTAATCAAAACCTCCAATATTTACACCAGAGATACCATTGGACTTATAGCAATGAGAGCTTTGATTCCCACTAATTACTTTTAATAAACAACTGCAGGAGTTTTGTCAAAAAATGTAGAAAGGAAGTCCTAAGAGGCGAGTCTCAAAAAAACATATCTAGGCATCTCAAATTTACAACTAACAACATAGGTTATTCTAGAAGTAGTTAAATAGCTAGGGTTTGGAGTTTTATGACCATAGGATAACATTCTAACTAGCATGAACAGTTATTCCAGTTGGCATGAATAGCGGTTTTGTTAATGTAAATAAAGAATAACCTTCCCATCACTACAAGAAATTTGGTTTTCTGTGGTGACTTTTCAGTGGCAACTTATTAAATTCGTCACTAAATCTATTTTTAATGGCAACATTAAGGGTAGCCACTAAAAATTTGCCTTTCTGTGGTGGTTTAGACATATCGCCACCAAAAATCATACTTTTAATGGCAACTTCCATAATATTGCCATTGAAGGGTGGGTGTAAAATGGGTTTCCAACCCTTTCTATGGCAAATATATGGCGTCACTACAAAAAGTTGGACTTTTAGTGGTGTCTTTGATTGTTGCCACTAAAGCACTACAGCAAATTTGGTTTCCGGTTAACTTTCCAGTAAAAGGTAGTCTTTAGTGGCAACTTAATTTAAGTTGCCATAAAAAGGTAAGATTAGTTTTAAAAAAAAAGCATGGAGAAGGGATCCTCTATTGATTATTCTTAAAAGTAATATTTATCTTTAATTTATTTTTAATATATGCATAAAATTTAAAATTTTCCATAAATTATATAAAAATTTATTTTTAAAAAGGATTGTTATGTAGATGGTGTTAACAAAAATTTCAGAAATTTATTTAATTAATATAAAGATAAGTTTAATGAAATTATATCTTTATTTAAACTATATAAATAGTTAATTATGCTACATAAAAAAAATGTGTGAAATGCACATTTTTGTTGCATTATATATATATATATATATATATATATATATATATATATATATATATATAAAGATAGTTAATAACATGTTTGTTTCAATTTAACTTAATTATTAAAATTCTTCAAAACTTAAAACTTTAAAGTAAAAAGAGTCTTTTGTTATTTTAATCTATAAAAAATTTATTTTTAATTTAGATTTTTTGAAGTTTAATTTTTAAACATATTACTTAAAAAGTTATTTTTTCTATATAAATAATTTTACAATAACTATATTAACATAAATTGAATAAAATTTTAAAACTAATTAAAATGAAACTTTAACTAAACTATATCTTTGCTTCAACTATATAAAACTTTAATTATAAAAAAATTTGTTAAATATTTATAAATAGAATAAATTTGAAGACATTTTAAAAATAAATTAATTCTTAAAAAAATAATTTGATAAAGGTGAATACATATATTTGAAACATGCAAAATCCATATTTTGATTCTCCATTCATATATTTTAAGAAAATATTCCCTTCTTTTTTTTTTCTAAGTGATGATTACAAAAATTTAGAATGGTTCATGTATTAGATACACGGTATCAATTGTCATGGAAATATGACAATCTTTTCTTGTAAAATTTTATTAAAAGTTTTAATAGAAGATGCCACTACCGCAGCCTTAATAGGAACTATCGTTGCTCATTCTAAAAATTCAACTATGATTTCTAATTCTTTTTTTTTTTGTAAAAAATGATTGTGTAAAATTGCGATTCTCAAAGGCATAGTATAGAATGTAGAGTAGATCCTCAAAGTTTATATCGCACGACGGTGGGGTGGGTATTTGATAATTGCCCCAAGCTGACTTTTTCCCCACTAAAGCATTATATATAAATAACTATGACTCTATTTATGTATATATATTATCCTATTATTATGTGACAATTAACAATCTTGTTCTACATATTACATACAAATTTTGAGGGTACGAAGATCTATCATTCCTTCACACTTAGCCTAAAAGATGAATTAATGTTGTTATCCCATGACATTTTATCTTCTTCCTCCAACTAAATATATAAATACACGAAGATAAAACATATTAGAAATGTAAAGAAGGAACATAACATGTTATGTATAAACGTACATACATGTAAAAAAGTTGCAAGGAAGCATATATGAACATTATACTAACATAATTAGCTAAATATAATAAGCCAACTTTAAATATAGTATCGTTGTATGGCTTCAAGCTAGTCATTTATTTATTTTTAATATTTTGTTCTTTCTCTTTGAGTTTTTTCTAATTTCCTTTTTCAAGTCGTTATATACCAACCTCCTATAAGGAAAAACAAGTTAAAATCATGCAAATTTATTTTGAAAATACAAGACCATGTCTACAATCTCTAGAGAAAATGTCGGAGAAGAAATGTAATAAAAAAGGTTATAAAATAATAGAATTATGAATTTGAGATAATCCCAAAAGTGTAATTTTCTTGTCCCCTGCATCCATTATGGAAATTGGCACTGCCCAAAGATCTGAGACAATATTTTAACAGAAAGCATCACATTGATCAAGTATAATGCAACACAAGGAAGTCCTATATCTGATCTTGCTAGTCTTGCACACTGCTTTTGCTATTTCATTATCACAATGTGAAAACATAAATTTCTGTTTAATCTCCCCTTTTTATATAAATGAGAAATGAATTATGCTATATGAAACATGTATCATGAAAACTTGCAACCAAATGCATGAAGGTGCTATTAAAGTTAGACAACCCCTCTTTACCCAATTCCATAAATAATACACCACACAATTACAAAGTATAATGGTTACTTTAGCTTTGTAAACTAAATCACCAAATCAAGCTATTGTTCAGTTAAACAACTGGTTTGCCCTCTACACTAGATATCTATGATGAATCAAAATGACACATTTATATAAGAAAAATACCTATTATCTGACATTTTATATCCAACTAGTTTTGTAAGCTAATGTTTTTTTTAAATCAAAAGAGACCAACTTCAAGTCTATAGATAAAGAAAATATTATAGGGTACCAATTAAATCGCATCCCATGCCAAAACCAAAAATCTTAGCTATGATGATTGTAATTACTGTGGCAAATACCAGTTATTTCAACTTTCAACAGTAAAAAGACTATGATGCAGATGAATTTGAACATTACATGAAGTAAAGAACTAACTAAAGGGTCATTCTACATTTGACCCCATAATTACTTAAAAAATGCTCCTGTTGACCTCTTATTGTCCTTTATTTATAACAGCACACTCTATCAACTTCTTAAAGAAAAAACAAAAGAAAAAAAAACTATTGATGCAAGACAAAAAGGAAAAAAAAATTAGTCAAAATTGAGGATAAATTCAATATATTTATAATAAATGGGTAACATTCCTAAATGGTTAGACTTACAGCAAAATAATTGTCAATAGGGTGTTTTCACAATAAACATGGTACTTTTATTCTATGAACTAGATCTGAGACAATACATTACTACTATATAGAGATGGTCTTCTTCATATGGCTTTGACACAACCATTCATCCCACACCTACTGCATTCTTCATTGGAAGCCTGAGTTGCATTAGCTATCATAGCCAATATTGCCATATGCCAACAAGCCACATTACCCAATATTTCTGATGATGCTTTACCACATGCAATGTTCTTATTTACTTCTCTCTCAAAATAGCAAACTTTCCTCGTCACTTCAAAATTGTATCATTCAGAATGATAAAAATATTGTAAATTAACCTTGGTGAAGAACCTAACTCTATAAGATCCTATCTATGAAAATGTTCAGAATCTATAAGATTTTCCACATAAGCTGCCCATTAGCCACACTGAATAACAATAGTATAAAAATATTATTATAACATTTCTCATCCAGGCATCAAAATAAATTAGTTCATCTAGCCAAGGACAAAACATAATACTTTTTGTCTTTCAAACCTCAAATTTACTCTCAAGTAGACATTATTAGTAGTTTACAAGAATCTTGCTCCACGAGATCAATTGTTGAACATCATGCAGAAATATCAATTTTCTTACCTACGCTCTATAAACATCTAACACAAATTAAGATAAGGTTAATTATATTTTGAATCACCAATACTATCTCATAAACAATAAGCTAAATAAGATTGGTAAGTACATGCACAAAGCATAATTACATTATATTTCATTGTAGCTTTTACTTACTTCTAGATCAAAGAATTTGTGGATAGCTATACAGGTCAATAGTGTAGCAATGAGGCACAAGAGGAACAATTCTTGATTCATATATTCTAGGCAACAAGTTATTATAAAAAACAAATAGTAACGTAGTATGCAGATTTGTTTAATAAGTCAACTTAATTATTATCCATTAAGATGTATATATATTTTCTCCAATACCAAATAAAGTTAATAGACAAGTCAGTATTCCCAAGTTCTATTCTAGTGGAAAACTATAGTGGCTATATCTGCATTTCAAATTCAGTAACAAATTGGAAAATTTAGAAAATATAGATCAATTACCCATCCATTTATAGCATTTGTAGATCCATGAAACAAGCATGAAAACTATGGGGTGGCTTAAGAATCTTTAAAGCAGCCTAGCCACTTTCCACCGAGGTAACCTTTGGCCTATATTTTTTCAAAACACTTTATGCTACTTTTCTATTTACTGTATTATCATCATCCACTAAAATTCGTTTTTGTTTTAGCAAGTTCCCAAGATTTGATTATTTCTTTCTATATACTTGTTTTTTTCACTTCTAAGGGTTTCCTTGTAGCAGCAAGTCAAATCATTAAGCTAAAGAGATTTTGTTAGTACATTATGTACAAAACCAACATATTTGAGCTCATCACGTTCATCAAGGAAAAGGTTGGTGGTCAAGAAAAAAATCCTGGGAAAATTTGTTTAGTCCCATTTGATGTCATTCTGCCTATGCTTCTTAATGATATATATAACAACCTTTTTTTTTTTTACATATATACGTATATAAAAATATTTGTTAAGTCCCATGAAGTCATTACCTTTATTTAACTCATAATAACATTCAATTAATTTAACCAAGCATAATTAAGGTTTACACATAATCAATTAACAACATCCGCACAAAAATCAAACAAATATATGTCTACATCTTATTCATTCATATTGACCAGTTCTGGGGATACGGGTGCAGGTGGTTGCAGCTTCATCGGGATCTTAGCCAACTCAACCACAAACACTTTATTAATTTCTAGGATCTGCCTAACATAGAGTAACTTGATCCAACGTACACTAAGAGCCAGAGACAAAGAAAAATATGCAAAACTAGATTTCTGAACATGATATGGAAATATAGTGACAATTAAATCCCAGTAGGTTTAACAATAAATCACAATTATCATCAATATAAATCATCATGTCATGTTCATCTGTATAAGTTACAGCAAATATCTTAGGTCACATGAATGCACTTTATCTATGCACATGAAAATCATACAGTAATGATATGTATGGCATGAATAACTATTTTCAAATTACCATATGATGGCTATCGACTTATTTTCATATCAAGCTATCCCGGTCAGGATAAGTACTTTCTACTCTCTGGTACGGACTTTTTTCGCTCTGTCCAACATGACACACTTTCTCTTTCTTTTCTCATTAACATAACCATAGTTGTTGGTAGAGCGTCCCCTACTGATGCACCACATGGATCGACATGTGACCGTGCTTATTTCTTTTCTTTTCTTTTCTCATTAATAGCCAAAAATATGATTTCAATAATAAATATGTTCATTATATTCACATGCCATAATTTTTTTATCAAAATATAACCATTACCAAAAATCATTGGTAATCATTACATGAACATAATCGTTTAAAATATCACTTTATAAAATATTTTCATATCAAAATTACACACTTAAGATGGCAAGGAGTTCATGCAATAGTAATGGCTATGGCATACACTAGTAATTTATTATCGTCATTTATAAGATTCTTTTTCTTTTTTAAATATTATTTTTATCTCTTCATTTTCTTTATGCTTGGCCTCTAGTCACTTTCCTCCTACTTATATCATTTCCAACACATGTTCTCACAAATTTAATACGGAATTTTTCTTGAATTTGGTTTCTATTAATATCCAAAAGTTAATGAGGTTCATTTAGGGTAAAAAAATGTTGAAAATAAGTTTTACCAGCTTCCAACATGGCCTAAACGTATCCTATAACACGGCTTGACCATTTCTTGTAAAACAGCCATGCTTTAAGCTTCAAAATGCCCTTTTCAGCACAAAATATGCCCTGACTATGCCTTGGAACACGACCATGCTCTATGTTGTGTTATTTCCTGATGCAGGTTTTCGTCTTGCCTGACCTTCCCTCACTAATCAGAGCATAACTCCCTCATTTTAACTCTGAATTAGGTGATATTGGTGTCCATTAAAAGATAAAACAATTATCTAAAACTATTATGTTGAACATTGTAGTGAAATATTAAGGGATATTGGTGATATTTGTAACAACTTCATTTAAGTATTAATTTTTTTTAAACAAATACCATGAAGTTGTTACCTCGTTACAACTTAACTCAATATAACATTTATTTAATTTATACAATACAGAGTTCACATACATGTCATTAATCAAAACATACGTACAACATATCAAACACATAAAATCTACATCTTATTTATTCTGGTTGACCAATTCCGGAGATACAGGTGCGGGTGGTTGCACCTTCACCGGGATCTAAGTCAACTTGACTACAAACATTTTATTTGCTTCTAGGATCTGCCCAACATAAAGTACTCGATCCAACGTGCACTAAAAGCCAGAGCTATAGAAAAATCTGCATAACTAATTTTCTGAACATGATATGGAAATATAGTGAGAATTAAATCCCAGTAAGTTCAACAATAAATCATCATCAATATAGCTCATCACGTTATGTTCAGCTATATAAACTACAGAAAATATCTTTGGTCACATAATGCATTATATCTATGCACATAAGAATCATACTATAATGATATGTATGACAGGATTAACTATTTTCAAAATATCATATGATGGCCATCAACTTATTCTCATTTCAAGCTACCCCGGTCAGGGTGAGTATCCTCTACTCTCCGGTACGGGCTTTTCTCGCTCTATCCGACATGGCACACTTTCTCTTTCTTTTCTCATAATCATAATCATAACCGTTGGTAGGGCGTCCCCTACTGGTGCACCACACGGATTGCCATGTGACCGTGCTCATTTCTTTTCTTTTCACAATGATAGCCAAAAATATGCTTTCAATAACAAGTATGTTCATCAAAATATAATTATTACCATAAATCATTGGTAATCATGCCATGAACATAACCATTTCAAATATCACTTTATAAAATATTTCCATGTCAGAATTTCACACTTAAGATGGAAAGAAGTTCATACAATGGCAATGGCTATGGCTATACTAGTCATTTATTAAGATTCATCTTCTTTTTTAAATACTAATTTTATTTCTTTATTTTCTTGATGCAGGTTTTCATCCTATCTAACCTTCTCTTACTAATCAGAGCATAACTCCCTCAATTTAACTATGATGTAGGTGATATTGGTGTCTATTTCAAGATAAAACAATTATCTAAAACTATTATGTTGAACACTGTAGCGGAATATTAAGAAATCAAGGTGATATTACTCCCTAAATGTATAGGTTATTTCTTCTCAAATAGGTTCTGACCTCTACCTACTAATCGGACCATATCTACCTCATATGGACTCCAACTTGAGTGATTCCAGTGGCTAAAAATCCTAGAAAAACATATCTATAATTCTTATGTTAAATATTTATTTTAATACCATACAGATAATTCCTAGAAATTAAAATACAAAAGATGTCCTAACATATTCTTCCCTGATGAACCATTTTCTGACCTTTGACTATTAATAAGCTCATATCTTCCTCATATGGACTCCAAATTGAATGACTCCAGTGGATAAACATCCATGACACACATCGCTATAATTCTTATGTTAACCATTTATTTTAATTCCATACAGATAATTCCCAGAAATTAAAATACATAAGCTGTCCTAACATAATCTTCCCTGATGAACCATTTTGTGACCTTTGACTACTAATCAGCTCATATCTTCCTCATATGGACTCCCAATTGAATGATTCCAGTGGCTTAAAATCCATGATACAAATAGCTATAATTCTTATGTTAACCATTTATTTTAATTCCATACAGATAATTCCCAAAAATTAGAATACAGAAGCTATCCTAACATATTCTTCCCTGATGAACTATTTTCTGACCTTTGACTACTAATCGGACCATATCTACCTCATATGGACTCCAAATTGAATGATTCCAGTGGTTACAAATTCGGGACACATATATATTTAATTCTTATGTTAATCATTTATTTTAATTCCCTTCAGATAATTCCCAAAAATTAAAACACAGAAGCTATCTTAACATATTCTTCCCTGATGAACCATTTTCTGACCTTTGCTTACTAATCAAACCATATCTACCACATATGGACTCCAAATTGAATGATTCCAGTGGCTATAAATCTGTGACACATATATCTTTAATTCTTATGTTAGCAATTGATTTTAATTCCCTACACATAATTCCCATAAATTAAAACACATAAGCTATCCTAACATATTCTTCCCTGATGAACCATTTTCTGACCTTTGTTTACTAATCGGACCATATCTACCACATATGGACTCCAAATTGAATGATTCCAGTGGTTAAAAATCCATGACACACATAGCTATAATTCTTATGTTATCCATTTATTTTAATGCCTTATAGATTGTTCCCAGAAATTAAAACACCGAAGCTCAAAATTCTACCACCCATAGCCATACCCATGCAGAACTATCTACACCAACCTAAGTATTCTAACATACATCACATGCAAGATCAATATGTAACATGATATAGCAACATCATGACCAATCATAAAAGTTCTAGGATCAAAATCTCATATAAATATTATAAGTTTCAAAAGTTTTCTTCAAAAAGAAATATTGTTAAACTTACCTGGAGCACTTAGTCCCCTAGACTTCTCCTTCCTCTTTCTTCCTTTCTTCCTCTCCTTTCCTCACTCTACCTTGCTTCTATTTTTCCTCTCCCTCACTTAGACGAAATTATAATTTTGTAAGGTTGGGTTTTCTTATATAGACCACCAAATAATTCAACTTTCATGATCATGGGTCTACCTTATCACAATTAAGATACACTTTGTTGAATTTTTGGAAAACAAACAACTTATGTTCTTGTCTTCCTCTTCCTTAGTCAAGATATGCATAGGAAAAGGAGATTTGTATTTTGAAAATTATGATGATATGTTCTTAAGATAAGGGACAAGGTCCCTTTGATTTTGGGATTCATTTCCATTTTCTTTTGTCTTAAACAAGTATGATAGGTTTGCCTTTTTAGGTGGAAAATTTCTAGCCCTTGAATCTCCATTATTTGGTTGATATTATTTATGTGGGATAGGAAAGTTTTGTCCTAATGCCATGTATTATCATACCACTTGCTAAAATTATGAGTGTAGGATATAGATGTTTTTGTCCTAAAGCCTTGTATTATCATGCTACTTGCCTAAATGATGAATGTAGAATCACACCACTTGCTAAATTTTTGTCTTAATGCCATGTAACCTAATCTTTATTATTATTATTATATCATCATTTATTTTATTTTATTTTATTTTTCCTCTTGGATTTGGGCTTATTTCTACCCATTATGGACTTATTCCTACCCATTTTCTTTGCTTTGGATAAAATTCTACCTTTCTTGGAGGGCTTGGTCACATTTTCATAATTTTTGGGCTATTGGTCCAATTACTATATCCTAGTCCAAGTCTATATTTTATTTCTTGCTTAAGTTATCCAATGGCTTGCTAGAAACTTATGTGAAGTGGAAAAACTCTATATGAAGTGTCCATTGGTAAAAGCCCAATATATGGGTAAAGATTTTAAACTTAGTAACTCTAGTTCTTGAATTAGGAAAAATTACCCTAATTCTATGTTCTTGAAATTTTAAAACCTTTACTTGTTTCTAAAAATTTATCTTTCTTATCCAAGAATTTTGCATCTCTTTAGTATGTTATTTCTAATTTCTTTCCTATTAGGTTTTCCTTCTTTATTTGTTCTCTTAATGTTAGAAACATTTTCTATGCATATACATAAGGTGAAGAATTTCTAAGGACTATATTTCCTTAGATATCTAAAATATTGTCTAATAAATTTTATTTCCTTAATTAAATTTTTTATGTATCTTTATCAATAAAAGAAACAAAATTAGGGATGTTACAATATTACTCCCTCACCTTAAACGTTATTTCTTCTCGGGTAGGTTCTGACATATACTTACTGTAACAACCTTTTTTTTCTTTATTATTATACAATATTGAGTTCACATACTCGTCATTAATCAAAACGTACATGCAACATATCAAACACATAGATATTTACATCTTATTTATTTTGGTTGACCAATTCCTGAGATACAAGTGCGGGTGGTTGCACCTTCACCGGGATCTGTGCCAACTCGCTCATAAACATTTTATTTAGCATCTGCCCATCATAGAATAACTCGATCCAACGTGTACTAAAAGCCAGAGCTATAGAAAATCTGTATAACTAATTTTCTGAACATGATATGGAAATATAGTGAGAATTAAATCCCAGTAAGTTCAACAATAAATCATTATTATGATCATTACCGTTGGTAGAGCGTCTCCTACTGGTGCACCACACGGATTGCCATGTGACCGTGCTCTTTTCTTTTCTTTTCACAATGATAGCCAAAAATATGCTTTCAATAACAAGTATGTTCATCAAAATATAACTATTACCAAAAATCATTTGTAATCATGCCATGAACATAACCATTTCAAATATCACTTTATAAAATATTTCCATGTCAAAATTTCACACTTAAGATGGTAAGAAGTTCATACAATGGCAATGGCTATGGCTATACTAGTTATTTATTATTTTCATTTATAAGATTCATCTTCTTCCTTAAATATTAATTTTATTCCTTTATTTTCTTGATGCAGGTTTTCATCACATCTAACCTTCTCTTACTAATCAGAGCGTAACTCCCTCAATTGAACTCCGATGTAGGTGTTCTTGTTGTCCATTTTAAGATAAAACAATTATCTAAAACTATTATATTGAACAGTTTAGCGAAATATTAAGAAACCAGGGTGATATTACTCCCTCAAAGTACAGGATAGTTCCTCTCGGATAGGTTCTGACCTTTAGCAACTAATTTGTCCATATCTCCCTCATATTAATTCCAAATTACGTGATTCTAGTGGGTAAAAAATCCGTAACACATCTATCTATAATTAATATGTTAACCATTTATTTTAATTCCTTATAGAGTGTTCCTAGAAATCAAACTACCGAAGCTATCCTAATATATTCTTCCCTGATGAACCATTTTCTGACCTTTGCTTACTAATCAGACCGTATATACCACATATGGACTCTAAATTGAATTATTCCAGTGGCTACAAATTCGTGACACATATATCTTGAATTCTTATGTTAACCATTTATTTTAATTCCCTACAGAGAATTCCCAGAAATTAAAATACCGAAGCTATCCTAACATATTCTTCCCTGATGACCCATTTTCTGACCTTTGACTACTAATCGGCTCATATATTCATCATATGGACTCCAAATTGAATGCTTCTAGTGGCTAAAAATCCATGACACACATATATTTAATTCTTATGTTAATCATTTATTTTAATTCCCTACAGATAATTCTCAGAAATTAAAATACCGAAGCTATCCTAACATATTCTTCCCTGATGACTCATTTTCTGACCTTTGACTACTAATCAGACCATAGCTACCTCATATGGACTCAAAATTGAATGATTCTAGTGGGTAAAAATCTGTGACACATATATCTTTAATTATTATGTTAACCATTTATTTTAATTCCTTATAGATTGTTCCCCAAAATTAAAATACCGAAGCTTAAAATTCTGCCAACCATAGCCATACCCATGCAGAACTATCTACACTAACCTAAGTATTCAAACATACATCACATGCAAGATCAATATGTAACATGATATAGCAACATCCATGACCAATCATCAAAGTTCTAAGATCAAAATTGCATATAAATATTATAAGTTTCAAAAGTTTTCTTCAAAAAGAAATATTGTTAAACTTACCTGGAGCACTTAGTCTCCTAGACTTCTCCTTCCTCTTTCTTCCTTTCTTCCCCTCCTTTCCTCACTCTACATTGCTTCTATTTTTCCTCTCCCTAACTTGGACGAAATTCTAATGTTGTAAGGGTGGGTTTTCTTATATAGACCACCAAATAATTCACCTTTCATGATCATGGGTCTACCTTATCACAATTACGATACACTTTGTTGAATTTTTGGAAAACAAACAACTTATGTTCTTGTCTTCCTCTTCCTTAGTCAAGATATGCATAAAAAAAGGAGATTTGTATTTCGAAAATTATGATAATATGTTCTTAAGATATGGGACAAGGTCCCTTTGATTTAGGGATTCATTTACTTTTTCTTTTGTCTTAATCAATTATGATAGGTTGCCTTTTTAAGTGGCAAATTTCTAGCCCTTCAATCTCCATTATTTGGTTGAAATTATTTATGTGGTATAGAGATGTTTTGTCCTAATGCTATGTCTTATCATACCACTTGCTAAAATTATGAGTGTAGGATATAGATGTTTTTGTCCTAAAGCCTTGTATTATTATGCCACTTGCCAAAATGATGAATGTAGAATCACACCACTTGCTAAATTTTTGTCTTAATGCCATGTCACCTAATCTTGATTACACCATTATTTCATCACTTTAATTTTATTTTTATTTGTCCTCTTGGTTTTGGGCTCATTCTTGCCCATTTTCTTTACTTTGGTTAAAATTCTACCTTTTATAATGGGCTTGGTCATATTTTCATGATTTTTGGGCTACCGGTCCAATTTCTATATCCTAGTCCAAATCTATGTTTTATTTCTTCCTTGGGCTATCCTATTGGCTTGCTAAAAATTCATGTGAAGTAGAAAAACTCTATATGAAGTGTCCATAAGTTAAAGCCCAATTAAGGGTAGAGATACTAAACTTAGTAATTAAGAAAAATTACCCTAATCCGATCTTCTTGAAATTTTAAGACCTTTACTTACTTTACAAAAATTTATCTTTCTTTACCTAAGAATTTCACCTTTCTTTAGCATGTTTATTTCTAATATTTCCTCTTAGGTTTTCTTTCTTTACCTATTCCATTAATATTAGAACATTTCTATGCATATATGTAAGGTGAAGAATTTCTAAGAAAAATATCTAAAAATTACGGGATGTTAGACTTACTAATCTAACCATATCTCTCTCATATGAACTCCAAATTGAGTTATTACAGTGGCTAAATTTTCGTGAGACATATATTTATATTTTTTATGTTAACTAGTTATTTTAATTTCCTACAAAATTTTCCCAAAATTCAAACATAGAAGCTTACCTAACAGATTCTTCCCTGGTTAACTATTTTCTAACCACTGCTTACAAATCTGACCATATCTATCTCATATGGACTCCAAATAAAGTGATTCCAGTGGCTACACATCCGTGTCACATATATTAATATTTTTTACAGTAACCATTTCTTTTAATTACTAACCGATTCTTTCCAAAATTTGAAAAACAGAAGCTTCCCTGGTTACTCCAAAATCCAGTTTCCTAACCAAGCCTTTTCTAAGGTTTTAGTTCATCATTTAATTATGTCCTCTTCCATTTTATTCTTAATTTAAATATAATCATTTTTTATAAATTTTTCACAACATTTAAATATACTAAATAACAGCATAAAAATTGTAAAATGTTTGCCACCCATAGCCATACCTATGCAAAACTTTTCACACCAACCTAAGTATTCAAACATACATCACTTGCAAGATCAACATGTAATATGATATACCAACATCCATGGCCAATCATTCAGGTAACAAATATAATAAATTTTATCAAAGTTCTACGATCAAAATCCCATATAAATGTTTCTAATTTCAAAGCTTTTCTAAAAAATTATTTTTAAACCTACCTAAAGATCTCCCTATCTCACTTAGTGAATTCTTTTTCTTGTTTCCTTTTGAAGGAAGTAGCAAGATTACTCCCTTCCCTTAGCTTTTCTAACACCTTAAATAAGAGAAGGAGAGTGAGTTTTTGAACCCCAAGGAAGAAAGAGAAGATGGATTCAAGTGGAGATTAAGCTAACTTACTTTAAGTACTTAGTTCTCTAAACTTCTCCTTCTTCTTCCTTCCTTTCTTCTCCACTCTTTCTATCCTTTCCTCACTCTACCTTGCTTCTATTTTTCCTCTCCCTAACTTGGACAAAATTCTAATGTTATAAGGGTGAGTTTTTCTTAAATAGACTATCAAGTGGTTCACCTTTCATGATCATGGGTCTACCTTATCACAATTAGGATGCACTTGATTATTTTTTGGGAAAAGACAACTCATGTTCTTGTCTTTCTCTCCATTAGTCAAGATATACATAGCAAAAGGAGATTTGTATTTTGAAAATTATGTTAAAATGTTCTTAAGACAAGGAAAAAGGTCCGTTTGATTTAGGGATTCATTTCCTTTTTCTTTTTTCTTAATCAAGTATGATAGATTTTCCTTTTTAGGTGAAAAATTTTTAGCCCTTGAATCTCCCTTGCTTGGCTGAAATTATTTGTGTAAGATAAGGATGTTTTATCATAATGCTATGTATTATTACCCAATTGTTGAAATTATGAATGTAGGATATAGATGTTTTGTCTTAATGCCATGTGACCTAATCTTGATTATTATTATACTACTATTTTCTAATATAATTCTTATTTTTTCTTCTTGGACTTGGGCTCATTCTTATCCATTTCCTTTGCTTTGGTTGAAATTCTACTTTTCATGAAGGGTTTGGTTACATTTTCATGATTTTGGGACTATCGGTCCAACTTCTATATCCTAATCCAAGTCTATGTTTTATTTCTTTCTTTGGCTATCTTATTGGTTTGCTAGAAATTCATATGAAGTGGAAAAACTCTACATGAAGTGTCCATAAGTGAAAGCCCAATTTATGGGTGGAGATGTTAAATTTAGTAACTCTAGCTCTTAAATTAGGAAAAATTACCCTAATCCAATCTTCTTGAAATTTTAAAACCTTTACTTACTTCTAAAAAATTTATCTTCCTACCCAAGAATTTCGCCTCTCTTTAGTATGTTATTTCTAATTTTTCCTATTAGGTTTTCTCTCTTTACCTATTCCCTTAATGTTAGAAATATTTTCTATGCATATACATAAGGTAAAGAATTTCTAAGGAGAATAGTTCGTAGGTATCTAAAAATTGTCTAATAAACTTTATTTCCTTAATTAAATACTTATGTACCTTTATTAATAAAAGAAACAAAATTAGGGATGTTACAATATACAATATCCTACTTACCCTATCCAAAATATCCTTGTCTATGATAATCAATCCTATATATCTAGAAATACTCGAAAAACAAACAAGTAATAATTTAGCAAAATAGAAACTAGTTACCAATGCAAAATTTTCAAATCATCAATTATAATGCAATAAAGGGGAATTTTGAGTATTAATGGCTATATTTTATCCTCTAATTCATAGCAAACTTGTGGTTATTTCCCTACTTTTGGTTATGCTTTGCTTTGGATACTGCTTTGGTTGTTTTTATGCTTGTAGGTGAGCAAAAGAGGCCACGAAGCAAGGAAAAATAGTCATGAAAAGTGCCATATGGACTTGGAACAAGATGAGAAGGAAGCAAGGAGGAAGCCCACCAAAAATCAGCAAGAAAGGAGCATGGAAGCCCCTAACATGGCCAGGTCGTTCTTGGTGGCATGCAACACGACTAGGCCATGTTCTGGGCAAAAGCAGCAGAAACTTCTCAGAATTCAGCCCGAAGCATGGCCAGGCCGTGTCTTGGAACACGACCATGCTTCGGGTCCGTACACATCGTCTTTTTCAAGGTTTTGGCCGCCAAAATTGTTATATATTGAAGAGGATATGCAGCCAAACCGGGGGAGGGACGTATTCAAACCTCCTTCTACCCAGTTTTAGGCTTGGGAAACACCATTAGATTAGGTTTAGAGTAGGATTAATGTTTGATTCATGTTCTTAGAGTAGATTTGACAGCAATTTCAATTTGTATTTCATTCTTCATCCAGGTTCTATCTTTCTATCTCTGCACTCATCTCTATTTCTACTCTTTTTCTTGGTTTGTATGGAATATATTTACTTAATGAATTGGATTATGCTTTTGATTTATCTTTCTATCATGCTTGAGTAGATTTGATCTAGGGTTTTGGTAAACCCACTTATGGTGTGATGATACATTGTGTTGATTGAATTAGTGGAACCCTAATTGTGTTATCTATGGTTAATTAGGATTAGCTATTAAGCATTTGTTATATGAGTTGATGAATGTTTGGCCAATATTTATCACGTCTTAGGATATTAATTGATAGACTGAAAAGTGAAGATTGATACCAGAACCTAATAGTTAATTGGGGATATCTTAACCACGAAAGTAGTTTAAGGCTCTCTAGGAATGAATCAATTAATGGGCACGAGAAAATCGATTAATTGTATTCCATGGTTGGCATAGAACTTAATGGACCTAGGTTGAACTAAGAACCACGAAAGTAGGTAATTGGATTAACTTAGGTACGATTGGTAATGCTTGAAAGAGATTGCTAATTAATTAAGGCTAAACCATCCCCAATAGCCTAGATAATTACAATTAGAGGTACATACTAGTTGTTGAGTATCATAAGTGTGGTGAACCGTAACCCTAGACTTGTTTAATTGATTATCTTTACTTATTTAATTGTGACACTCTCTAATCGAATTACATCGATTTAGATAGCATATTTTGTGAAATTCTAGTAGTTAACATTATTCTCTGTGGGATACGACCCGTACTCGCTGGACTAGCTACAGCTATGCCGTGCGCTTGCGGTATTTGGTAAAACATACGCACAACAATGAACCAATATAAATACATGTCCTTTATCATTAGTGAACTAAAATGCAACAGGTAAAACTAATGATTAGAGATTATGAGTCAATGATAAAGTTGTGAGATTTAAAGGGCATTAATGAAACTCATTGGTTAGTTTATTATTTATAAAATATTGTCACAGCTCAAAAGTTACATAAGGTGAAATTAAAAAGAAATGAAAAGTAAGGAATATTATATAAGTAATAGTCAATGAAAATGGTATCCCCAGGATTATGGTTGATGTGGATGAAGCTACTTTTCTTCATTTACTTAGTTTTGATCCCTCAAGCACAATCAACAGAAGACAAGCCAAACACTTCTTCAAGAAGACAAGGTTGTCAACAACATAATGGATTAATTGATGTGGTAAGAGGAAACCATCTATTGTGAGGCCATAATTTACAAATAATATCCTTATATGCAGAAAAGGCAAGAATGATATCACATAATCTATGAGATATTTCAAGCATCATAATATTTGTATGGCAAGCTTGAGATGTGTCAAACAAAATGCAGCAAGAAACATAACATACCTTAAGTGAATTTGGAACAAGATTATTAATTATTTGCCAGAATCTTTTAGGATCACCAATGACAACTTCATGCACCTGATTGGATACATAAACAGTCAACTACACTCATCCAAAAGAATAGAGAGTCAAGTTAATGTACGAATAAATTTCCAAATTCTAATTACTATTTAAGGAACACAAAATTATAGAAGAAGAAGTTTTCAATTTCACCTCAATTCCTTTTCCATTAGATTTTCCAGAGAAAAGTGATAAAACTTCATCGAGAATATAACATGGAGCGAAGGTTACAACTTTATGTTTAAGTTTTCCTGCCTCGATCTTAGCCTGATCAAGAACCTCATTTATCACTAATTTAAGATCTTTACCACTTCCGTGAGTAGTTTGAGCATAATCCATTGAGTTTTCATCTAGTTTAGTGTCCATCAACTTTTGCAACATACCTAGAAAATGATTAAAACCAATCAACTTTCACCTACTCATGAAGAATTAGGAACTAGTTATGTTTTGATCAAAACAAATTCTTTTCCAATTACCTAAAACACCATTCATTGGGATCTTAATTTCATATGAAACTGATGTGTTAATAATTAAGCATATTTTAAAACCTTTAAACTTACTTTTTGTTTGATTTAAGTAAAATATGATTATAAATTAACTTAGTTTTGTGTTTTGTATTGTAGGAGCAAAGGAAGATGAAAAGAGGAGAAAAATATAAGAAATTCATGGAAAAATGTTGAATTACAGCGATTCTAGAACTTTTGGCACTAATTGGACCATATCTCCCACATATAAACTCCAATTAAAGTGATTCAAGTGGCTAGGAAAATCTACGACAATAATCTACAATGTTTATGTGAGCACTTTGTCAAATTCAAGATATTTCAGAGCATTACAAAGCTTCAAATTCAAAATCGTAGTGCAACAGGATGAATCCTAACCTTTGGTCAGTAATTTGGGTATATCTCCTTCATATTAGCTTCGATTAAGGTGAATCTAGCTACTATAGAAAGCTAAGGGACAGAGGTACAACTTTTATGTTGACAACCTTTCTAGATTTAGAAGAAATAATAGTACATAGGTGCCTCGAAAGTAATGTTGCGGCGCTGGCATGCCAAGTAGGAGCACCACGACACCCAAGTAAGTGTCGTGGCCCTGCATATTTTTGTCAACAGTGCATTGCGGTGCTGCCATAGAGCACGAGGGGATCCCCGTCTTCTGTAGAAAACAAAGTATGTTTTCTAGGTTATTTTGGCTCCAATTGAAGCCTAAAACCCAAGAACCAACCTAAAATCAATCTTACTTCATTTAGAACTCTCCCAACCTATAAATAAGAGAGAAATCAAGCATGAAAGGAGTCATCCAAGGATCAAATCACCAATTTCTCAAGTTTCTTCCTCTTCTTTTCTCTTAGGTTTTGTTATGGCCCTGCGTGCTTAGTTTCCTTTTTGTTGGTTAGGGAAGATTGAAGCACCAAGGATTTTTATGCATTGTGAGATTTATATTTGATTTTATTAGTTCAATCTTCATTGAGTATTAATTATTCATCTACTCTTCTATCCATTATTATTCATATAATTGCTAAGAAGTCCTACTAATACATTATTTGTCTTAATCTACTGCTGAATTATATTTTGAACAAAGTTTTCATTATTATGATTCAAAAGGAAAATATGATTAATGATTTTGGATTATGAATTATTTAGCCTATGGTAAATAATTGACTAAATTGAATCTAGTCGATGTGTCTATGTTTGTTTAGCTTTACCATTTTCTTTAATTATTCATGCGGTTAATAAGTTATAATTTACCAATGTGATAAAGTATTACTTGTTAATTAGGGTTAATTAAGGCGATCATCGTTAATTACTAAATTAAAGAAGGAACAGGGATAGAATCCCAATGATAGATACTCAATCTAAGATTGATTATGTTGTCAATGATCAATGCAATTCCTTGATGGTGGATATCAACCGACGACGCTTTTATTATTAATTACTCTTTTTATTTTGTTTGCAATTATTCTCTTTTACCTTATTATTTTACTTTCATATTCAAACCTCCCTTTATTTTATTCACAAAAGGTAATATCAGTCTCTGTGGGAAAAATTCTTACTCCCACTACTATAAGTTAGTTTGAGAGGTAAGGTATTATATTTGGTGTATCCGTGTGAATACCCACCAAATTTTTGTGCCATTGTAGGGGATTGTGTCTATTTACCAATTGTGAATTTTTTTCATTTCATTTTATTCATAATTGTGAATATTGCAGCCAATTTTCAACAATTGGGCACTATACTAGGCTCTCCATTAAGACATGCTGGTAAGGTATATGGTTTTTCCTTTGAACAACAACTTGCAAAATTAACTTCTTTTGTTCGTCAACTTTTAGAAAATATACAAAGAGAGAAGTTCTATCGAAATCATTCGGCCATGGGGCATCCTTCTAATGGGTACTCAACTTTCCCTGGACCACCACAAGTGAGGAACGATTCTTATTCAGACATGTATAATCCTGGATGGAGGGATCAATCATACCTTAACTATGAAACATAACAAGCTTATCAGGTTCAAAACTACCCATATTACCAGCAAAATTAATAGTCGTAACTCCGCAACCAAGAATCGGCCCAAGATCCTAATTCAAGTATGCCATTAGAGGATACAGTTAAAATTAAGACTAATATTTTGCTAATGCAACAGGATAGGCAATAATTTCAACAAGAGATAAGGGTCAGCAATCAAAGTTTAACAAATCAAATGGGCTAACTAGCAATAGCAGTCAGCCGGCTAGAGGCTCAGAATTCAGAAATTAAAAGTTTAACCCCAACACCATTAATACAAAAAAGAGGAAAATTCTATACTTAATGGAAAATATGACTTGGAAGTTGACACTAGTAAGCATACTAAAAAAGAGGCTGTGGAATCCACCCTGAATTCTAAATTCAAAGAGAAAATTACTGTAGTAGAGGAAGCTCCAAAAGTTCAGCAAACAGGTAAGGATTATCTTATTTTGTTATTAAGTTTTAATAAGATACATGTACCTTCTATTTTGTAGTATCCTGACCTAGGCTTAAAGAGACTTTCTAGATACTTAAAGGGCATATACAGTGGAGAATCACCCCCAATGATAACCTCAAATAAATATGCCCTACTCAAAGATATAAAAAAGCTACCCCTTGCTTTGGTAAAAACTCAAAAAGATGGAATTAAATTGGATGCCAAAAGCTACTCAAGACATCAATTATTCCTAGGTAAGTTGAGTTCTCATTTAATTAAACCTTTGATTAATACTGAATTCCCCCTTCATTATGTAGCTAAACCTCAAAATTTTGCAAATCAAAAGGCATTCAAATTCGAAGTGGACATCAAGGATCCTCCATGAATAACATTAGGAGCTTTAAGTCGAGCCAATGACATTAAACAAATGCGGTTATTGGGAAGCCAACCAACATAGTCATTGCAAAAAAATAGAAGAAGGTGGAAATCTAAAAAATTCAGGGTCTAATAATGCAACACTCTTATTCTACCCCAAACATATTCAAAGAATTTCACTTAACTCATCTTCTCATAAATACATATTCTTATTTTTACTTTACAGTGATGACAATGTAAAGTTTGAGTATAAGGGTGAAAGTATATTTGCCCGAATAATTCTAACCTTATTTTGAGGCATTAATCTTCTGATTTTCACTATCAATGCACATTTATTGTTTTTAGTAATTTGAGTGATTGTGTGAGTGTTTCAATTTATGTTTTGTGTTGTTAGGCACAACCAATAGCCAATGATATAATTATCCAAAAAAAATTAACTCTTGAAAAATGTGGAATATTCATGGTTGTGTGCAATTTCAACCCTTTTGTAATTTATTTTTTTGACTTTAGAATCCTAAAACATTTTTGCACAATAACTTTGGGCATGTAATTTGATTTTTACTTAGAGAAGGTTTATATAACTCAAAAAAATATTTTATGATCTCAATAGGATTCTAGAACTTATTTGAATGCTACTTGAGTTGAAATCCTAGGATAATACTATTAATTAGGAGATGATTTAAGCATTATTTGATAGATTGAGCCTTTCAAGCCTAACCCAAGCAATGAGATATCCTTAGTTCCTCTATTTTGAGCTTAATTAAACTCCTATTCTATATCCATAAATGAGCCAAAAGCCAAATTTTGTTATTAATATCCTATTTTTTTCCTAATTCACTTACTGCATGATTATTTCTTTGAATATTTGATTTTTAGAACTTTATTGACCAAAGGGTAGAAGGCTTTAGCAAGAGAAGAAAAGAAAAATACAAAGGAACATAAAATTCAAAAGAAAGGATGAAAGCATATGCAGTGGGTGAAAGAAAAAAATAGAAAACCAAGGAAAAGAATGAATTAAATTTAATTGAAACAAGAAAATGAGTGTGGGAAAAAATCCCCCCAAAATTGAAAAAGCTAAAGAGATAAGATTTAATCATGTGGTGCTGGGTGATTGAGTCTAAATTTGTATCCTTTATCATACTTTATACCCTGGCCACATTACAAGCAAAATAAAACATTATTGATCCTAGATGTATTTTTGGTCTTTATTAGTAGAGAGTAGCATGCAAAATAAGCATATGGAAATCCTAAAATATTTAGAGATCCATGCCCAAAATTTTGGGATATAAAAACTCATCTGGGTAAAGGAAATTTATTGACCCAAAAACACACACACACTCGGGATTCAGGAGAATAAAATAATAGATTGCATTTGAGTTAATCTTGTGCATGGTTATGTCCTTTCAAAATTTTTCTTGAGCATATTTCCATGTTATGAGGCAAAAAAATAAATAAATAAATTTGGTAAGCCTAACACTCACTACATATATTGATCTTTGTTTTTGTCTTTAGGGATTATTTTACTTGAAGACAAGCAAAAGGTTAAGTGTGGTGGTATTTGATGTGTTAATAATTAAGCATGATTTTACTACCTTTAAACTCACTTTTTGTTTGATTTAAGTAAAATGTGATTATAAATTAGCTTAGTTTTGTGTTTTGTATTGAAGGAGCAAAGGAAAAAGAAAAGAGGAGAAAAAGATACGATATTCATGGAAAAATGCTAAATTGTAGTGATTCTAGATCTTTCAATACTAATTAGAACATATCTCCAACATATGAACTCCAATCAAAGTGATTCAGGTAGGTTAGAAAAGTTAAGACAATAATCTACAACTTTTATGTTAAGCACTTTGTTAAATTCGGGAGATTTTAGAGCGTTACAAAGTTTGAAATTTAGAATCGCAATGCAACAAGATGAATCCTGACCTTTAATCACTAATTTGGGTATATCTCCCTCATATTATCTCTAATTTATGTGATTATAGCTGCAATGCAACACAAAGAGATAGGAATACAACTTTTATGTTAACTACCTTTCTAGAATCTAAAGAAATCATAGCATCGTGGCGCTTAGAATTCAGCATCATAGCGCTAGTGTGCCTAGCAAGGGCGCCGTGGCACTGCGTATTTTTGGCAACATTGCGCCGCGGCGCTCCCCGTCCATTGCAAAATAAAAACTACAATTTTTTGGTTATTTTGACTCCAATTGAAGTCTAAAAGTCAAGAACCAACCTAGAATCAATCATACTTCATTTAAGACTCTTCCAACCTATAAATAAGTGGGAAAGCAAGTATGAAAGGAGTCATCCAAGGATTAAATCACCAATTTCTCAAGTTTTTTCTCCACTTTTCTCTTAGGTTTTGTTATGGCCCTGAGCGGTTAGTTTTCTTTTTGTTGGTTAGGGAAGATTGAAACCTTAAGGATCTTTTATGCATTGCGAGATTTGAATTTGATTTTATTAGTTCAATCTTAATTGAGTATTGATTATTCATCTACTCTTCTTTCCATTATTATTCATATAATTGCTGGGAAGGCCTACTGGTACATTATTTGTCTTAATCTACTGCTAAATTATATTTTAAACAAAGTTTTCATTATTATGATTCAAGAGGCAAATATGATTAATGATTTTGGATTATGAATTATTAGGCCTATGGTGAATAATTGACTAAATTGAATCTAGTTGATGTGTTTATGTTTGTTTAGCTTTACCAGTTTCTTTAATTATTCATGCGGTTAATAAGTTATAATTTACTGATGTGCTAAAGGATTACTTGTTAATTAGGGTTAATTGAGGCAATCGTAATCAATTACTAAAGTTAAGGATGAACAAGGATATAATCCCAATGATAGATACTTAAGCTAAGATTGATTATGCTGTTAATGATCAATGCAATTCTTTGATAGTGGATATCAACCGAAACCGACACTTTTATTATTAATTAACCTTTTTTATTTTTTTTGCAATTATTTGCTTTTAATTTATTTTTTTACTTTCATTATTCAAACCCCTATTTATTTGATTCACAAAAGGTAATATCAATATCTGTGGAATTGACACTTACCTCCATTACTATAGGTTAGTTTGAGAGGTAAGGTATTATATTTGGTGTACCCGTAATAGTATCCACTATATACATGATGTATATGTTTGAAGTCAAATAAAGTGGCCAAAATTCCCTCTCCGCGACAAACTTCCCCCTTTCCCAAATGGTTATCAACTAATATTCTTCCCCTTATACCTCACATTTTCCAAACCCATAACATCATTGTTACTCTAGACCCAACATTCCTAAACCTTTTCCTCTTCTCATTAACATATTTCCCTCATCAAAGCTTATTGCGTTTGTAGCAGAGCATAGCACCTTCTTTGATTCCTCATCATAAATTTTGACTTGACTAGGACATTTGTACTAGAGCCAACATTTTTGCAAGACCTATTAAGTGGTTGCTCAAGGCTAGGTTTTATTTTTTGAGATTGATTTGATTCGATGTTTCTCTGCAATGCATGGTGGGTTTTTCTGCTTTTTTTTTGCTATAGATGTTATTTTCTGGGTGAGAAAATAGAGAAATAAACCTAATACCTAATTTCAAATAGGAAGTGGAGATAGTAGAAAAACTGAGAGTGAGAAAGCATCTGCGTGCGACTGAGGTTGAGGCTGATATAGAGGACGAAAAGAAGGGATTGGGATGCTGAGGTGGGGAAATAGATTGCCTGCTTAACAAAAGAATTAGAAATATAATAAAATAAAGTAACATTTTTTAATAAAAAATTATATAAAAAGAGCATGTTCATTTTTTATTTATTATGAGAAGAAAGAACATAATCTAGATGATGTGAGTTTTTAATACATATGACCTTTTTTGTTTTAATGATCTCAAAAGTGAACCAAGGAAAGAAATTCTTGCTATGACTTTTATGAAGCTAGACTTTGATAAACTTCTAGCGTTGAAAGCCATCAAGTGGTACAAGATCTTAGAAGATTTTGGGTTACTAAAATCTACCTTTAACAAGGTGATTCTAGTGATCACTGATGGTTTAACCAAGGAGCTTTGTGATTATTAAGTTTACTTATATGCAAATGCTTAAAGATAAGTTTTTATAATATGATATATTTTTTGTAAAAGCTTGAATCTAGTTTTCTGATTAACAAAAACTCCTCCTTTGGGAGTTGAGTGACAAACGATATACATGTGAATATAAAACTCTCTCAACCTATCATTTTATACAATTTGTCTCCTTCTGTCAGTTTTTTTAAAATTCTTATATATATATATAGGGCTGAAAATATAGTTATAAAATTGGAGGAATTTAAACAAAAAATTTGCCTGGATCCCAATGTCAAGCCCATTACCAATTTGACATGTATCATGGAACATTTAAAATAATTGTAGCTAAGATAGAAAAAAAAATGTATAATAAATCAATCATCCTTACATATTATATATATATATATATATATATATATATATATATATATATATATATATATATATATATATATATATATATCTCTCTCTCTCTCTCTCTCTCTCTCTGATGGCCAAAAAAATATAAATTCGGAATGTATCCTTACACTATATTTTTAACTAATTTGTTGAAAAAGTTATTTTTAAAAAATATATTAAAAATAAATTTTAAAATAAAAAATGCAAAACGCAGTCAAAAGGATGCATTTTGAAGCACATAATGCTCTAAGTAATTTCTAATTTCCACTTCCTTCTCAAATATCTTCAAAGAATTTTGATAGCTATCATGCGCTTGGTGTTAATAGATTATTGTCTAGTTTTTTCCACTCTCTCAACCTGTCATTTTATACAAATTGTCTATTTTTGTGAATTTTTTAAAAATTCTTAACGAAAATATATTGTTATAGATATCATGTGTTTGATGCTAGGATGGCAAGTATGTACGCAAATATACTTTGCAATGTTTATCTAAGACTAAATACTTTCTGTTCTGCTTTTAATTTCTAAGCAATCAAAATTATACTCTTATGGATTATATTATTTTAAATGGCCTTGAGCTAAATTATTTCTTTCGGAAGTTGTTGTTTGACCAATCCATGTTGACTACAAACTTCAAGATTTTGGTGAAATCAAATGTTCTTCCCTTTGTGAATTGTTAGACATCCTCAAAATTCCCCATTACTACATTGTTTTCATTTGACAAATTGCTAATTGTCCTTCTTGTAAATAGCCAATGCAATGACAATTTCAAAATTGTAGTTTCCTAATCTCTATGAAGGCCAACTAAAGTTTAGTGCCCCATAATCAAGTTGATGGCATTTTAATTTTATTCAAATAGATTTTCAATAGGGAATATTTTTTCTATCTTTTTGTTGATTTGGTAGATAGTTTCTTTACATATTTTTCTAATATGTCATGCTTTATTGCATATTCCAATTTGAGTTACAGGCACAAGACGAGGTAGAACGTGTAATATCCTATATATTTTTTAATAAAAAGAATGTAATATACCGTAGTTTTTATTTTTAAATAATAATGTTTTGCTATAAAAAATATTTTTTTTAAAATGATTTTGTTTTGCTAAAAGTAAGTATACTTTTAATTAAAATAATAATTATTTTGCTTAAAATAATTATATTGTCCTCTAATAAATTTTTGTTCCATTTTTAAAAATATTCTTTCTTTTATTATGCATAAAGATATTTATTTTGTGATTTGTTTTATTAAAAATTTTATCAAGAAAAGTCATGATTTAAGAGTGCAACTAAAGTTTTGCAAGAATATACAACAACAATAACTAAGCCTATTACATGTATATATATAAAAATAAATTCCATTATTTAACTATTAAATAAAAAAATTAAAGAAGAAGCAGAAGGAAACAGGAAAGAGCGCAGTGCGTAAGGGGTAGAAAATTTTTTTTCTTCTCTTTCTTTCTCTAAGTTTCTCAACTTTTCTCTAGGATTTCTCTCATTCTAGGCATCAAGTTCAAATACCGGAGGTACTGTTGACTCATGGCGAGGAGAGCTTCAAAACCCACCAATCAATTTCGCCAGAAATTCCCTAGAATTCTACCGAAAAATCGTAAATAGTAACTTATAGGTAATTTTTCTAAAATGCTGGATTTTTGATGGTTTTTCAAGCTTTCAAGTTAGGGGTTTTGTTAAGGATGTAGTGTATTGGTTGTATGATAAATTTCACGGTCAAACAACGTGATTTGGTGCTTTAATTTTGTAAATTTTTCTTCGGTAAATTGTAAATATGAACAGTGTGTGAACAGTGTAGAAACAATAAAATGTGCACAATATATTCGACATGAATAGTGAGTCACCGTGCATGAACAATATTTTTCGATCATAAATAGTGACCAGCGTTGACCAAACTCCCGAAGTCATTTCCTAGATTTTTGGACCCTCTAGACATGTTTTTAAGGTTTATTTGGTCACACTTGGATTGTAAAAGTACATTTTTGGAGCTGTCCAATCTGGGTCCCTTACCTTGTGAGTGGATAATACTTTCTGTGATCTATTTTACATTTTTTTTTATACTTTGATTGTGATATTGCTGCAGCATATGATTGTATTACTGCATTTTCAGCTATTGAAAATTTATGAACGATTATCTTTACTTATTGGATATTATTCCTCTCAAATATGGCTTTATGGAAATTGTACATGTTCACATGTCATGAATCTGGAACCCTTGGAGTATATGTTGCGTATCTACATTTCACTACTTGAGAATGATGATTCAGGGGTATTTGGAATTGATAACCCATATGAAAATTTTTATGAAAATTATGGAAAAAAGAATTGAACATGAAAAGTATTCTTATTTGAAAAGTACATTGTTTTTTGCAATTATTTTGTGGAGGAATCCTATTGGAAATACCGTTTGTTAACAGCAGGTGATGTTAGCCTTGGTACACCTTGACACCTCAAGTAGCAGAGGTGGTACTAGCCTCGTGTAACAGCCAACACACGGGAGTCATGTGTTATTTAGGGAGAGCGGGATGCCTCCTATATGTGTTATTGATGATATGTGATTTATCCTCCTTTGCTGTGTGCTTGGGAAGTACCTATATTAGAGTCCCTTTGCATGTCCTCTTGAACAGTGGTGGGGCAAACCTTAGTTGGGATGCTGAGTTTAGGAAAATCTTACACCAAAAAAGTACGGAATGAGTTGAACTCTGATATGGTGGTTTTGATATAGAATTCTCCTAAAGCATGTGAAATATTTTATTGCATAACAATATTGTTTTATAATCAAGCTGCAGTATTTTATGTTGAATATTTGACTATCATTTGAAATGAAGATATTTGAAATAAGAGTCTCATATAGATGTACTTCCGAACTGTAATTTTCTATATGATAAATTTTAAAACATGAGTTCATTCATATGCTGACCTAAGAGGTTATAGGAGGTCTTATCTGCTCACTGAATTATCAAACTCACTACACGACATTTACATTTTTTTCAGATAAGGATATAAAGTCTGGTCCTACAGATGGTACAGCTAGGCTGCTTCCAAGGCTCACGTTATTTGGATTGTATTGTATTTGTATTCTAGAGTATGCTCTATATGCCATAGGCAGGATCCTTACTTTTATTGTTACTCTAACGTTAATGGACTTGGTCTGTATATGGTATATGTATAGGAGAACCTATATATATCTGTTTTCATGATAAAGGATTGAAATATTCATGTTTATGGAAGATATATGTTCATGGTATATGTGTTTCACATGCCCTAAAATTCTCTGTCACGTCCCGAATTTTATCTGAGCACGAGACTGGCACAAAATGAGGATTTTTCCCCACTCTATAAGCCTAACTGTCTCATTCTGAATCTAAAACTCAATAATCAGTCTGGTTTAGCATGTGATCACATAATCACTCTTTAAAACTTTAAGCACATATAAAATATAAATAAAGATCTAGCTTTAAAACTATATCGATTACATTTTTCATTCCTTATAATACATATACATTTTACATTTCTTCTCACGCATCAAAAACAAGGATCCTGCCTGTGGTAATGTGGAGCAACTCTAGAGTACAAATACATAAGACAACAAGAAACAAAACCCATTAGGACAAATTTGGGCTCACCTAGGAAATTTTACTACTTCAGCGCATGCCTTCAATTTTAACCTTATATGGAAACATTTAAAAGAATGAGATGATTCTTGCGACTCAATGAGTAAATAACATAATTATAACTTGTAGAAAAATTATCTTACATATTAGGCTATGATTCAGTTTATGAATATTTTAAAGTATTCTTGCTAGTTTTGTTTACTTATTCTCATTATTGAAGATTATTAATTCATTCATTTACCTTAGTTTAATCCATTGTCATACTTTTCTTTATCTAGTTTCATCATCATATACATACAGCCCTGTAAAGTTCTTCTTGACTTTTCTCAATCACTTTCTTTTATTGTTCCTCCTTTAAGTAGACCCTTGAATATTTCTACTTGCAAAACATTGCACACGCTGTAACAAATGGGCTAGATCCACTTTATCATCTTTCTTAAAATTATGCCACTATATTATTATGCTCCTACGCCAAATAAAAATATCCTATGTTGTTTGTGTACATACATACATACATATATATATATATATATATATATATATATATATATATATATATATGTAAGTATTTAATACTCAAGCTATATATATTCAAGAGTATAAAAAGTAAAATAATTATATTAGTTTATTATATATTAATAAGACTTATTCTTTTATTAATATCTTTCAGTTTTATTCTTTAATTATTATTATCTTTAACATATTTTATTTAGTTTGGACGATTTCAATCTAAACCATTTCAACATACCCAAGCACACAGCCTAGTATGGGAAAATCACCGTTTTACCCAAGCACACAGCAAGGGTGGGTAAATCACCATATACATGTTTTATCACAAGCACACAGCAATGGGACGGATAAAATCATCATATTCTCGCCATTCATATAATAAGGTTGGGAGGAGCTTTTCTCAACTCCCAAACCTTTTCATATGATGACTGTCCCAAGCACACAGCAATAGGATGGGTAAATCATTACACTTAGTCATATCACTTTCATTCATTCATTTTCTTTTGACTCATTTATATTTTAAAGTCTACGTATATATATCCATGTGCTTACTTGAATAAAGAAATTTCAATTTGATAGTCATATCTCATTTCATTGCATATAACCTTATAATCTTGTATCATTATTTATTATTTCAAAATCCATTAGGGTTGCCATCATTAAATATTATTTGAGATGCCATTATACATAAATATCCGCATACTTATATGTGTTCATTGTATAAGCATCATATATTACGGGAGATCATGATATTAAATTTTTCGGTTAGAATATTGTACACCTTGGGACAAAAATATACCCGATACATTATACATATATAACTTATCCTAATAAATTCCCAAACCATTATGGATCATCTTCACTAATATTTGAACTATCCTCAAATTTGCATATTTATATCCATAAGTCGATATAATTAAGAACCATACACATAAAAGAATATATATACATCCATATAGGGTAACTAATTTTTCTTATTCCAGACTTCTACCAAGTCATCTTTGATTCTTACATGTTAACATCCTCCCATGAATCTCAAGCCTTTGTTACTTTCATTTCTAAAAGCATATCATTCTAGTTCCTATCAATTCCGTTTAACTAGTCCGTTCGTTCTAAGACAACTTTTCTCAACAATTATTCACACATAAATTTTCAATCTTGACATAATTCACATCCTAGATACTATACTCAATTTAGCACGGTATAAACCCTTAACACAAATATCTTGATTACTTTACATTATTTTTGGACATGGTTCTCAAAATATTCTCCATATTTTCAAATTAAGAGTTCACAGATTAATTTGAATCCTACTTTCCAAATGTTATTCCTCAAGAACTTTAACACCACTAATTCAATTTATTACATTCTTCAAAGCACAATAAGGCCATCAACCATCTGTTGTTCCTTTCACCTAAACATTTTTATACAGTTCGGTATCCAAACTCACTATTTTAAATTATGAATAGTTTAATGCCCAACTTCCTCCAAAATTTCCTCCATTAATCACTTCCAACAAATTGAAATTGCTAATTTTCTACTTTTACCTTACCTATCCTCAAATAAACCTAATATGTTCAAATCTTCCTCTTATGACATTTTTCCATCACTAGCCATGTAACAACTCTATTTAAGTAACAATTTTTTTTTAAATACCATGAAGTTATTACCTCGTTACAACTTAACTCAAAATAACATTTATTTAATTTATACAATACAGAGTTTACATACATATCATTAATCAATAACATCCGTACAAAAGTCTAACACATATATAATTACATCTTATTGATTCTTGTTGACCAGTTTCGGAGATACGGGTGCGGGTGGTTACAACTTCATCGGGATCTTAGTCAACTCGACCATAGACACCATATATATTACAGGGATCAGCTCAACATAGACTAACTTGATCCAACATACACTAAAAGCCAGTGCCATAGAGAAAATCTTCATAATTATTCTTCTGAACATGATATGAAAATATAGTGAGAATTAAATCCTAGTAACTTCAACAATAAATCATCATCAATATAGCTCATCACGTCATGTTCATCTGTATAAACTACACAAATATCTTTGGTCACATGAATGCACTATATCTATGCACATGAAAATCGTACAATAATGACATGTATGATAGGATTAACTATTTTCAAAATATCATATGATGAATATCAATTTATTCTCATATCAAGCTACCCCGGTCAGCGTGAGTATTTTATACTCTCCAGTACGGGCTTTTCTTGCTCTGTCTAACATAGCCCACTTTCTCTTTCTTTTCTCATTAACATGATCATAACCGTTGGTAGGGCGTCTCCTACTGGTGCACCACACGGATTGCCATGTGACCGTACTCCTTTCTTTTCTTTTCACAATAATAGCCAAAAATATGCTTTCAATAACAAGTATGTTCATCAAAATATAATTATTACCAAAAATCATTGGTAATCATGCCATGAACATAACCATTTCAAATATCAATTTATAAAATATTTCCATGTCAAAATTTCACACTTAAGATGGTAAGAAGTTCATACAATGGCAATGGCTATGGCATATACTAGTCATTTATTATTTTCATTTATAAGATTCTTTTTTTTTTAAATATTAATTTTATTTCTTTATTTTCTTGATGCAGGTTTTCATCTTATCTAACATTCTCTTACTAAAAAGAGCATACCTCCCTCAATATAACTCCGATGTAGGTGATCTTATTGTCAATTTAAAGATAAAATAATTATTTAAAACTATTATGTTGAGTACTTTAGCAACAAATTAAGAAATCATAGTGATATTACTTCCTCAATGTACAGGTTATTTCTTCTCGGGTAAGTTCTGACCTCTACATACTAATCTGCCCATTTATCCCTCATGAGAATTCTAAATTGAGTGATTCTAGTGGCCAAAATTCCGTGACACATATAGCTATAATTTTTATGTTAACAATTTATTTTAATTCCCTATAGAATGTTCCCAAAAATTAAAACACATAAGCTATCCTAACATATTCTTTCTTGATTATCCATTTTCTGACATTTTCTTACTAATCGGAACATATCTACCTCATATGGACTCTAAATTTAATGATTCTAGTGGCTCAAAATCCATGAAATATAGATCTACATTTGTTATGTTAACCATTTGTTTTAATTTCTTACTGATTCTTCCCAGAATTTTAAAAATAGAAGTTTAAAAGTTTGCCACCCATAGCCATACCTATGCAGAACTATCTACACCAGCCTAAGTATTCAAACATACATAATATGTAACATGATATAGCAACATCCATGGCCAATCATTAAAGTTCTCAAATCAAAATCTCATATAAATATTACAAGTTTCAAAACTTTTTTTCAAAAAGAAATATTGTTAAACTTACCTTGAGCACTTAGTCCTCTAGACTTCTCCTTTCTCTTTCTTCCTTTCTTCCTCTCCTTTCCTCACTCTACCTTGCTTCTATTTTTCCTCTCCCTCACTTGGACGAAAATTGTAATGTTATAGGGGTGGGTTCTGCTTAACTAGACCACCAAATAATTCACCTTTCATGATCATGGGTCTACCTTATCACAATTAGGATACACTTGTTTGAATTTTTAGAAAACAAACAACTCATGTTCTTGTCTTCCTCTTCCTTAGTCAATATATGCATAGGAAAAGGAGATTTGTATTTTGAAAATTATGATAATATGTTCTTAAGATACGGGACAAGATCCCTTTGATTTAGGGATTCATTTCCTTTTTCTTTTGTCTTAATCAATTATGATAGGTTTTCCTTTTTAGGTGGCAAATTTCTAGCCCTTGGAATCTCCATTATTTGTGTGGGATAGAAATTTTTTGTCCTAATGTCATGTATTATCATACCACTTGCTAAAATGATGAGTGTAGGATATAGATATTTTGTCATAAAGCCTTGTATTATCATACCACTTGCTAAAATGATGAGTGTAGGATATAGATGTTTTGTCCTAAAGCATTGTATTATGATACCACTTGCTAAATTTTTGTCTTAAGGCCATGTAACCTAATCTTTATTATATTATCACATGATTTATTTTATTTTATTTTTCTTCTTGGATTTGGGCTTATTCCTACCCATTTCCTTTGCTTTGGATAAAATTCTACTTTTCTTGGAGGGCTTGGACACATTTTCATAATTTTTAGGCTATCAGTCCAATTTCTATATCCTAGTCCAAGTTTATGTTTTATTTCTTGTTTAGGTTATCCAATGGGCTTGCTAGAAACTTATGTGAAGTGGAAAAATTCTATATGAAGTGTCCATGGGTGAAAGCCCAATGTATAGGTGAATATGTTAAACTTAGTAACTCTAGTTCTTTAATTAGGAAAAATTACCCTAATCCAATGTTTTCTTGAAATTTTAAGACCTTTACTTGTTTCGAAAAATTTATCTTCCTTACCCAAGAATTTCACCTTTCTTTAGAATATTATTTCTAATTTTTTCTCTTAGGTTTTCTCTCTTTACCTATTCCATTATTGTTAGAACATTTCTATGCATACACGTAAGGTGAAGAATTTCTAAAGATTATATTTCCTTAGATATCTAAAAAGTTGTCTAATAAATTTTATTTCCTTAATTAAATATTTATGTAGCTTAAAAAGAAACGAAATTAGGGATGTTACTTTGAATACTTTTGTATTTTTATTAAATCATGAAACGAAATTAGGGATGTTACAAGCCAATCCTTAAGCAATCCTAACATATCTTACTTTCACCATTCCTAACATGTCTACTACCTACCCATCTCAATTCACTTATCACACATTCATAAATTTTAATGACATACTATCCAAATATCAAACATCACCCAAGTCACAATCTCGACATATAAAAATAGTCATAAATTTACATTACATAACCATATTATACAATTTATAAATTTAGAGATAAATTTACTCACTAATTTGAAGCTTCAATTGGACTAGCTTCTTCTCGTTTTTTTCCAAATAAAATTGATCAACAACAACTCCAAATTATGTTCTTCAACTTAGCTATTTCGAAATCCAAAAATTCATTGCATAGGTTCTGTTCACGACTGTTCACCCATGAAGACACTGTTCATAGTTACTGTTCATCTGAGAAAATTTTCATGGTTTAAAGCTTTAAATCGTGTTATCAAACCAAAAAAACATGCATACAAGGAGTATTCTACCTCTCAAACATGATTATAGAGCCAAAATCACCAGAAAACACCAAGAAATTTTAAAATCATCAACTTTACCTCACAGCTATTGTTCATCGTTTTTGATAAATTTTCGATGAGTTTCTAACGAAATTGATCGGTGGATTTTGAAGCTCTTTTCACTACAAATCCAACGGTACTTTCGACATCTCAAATGGATGTTTAGGTTTGGAGATATCTTAGAGAGAAATTTGAAAGCTATAGAGAGAAAGTAAAATGGATGTTTCCTCCTGCTGCTGCACGAGGTTCTGCTTCTTTCACAGTGCTTCTGCTTTCCTTTTGTTTTTACTTAATATTATTTAATAATTGAATATTTAAAATTTATTCTTTGATTAAATACATATAAATATTGTTTTTTATCCTAAAACATCCTCAAAATTTCTAAAAATTTATATTCTTGCAAAAATTTGGATGAAATATCAAATCATGACTTTTCTTGATAAAATTTTAATAAAAAAATTCATAAAATAAAATATCTTTATGCATAATAAAATAAAGAATATTTCTAAAAATAAAAAAAAAATTTATTAGAAAATATAATTATTTTAAACAAAACAAAAAATTATTTTAATTAAAATTATATTTAATTTTAGCAAACTATAATCATTGAAAAATAATACTTGTTTATAAAAAAATAATTATTTTAAAAAATACTGGATATTACATTAAATTTATTAGAGGCAAATATAATTATTTTAAGCAAAAAAAATTATTTTAATTAAAAGTATATTTACTTTTAGCAAAATATAATCATTTAAAAACAATACTTGTTTATAAAAAAATAATTATTTAAAAAATTGTTACCATTGACCCATCCGTAAGAGTTCCCTATCCAATACAAGACCAGCAAATTATTGTTGAAGGTACTTTTGTGAAGAGAAAATTGTTACATCATGCCTACATTAATTATTTAATATATATATATATATATATAACATCTAGATTAAGTTATTATATAATGTATTGGGTTGAAATGTAATATGGTTATTTCTAATAACCTTAACATTAAGGGCTTTCGTACTTCTTAACTTGGAGAAGAAAAGTTAAGTTTGGGTGCTCCTCTGAAGGCTTTACAACACCCAAAACCTCCAAAATCATTTTCCTGATAATATGATCCAACATTGACAAATGCTTCTAGTAGTTTTAATACACAACTAAACACTACCACACTTTCTACATGGTTAGCCATATTTGGATCCTCAATTTCAATGCCCCCAGAAAGAGGGACAATAGAGCGATTCTTATCATAACCAAGATAGGGCTTCTCATCACACACACTCTGTACCTTTTCCTTGATTGTTTGAGGGAGATCAAATAGATCTTCAATAGTAGCTTACATGGTCAACATGATCCCATCCTATTCTACCAGCATACATATACTTTATCTTGTCCAAGTACATTGTTCATTCTCTATTTCAATTGCTTACTTCCACTGCAATCAATTTTGGAGGAAACATTATGGAAAAAAGTTGGTTGAATGTTGAAAATAGAGCTGATCCAAGGTATACACAAGGGACATATAATTTTCTTGAGTCAACATACAGTGAGTTAAGGGCCGGTAGCAAACTTAGGTGCCCATGTAAAAAATATAAAAACACAGTGTTCAAAGTGAGACACAAAGTACGATTTAACCTATTACAAAATAATTTTTGGTAGTTTTACAAGGTTTGGGATCTTCACGGAGAAGCCTAAAGGACAACTTCATATATCCCTCATGGTAATAATGTTCAAGAAGATGATATAACAGGAATGATATACAATGCATATAGAGTTACTAACACAGAGGATATGAATACTTATGTAGAAAATAGCGAAGAGCCAAATTTGCAAGCAAAGAAGTTTTATTAATTTCTGAAAGATGCTGAAACAAGGCTATATGTAACATCCTATAATTTTTAGATATTTTCCTTAGAAATTCTTCACCTTACATATATGCATAGAAATTGTATAATATTAATGGAATAGGTAAAGAAAGAAAACCTAAGAGGAAATATTAGAAATAAACATGCTAAAGAAAGGTGAAATTCTTAGGTAAAGAAAGATAAATTTTTGTGAAGTAAGTAAAGGTCTTAAAATTTCAAGAAGATCGGATTAGGGTAATTTTTCTTAATTTAAGAGCAAAAGTTACTAAGTTTAGTATCTCCACCCATAAATTGGGCTTTTACCTATGGACACTTCATATAGAGTTTTTCCACTTCACATAAGTTTCTAGCAAGCCATTGGATAACCTAAGCAAGAAATAGAACATAGACTTGGACTAGGATATAGTAATTGGACCAATAGCCCATAATGGGTAGGAATAAGCCCAAATCCAAGAGGAAAAACAAAATAAAATAAATTAGGTGATGATATAATAATGTAATAATAATAAAGATTAGGTTAGATGGCATTAAGACAAAAAATTTAGCAAGTGGTGTGATTCTACATTCATCATTTTGGCAAGTGGCATAATAATACAAGGCTTTAGGACAAAAACATCTATATCCTACACTCATAATTTTAGCAAGTGGTATGATAATACATGGTATTAGGACAAAACATTCCTATCCCACACAAATAATATCAACCAAATAATGGAGATTCAAGGGCTAGAAATTTTCCACCTAAAAAGGCAAACCTATCATACTTGTTTAAGACAAAAGAAAATGGAAATGAATCTCAAAATCAAAGGGACCTTGTCCCTTATCTTAAGAACATATCATCATAATTTTCAAAATACAAATCTCCTTTTCTTATGCATATATTGACTAAGGAAGAGGAAGACAAGAACATAAGTTGTTTGTTTTCCAAAAAATTCAACAAAGTGTATCCTAATTGTGATAAGGTAGACCCATGATCATGAAAGGTGAATTATTTGGTGGTCTATATAAGAAAACCCACCCTTACAATATTAGAATTTCGTCCAAGTGAGGGAGAGGGAAAATAGAAGCAAGGTAGAGTGAGGAAAGGAGAGGAAGAAAGGAAGAAAGGAAGAAAGAGGAAGGAGTGCTCCAAGTAAGTTTAACAATATTCCTTTTTGAAGAAAACTTTTGAAACTTATAATATTTATATGAGATTTTGATCTTAGAACTTTGATGAATGGTCATGGATGTTGCTATATCATGTTACATATTGATCTTGCATGTGATGTATGTTTGAATACTTAGGTTGGTGTAGATAGTTCTGCATGGTTATGGCTATGGGTGGCAGAATTTTTATCTTTGGTGTTTTAATTTCTGGGAACAATCTATAAGGAATTAAAATAAATGGTTAACATATGAATTATAGATATGTGTGTCATGGATTTGTAGCCACTAGAATCATTCAATTTAGAGTTCATATGAGGTAGATATGGTCTGATTAGAAAACGAAGGTCATAAAATGGTTAATCAGGGAAGAATATGTTAGGATAGTTTCGGTGTTTTAATTTCTGGGAAACTTATATAAGGAACTAAAATAAATTGTTAACATATTAATTATATATATATGTGTCACGGATTTATAGCCATTGGAATCACTTAATTTGGAATTCTTATGAGGGAGATATGGATAGATTAGTAGGTAGAGGTTAGAACCTACTCGAGAAGAAATAACCTATACTTTGAGGGAGTAATATCACCAATATTTATTACTATTTTGCTAATATAATTAACAAAATAGTTTTAGATAATTGTTTTAGCTTTTCATAGACACTAAAATCACCTCAATCGGAATTAAAATGAGAGAGTTATTATCTGATTAGTGAGCAAAGGTCACAGAGCACGGCCAGGCCGTGTTCTGGGAGCTTCAAGCACGGGCTAGCCGTGTTCGGGGCTGTTTTTGAGTACATTTGAAGTATTTTTAAAGCATGTCCGTGTCCTGGAACATGGCCAGACCGTGTTGAAAACTGGTTAAGCCTATTTTCAACATTTTTCTACCCTAGATGAACCTCTTTAACTATAGGGTAATAGTAGAAATCAAATTGGTGAACAATGCTTTATAAATTTGTAAGAACATGTGTTGGAAATGATATAAATAAAAAGAAAATTACTAAAGGCCAAGCATAAAGAGAAGGTTAGATATGATGAAAACCTGCATCAAGAAAATAAAGAAATAAAATTAATATTTAAAAAAGAAGACGAATCTTATAAATGAAAATAATAAATGACTAGTATATGCCATAGCCATTGCCATTGTATGAACTTCTTACCATCTTAAGTGTGAAATTCTGACATGGAAATATTTTATAAAGTGATATTTGAAATGGTTATGTTCATGGCATGATTACCAATGATTTATGGTAATATTTATATTTTGATGAACATACTTGTTATTAAAAGCATATTTTTGGCTATCATTGTGAAAAGAAAAGAAATAAGCACGGTCACATGGCAATCCGTGTGGTGCACTAGTAGGGGACGCCCTACCAACGGTTATGATCATGTTAATGAGAAAAGAAAGAGAAAGTGGGCCATGTCAGACGGAGCGAGAAAAGCCCGTACCGGAGAGTAAAGGATACTCACCCTGACCGGGGTAGCTTGAAATGAGAATAAGTTAATGGCCATCATATGATATTCTGAGAATAGTTAATCCTGTCATACATATCATTACTGTATGATTCTTATGTGCATAGATGTAATGCATTCATGTGACCAAAGATATTTTCTGTAGTTTATACAGCTGAACATGACGTGAAGAGCTATATTGATGATGATTTATTGTTCAACTTACTGGGATTTAATTCTCACTATATTTCCATATCATGTTCAGAAAATTAGTTATACAGATTTTCTATAGCTCTGGCTTTTAGTGCACATTGGATCGAGTTACTTTATGTTGGGCTGATCTCAGAATCAAATAAGATGTTTGTGGTCGAGTTGGCTCAGATCCCGGTGAAGGTGCAACCACCCGCACCTGTATCTCCGGAATTGGTCAACCAAAATAAACAAGATGTAAATATCTATGTGTTTGATATGTTGCATGTACGTTTTGATTAATGACGTGTATGTGAATTTAATATTGTATAATAATAAAGAAAAAAAACGGATGTTACATAATTGGTATCAGAGCAGGTCGATCCTAGATGGCCAGTGGGTGGTTGGTTATCTGAATCGATCTTATAGTATCTTGAGAATGTTGTGGTAGTGTTGTGTAGGGGATCAGTGATTTCATATAGGTAAGAAATTACTAGTGTTTCTTATCTATATGCCGAGGTGGTGTTATGATTGCTGTTAAATATTTTTTTTGAAACTAACTATTAGGCTTGATCACCTCAATAACAACATAACTTTATTTTTGCCCCAGTAGGAAATGGCACCACCAAGGAGGAATTCGGCAAACAATGCGGAGGAAACTCTGCACAACATTGCCACAACAATTCGAGAATTTGATATTGATTTACTCCTTAGAATCCAACTAGTATCTATATCCCTATATAGAATGATATCGATTGAATTTAAAAAAATTAGTTACAAGACTTGTTAGACAAGGTATTTAAATACCGCAGTACTTTTATTCGGAGTGCTCCAGTTTTATCTGTGAAAAAGAAAGATGGATCACTATAACTATGCATAGATTATAGACAGTTGAATAAGGTGACAATGTAGAATAGAAACACATTAACTCGTATAGATTACCTGTTTGACCAGTTATAAGGTGTTCAATATTTTTCCACAAATAGATTTGGGATATGAGTATCATGAATTGAGGATAAGGGAAGAGAATATTCGAAAAATTTCTTTTAGGACTCACTATAGAAATTATGAGTTTTTGGTTATGTCATTTAGTTTGACAAATGTCCAAGCTTTATTCATGGACTTAATAAATAGAGTACTTAAGCCATTCCTGGATCAATTTGTTATTATAATTATTGATAATACACTAAAATATTCCAAGAGTTCAAAGGATCATAAGTAACATTTAAAGATAGTTTTACAAAATCTAAAGGAGTATGTTTAGCAAGGATGGTACCCAAATAGACCCTAAGAAAATAAAAGTGGAACAGCAATGGCTACGTTCTACTACAGTTACAGATTAAGATCCAAATCCAATTTGCGCTTCCTGCGGTTGTCTGTCGTCCATTCTATTTGAGCAATAGTTGGATCAAGTACATGAACATATGCTTGTAAGGCATCAATCAACTCCTCAGCATTTGAAGCCGAGATGAGAATTTGTCGTGCTGAGTGTGGGATAAACCTCTGTTCCACAGCTTGATCTAGAAAAGACAACAAACCATCAAAGAAGTGATTAACATTTAACAAACCTATTGGTTTGTGATGCATATTCAGTTGTGCCCAAGAGACTATTTGGAAAATCTCTTCTAAAGTACCAAAACCACCTGGTAAGGCAATGAAGGTGTCAGCATTGCTCATCATTCTAGCCATGCGTTCATGCATGGAAGCTACCCTATATTCTTCCCCAATTGTCTTCCCTATGTTGCTGGATGTAGCTAGAGCTGTAGGAATAATACCTAGAACTTGGCATCCCCCTACATGTGCAATTGTAGCCACACACCCCATTAACCCACAGTTACCTCCACCATACAATAAATGAATTTTTCTCTTAGCCAGCACCATACCCAGATTTTGTGCTACTTTAACATACTCCTCATCTTTTCCAGGACTGGAACCACAAAAGACACAGATATTTCGAAACTGACGGAATGCGGTTCCCTCCATAATTTCTATCACCTTAACTTTGTGTATGAAGATAAAGATACTAATGTAAGCATTTATAGAACTCAAAGAAGGGCATATTTATAATAGTTATGCGAATAGGCCGGGTATTATTAGAACAATTATGTGAGTGATTGGTGGATATCAACAAAATTAAAGGTAAAAGAAAAATTTCAAAAAATGATGGCAAGCATGTATATGTACAGTAGTTATGACTGTGACCCATATTAAGCACATAAAGAGCATAAGATAAGATATCACCAGAAATCTGTCTTTTTCTTATTGTCTTTGATGAAGCATTGGTGTTTTGATTCTTGTAGAAAAGTTGTAGGTGATAGCCGTCATTGTAAAAAAAAAGAGTGAAAATACAAACCAATTAATTGTTGAAGAGGAACAATCAAATGGTTTATTTTGTTTTCTCAATTTTTTGCCAGTCGACTATCGGTATTATTAAGTCGACTAGCTATTTTGAGAAATTTTAATTTGGACTGGTTATTTTACAGTTGATTGATTACATCTATTCTGAAGCAATCAACTGCATCCTACCAGTTAGCTACGTACTCTTTGTTTTTCACAGACTTTTATAAGTTCGGAAATGTTTCTTTTCCACCGAATATCAACAGCTTTAAAGTAGATTCTGACACATATATTCAAAATTTGTGGCCACCGATTTTTGTTGAAATCATAGATAGATTTTGTTTCAAGAATTACGGCCACCGATTTTAATATTTTTCAATGCTTTGTCCAAATTTTTGACTTTCGCTTTTGGCACCATTCTCTATTATACTTTTCGTCTGTTTCACTGCATTCTCCCTCATTAACGGTTGGCATTAAATGCAAGGTTATTTTCCCCCATTGCAATGAAAGATAATTTTTTTTCTTTGAAACTCGGTTATTATGGTGTCTAAATTGTTAGTAGGTTAAAGTAATGAAAAGTTTGAAAAAAATGGACGGATGATGGTCTTATGGTGTTTTGACGAATGTAATCAAGAGAATTTGTGGTGTTGAAGTTCTCGAGGAATAAAATATAGGAAGTAGGATTTAAGTTAGTCTTTCAACTCTTAATTTGGAAATATAGAGAATATTCTGAGAACCATGTCCGAAAATAATGTAGGTTATCAAGATATTTGTGTTAAAGGATTATATCATGATAAATTGAGTATAGTATCTAGGATGTGAATTATGTTGGAATTGAGAATTCTTGTATGAGTAATTGTTAGGAAAAAAAATCTTGAAATGATTGGGTGAATTAAATGGGATTGGCATAAGCTAGAATGAGGTGCTTTTGGATATGATAGAAGAAATAATTGAAATTTTTGACAATGAGTCTAATGGTGTTAATAAGCTTGTATAGAATTACCGTGATGAGTTAAGTTGGAATTATTAGACATGTGTCAATGGTACACGTTATTAAAGGTTTGAAAGATTTATTGCTACTTATGTTTAACATATTGATTAAAGGATTTGAGGATAAAAATAGATGATAGATTAAGATGATGATATTTAGGGGATAATGTTGATATATGAAAAAAGAAATCCCATGTGCCATAGCTATGCAGAACTTTCTACACCAACTGAAATGTTTAAAACATTCATCATATGTAAGATAACATGTAACAAGATATAGCAACCTCCATGAATAATCATCAAAGTAGCAAATATTGTAAATTTCATCAAAATTCTAAGTCAAAATCCCATGTAAATGTTACAAATTTCAAATTTTTTCTTCAAAAAGAGACATTGTTAAACCTACCTAAAGATCTCCCTAGCTCACTTAGTGAATTCGTTTTCTTGTTTCCTCTTGAAGGAAGTAGCAAGATTCATCCCTTCCCTTAAATCTTAAATAAGAGAAGGAGGGTGAATTTTGAACCCCAAGGATGAAGAGAAAAGATGGATTCAAGTAGAAATTAAGCTAACTTATTTTGAGTACTTAGTCCTCTAGACTTCTCTTTCTTCTTCCTTCCTTTCTTCTCCTCTCTTTCTCTCCTTTCCTCACTCTACCTTGCTTATGTTTTTGATGTCCCTCACTTGGACGAAATTATAATGTTATAAGGGTGGGTTTTGCTTAAATAAACTTTCAAGTGGTTCACTTTTCATAATCATGGGTCTACCTTATCATAATTAGGATGCACTTGGTTGTTTTTTGGAGAAAGACAACTCATGCTCTGGTCTTCCTCTCCCTTAGTCAAGATATGCATAGCAAAAAGGAGATTTGTATTTAAAAATTATGATAAAATGTTCTTAAGACAAGGGACAAGGTCCCTTTGATTTAGGGATTCATTTCCTTTTTCTTTTGTTAATTAAGTATGATAGGTTTGTCTTTTTAGGTGGCAAATTTCCATCCCTTAATTCTCCCTTGCTTGGCTAAAATTATTTGTGTAAGATAAGGACATTTTGTCATAATACCATGTATTATTACCTACTTGTTAAAATTATGAATGTAGGATATAAATGTTTTGTCCTAATGCCATGTACCAGAACCCTACTGACTAGCATCTTATTTCATACATCCACATCATAGAATATTCCCCTTAAACTAACTTTTAGTATTATATTTCTAGCAATGTCTACCTAACCCATAAATTAACCTATTCAATTATATTGTTTATCTTTCTTGGATAAGCATACAAGTGTTTTAGGCTATTCCAAGCATTTTCAAATTTCATTTCCTTATAGGCAACTAACTAGGCATGATAGGCATTACTTACAACAAAAAGACTCTCATGCCATAAAAGAAAATGGTATAGTCCAAAACTTATTTTACATCACATTATAAGCTGTCTAAAAGGAACTTGGCACTCAACTTAGCCATCCCACAAATATTACATAACCAAAGAAAATACAATCCATATCCATTATCAGATGAGTCAACCTTGAGACCCCTGTTGCTCACTTCTTGCTGGAGTACCTGGAATGTGATTATGTGGACATAAAAAGATGAGATGACAATCTTAATAGCTAGCAAAATTTTTAGAAAAATAGTACAAATTTCATTACTTAAAATATCTCAATTTATTTCACTGCAACATAAGCACTGACCATACATACATACATCATCTTGGTCACACTAGGGACCCATAACATTTTGGTCTACTTTTCCATTGCAGTCCCATACCTACAAAAGGGTTATACATCTCCTATTACTGGCCAATACATGGGAGAAATGGCGCTTACTTGGCACACTTTGGGCACCCCCTTAATTCCCGAGAATGCATATATAACATATCTTTAGACCATCATTCATCATAGCAAAAAAGTCAAGCAACTAGTGAAATTGATAAATTCAAGTTTATAAATATAAAGAGAGTTTTAAGGAAAAGCTAACTACCTCAATTCCTACACAATCACTTCTTTTCCAAGGCTTCCAATGTTACTACCAGCAACTAAAACTAAAACATATAAGAGTTTTTGGTTAATGCATGCATATTAGCATCTAAAATCATAAGTCTCTAGTTTAAGAGCTTCTGCTCCCTAAAACAAAACTGTGATTCTGTGGAGATTTGAGGTTATTATTAAATATGACAAAAGTCCTCTAAAAATTCTAATAGTTTCCATGGAGGTTCCTCTACATGTATATTTTATTGAATGCTTCTCTTACCCCTTAACTCTTCCATTCACCCCAAGAACTACCTCCATAATCCAGAATAGTGCATGTTGGTTTCAGTTCCATTTCTATTATGTTTTCCATTCATTTGGATGGGTAACACTTCTTCAAAATTCGTGATATTTGACATGGAGCATCCTAGATATCACCATAAAAATTTCAAGTAAAAAATAATTTGTTTAACTCTTCAAATAACACACTTTTTATGGCTATCCCAACTTTTGCTTTGTTCTGACACTCTTCCTGTCCCACAGAATTTCCATATTTTATTATATGCCTTAACCTAGCCAGAAGTCTCTAAATTTTGGTAGAGTCCTTAATTAGAATCGTTATAAGATGTCATAACATTTCCATATGAAAATTCAACATCTAACCCCTTCAATGTTTAGTATTTCCATCAACAGCATAAGCTGTCCAACAGATTGTTCTCAACAAAGATTTGATTTTAAATTTCCTATTTGTAGGTTCTCAAAAATAATGAAAATTTCTAGAATTGATTATCAATATTTCAAGAATTTTTTCACCAAATATTAGAAAATTCAAAGGCCATTTACCCAAACAAACATTCCAAGAAAATAGCGCCTAAAAAGTTTAGGTGCAGCATGTGTGGTGCTTCAGCATGTTTATTCCTTAGATGGCAAAGGTTGTTCCCTACCACTAGATTTCCGTGTTTTCAACTTTAACATTGTTCATCTCATTCTCAAGAATCACCCATGTAGAACCCAAAATGAGCTTCACTCACTACAAACCAACTTTCCTCAAGAGGAAAAACTCACCTTGTGCAAAAATACTCCTATGGTTCTCAAATTTTAGCATGCTTCTCCTCTTGGTTTCCCTTGCAACTTAGCTACGTTTTTTTTTCTAGTTTCTCTCCCCCTTTGGCCATAAGTTTTTTGGCTGCCTTCTCTCCCTCTTAAGTGCTGATTGCATGAGGAATAGGGTTTGAATTTGCTGCCCAAAATAATACTTAGACAGCATAATTCTTGGCTGCTGGTTTCCAACACTCAAGAGGAAAATAAGGCTGTGTTTTATAGGGATTCCCTTGTGGTTTCTACAGGGAGGGTGTGATAATGCAGAGGCATGAAGTGGGGCAGTAGCCTTTGCATTATTTTTCTGATTGTGGGCAGAAAAATGGCTGAAGTGGGTGGTTGTTTCTTGGCTGGAATGTTGCTGAAATAATTATGGCTATGTGGCAGGATTTCCTTGCTGAAAGGTAGCATTTTTCTTGGCTAATTTTGGCTAAATTCGTTATAGCCAGGTGCAAGGTGGCTGCAGTTGGCTACAATTTTGTGGGCAATATGGCATGCTTTGGTAGGTGCAAGGTGGCTGCAAGGTGGCTGCAATTTTGCAGGCAATATGGCATGCTTTGGTAAGTGCAAGTTGGCTACAATTCTATGGGAAATTTGGCATACTATGTGGCTAAAAATTTGTGGTGCTACTTGGCAGCTCCTTAGTTGTTTTATATTGCCTTAATTTACTACTAATCCCATATTAGTAATGTCTTAAAAATGTATTTGTATCTTCTCCCCATCCATTATGCTCCTAAGAATTTCATTTATATGATTCGAGATTAACTATATGTCACATATTTTATAAATGCCTTATTGTTACATAACTAAGCATTTTAATTCTTTGTCATATGTATTTTCTACTTATTCTTAGATTTATCTAATTTTATTAGAGACTTATGATGTTACATTTCCTTCCCTCTTAAAAGAATTTTGTCCACAAAATTTAACATTCCTTATTCAAATAGATGTGGACAAGTCCTCTTCATTTCTTCTTCTGTCTCCTAAGTTGCTTTCTCTGAGGATAGTCCCTTCTAGACCACTTTAACCAGAGGGATGTTCTTATTCCTCAATTTTTTAGTCTTAATGTTGATTATCCAATCTAGCCTTACAGTGTATGACAGATTATCTTGTAAATGTATTGATTTGTGCTCTAAGATATGTAAAGGGCCTAGGTTATGCTTTTTAAGCTGGAAAAAATGAAATACATCATGAATCTGAGAAAGGTTTGAAGGAAGTGTAAGTTTATAAGCTACTGATCCAGTCCGATCAAGAATTTGGAAAGGATTGATGTATTTGGGACTGAGCTTTTTGGTTTTCAAAGACCACTCCACACTTGTGAACAGAGTTACCTTAAGGAAAATACGATCGCCTATTTCAAATTCTAGGGGCCTTTTTCTTTTATCTACATAGCTCTTTTGTCTACTTTGGGCAACTAGCAGTCTCTTTCTAACAAGTTCAATGTGCATTGTGGTTTGGTCAACCAAATCAGGGCCTAAAGGACTCATCTCCCCTAGCTCTACCCAACAAAGAGGTGACCTGCACTTTCTTCCATACAAAGCTTTAAAGAGAGCCATCTGGATACTGGAATGGTAACTATTATTATAAGCAAATTCAACTAAAGATAGATACATATCCCAGTTTCCTTTCATTTCTAGTACACAAACCCTAAGCATATCTTTTAACGTCTAAATTGTTCTCTCAGTCTGCCTGTCAGTTTGTGGATAGTAGTCCGTGCTCAACCTAAGTTTAGTACGTAAGGCATCTTGCAAGGATCTCCAAAATCTAGAAGTAAACCTAGGGTTTTGATAAAAAACAATATTGGTGGGTATTCCATGGAGTCTGACAATTTCATGAACATACACTTGTGCCAACTTATCCAGAGAATAGGTAGACATAATGGCTAATAAATGGGTAGACTTGGATAGTCTATCCACGTTTACCCAAATTGCATCATAGCTAGATGATGTCTTAGGCAAACCCATGGCAAAAACCATAGAGATGCTATCTGATAAAGGGGAAATTTGAGTGTTTAATGGTTATATTTTATCCCCTAATTAGTGGTAAACTTGTGATTATTTCCTTGCATTTGGTTATGCTTTGCTCTGTATACTGCTTTGGTTTGTTTTATGTTTTTAGGAGAGCAAAAGAGGCCAAGAAGCAAGGGAAAACACCCATGAGAAGTGTCATATGGACTTGGAACAAGATGAGGAGGAAGCAATGAGGAAGCCGACCAAAAATCATAAAAAAAGGTGCACGGTAGCATGAAGCACGGCCAGGCCATGCTTGGTGGCATGCAACACGGCCATGTCGTGTTCTGTGCATGAAGCTGCAGAAAATCCCAGAAACTCGTCCGAAGCATGGCCAGGTCGTGTCCTGGAACACGGCCGTGCTGCGGGTCTGCGAACACCTTATTTTTTAGGGTTTTGGCCGCCCAAACTAATATATATTGAGGGGGAATCGTAGCCAAAGGGGGGAGAATGTATTTCAGACCTTCTCTACTCAGTTTTAGGCTTAGGAAACACCTTAGGATTAAGTTTAGAGTAGGATTATAGTTTACTTTCATGTTCTTAGCTTAGATTTGACAGCAATTCAGCATTATATCTCATTCTCCATCCAGGTTTTATCTTTTTATCTCTGTACTCATCTCTATTCCAACTCTTTCTCTTGGTTTGTATTGGATATTGACAATTTACTTAATGATTATGCCTTTGATTTATCTTTCTATCATGCTTGAGTAGATTTTGATTTAGGGTTTTGGTAACCCACTTATGATGTGATGATACATTGAGCTGATTGAGTTAATGGAACCCTAATTGTATTATCTATGGTTCATTAGGATTAGCTATTAAGTATTGGTTATATGAGTTGATGAATGTTTGGCTAATATTTATCACGTCTTAGGATATTAATTGATGGACTGAAAGGTGAAGATTAATACCGGAACCTAATAGTTAATTAGGGATATCTTAATCACGAAAGTGGTTTAAGGTTCTCTAGGAATGAATCAATTAGTGGGCGCGAGAAAACCGATTAATTGTATTCCATGGTTGGCATAGAACTTAATGGACTTAGGTTGAACTAAGAACCACGAAAGTAGGCAATTGGATTAACCCAGGTACGATTAGTAACGCTTGAATTAGTAGGCAATTGGATTAACCTAGGTACGAAAGTCGAATGCAAATCAACCTCTGATGGAGAACTTCATCTCCACACAAAGTAAGCAGAATGATGAATTCAGAGCCCAGAACCATTCCATGAATGAGGCTATTAAAGATTTATCCTCCGAGGTAGACTCACTTTCTACTCATAGAAAGATGCTAGAAACTCAAATAGCATAGCAAGCAAGTCTATCTAACAGGAACTTTGGCAGACTTCCAGGCCAAACTGAGAACCCCAGAGAGCATTGTAATGCCATTACTTTGAGAAGTGGTAAGCAGTTGGCTGAATCTGAGAGAAGTGGGGAGGTAAAGAAAAATGAACCTCAGGCTGCATCTGAGAAGAAATTAGAAAAGGAAAAGAAGGAAGAAGAGCCAAAATACGTGGCTCCTGAACCATACAAGCCACCAATCCCTTTTCCTCAGAGATTGGTTAAGGCTAAGTTAGAGAAGTAGTTTGGGAAGTTTTTGGATGTGCTAAAGAAGCTGAATATCAATATCCATTCCTAGAAGCCATCTCCCAAATGCTATCCTGTTCGAAATTCCTGAAAGAGATCCTCTCAAATAAGAGGAAAATTGAAGAGCATGTTGTGGTGGCACTAACAGAGGGATCCAGTGCTTTAATTCAGAATAAGCTTCCTCAAAAGCTTAAGGATCCCGGAAGCTTCTCCATTCCTTGCTCCATAGGAGATATGAAGATTGATAGAGCCCTATGTGACCTTGGAGCAAGTGTCAGCCTCATGCCTATTTCAATTTGCAAAAGGCTTCAGATGGGTGACTTAAAGCCGACCACCCTTTCTCTTTACTTGGCTGACCGATCAATCAAGCATCCGGTAGGTATATTAGAGGATGTTCCTCTAAAGGTAGGTAAATTTTTCATACCGGTTGATTTTGTTATTTTAGAGATGGAGGAGGATGATAAAATCCCCATCATTCTTGGAAGGCCTTTCCTAGCTACAGCTGGTGCCAGTATAAATGTGAAAGATGGAAAGCTTTCTTTGAATGTAGGGGATGAAAAAGTAGAATTTAATTTGAATGATACAATGAACCCTCCATCCCTAAATGAATCTTGTTGTATGATTGGTTTACCTAAACCAAATATGGATGATTATGCCATGAATTTTCCTCCTTCTAACCAACTTGAGTTATGCTCTGTGGAAAGATCTTGTGTTTATGTCAAACAGGGGGAAGAAAAGCAAGACATTAAGGAGGAAGTGAAAGACACAAAGTTAGAACACAAACCACCTCCTCAAAGTGTGAATGGAGCAAAAGCAGAAAAGCATGAGCCAAGAAAATCTTTGAAGGCCATTAGGAAAAACATCATGCACAATACTAAGAGGCAATGGATTAAAAAGAGAGTTATTCAAACTCTCTTCAAGCTTCCTTGAGTAAAAACATGAACAGGGAGTCGAGCTAATGACTATAAACAAGCGCTTTATGGTAGGCAACCCAACTTTTCATTTTTTAGTTTCTTTTTGTTTTGTTTTCTTGCCTTTTGTTCAAGTTTTTATCTTTAATTTTAGTTGATTTCTTAGGTTATAGTTTAATGAGTGTTTCGATTTGATTATTAGGTCTATTCACATGTGCCCAAAGTTGAAATAAAGAGTGGAAATCAAGGGAAGTTAAGAAGGGTTGAAAAATGTAAGAAATTTCGAAGAATTGGAGCATCCAACCTCAACCACGGGCAGGCCGTGTCCCAGGACACGGGCAGGCCGTGTCCTAGGACACGGCCATGCCCCAAGCACAACCCAGGAACCCCTCACCTGTGTTACTCAGCACGAGCAAAATCTAGGGTTTTTGAAATTCCAGCGCCAAGCACGGGTAGGCCGTGCTGTGAAGCACGGCTGTGCCCTAGGTATAAAAAAAAGAGAGGAAAAGAGCCATCTACTATTGTCATCACCATTATAGCTCCCCTTCAGGTATAATTTTAACCCTTTCTTTATGCTCAATTTCTTTTATCTGGATTGAATTTCCCTGATGGTTGGACTAGATTATGCCTCTGCAATACGTTTCTTGATGAAATTTATGGCTTGGTTGTTAACCTAGATCATCCTACCCTGTATTTGCCATTTGCCTTAAATTGAATTGAAAATCTCATGATCCTTAATTTTGGACTTATTGACCGTGGTTTGAGCTCCAATTCTAAAATGCTGCATTACTTAAATCTGACCTACCTATTACTGATGAAAGCATGGTACAATTGACACTTCAGTAAGAACCTACCTCCACCTCTTTCAGAAGACCATTAAGCAAGTAAGTTACTTCACCTTTTGCATGTACTTTCATCTATATTGACATTGAGGACAATGTCAAGTTTAAGCATGGGGGAGTAGATTTAGGCTGGTGGTTTTCTTTGATTAGTTACTATTGGCTGAATATCTCATGTTGCATTGCAAAATCTCTTAGTTTACTATTTCAAAGATAGATTGATGTAATATAGGTTGATTTTAACTCATGAACATGTGATGCACAATAGGGTATGAAATAAGTAATTTAAATTTTAGTCTCTCTCTTCTAGCATTAAACCTCTAATTTTTTTTTTGGAAAATATCTCTCCTATTGTTCTTTGAATTGTATGCCTTTATTGATTTTTAACACTATGAGAGTGTGAAGGTTGGGATACGTGAAAATGAGGGAATTTAACACCCAAAAAGGTTTTCACTCTGAGTACCCCTTCAAGGCACCAAAAAGGCCCTAGTATGAGTACCTAGCTGCCCTTACCCTAGTGAGACGGAGCATAAAATGCACTTATGACATATTTCTATAAAAAATGATGATTGATGAAAAAAAAATGAATGATGAGGATGAGAAATAAAAGAAATTGTGTGAGAAAAATAGAAATAAGGGTAAGGCAGCATAGGGAGATCTAAAGGATGAGGTAGCCTACTTGAGTGTTTGAAAGTTAATTAGATGCATACATTTAATGGTATCAATAGAAGCATATATAAAAAGGGGAAATTTTGGTTTAGTCTTAGAAGAACAAAGACTATATGATAAATGTCTATTCATATATATATTGCGTGCACATTGATTGAGTGAAGAATTCCCTGCATTGCATTTATCTGTTATTTGAAATTTATATGCATCATCTTCCTTCCTTTTGATATGACTTGTTATTTGCTTGAGGACAAGCAAAGGTTTAAGCATGGGGGAGTTGATAAAGGGGACATTTGAGTGTTTAATGGTTATATTTTATCCCTTAATTAGTGGTAAACTTGTGATTATTTCCCCGTATTTGGTTATGCTTGGCTCTGGATACTGCTTTGGTTTGTTTTATTTTTTAAGAGAGCAAAAGAGGCCAAGAAGCAAGGGAAAACACCCATGAGAATTGCCATATGGACTTGGAACAAGATGAGGAGGAAACAATGAGGAAGCCCACCAAAAATCATGAAAAAAGGAGCACGGCAGCATGAAGCACGGTCAGGCCGTGCTTGGTGGCATGCAACATGGCCAGGCCGTGTTCTGTGCAAGAAGCTACAGAAAATCCCAGAAACCCACCCGAAGCACGACTAGGCCATGTCCTGGAACACGATCGTGCTGCGGGTCTGCGAACACTGTATTTTTTAGGGTTTTGGCCGCCTAAACTGATATATATTGAGGGGGAATCGCAGCCAAAGGGGAGATAACGTATTTCAGACCTTCTCTACTCAGTTTTAGGCTTAGAAAACACCTTAGGATTAAGTTTAGAGTAGGATTATAGTTTACTTTCATGTTCTTAGCTTAGATTTAACAGCAATTCAGCATTGTATTTCATTCTCCATCCAGGTTTTATCTTTCTATCTCTGCACTCATCTCTATTCCAACTCTTTCTTTTGGTTTGTATTGGATATTGATGATTTACTTAATGATTAGGCCTTTAATTTATCTTTCTATCATGCTTGAGTAGATTTTGATCTAGGGTTTTGGTAACCTACTTATGATGTGATGATACATTGAGCTGATTGAGTTAATGGAACCCTAATTGTATTATCTATGGTTAATTAGGATTAGCTATTAAGTATTGGTTATATGAGTTGATGAATGTTTGGCCAATATTTATCACGGCTTAGGATATTAATTGATGAACTGAAAGGTAAAGATTAATACCGGAACCTAATAGTTAATTAGGGATATCTTAATCACGAAAGTGGTTTAAGGTTCTCTAAGAACGAATCAATTAGTGGGCATGAGAAAATCGATTAATTGTATTCCATGGTTGGCATAGAACTTAACGGACTTAGGTTGAACTAAGAACCACAAAAGTAGGCAATTGGATTAACCTAGGTACGATTAGTAATGCTTGAAAGAGATTGCTAGTTAATTAAGGCTAAACCATCCCCAATAACCTAGATAATTGCAATTAGAGGTACATATTGAGTGTTGAATATCATAAGTATGGTGAACCCTAACCCCAGGCTTTGTTTAATTGGTTATTTGCATCTATTTAATTGTAACACTATCTCATCAAATTTCATCGATCTAGATAGCTCGTTTTGCATAATTCTAGTAGTTGACATTGTTCTCTGTGGGATACGACCCATACTCGCTGGACTAGCTACAGCTACGCCTTGCGCTTGCGGTAATTAGTAAAACATACACACAACACTATCCCATTTCCACTCAGGAATATCTAAGGGTTGGAGCAATCCCCCAGACTTTTGGTGTTCTAGCTTGACTTTCTGACATACTAAACACTTAGACACATAATGGTTTATGTCCATTTTCTTCCTAAACCACCAGAAACACCTTTTTAAGTCTTGATACATCTTAGTGGCTCCGGGATGTAGGGTATACCTACTTTTATGAGCTTCAGCTAGAATACTATATCTCAATTCATTCACCTCAGGTACACACAGCCACTCTCCAAACTTGACAAGCCCATCCTCAGAAATGTGAAATTCTTTTGACTTGCCTTGGGATATTTGATCCCTAATGTCCTTCAAGTATGGATTAGAAACTTGAGCATCTTTAATTATATCCCTGAGATCATTTTGAATCCTCAATTCACTCATCAGGAGGTTACTAGGCTGTGGAAAAATGGAGAGATTCAAATCTCTCATGCCTTCAATTAGTTCTTGCTCCTTAAGCATCAATGATGCCATATGGAGGGATTTCCTGCTCAAGGCATCAACAACCACATTTACCTTGCCCTGATGGTAATTAAGGGTGAAATCATAATCTTTTATGAATTCTATCCATCTTCTTTGCCTCATATTTAACTTCTTCTGGTCAAAAAGGTACTTAAGACACTTGTGATCACTAAAAACTTCAAACTTGACACCATACAAATGATGTCTCCAAATCTTAAGGGCAAACACTATAGTTACTAGTTCCAGATCATGTGTGGGGTAATTCTCCTCATGAGGTCTAAACTGTCAAGAAGCATAAGCTACTACTCTACCCTGCCGCATTAAAACACAACCTAAACCCTTCTTAGATGCATCACTATATATTGTAAAGAGTTCACTAGGGTTAGGTATCATTAACACTAGGGCAGAGGTTAGCCTAACTTTCAATTCTTGAAAACTACTTTCACATCAACCATACCAAACAAATGGTTGATCCTTCCTAGTTAACTTAGTTAGAGGCATGGCTATCTGAGAGAATTCCTAGATAAATCTCCTATAGTATCCTGCTATGCTTAAAAAGCTCTGTAGTTTAGTGATTGTCTTTGGTCATTCCCAATTAACCACTGCTTCCACTTTACTAGGGTCCACTGCTGTGCCCTCTTTAGAGACAACATGCTTTAGAAATCTCACCTCTGTTAGCTAAAACTCACACTTGCTAAGCTTGGCATACAATTTCCTATCCTTCGGGGTTTGTAACACTATTCAAAGGTGATTCTCATGTTCTTCAATGCTCTTAGAATAAATTAAGATGTCATCTATGAAAATCACAACAAACTTATCCAAGTATAGCCTAAAAACCTTATTCATATCATCTATGAAAATGGCCGGGGCATTGGTTAAACCAAAAGGTATGATTAGGAACTCATAATGTCTGTATCAGGTTTAGAAAGCTGTCTTTGGGACATCTTCGGTCTTAATTCTCAACTGATGGTAACCTGACCTCAAATCTATCTTAGAGAAGACTCACGCTTCAACTAATTGACCCGCTAGGTCATCTATCCTAGGCAGTGGATATTTATTCTTAATAGTCACTTTGTTTAATTGCCTATAATCTATACACAACCTAAGGCTTCCATCTTTCTTTTTAACAAACAAGACTAGTGCACCCTAAGGGGATACTAGTCTTGTTATGAGGAATCCCTTCTCTAAAAGTTCCTTTTCTTATATTGGATGTGGTGTATGTGGCCAGTTATATTTATTATGTACTCTGGATTGTATGCTGAATGTTTGTGCATGCTATGTGTTAGGCTTACGGCTAGGGGGAAACCCTTATGTCGTGCCGGTCATGTGTTCCATCATTTGGGGCCGTGACATAACACTTCTTCAAAAATCGTGATATTTGACATGGACCATTATAGATATGTTATATAATCACAATAAAAATTTTAAGTAAAAAATAATTCATTTGACCTCTCAAATAACACACTTTTTGTGGTTGTCCCCAGTTTTGGTCTGTTCTGACTGACTTCCTATCCCACCGAAGTTCCATATTTTATTATATGCCTTAACCTGTCCAGAATTCTCTAAAATTTGGTAGATTCCTTTACTAGGATCCCTAAAAATGTTCATAAAATTTTCATACGAAAATTAAACATATAACCCCTTCAATGTTTAGTATTTTCATCAACAGCATAAGCTGTCCAGCAGATTGTTCTCAGCACTGTTTTGATTGTAAATGGCCTATTTGTAGGTTCTCAAAAATCACAAAAATTTTCAGAATTGATTATAAATATTTCAAGACTTTTCTCACCAAATATTAAAAAAATTAAAGGCCATTTACCCAATCAAACAGTTCAAGAAAACAAGGTGTAAAAATTTTAGGTGCAGCATCTGTGGTGCTTCAGCATCTTTGTTACTTATATGGCAAAGAATGTTCCCTACCACTAGATTTTCGTGTTTTCAACTTTAACATATTTCATCTCATGCTTAAGAATCACCCATGCAGAACCCAAAATGAGCTTCACTCACTACAAACCAACTTTCCTCAAGAGGAGAAACTCACCTTGTGCATAAATGCTCCTATGGTTCTCAAATTTTAGCTTGCTTCTCCTTTTGGTTTCCCTTACAACTTAGCTACATTTTTTTCTGGTTTCTCTCCCCCTTTGGCTCTAAGTTTTCTGGCTGTCTTCTCTCCCTCTTGGGTGCTGATTGTATGAAGAATGGGTTTTGAATTTACTGCCCAAAATAATACCTAGATAGTATGATTCTTGGCTGCTGGTTTCCAACACTCAAGAGGAAAAGGAGGCAGTTTTTTGCAGGGATTCCCTTGTGGTTTCTACAGGGAGGGCGTGATAATGCAGATGCAGGAAGTAGGGCAGCAGCCTTTGCATTATTTTTTGAATTGTGGGCAGAAAAATGGCTGAAGTGGGTGGCTGTTTCTTGGCTGGAATGTTGCTGAAACAATTATAGCTATGTGGCAGGATTTCCTTGTTGAAAGGTGGAATTTTTCTTATCTGATTTTGGCTGAATTTTTTATGGCTATGTGGCATCTTTTGGTAGGTGCAAGGTGGCTGCAAGGTGGCTGAAATTTTGTGGCCAATGTGGCATGCTATGTGGCTGCAATTTTGTGGGAAATGTGGCATGCTATGTGGCTGCAATTTTGTGGGCAATGTGGCATGCTCTGTGGCTGCAAGTTTGTGAGCAATGTAGCATGGTTTGGTAGGTGCAAGGTCTAACAACTCCATTTTTTAAAAAAAGTCGCTTGAAGTCATTACCTTAATTTAACTCATAATAACATTAAATTAATTTAACCAAGCATAATTAAGGTTTACACATCATTAATTAACAACATCCATACGCAAATCAAACACATATATGTCTACATCTTATTCATCTCTATTGACCAGTTCCAGAGATACGGGTGCGGGTGGTTGCACCGTCATCGAAATCTTAGCCAACTCGATCACAAGCATCTTATTAATTTCTTGTATCTGTCCAACAAAGAGTAACTCGATCCACCGTACACTAAGAGCCAATGCCAAAGAAAAATCTGTAAAACTAGTTCTCTGAACATTATATGGAAATATAGTGAAAATTAAATTCAAGTAGGATTAACAATAAATCATAATTATCATCAATATAGCTCATCATGTTATGTTGATCTATATAAGCTACATCAATTACCTTAAGTCACATGAATTTACTTTATCTATGCACATGAAAATTGTACAGTAATGACATAGATGGCATGACTAACTATTTTCAAAATATCATATGATGGTTATCAATTAATTTTCATGTCAAGCTACCCTGATCAGGGTGAGTACTTTCTACTCTCTAGTACGGGTTTTTCTCGCTAAGTTCAACATGGCACAATTTTTTTTCTCATTAACATAATCATAGCCGTTGGTAAGTCGTCCCCTACTGGTGCACCACATGGACCGCCATGTAACCGTGCTCATTTCTTTTCTTTTCTTTTCACATTAATAGCCATAAATATGATTTCAATAACAAGTATGTTCATTATACTTACATGCCATAATTTTTCATATAATCATTACCAAAGAAATCATTAGTAATCATGCCATGAATATAATCGTTTCAAATATCACTTTAAAATACTTCCATGTCAAAATTACACACTTAAGATGGTAAGGAGTTCATGCAATGGCAATGGCTATAGCAGACACTAGTCATTTATTATTTTTCATTTATAAGGTTCTTCTTCTTTTTTAAATATTATTATCCTCTCTTCACTAAACAGGGCATAATATCCTCATTTTAAATCCGATTGAGGTGATCTTGGTGTCAATTGAAAGATAAGATAATTCTCTAAAACCCTTAAGTAATCATGGTGTTACTACTCCCTCAAATTCAATGTTATTTCTTCTCGGATAGGTTCAGACCTCTACTCACTAATTGGACCATATCTCCTTCACACAAACTTCAATTATGGTGATTCCAAAGACTATAAAACACTAAGATATTTATATACAACTTTCATGTTTATCATGTCTTCATATTCCTTACTAATTACTCCCAGAAAATTGAAAAAAAAATACTTACATTTACCACTCTAGATTCTATACTGATTCTAACATTTACTCATTAATCAGCCATATCTCTCTCATATGAAGTCCAAATTAAGTGTTTTTAGAGCCTATAGATACGTGATTAATATATCTATATTTATTATGTTAACAATTTCCTTTAATTCCCTACATATTTTGCCCAGAAATTTTAACACAGAAGTATACTTAATAGATTCTTCCTTAGCTAGTTTCTGACCTTTGCTTACTAATCTATCCATATCTCCCTCATATTGATTCCAATTTGAATTATTCTAGTGGCTAACAATCCATGAAACATAGATCTAAATTTTTTATGGTAATAATTTCTTTTAATTTCCCACATATTTATCCCAAAAATTAAAACACCAAAGCATACCTGACAGATTCTTCTCTAGTTAAACATTATCTGACCACTGCTTACATATTGGGCAATATCTCCCTCATCTGAACTCCAAATTAAGTGATTCTAGTGGCTATAAATCTGTGAAACATAGATCTACATTATTCATAATAACCATTTCTTTTAATTCCAAGTTGAGTCTTTCCAGAATTTCAAAAAAAGCTTCCCTAGTTACCTCGAAATCTAGTTTCCTAACCAATCCTTTCCTAAGGTTTTAATTCATCATTATATTACATCTTCTTCCATTTTCTTTACATCTAATCAGATTCCATCAATTTTTCACCACATTCAAATATACAAAATAGTAGTATAAAAAAATCATAATGATTTTACCAACCATAGCCATACATACCTATGCAGAACTTTCCACACCAACTGTACCACATTCAAATATAAAAAATAGTAGCATAAAAAAATCATCATAATTTTACCAACCGTAGCCATACATACCTATGCACAACTTTCCACACCAACCGTAATGTCCAAAACATCCATTATATGAAAAATAACATGTAACATGAGATAGCAACATCCATGACCAATCATCGAAGTATCAAATATTGTAAATTTCATCAAAATTCTAAGATAAAAATCCCACATAAATGTTACAAATTTCAAATATTTTCTAAAAATAATATTGTTAAACTTACCTAAAGATCTCCCTAGTTCACTTAGTGAATTCTTTTGCTTGTTTCCTTTTGAAGGAAGTAGCAAGATTCTTCCCTTCCCTTAGCTTTTCTAACAGCTTAAATAAGAGAAGGAGGGTGAGTTTTTGAACCCCAAGGATGAAGAAGAAAGATGGATTAAAGTGGAGATTAAGCTAACTTACCTTGAGTACTTAGTCCTCTAGAATTCTCCTTCTTCTTCCTTCATTTCTTCTCCTATCTTTCTCTCCTTTCCTCACTCTACCTTGCTTCTATTTTTCCTTTCCCTCACTTAGATGAAATTATAATATTATAGGGGAGGGTTTTTCTTAAATAGACTATTAAGTGGTTCACCTTTCATGATCATGGATCTACCTTATCACAATTAAGATGCACTTGGTTGATTTTTTGAAAACAAACGACTCATATGCTTGTCTTCCTCTTCCTTAGTCAAGATGTGAATAGCAAAAGGAGATTTGTATTTTGAAAATTATGATAATATGTTCTTAAGACAAGGGACAAGGTCCCTTTGATTTAGGGATTCATTTCCTTTTTCTTTTGGCTTAATCAAGTATGATAGGTTTTCCTTTCTAAGTGGCAAGTTTCTAGCCCTTGAATCTCACTTACTTGGCTGAAATTATTTGTGTAGGATAGGAATGTTTTGTCCTAATGCCATAATACCACTTGCTAAAATTATGAGTGTAGGATATAGATGTTTTATCCTAATGCCATGTATTATCATACCACTTGCTAAAATTATGAATGTAAGATGTAGATATTATCACACCACTTGCTAAATTTTTGTCTTAATGCCATGTAACCTAATCTTTATTATTATTACACTATTATTTCATCACATGATTTATTTTATTTTATTTTTTCTCTTGGATTTGGGCTCATTTCTACCCATTTCCTTTGCTTTGGATAAAATTCTACCTTTCTTGGAGGGCTTGGTCACATTTTCATAATTTTTGGGCTATCGGTCCAAGTTCTATATCCTAGTCCCAGTCTATGTTTTATTTCTTGCTTAGGTTATCCAATGGGCTTGCTAGAAACTTTTGTGAAGTGGAAAAACTCTATATGAAGTGTCCATAGGTGAAAGCCCAATTTAAGGGTGGAGATGTTAAACTTAGAAATTTCTAACTCTTGAATTAGGAAAAGTTACCCTAATCCAATCTTATTAAAATTTTAAGACCTTTACTTACTTCACAAAAATTTATCTTCCTTACCAAAGAATTTTACCTCTCTTTAGTATGTTAGTTCTAATTTTTCCTATTAGGTTTTCTCTCTTTACTTGTTCCCTTAATGTTAGAAACATTTTCTATGTATACACATAAGGTGAAGATTTTCTAAGGATTATATTTCCTTAGATATCTAAAAATTGTTTAATAAATTTTATTTCCTTAATTAAATATTTATGTACCTTTAAAGAAAAAAAATTAGGGATGTTACATTAAATATTTATGTACCTTTACTAATAAAAGAAACAAAATTAATGATGTTACACAAGGTGGCTACAGTTGGCTGTAATTTTGTGGGCAATGTGGCATGCTTTGGTAGGTACAAGGTGGCTGTAATTTTGTGGCCAATGTGGCATGCTATGTGGCTACAACTTTGTGGAAAATGTGGCATGCTTTGGTAAGTGCAAGGTGGCTACAATTCTATGGGCAATGTGACATACTATGTGGCTGAAATTTTGTTGTGCTACTTGGCAGCTCCTTAGTTGTTTTATATTGCCTTAATTTACTACTAATTCTAGATGAGTAATGTCTTAAAAATGTATTTGTATCTTCTCCCCATCTATTATACTCCTAAGAATTTTATTTATATGATTCAAGATTAACTATATGTCACCTATTTTATAAATACCTTATTGTTACATAACTAAGCATTTTAATTCTCTGTCATATGTATTTTCTACGTATTCTTAGATTTATCTAACTTTATTATAGATTTAGGATGTTACACCATGTATTATTACCTACTTGTTGAAATTATGAATGTAGGATATAGATGCTTTGTCCTAATGCCATGTGACCTAATCTTGATTATTATTACACTACTATTTCTTCACATGATTCTTATTTTTCCCTCTTGGATTTGGGTTCATTCTTACCATTTTCTTTGCTTTGGCTGAAATTCTACCTTTCATGGAGGGCTTGGTCACATTTTCATGGTTTGTGGGCTATCGGTCGAATTTTTATATTCTAGTCCAAGTCTATGTTTTATTTCTTTCTTGGGCTATCCTATTAGCTTGCTAGAAATTCATGTGAATTGAAAAAACTCTATATGAACTGTCCTTAGGTGAAAGCCCAATGTATGGGTGGAGATGTTGCACTTAGGAGTTCTAGCTCTTGAATTAGAAAAAAAATTACCCTAATCCAATCTTCTTGAAATTTTAAGACCTTGACTTACTTCCCAAAAATTTATCTTTCTTAACCAAGAATTTGGCCTCTCTTTAGTATGTTATTTCAAATGTTTTCCTATTAGGTTTTTCTTTCTTTACTTATTCCCTTAATGTTAGAAACATTTTCTATGCATACACATAAGGTGAAGAATTTCTAAGGATTATATTTCCTTAGATATCTAAAAATTGTCTAATAAATTTTATTTCCTTAACTAAATATTTATGTACCTTTATTAATAAAAGAAACAAAATTAGGGATGTTGCAAAAATCTTTAAGGGTGGTCAACAAAACGAAAATTGGCGTCTTTTTGTTGCCACAAACATACCCACTCTATATCATTAAGAAGTAAATTATAATATATGGGCCATCATCGTTTCTTTCCAATAAATCATCCATGGCATCGAAATAGAAGGGCATTTGATGGTAAACTGGAGAATAAAGCTATACCTATATATTTGACTACTGAAGAAGCACTTAAAAAATTAGAAATCTTATCAAATGTGACATTTGGAAAAGGTCAAAAGTGAATATGCGGCCAATCTAGTGGTGCTTACAATTGGAAGAAGAAGAACATTTTTTTTTCAAATGCCTTAACACATTTACTTCGAGATAATCTTGATGTCATGCACATTAAGAGAAAGATCTTGGATAATATTTTGTCTATAGTAATGGGAATGGCCGAAAAGACGAAGGACACAGCGAAGAGTCAATACGATTTAGTCAACTTGGGAATAAGGCTAGGCTTGCATCCTATTGATGATGAAGACAATATTTTACTACTGACAACATCTTATGCACTATCACTACATGAAAAGTTAAAAGTGTATAAAGTTTTGGCCCAATTGAAAGTTCCTGATGAATTTTCATCAGATATTTTGAGATGTGTCAATGTCAAAGAAAAGAAAATATTTGGATTGAAGTTTCATGACCATCACAATTTTTCAAGATTCTTTACTCAAAGTGTTTAACTATGAAAGATTTGAATTTCATTGAAAAAAAAATTGCCATAGCCTTGTGCAAATTAGAAACTGTGTTTCCTCTAACATTCTTCGATGTCATGGTTCATCTGCCAATTCATTTGGCAAGAGAGGCAAGGATTACTAGGTTTGTTCAATACATCAAATTGAAAGGTAATAATGTGACATATACTTGGGATTCAGTTTCATTTGTTAATAGATAACATATTTATTTCAATTCACATTTATAGGTATCTACACACACTAAAATCATATGTTTGTAATAAAGCTTGTCCTAAAGGCTCAATTACGGAAGGCTATTTAGCAAATGAAAGCCTCATGTTTTGCTTAAGATATTTGAGAAATATCCCAGCAAAGTTTTATAAAGCTCTAAGAAATCACGATGGGAACATGATAGCTTATAGGGACAATCAATATTTAACCAGAGCATGCAACTGAGAAATGCTACCAAATTGATTACTTTATTTAACAAAGAATTTGATCAAGCCCGTTTACACGTGTTACAAAATTACAAAAAAATTTGTCCGTTCATAGAGTAAGTGTATAATATTTTGCTAGCAATTAAATTATTACTAGATTAAAATCCATTTGATGAAATGATGTGTTGTGTAAAGCACAAAAATGAGCTTCAAGCACGTATATCAAATGTTGATTCAAGGCACATCTTAGAGTTTCCTCAATGGTTTAATCATCATGTAAGTGTCTTTCAATTATGCCTACAATTCAATATGTTATAAGTTATGTCATAACCTCTAGATGTTATATAATTTTCAGTAAGTTATGAAGCCAGATTCACAGTGGCGAAGAGACAATAAGCTTACTAGCTTAGCTATGGGTCCTCAAAGAGTTGTATGTAGGTATACAACATTTCTAATTAATGGAATTAGGTTTTGTACACGAGATGCAAATATAAAAAAAACCCAAAATAGTGGAGTTTTAGTGATGGGAGATGATTCAAATCTTAAGAAAGAGTATGTATTGTGTCGTTAAGGATATCTATAAGCTTTCTTACATAAGAGAAAGGAAAATATATCTTTTTAAGTGTCATTAGTAGGATGTTGCTCATTTAGGAAGATGATATAAAGTTGACAAATATGGATACACAATTGTGAATACTCATTGTTCGTTGAATACAAATGAACCATTTTTCATGGCATCTCAAGTAAAACAAGTATTCTATTTGGACAACACGATCGATCAAGATTGAGTTGTTGTTATGAAAAAAAATTCTCATGACCTTTTTACCATGCCTCGTGAAGATAATGAGGGTGAATCATTGAACAATATCTATTTATTCACACCAAGGACATGAATGATATTGCAATAGTGTTATATAGGGATTACATTCAACCTCAAATTTTTAGTCATCAAAGTAAGGGCATAAGTGCTAGAGAAGTTAATTTCATTAATGACGATGAAAAATATGAAACCATGGATAAAGAAAGTGACGATGGATAATTTTTATCTGGAGACTCCATGTGAAACACCATATAGTGTAAATTGTTTACATAGTGCCTAATTTCTTGTTATTTTAGATTCTCTACAGGTAGTTATTATTTTTATTTAATTATTTATGTCATATTTTTTTAATAGGGTAACAGAAGCTCTCAGGTATAGAATTATAACTTAATTATGTAATATTTTCATATATTAAAGCATTATTTTTCTTTAAGTGTGGAAATGACAAGATGCTCTATTTATATGCAATAGGTGGATTTGATTATGGCGAGAAGAGGAAGAGTTAGACGAAGTGGTCATGGGCATAGAATAGTCGCACGAGGTCCTTTAAATGAAGGAGCCCTACAACTATCTATACAGCCACACAATGAATAAACCCAGCCACTGCTTGCCACACCAACTTCTCGACATCTAATTAGTAGTGCAGGTATAGAAATAGAATACTCAACATGTGTTACTTAAGACTGATCATTATGAAGGTAATAACAAGCATCCTTTGACTAACAGCTTCTTCCAGTACATCTAGAAAGCTTAGAGGAAGTTACAAATGCATTATAGTGGATGAAAAGACAAAAAAATGGACAGAAAATTGTAGTTGGGATCTCTGAAGATATCCTTCAAGCTGTGGAAAAAGGATCGAGGGATTTCGTCAACTACATTAGGTATATCACGATATTTGGGAAGGATGTTGAGAACAAATCTTGATTAGAGTGAAGGCAACAACTAGCATATTTGTCTATCATACTATTGTTAGTATACATTTAATAGATTTATCACCTTTGGGTTTATTATTGTAGGAAAAATTTGAGGTCGAAAGAGCTCCGGAGCAATAATTTGATCATTTATTAATGCCAATGCACAAAGGTGTTATAGAACTTGGAAGAAAAAATTGCATAAGCACTACTCTTTGTACGACACTGGCGAATAAAGACTAGTGCATCTTCCTCTTAGAGTCCACGATGATGATTGGAAGCACTTGATCAGTTACTTTGGCTCAGATGATTTTAAGGTAGTCTGTAATAACACATTTTAGTAGCACGTACAATGAAAAATGCATTAAGCTCATTTTATGTTAAATGCAGGACAAAAGCTCAACAAATGCACATAATAGAGCAAAGCAAACAACAAAACATATGTGCAGTTCTCAGGCATTTGCAGAAGTTGAGGAATCAACGGTGAAATTTTGTAGTAATGCACTTTCATGTATATGTTTATGTGTATGTTGAGTAACAATAATGTTTTATAACAGAGAAATCCTAAAACTGGAGATAAGGCATCAATTGATCAAATATGGGAGTTGCAGCATACATGTAGAACTAAAGAAGGCAATGTCAAATGGTCCAATGCAAAGTCTCAAGAAGTTCATGTATAATTAATTAGTTTTATTACTATTTAGAAATTGCAATTTATATTCATATTTTTATTTCAAATGTTTGCTTTGTTTGATCATAGGGACAACTTCAATAGATTGTAGCCAAGCAATTTCAAGAAGAAGCCACGACATATTTAAACAACAATGAAATCTTGACCCAAATACTTAGTCAAAGGACGGGGTTCTTTCATGGTAAAGGATATAGAGTGAATCCTCTCTTTAATAGATTCATTGATCAAATCACACCCGAAGAAATTAAATAGCAAAAAAGGAAATTACGTGAAGAAGTTGTTGCGAAGGTATGTGAAGAGATGAGAGTTTGAGAAGAGAGGTTGCAGGCACAATTTAAAGAAAAGCTACAGTCGCAAATGGCTTCTCTTATGGCATCTCTCCAATAGGTATTTCTTGATAAGATATGTTTGGTTCAATTTACATTATTTAATTTCAACTACAAACTGTAAATTAAATATGCTTATAAATTAAACCCAAATCATTCATACACTAAGCAAACTTAATTTAACTAAAATTATGTAATGGATGTTGCTATATCATCTTACATATTATGTATGTCTGAATACTTAGGTTGGTGTAGATAGTTCTGCATAGGTATGGCTATGGGTGGCAAACTTTTATGCTTCTATTTTTAAAATTCTGGGAAGCATTGGTAAGGAATTAAAATAAATAGTTAACATGCAAAATGTAGATGTATGTCTCATGGATTTTTTCCCACTAGAATCACTCAATTTGAAGTCCATAAGAGGTAGATATGGTCTGATTAGTAAGCAATGGTCAGAAAATGGTTAATCAGGGAAGAATATGTTAGGATAGCTTATGTGTTTTTATTTCTGGGAACATTATGTAGCGAATTAAAATAAATGGTTAACATAAGAATTATAGCTATAGGTGTCACGGATTTTTAGCCACTGTAATCACTCACTTTGGAGTCCATATGAGGTATATATGATCCAATTAGTAAGCAATGGGCAGAAAATGGTTAATCAGGGAAGAATATATTAGGATAGCTTCTGTGTTTTAATTTTTGGGAATATTCTGTAGGGACTTAAAATAAATGGTTAACATAAAAAGTATTTCTATATGTGTCACGGATTTTTAGCCACTGGAATAACTTAATTTGGAATTCGTATGAGGGAGATATGGACAGATTAGTAGGTTAAGGTCAGAACTTATCCGAGAGAAAATAACCTGTACATTGAGGAAGTAATATCAACTTGATTTCTTAATATTTCGCTAAACTATTCAACATAATAGTTTTAGATAATTGTTTTACCTTCAAATTGACTCCACGATCACCTACATCGGAGTTAAATTGATGGAGTTATGCTCTGATTAGTAAGAGAAGGTTAGATAGGATGAAAATCTGCATCAAGAAAATAAAGAAATAAAATTAATATTTAAAAAGAAGAAGAATCTTATAAATAAAAATAATAAATGACTAGTATATGCCATAGCCATTTCCATTGTATGAACTTCTTACCATCTTAAGTGTGAAATTTTGACATGGAAATATTTTATAAAGTGATATTTGAAATGGTTATGTTCATAGCATGATTACCAATGATTTTTGGTAATAGTTATATTTTGATGAATATACTTGTTATTGAAAGCATATTTTTGGCTATCATTGTGAAAAGAAAAGAAATGAGCATGGTCACATAGCAATTCGTGTGGTGCACCAGTAGGGGACACCCTACCAACGGTTATGATTATGTTAATGAGAAAAGAAAGGGAAAGTGTGCCATGTCAGACGGAGTGAGAAAAGCTCGTACCGGATAGTAGAAAATACTCACCCTAGCCAGGGTAGCTTGATATGAGGATAAATTGATAGTCATCATATGATATTCTGAAAATAATTAATCTTGTTATACATGTCATTAATGTACGATTCTCATGTTTATAGATATAGTGCATTCATGTGACCAAAGATATTTACTGTAGTTTATACAGCTGAACATGACGTGATAAGCTATATTGATGATGATTTATTGTTGAACTTACTCGGATTTAATTCTCACTATATTTCCATGTCATGTTCAGAAAATTAGTTATGCAGATTTTTCTATGGCTCTAGCTTTTAGTATACATTGGATCGAGTTACTTTATGTTGGGTAGATCCCAGAATCAAATAATATGTTTGTGGTCGAGTTGGTTCAGATCCCGGTGAAGGTGTAACCACCCTCACCTATATCTCCGAAATTGGTCAACCAGAATAAATAAGATGTAGTTATTTATGTGTTTGATTTTGTTGTACGTATGTTTTGATTAATGACATTTATGTGAACTCTGTATATTATAAATTAAATAAATGTTATTTTGAGTTAAGTTGTAATGAGGTAATAACTTTATGGTATTAAAAAAAAATTGATACTTAAATGGAGTTGTTACACAATAGCTCTAATGAATTAGAGTTATCAAATCTCCCTAAACTTAGAGTCTTGCTTGTCCTTAAGCAAATCGCTCTACCCATTAAAAGGTTCTCCCTATGCTCTAGCCACCTTACTCGATTAGCTCCATGCAACACTACTATTGGCTCTCAACTCTCAGAATTATTTCCAAATAGGAACTATCACATGTCCCTTTCACATCAAACCTTAATTGAAACTTCATTTGTGAATGTGTGTGCCTTATGGTTAGTCGTTCAAGAACCACTTGAGTCAAGATCAGTCAATGTCCTGTGATTTCATATGCTAATTTATCAAGTCTCTCTACTAGAGCAGGATGGCAACACATTCGAGGCACAAAACTACAGTAACCAAGGCATTTAAAAGGGTGAATCAACTTATTTCTTCTTTGTTTTTCTTCCCTCTCTCTCTCTATTTTTTTTGTAGGTCATTGGCTCCTTTTAACGTGAATGACAACATTTGTGATGAAGGTACCTGGTTACTCAACACTATCACCATTAAGCAATATCCTACTTATACTTATTTGTCTCTGTTTTATGCAAAATTATACATGGGGCTCATGTATACCCCTGGTTACTAAGGGATAGCAAAGGCATTAGAGTGACAACTCTTTTCTCTCTTTTCTCTCTGTTTTTTTCTTTTGAATCATAACCCCCTCTCACAAACTTAAGCCTTTCTGCAAATGAGCTTATGCATCCTGTTGTCATTTAGCAAATTATTTTAAGAGACTCTCAACATTAACTCTAAAATCCTAGGCCCACTTCTTGAAAATTTATCAAGTTTCTCTTACTAAAGACTGACAATAGCCTAGTGCTCATAAGGGAAGGTTCTAGTTGTAAGAAGTTAGCATGCAGAATTCCTAAGTCATTTTCCAGCCTTTCCTCATAGAGCTTCCTAAAACCAATAGCAGCCACAAAATAGAACATGAAAGACTTCTCTCTCTTTTTTATAGATATAAAAAAAATGATTAAAAAAGCTTTCCTAATAACTATCTACTTATCAGACCTAAGCTGTAACAACCTTTTTTTTTCTTTATTATTATACAATATTGAGTTCACATACACGTCATTAAACAAAACGTACATGCAACATATCAAACACATAGATATTTACATCTTGTTTATTTTGGTTGACTAATTCCGGAGATACAGGTGCAGGTGGTTGCACCTTCACCGGGATCTGAGCCAACTCGACCCCAAACATCTTATTTGATTATGAGATCTGCCCAACAAAAAGTAACTCGATCCAATGTGCACTAAAAGCCAGAGCCATAGAAAAAGCTGCATAACTAATTTTCTGAACATGATATGGAAATATAGTGAGAATTAAATCCCAGTAAGTTCAACAATAAATCATCATCAATATAGATCATCACATCATGTTCAGCTGTATAAACTATAGAAAATATCTTTGGTCGCATGAATGCATTATATCTATGCACATAAGAATCATACAGTAATGATATGTATGACAGGATTAACTATTTTCAGAATATCATATGATGGCTATCAACTTATTCTCATTTCAAGCTACCCCGGTCAGGGTGAGTATCCTCTACTCTCCGGTACGGTCTTTTCTCGCTCCGTCCGACCTGGCCCACTTTCTCTTTCTTTTCTCATTAACATGATCATAACCGTTTGTAGGGCGTCCCCTACTGGTGCACCACACGGATTGCCATGTGACCGTGCTCATTTCTTTTCGTTTCACAATGATAGCCAAAAAAATGCTATCAATAACAAGTATGTTCATCAAAATATAACTATTACCATAAATCATTGGTAATCATGCCATGAACATAACCATTTCAAATATCACTTTATAAATTATTTCCATGTCAGAATTTCACACTTAAGATGGTAAGAAGTTCATACAATGGCAATGGCTATGGCATATACTAGTCATTTATTATTTTCATTTCTAAGATTCGTCTTTTTTTTAAATATTAAATTTATTTCTTTATTTTCTTGATGCAGGTTTTCATCATATCTAACCTTATCTTTATGCTTGGCCTTTAGTAATTTTCTTCTTATTTATATCATTTTCAATACATGTTTTTACAAATTTATAAAGCATTGTTCTCCAATTTGATTTCTACTATTACCCTATAGTTAAAGAGGTTCATCTAGGGTAGAAAAATATTGAAAATAGGCTTAACCAGCTTCCAACACGGTATGGCCATGTTCCAGGACACGACCATGCTTTAAAAATACTTCAAATGTACTCAAAAACAGCCCTGAACACGGCTAGCCCGTACTTGAAGCACCCAGAACACGGCCTGGCCGTGCTCTGTGACCTTTGCTCACTAATCAGAGCATAACTCCCTCATTTTAACTCTGATTAAGGTGATATTGGTGTCTATGGAAACCTAAGAAATATATCTAAAACTATTATGTTAATCATATTAGTAAAATAGTAATAAATCTTGGTGTTATTACTCCCATAAATTCAATATTATTTCTTCTCGGGTAGGTTCTAACCTTTACTTACTAATCTAACTATATCTCCCACATACGAATTCCAAATTAAGTGATTCCAGTGGCTGAACATCTGTGACACATAAATATATAATTCATATGTTAACCATTTATTTTAATTCCTTATAGAAGTTTCCCATACATTAAAACATCGAAGCTATCCTAACATATTCTTCCCTGATTAACCATTTTCTGACCTTTGTTTACTAATCGGAACATATCTACCCCATATGAACTCTAAATTGAATGATTCCAGTGGCTACAAATCCGTGACACACATAGCTATAATTCTTATGTTAACCATTTATTTTAATTCCATACAGATAATTCTCAGAAATTAAAATACAGAAACTATCCTAACATATTCTTCCCTAATGAACCATTTTCTGACCTTTGACTACTAATCAGACCATATCTACCTAATATGGACTCCAAATTGAATGATTCCAGTGGATTAAAATTTGTGACACATATAGATTGTTCCAAGCTTAAAACACCGAAGCTTAAAATTCTGCCAACCACCAAAGCTTATAGATTGTGACAAATAATTCCTTATAGATTGTTCCCAGAAATTAAAACACCGAAGCTTAAAATTCTGCCAACCATAGCCATACCCATGCAGAACTATCTACACCAACCTAAGTATTCAAACGTATATCACATGCAAGATCAATATGTAACATGATATAGCAACATCCATGACCAATCATCAAAGTTCTAAGTTCAAAATCTCATATAAATATTATAAGTTTCAAAAGTTTGCTTCAAAAAGAAATATTGTTAAACTTACTTGGAGCACTTAGTCCCCTAAACTTCTCCTTCCTCTTTCTTCCTTTCTTCCTCTCCTTTCCTCACTCTACCTTGCTTCTATTTTTCCTCTCCCTCACTTGGACGAAATTCTAATGTTGTAAGGGTGGGTTTTCTTATATAGACCACCAAATAATTAAACTTTCATGATCATGGGTCTACCTTATCACAATTAGGATACACTTTGTTGAATTTTTGGAAAAAAAACAACTTATGTTCTTGTCTTCCTCTTCCTTAGTCAAGATATGCATAGGAAAAGGAGATTTGTATTTTGAAAATTATGATGATATGTTCTTAAGATAAGGGACAAGGTCCCTTTAATTTAGGGATTCATTTCCATTTTCTTTTGTCTTAAACAAGTATGATAGGTTTGCCTTTTTAGGTGGCAAATTTCTAGCCCTTGAATCTCCATTATTTGGTCGATATTATTTGTGTGGGATAAGAATGTTTTGTCCTAATGCCATGTATTATCATAACACTTGCTAAAATTATGAGTGTAGGATATAAATGTTTTTGTCCTAAAGCCTTGTATTATCATGCCACTTGCCAAAATGATGAATGTAAAATCTCACCACTTGCTAAATTTTTGTCTTAATGCCATGTAACCTAATCTTTATTATTATTACATTATTATATCATCACCTAATTTATTTTATTTTATTCTTCCTCTTGGATTTGGGCTTATTCCTACCCATTATGGGTTTATTCCTACCCATTATGGGTTTATTCCTACCCATTTTCTTTGCTTTGGATAAAATTCTACCTTTCTTGGAGGGCTTAGTCACATTTTCATAAATTTTGGACTATTGGTCCAATTACTATATCCTAGTCCAAGTCTATGTTTTATTTCTTGCTTAGGTTATCCAATGGGCTTGCTAGAAACTTATGTGAAGTGGAAAAACTCTATATGAAGTGTCCATAGGTAAAAGCCCAATTTATGGGTGGAGATACTAAACTGAGTAACTTTTACTCTTAAATTAGGAAAAATTACCCTAATCCAATCTTCTTGAAATTTTAAGACCTTTAATTGACAAAAAATTATCTTCCTTACTTAAGAATTTCACCTTTCTTTCGCATGTTTATTTCTAATATTTCCTCTTAGGTTTTCTTTCTTTACCTATTCCATTAATATTAGAACATTTCTATGCATATATGTAAGGTGAAGAATTTATAAGGAAAATATTTAAAAATTACGGGATGTTACATAAGCCAGCGTTCACACACGATCAAACAAGACACAAAACACAAGACACAAACCACAAAGTGAACAAAATTACTGAACAGAACCAGTAACACCAGAGTAAACCAAAAGCATTAATCCATAATCCTTCCCCAAACTTAAATATTAGCAATGTCTTTACTGCTTATTAAATTGTAGAAACAGTAAAAGAGGTAGAAAGGATGTAAAATAGACAAAGTAGCATGTCATATGTATTTAGAACACCAAAATAGTAGAAAATAAAATATAAGTGAAGGAGACTTCCCTGAGGTTCATGTAGCATTGCTGCAGCACCCTTGTGGCATTGACCCCCTCAAGATTTTGATGCACTGTGGAGCCCACTTCTCATTTGAGCTGACTTTTATGGGCTCGGGAGTTTGCTCTTTCCTTTCTACATGGTTGTCCTCCTTTTTGCAATTGGCTCCTCATCCTCTAAGGACTCCACTTCCACTTGAGCCTTCTGTAGGTCCTTCCCTTTCTCTCTACTTTAGGGAGAGTCTTAGGATTCCTGGTCCTTTTTAGTCTGGGGATCAGGTGCCTCCTTTTCTTCCTCAAATGTGGCGTTCAATATTTCTGATGGGAATTTAGGGAATGGGAAGAACTACTTAAAATTCTACTCTAGGGTTTGCTGCAGGGCACTGTCTTCATGTGTTGGTATTTCCAGAATTATTGTTGTTACTTCATGAATAGTGCTTACTACTTTAGGATGGTTGCTTGCTGCTGTAGGAGTAGGTGTAATTTCTTGTCTGCTGGTTAGTGGTGGGTTGACGTAGAGAGTGCTTAGCCTTCAGGGTGTGAGGGTATTTGAGTGTGGGCTAGTGGCTCACCCTTGTCTTGTACAATGTGTGCTATGGCTATATTGTTTATGGCTCCTCCCAACTTGAGTGTCTCTTTGTCCATCGAGATGGGGATTTTGCTAGCTAAGCACAGCATGGTAATTAAAGAAGGGAAAAGCATACTGCCCTTTTCACGGCTAGCGCACACCTTGATTTACCCTGAGATGACCCTTCCCATATTGAGAGCCCTTCTAGAGAGTATGTCATCCACCATAGTTACCCGGTCTCTGCTCACAGTTTGCCCATGAGTAGAAGGCAAAAGGCATGCTTTTAAGAAGTGATACCATACCTTAGCTGTGGATAGTAGGGAAAATCTATTCACAGTTACAGCACCTTAGGAAAATTTGTCCCATATGGTGCTTGGTATACACACCATTGTCGGCATTGCCTCCTAGTCTTTTTCTTGTAGAGACTCCAAATGTTCCTCATAGTCATCGTCCTCATCTTTTAACTTGTAGGCTTTGTTGATAGACTTGCGGTCGATTAGCAACTGGGTCTCCCTGACCCTTAACCAGTCCTTAGCATCCTTTAGGAAGTTAGCATAAAACTCCCTCACCAGTAGGATAATGGAAGACTGAGGGTGTTTGGCGAAGTCCTGCCATCTTCTTTGCTTCACCACCGTGGCCACGTACATTACCATACCTAAATCCTCAGCCGTTGTAAATATGAATCCTTTCTCTGCATAAAATGTCCTTTGGACCGTTTCCTCGTCATGCCTAGTCTAGTTTTCCTCAGATGTGAATTTCTTCATCTTGCAAGCCTTCCTTGCCATTGTCTTTACCCTCGGTATTGTTTGATGGTGGAAGTTTTCTTGAGATGATGGTCCAACCTTGTGTGACGAAGTTCCCGAAATGTGAAGGTACAAGTCCTAGCCGATAAGGATAACATGGGCTTTCAGAGCTTTGCATAAGGTGGATGGGCACACAGAATTGAGTTAGGGGAGAATGGGGGGTCATGACTTATGGGGTCCTTTGAGTTTTCTCGCCTCCCTTTTTTTGGCGAGGCCTTAAGTGTTAGGCTCTCTCTTTTTTTTTCTTCAGCCCAGCTTCTTCCTTCTTCTTTTTTAGCCCTATGTCCTAGTGCCATCTTCATGCCAAGGGAAGCCTCCTTGTTTCAAGGGTAGGCACTCTTGCTGCAGCATTTGTTGTGGCAAATTGTAAAAACTAGAGTTTCACTCTGATGCTCCCATAGGCTTGAGAAGTTAACACATATAATATCAAAAACAGAATTCAAGCTACCTAACAACTGTAAAATAAAATGAGAATGTATAAAAACATGGGTTGCTTCTCATAAGCACTTATTTTATAGTCAACAGCCTGACTACTTCCCTTTTTATCCTTCTTGTAATTGGATTAAGGTATGCTGGTATTCCACATCACCTCCCAGATAGTGCTTAATCCTCTGTCCATTAACCTTGAATGTTCTCCCTGATTTTTCTTCTTCCAATTCAATGGCTCCAAATGGAAAAACCTTGTTAACACAGAAAGGCCCAGACCAACGGGATTTCAGCTTTCTAGGGAACAAAGTCAGCCTGGAATTGAACAACAATACTTTTTATCCCACTTTAAAGTCCCGTGGCTATATTTTCTTGTCGTGCCACAACTTTGTCTTCTCCTTGTATAGTTGAGAATTCTCATAAGCCTGACTGTGAAATTCATCCAACTCACTTAGTTGTAACATCTTTTTTCGACTAACAGCCTCCAAATTTAGGTTTAAATTATTGACTACCCAATATGCTCAATGCTTTATCTCCACTGGAAAATGACACATTTTGCCAAATACTAACTTATATGGAGACATCCCCAAAAGTGTTTTATAGGCTGTTCGATAAGCCCACAATGCATCATCCAATCTTAAGGACAAGTCTTTCCTAGTTGGGCCAAAAGTTTTTTCGAGGATCCTCTTGATCTCTCTATTTGAGATTTCAGCCTACCCACTGGTTTGGGGATGGTATGGTGTTGCCACCTTGTGTTTAACTCCATACTTGGCCAGTAATGCCCTAAACTGCTTGTTGCAAAAGTGAGTTCCTCCATCACTGATGATGGCTCTAGGAGTTCCAAATCTTGTGAAAATGTTATTTTTAAGGAACCTAGTCACCAGTTTTGCATCATTAGTTGGAGAAGCACTTGTTTCTACCCATTTTAAAACATAATCAACAGCCACTAGTATATATTGATTCCCAAAACTCAAAGGGAATGAACCTATGAAATCAGTTTCCCATACATCAAACAATTCCACTTCCAAAATGTTATTTAGAGGCATTTCATGTCTTCTGGATATATTTTCTACTCTTTAGCACCTATCGCATCGCAACACAAAAGAATGGGAGTCTTTGAATAGAGAAGGCCAGCAGAACCCTTCTTGCAGCACTTTGTTTACAATCCTAATCCCTCCAAAATGGCCTTCATAGTGGGAGGCATGTCATTGCTGTAGGATAGGTTCTATTTCTTCCTTTGGAATGCATCTCCTAATCATCTGGTCAGCACACTGCTTGAAGAGATATGGTTCATCCCAGTGGTAAGAATTTACGTCATGTAGGAATTTCTTTTTCTACTGTGAAGTTAAATTCGGTGGGAGCAATCCACTCAACAAGTAATTCACATAATCAGTATACCATGGCATATTAGCTTGGGACATGAGAAAAAATTGCTCATCCAAAAATTTCTCATTGACTTCCTCTGCATTATCTATGTTTTGTTCAAGTCTAGAAAGATGGTCAGCTACCTGGTTCTCAGTTCCCCTTCTATCTCTGATTTCCATATCAAATTCTTACAACAGGAGTACCCATCGAATGAGTCTAGGCTTTGAATCCTTCTTTTTGACTAGGTGCTTAATGGTAGAGTGGTCAATATATACAATCACTTTGGTGCCCACTAAGTAAGATCTGAACTTTTCAAAAGTAAACACCACAGCTAGCAGCTCTTTTTATGTTACAGTGTAATTGAGTTGGGCTCCCTGTAGTGTCTTACTAGCATAGTATATGAAATGAAACACCTTGTTCTTGTGCTGCCCAAGAACAACTCCCAGAGTTGCATCACTTGCAACACACATGAGCTCGAATGGTGAAGCCCAATCAGGTGCCACAATAATAGGTGTTGTACTTAGTTTCTCCTTAAGATAATAGAATACTTTCATGCAATCTTCGTCGAAGCAGAATACTTTATCCTTCTCGAGTAGATTGCATAGGGGTTTAGCAATCTTGGAAAAATCCTTGATAAATCTTCTATAAATTCCTGCATACCCAAGAAAACTTCTAATGCCTTTAACTGAAGTGGGAGGAGGTAGCTTCTCGATGATCTCCACCTTGGCCTTGTCTACCTATAGCCCTTCTTGAGAAACTTTGTGTCCAGCATAATTCCTTCTTTTACCATGAATTGGCACTTCTCCCAATTTAATACAAGGTTTCTCTCCTCGCACCTTTGAATAACTTTAGCTAGATTTCCCAAGCACAAGTCAAAAGAGTTTCCAAAAACCGAAAAGTCATCCATAAAGATCTCCACAAATTGCTCTATCATTTCGGTGAAAATTGCCATCATACATCGTTGAAAGTAGCTAAAGCATTGCATAACCCAAATGGCATTCTCCAGAATGCAAAAGTGCCATATGGGCATGTGAACGTGGTCTTGTACTGGTCTTCGGGTGCTATGGCAATCTGATTGTACTTTGAATACCCATCCAGGCAGCAGTAGTACTTTCTCCTAGTAAGCTTGTCCAACATTTGGTCAATGAATGGCAAGGAGAAATAGTCCTTTCTAGTGCTCTTGTTCAGCTTCTTATAGTCCATGAAAATTCTCTAACCAATCACAACCTTGGTTAGGATGAGATCATTGTTTTCATTCTCAACCACAGTCATGCCCCTTTTTTTAGGAACACATTGGACTAGACTAACCTAGGAGTTGTCTGATATAGGGTAAATTATTCCAGCATCTAACCATTTTATGATTTCCTTCTTCACCACCTCCTTCATTATTGGATTGATCCTTCTTTGAGCTTTAATGGACCCTTTTTCAATGTTTTCTAATAAAATCTTATGCATACATAATGAGGGACTGATACCCTTAATATCAGTAAGAGTCCACCCAATAGTTCTTTTGAATTTCTTCAATATCATGACTAATTGCTCCTCTTGCTCCTCTATCAAAAGTGCCGAAATAATCACTGGCAGAATGGCTGCATCACCCAAGTATACATATTTTAGATGTGTAGGTAATGGCTTCAACTCCAAGGTTGGTGGTTCATCTACTGATGCCTTTAGTAGCACCAACTCCAGCAAGGGAATATCCAATTTCTCAACCATCAATCTCTGCTTTCCAGCGTCATGTTTTGCTTCTATCCAAGCACATTCTTCCTCATCTTCTCTTTCTGAATTTGAGCTATCCTGCCACACCACTTGTGATGGGTCCATATAACACTTTTTAAATTGCTCAAATATTAAGGTATTTATCATAGAGATAACTGAGCATTCTTCGACCTCGCTTGGGAACTTCATGGATTGAAACACATTAAATGTAATCTGCTCATCTTGTACTCTCATTGTCAACTTCTTTTTCACACATCAATTAAAGTTTAGCCAGTGGCTAAGAATGGCCTTCCCATAATGATTGGCACCTCTGCATCTGCTTCATAATCCAGTACTATTAAATCCAATGGAAAAATGAATTTATCCACCTTGACCAAGGCATCCTCGATTTATCTTTCTCGATATGTTATAGATCTGTTTTCTAGTTGTAATGAAACCGTGGTAGGCTTGACTTTTCCAATCCCCAGTTTCTTGAACATTGTTATAGGCATGAGGTTAATGCTTGCACCCAAATCATAAAAAGCGTTTCCAAAGTACTGATTTCCAATGGAGCATAGAATAGTGAAACTGCCTGGATCCTTAGCTTGGGTGGCAGTTTATTTTGCAGCATAGCATTGCATTCTCTCGTTAGAGCCACAGTTTCAAAGTACCTAAATCTTCTTTTTTTAGTTAAAATGTCCTTCATAAATTTGACATAGTTAGGCATTTGCTCCAATGCTTCCACCAAGGGAATGTTAATGTGTAGATGCTTGAGGACATCTAGAAACCTTCTGAACTGGTGGTCTTGCTGCTGTTTTTGGAATCTTTGTAGAAATAGTGGGGGTGGCTTGGGTTGCTGCACTTTTTTGTTATGGCAAAGCTGCAACATTTGATCCAGAGTTTTGCTTTTCTTTACTTGTCTCCTAAACTTGCCCCTGTTTATTTTCTTCTTCCTCCAAGGGTGTAGTAGGATCTGTTCACTCCTGTCTCTTGGCTTGGAGTGCTTCCACTACTTTTCCACTCCTGAGAGCTATGGCTTTGCAGTGCTCCTTCCCATCTCTCCTAGGGGCTTCAGTATTGCTTAGGAGTATCCCTCGAGATCTACTTTTAATTCATTGGCCAGCTGCCCAACTTGGGCCTCCAGATTCCTTAATGATGCAGCTTGACTTTAGATCACATCATCATTTCTTGCCATGTATTCCTTAAGCAAGGACTCCAAAAATTTGGAATCTCATTAGGTTGATGCTTTTGCTACTAAAATCTTGGGGGGGTTTGTGGTCTCTGTGGAGTAGAATTACTTCCTTGGCCAGCACTATAGTTACTCTAAGAAAAATTAGGATGCTGTCTCCACCCTGGGTTATACATATTTGAATAAGGGTTGTTGCTGCTATTCATGTTTCCTATGTAGCACACTGACTCCGGATTTGAAGGACAACTTTTAAACAAATGAGGCCTATTGAATAGAACGCAAGATACTCCAGTTTCTTAAGTTGCATTAGCTCTTTGAGGGCGATTCAACTACTGGTTTTTTAAAACATTTATTAATGAAGCTATTTGGGCTGTGAGAGAAGTGACTTCAATCACTTCATGCATACCCGCAGATTTTATTCCAGTTGAGACTCTGTTCATAGGCCATTGATAATTGTTACTAGCCATCCTTTTAAGTAACTCACAAGCTTCATTGTATGTCTTGGACAAAATTGTCCCATTAGCTGCTGCATCCACTTTGGTTCTGGTTTACGCATTGAGACCATTATAGAAGGTCTCCATCTAGATGCAGCATGGGATCCCATGATGAGGGCATCTGTAACAACTCTTTGAACCTCTCCTAGGTTTCATATAGTGAATCTCCATCTGTAACATACCTAATTTTGTTTCTTTTATTAATAAAGGTACATAAATATTTAATTAAGGAAATATAATCCTTAGAAATTCTTCACCTTATGTGTATGCATAGAAAATGTTTCTAACATTAAGGGAACAAGTAAAGAGAGAAAACCTAATAGGAAAAATTAGAAATAACATACTAAAGAGAGGCGAAATTCTTTGTTAGGGAAAATAAATTTTTTTGTGAAGTAAGTAAGGGTCTTAAAATTTTAAGAAAATTGGATTAAGGTAATTTTTAATAATTCAAGAGTTAGAAATTTCTAAATTTAACATCTCCACCCATAAAATTGGGCTTTCACCTATGGACACTTCATATAGAGTTTTTCCACTTCACATAAGTTTCTAGCAAGCCCATTGGATAGCCTATGCAAGAAATAAAACATGGACTTGGACTAGGATATAGAAGTTGGACCGATAGCCCAAAAATTATAAAAAGTGACCGAGCCCTCCATGAAAGGTAGAATTTTAGCCAAAGCAAAGGAAATTGGTAAGAATGAGCCCAAATCTAAGAGGGAAAAAAATAAGAATCATGTGAGAAAATAGTAGTGCAATAATAATCAAGATTAGGTCATATGGCATGAAGACAAAACATCTATATTGTAACAAATTTTTTATTATTATTATTATACAATATAGAGTTTACATATATGTCATTAATCAAAAGATACGTACAACATATCAAACACATAAAATTATGCATCTTATTTATTCTGGTTGACCAATTCCGGAGATACAGGTGTGGGTAGTTGCACCTTCACCGGGATCTAAGCCAACTCGACCACAAACATTATATATGCATCTAGGATCTGCCCAACATAAAGTACTCGATCCAATGTGCACTAAAAGCCAGAGCCATAGAAAAATCTGCATAACTAATTTTTTGAACATGATATGAAAATATAGTGAGAATTAAATCCCAGTAAGTTCAATAATAAATCATCATCAATATAGCTCATCACGTCTTGTTCAACTGTATAAACTACAACAAATATCTTTGGTCACATGAATGCACTATATCTATGCGCATGAGAATCGTACAATAAGGATATGTATGACAGGATTAACTATTTCCAGAATATCATATCATGACTATCAATTTATTCTCATATCAAGCAACCTCGGTTAGGGTGAGTATTTTCTACTCTCCGGTACGGGCTTTTCTCACTTCGTCCGACATGGCCCACTTTCTCTTTCTTTTCTCATTAACATGATCATAACCGTTGGTAAGGCGTCCCCTACTGGTGCACCACACGGATTGCCATGTGACCGTGCTCATTTCTTTTCTTTTCACAATGATAGCCAAAAATATGCTTTCAATAACAAGTAGGTTCAACAAAATATAACTATTACCAAAAATAATTGGTAATAATGCCATAAACATAACAATTTCAAATATCAGTTTATAAAATATTTCCATGTCAAAATTTTACACTTAAGATGGTAAGAAGTTCATGCAATGGCAATGGCTATGGCATATACTAGTCATTTATTATTTTCATTTATAAGATTCTTTTTTTTTTTAAATATTAATTTTATTTCTTTATTTTCTTGATGCAGGTTTTCATCCTATCTGACCTTTTCTTACTAATCAGAGAATAACTCCCTCAATTTAGCTCCGATTTAGGTGCTCTTGATATCAATTTAAAGACAAAACAATTATCTAAAACCTTATGTTGAACTGTTGAACGAAATATTAAGAAATCATGGTGATATTACTCCCTAAAAGAACATGTTATTTCTTTTCGGGTAGGTTCTGACCTCTACCTACTAATTTGTCCATATCTCCCTCATAATAAATCCCAATTAACTGATTCTAGTGGCTAAAAATACATGACACAGATAGCTATAATTCTTATATTAACCATTTATTTTAATTAACTACAGAATGTTTCGAGAAATTAAAACACATAAGCTATCCTAACATATTCTTCCCTGATTAACCATTTTCTGACCATTGGTTACTAATCAGGCCATATTTACCTCGTATGGACTCCAAATTGAGTGTTTCTAGTGGCTAAAAAACTGTGACACATACAGCTATAATTCTTATGTTAACCATTTATTTTAGTTCCCTACATAATATTCCCAGAAATTAAAACACAGAAGCTATCCTAACATATTCTTCCCTGATTAACCATTTTCTGACCATTGATTACTAATCGGACCATATCTACCTCATATAGACTTCAAATTGAGTGATTCACGTGGGTAAAAATCCGTGACACATATAGGTATAATTCTTATGTTAACCATTTATTTTACTTCCTTACAGAATGTTCTCAGAAATAAAACACAGAAGCTATCCTAGAATATTCTTCCCTAATTAACCATTTTCTGACCTTTGCTTACTAATTAGACCATATCTACCTCATATGGACTCCAAATTGAGTGATTCCAGTGGGTAAAAATCCGTGATACATAAATCTACATTTTTCATGTTAACCATTTGTTTTAATTCCTTACTAATACTTCCCAGAATTTTAAAAATAGAAGCATAAAAGTTTGCCACCCATAGCCATACCTATGCAGAACTATCTACACCAACCTAAGTATTCAAACATACATAATATGTAAGATGATATAGCAACATCCATGACCAATCATTAAAGTTCTAAAATCAAAATCTAATATAAATATTACAATTTTCAAAACTTTTCTTCAAAAAAAAATATTGTTAAACTTACTTGGAGCACTTAGTCCTCTAGACTTCTCCTTCCTCTTTCTTCCTTTCTTCCTATCCTTTCCTCACTCTACCTTGCTTCTATTTTTCCTCTCCCTCACTTGGACGAAAATTCTAATGTTGTAAACGGGGTTTTGCTTTAATAGACCATCAAATAATTCACCTTTCATGATCATGGGTCTACCTTGTCACAATTAGGATACACTTGGTTGAATTTTTGGAAAACAAACAACTTATGTTCTTGTCTTCCTCTTCCCTAGTCAAGATATGCATAGCAAAAGGAGATTTATATTTTGAAAATTATGATAATATGTTTCTAAGATAAGGGACAAGGTCCCTTTGATTTAGGGATTCATTTCCTTTTTCTTTTGTCTTAATCAAGTATAATAGGTTTGCCTTTTTAGGTGACAAATTTCTAGTCCTTGAATCTCCATTATTTGGTTGAAATTATTTGTGTGGGATATGAATGTTTTGTCTGCCATGTATTATCATATCACTTGCTAAAATTATGAGTGTAGGATATAGATATTTTGTCGTAAAGCCTTGTATTATCATACCACTTGCTAAAATTATGAATGTAGGATATCACACCACTTGCTAAACTTTTGTCTTAATGCCATGTCACCTAATATTGATTACACCATTATTTCATCACTTTACTTTTTTTTTTTTCCTCTTGGGTTTGGGATCATTCTTGCCCATTTTCTTTACTTTGGTTAAAATTCTACCTTTCATAATGGGCTTGGTCACATTTTCATGATTTTTGGGCTACTGGTCCAATTCCTATATCCTAGTCCAAGTTTATGTTTTATTTCTTCATTGGGCTATCCTATTGGCTTGCTAAAAATTCATGTGAAATAGAAAAACTCTATATGAAGTATCCATAGGTGAAAGCCCAATTTATGGGTGGAGATACTAAACTTAGTAACTTTTGCTCTTAAATTAAGAAAAATTATCCTAATCCAATCTTCTTGAAATTTTAAGACCTTAACTTACTTCACAAAAATTTATCTTCCTTGCCTAAGAATTTCACCTTTCTTTAGCATGCTTATTTCTAATATTTTCTCTTAGGTTTTCTTTCTTTACCTATTCCATTAATATTAGAACATTTCTATGCATACACATAAGGTGAAGAATTTCTAAGGATTATGTTTCCTTAGATATCTAAAATTGTCTAATAAATTTTATTTCCTTAATTAAATATTTATGTACCTTTATCAATAAAAGAAATGAAATTAAGGATGTTATTTTGAATACTCTTGTACTTTTATTAATACATGAAACAAAATTAGGGATGTTACATTTCTCTCCCCCTAAAAGAAATTTTGTCCTCAAAATTTCAGAAATTACCTAATAAGAACAATTTCAGATATTTCTTCCTCATGACTTCTTCTAGTTCCCAAGTTGCTTCTTCCGAAGTCTAACCTTCCTATAACACCTTAACTAGGGGAATTGTTTTGTTCCGTAATTGCTTCACGTCAGTGTCTAATATAGATGCTAGTACTAAATGGTATGTCATGTTCTCCTTTTTTTGTATTGGTTCATCCCGTATTATATGTGAAGAATCTGGAAGATACTTCTGTAGCTGTGATACATGGAAAACATTGTGCAGGTTGAAAAAATTCAGTGGAAGGGCAACTTGATATGCTAACGTCCCTACTTTCTTCAAAATGTCATAAGGTCCCAAAAATCGTGGACTTAGCTTTCTAGTTTTGAGAGACCTACCAACTCCAGTAGTCGGGAAAAGTTTCAGAAATACATGGTCTCCTTCCCCAAACTCTAGAGGTTTATGTCTCTTATCATAGTAACTCTTTTGCCGACTTCGATCTATAAGTATTTTGTCTCGTATCATCCTAATTTGTTCAGTGGTCTGTTGAACTAAATCAGGACCCAGCAAGTTCTTTTTCTCCTACCTCAAACCAACAGAGTAGAGATCAGCACTTCCTACCATATAAAGCATCGTAGTGGGCCATCTTAATACTGGAATGATAACTATTATTATAAGAAAACTCTACTAAAGATAGGTACTTATCCCATCCTTTACCTTGCACTTTTACACAGGCCCTTAACATATCTTCTAGAGTTTGAATGGTCCGTTCTGTCTGCCCGTCAGTCTGAGGATAATAGACAGTACTGAATTGCAACTAGGTTCCAAAAGCTTCCTGTAACACCTTCCAAAACCTCGACGTAAACCTAGGATCTCTATCAAAAACGATATTTAATGGAATTCCATGAAGTCTAACTATTTCCTAGACGTACAACTGGGCCAATTTGTCCAATGAATAGTTAATCTTTATGGACAGAAAGTGAGTAGATTTGGTTAATCTGTCAACAATTACCCAGATAGAGTCATGTCCCACTGAAGTCTTAGGTAATCCCATAACAAAGTCCATTTAGATACTGTCCCATTTCCATTTATGGATCTCAAGAGGTTGTAGAAATCTCACTGGCTTTTGATGCTCCACCTTCACCTTTTGACAAATGAGACATTTCGCCACAAACTCGGCAATGCCCTTTTTCATCCCTGGCCACCAATACATCCTCTTTAAATCCTAGTACATTTTAGTGCATCCAAGGTGGACTGTGTATTTACTCTGATGCGCTTCCTACAGGATCTTAATCCTCAACTCTCGTTCTTGAGGGACACAAATCCTTCCCTAATACATGATTGCTCCATATTACATGATAGAAAAATTACCTTGGTCTTTATGATCCTTTAAGTATTGGTCGTGAGCTTGAACCTCTTTGAACTGGGCTCTAAGGTCACACCCTATACTTAAACCATTAATGACTAGCTTCTTTGGAGTAAGAGTAGTGGTTAGCTTCAAATTTCGAAACTCCTCTAGCATCTGCATCTCATACACCATCATCTGACCCATATGCAGAGATTTTTGACTCAAGGCATCTGCTACAACATTCGCCTTTCCTGGATTATACTTTATCTCAAACTTGTAGTCATTAAGGAATTCTACCCATCTTCGTTGCCTCATATTTAACTTCTTCTGATCAAAGAGGTATTTAAAACTCTTATGATCACAATATATTTCAAAGGTTGCCCCGTACAAATAGTGTCGCCAAATCTTTAAGGCAAACAACACTGCCGCCAATTCAAGATCATGGGTTGGATAGTTTTCTTCGTGGGGTATCAGTTCCCTAAAGGCGTAAGCAACTACTCTCTTATCTTGCATCAGCACACATCCTAGCCCTTTCTTTAAAGTGTCACTATACACTTCAAAATGTCCTGTAGGGTCTGAAATAATTAGAACAGGAGGAGTGATTAGTCTTGTCTTAAGCTCCTTGAAACTAGTTTCACATTGATTAGTCCAATTGAAAGGACTTCCCTTCCCGGTCAATTTAGTCAATGGCAAGGCTATACGAGAGAAGTTTTGTATAAACCTCCTGTAGTATCCTGTCAAACCCAGGAAACTTCTGACTTCTGTAACCGTCTTTAGTCTCTCCCACTGAATCACTACTTTTGTCATGCTAGGATCTACGGCTACCCCTCTATTAGAGATGACATGTCCGAGAAACTTCACCTCTGACAGCCAAAATTCACACTTCTCCAATTTTGCATTTAACTTTTTCTCTTTCAGCACTTGCAGCACGATTCGGAGATGTTGTTCATGTTCTTTCTCACTCTTAGAATATATCAAGATGTCATCAATGAATACTACAACAAACTGATCTAGGTAGGGTCGAAAAATACGATTCATGTAATTCATGAAAATTGTAGGTGCATTCGTCAACCCGAAGGGCATTACGAGAAACTCATAGTGCCCATACCTAGTCCTGAAGGCAATTTTTGGTAAGTCCTCCTCCTTGATCCTAATCTAATGATATCCTGACCTCAAGTCAATTTTAGAAAAGATGGAGGTTCCCTTCAGTTGATCAAATAAGTCATCTATCCTAGGGAGAGGGTACTTATTTTTTATAGTCACCTTATTCAACTGTCTGTAATCTATGCATAGTCTCAAGCTCCCGTCTTTCTTCTTAACAAACAATACAGGAGCTCCCCAAGGTTATACACTCGGTCTAATTAATTGCTTGTCTAATAGTTCCTCCAATTGTTTCTTAAGTTCTTGTAGTTCCTTCGAGGCCATTCTATATGGTGCAATAGAGATAGGCCCTGTCCCAGGTAGGAGATCAATAGAGAACTCTATCTTTCTCTTGGGAGGTAAACCTGGAATATCTTATGGAAACACCTCAGGAAACTCGTTGGCTATTGGAATTTCATCAAGCTTCGATTCGACTTCTAGGTTTGATAAATACAAGAGAATGTATCCAAGTACTCCATTCTTCAACTCCCTATTAACTTGATTGGCATTTAACATTAATAACTGCACTTCCTCTTTCAGAGTAGGAGGTAGAAATTCAACGGTCTTGTTACAACAATTTAGCAAGACTCGATTTCTAGACATCCAGTCTAACCCTAGAATGACCTCAATACCTCTTAAAGGTAAACAGACGAGGTCTATAGAAAAAGTTTTCTCCTGGATGGTGACTTGACAGTCCTTACATATAGAGGAAGTTAATACCCTTTCCCTTGTGGGGGTTACTACGGATAGCTCATAGGGAGTTTCAGAAATAGGAAACTGAAACTTCCTAATACATTCTTCCGATATAAATGAATGACTAGCACCAAAGTCAAATAACAACATAAGAGCAAATCCATAGATATAGCATGTACCTTGAATCATTTCAAAAGATTGAGCTGCCTCTTGGCCGCTCAGGGTGAAAACCCTTCCTGTCACCTGAGGCCTCTATTCTGGCTACTTTCCCACATTCTGTGCATAGTTTCTCGCAAAATGACCCTTCTGTCCGCAGTTGAAGTAGACATCTTGTCCCATGTAGCATGGCCAATTACCATGCATGCGTCTGCACTTAGCACACTTGACTAGGGTGAAGTCTTGTTGGAAAGGTCTAGGACCCGCAGTCAATGGCCACTTACCAGCTCCATATCCACTTCTTCTCACATTCTTGCTAGGGTTGGGAAAAATTTTCTTCCTTTTCCATAGGTTTCGCCTTTGCTTTTCGTCTTCCACTGCCTTTAAACTTTTCTCCAAGAGTCTGCATTTATTGATTAGAGGCACAAACTCCCTAATCTCCATAGCTACAACAGCATTCTTTTTGTCCGGGTTCAGTCCCGCTTCAAACTTAATAGCCTTCCACACTTCATTAGGGTTAAATCGCAAATAAGAGGAGAACTTAGACAATTCCTCAAAGCTCACGATGTATTGGTCTATAGTCATGCTACCCTACCTGAGTTGGAGAAATTCAATCTCTTTCTCCCCCCGCACAGTACTTAGAAAGTACTTTTCCAAAAAGGTGTCTTTGAACACCTGCCAAGTGATCTGCCTTCCTTGGTGAGCTAAAAGTTCTCTAGCTCCACGCCACCAGTATTCTGCTTCATCTTTTAGCATATATGCAGCGAAGATTACTTGCTGCTCCTCAGTACAGCCCATCACTTCAAAGATTTTCTCTAACTCCTTTATCCATCTTTCAGCTACAATCGAGTCAAAGCTGCCTTCAAAACAAGGTGGCCAAGTCCTCAGGAACTCGGATATGCCATTATCATTTCCAACCATCCAATTTTTAACACCATTCACACCATTCGAGTTATTAGCATTCTGGAGGTATTGTAGAATTTGATTAGTGGTCATGACTTGGTCTCAAATTTCCATGGCCAGGTTGTGTTGGGTTTCCTCCGCATTATTTATCAGATTCCTCCTTGGTGGTGCCATTTCCTACTGTGGCAAAAACAAATTTATGCTGCTATTGAGGTGATTAAACCCAATAGTTAGTTCAAAAATATTTAACAGTAGTCATAACACCACCTCGGCATGTAGGTAGGAAACACTAGTAATTTTTTACCTATATGAATTCACTAATCCCTACACAGCACAACCACAAACATACTCAAGATGTAACATCCCTAATTTCGTTTCTTTTATTGATAATTTAATTAAGGAAATAAAGTTTATTAGACAATATTTTAGATATCTAAGGAAATATAATCCTTAGAAATTCTTCACCTTATATATATGCATAGAAAATGTTTCTACCATTAAGAGAACAAATAAAGAGGGAAAACCTAATAGGAAAAACATAAATTAGAAATAACATACTAAAGAGATGCAAAATTCTTGGATAAGGAAGATAAATTTTTAGAAACAAGTAAAGGTCTTAAAATTTCAAGAACATTGGATTAGGGTAATTTTTCCTAATTCAAGAACTAGAGTTACTATGTTTAAAACATTTACCCATACATTGGGCTTTTACCTATGGACACATCATGTAGAGTTTTTCCACTTCAAATAAGTTTCTAGCAAGCCCATTGGATAACCTAAGCAAGAAATAAAACATAGACTTGGACTAGGATATAGTAATTGGACCAATAGCCCAAAAATTATGAAAATGTGACCAAGCCCTCCAAGAAAGGTAGAATTTTATCCAAAGCAAAGAAAATGGGTAGGAATAAGCCCATAATGGGTAGGAATAAGCCCAAATCCAAGAGAAAAAATAAAATAAAATAAATTAGGTGATGATATAATAATGTAATAATAATAAAGATTAGGTTACATGGCATTAAGACAAAAATTAAGCAAGTGGTGTGATTCTACATTCATCATTTTGGCAAATGGCATAATAATACAAGGCTTTAGGACAAAAATATCTATATCCTACACTCATAATTTTAGCAAGTGGTATGATAATACATGGTATTAGGACAAAACATTCATATCCCACACAAATAATATCAACCAAATAATGGAGATTCAAGGGTTAGAAATTTGCCACCTAAAAAGGTAAACCTTTCATAATTGTTTAAGACAAAAGAAAATAGAAATGAATACCTAAATCAAAGGGACCTTTTCCCTTATCTTAAGAACATATCTTCATAATTTTCAAAATACAAATCTCCTTTTCCTATGCATATCTTGACTAAGGAAGAGGAAGACAAGAACATAAGTTGTTTGTTTTCCAAAAATTCAACCAAGTGTATCCTAATTGTGATAAGGTAGACCTATGATCGTGAAAGCTGAATTATTTGGTGGTCTATATAAGAAAACTCACCATTACAACATTAGAATTTCGTCTAAGTCAGGGAGAGGAAAAATAGAAGCAAGGAAGAGTGAGGAAAGGAGAGGAAGAAAGGAAGAAAGAGGAAGGAGAAGTCTAGGGGACTAAGTGCTCCAGGTAAATTTAACAATTTTTTTTTTGAAGAAAACTTTTGAAACTTATAATATTTATATGAGATTTTGATCTTAGAACTTTGATGATTGGTCATGGATGATGCTATATCATGTTACATATTGATCTTACATGTGAGGTATGTTTGAATACTTAGGTTGGTGTAGATAGTTCTGCATGGTTATGGCTATGGGTGGCAGAATTTTAAGCTTTGGTGTTTTAATTTCTGGGAACAATCTATAAGGCATTAAAATAAATGGTTAACATAAGAATTATAGCTATGTGTGTCATGGACTTTTAGCCACTGGAATCATTCAATTTGGAGTCCATATGTGGTAGATATGGTCTGATTAGTAAGCTAAGGTCAGAAAATGGTTCATCAGGGAAAAATATGTTAGGATAGCTTCTGTGTTTTAATTGTTGGGAATTATCTGTAGGGAATTAAAATAAATGGTTAACATAAGAATTACAGATATATGTGTCACGGATTTGAAGCCACTGGAATCATTCACTTTGGAGTCCATATGAGGTAGATATGGTCCGATTAGTAGTCAAAGGTCAGAAAATGGTTCATCAGGGAAGAATTTGTTAGGACAGCTTCTGTATTTTAATTTCTGGGAATTATCTATATGGAATTAAAATAAATGGTTAACATAAGAATTATAGCTATGTGTGTCATGGATTGTAAGCCACTGTAATCATTCAATTTGGAGTCCATATGAGGAAGATATGAGCTGATTAGTAGTCAAAGGTCAGAAAATGGTTCATCAGGGAAGATTATGTTAGGACAGCTTCTGTATTTTTATTTCTGGGAATTATCTATATGGAATTAAAATAAATGATTAACATAATAATTAAAGATATGTGTGTCATGGATTTTTCACCACTGGAATCATTCAATGTGGAGTCCATATGACGAATATATGAGCCAATTAGTAGTCAAAGGTCAGAAAATGGGTCATCAGGGAAGAATATGTTAGGATAGCTTTAGTATTTTAATTTCTGGGAATTATCTGTAGGGAATTAAAATAAATGGTTAACATACGAATTCAAGATATATGTGTCACAGATTTGTAGCCACTAGAATCAGTCAATTTAGAGTCCATATGTGGTATATATGGTCCGATTAGTAAGCAAAGGTCAGAAAATGGTTCATCAGGGAAGAATATGTTAGGATAGCTTCGGTATTTTAATTTCTGGGAATACTCTATAGGGAATGAAAATAAATGGTTAACATATGAATTATAGATAGATGTGTTACGGATTTGTACCCACTAGAATCACTTAATTTGGAATTCATATGAGGGAGATATGGACAGATTAGTTGCTAAAGGTCAGAACCTATCCGAGAGGAACTATCCTTTACTTTGAGGGAGTAATATCACCTTGATTTCTTAATAGTTAGCTAAATTGTTCAACATAATAGTTTTATCTTGAAATGGACAACAAGATCACCTACATCGGAGTTCAATTGAGGGAGTTATGCTATGATTAGTAAGAAAATGTTAGATGTGATGAAAACCTGCATCAAGAAAATAAAGGAATAAAATTAATATTAAAAAAAAAAGATGAATCTTATAAATGAAAATAATAAATGACTAGTATAGCCATAGCCATTGCCATTGTATGAACTTCTTACCATCTTAAGTGTGAAATTTTGATATGGAAATATTTTATAAATTGATATTTGAAATGGTTATGTTCATGGCATGATTACCAATGATTTTTGGTAATAGTTATATTTTGATGAACATACTTATTATTGAAAGGATATTTTTGGCTATCATTGTGAAAAGAAACAAAATGAGCACGGTCACATGGCAATCCATGTGGTGCACCAGTAGGGGACGCCCTACCAACAATTATGATCATGTTAATGAGAAAAGAAAGAGAAAGTGGGCCATGTTGGACGGAGCGAGAAAAGCCCGTACCGGAGAATAGAGGATACTCACCCTGACCGGGGTAGCTTGAAATGAGAATAAGTTGATGGCCATCATATGATATTTTGAAAATAGTTAATCCTGTCATACATATTATTACAGTATGATTCTTATGTGCATAGATATAATGCATTCATGTGACCAAAGATATTTTCTGTAGTTTATACAGCTGAACATGACGTGATGAGCTATATTGATGATGATTTATTGTTGAACTTACTGCGATTTAATTTTCACTATATTTCCATATCATGTTCAGAAAATTAGTTATGCATTTTTTTCTTAAGGCTCTAGCTTTTAGTGCACATTGGATCGAGTTACTTTATGTTGGGCATATCTCAGAATCAAATAAAATGTTTGTGGTCGAGTTGGCTCAAATCTCGGTGAAGGTGCCACCACCCGCACCTGTATCTCCAGAATTGGTCAACCAAAATAAACAAGATGTAAATATCTATGTATTTGATATGTTGCATGTACGTTTTGATTAATGACGTGTATGTGAACTCAATATTGTATAATAATAGAAAAAAAGGTTGTTACACAAGACAGTATAAGATCGATTCAGATAACCATCCACCTACTGGCCATCTAAGATCGACCTGCTCTGATACCAATTATGTAACAACTTTTTTATTTATTATTATTATACAATATAGAGTTTACATACATGTCATTAATCAAAACATACGTACAACATATCAAACATATAAAAATTTACATCTTATTTATTATGGTTGACCAATTCTGGAGATACAGGTGCAAGTGGTTCCACCTTCACCAGGATCTAAGCCAACTCGACCATAAACTTTTTATTTGCATCTAGGATCTGCCCAACATAAAGTACTCGATCCAATGTGCACTAAAAGCCAGAGCCATAGAAAAATTTGCATAACTAATTTTCTGAACATGATATGGAAATATAGTGAAAATTAAATCCCAGTAAGTTCAACAAAAAATCATCATCAATATAGCTCATCACGTCATGTTCAGCTGTATAAACTACAACAAATATCTTTGGTCACATGAATGCACTATATCTATGCGCAAGAGAATCGTACAATAATGATATGTATGACAGGATTAATTATTTTCAGAATATCATATGATGACTAACAATTTATTCTCACATCAAGTTACTCCGGCCAGGGTGAGTATTTTCTACTCTCCAGTACGGGCTTTTCTCACTCCGTTCGACATGGCCCACTTTCTCTTTCTTTTCTCATTAACATGATCATAACCGTTGGTAGGGCATCCCCTACGGTGCACCACACGGATTACCATGTGACCGTGCTCATTTCTTTTCTTTTCACAATAATAGCCAAAAATATGCTTTCAATAACAAGTATGTTCAACAAAATATAACTATCACCAAAAAATCATTGGTAATCATGCTATGAACATAACCATTTCAAATATCACTTTATTAAATATTTCCATGTCAAAATTTCACGCTTAAGATGGTAAGAACTTCATGCAATGGCAATGGCTATGCATATACTAGTCATTTATTATTTTCATTTATAAGATTCTTTTTTTTTTTAAATATTAATTTTATTTCTTTATTTTCTTGATACGGGTTTTCATCCTATCCGACCTTCCCTTACTAATCAGAGAATAACTCCCTCAATTTAACTCCGATTTAGGTGATCTTGATATCAATTTAAAGACAAAACAATTATTTAAAACCCTTATGTTGAACATTTGAAGGAAATATTAAGAAAACATGGTGATATTACTCCCTCAAAGAATATGTTATTTCTTCTCAGGTAGGTTCTGACCTCTACCTACTAATCTGTCCATATCTCCCTCATAATAATTCTCAATTAAGTGATTCCAGTGGCTAAAAATCAATGACACATATAGCAATAATGCTTATGTTAACCATTTATTTTAATTCGCTACAGAATGTTCCCAAAAAGTAAACACACAGAAACTATTCTAACATATTCTTCCCTGAATAACCATTTTCTGCCATTGCTAACTAATCGGACCATATCTACCTCATATGGACTCCAAAATGAGTGACTCCAGTGGTTAAAAATCTGTCACACATATAGCTATAATTATTATGTTAACCATTTATTTTAATCCCTACATAATGTTCCCAGAAATTTAAACATAGAAGCTATCCTAACATATTCTTCCCTGATTAACCATTTTCTAATCATTGCTTACTAATTAGACCATATCTACCTCATATGGACTCCAAATTGAGTGATGCCAGTGGGTAAAAATCCATCCCATATAGGTATAATTCTTATGTTAACCATTTATTTTAATTCCCTACAAAATTTTCCCAGAAATTAAAACACATAAGCTATCCTAACATATTCCTCCCTGATTATCCATTTTCTGACCTTTGCTAACTAATCAGACCTTATCTACCTCAGATGGACTCCAAATTGAGTGATTCCCGTTGGTACAAATCCGTGATACAAAAATCTACATTTGTCATGTTAATCATTTGTTTTAATTCCATACCAATTCTTCCCAGACCTTTAAAAATAGAAGCAAAAAAGTTTGCCACCCATAGCCATACTTATGCAGAACTATCTACACCAACCTAAGTATTCTAACATACATAATATGTAAGATGATATAGCAACATCCATGACCAATCATTAAAGTTCTAAGATCAAAATCTAATATAAATATTACAAGTTTCAAAACTTTTCTTCAAAAAGAAATATTGTTAAACTTACCTAGAACACTTAGTCCTCTAGACTTCTCCTTCCTCTTTCTTCCATTCTTCCTCTCCTTTCCTCACTCTACCTTCCTTCTATTTTTCCTCTCCCTCACTTGGAAGAAAATTCTAATGTTGTAAGGGTGGGTTTTGCTTAAATAAACCATCAAATAATTCACCTTTCATGATCATGGGTCTACCTTATCACAATTAGGATACACTTGGTTGAATTTTTGGAAAACAAACAACTTATGTTCTTGTCTTCCTCTTCCTTAGTCAAGATATGCATAGCAAAAGGAGATTTGTATTTTAAAAATTATGATAATATGTTTCTAAGATAAGGGACAAGGTCCCTTTGATTTAGGGATTCATTTCCTTTTTCTTTTATCTTAATCTAGTATGATAGGTTTGCCTTTTTAGGTGGCAAATTTCTAGCCCTTGAATCTCCATTATTTGGTTGAAATTATTTGTGTGGGATGGGAATGTTTTGTCCTAATGCCATGTATTGTCATACCACTTACTAAAATTATGAGTGTAGGATATAGATGTTTTGTCCTAAAGCCTTGTATTATCATATCACTTGCTAAAATTATGAATGTAGGATATCACACCACTTGCTAAACATTTGTCTTAATGCCATGTCACCTAATCTTGATTACACCATTATTTCATCACTTTACTTTTACTTTTATTTTTATTTTTCCTCTTGGGTTTGGGTTCATTCTTGCCCATTTTCTTTACTTTGGTTAAAATTCTACCTTTCATAATGGGCTTGGTCACATTTTCATAATTTTTGGGCTACCGGTCCAATTCCTATATCCTAGTCCAAGTTTATGTTTTATTTCTTCATTGGGCTATCCTATTGGCTTGCTAAAAAATTCATGTGAAGTAGAAAAACTCTATATGAGGTGTCCATAGGTGAAAGCCCAATTTATAGGTGGAGATACTAAACTTAGTAACTTTTGCTCTTAAATTAAGAAAAATTACCCTAATCCAATCTTCTTGAAATTTTAAGACATTTACTTACTTTACAAAAAATTATCTTCCTTGCCTAAGAATTGCACATTTCTTCTAATATTTCCTCTTAGGTTTTCTTTCTTTACCTATTCCATTAATATTAGAACATTTCTATGCATACACATAAGGTGAAGAATTTCTAAGGATTATATTTCCTTAGATATCTAAAAATTGTCTAATAAATTTTATTTCCTTAATTAAATATTTATGTACCTTTATAAATAAAAGAAATGAAATTAGGGATGTTACTTTGAATACTCTTGTACTTTTTTTAATACATGAAACAAAATTAGGGATGTTACATATATCCTGCATTCATAATTTCAACAAGTAATAATACATGGCATTAGCACAAGACATCTATATCCTGCATTCATAATTTCAGCAAGTGGATAATAATAGATAACATTATGACAATATATCCTTATCTTACATAAATAATTTTAGCTAAGTAAGGGAGATCCAATGGCTAAAAATTTGCCATTTAGAAAGGCAAACCTATCATACTTGATTAAGATAAAAGAAAAATGAAATGAATCCCTAAATCAAAGGGACCTTGTTCCTTATCTTAAGAACATATTATCATAATTTTCAAAATACAAATCTCCTTTTGCTATGCATATCTTAACTAAGAAAGAGGAATACAAGAACATGAGTTGTTTTTCCCTAAAAAATAGCCAAGTGCATCCTAATTGTGATAAGGTAGACCCATGATCATGAAAGTTGAACCACTTGATAGTTTATTTAAGCAAAACCCACCCCTATAACATTATAATTTCATCCAGGTGAGGGAGAGAAAAAAATAGAAGCAAGGTAGAGTGAGGAAAGGAGAGAAAGAGAGGAGTAGAAAAGAAGGAAAAAGAAGGAGAATTCTAGAGGACTAAGTACTAAAGATAAGTTAGCTTAATCTCCACTTGAATCCATCTTTCTTCTTCATCGTTGGGGTTCAAAAAAAAACTCACCCTCCTTCTCTTATTTAAGCTACTAGAAAAGTTAAGGGAAGGGAGGAATCTTGCTACTTCCTTCAAGAGGAAATAAGAAAATTAATTCACTAAGTGTACTAGGGAGATCTTTAGGTAGGTTTAACAATATTTCTTTTTTAGAAAAGCTTTCAAATTTGTAACATTTATGTGGGATTTTGATCTTAGAACTTTGATGAAATTTACAATATTGCTACTTTGATGATTGTTCAAGGATGTTTCTATATCATGTTACATGTTATTTTGCATATTATGGATGTTTTGGACATTACAGTTGGTGTGGAAAGTTTTGCATAGGTATGGCTATGGTTGGTAAAATTTTTATGATTTTTATGCTACTATTTTGTATATTTAAATGTGGTGAAAAATTAATGGAATATGATTAAATGTAAAGAAAATGGAAGAGGATATAATATAATGATGAACTAAAACATTAGGAAAGGATTGGTTAGGAACCTAGATTTTGGGGTAACTAGGGAAGCTTTTGTTTTTGAAATTTTGGGAAGAATTGGTTAGGAATTAAAAGAAATGGTTAACATAAAAAATGTAGATCTATGTCTCAAGGAGTTATAGCCACTATAATCACGTAATTTAGAGTCCATATGAGGGAGATATTGTATGAAATGTAAGGAGTGGTCAAAAAATGGTAAACTAGGGCAGAATCTGTCAGGTATGCTTTTGTGTTTGAATTTCTGGAATAAATATGTAGGGAACTAAAGGAAATTATTAGCATGAAAAATGTAGATCTATGTTTCACAGATTTGTAGCCACTAGAATCATTCAAATTGGAATCAATATGAGGGAGATATGTTCACATTAGTAAGCAAAGGTTAGAAACTACCTAACCTGGGAAGAATTTGTTAAGTATGCTTCTGTGTTTGAATTTTTGGATAAAATATATAGGGAATTAAAGGAAATTGTTAACATAATAAATTTAAATATATGTATCACGGATCTATAGGCTCTAAAATCAATTAATTTTGAGTCCATATAAGAGAAATATGGCTAATTAATGAGTAAATGTTAGAATCAGTCTAGAATCTAGGGTGGTAAATGTAAGTGTTTTTGTTTTCGATTTTCTAGAAATAATTAGTAAGGAATCTGAAGAAATGATAATCATAAAAGTTGTATATAAATTTCTTAGCATTTTATAGCTTTGGAATAACCTCAATTGCAATTTGTATAAGGCAGAGATTATCTAATTAGTACGCAGAGGCCTGAAGCTAACCCAGAAGAAATAACATTGAATTTGACGAAGTAGTAACACCACAATTGCTTAAGATTTTACTAAAATGTTCAACATAAACGTTTTAGAGAAATTTCTTATCTTTCAATTAAAACCAATATCACCTTAATCAGATTTAAAATGAGGGTGTTATGCTCTGTTTAGTGAAGAGGGGATAATAATATTTTAAAAAAAAGAATCTTATAAATGAAAATAATAAATTACTAGTGTATGCCATAACCATTGCCATTGCATGAACTCCCTATCTTCTTAAGTTCATAATTTTGACATAGAAATGTTTTATAAAGTGATATTTGAAATGATTATGTTTATGGCATGATTACTAATGATTTTTGGTAATGATTATATTTTGATGAAAATTATGGCATGTGAGTATAATGAACATACTTGTTATTGAAATCATACTTATGGCTATTAATGTGAAAAGAAAAGAAATAAGCAGGGTCACATGGTAGTCCGCATGGTGCATTAGTAGGGGACGCCCTACCAACGGCTATGATTATGTTAATGAGAAAAGAAAGTATGTCATGTCGAACGAAGTGAGAAAAACTCGTATCGGAGAGTAGAATGTACTCACCCTGACTGGGGTAGCTTGGTATGAAAACAAGTTGATAGCCATCATATGATATTCTGAAAATGGTTATTCATGCCATATATATCATAACTATATGATTTTCATGTGACCTAAAGATAATTCCTGTAGCTTATACAGATGAACATGACGTGACAAGCATTATTGATAATGATTTATTGTTGAACCTTCTGGGATTTATTTTTCACTATATTTCCATATCATGTTCAGAAAACTAAGTTATACAAATATTCTCTATGATCGGCTTTTAGTGTACGTTGGGTTGAGTTGGCTAAGATCCTGGTGAAGGTGCAACCACCCGTACCAGTATCTCCAGAACTTGTCAATATGGATAAATAAAATGTAGACTTATATGTGTTTGATTTTTGTACACATTTTTTTTTATTAATAATGTGTACGTGAACCCAAAATTATATAAGTGTTAATGGTATTTCTTAAACCTTATTTATGTTTGGTTAATTTAATTGAATGTTATTATGAGTTAAATAGTTAGAAGTAAGAAGGTAATGACTTTATGGAATTTTAGAAATACACATATAAGTATATATGTAAAAAAATAGAGTTGTTACACTATCTCGTTGCTGGAAGGATCTGATGTCATTTCTCAACCTTGCATTCTTAGTAGGTGGGAAGTATTTCAACAAGAACTTCTCTGCTAAATCGTTCTAGTTGGCGATAGAATCAGGTGGCAGAGAATTCAACCATGATCTTGCTCAATCTCTTAAGGAATAAGGGAACAATTTGAGCTTTAAAAATTCATCTGTCACCCCATTCATCTTGAATGCATCTGTGACTGCTATAAACACCCTCAGCTGAAGGTGAGAGCCCTCTGTGGGAATTCCACTGAATTGCCCAACAATTTGTAGCATCTGAAACATCACTGGCTTAAGCTCAAAATGAAAAGCTTTGATTTCTAGCCTTATTATGCTTGGGTTCAACCCATTTAGATTTGGTTAAACATAAGCATTCAGGACTCTATCTCGGTCATCCATGTTGTCTGCTCCTCTCTGGTTAGCCATTACTACTGCTTGATGAAGTCTCAGCAGTTCTCTCATTCTTCTTAGAAAGGTCCTCTCTATTTTTGGATCAAGTGGCAGTAGTTCCCTATCTGACTTGCACATGCACTGATTTCACTTGCCCAAAACAAAACGAGGATGCCTTAGGAATTAAAGTCCTCCACACAATCAAACTCTACTAGTAATTTTTATTTTCTTTAGTTTTCACTTCCCCAGTAACGGTGCTAAAAACTTGTTGGTTGCAAAATATATATGCAATGTCCATACACAAGTACACATATCATGACCAAGTAATATAGTGATGAGTGAGTATCATCCCACGAGGAAGTGTAACTAGAAATTACTATAGAATTTTGACCTGTGAAATGCTGTAGCAAAATTTGTTGATTACTCCAAGATAGATTGGATTCAAGCTCACGTAAGACTAGAACAAAACAAGGTACTCTAAAATGAAAATTTAAGACATGCTAGGGTAATAGAAAATCAAATTATAAAGTCAACTAAGGTTGCTTCAAGATTGCTATGAACTCTTGCACTCATTTTGCTTTATCTTTTGCTATAGCAATTGCTCTAGCACCCAGTTTTACTTTCTGAATAGGTTCTTTCCAGACTACCATTCCCTACCCTTCCTGGGTTCAGTTTCATACATTCCTATATAAATCCAAGCCCAAGAACTACACTTGATGCCCTGAACTATTGGGTTATATGGGAGAACCATATATTCCTATATTGGTTGTGTATTGGTTTCTTCACCAACCCATAACATTCATAAATCATTCTAGCTTTCATTTATCCTTCCAAGTTAAATGTCAGCTTCTATTAAGGGACATTTAACAGTAGAAATTTAATAAATGCAATAACAGTTTGAATATCAAGAGTAATGCTATAACCATATCATTCATTCACTGAAAATGTGCTGAGAGTTTACAATAACCTTCCTGCAACCCTTACTGGAGGCTTAGCACAACATCCTATCCAAGTTAATTGCAACTGTTTGAATTAGAACAACCATGATGCAAGGAAGAGATACAATAAACATAAACAGCGAAAAAATAGCAAAGACACAGAAGGGAAGAAGAAAGTTCTAGAGAAGGATTCTATTCTTCCTCATCTAGCGGCTCCTCTTGCTTGATTTTGTTCCAATGGAATAATATCCCCCATTTCTACATATTCCCGCTAGAGGTTGGGGCTACTCTGGGTGCTCTCTCCTTTTTTCTCTATACCCGCGTGTTTTTTTCACTTTTCTCCTCCCAGCCTTTTATATGATAGCATTGTGGTCTCGATGAGGTGGCTCTTTTTTAGCTTTCTTTTCCATTTCAGCCTCCACTTCTGCCAGCACCTTTTTCCTCCACATTAAGTAGTGGAGACAATCTCTGCATCTTTGTGTCTCTGCTTCTCTGCTATGACAGCTGAGTGCTCCTCCTTCCACGCTGGGTAGTGGAGGCTACACATTCTACAGCAACCATGTATCAATTACACCTGCACCGTATCACATAAAAAATAGTTTCCAATTATGTGCACCATACCAATAGCAAAAACACACTCAGCATAACTTGGTTTACCACCTCTTTTTTCTTGAATGCACACTAAATTTTACAATAAGCGTGATGGGTGCTCTTATATTCAGGAGATACAAAACACACTGTTAAACGAAGGAGTATTAATACTAATGAACCAAAATGCAAAGTAATAAACCAAAGAAAAGCATGCAATAGCTCTAATGAATTAGAGTTATCAGTCCCCTACCTCAATACTGTATCAAAGCCATGACCCCTCAGTTGCCTTGCCTCCACAAGGTGTTGCATGTTACTGGGTCACCTTGGTTGGGTAAAGGTCATCCCGAATATTTGTTAGTCCCCTAAACATAGCAAGATGCCACCTGTTACTAGGTCACCTTGCCTCAGAGAGGGTCCTCCTGACATTTCATATTTCTATTACAAAGGTTTTAGCCACGTCTCATCAACAAGTATGTATATATATATCAATAACATCATGTGCATGGTTGACCAATTCTCTCATTTATGCGTCATGCATTTCAATATGTAGGGTAGCATGAAGCAATCATATATTAGCATTTTCATTATAATATATATATATATATATATATATATATCTGTGTGTGTGTGTGTGTGTGTGTGTGTGTCATTTAACCCCTTTACCTTAATACAATTATGATTTAATCTAGAGAAGTATAGCAACAATCAAAGCAAATCATGTTATATTACCCCAATTTATATATCATAAAACTTTAATTTTAGTCTTATAATAATTGGCTCATGGTTAGAATTCAAAAGGAGTAGAAAATAAGCAAAATCGAGCTAGGACAGCTGCAACACAACCTGGGCGTGTCACGAAGCACAGTCGTATTATGCCTGTGCCCTACTCCAATTTTTTCCCAAAACTCGCCCAGAACATGGCCTAACCGTGTAACAAAGCATGGTTGTGCTCTAGGCATGAAGATGTATATCATTTCTCCCCCATTTTCAAACAGCCACCAAATAGGAAACCAACCAAAAATACAATTCATGGGCATATTTTACAAGTTAAAAACAACAATCACCCTTAAAATATCAAGAGTTATAACCCCAAAACTTTCCCCTAAAATACTCCTACTCAACACTTTCTCACTCATGTATATGAGAGGCAACCACTATAAACATCATAATCTTCTATTTAATGCAACACAACCACCAAACATTTATTCCTTCATTAATGCATATGTACACGTACACACTATCATTTAGCCAAGAATTAAGAAGAAAAATGTTGATCTTACTTTTTCCACCAACTAAGCTCTTTCTCTCCTTGGTCTTATATTTCTCTCTCTTCTCAAATCATAAAAGCTGTAGATTTGATCCACCATGAGAGTATTTCATGAAGTTTCTCTAGCCAAAAAAAAGATTAGAGTAGGGTAGATGTCCAAATCTTACTTTTCCTCTTCCTTCACTTTCTCTCTCCTCTTCCTTTTTCTCTTTCTTTTTCCTTCTTCTTCTTTTCCCTTTGCTATGAACTTTCCCCCTCTCCTTGTGCTCGACCAACTTTCTCCCCAAGTCAAGGAAAAAATCCATTTTTTATTCCAAGCTTCTAGAAGGTTATCTTTCCTTAACACATGCCCTCCCTTTCTCTAAGTATTACACTTTTGCTATTCCATTACAATGTAACCTTATCATTGTTTAAGGGGTTGTTTGGTTGAGTGAAATTGAGCCAAGTGTTTAATCTCCTCTTAAGGTGTATGCCAATGAGCTTTTGTGTCACACTTCCCATGGTTCCTCATTCCACCTCTTGCTGCCTGATCCTAACCCTAAAAGTGAGGAAATTACTATTTCACCATTTAGGACTTTTCTCTAAAAATGAGAATTCTCTTCTCTATTACTTATAATTATACTTGTAAAGGTGATCCATTTAATTCCTTTTGACCTTTCCTAACACATTATCTCATAAAAAGGAATAGAAATTTCAGGTTGTTACAATAAAGGCCCCTGTGTCTACCTGGAATAAGTTTATCATAGCCCATAGGAAATAAAACTCATGCTGATTTGCAACCCCATCACTTTTGGCCCTACCAAAAATAGTATAGGCCATAAGACATTGTAAATATCTAAAACATGGGTTGCAAATCAACGAGGCTTTAGAAACTGAAGCACTGTTGTTGGATTTCATGCAAAGATGAATGCAGTGTCTGAATGCAAGTACACGTGTCGTGACCAAGTCTAAAGTGATGAGTGAGTATCATCCAACGAGGAGTGAACTAAAACTATTATAGAGACTTTTTCCATGTGAAATGCTGTAGCAAGAATAAGATGGCTCACAAGATAAAGTAGAGGTAGATCAATTAAATGCAACTATAACTAAGATGAGTGGTACTAGGGTGTAGAAGAAAATGATAATAGGTGATCTAGGGTTGCTCAGGGTTGCCATGAACTACAGCACTCGTATTTGCTTTAGAGATTGTTACAGCAATTGCTCTAAGTGCCAAGTTCAGTCTTGAATGGAGTCTTCCCAGACTTTCATTCCTTGCAATTTTGAGGTTCAAACATGCATTCCTGCATCAGTCCTCACCCCCGAATTATGCATGAAGCTCCACTATTGGGGTAACGGGGGAACCATATATTACTATATTGGCTTAATCCCATATATTCAACTGTTTTTCCAGCCTCCATTCCCCTCCCAGGTGAATTCTGGCCTAAGTCTTTCTCCACTAAACTTCCGTTATCAGGGGAAAATATAAACACAGTTGAATGTTAAAACAATGCTGCAGCAAAATGTGTTGTTACTAAAAATGTGCTCAAGTTCATTACAACCCTTATGCAACCCTAGCTAGAAAATATCAAAGCCTTATGGTTACACTGGTTACAAATATCCCAAAATCATGGGTATGCATCCCAAGTGATATAAAAATACAAGTGCAGTTTCTAGAAGAAAAAGAAAAACACAACAGGGATCAATGGAAATCTGGAATTGCAAACAATCCCGTGCTCTAATGCTTCTATGCAGTCTGTGGCTGTTCTTCTTCCTCCCCTCTGGTCTATCCCTCTGGTGGCTCTACTTTCTGCCCTTTTTATAATCAGGCCTCGTGGTCCCAGTAAAGTGTCCTAGTTTGCTGACATTCTCCCTGCTCTACAGCCAGCATCTCTGCGTGCAGCTTTTTCCTCTCCACTTTCAGTAGTGGAGGCAGTTCTGTACCAACCCAACCAGCAACCTGTAGTGTCAGCTTGCTGCTTTCTCCTACTAGGTGGTGGCTACACCTGCTGCGCAGCTCTGCTCCTCTTCCACCTGTGCCATATAAAACTAAATCAGTGCCTTGCAGGAAAAAGAGACTAGCTTTACTCAATATCACTTGGTTCGCTGCCAAGATTGCCACATATGCACACTACATTGCTACAACACATAGGTTGGATGATATTGCATCTAAGGGAGTCATCACATCCAGTTATATCCTGGAATGAGAGTGCTTAATAATCAAAACAGCACAATAAACACACTAGGAAAGCATATTAACATTGCAGTAAATTGAAGTTATTAAATCCCCCCAAACTTAAAGGATTGCTTGTCCCCAAGCAATCTGCTCTTCTCACCACACCCCTACCAAATAATTACAGCCCTTTCTCTTGCACGATTTTGTATAATTCTGCTGATAGCTCTTAACTCTCAGGATTGCTTCCATATAAGGGACACCTCAAGCCTTTCTCCCACTCACAACTAAGACCTTCTTTGAAGTTGTGTGTGTGACATGGACAGTTTCCCAAAAAGCTACTTGGGTCAAAATCAGCCAGTGTTCTTGAGATTTTCATGCTAATATATCGAGCTTCCTTCTTAGGACAAGTTGGCATGTCTCATAGGCGCAGCCAGGGCAACAGATATGGGGGGTAGCTCACTGATTTCCTTTCTTTCTTTATTTTTATATATATTTTTCTTCTTTTTTTTGTATTATTCTAGCAGAGGTCATTAGTGCCTTTTGATACGAATGCCAACATGTACAATGTAGGCACCCGCTTACTCAGCCTTATCACCCTTAAGCAGCATTCCACTCATACTCTATGTCCCTGTTTTACCCAAGGGTACACAAGGGGCTCATGCATACCCCTGGTTACTAAGGAACTACAGAGGCATTGGAGTGTCAAAATTTTTCTCTACTTTCCTTACTTCCTCCCCCAAACTTAAGCCTTTCTGACCATACGCATATACCTCTTTTATAATTCTGTAGAAAACTCTCAATATTAGCTCTAAAACTTAGGTCCCATTTTTGAAAAATCACCAAATTTCTTTTGGCAAACTGCCCATGATCCTGTGCTTATTAGAAGAAGGTTTTGTGTGTGGTTGGGTAGGTGTGCAAGTCTCTTATTCTGGATTTTTAGTGAAATTCCCAATCCTGATCATGGAGTATCACAGAGCTTACAACAGGCTATGCAATGTGCTGACTCATCTCTCTCTACATTTCTCTCTTTTTTTTTCATTATATATATATATATATATACATCGAAAACAGACAGTAAGACAGGCAGCAGCAAGTAATAATGCAGTCTTATCCAATACAGTCAGGCAGAAACACAAATAAACACTAACACAGATAAACAGAAAAAAAATAAACAAGTCCAAGCTTAACATATGCTTCAGCAAACACTACAGTAATACTAAAACAACACTAAGTAAATTCTCCCGTAGATGCCACAGCAAACATTATACAGCCAACATTATATCACATCCCCCCAAACTCAATGATGAGTAGTGTCCTAACTGCTGATTAAATTGCCAAAAACACACAAAAAACACCAATAAAAAACAGAAGCAGAGCCAAAGAAATTCTAAATACAGCAGCGAAGGAATATGAGATAAGGAAACTTCCTGAGGGTGATTGCAGGGATGCTGCAGCACCCTAGGGGCATTGACCCCCATAAGACCTTGAAGAGCTTCGGAGCCCAATCCTTTGCTGTGTTAATTGTTATGGGGCCTTTCTTTTGCGTATCACTGCTGCCCGTTTTGCAATGGGTTCATCATCGTCTGAGGACTCAGTGCCCACTGGAGTCTGCTGGGGTTCTGGTTGTGGCTCTTTGCTGTTTGAGGAGTCTTGAGACTCCTTATTCTCTTCTACCCGCGGCTCTGGTGCTTGGCCTTCCTCCTCAAAGGTAGCATGGAGTAAGTCGGTGGGGAACTCTAGAAATGGGAAAAATTGTTTGTAATTCTGCTCAAGGGTGGTGTGGAGGGCAAAGTCCTTTTTCTGCTCATAGCACCAAAATGTCTGCTGATGTTGCAATAGCTTTGCTTACTGTTTGAGGATGGTAGCTTGTTGTTGGAGGATGAGCTGAAGGGTTTTGTTGACTGGCTGGGGGGCAAAGGTAGAAACAGAGGGTCCAACAGATTGTGGAGGACCTCGAGAGGCAGCTGGTGGGTTTGGGATAGCTTTTTCTTGGACAATCCTGGCAATGGTGATTGCGGTGATGAGGCTGGTTTCCTTTAATGTTTCTTCATCAATGGAGACTGGGACTCCACGATTCTTGCACAGAAGAGTGATGAGGGAAGGGAAGAGTAACTTCCCTTTCTCCGGTTAGCGCAAATTTCGATTTGGCCACTGATGATTCGGCCAACATTGAGTGGACTGCCTGAGATGAGTGCGTCAACCATCGCTACCCTATCACGGCTCACTGTCTGCCCATGAGTGGAAGGTAGCAAGTGAGTCTTGAGAAAGTGGTACCACACCTTTGCTACCGGTACTAGAGAGACTCGATTGATTGTGGTGGAACCTTGTGAGGATTTGTCCCAGGTGTTGCCTGGAAGGCATAACTGGGTAAGCATTGCGTCCCAATCCTGGTCCATCAGAGCCTGTAGATATTCCTCGTATTCATCTTCCTCATCTAGCAAATTATAAGCCTTGTTAATGGAGGCTTTAATTAAACTGAACCCTAGTATCCCTGACTGTCACCCACTTGTCATTGCTCTGCGAATAGTTGGCGTAGAACTCCCGTACCAGAGGGATAAGGGTAGTTTGTGGGTGTCTGGCAAAAGCTTCCCAACCCCTCTGCTTGACCACAGTGGCAACGTATATTGGCAGTCCTAAATCCTTCATGGCGGTGAAAGTGAAACCCTTCTTAGCACAGGAGCTTCGCAGTAGGATCTCCTCATCTTGTCTCTGCTTGCCCTCCTCGATGGTGAACTTCTTCACCTTGCTCACCTTCCTTACCACTAACTTAATCCTTGGCATAGTTGGTTACGGGGGTTTAGAATTGAAGGTCTTCGATACGAAGGTGGCTCTGGGCTCTGGTAACGTCGAGGGTTGAGAGAACGAGAGGGATCTGGGTAGATGAAAGGATTGAGGGAGTTGCAGAGGTGTAATGAGGGGGTTAGGGACGTGGGTTTGCGACTTATGGGATTCTGCTAGTTTTCCCGCCCTCATTTGCTTTTGTAAAAAAAAAAATTTTGAGGAACGTGTTTACTTAGGGCTGAACGCATTTGCTGCAGCAACTTTTGCAGCAAAAACTAGCTTGCCTAGGATTTTGCTGCAGTAGAGGTGGCTTGCCCAAAATCTTACTTCAGTAGAGTAAAGACTAACTTCCACCTAGTTTTGCTGCAGCAAAGCGAGAACTGTCCTGCAGACTACTATGTTTCCCCACCTGTGTAACAAACACAAATGCGATTAAATTCACGAATTAAACTATCTAAAAACTGCTAAATTAACCAACAACAGATTTAAACATGGGTTGCCTCCCATGAGCGCTTGTTTTAGAGTCATCAGCCCGACTTCCTTCCTGTTCATTCCTCTTACAGATGGACAGAGGTGTGCTGTCTATCCATATCACCTCCCAGATAGTGCTTGACTATTTGTCCATTAACCCTGAATGTCCTCCCTTTCTTTTCTTCTTCCAATTCAACAATTTTAAAAGGGAAGACCTTGCTTATGCGAAAAGGACCAGACCAACAAGATTTAAATTTCCCAGGAAACAAGGTCAGCCTAGAGTTGTACAGTAGTACTCTCTGTTCCACTTCGAAGTTCCTTGGTTGTATCTTCTTGTCATGCCATTGCTTTGCTTTCTCCTTGTATAGTTTGGCATTCTCATAAGCCTGACCACAGAATTCATCTAGCTCATTTAGCTGCAGCATCCTTTGCTCACCAGCAGCTTCCAGATTCAAGTTTAACTTTTTCACTGCCCAATATGCTCGATGCTCTAACTCTACTGGTAGATGACAAGCCTTCCCTAACACCAACTTGTATGGTGACATGCCCAGTAGTGTCTTGTAGGCTGTTCTATAGGCCCATAATGCATCATCCAACCTCGAGGACTAATCCTTCCTTGTGGGGCCTACTGTTTTCTCCAAAATTCTCTTGATCTCTCTGTTAGAAACTTCAGCCTGCCCACTTCTTTGTGGGTGATAGGGTGTTGCCACCTTCTTGCCTTACTCCATATTTAGTTAGTAGTGCTTTGAACTGCCGATTGCAGAAATGGGTCCCTCCATCGCTGATGATGGCTCTGGGGGTTCCAAATCTTGTAAAGATGTTTCTCTTCAGAAACCTAGTCACCACCCTTGCCTCATTAGTTTGAGATGTACTTGCTTCCACCCACTTTGAGACATAGTCTACGGCTACTAGGATGTATTGATTCTCAAAACTCGAAGGGAATGGGCCTATAAAATCTGTTCCACACACATCAAATAATTCGACCTCTAGGATGTTGTTTAGTGGTATTTCATGTCTGCGAGATATATTCCCTGTCCTCTGACACCAATTGCATTGCTTTGTGAAAGAGTGGGAGTCCTTGAATAGAGAGGGCCTGTAGAACCCGGCCTGCAGTACCTTGTTTGCAGTTCTAACTCCTCCAAAATGACCTCCATAAGGGGAAGCATGGCATTGCTGCAAGATTTGATCCATCTCTTTGCTGGGTATGCATCTCCTTATCATTTGATCAGCACATTGCTTGTAAAGGTATGGTTCATCCCAGTAATATGAGTTCACCTTATGCAGAAATTTTTTCTTTTGTTGTAACGACAAGTCTGGTGAGAGCATTCCACTTACAAGGTAATTTACATAATCAGCATATCATAGCACACAATCTTGGGATAGGAGGTAGAGTTGTTCATTTGGGAATCTCTCGTTAATTTCATTTTCTCCTGAGCTGTCCCCTTCCAGTCTGGAGAGATGGTCAGCCACTTGATTTTCAGTTTCCTTTCTATCCCTGATCTCCAGGTCGGATTCCTGAAGCAAAAGCACCCATCGAATAAGTCTGGGCTTGGAATCCTTTTTCTTAACCAAGTGTTTGATGGCAGAATGGTCTGTGTGCACTATAACTTTTGCTCCTACCAGATATGCTCTGAATTTTTCAAAGGCGAAAACTACTGCAAGCAATTCCTTCTCTGTCACTGTGTAGTTCAGTTGGGCACCCTGCAGTGTTTTGCTTGCATAATATATAGAGTGAAAAAGCTTGTTCCTACGCTGCCCGAGGACAGCTCCCAATGCTACTTCACTAGCATCACACATTAACTCGAATGGAGAGGTCCAGTCTAGTGCCACGATAACTGGGGATGTACTCAATTTCTTCTTGAGGTCGCAAAATGCTATCATACAACTTTCATCAAAACAGAAAGTTATGTCCTTCTCTAGCAAACTGCATAAAGGTTTGGCAACCTTAGAGAAGTCTTTAATGAACCTCCTATAAAATCCTGCATGACCCAGGAAGCTTCAAATGCCCTTGACAGAGGTGGGAGGAGGCAGCTTCTCTATGATTTCCAACTTGGCCTTGTCAACTTCAAGTCCTCTTTGAGAAACTTTATGTCCCAGCACAATCCCCTCTTTTACCATAAACTAACACTTCTCCCAGTTCAGCACCAAGTTTGTTTCCTCACACCGTTGTAAGACTTTAGCAAGGTTTTCTAAACATAAGTCAAAGGAGTCCCCGAAGACTGAGAAGTCATCCATGAAAATTTCCACAAACTCTTCAGCCATTTCTATAAAAATTGCCATTATGCATCGCTGAAACGTTGCTGAAGCATTGCAAAGCCCGAATGGCATTCTTCAAAATGCAAAGGTACCATAAGGACTTGTGAATGTGGTCTTATGCTGATCTTCCGGTGCTATAGCAATCTGGTTGTACCCCGAATATCCATCCAGGAAACAATAATATTCTCTTCCCACAAGTCTATCTAACATTTGATCAATGAATGACAGGGGAAAATGATCTTTCCTGGTGCTTTTGTTCAATTTTCAATAATCCATGCAAATCCTTCAGCTAGTCATCACCTTGGTGGGGATAGGCTCATTGTTTTCATTTTCCACCACAGTCATACCCCCTTTCTTAGGAACACATTGGACCGGACTCATCTAGGAGCTGTTTGATATAGGGTAGATAATTCCAGCATCTAGCCACTTAATAACTTCCTTCTTAACCACCTCCTTCATTATTGGGTTGAGCCTCCGTTGGGGTTCTGTGGACCCTCTTTCATTGCTTTCCAAGAGGATCTTATGCATCCAAAATGAGGGGTTGATTCCTTTAATATCAGCAAGTGTCCAACCAATGGCCCTTCTGAATTTCTTCAATGTCAGAACTAATTTCTCCTCTTGTTCCTTTGTCAAAAATGCTGAGATAACCACATGAAGAGTGGTTGTTTCTCCTAAATACGCATACTTGAGGTGTACTGGCAGAGGCTTCATTTCCAAGACTGGTGGTTCCTCTACTGATGCTTTCAGTAGCCTTGATTCTAGTGAGGTCACGTGTAATGGCTCCTAGTTCCTAATGCCATGACTGACATCAATCCAGGCCCATTCTTTCTCGTCTTCCCCTTCTGAATCTGAGTTGTCTGTCTATGCTACTGGTGGTGGGCCCTTGCAGTATTTTTCTAACTGCTCTGATGCTAATGTGTCTATCATAGACACAACTGCACATTCCTCTTCTTCACTAGCAAACTTCATGGTTTGGAGTACAGTGAATGTAACCTGTTCATCCTGGACTCTCATGGTTAATTCCCCTTTCTGAACATCAATTAATGTCCTATCGGTTGCTAGGAATGGTCTGCCTAAAATAATTGGTACCTCTGCATTAGCTTCATAGTCTAGTATTATAAAGTCTACTGGGAAGATGAACTTGTCCACCTTAACCAAGACATCCTTGATTTTTCCTTCTGGATGAGCTATGGATATGTCTGCAAGTTGCAATGAGACTGTGGTAGGCCTTGCTTCTCCAATCCCTAGCTTTTTAAATATGGCCATTGGCATGAGGTTAATGCTTGCTCCCAAATCACAAAGTGCCTTGCCAAAATACTGGTTCCCGATAGAACAAGGTATGGTGAAACTGCCTGGATCCTTAAGTTTGGGTGGCAGCTTATTTTGCAGCACAGCACTGCATTCTCTTGTGAGAGCAACAGTCTCAAACTCGCCAAATCTTCTCTTCTTGGTCAAGATGTCCTTCATAAACTTTACATAATTAGGCATCTGCTCTAGTACTTCCACCATAGCAATGTTAATGTGCAGCTGTTTCAGGACATCTAGGAATCTTCTAAACCGCTGGTCATTCTGCTGTTTCTGGAATCTCTGAGGGAAGGGGGAGGTAACTTAGTTTGCTGCATGCCTTGCTGCGGCAAAGTTGCCAAATTTTGTTGTGGCATAGCGACAACATTTTCTCCAGAGATGTTGCTTCCTCGTTCACCTCCTCCTCTTGCTTTTGCTTGTCTTTCTTCTTCTCCAGGGGTACAGTGGAGTCTTTCTGGTCCTGTCCTCTTGCTTTTAGTGCCTCCACCATCTTCCCACTTCTCAGAGCTATAGCCTTGCAGTGCTCTTTCCCTTCTCTCCTAGGGACTTTGGTATTGCTTGGAAGTGTCCCTGGAGGTCTACTTTTTAGTTCATTGGCAAGCTGTCCCACTTGAGTTTCCAGATTCCATAACGAGGCTGCTTGACTTTGGATTAGAGCATCATTCCTTGCCATATATTCCTTCATCAGGGATTCCAGTGAAGTGGGGGTTTCCTGAGGCTGTTGTCTTTGCTGATGGAAACCAGGGGGGACTGTGGTCTTTGTAAAGCAGAATTGTTCCCTTGTCCCGTACCATAGTTACTTTAGGAAAAATTGGGGTGTTACCTCCATCCTGGGTTATATGTGTTGGAATAGGGATTGTTATTGCGATTCATATTTCCCACGTAGCACACTGATTCTGGGTTTGAGGGACAAGTTTCAAATAGATGTGGTCCATTGCACAATACACAAGATGGTCCAGTCTCCTAGACTGCATTGGCTACTTGAAGGCGAATCAATTGATAGCTTTTTAAGACATTAACTAGTGAAGCTAGCTGGGCTGTGAGAGAAGTAACTTCACTTACTTCATGCATGCCCGCTGCTTTCTTTCCTGTTGAAACTCTGTCCATTGGCCATTGGTAGTTGTTACTGCCATCCTTTCCAATAGCTCGTGCGCTTCATTATATGTTTTGGACAATAGTGCCCCATTAGCTGTAGCATCCACTATGGTGCGGGTTTGAGCATTAAGGCCATTGTAAAAGGTCTCCATCTGAATGCAATAAGGAATTTCGTGATAGGGGCATCTCCGTAATAGCTCTTTATACCTCTCCCAGGTTTCATACAATGATTCACCTTCCAATTGCTGGAAAGAGGTGATGTCATTTCTTAATCTGGCATTCTTGGTGGGCGGGAAGTATTTTAGCAGAAATTTCTCAGCCAAATCGCTCTAGTTAGCGATTGAGTCGAGTGGCAGAGAGTTCAACCACGCTCTTGCTCGATCTCTTAATGAGTAAGGGAACAGCTTTAGCCTGAGCACTTCTTCTGTTACCCCATTCATTTTGAAAGCATCCGTGACTTCCATGAATACTCTGAGGTGAAGGTGAGGGTCCTCTGTAGGCATTCTACTGAATTGGCCTACAGTCTGCAGCATCTCAAACATTACTGGCTTGAGCTCAAAATGAAGAGCCTCGATTTCTGGTCTCACAATGCTCGGGTTCAACCCATTCAAGTTTGGTTGAACATAAGCATTTAAGACCCTATCTCTATCGTCCATGTTGTCTGCACCATTCTGATTGGCCATTCCTGCATGTTGCTGAGGTTCTAACTGTCCTCTTTTTATTCTCAAAAGCATTCATTCTATCTCTGGATCTAGAGGCAAAAGTTCTCTGTCAGCCCGGCTCATGCACTGCGTTACCTGTTCAACAAGACACCAGAGTGAATAATAGATGTAACTAAAAACACTTCACACAGTCAAGTAACTAAGAACAATTTTTAAGTTGACACTCCCCGACAACGGCACCAAAAACTTGTTGGATTTCATGCAAAGATGAATGCAGTGTCCAAACGCGAGTGCACGTGTTGTGACCAAGTAATAAAGTGATGAGTGAGTATAGTCCCACGAGGAGTGAACTAAAACTATTATAGAGACTTTTGCCGTGTGAAATGTTGTACCAAGAATAAGATGGCTCACAAGATAAAGTAGAGGTAGATCAATTAAATGCAACTATAACTAAGATGAGGGGTACTAAGGTGTAGAAGAAAATGATAATAGGTGATCTAGGGTTGCTCAGGGTTGCCATGAACTACAGCACTCGTATTTGCTCTAGGGATTGCTGCAGCAATTGCTCTAAGTGCCAAGTTCAGTCTTGAATGGAGTCTTCCCAGACTTCCATTCCTTGCAATTCTGAGGTTCAGACATGCATTCCTGCATCAGTCCTCACCCCCGAATTGTGCATGAAGCTCCACTATTGGGGTAACGGTGGAACCATATATTCCTATATTGGCTTAATCCCATATATTCAATTGTTTTTCAACCTTCCATTCCCCTCCCAGGTGAATTCTAGCCTAAGTCTTCCTCCACTAAACTTCCGTTATAAGGGGACATTAAAATATAAACACAGTTGAATGTTAAAACAATGCTACAGCAAAATGTGCTGTTACTAAAAATGTGCTCATGTTCATTACAACTCTTATACAACCCTAGCTGGAAACTAGCAAATCCTCATGGTTACACTAGTTACAAATATACCAAAATCATGGGTATGCATCCCAAGTGATATAAAAATGCAAGTGCAGTTTCTAGAAGAAAAAGAAAAACACAACAGGGATCAATGGAAATATGGAATTGCAAACAATCTCGTGCTCTAATGCTTCTATGCAGTCCATGGCTGTTCTTCTTCCTCTGTAACAACTCCATTTATGTAAATTTTTTTTTTTTTTAAATACCATGAAGTTATTACCTCGTTACAACTTAACTCAATATAACATTTATTTAATTTATACAATACTGAGTTTCCATACACACTATTATTTTACAAACTACACACCATTATTTTACAAACATTTGTATAAAGATACATATTAGTTCTAATCATCTATATCGACTACTTCCGGGGACACTGGTTCGGGTGGCACGTCCACCGGAATCTCAGTTACATCTACGACAGTTACATCAGAAATAACTGGAAGTTGCCCAAGGTAGGGCACCTCGATCCAACGTACAGAGATAATAAGTGTCATAGAGAATATCTGCATATTTATTCTTCTGAACATGATATGGAAATATAGTGAGAATTAAATCCCAGTAAGTTCAACAATAAATCATAACTTACCATCAATATAGTTCATCACGTCATGTTCAGCTGTATAAACTACAGAAAATATCTTTAGGTCACATGAATGCACTTTATCATGCACATGAAAATTATACAGTTATGACATGTATGGCATGAATAACTATTTTTCGAATTTCATATGATGGCTATCCACTTATTCTTACTTCAAGCTCCCCGGTCAGGGTGAGTATTCTCTACTTTTCGGTACGGGCTTATCTCGCTCCGTCCGACATGGCACACTTTCTCTTTCTTTTCTTATTAACATGATCATAACCGTTGGTAGGGCGTCCCCTACTGGTGCACCACACGGATTGCCATGTGACCGTGCTCATTTCTTTTCTTTTCACAATGATAGCCAAAAATATGCTTTCAATAACAAGTATGTTCATCAAAATATAACTATTACCATAAATCATTGGTAATCATGCCATGAACATAACCATTTAAAATATCACTTTATAAAACATTTCCATGTCAAAATTCCATACTAATACCTTGGTAACTGGATAGTAATTGTAGTCTGTAAACAGCGCACCAGAAAAGTTCCCAGGAAAGAGAGGTGGGTCACTAATGGACACGCTTAAGTACCATGTCTTTCCTTGCCAGAGCTTTCCTTAGACATGCACTTTTCACAAATCACAATTTTGTTTTCCAGTAACTAGAATAATTCTTTTCTGATGTGAAAATACTGCAACCACGGAGCATACTAAGATTTTTCAAATAAAACCGGCACTTTCAAAACTTCTTATAAATTTATATGAGTACTAGGGTAAATTCCATGTTAAAAATTACACACTTAAAATGGTAGTAAGTTCATGCAATGGCAATGGCTATGGCTATACTAGTCATTTGTTAAGATTCATCTTCTTTTTAAAATACTAATTTTATTTCTTTATTTTCTTGATGCAGGTTTTCATCCTATCTAACCTTCTCTTACTAATCAGAGCATAACTACCTCAATTTAACTCTGATGTAGGTGATCTTAGTGTCAATTTCAAGATAAAACAATTATCTAAAACTATTATGTTGAACATTGTAGCGAAATATTAAGAATTCAAGGTGATATTACTCCATAAATGTACAAATTATTTCTTCTCGTGTAAGTTCTGACCTTTACTGACTAATTAGACCATATCTCCCAAATTTGAACTCCAAATTGAGTTATTCCAGTTGGTAAAAATCCATGAGCCCTATATCTATAATTGTTATCTTGGCGTACGATTTTAACTCCCTACAGAATATTTTCCAGAAATTCAAAAACTAAAGCTTTAATAACATATTCTGAATAAACATTTTCTGACCTCTGCTTACTAATCAGCTTATATCTACCTCAAATGGACTTCAAATTGAATGATTCCAGTGCCTAAAAATCCATGACACATTTATCTTTAATTCTTATGTTAATAATTTATTTTAATTCCTTACAGATACTTTTCAGAAATTAAAATACCGAAGCTATCCTAACATATTTTTCCCTGATGACCCATTTTCTGACCTTTGTCTACTAATTGGATCATATCTCCCTCATATGGACTCCAAATTGAATGATTCCAGTGGCTAAAAATCCATGACATACATATATTTAATTCTTATGTTAACCATTTATTTTAATTCCCTACCAATAATTCCCAGAAATTAAATTACCGAAGCTATCCTAACATATTCTTCCCTGATGATTCATTTTCTGACCTTTGACTACTAATCAGACCATAGCTACCTCATATGGACTCCAAATGGAATGATTCCAGTGGATAAAAATCCATGACACATTTATCTTTAATTCTTATGTTAACCATTTATTTTAATTCCCTACCAATAATTCCCAGAAATTAAATTACCGAAGCTATCCTAACATATTCTTCCCTGATGATTCATTTTCTGACCTTTGACTACTAATCAGACCATAGCTACCTCATATGGACTCCAAATGGAATTATTCCAGTGGCTAAAAATCCATGACACATTTATCTTTAATTCTTATGTTAACCATTTATTTTAATTCCTTATAAATTGTTCCCAGAAATTAAAATACCGAAGATTAAAATTCTGCCACCCATAGCCATAACCATGCAGAACTATCTACACCAACCTAAGTATTCAAACATACATCACATGCAAGATCAATATGTAACATGATATAACAACATCATGACCAATCATAAAAGTTCTAAGATCAAAATCTCATACAAATATTATAAGTTTCAAAAGTTTTCTTCAAAAAGAAATATTGTTAAACTTACTTGGAGCACTTAGTCTTCTAGACTTCTCCTTCCTTTTTCTTCCTTTCTTCCTCTCCTTTCCTCACTCTACCTTGCTTCTATTTTTTTCTCTCCCTCACTTGGACGAAATTCTAATGTTGTAAGGGTGGGTTTTCTTATATAGACCACCAAATAATTCACCTTTCATGATCATGGGTCTACCTTATCACAATTAGGATACACTTTGTTGAATTTTTGGAAAACAAACAACTTATGTTCTTGTCTTCCTCTTCCTTAGTCAAGCTATGCATAGGAAAAGGAGATTTGTATTTTGAAAATTATGATAATATGTTCTTAAGATATGGGACAAGGTCCCTTTGATTTAGGGATTCATTTCCATTTTCTTTTGTCTTAAACAAGTATGATAGGTTTGCCTTTTTAGGTGGCAAATTTCTAGCCCTTGAATCTTCATTATTTGGTTGATATTATTTGTGTGGGCTATGAATGTTTTGTCCTAATACCATGTATTATCATACCACTTGCTAAAATTATGAGTGTAGGATATAGATGTTTTTGTCCTAAAGCCTTGTATTATCATGCCACTTGCTTAAGTGATGAATGTAGAATCACACCACTTGCTAAATTTTTTTGTCTTAATGCCATGTAACCTAATCTTTATTCTTATTATTATATCATCATCTAATTTATTTTATTTTAGTTTTCCTCTTGGATTTGGGCTTATTCCTACCCATTATGGGCTTGTCCTACCCATTTTCTTTGCTTTGGATAAAATTCTTCCTTTCTTGGTGGGCTTGGTCACATTTTCATAATTTTTGGGCTATTTGTGAAATTACTATATCCTAGTCCAAGTCTATGTTTAATTTCTTGTTTAGGTTATCCAATGGGCTTGCTAGAAACTTATGTGAAGTGGAAAAACTCTATATGAAGTGTCCATAGGTAAAAGCCCAATGTATGGGTAAAGATTTTAAACTTAGTAACTATAGTTCTTGAATTAGGAAAAATTACCCTAATTCAATGTTCTTTGAAATTTTAAGACCTTTACTTGTTTCTAAAAAATTATCTTCCTTATCCAAGAATTTTGCATCTCTTTAGTATGTTATTTCTAATTTCTTTCCTATTAGATTTTCCTTCTTTATTTGTTCTCTTAATGTTAGAAACATTTTCTATGCATATACCTAAGGTGAAGAATTTCTAAGGATTATATTTCCTTAGATATCTAAAATATTGTCTAATAAATTTTATTTCCTTAATTAAATTTTTTATGTACCTTTATCAATAAAAGAAACGAAATTAAGGATGTTACATCCTCCCCTCTAGTCTATCCCCCTGGAGGCTCTGCTTTCTGCCCTTTTTATAATCAGGCCTTGTGGTCCCAGTAAATTGTCCTGGTTTACTGACATTCTCCCTGCTCTGCAGCCAGCATCTCTGCGTGTAGCTTTTTTCTCTCCACTTTTCAGTAGTGGAGGCAGTTCTGTACCAACCCAACCAGCAGCCTACAGTGTCAACTTGCTGCTTTCTCCTTCTAGTTGGTGGCTACACTTACTGCGCAGCTCTGCTCCTCTGCCACCTACGCCATATCAAACAGAATCAGTGCCTTACAGGAAAAATGGACGAGCTTTACTGAATATCACTTGGTTCGCTGCCAAGATTGCCACATATGCATACTACATTGCTACAGTACATAGGGTGGATGATATTGCATCTAAGGGAGTCATCACATTCAGTTATATCCGGGAATAAGAGTGCTTAATAATCAAAACAGCACAATAAACACACTCGGAAAGCATATAAACATTGTAGTAAATTGAAGTTATCAACTGTACTGCCCCCTACAAAAATTGAACTCCAAAAATTTTGTGCATTAAAACTTTAAGGGACCGTTCTAAGAACTCCTGGGAGGCAGTCTAAATAATGTATAAAATTGAGCTAGAAACTATTTGTAGTATTAAATAGTCAAAAGTTAACGCAGCCCTGATCACTAATAGAACCCTAAAACAGGACGACGTTAACCGAACTAAAAAATTCTAGGGTAGTCCTGGCTTAGGCTGGGTAACAGAGCATAACAAAAGTAGTCGACCCAATCCGATCAACCAGATAGTGGACATCAGTTAAAAGACCTAATTGTTCCAGACACTCCTTATCTATATAGTGGGTACTTAGAATTCCTGTTTTACTAAAGTATTATATCGTGTTTGTAACGTTTGTTTTTTTAGGTGATTACGTGTTAAACCAGCATTATATCAAAAGATATGCATATTGTATTTACATACATACAAAAGTTACATACATCGGGATTAGCAGCATATATACATATGTAACCCGAGCTAATGAGCATACATCACAAAAGGCAGAGTATCGTGGGGTTACATCAAAATAATAGGGTAGCCCATTTACATCATTAAAACTATTTACATAACCCTACTTTACTATTCCCTCCCCTGGCCATCAATCTTGGGGTACTGCTGGTGGAGAAGGTAGGCCCAGAGCAGGGATCTCTACCATGTTTATCACTAGAATGTTCACTATGATCGTGAACTGTCCCAAATAAGGGACATCTACAGTCTGTAGCTCCCGCAGAATGGTCAGCACTACAAACGATATCTCTACTGATCTGAACATAACATTAAAACATAGTGAGATATAAAATCCCAGCAAGTTCAATCCAAAAACACAAGTATACAGAATACTTTCATGTTATGTCCAGCTGTATAAGCTACAGAAAATATTTTCTCTTTTTATACAATAAAAGTACAGTACAATACACATAAGCCTTTTATAGGTTATACATCAATATCATGCATGATAAAATGAAACATGTATTTATAAAATACCTATACCATTGTTCATGGCTCATACATCACTCATAGTGGCTCATCATTTAATAATTTCTCTCAATAGTAATCCTCAATATGGCGTTAGCCTTACCACTCCAGCTACTCACCCACCATTTAAGGGCCATTAGTTGGAGCGGTCCTTCCCGTATTGACCACTATAGGCTATAAGGCGTCCCCTATCACGATATTGTATTAAAGCCACGAACCTTCAGTCGCCTTACTTCATAAGGTGCCACACTCTCGAGTCACCTTAATGGGTAAGGGTTATCTTGGACTTGTCAGTCTCCTTAATACAACAAGGGAGACACCTGTTACCAGGCCACCCTACTTCAGAGAGGATCATTCTGACTTGTCAGTCACCTCAATACAACAAGGGAGACACCTGTTCCCAGGCCAACCTGCTTCAGAGAGGGTCCTCCTGACAAAGCTTAAGTTTTTTACATCTTTCCAGCCACTTAATTCAACAAAGAACATGCATATTAATAAGTATCAAGAGCATAAACCATACTCATTCTCATGCATGTTACAACAATCTCATCATGGATACATCCCTTGATAGCCTTCCGTAATATTCATACATTAATCACTCACTTGTAGCTACACATACAAGTAGTTTATAGTATGCAAATATAGTATTCATGCATCATTCTCTATGCTTACATACATAATTCAATGAGCATACACAATAAAATAGATATTACGCATTTCTTTTAACATACATGACTTATAAAACTCTCATTAACATCCCACAAACATTGGTGATTAATTAAGATTTAGAAAGGAAATAGAAAATGCTGAAAAAGGGTGAGACAACATGAAGCACGGCCTGGCCATGTCACCAAGGATGGTCATGCTTCATGGCCGTGTTCCCCCCCGTACTTCCCTCTCAACATGGCTGTATTACACATAGACCTGCACCAAGCACAGCCTGACTGTGTCACCAAGCATGGCCGTGCTTCGGGACGTGTTATGCATTTTTTCCCATTTCTAGATTCCCAGCCCAGAGCATGGCCGTGCTCTAGGCGTGAAACTTGCCAAAAACTCTCTTTTTCTCCCAAACCATCCAAGAAAACCCAATAATAAATATATCATTGTTTTGGGCATGAAAAACACAATTTTTCCCGAGCATATAATCACCAAAATTATGGATTTAATCTTAAAACTACTACACAAAATTTTCCTAAATCACTACTTTATGTACATAAAGGAACAACAACCATGGATACCATAAATGCTACAACAAAACTCTATCTACCTCCCAACATACTTTAATGCTCACATACACACTAGCCATTAAGTCATCCAACCAAAAATCATAAAGTAGGATGTTGATCTTACATTTCTCTTCTTCAAAAGCTTGTTTCTCTTACTAGTTTCAACTACTTTCTCTCTCTAGAAAACTTCACCAAAACTGTAGATTTCCCACCATCCATTAGTTTTCCATAGAGACTTTAGGAATATGCAAGAGATTAGAGAAGATCAAGAGCCCAATCTTACCTCCTCCTTTGAATTTGACCCTTTTCTCTCTAGCTCCCTTTTTCTTTCTCTCTCCTTCCTTCTTCTTTTCTTTCTTCTCCCTTTTTCCCTTTTCTCCCTTCTTGCCCTAGGTTCCTCTAATTTTTGTTGAGGGAGTGGCGACTTGGACACCAAGTCAAGAGGAAGAATAATATAAAATTAATGACTTTCTGAAGAAGCCACTTGCCCCCTTAACAAAAACCCTTGCTTTCCCTAAATATTTCCAAAATGCCACTCCATTACAATATGACCATGTGGTTGGCTAAGGCCTTGTTTGGGTGAAGGGAAAGCTTACCATGTGTTTAATTCCTTCTTGAGTCCTACTTTAATGGATTTTTGTGCAATTTTCTTAATGGCTCCCCATCTATATTCTTATTGTCCATTTGTAGTCCTATAGACAAAGAATTTACTATCTCATCCTTAAACATTTCTTCCAAAAATGAGAAAACCCTTATTAAATATTCACAATTATTTCCTTATAAATACCCTATTTAACCCTTTTTAATCCTTCCTTAATATTCATTTTTTTTGAATATAATTAACAAAATTTCGGGTTTTACAGTGTCCGTTGATTATCATCAACAAACACTATACTATACTCAATAATTTGATGAGATATTTGGGACGGTCTTTTTGTTTGTCCTCTATGAGGTTGTTGGGATTGGGAGGAGCTTGGGCAAATTCTGGCTCTTTTGGGAGCCATTCAAAAACAAATAAAATTTAAAGGGAAGTGGGATGAACAATCACCAGAAATCAATAGGGTTTAACAAATAGTCGAAAAAACTATAAAACAAATCCAGAGACAAAATGCAAAATCTAGGGAATCCATAAATCAGGAAACAATGAATCAAGGAAGGGTGTTTAGTAATGTAGAAGAACCAATTCAAAATGCAAAATCTAGCGCAAAATATGTTAGCAGTATCATGAATTTAGGCCCTATTAAAGAAATCTAGCAAATTCCAAAGGTAGAGAACAGGGAATCAAGGAGCAATTAAGGCACATATCAGTCTGAGGTAAATTCTAGGGTTATAGTTTTTTAATATCAACTAGTGACAAGCAACCACAATATATCAGATAATTAATTCAACAGCAAAGTATATTGGTCCCTAATATAGTCTAATTCTAGTCAAGTTCAATACAATTGTCAGACCAGTGTAAATCTAGGCAAAATAGTCCAATAAGAAGGACAATTCAAATCCAGATAATATAATTGTTGGTTATAATCTAGAATAATGATCAATAACAACTAGTAAGAACCAGAGAATTATTTCAATTCTTAGTGCATCAAAAAAGTCTAGACAAATTATTGTAAATTAATGTACTTAAGCAGAGAATTCCAATCCAGAAAAATTAAGCACAAGCATAGAGGGTTAGAAATCACCTGGAGAGGGCTAGAGGAGATGAGGCAATTGTGGGATAGCAAGATATATTGAAATCTTTTGGCAGGGCATGGTGAAGGGGGTAAAGTTTAAGGGAGAAGCTGAGGTAGAAGGAGGTGTAGGCTCGGGTAGGGGATGTGTCAGTGGATGAGGTGGAGGGAACACAAGGCACATGGAGTTATTAAAGTGGAGGAGGAGAGCAGGAGAATAGGGTTAAGATTGGGGAAAGGTGTTTATGGTGATACTAAGGAGTGGACTACGGAGGAGATGGTATGGTTTATTGAGGGCTAGGACAAGGGTGGATTGAAAAGGGAGCAGGGATTTGGTGAAGGTTGCGGAAGAGAATCTCAGGTATCAAAAGGGAAGGGAATGATGGCAAAACCAAGAGGAATAGTTAGGTGGCTTTGCATGGATGGCAGAGATTGCATAGGAAGAGCACAAGAGGATAAGGCACGGGTTTGGTTGGGAATATATACATTAGGGGTGGGAGACCACAATGGCAGGAGAAGGAGTCTGGGTCAGTGAGGGAAACTCTGGTTAGGGTTGAGATTGAGAGAGGATAGAGCGAAAAGAGAGAGATGGAGACTGAGAGTAAGAGGTGGGAACATAGGAATAGTTGGGAATTCTTTGTTAAGGCATAATAATGGAAAGGAGAAGAGCACGAGAGAGAGCTAGATGGGGCATGGGTGAGGACACGAAAAGAAAGGGAAAGCACGAAATGAGGAAAAGAATGCAAGCATGGGGTAAGATAAATACACTTGACCCCAAAGCATAGGCGTGCTTCATGGCACGACTCACCCATGTTGGAGGCTAGAAAACTTGTAATTTTGCCTGGGCGTGGAGAACAGCCTGGGACCAAACCATGTCACGAAACACAGCTTAGTTGTGTTAGCTACGGGAATGCATATTTTTACCTTTTCCTAGGGCATGACAGGCTACAGTTTTCTCCAAAATTGTTGCAATTATCTTGTGCTTAAAGCACAAGCATGTTCTATGACATAGGGTGCTTGTGTTAGGTGTTGAATTTTGTTATTTCTCTGAATTTTGCCACTTTTTTGTCCTCTTGAGATTTCCTTTGAAGTTATTTCTTCTTTTACTCTTGGACACATAAAAGTTGACCAACAAATTAACTGAAATCAATCATTAATCATCTAACTAAAGAGATAAACTAAAAAAGGACAAAAAAAACCATAAATGAGGAAATTAAGCAAAAAGAAACTCAAAAAGTAAAATTTGGGTTGCTTCCCACAAAGCACTCATTTAAATTCTTGAGCTCGACTCCTTTGCACTCTTTAGATTGAAGAGGGTTCCAAGAAAGTTTGGGTAACTCTCTTTTCAACTGGTTGTCTTACTGCATAGTGATTGAGATATTGCCTATTGACTTTGAAGGATCTAGTTGCCTCACTCCATATCTCAACTGCTCTAGAGAGGAAGATTTGTCTCACTTGGAATGGATCGAACCAACAGGAATAAAGCTTTCTAGAAAAAACTTTAACTTTGAATTAAATAGTAGGACACAATCTCCTACTTGAAACTCATGCCTAGGATGTGCTTATCATGCTATCTCTTTATTCTTTCCTTGTACAACCTAGCACTGTCACACGCATCAAGCAGTAATTCATCTAGTTCATTCAATTGTAAGTATATCCCTTTTTCAGTAGCTCTCAGGTCAAAATTTATAGTCTTAGTTGCCCAATATGCCTTATGTTCGAGCTCTACTAGCAAGTGGCAAGGCTTTCCATATACCAACCGAAAGGGTGTGGTGCCTGTAAGAGTTTTATATACTGTTTGGTAGGCCCAAAATGTGTCATCGAGCTTGAGAGACCAATGTTTTCTTACTTTTGATATAGTATTTTACTAAATGGCCTTGATCTCCCTGTTGGAAATCTCAACTTGTCTACTTGTCTGAGGATGATATGCTAGAGCCATTTTGTGAGTGACTTTATATTTCTTTAAGAGGTTCTAAAATTGTTGCCCTGTGAAGTGAGAGCCACCATCACTTATCACAAATCTAAGCACTACAAATCTTGGGAAAATCACCCTCTTGAAGAGTTTAGCAACCACTCTAGCATCATTAGTGGGAGATCCTACTACTTCGACCTACTTAGACACATAATCCACTACTATTAGGATGTACTTATTGCCACAGAAAGATGGAAAGGGTCCCATGAAGTCAATACACCAAACATCAAATATCTCCACTTCTAAAATATTGTTTAAGGGCATCTCATTCCTTCTTGAGATATTATCAATTCTTTGACACCGATCACAGGCTTTTATAAAGGCGTGCACATATTTAAAGAGCGAAGGTTAATAGAAACCAGCTTGAAGAATCTTGGTTACTATCTTTAAAGTACTAGCATAGCCTCCACAAGGTGAGTTTTGGAAATGATAAATGACATTAAGTGTCTCTTTCTCTAGGATACGTCTACAGAAGATGCCATCTACACATTATTTGTAAAGGCAAGGATCATCCCAGTAGTATGATTTGATATCAAAGAAAAATTTCTTTCTATGATGATAGCTCAGCTTGTAACATCCCTTGATTTTTATTAAATAGAAAAATAATTTTTATAGTAAAGGGAAGGAAAGAGAATGAAATAGGGCATTGAAGAAACCTTAGAAAATCATAAAGTAACTAAATGGCAAAAAGGAAATCTAGAAGGAGAGAAATTGTAATTTTTAATTACTTGAGGCTAGAACAGAACATTGGGAAATAAGTTAGGGATATGTTTTGGGTATGACCCCAAAACCTTTTGGAATCTTCTTAAAAGGGGAATTAAAGCATTTGGAGAACTTGAGGAAGCCAAAAAATGCCTTAAGTAATTGATAGTTGGGATGTAATGGACTGGCAAACTTGTAAATATTGCTTGGTTGGAGGATTTAGTTGAAAGAAGGAAAAGTTGACTTCTAGAAAGTCTTTTTTTATTATTATTTCTTGGGTGAATTTTCAAAGAACTCGACCAAGAAAGGAAGAAGAAGGGCGAGAATCAGTCAAAGAAGAAGAAGGAGAGGAAAGAAGAAGAAGAAAGAGAGGAGAGAGAGAGAGAGAAGAGAGAAAAAGCCAACGGAAGGAATCAAGGTTATATTTGATCTACTCTAAGCTCTTAATATACTTTTCTTCCATTCTAAACTTCTTAAAACTAATTTTGGTAGTGCAAATTCAAAATTTTGGAAGGAAAGGAAAGCTAGTGGTTAGTCTAAGATAAGGAGATTCCCAAGTATAGTTTATGATAGAGTTTAGTAGGTTTAACATTAACTTTACCATGAAACTTGAAATCTTAATAATACATATGTGTGTGTGTGTGTGTGTGTGTATATATACATATGGGTTATTGTTGTTTGGTGTAGCTTATGCATGTATTTGGAATGACCATATGAATAGCCATGTAGAGTAAAAGTTTGGATGTATATGTAAGACATGTATTATGTTGAATTTTTGGATTGAAAAGGGTACAAATCGATGCTTTGAATGGATGGCTCTGAGATTTAGAATTTTTGTCAAATTTAGGAATGTGATAAACACAAAAGTTGCAACCTTATGTCTTATATTTCTAAGCTCTCTAGAATTACTTCAATAGGATTTAATATAAAAGAGTTATGTCCTAGTGAATGAAGAGAGGTCAAATCTAATGCGTAGAGTCACAATGCTATTTTTGATACCCTTTGTCACCTATGTTTAATCCTAATTAGCTAAATTGGTAAACATAAACGTTGTATGAAATTGTCTTAGCTTTCCATAGAGACTAAAATCATCTCTATCGAAGTTGAAATGAAGGATTTATGACCTGATTTGTGAGAGAAGGTCAAGCTGGTTGGAAACCTAAAGCATAAGACATCCTAGAGCATAGCCATGTCTGGTGTGGGTGAGAGTTTTTACAACCTTGAGAATGGCTATATTCCAGGACATGGTCAGGCCATGTTAGGGGCTGGTTTAGCTTACTTTTAATGGCTCTTTACCCTAAACGAACCTTATTAACTAGATGTTAATTATAGAAACCAAATTGAATAAGAATGCCCTATAATCCTTGTGATATAAAACTAGTTTTCCCCATTTCTTGCAATAATAAGCATGACATACATTGTGTATTAATACATATTTGTTAAAGGATGAAGATGATGATGTAATGACTATATTACTGTATCAATGCATGATGATTAGATGATATAATATAGGCATTGTTACATGATGGTAGGTGTATTAATACATATTTGTTAATTGATGTGGTGACGATAACAAGTAGGATATTAATGATGTACTTGGTTAATGCATAATCTTATTGTGATGGTGATGATGATTAAAGGGTATGAAGTATACATTATTGTATTAATGCATGCTAATTAGATAGTACAATTCAAAATTTGCTATATGATGATAAAGGTATTAATACGTATTTGTTATATGACGTGACAAACTTGGTTAATGATGGCAAGCATAATACTCATGGTGATTAACTTGAGGAAATATGTAATGCATACATGGCTATGTAATGTTAATGAATATAGTTGAATACTGATGATGCATGCATTGTTATTTGATGTTAATGCATATTGTTTCATATTTATGATAATGATGTTATGAATATGGCTAAATATTATAAAAGATGAACTAAGATGCAAGATGACCCTTACAATAGTAAGGTGACCAGACGATGTCATATGGCTTGAGATGGTACCGAATAAGGGACACCCTATTAGCCTTTAGTGTGCCAAAGGGGATTATGGCTACTCCGACCAGGTAATATTAGTGTGTAAGTAGCGGGAGGGAGAAGGATCACATTACCCTGTTGTTGAACAAAGATGAAGTTACAGTGATTTATCATTATATATATATAAAATTTATGGCTACAGACGATCACTCACTATATATATATATATAAGGGACACCCTATTAGCCTTTAATGTGCCAAAGGGGAGTATGGCCACTTCGACCAGGTAATATTGGTGTGTAAGTAGCGGGAGGGAGAGGGCTCACATTACCCTATTGTTGAACAAAGATGAAATTACAGTGATCTATCATTATATATATATATAATTTATGGCTACAAATGATCAGTCACTATATATATATATATATATATAGAATTTGTGGCTGCAGACAATTAGTCACTATATATATAAAACCTGTAGCTGCAGATGATCAGTCACCATGCATAAAAGCACTGTAAATGATATTTATAATTTTTGAACATGTTAACATATTATGTAAAATCAAGTATTTGCAAATATTATGACTTCATCATGAAAAGATCGATGTTTTTTGTAGTTTATATAGCTGAACATAACACTCTTATTTTCTTACTTATTATATGATGTATTTAATGTTAAACCTATTTGGAACTTCTGTTCTCATTATTGTTGGTGTTATGTTTAAATAAAAGTAAATGATATACTTGTTATTTTTGTGTACTCGATCATAGAGATCTAGTAGATGGTGATGCATCGTGAAGATGCCGATGCCAACACCACTTCATATACCCTTTGAATCCTAGGGGTGGCATGCTGTATAGGGTCTAATGTTAAAATAATGTAACTATGTAACTCAGTGTTACTTCTGTATAAATATTAACCTCTAATTTAGCCTTTTGGTAGAATAGTTATGAAATATATGTTATTTTTATTCATACGTATTATTTGATGCTTGTAATGTGTTATCTGTTGCCATATTAATCCTAAAAAATTTATAAAAAACAATTGGCCTTCACACAGCCCCTGAGGTAAAATCCTACATGCCAGGTAGTTGACAAATGCTAAGGAGCATCAGTATAAGTGACTACAATGAGTTTGTTACCAAGAAAAGAATTGTCTATAGGCAATTTATCTTAATCATCTCTTTTTAAATCTTGCTTCTTTCTTGAAAATGGTCTACAACCACATTCTCAATTCCTTTCTTATCCCAAATCACAATTATAAACTCTTGTAATAGAAGGATCCATCTGATCAATCTTGGTTTAGCATCCTTCTTGCTCAGAAAATATTTGATGGTAGAATGGTCCGTAGGTACAATGACTTCGAATCCCAATAAATATTGACGAAATTTGTCAATTGCAAAGACTACTACCAGGAAATCTTTTTCTGTGGTGGCATAGTTAACTTAGGTTTCATCTAAGGTCTTGCTGCCATAGTAAATAACATACGGCTTCTTATATCTTCTCTACCTAAGTACAGCTCCCACAGCATAATTACTGGCATCACACATGATCTCAAAGGGAAGGCTCTAATTAGGAGGTGAATAGTCATCAAATACAATTAGTGCCTCCCTTAACATGCAAAAAACACCCGAATAGTCATCATCAAATACAAAGGGAGTGCCTTTAAGAAGTAAATTAGTTTAGGGTGTTTTTTGAGAAGCATTGAATGAATCTTCTATATAAGCTTGCATGTCCGAGAAAACTTCTCACTTCCTTAAAATTAAACGGTGGGGACATTGTCTAAATTGCCTCAATCTTTGCTTTATCCAACTCAATCCCTTTTTTAGACACTAAGTGTCCTAGTAATATACCTTCCTGCACCATGAAATGGAATTTCTTCCAGTTCAGTACCAAACTGACTTCCTCACATATCTTTAGTACCTGTGTCAAATAATTTAGGTAATTATCAAATGAGGTACCATAAATAGAGAAATCATCCATAAATATTTTCATTATATCTTCAATGAAATATGAGAAAATAGCCATCATACAACTTTGGAAAATGGCTGGTGCATTGCACAATCCGAACGACATCCTTTTATATGTAAAAGTTCCATAGTGACATATAAACATCGTCTTTTCTTGGTCGTTTGGGTGAATAAGGATCTGAAAGAAGCCTGAATATCCATCCAGATAATAGAAATATGATTGCTTAGCCAGCCTTTCTAACAATTGATTAATAAAGGGCAAAGGGAAGTGATCCTTACATGTGGTCTTATTCAGTTTTCTATAATCAATACACATTTGCCAACCTGTAATAGATGTAGTTGGGATTAATTCATCATTACCATTCTTAATAACAATCATACCTCCTTTCTTAGGGACAACATGAACAAGGCTCAACCACTCATTATCTAAAATAGGATAGATAATGTAACAACTCCATTTTTTTACACATATATATATTTTTAAAACTCCATGAAGTAATTACTTCTTTATTTCTAACTATAACATTTGATTAAATTAACCAAGCATAATTAAGATTTATAGTATAGCTAAAATACTGATATAGATCTGGGTTCACATACACATCATTAATTAAAAATATTCGTACAAAAATTCAAACACATATGCGTACACATCTTATTCATCCATATTGACCAATTCTGGGGATACGGGTGCGGGTGGTTGCAACTTCATCGGAATCTTAGCCAACTCGACTGAACGTACGCTAAAAGGCGGTCATAGAGAATATCTGCATATTTAGTCTTCTGAACATGATATGAAAATATAGTGAGAATTGAATCCTAGTAGGTTAAACAATACATCATAATTATAATCAATATAGCACATCATGTCATGTTCATCTATATAATCTACAGCAATTACCTTAGGTCACATGAATGCACTTTATCTATGCACATGAAAGTTATACAGTAATGACATGGATGGCATGAATAACTATTTTCAGAATATCATATGATGGCTATCAACTAATTTTTATGTCAATCTACCCCGGTCAGGGTGAGTACTTTCTACTCTCCTGTACGGGCTTTTCTCATTAACATAATCATAGCCGTTGGTAAGGCGTCCCCTACTGGTGCACCACACAGACTGCCATATGTCCATGCTTGTTTCTTCTCTTTTCTTTTCTCATTAATAGCCAAAAATATGATTGCAATAACAAGTATATTCATTATACCCATATGCCATAAATTTTTATCAAAATATAATCATTACCAAAAATCATTGGTAATAATGACATGAACATAATCATTTCAAATATCACTTTATAAAATATTTCAATGTCAAAATTACATACTTAAGATGGTAAGGTGTTCATGCAATAGCAATGGCTATGGCATACACAAGTCATTTATTATTTTTATTTATAAGATTCTTCTTCTTTTTTAAATATTATTTTTATCTCTTCATTTTTTTTATGCTTGGCCTCTAGTCACTTTCCTCCTACTTATATTATTTCCATCACATGTTCTCACAAATTTTATACGGCATTCTTCTTCAATTTGATTTCTATTATTATCCTATAGTTAATAAGGTTCATTTAGGATAGAAAAATGTTGAAAATAAGTTTTACCAGCTTCTATCATGGCTTAAACGTATCCTGTAACACGGCTTGATCATTTTCTATAAAACAGCCATGCTTTAGGCTTCAAAATTCCATTTCCAGCACCTAACACGGCCTGGCTGTGCCTTGGAACACAGCCATGCTCTATGTTGTGTTATTCTCTACTGTAGGTTTTTGTCTTCCCTGATCTTCTCTCACTAATCAAAGTATAACTCCCTCATTTTAACTTTGAATTAGATGCTCTTGGTGTCCAGTTAAAGCTAAAACAATTATCTAAAACTAGTATATTGAATAGTTTAGAGAAATCTTAAGGAATAGTGGTTGTATTACTCCCTCAAGTGAAACGTTATTTCTTCCCGGGTAGGTTATGCCCTTTACTTACTAATTTGACTATATCTCCCTCATATGAACTCCAAATTGAGTGATTCCATTGGCTAAATTTCTGAGACATATATCTATATTGTTTATGTTAAATATTTATTTTAATACCTAACATATTCGTCCTAGAATTTGAAAAACAAAAGCTTCCTTGTTTACTTTGAAATCCAACTTCATAACCAAACCTTTTCTAATGTTCTAATTCATCATTTTATTATGTTGTCTTCCATTTTCTTCCTAAGTTACATCTAATCATATTCCATTAATTTTTCACCACATTTAAATAGACAAAATAGCAACATAAAAATCTTAAAATTTTGCCATCCATAGCCATACCTATGTAGAACGTTCCACACCAACCTAAATATTCAAACATACATCACATGCAAGATCAACATGTAACATGGTATAGCAACATCTATGGCCAATCATCAAAGTAACAAATATTGTAAATTTCATCAAAGTTCTAGGATCAAAATCTTATATAAATGTTTCTAATTTCAAAGCTTTTCTTTTAAAAACAATATATTGTTAAACCTACCTAATAATCTCCCTAACTCACTTAGGGAATTCTTTTCCTTATTTTCTCTTGTAGAAAGTGGCAAGATTCCTCCCTTCCCTTAGCTTTTCCAACAACTTGAATAAGAGAAGGAGGGTGACTTTTGAACCCCAAGGATGAAAATAAAAGATGGATTCAAGTGGAGATTAAGCTAACTTACCTTGAGTACTTAGTCCTATAGGATTCTCTTTCTTCTTCCTTCCTCTCTTCTCCTCTCTTTCTCTCCTTTCCTCACTCTACCTTGCTTCTATTTTTCCTCTCCCTCACTTAGACAAAATTATAATGTTATAAGGGTGGTTCTTGCTTAAATAAACTATCAAGTGTTCCTTCTTTCATAATCATGGGTCTACCTTATCACAATTAGGATGCACTTGGTTGCTTTTTGAGGAAAGACAACTCATGTTCTTGTCTTTCTCTCCCTTAGTCAAGATATGCATAGCAAAAGAACATTTGTATTTTGAAAATCATGATAAAATGTTCTTAAGATAAGGGACATGATCTTTTTGATTTAGGGATTCTTTTTCTTTTGTCTTACACAAGTATGATAGGTTTGCCTTTCTAAGTGGCAAGTTTCTAGCCCTTGAATCTCCCTTGCTTGGCTAAAATTATTTGTTTAGGATAAGAATGTTTTGTCCTAATGCCATGTATTATTATACTACTTGCTAAAATGAATAGTGTAGGATATAGATGTTTTGTCCTAATACCATATATTATTATACCACTTGCTAAAATTATGAGTGTAAGATATAGATATTTTCATACCACTTGTTGAATTTTTGTCTTAATACTATGTGATCTAATCTTTATTATTACTATTATTTCATCACATAATTTATTTTATTTCTTTTTTCCTCTTGGATTTGGGCTCATTCTTGGCCATTTCCTTTGCTTTAGCTGAAATTCTACATCTCATGGAGGGCTTGGTCACATTTTAATGATTTTTAGGCTATTAGTCCAACTTTTATATCCTAGTCCAAATCTATGCTATATCTTTTGCTTGGGCTATCCAATTGGCTTGCTAGAAACTCATGTGAAGTGGAAGAACAAACTCTATGGAGTGTCCAAAGGTGAAGGCCCAATATATGGGTGGAGATGTTAAACTTCGTAACTCTAGCTCTTGAATTAGGAAAAATTACCCTAATTCAATCTTCTTGAACTTTTGAGATCTTTACTTACTTCCAAAAAAATTTATCTTCCTTACCCAAGAATTTTCAACTTTCTTTAGGATATTATTTCTAATTTTTCCTATTAGGTTTTCTCTCTTTACCTATTTCGTTAATTTTAGAAACATTTTTTATGCATACATATAAGGTGAGGAATTTCTAAGGCTTATATTTTCTTAGATATAAAAAAGAAATAGGTTTTATTTCCTTAAATATTTATGTACATCTATTAATAAAAGAAACAAAATTAGGGATGTTACATTTCTCTCCCCCTAAAAGAATTTTTGTCCTCAAAATTTTAGAAATTACTTAATGAGAACAATTACAGATATTTCTTCCTCATGACTTCTTCTAGTTCCCATGTTGATTCTTCCAGAATCAAATCTTCCCAAAACACCTTAACCAGGGGAATGCTTTTATTCCTTAATTGCTTCACGTCAGTTTCCAATATGGATGCTGGTACTAACTGATATGTCACATTCTTCTTTACTTGGATTGGTTCTTCTTGTATTATATGAGATGAGTCTAGAAGATACTTACATAGTTGTGATACATGGAAAACATTATGTAGGTTGGACAAATTAGGTGGGAGGGCAACTTGATATACTGATGTCCCCACTGTCCTCAGAATTTGGTAGGGTCCCAAAAATCGCGGACTTAACTTCCTAGTTTTGAGAGACCTGCCAACTCCAGTAGTTAGGGAAACCTTCAAAAATACATGGTCTCATTCCTCAAACTCTAAAGGTCTATGTCTCTTATTATAGTAACTCTTTTGTCGACTCTGAGATGTAAGTATTTTGTCTCGTATCATCCTAATTTGCTCAATGGTTTGATAAACTAGATCAAGACCCAGCAAGTTCTTTTCTCTGACCTCATACCAATAGAGTGAAGATAGGTAGTTCCTACCGTATAAAGCTTCGTAGAGGGCCATCTTAATACTAGAGTGATAACTATTATTATAAGCAAACTCCACTAAAGGTAGGTACTTATCCCATCCTTTACCTTGCACTATCACACAGGCCCTCAACATAGCTTCTAGGGTTTGAATGGTCTGTTTTGTCTGCCCGTCAGTCTGAGGATGGTAGGCAGTACTAAACCACAACTGAGTTCCAAAAGCCTCTTGTAACGCCTCATAAAACCTCGATGTGAACCTCAGATCTCTATCAGAAATGATATTTAAGGGAATTCCATGTAGTCTATCTATTTCCTGAACGTACAACTGGGCCAATTTATCTAGTGAATAGTTAATCTTTATGGGCAGAAAGTGAGCAAATTTGATTAATCTGTCAACTATTATCCAGATAGAGTCATGTCCAACTGAAGTCTTAGGTAATCTCACGATAAAGTACATCGAAATACTGTCCTATTTCCATTTGGGGATCTCAAGATGTTGTAAAAATCTCGTTGACTTTTGATTCTCCACCTTCATCTTCTAACAAATTAGTCATTTCGCCATAAACTCGGCAATGTCATTTTTCATCCTCAGCCACCAATACATCCTCTTTAAGTCCTAGTATATTTTAGTGGATCCAGGATGGACTGAGTATTTACTCTGATGCAGTTCTTGCAGGATCTTAGTCCTCAATTCTTGTTCTTTAGGAACACAGACCCTTCCTTGATACATGATTACTACATCTTCTAAAACAGAAAAATTATCCTAATCATTACGATCTCATAAGTACTGATCGTGACCTTGAGTCTCTTTAATTTGGGCTCTAAGGTCATACTCTATACTTAACCCATTAATGATTAGCTTTTTTGGGATAAAATTAATGTTAAACTTGTAATCATTGAGAAATTCTACCCATCTTTTTTGCCTCATATTTAACTCCTTCTGATAAAAAAGGTACTTAAGACTCTTATGATCACAATATACTTCAAATGTCGCTCCATATAAATAGTGTCGCCAAATCTTTAAGGTAAACACCGCCACCACCAATTCAAAATCATGGTTTTGGATAGTTTCCTTCGTGGGGTCTCAGTTGCCTAGAGGCATAGGCAACTACTCTCTTGTCTTGCATCAACACACATCCTAACCCTTTCTTTAAAGCGTCACTATACATTTCAAAATGTACTTTGGAGTCTGGAATAATTAAAATAGGAGGAGTGGTCAATCTTGTCTTAAGCTCCTAGAAACTAGCTTCACATTGATCAGTCCATTTGAAAGGACTTCCTTTCCTAATTAATTTAGTCAATGGCAAGGCTATACGGGAGAAATTTTGTATAAACCTCCTGCAGTGTCCTGCTAAGCCTAAGAAACTTATGACTTTTGTAACCCTCTTTGGTCTTTCCCGCTGAATAACTGCTTCTATCTTGTTAGGGTTTACGGCTACCCCTCTTTTAGAGATGACATGTTCGAGAAACTTTACCTCTGTCAACCAAAATCCACACTTCTCCAATTTGGCAAACAAATTTTTCTCCTTCAGCACTTACAGCATAATTCAGAGATTTTGTTCATGTTCTTCTTTACTCTTAGAGTATATCAAGATGTTATCAATGAACACTACCAAAAATTGATCTAAGTAGGGTCAAAAAATGCGATTCATGTAATCCATGAAAATTCTAGGTGCATTTGTCAACCTGAAAGCTATTTTTGGTACATCCTCCTCCTTGATCGTAATCTGATGATATCCCGACATTAAGTCAATCTTAGAAATGATGGAGGCTCCCTTCAGTTGATCTAATAAGTCATCTATCCTAGGGAGAGGGTACTTGTTTTTAATAGTCACCTTATTCAGCTGTTTGTAGTCTATGCATAGTCCCAAGCTCCTATCTTTCTTCTTAACAAACAACAAAGGAGCACCCCAGGTTGATACACTTAGTCTAATGAATTTCTTGTCTAATAGCTCCACTAACTGTTTCTTGAGTTCTTGTAATTCCTTCGAGACCATTCTATAAGGTGCAATAAAGATAGGCCCTGTTTCGGGTAGGAGATTAATAGAGAACTCTATCTCTCTCTTGCGAGGTAAGCCTAGAATATCTTATAGAAATACATCAGGAAACTCATTGGCTATTGGGATTTCATCAAGCTTCGGTTTGACTTTTAGGTTTGATAAAGATAAGAAAATGTATCCAAGTACTCTATTCTTCAACTCCCTATTGACTTAATTGGCATTAAGCATCAATAATTACATCTCCTCTTCTAGAGTAAGAGGTAGAAATTTGACAGTCTTATTGTAACAATTCAATAAGACCTGATTTCTAGACATCCAATTTCACCCTAGAATGACATTAATACTTTTTAAAGGAAGACAGACAAGGTCTACAAAAAAAGTTTTCTCTTGGATAGTGACCTAATAGTCTTTACGAGGAAGTTAATACCCTTTCCCCTGGGGGGTTTACTACGGATAGCTCATAGTGGGTCTTAAAAATAGGATACTGAAACTTCCTAATACATTCTTCCGATATAAATGAATGAATAATGCCAAAGTCAAACAACATCATAAGAGCAAATCCATAGATGTAACACGTACCTTGGTGCGCACTGTCGCAGGCACGCCCAAATTAAAACCTTACCTCAACACTAACCTGTAGTAGTGGGAGTAAGGGTCGATCCCACAGAGACTGGAATTACCTTATGTGATTCAGAAAGGGGGGATTGAGAGTTGCAATTAAAATTAAGTAAACAATAGCAAAAATAATTGAGAGAAAGTGATTAATGAGAAAAGCGTTGGTTTCGGTCGATATTCACCATCAAGGGATTGCATTGATCATTGACAAAATTATCAATCTTAAACCAAATATCTATCATTGGGATTCCATCCCAGTTCCTCCTTAAGCCTAGTAAATTAATGACAATCGCACTAATTATACTCTAATTAACGAGCAATCCTTTAGCACATCGGTAAAGCATCACTTATTAACCGCATGAAGAACAAGAGAAACTAATAGAGCTAAACGAATACAAGCACATCGGTTATATTCAATTTAGTTGATATTCATCATAGGGTTAACGATTTATAATCCAAAATCCTTAATCCTATTTGCTTCACGAATCAAGTAATAAAAGCTTTGTTCAAAACCTAATTCAGCAGCTACACATACAATATACTAGTAGGCCTCCTAGCAATCACATGCATAATATAAAGAAAATAAGAACAGATGAATAAACAATACCCGGTTAAGATTGAATGCAATGAAATCAAATTCGTATCTCACAATGACATCAAATCCCTTGAGGTTTCAATCTCCCTCAACCAACTAAAGTAAATTAGCCGCGCAGGGCCATAGAAAACTAAACAAGAAGTAAAGAAAAGAGTTGAGAACTTGAATGAATTCTTTGCTGAATGAATCGATATCTTCTCTGCTTACTTTCCTTCCTCTTTATAGATTAAACCCTCCTAGTCGAAGTAGGAAAGTTTTTAGGTCAAATCTCCATCAACTGGGCTTCAAATCAGGCGAAAAAAAACCTAAAATCACGACTTCCGGAGCGGCGGCGCCGCGGCGCATAAGTTCAGCGCCGCGGCGCTGCGAAACTTCATCCACGGGATGCCGCGGCGCTCCCATGCAGCGCCGCGGCGCTCGTGGTTCTGGGGCAAGGGCGCCGCGGCGCCAAGAACCAGAGCCGCGGCGCTACGAGTATCCATGACGGGCCGCCGCGGCGCTGTATTGTGAGCGCCGCGGTGCCTAGAAAACGCCAGATTTTGCCAAAGTTCCGAACACGAAAGTTGTAGCTCTATGTTTCTTCTTTCCATAGCCGCTGGAATCAGCTCAATCGGAGCTCAAATGAGTGAGATATGCTTCCATTAGTGACGAAAGGTCAGAAATCAGCATTTTTCATGATTTTCTTCTATTTTTCTCTTCTTTTCTTCTTTATTATTCCTAAAAACATAAAACACACAATTTAATTAAAACCTATCTATTTATCATTTAAATAAAATAAAAAAGAAACATAAAATATGCTAAATACATGCTTAATTTAAAGCATGTCAAATACCCCCACACTTGCTCTTTTGCTTGTCCTCAAGCAAATTAAATCATGTGAACAATATTCAATAAATAAGGTAAGTGAAAGTCTTACCAATATATTGCCTCATAGTGAAAATTGAATGCTCTTAAAGAAATTTCAGAAAATTTAATGACTATGTGCAATATTCAATTTAAATGCAATTCAGAATTCATTTTTCTAGAGCCCTGAGTGTGTGTGTGTTTTGAGCAGTTCAATCATCTTTCATTCAAATGAGTTTATATATCTCAAGAAATCAAGTATGGATCTCTTCGTAGGATTTCCATAAGCTTATTTTTCCTGCTGCTCTCCACTAATGTAGGTCAAAACTACTTTTAGGATCAAAAGGACTTTATTTAGCTTGTAATGTGGCCAAGGTGAAGGGTGGGATAAAGGATATCAATGTAGGATCAGTCACCCAGCACCACATGATTAAAATTGATCTCTTGAGCTCTTTGCTTTCCTCCAATAATTTTGGGAAGATTTTCTCCCCACACTACTTTTCCTGCTTCAATCCATCATTGTCCTCTTTTTCTTTCACCCACAACATTTGTTCTTATATATATATATAATTTTTTTTTTCTTTTGAAAATTTCTTTTCTTTTCCTTGCTCCACCCTTCCACCCTTTTTGTAAATAAAGCAATACAATACAAATATTCATCAAAATAATCATGGAGTGAGTGAATAGGGTAAAGAAAAAAATAAGGATATACAAACTTTGGCTTATGGCTCAGTAATGATTTTCAGAAGGAAAAGTTCATTAAGCTCAAAATAAAGGAACTAGTGTTATTTTATTACTTAGGTTAGGCTTGAAAGGCTCAATCTATCCAATAATGCCTAAATCATCTCCTAAATAATAGTATTAACCTAGGATTTCGCCTCAAGCAGCATTCAAATAAGTTCTAGAATCCTGTTGAGATCATAAAAAATTTCTTTAAGTTGTATAAATTTTCTTTAAATAAAAGATAAATTAAATACTCAAAGTTGTTGTGCAAAATAGATTCAGGATTCTAGAAAATGGATAATAAATTGCAAAAAAATTAAAATTACACATAATTATGATTTTCCTACGTTTCTTAGGAGCTATTAGCAATTTAAACATTTATATCATTGGCTATTGGTTTCACTAATACAAACCCATAAATTGAAATTTTGTTCACATGCTCACCTCATGACAGGAATAAAAGTGCACACATCATAGAATTATAGTAATGCATCAAAGTAGAAAAGTGCACAAGTGTATGAGTTATTATACAGTCATCCAGCTGAATCATAAAGTGACCCCCCCACACTTAAAAACATACATTGTCCTCAATGTAAGAATATTAAAGAAAAAACACAATAGAGACAAGTAATAAAATAAGGAGGGGTCCAGGGAAACTTCCCTGATCAAGTGTCTTTGAATTCGACTCAATTGCTGATATGAGGTGTATAATCCTGCAAAAGAAGATGAAAAATCAAGTTATGCAAGCAATATAATCGAATGGGAGGTGAGTATGGGTGATTGGAGGCAAGAAAAGGGATTTGGGGGTGAGAAAGAGCAAAAACCGCGGGTAGGAGAAGAGGTTCTCGCGAACCTCTTATAGAGAGCGCCGCGGCGCTCTCTGCTGAAACGCGGAGCGCCGCGGCGCTATCTTCAGGCGCCGCGGCGCTGACCCAATCTGGGTAGGGGTGCCGCGGCGCTGTTCTTGAGCGCCGCGACGCTCGTGAGCGTCCACAGCTTCTTTTTTTTTTTTTTTTTTTTTAAAACAAATTAAACTATGAAAAGAAAAAATAATAAGAAGAAGAAAAATAGATGTTGGGTTGCCTCCCAACCAGCGCCTTTGTTTAACGTCGTTGGCTCGACTCAAGGCTCCTTATGTCATTCAAGGAGGATCCTTGATGTCAACTTTGAATTGGGTTGCCTTTGAATGTATAGAATTTTGAGGTTCAGCTGCATTATGAAGAGGGAAGTTAGCATTAGTCAAAGATTTAATTAAATGAGAACTCAACTTACCTGGAAATAACCGATGTCTTGAGTAGCTTTTGGCATCTAATTTAATTTTATCCTTTTGAGATTCTACCAAAGCATGCGGTAACTTTCCTCTATCTTTGAGTAGGGCATATTTATCTGAAGTTATAACTGCGGGTGGTTCTCCACTGTATATGCCCTTTACATGGCTAGGGAGGCTCTTTAAACCTAGGTCAGAATACTGCAAAATAGAAGGTACAGGCATCTTATTAGAAATTGATAACAACATAGAAAAATCCTTACCTGTTTGCTGCACTTCTGGTGCTTCCTCTCCTACTATAACATTCTCGTCGAATTTGACGTTTAGGGTACATTCCATAACCTCTTTCCTAGTAGGCTTACTAGTGTCAACTTCCAAGTCATCTTTTTCATTTAGTGCAGAATTTTCTTCCTTATGCATTAACGATGCTGGGGCTAGACTTTCAATTTCTGAATTTTGAGACTCTAGCCTGCTGACTGTTGTTGCTAATTGCCCAATTTGATTTGTTAAGCTTTCAATGCTGGCCCTTACCTCTTGTTGAAATTGATGAGTATTTTGTGTAAGAGATTCAACAATATCTTCTAAAGAACTACTTACCTGAAAATCCTGATATGCAGACTGTCTAGGATAATAGGCCTGTTGGGTATGCTGAAAATTTGCAAAATTTTGTTCTACAGGACTATTTTGTGCATTCCCATACCTGAAGTTAAGATGATCCTTCCATCCAGGATTATACATGTTTGAATAGGAATCATACCTCACTTGTTGTGGTTCATGGAAACTATTAACCATATTTACCTGCTCAAATGACTCATCATAGAAAGTTGGGTACCCAAAAGGAGGATGCCCTATGGCTGAATAATTTCCATAGCACTTCTCTCTTTGCATATTTTCTACACGTTGACGAACAAGAGAAGTTAAATTTGCAAGTTGCTCTTCAAGGGAAGAACTACATACCTCACCAGCATATCTTAATGGAGAGCCCAGCCTAGTGCCAAATTGTTGAAAATTGGCTGCCATATTCAAAGTTATGAACAAAAAGAAAAGAAAAAAAAATCACAAAAGGTAAATTAACACAGTCCCCGGCAACGGCGCCAAAATTTGGTGCGCACTGTCGCAGGCACGCCCAAATTAAAACCTTACCTCAACACTAACCTGTAGTAGTGGGAGTAAGGGTCGATCCCACAGAGACTGGAATTACCTTATGTGATTCAGAAAGGGGGGATTGAGAGTTGCAATTAAAATTAAGTAAACAATAGCAAAAATAATTGAGAGAAAGTGATTAATGAGAAAAGCGTTGGTTTCGGTCGATATTCACCATCAAGGGATTGCATTGATCATTGACAAAATTATCAATCTTAAACCAAATATCTATCATTGGGATTCCATCCCAGTTCCTCCTTAAGCCTAGTAAATTAATGACAATCGCACTAATTATACTCTAATTAACGAGCAATCCTTTAGCACATCGGTAAAGCATCACTTATTAACCGCATGAAGAACAAGAGAAACTAATAGAGCTAAACGAATACAAGCACATCGGTTATATTCAATTTAGTTGATATTCATCATAGGGTTAACGATTTATAATCCAAAATCCTTAATCCTATTTGCTTCACGAATCAAGTAATAAAAGCTTTGTTCAAAACCTAATTCAGCAGCTACACATACAATATACTAGTAGGCCTCCTAGCAATCACATGCATAATATAAAGAAAATAAGAACAGATGAATAAACAATACCCGGTTAAGATTGAATGCAATGAAATCAAATTCGTATCTCACAATGACATCAAATCCCTTGAGGTTTCAATCTCCCTCAACCAACTAAAGTAAATTAGCCGCGCAGGGCCATAGAAAACTAAACAAGAAGTAAAGAAAAGAGTTGAGAACTTGAATGAATTCTTTGCTGAATGAATCGATATCTTCTCTGCTTACTTTCCTTCCTCTTTATAGATTAAACCCTCCTAGTCGAAGTAGGAAAGTTTTTAGGTCAAATCTCCATCAACTGGGCTTCAAATCAGGCGAAAAAAAAACCTAAAATCACGACTTCCGGAGCGGCGGCGCCGCGGCGCATAAGTTCAGCGCCGCGGCGCTGCGAAACTTCATCCACGGGATGCCGCGGCGCTCCCATGCAGCGCCGCGGCGCTCGTGGTTCTGGGGCAAGGGCGCCGCGGCGCCAAGAACCAGAGCCGCGGCGCTACGAGTATCCATGACGGGCCGCCGCGGCGCTGTATTGTGAGCGCCGCGGTGCCTAGAAAACGCCGGATTTTGCCAAAGTTCCGAACACGAAAGTTGTAGCTCTATGTTTCTTCTTTCCATAGCCGCTGGAATCAGCTCAATCGGAGCTCAAATGAGTGAGATATGCTTCCATTAGTGACGAAAGGTCAGAAATCAGCATTTTTCATGATTTTCTTCTATTTTTCTCTTCTTTTCTTCTTTATTATTCCTAAAAACATAAAACACACAATTTAATTAAAACCTATCTATTTATCATTTAAATAAAATAAAAAAGAAACATAAAATATGCTAAATACATGCTTAATTTAAAGCATGTCATACCTTGAATCATTGGTGCGCACTGTCGCAGGTGCACCCAAATTAATACCTTACCTCAAAACTAACCTGTAGTAGTGGGAGCAAGGGTCAATCCCACAGAGACTGGAATTACCTTATGTGATTAAAAAGGGGGGAATTGATAATTGCAAATTAAGTAAAGTAAACAATAATGAAAATAAATAAGAGAAAGTGATTAATGATAAAGACGTTAGTTTCGGTTGGTAACCACCGTCAAGGGATTACATTGATCATTGACAACATAATCAATCTGTAAAAGAATATCTATCATTGGGGGTTTAACCCTGTTTCTCCTTAAGCCTAGCAAATTAATGACAATCGCACTAATAAAACCCTAATTAACAAGCCATCTTTTAGCACATCGGTAAAATATAACTTGTTAACCGCATGAAGAACTAGAGAAACTGACAGAGCTAAACAAATATAAACACATCGGCTATATCTAATTTAGTTCATCATTCATCATAGGTTCAGTGATTTATAATCCAAAACCCTCAAACCTATTTGCCTCACGAATCGCAGAATTGAAGACTTTGTTCAAAGCGTAATTCAGCGGTAGATTAAAACAGACCAAATACTAGTAGGCCACCTAGCAATCATATGAATAATCATTAAGAATAAGAACAGATGAACAATCAATATTCAAATCAAATTGAAATAATAACATCAAATCCACATCTCACAATGTATAAAAATCCCTTAAGGTTTCAACTCACCTCAACCAACTAAAAAGAACTAGCCACGCAGGGCCATAAGAAACTCTAAAGAAGAATTGAAGAATGTAGATGAAGAATTGGATTAAGGATTGGATCCTTTCTCTGGTTGCTTTCCTCCCTTTTATAGACTTTCCTCCTCCTAATCGAAGTCAGAACGTATTTAGGTCAAATTCTCGTCCATCCCACTTCAATTTAGGCGAAAACGACCTAAAATTGCGAAATCAACAAGTCCTGTTCGGCGGGCTGGCACCGCGGGGCGCTGGGTTGAGCGTCACCGCGGTCTGCGTCGAAGGTGCTCAGGCGCTGCGGTGCCCTAGGCAACTCTGTGCCGCGGCGTTCCGGATTTTCCTTGACGTGGCACCGCGGTGCTCCATCGTGAGCGCCGCGGTTCCCATAATCTTCTGGAGTTTGCTGAAGTACAGAACATGAAAGTTGTAGCTCTATGTCTCTTCTTTCCATAGCCGCTGAAATCACCTTAATCGGAGTCCAAATGAGTGAGACATGCTTCAATTAGTGACACAAGGTCAGAAATCAGCATTTTTTTTATGATTTTCTCTCTATTTTCCTCTTCATTTCTTCTTTATTATTCCTAAAACACAAAACACAACACTCAATTAATTCATATCTATTTTCTACTAAAATTAAATAAAAAGCAACTTAAAACATGTTAAAAACATGCTTATTTTATAGCATGTCAATCATATCAAAAGATTGAGCTGCTTCTTGGCCGCTCAGGGTGAAAACCCTTCCTTTCACTTGAGGCTTATGTTCCGAATGCATTCCCACTTTCTGTGGACAGTTCCTCGTAAAATGACCCTTTTGTCCACAATTGAAGCAGATATCTTGTCCTATGTAGCATGGCCGATTAACATGCATATGTCTGCACTTAGTGCACTTAATTGGGGAGAGGTCTTGTTGTAAAGGTCGTGGACCCGCAGTCAATGGCCTCATCCCAGCTCTATATCCACTTCTCCTTATGTTCTTGCTAGGGTTGGGAAAAAGTTTCTTCCTCTTCCACAGGTTTTGCCTTTGCTTCTCGTCCTCCACTACCCTTAAACTTTTCTCTAAAACTCTAGATTTATTTATCAAGGGCATAAACTCCCTTATTTATAAGGCTATCACTGCATTCCTGATCTATGGGTTCAATCATGCTTCAAACTTAACATACTTCCATGCTTTATCAAGGTTAAACCTCAAGTAAGAGGAGAATTTAGACAACTCAAATTTAACATTGTATTGATCTACTGACATTCTACCCTATTTAAGTTGGAGAAATTCGATATCCTTCTTAGCCCGCACAGTACTTAGAAAGTACTTTTCCAGGAAAATGTTTTTAAACACTTGCCAGGCGATCTGCCTCCTCTGGCGAGTTAGCAATTCTCTGGCCCCTCTCCATTAGTGCAACCCATTACCTCAAAGATCTTCTTTAATTGCCTTATCCACCTATCAGCTATCATTGGGTCATAGCTCCCTTGGAAAGAAGGTGGTCTGGTTCTCAGGAACTCAGATAGGCTATTATCATTTCCGGCCACCTGATTATTTGGATTGTTTTCTCCATTCAAGTTGTTATTGTTCTGGAGATGTTGAAGAATTTGGTGGGTGGCTGTAACTTGGTCTTGAATTGCTATGGCCAAGTTGTGCGAGGTTTCGTCTGCATTGTTTGTTGGGTTCCTCCTTGGTGGTGCCATATCCTACTGTGACAAAAACAGAGTTATGCTGCTATTAAGTTAATCAAGCCCAATAATTAGTTCAAAAATATTTACAATGGACATAACACCACCTCGGTAAATAGATAGGAAACACTAGTAATTTCTTACCCATATAAAATCACATAACCCCTACACAACACAACCATAAACATACTCAACACCCTATAAGATCGATTCAGATAACCATCCACCCACTAGCCATCTACGATCGACCTGCTCTGATACCAATTATGTAACAACTCCATTTTGTTTACACATATATATATTTTTAAAACCCCATGAAATCATTACCTCTTTATTTCTAACTATAACATTCAATCAAATTAACCAAGCATAATTAAGGTTTATAGTATAGCAAAAATATTGCTACAGATCTGGGTTCACATACACATCATTAATTAAAAATATCCATACAAAAATTCAAACACATATGTGTACACATCTTATTCATCCCCATTGACCAGTTCTGGGGATACGGGTGCAGGTGGTTGCACCTTTGTTAGGATCTTAGCCAACTCGACCCAACGTACGCTAAAAGCTGGTCATAGAAAATATTTGCATATTTAGTCTTCTGAACATGATATAAAAATATAGTGAGAATTAAATCACAGTAGATTTAACAATAAATCATAATTATCATCAATATAGCTAATCATGTCATGTTCATTTGTATAAGCTACAGCAATTACCTTAGGTCACATGAATGCACTTTATCTATGCACATAAAAATCATACAATAATGTCATGGATGACATGAATAACTATTTTCAGAATATCATATGATGGCTATCAACTAATTTTTATGTCAAGCTAACCCGGTCAAGGTGATTACTTTCTACTCTCCAGTACGGGATTTTCTTTCTTCGTCCAACATGGTACATTTCTTTTCTCATTAACATAATCATAGATGTTGGTAGGGTGTCCCCTATAGTGCACCACACGGACCGCCATGTGACCGTGCTTATTTTGTTCTCTTTTCTTTTCTCATTAATAGCCAAAAATATGATTTCAATAACAAGTATGTTCATTATAATGACATGCCATAAATTGCAATCAAAATATAATCATTACCAAAAATCATTGGTAATCATGACATGAAGATAATCATTTCAAATATCACTTTATAAAATATTTCAATGTCAAAATTACATACTTAAGATGGTAAAGTGTTCATGCAATGGCAATGGCAATGGCTATAGCATACACTAGTCATTTATTATTTTTATTTATAAGATTATTCTTCTTTTTTAAATATTATTTTTATCTCTTCATTTTATTTATACTTTACCTTTAGTCACTTTCCTCCCACTTATATTTTTTCCATCACATGTTCTCACAAATTTTATACGGCATTCTTCTTCAATTTGATTTCTATTATTATCCTATAGTTAATAAGGTTCATTTAGGGTAGAAAAATGTTGAAAATAAGTTTTACCAGCTTCCAACATGGCTTAAATGTATCCTATAACACGGCTTGGTCATTTCTTGTAAAACAGCCATGCTTTAGGCTTCAAAATGCCATTTCCCGCACCGAACATGGCCATGCTCTATGTTGTGTTATTCCCTAATGTAGGTTTTCATCCTGCCTGACCTTCTCTTACTAATCAGAGTATAACTCCCTCAGTTTAACTATGAATTAAATGATCTTGGTGTCCATTTAAAGCTAAAACAATTATCTAAAACTAGTATGTTGAATATTTTAGAGAAATCTTAATGAAGCTTAGTGATATTACTCCCTAAATGAAATATTATTTCTTCTCAGGTAGGTTCTGACCTCTACTTACTAATATGACTATATCTCCCACATATGAACTTCAAATTGAGTGATTCCAGTGGCTAAATTTCCCTGAGACATATACCTATATTTTTTATGTTAACCATTTCTTTTAATACATAACCAATTCTTCCCAAAATTTGAAAAATAGAAGTTTCCCTGCTTACTCCGAAATCTAGCTTCCTAACCAGACATTTTCTAACGTTTTAGTTCATCATTTTATTATGTCATCTTCCATTTTCTTCCTAATTTACATCTAATCATATTCCATTAATTTTTTACCATATTTAAATAGACAAAATAGCAGCATAAAAGTCTTAAAATATTTCCATCTATAGCAATACCTATGCAGAACTTTCCACACCAACCTAAATATTCAAACATATATCACATGTAAGATCAACATGTAACATGATATGGCAACATCCATGGCCAATCATCAAAGTAACAAATATTGTAAATTTCATTAAATATCTAGGATCAAAATTCTATATAAATTTTTCTAATTTCAAAGCTTTTCTTTAAAAAAATATATTGTTAAACCTACCTAATGATCTCCCTAACTCATATAGGAAATTATTTTCCTTGTTTCCTCTTGTAGAAAGTGGCAAGATTCCTCCCTTCCCTTAGCTTTTCCAAAAACTTGAATAAGAGAAGGAGGTTGAGTTTTGAACCCCAAGGATGAAAATAAAAGATGGATTCAAGTGGAAATTAAGCAAACTTACCTTGAGTACTTAGTCCTCTAGGCTTCTCTTTCTTCTTCCTTCCTTTCTTCTCCTCTCTTTCTCTCATTTCCTTACTCTACCTTGCTTCTATTTTTCCTCTCCCTCACTTGGACAAAATTCTAATGTTATAAGGTAGTTCTTGCTTAAATAAACTATCGAGTGATCTTTATTTCATAATCATGGGTCTACCTTATAACAATTAAGATGCACTTAGTTGCTTTTTGAGGAAAGACAACTCATGTTCTTGTCTTTCTCTCCCTTAGTCAAGATATGCATAGCAAAAGAACATTTGTATTTTAAAAATCATGATAAAATGTTCTTAAGATAAGGGACTTGGTCCCTTTGATTTAGGAATTTTTTTTCTTTTTCTTTTGTCTCACACAAGTATGATAGGTTTTCCTTTTTAAGTCGCAAGTTTCTAACCCTTGAATCTCCCTTGCTTGGCTGAAATTATTTGTGTAAGATAAGAATGTTTTGTCCTAATGCCATGTATTATTATACCACTTGCTAAAATTATGAGTGTATGATATAAATATTATCACACCACTTGCTAAATTTATGTCTTAATGCTATGTGATCTAATCTTTATTATTACTATTATTTCATCACATGATTTATTTTATTTTATTTCTTTTTTTTCTCTTGGATTTGGGCTCATTCTTGCCCATTTCCTTTTCTTTGGCTGAAATTTTACATTTCATGGAGGCTTGATCACATTTTAATTATTTTTGAGCTATTAGTCCAACTTCTATATCTTAGTCCAAATCTATGCTATATCTTTTACTTAATTGGCTCGCTAGAAACTCAGGTGAAGTGGAAGAACAAAATCTATGGAGTGTCCATAGGTGAAGGCCCAATGTATGAGTGGAGATGTTAAACTTATTAACTATAGCTCTTGAATTAGGAAAAATTACCCTAATTCAATCTTCTTGAACTTTTAAGATCTTTACTTCCAAAAAATTTTATCTTCCTTACCCAAGAATTCTCGCCTTTCTTTAAGATGTTATTTCTAATTTTTCCTATTAGGTTTTCTCTTTTTACCTATTACGTTAATGTTAGAAACATTTTCTATGCATACACATAAGGTGAAGAATTTCTAAGGCTTATATTTTCTTAGATATAAAAAAGAAATAGGTTTTATTTCCGTAAATATTTATGTACATCTATTAATAAAAGAAATGAAATTAGGAATGTTATAGATAATACCTGCATCAAGTAGTTTAAGAACCTCTTTCTTTACTACCTCTTTCATGTTCGGATTCAATCTTCCTTGATGCTCTCTGGAGGCTTTATGATTATTATCAAGTAAAATACAATGCGTGCACAAAGATGGACTAATCCCTTTTATATCATCTATACTATACCCAATTACCTTCTTATACTTCCTGAGTACCTCCAATAACTTACCAGTCTCATCAGCATTCACAATCACTATATATGAAGAGTCAGGGTCCAAAAATTCATACCTTAAGTTGGATGGATGTGGTTTAAGTTCTACCTTGAATGCCTTGACTTCCTCTATAGCTTCTAATTTATGATTAAAGTCCAGTTCCAGCTTCTCAATTTTTACTTTTAACGTGCAAGTGGTACTTTCATCTAGCATTTTGGCATATTCAACAGCTTCAACCTACTCAGCACAAAAAAAGGACTATCCACAAGACAAAGCTTTTGTGGGTCAGTAAAACAAAAACAAAATTCGTCATTAACCATATTTTGTTCAACAAAATCTATCATGCAACAAGAGTCACCTAAAGATGGGCATTTCATTATATCAGTCAGATTAAACTAAATCTTTTCGTCCCTTACAATTAGGGAAAGGTTTCCATCTTTTAATCCCTTCACCTGAAGCTTTCCATCTTTCACCGCCAACTGAATAAAAAGGCTGGTAGACTTTAAATCACCCATTTAAAGCTACTTACAAATAGACAAGGGCATAAGACTGATACTTGCTCTAAGGTTACATAAGGCTCTTGCAATGTGCACATCTCCAATGGAACAAGGAGTAGATAAGCTTTCAAGATCCTTGAGTTTAAGAGGCAGCTTATTCTGGATTAATGCACTACACTCTTCAGTTAATGCCACTGTATCATACTCCTCAATCTTCCTCTTATTTGAGGCAATGTCCTTAAAAAATTTACCATAAGAGGGCATCTGAGATATGGCTTCCAAGAACAGGATATTAATGTACAGTTTTTAAACACATCAAGGATTTTCCCATACTACTTTTCTAACTTTTCCTTGGCTAGTCACTAAGGGAAAGGTACTAGTGTCTTGTATGGCTCAAGAGCCACATAGTTGGGTGTTATATTTGTTTTACTAATTAACCACAAATGCACGGCGTAGCTGTAGCTAGTCTGGCTAGTACGGGTCGTATCCCAAAGAGAACAAAGGTCAATTACTAGAGTTTCACGAAACATGCTATCTAAATCAAAGTAATTCGATGAGAAAAAATCACAATTAAGCAAATAAGGGATTCAATTAACAAAAGCCTGAGGTTACAATTTACCACACTTATGATATTCAACATTCAAGATGTACCTCTAATTGCAATTATCTAGATAATTGGGGACAATTTAGCCTTAATTAATTAATAACATCTTTCAAGCATTACTAATTGTACCTAGGTTAATCCAATTGCCTACTTTCGTGGTTCTTAGTTTAACCTAAGTCCATTAAGTTCTATGCTAACCATGGAATTCAATTAATAGGTTTTCTCGTGTCCACTAATTGATTCAATTCCTAGAGAACCTTAAGCTACTTTCATAATTAAGAAATCCCTAATTAACTATTAGGCTCTAGTATTAACTTTCACCTTTTAGTTCATTAGTTAATAACCTAAGACGAGATATATTGGTGATCAGGCATTCTATCAACTCTTATACATGCGCATAATAGTTAATCCTAATTAATGATAGACAATCACAATTAAGGTTCCACAATTCAATTCAATAATTCAATATCACCATACCATAAGTGGGTTTACCAAAACTCTAGATCAATATTTACTCACACATAATTGAAATATAACTTATAATCAAATTCATTAAAGAAATCCATCAATGTTCAATACAACTAAGAGAAAGAGTAAAAGTAGAAATAAAGAAGTAAAGTAGAAAGATAAAACCTGGATTGCAGAATGTAATGAATGAGAGATACAAAGCTTGAGTTGATGTAAATTCTACTCTAAGAACATAAATTAAAGAATTGATCATATTCTAAACCTAATCTACTGGTGTTTCATAAGTGATGTAATCTTAATTAAGCATGATATTAATGCCTTTAAACTTACTTTTTGTTTGATTTAAGTAAAATATGATTATGAATTATCTTAGGTTTGCGTTTTTTCTTGTAAGAACAAAGGAAGAAGAAAAGATAAGAAATTCATGAAAAAATGCTAAATTGTAGTGATTCTAAACCTTTCAGCACTATTTAGAACATTTCTCTCCCATATTAACTCCAACCAAAGAGATTTGAGTGGTTGTGAAAAGCTAAAACAATTATCTAAAATTTTTATGTTGAGTCCTTTGTAAAATTCGGGAGATTTCATAGGATTATAGAGCTCATAAATAAGAATCACAATGCAGTAGGATGATTCCTAACCTTTGGTCACAAATTTTGACATATCTTCTTCAATTTAGATCTAATTTAGGTAATTCTAGCTGCTATGGAAAGAAGAGACATAGACCTATAACTTCTATGTTTGGTAATTTGGCAAATTCTAGAAGTTTTTAGCCTCCGCGGTGCTCGCAATAGAGCATTGTAGCACCACATTATTGTAGATTCAGAGGGCCGCGGCGCTTGAGCTCCAGTGCTGCACCACCTGAGTATCGTGTCACAGCGCTCACCGCCGCACCAGAATGCTAAAATCATAATTTTTAGGGTTTTTAAACTACAAATAAAGCCCGATAAGATGAGATTTGACCTAAAAATAACCCAACTTCATTGAAGAGCAGCCAATCTATAAAAAGGGGGAGAAACCAAGCATCAAAGGAGATAAAGTTAATCATTCAAGCTCTTAATTACCTTCTTTAATTCTTCTTTAGATTTTCCTATAGCCCTATGCGACTGATTTATATTTAGTTGGTAGAAGAAGATTGAAATCTCAAGGGATCGTTATGCATTGTCAGATTTGGAATAGATTTCAATAGTTTAATCTTAATAGGGTATTGATTATTCATCTACTTTTCTTTTCTTAATGATTATTCATATGATTGCTAGGAAGGCCTACTAGTATATTGTTTGTTTTAATCTACTGCTGAATTAAGTTTGGAACAAAGTTTTCATTACTATATTCATGAAGCAAATGGGATTTAAGGATTTTGGATTATAAATCATTAACCCTATGATGAATGATCAACTAAATTAGATATAGCCGATGTGTTTATATTTGTTTTGTCCTATCAGTTTCTCTTATTCTTCATGCAACTAATAGATTATATTTTACCGATGTGTTAAAGAATATCTTATTAATTAGGGTTTAATTGGTGCAAATATTATCAATTAACTAGACTTAAGGAGGAATAGGGATAGAATCTCAATGGTAGATATTCAATTTAAGATTGATTATATTGTCAATGATAAATGCAATCCTTTGACGGTGAATATCAACTAAAACCAACGCCTCTTTTATTAATTACTTTCTTAATTACTTTCATTATTGTTTACTTTGTTATTTGTAATTATCAATCTCCTTTTCTTAGTCACATAAGGTAATTCTAGTCTTTGTAGAATCGACCCTTACTCCCACGGCTATAGATTAGTTGAGAGGTAAGGTATCAATTTAGGTGTACCTGCAACAGTATGCACCACTAAGCATAAACTGAGTAAAATTAAGTCTGTATGAGTTTGCCTCTGTTTTTCTACATTTACCAATGTATATATATCATTTTGGCAGCTTAAAACCCTAAAAATTACAGAGCATATAGACATGAAGAACAGTCGTGGTAGAGGACATGGCCTAGCCGGGCTTTAGACTAGAAATCTGGGAATTTCTCCATTCTTTGCATAAAGCACGGCATGGTGGTATTGGAGGCTGCCAAGCTCATTTTCATCCAATTTCTTTAGTGTTTGCTTATTGCTTCATCCTCAGCTTGTTCCAAGTCCATATGGCCCTTCACATGAGTGTTTTTCATTGCTTCTTGGCCTTTCTTGCTCACCTACAAACATAAAACAAACCAAAGCAGTATCTAAAGCAAGCAAAACCAAATAGAACAAGAAACAAGAAAATAATCACAAGTTTACTATGAAATAATGGATGAGATATAGCAATAAAATACACAAATTTCCCTTTTATCAACTCCCCCATGTTAAACCTTTGCTTGTCCTTAAGCAAATAACATGACATAACAGTAGGAAGGCAGAATATGCATACAAATTATAGATAATAGAAAAAATGCAATAAGGTAATTTTTCACTCAATCAAAGTGAACACAATAGATATATGAATAGACATTTATCAATTAGTCTCTGTTCTTCTAAAAGTAAACCCAAATTCTCTTTTTATATATCTACTTCTATTGTTACCATTGAATGTATGTGCCAAATTGATTTTTATACACTTAAGTAGGCCACCTCATCTTTTAGATCTCCCTATATTGCCTTAACCTTATTTATATTTTTCTCACTCTTTTTTTCACTCAAACTCTTGTATTTCTCATCATTCATTTCTTTTTCTTTTTCTTTTCTTAATTTCATTCATCATTTTTTTTATAAAAAAATACAGTGAGTGCATTTTATGCTCCATCTCATTAAGGTAAAGGTAGTTAGGTACTCATACTAAGGCCTTTTTGGTGCCTTGAAGGGGTACTCAGAGTGAAAACTTTTTGGGTTTCACATTCCCTCATTTTTCACCTCTCCTAACATTTATACTCTTATAATGTTAAAATTAATAATAACATACAATTCACAGCACAATAGGAGAGATATTTTTGAAAAAATTAAAGGTTTAATGCTAAAAGAAAGAGACTAAAATAATAACCACTTATCTCATAATCTGTTGTGCATCACATGTTCATGAGTTAAAATCATCTTATATTACATCAATCTATCTCTAGAACAGTAAACTATGTGATTATGCAATGAGATAAGAGATATTCATCTAGTAAAAACAAAATTTAGCAAGTGAAAACCAAAAGCTTAAAGTCTACTCCCCCATGCTTAAACTTGACATTATCCTCAATGTCAATAATATTGAATGTATAGGCAAAGGAAGAAGTAACTTACTTGCTTACTGGTCTTCTGAAGGAGGAGATGGAGGGTTCTAGGCCAAGTACCAGTTATACAATGCTTGCATCATTCCCTGCATGCTTTGGATTATGTCATTCATTACATGCAGGATGGTCCTTTGTGTTAATTGCTCCTCCTCTATTTGGCGAAGCTGTGAGGAGATGGAGTCATGGTCCTTCCCCGGTACATGTGATAGACCTGCACTGTCAGTGTACTAAAAAAAGGGTAGGGGTGGTAGAGCCAAAAGTGGCTCAAGTGGGAAGTCATCCTCCACAGGAATATCATCACCTTCTCTACCCTCTTCTATAGGGTAGATCCAACTCTCCTCTTTAGTAACTACAGTCCTAGTTGGGTTAGGGAGGCAAAAGATATTATGGCCACGGAGATGTAGCCAATAGTCGGCATTTCTTTTCACAATTAATTTCATATGCAGACAGGATTCTAAATCAATCCTGCAGCTGCCAACTATTGGTTGCAAATCTTGAAGATTTACCTCTAGTCCTAACCCTCTAGCAAGTGCAGTTACTAAACCTCTTATGACTACTTTTCCATTCGTGGCATTACCTATCCTAGCCATTTGATGGGTCATAAAAGCATCAATATCCACCTTATGACCGTGTATCATTGCCCAAAAAAAGTAAAGTTCTCTTTGATTTGTAACCCCATCATTTTTAGCCCTACCAAAAACGGTATAGGCAACAAAGCATTATAAATATCTGAATGTGAGGTTGCAAATAAAAAAGGATTTTAAAACTGATGCACTATATTGCCCCCCAACAAAAATAGAGTTCTAAAAATGTTGAGCAAGAAAACTTGGGGGAACTGATCTATTTACCCCGGGAGGCAATCTAAATAATGCATTAAATTCAGCCAATGATAAACTAAATGTACGGTCAAATAATCTGAAGTTATTGTGGCCTTAGTCAAAGTTGGGACCTCAAAACAGGACCACATAAACTAAACTAAAGAACTCTAACGTGGTCTGGGCATAGGCCGAGTAACGTAATCCAATGAATGTGTTCCACCCAATTTGATCAACTAAGTAGCAGACGTCAGTTAAAAGTTCGAACCGTTCCAAGCACTCCTCATCCACATACCAAGTACTCAGCATTCCCCGTTTAACTAAAGTATCGTATCGTGTCCATTGATTATCATCAACAAACATGATACTATACTTATTTATTTGATGACGAAGTTAGGACGATCTTTGAATTTTTCCTTTATGTGGTTGCTGGGATTGGGAGGAAGATTAGCCAGATCTGGCTCTTTTGGGGCCCATTTATAATTATATGCAAATAAAATGTAATGGGAAGTGGGGTGAGCAGGACCAAAAGCCAATCAACAGATGAATGCAGTCACACTAGCTAAACTAGGACATCAGAAGAATGAAGTTAATTCAGAAAAAATTCATTCAAACCAGATAATGGTAGATGAGCAATTGAATAACATAGTATATAGGTCCTGATATGGCTAAATCCAGTCAATATTCAAGGCAAGATTTAGAGCAATGTAAAATTCTTAAGGAATAATGAATATAGAACAATGCCAACTTAGCTAAATTCCTAAATCCAATTGAAGTCCAAAGTCAGAGAAAAGCTTTTTCAATTCCAAATTAGACAAATTATGAGTAATTTAAACTAGTCAAAATCAATGCTCCATGTAAATTAATGTGTAAAGCAATAATCATAATTCAAGCCAAACCAATTGCAGATGAACATATAGCAACAACCAAGAGAGACAATCCAACACCCTAACAATCTTAACAAAGGATAATAAAATTGAGCAAATTCCTGGTGAGGATGATTTTTGCAAATAACCTAACTTTTAAATTCAGATTTAGCCAAGGAATGATGAATTCAAAATTCAAGTCCAATATTAATTGTAAGTTCTGCCATAGAATTGCCAAGAAAAACCAGTAACTCAGTAAGTTAATTTCAATTTAAGCAAAGTAGTATGCAAGTAAAGGTTTAAATGATCAACCAAAATTTCCAAGCTAAACCAGGCAGACAAAATAGAGAGAGTTCAGCAAACATACATCCCAAATTGTGCAGAATTTTTTGAAAACTAGTCCAACAAACCACAAGTGCAAAAATTTATATGAATAAACCAGCCCAATTCAGATAAACTAATCCAACAAGTTCAACAAACTCAGATTTCCAATCTAGAAAATTGATGTTTAAGTGCAGAGAATCAGAATTACGTAGAAGGGAAAGCCATAAAATAGATTGAGCAACTAGCAACCACAAACTAGCAATACAGCACGAGATGATGCAGGGGGATGTGGACTCGGGAGTGTAGGAGCAGGGGTTGTCTGGGAATGGGGGAGAGAGCTTTCAATGGAGGCAGTGGATGGGGAATGGGGCATGATGGAGGAAGAAGAGGAGCATGGGATAACGAAGAAAAAGTTGGGTGCAGGGGAAGACACTGGGAGGATAGGAATTGCATAAGGAATGGGGAAAAAAGGTTGATAGTTACGATGTGGCTAGGTGAGAGAGAGAGCTCGGGTTGCAGAGGGGGGTTGGGAAAGGAAGAAGAGGTAGGCTATGGGAAAATTTTTAGGTTGGGGAAGTTGGCCGAGGAGTAAAGGAAAGAGAGATAGAGACTGAGAAGGGAAAAGAAGAGCACGGGTTGGGTTGCAGAAGGAGAGGGAGAAAAATAGGGGAAGAAGGTGAGAGAAGAACACGGGGTTTCTGGGAGAGGCACGGGTTAGGGCACGGGAAAGAAGAGAACAAAGCATGTGAGGAAAAATAGAAAGAAAATACAAGAATTCCCCCCTTTTTTTACCAGGGGCACAACCTAGGCCAGGCTGTGTTAGATGACATGGGCATGCTGCAAGACACGAGTCACCCATGTTCTGTGTTGGAACTCCAATTTTCTCAAATTTTGCCTCAATTTTTTTATGCTCTTGAATTTCCTTTATATATCATTCTTTTCTCCAACCTTGGGGACATGAAAATTGATCTGAAAAGCATATGGAAATACTTAATAATCCTATAACCTAAGAAATCAACTAAAATTAAAGATAAAAAAACTGAAAACAAGAAAATTAAATGAAAAAGAACTCAAAAATTAAAATTTGGATTGCCTTCCACAAAGCGCTTGTTAATAGTCATTAGCTTAACTCTTTGGCATGCTTTCCACTTAAGGAGGTTTTAAGAGAGTTTGAATAATTCTCTTTGCTATTCATTGGCCCTTATTTGGGTGCTTAAAATGTTGCTCATCAGCCTCCAAGGATCCTCATTCCTTTCTTCCTTAACTCCGTTTAGGTTGAAAGGAGGTGGCTTAGGTTCTACCTTTGGAACTTTAATTACCTCCTCAATTGCTTGCTTTTTGACCCCCTGTTTAACATAAACACAAGAACTTTCCATAGAGTATTTATCAATTTGGACAGTAGAAGAAATATTCATTACATAATCATCCATATTTGGTTCAAGTAATCCAATCATACAACAAGATTCATTTAGAGATGGCAAATATATTGTATCAGCTAAATTAAACTCCACTTTCTCATCCTCTACATTCAAAGAAAGCTTTCCATCTCTTACACTAATGTTTGCACCAGCTGTGGCTAGGAAAGGCCTTCCAAGAATTATGGGGATTTTATCATCTTCCCCTATCTCTAAAACTACAAAATCAATAGGTATAAAACATTTACCTACCTTTAGAGGAACATCCTCTAATATACCTACTGTATGCATGATGAATCGATCCACCAACCGGAGGAAAAGATTGGTAGGCTTCAAATCACCCATCTGAAACTTCTTACAAATCAAAAGAGGCATAAGACTCACACTTGCTCCAAGATCACATAGGGCTCTGTCAATCTTTATTTCTCCTATAGAGTAAGGAATTGAGAAGCTTCTGGGATCCTTAAGATTTTGAGGAAACTTATCCTGAATTAATGCACTGGATCCCTCTGTCAGTGCCACAATAGCATGCTCTTCAATTTTCCTCTTATTTGAGAGGATTTCCTTTAGAAACTTTGCATAAGAAGTCATTTGAGAGATGGCTTCAAGGAAAGGGATATTAATGTTTAACTTCTTCAGCACATCCAGAAACTTGCCATATTGTCTCTCTAACTTTGCCTTGACCAACCTCTGAGGAAAAGGGATTGATGGCTTGTATAGTGTAACATCCCGTAATTTTTTAGATATTTTCCTTAGAAATTCTTCACCTTACATATATGCATAGAAATGTTCTAATATTAATGGAATAGGTAAAGAAAGAAAACCTAAGAGGAAATATTAGAAATAAACATGTTAAAGAAAGGTGAAATTCTTAGGTAAAGAAAGATAAATTTTTGTGAAGTAAGTAAAGGTCTTAAAATTTCAAGAAGATCGGATTATGGTAATTTTTCTTAATTTAAGAGCAAAAGTTACTAAGTTTAGTATCTCCACCCGTAATTGGGCTTTAACCTATAGACACTTCATATAGAGTTTTTCTACTTCACATGAATTTTTAGCAAGCCAATAGGATAGCCCAAGGAAGAAATAAAACATAGACTTGGACTAGGATATAGAAGTTGGACCGGTAGCCCAAAAATCATAAAAATGTGACCAAGCCCATTATGAAAGGTAGAATTTTAACCAAAGTAAGAAAAATGGGCAAGAATGAGCCTAAACCCAAGAGGAAAAATAAAAATAAAATAAAATTAAAGTGATGAAATATTGGTGTAATCAAGATTAAGTGACATGGCATTAAGACAAAAATTTAGCAAGTGGTGTGATTCTACATTCATCATTTTGGCAAGTGGCATAATAATACAAGGCTTTAGGACAAAAACATCTATATCCTACATTCATAACTTTAGCAAGTGGGTAATAATACATAGCATTATGACAAAACATCATTATCCTACACAAATAATTTTAGTTAAGTAAGGAAAATTCAAGGGCTAGAAATTTGCCACTTAAAAAGGCAAATCTATCATACTTGATTAAGACAAAAGAAAAAGGAAATGAATCCCTAAATCAAAAGGATCTTGCCCCATATCTTGAGAACATATCATCATAATTTTCAAAATACAAATCTCCTTTTTCTATGCATATCTTGACTAAGGAAGAGGAAGACAAGAACATAAGTTGTTTGTTTTCCAAAAATTCAACAAAGTGTATCCTAATTGTGATAAGGTAGACCCATGATCATGAAAGGTGAATTATTTGGTGGTCTATATAAGAAAACCCACCCTTAAAACATTAGAATTTTGTCCAAGTGAGGGAGAGCAAAAATAGAAGCAAGGTAGTGTGAGGAAAGGAGAGGAAGAAAGGAAGAAAGAGGAAGGAGAAGTCTAGGGGACTAAGTGCTCCAGGTAAGTTTAACAATATTTCTTTTTGAAGAAAACTTTTGAAACTTATAATATTTATATGAGATTTTGATCTTAGAACTTTGATGATTGGTCATGGATGTTGCTATATCATGTTACATATTGAGCTTGCGTGTGATGTATGTTTGAATACTTAGGTTGGTGTAGATAGTTCTGCATGGGTATGGCTATGGTTGACAGAATTTTAAGTTTCGGTATTTTAATTTCTGGGAACAATCTATAAGGAATTAAAATAAATGGTTAACATAAGAATTAAAGATATATGTGTCACGAATTTTCACCCACTGGAATCATTCCATTTGGAGTCCATATGAGGTAGCTATGGTCTGATTAGTAGTCAAAGGTCAGAAAATGAATCATCAGGGAAGAATATGTTAGGATAGCTTCGGTAATTTAATTTCTGGGAATTATTGGTAGGGAATTAAAATAAATGGTTAACATAATAATTAAATATATGTGTGTCATGGATTTTTAGCCACTGGAATCATTCAATTTGGAGTCGACATGTGGTAGATATGGTCCGATTAGTAAGCCAAGGTCAAAAAATGGTTCATCTGGGAAGATTATGTTAGGACAGCTTTTGTATTTTAATTTCTGGGAAATATCTATATGGAATTAAAATAAATGGTTAACATGAACGTTATATATCTATGTCTCATGGAAATATACCCACAGGAATTATGCAATTTGGAGTTCATATTAGGTAGATATGATCCGATTAGTAAGCAGAGGTCAGAAAATGTTTATTCAGGGAAGAGTATGTTATTAATGCTTTAGTTTTTGAATTTCTGGGAATATTCTGTAGGGAATTAAAATAGTACGCCAACATAACAATTATAGATATATGGCTCATGGATTTTTACCAACTGGAATAATGCAATTTGGAGTTCTAATTTTGGAGATATGGTTTAATTAGTCAGTAAAGGTCAGAACCTATCCGAGAGGAACTATCCTGTACTTTGAGGGAGTAATATCACCTTCGTTTCTTAATTTTTCGCTACAATGTTCAACATAATAGTTTTAGATAATTGTTTTATCTTGAAATGGACACCAAGATCACCTACATCAGAGTTAAATTGAGGGAGTTATGCTCTGATTAGTAAGAGAAGGTTAGATAGGATGAAAACCTGGATCAAGAAAATAAAGAAATAAAATTAGTATTTAAAAAAAAAAGATGAATCTTAATAAATGACTAGTATAGCCATAGCCATTGCCATTGTATGAACTTCTTACCATCTTAAGTATGAAATTTTGACATGGAAATATTTTATAAAGTGATATTTGAAATGGTTATGTTCATGGCATGATTACCAATGATTTATGGTAATAGTTATATTTTGATGAACATACTTGTTATTGAAAGCATATTTTTGGCTATCATTGTGAAAAGAAAAGAAATAAACACGGTCACATGGCAATCCGTGTGGTGCACCATTACGGGACGTCCTACCAACGGTTATGATCATGATAATGAGAAAAGAAAGAGAAAGTGGGCCATGTCGGACGGAGCGAGAAAAGCCCGTACCGGAGAGTAGAGGATACTCACCCTGACCGGGGTAGCTTGAAATGAGAATAAGTTGATGGCCATCATATGATATTTTGAAAATAGTTAATCCTGTCATACATATCATTACAGTATGATTCTTATGTGCATATATATAATGCATTCATGTGACCAAAGATATTTTTCTGTAGTTTATACAGCTGAACATGACGTGATGAGCTTTACTGATGATAATTTATTGTTGAACTTACTGGGATTTAATTCTCACTATATTTCCATATCATGTTCAGAAAATTATTTATGCAGCTTTTGTTTCTAAGGCTTTGGCTTTTAGTGCACATTGGATCGAGTTACTTTATGTTGGGCAGATTTCAGAATCAAATAAGATGTTTGTGGTCGAGTTGGCTCAGATCCCGGTGAAGGTGCAACCACCCGCACCTGTATCTCCGGAATTGGTCAACCAAAATAAACAAGATGTAAATATCTATGTGTTTGATATGTTATACGTCTGTTTTGATTAATGACATGTATGTGAACTCAATATTGTATAATAATAAAGGAAAAAAAAAAGAGGTTGTTACATAATTGGTATCAGAGCAGGTTGATCCTAGATGGCCAGTGGGTGGTTGGTTATCTGAATCGATCTTATAGTATCTTGAGTATATTGTGGTAGTGTTGTGTAGGGGATCAGTGATTTCATATAGGTAGGAAATTACTAGTGTTTCCTATCTATATGCCGAGGTGGTGTTATGACTGCTGTTAAATTTTTTTTTAAAACTAACTATTGGGCTTGATCACCTCAATAGCAGCATAACTTTATTTTTGCCACAGTAGGAAATGGCACCACTAAGGAGGAATTCCGTAAACAATGTGGAGGAAACCCTACACAACCTTGCCACGGTAATTTGAGAATTTAATATTGATTTACTCCTTAGAATCCAACTAGTATCTATAACCTTATATAGAATGATATCAATTGAAAAAAAATTAGTTACAAGACTTGTTAGACAAGGGATTTAAATGCCCTAGTACTTTTATTTGGAGTGCTCTAGTTCTATCTGTGAAAAAGAAAGATGGATCACTATGACTATGCATAGATTATAGACAGTTGAATAAGGTGACAATGTAAAATAGAAACCCATTAGCTCGTATAGATTACCTGTTTGACCAGTTATAAGGTGTTCAATATTTTTCCACAAATAGATTTGGGATATGAGTAACATTAATTAGGGATAAGAGAAGAGGATCATAAACAACATTCAAAGATAGTTTTACCAACTCTAAAGGAGTATGGTTGGTAAATATGGTATACAAGTAGAGTCTAAGAAAGTAAAAGTAGTACAATAATAGCTACGTTTTACTACATTTAAAGATGAAGATCCAAATCCAATTTACGCTTCCTGCGGTTATCTGTCGTCCATTCTATTGGAGTAATAGTTAGATCAGGTACATGAACATAGGCTTGTAAAGCATCAATCAACTCCTCAGTATTTGAAGCTGAGATGAGAATTTGTCGTGCTGAGTGTGAGATAAACCTCTGTTCCACAACTTGATCTAGAAAAGATAACAAACCATCAAAGAAGTGATTAACATTTAACAAACCTATCGGTTTGTGATGCATATTCAGTTGTGCCCAAGAGACTATTTGGAAAATCTCCTCTAGAGTACCAAAACCACCTGGTAAGGCAATGAAGGCGTCAGCATTGCTCATCATTCTAGCCATGCGTTCATGCATGGAAACTACCCTATATTCTTCCCCAATTGTCTTCCCTATGTTGCTGGATGTAGCTAGAGCTGTAGGAATAATACCTAGAACTTGGCATCCCCCTGCATGTGCAGCTGTAGCCACACACCCCATTAACCCACAGTTACCTCCACCATACACTAAATGAATTTTTCTCCAAGCCAGCACCATACCCAGATTTTGTGCTGCTTTAACATACTCATCATCTTTTCCAGGACTGGAACCACAAAAGACACAGATATTTCGGAACTGACGGAATGCGGTTCCCTCCATAATTTCTATCACCTTAACTTTGAGAATAGACAAAGATACTAATGTAAGTATTTATAGAACTCAGAGAAGGGCATATTTATAATAGCTATGCAAATAGGCCGGGTATTATTAGAACAACTATGTGAGTGATTGGTGGATATCAGCTAAATTAAAGGTAAAAAAAAATTCAAAAATGACGACAAGCATGTATATGTACAGTAGTATGACTGTGACCCATATTAAGCACATAAAGAGTATAAGATAAGATATCTCCATAAATCTGTCTTTATCTTGTTGTCTTTGATGAAGCATTGATGTTTTGATTCTTGTAGAAAAGTTGTAGGTGATAGCCGTCATTGAAAAAAAAATGCAATCAAATGATTTATTTTGTATTCTCAATGTTTTTGCCAGTCGACTATCAGTATTATTAAGTCGACTAGCTATTTTGAGAAATTTTAATTTGGACTGGTTTTTTTTACAGTTGATTGATTACATCTATTTTGAAGCAATCAACTGCATCCTACCAGTTAACTACATATTCTTTGATTTTCACAGACTTTTATAAGCTCAGAAATGTTTCTTTTCCATGTGATATCTTTCCACCGAATACCAATAGATTTAAAGTAGATTCTGACACATATATTCAAAATTTGCGGCCACCGATTTTTGCTGAAATCATAGATAGATTTTGTTTACAGATTTTCAAGAATTACGGCCACCGATTTTAATATTTTTCAATGCATTGTCGAAATTTTTGACTTTCGCTTTTGGCACCATTCTCTATTATGCTTTTCGTCTGTTTCACTCATTAACGGTTGGCATTAAATGCAAGGTTATTTTCCCTCATTGCAATGAAAGATAATTTCTTTTCTTTGAAACTCGGTTATTATGGTGTCTAAGTTGTTAGTAGGTTAAAGTAATGAAAAGTTTGAAAAGAATGGACGGATGATGGTCTTATGGTGTTTTGACGAATGTAATCAAGAGAATTAGTCGTGTTGACGTTCTCGAGGAATAAAATATAGGAAGTAGGATTTAAGTTAGTCTTTGAACTCTTAATTTGGAAATATAGAGAATATTCTAAGAACCATGTCCGAAAATAATGTAGGTTATCATGATATTTGTGTTAAAGGATTATATCATGCTAAATTGAGTCTAGTATCTAGGATGTGAATTATGTTAGAATTGAGAATTCATGTATGAGTAATTGTTAGGAAAAAAAAACACAAATCTTCTTGAAATGATTGGGTGAATTAAATGGGATTGGCATAAGCTAGAATGAGGTGCTTTTGGATATGATAGAAGAAATAATTGAAATTTTTGACAATGAGTTTAATGGTGTTAATAAGCTTGTATAGAATTACTGTGATGAGGTAAGTTGGAATTATTAGACATGTGCCAATGGTACATAAACGTTATTAAAGGTTTGAAGGATTTATTGCTACGTATGTTTAACATATTGATTAAAGGATTTGAGGATAAAAATAGATGATAGATTAAGATGATGATATTCAGGGGATGATGTTGATATATGAAAAAAAAAAGTTGACTTGATAGAAGTTTGGAATAAGAAAAGATAGTTACATAATATGAAGGTGTATATGTTCCTTTATATGTGTGTTTTCTAATATCGACCCATAGATATATCCATGCGGGCTAGAGGATATCAATTGAAGAACTTATGAGTGAAAGAAATCCTTATGGTTAAGTTATATGGCAAAATCACTCAAGTGAATAGACATATTAAAAAGTAAAGATGTCATACAGAAAAGATATCTCTAATTATTTAGGTAATAAGCTTGGTAACTCTAAATAATGCCTTAATTTCATTCCCTACATGTGGTAGGATGGATTGAAATTTGGGGACCGAATTTCTTAAGGGGAGAAGAATGTAACATCCCGTAATTTTTTAGATATTTTCCTTAGAAATTCTTCACCTTACATATATGCATAGAAATGTTCTAATATTAATGGAATAGGTAAAGAAAGAAAACCTAAGAGGAAATATTAGAAATAAACATGTTAAAGAAAGGTGAAATTCTTAGGTAAAGAAAGATAAATTTTTGTGAAGTAAGTAAAGGTCTTAAAATTTCAAGAAGATCGGATTATGGTAATTTTTCTTAATTTAAGAGCAAAAGTTACTAAGTTTAGTATCTCCACCCGTAATTGGGCTTTAACCTATAGACACTTCATATAGAGTTTTTCTACTTCACATGAATTTTTAGCAAGCCAATAGGATAGCCCAAGGAAGAAATAAAACATAGACTTGGGCTAGGATATAGAAGTTGGACCGGTAGCCCAAAAATCATAAAAATGTGACCAAGCCCATTATGAAAGGTAGAATTTTAACCAAAGTAAGAAAAATGGGCAAGAATGAGCCTAAACCCAAGAGGAAAAATAAAAATAAAAATAAAATTAAAGTGATGAAATATTGGTGTAATCAAGATTAAGTGACATGGCATTAAGACAAAAATTTAGCAAGTGGTGTGATTCTACATTCATCATTTTGGCAAGTGGCATAATAATACAAGGCTTTAGGACAAAAACATCTATATCCTACATTCATAACTTTAGCAAGTGGGTAATAATACATAGCATTATGACAAAACATCATTATCCTACACAAATAATTTTAGTTAAGTAAGGAAAATTCAAGGGCTAGAAATTTGCCACTTAAAAAGGCAAATCTATCATACTTGATTAAGACAAAAGAAAAAGGAAATGAATCCCTAAATCAAAAGGATCTTGCCCCATATCTTGAGAACATATCATCATAATTTTCAAAATACAAATCTCCTTTTTCTATGCATATCTTGACTAAGGAAGAGGAAGACAAGAACATAAGTTGTTTGTTTTCCAAAAATTCAACAAAGTGTATCCTAATTGTGATAAGGTAGACCCATGATCATGAAAGGTGAATTATTTGGTGGTCTATATAAGAAAACCCACCCTTAAAACATTAGAATTTTGTCCAAGTGAGGGAGAGCAAAAATAGAAGCAAGGTAGTGTGAGGAAAGGAGAGGAAGAAAGGAAGAAAGAGGAAGGAGAAGTCTAGGGGACTAAGTGCTCCAGGTAAGTTTAACAATATTTCTTTTTGAAGAAAACTTTTGAAACTTATAATATTTATATGAGATTTTGATCTTAGAACTTTGATGATTGGTCATGGATGTTGCTATATCATGTTACATATTGAGCTTGCGTGTGATGTATGTTTGAATACTTAGGTTGGTGTAGATAGTTCTGCATGGGTATGGCTATGGTTGACAGAATTTTAAGTTTCGGTATTTTAATTTCTGGGAACAATCTATAAGGAATTAAAATAAATGGTTAACATAAGAATTAAAGATATATGTGTCACGAATTTTCACCCACTGGAATCATTCCATTTGGAGTCCATATGAGGTAGCTATGGTCTGATTAGTAGTCAAAGGTCAGAAAATGAATCATCAGGGAAGAATATGTTAGGATAGCTTCGGTAATTTAATTTCTGGGAATTATTGGTAGGGAATTAAAATAAATGGTTAACATAATAATTAAAGATATGTGTGTCATGGATTTTTAGCCACTGGAATCATTCAATTTGGAGTTGACATGTGGTAGATATGGTCCGATTAGTAAGCCAAGGTCAAAAAATGGTTCATCTGGGAAGATTATGTTAGGACAGCTTTTGTATTTTAATTTCTGGGAAATATCTATATGGAATTAAAATAAATGGTTAACATGAACGTTATATATCTATGTCTCATGGAAATATACCCACAGGAATTATGCAATTTGGAGTTCATATGAGGTAGATATGATCCGATTAGTAAGCAAAGGTCAGAAAATGTTTATTCAGGGAAGAGTATGTTATTAATGCTTTAGTTTTTGAATTTCTGGGAATATTCTGTAGGGAATTAAAATAGCACGCCAACATAACAATTATAGATATATGGCTCATGGATTTTTACCAACTGGAATAATGCAATTTGGAGTTCTAATTTTGGAGATATGGTTTAATTAGTCAGTAAAGGTCAGAACCTATCCGAGAGGAACTATCCTGTACTTTGAGGGAGTAATATCACCTTCGTTTCTTAATTTTTCGCTACAATGTTCAACATAATAGTTTTAGATAATTGTTTTATCGTGAAATGGACACCAAGATCACCTACATCAGAGTTAAATTGAGGGAGTTATGCTCTGATTAGTAAGAGAAGGTTAGATAGGATGAAAACCTGGATCAAGAAAATAAAGAAATAAAATTAGTATTTAAAAAAAAAAGATGAATCTTAATAAATGACTAGTATAGCCATAGCCATTGCCATTGTATGAACTTCTTACCATCTTAAGTATGAAATTTTGACATGGAAATATTTTATAAAGTGATATTTGAAATGGTTATGTTCATGGCATGATTACCAATGATTTATGGTAATAGTTATATTTTGATGAACATACTTGTTATTGAAAGCATATTTTTGGCTATCATTGTGAAAAGAAAAGAAATAAACACGGTCACATGGCAATCCGTGTGGTGCACCATTACGGGACGTCCTACCAACGGTTATGATCATGATAATGAGAAAAGAAAGAGAAAGTGGGCCATGTCGGACGGAGCGAGAAAAGCCCGTACCGGAGAGTAGAGGATACTCACCCTGACCGGGGTAGCTTGAAATGAGAATAAGTTGATGGCCATCATATGATATTTTGAAAATAGTTAATCCTGTCATACATATTGTAACATCCCGTAATTTTTAGATATTTTCCTTAGAAATTCTTCACCTTACATATATGCATAGAAATGTTCTAATATTAATGGAATACGTAAAAAAAAAAAAAACCTAAGAGGAAATATTAGAAATAAACATGTTAAAGAAAGGTGAAATTCTCAGGTAAAGAAAGATAAATTTTTGTGAAGTAAGTAAAGGTCTTAAAATTTTAAGAAGATCGGATTAGGGTAATTTTTCTTAATTTAAGAGCAAAAGTTACTAAGTTTAGTATCTCCACCCGTAATTGGGCTTTAACCTATAGACACTTCATATAGAGTTTTTCTACTTCACATGAATTTTTAGCAAGCCAATAGGATAGGCCAAGGAAGAAATAAAACATAGACTTGGACTAGGATATAAAAATTGGACCGATAGCCCAAAAATCATGAAAATGTGACCAAGCCCATTATGAAAGGAAGAATTTTAACCAAAGTAAGGAAAATGGGTAAGAATAAGCCCAAACCCAAGAGGAAAAATAAAAATAAAAATAAAATGAAAGTGATGAAATATTAGTGTAATCAAGATTAAGTGACATGGCATTAAGACAAAAATTTGACAAGTGGTGTGATTCTATATTCATCATTTTGGCAAGTGGCATAATAATACAAGGCTTTAGGACAAAAACATCTATATCCTACATTCATAACTTTAGCAAGTGGGTAATAATACATAGCATTATGACAAAACATCATTATCCTACACAAATAATTTTAGTTAAGTAAGGAAAATTCAAGGGCTAGAAATTTGCCACTTAAAAAGGCAAATCTATCATACTTGATTAAGACAAAAGAAAAAGGAAATGAATCCCTAAATCAAAGGGATCTTGCCCCATATCTTAAGAACATATCATCATAATTTTCAAAATACAAATCTCCTTTTTCTATGCATATCTTGACTAAGGAAGAGGAAGACAAGAACATAAGTTGTTTGTTTTCCAAAAATTCAACAAAGTGTATCCTAATTGTGATAAGGTATACCCATGATCATGAAAGGTGAATTATTTGGTGGTCTATATAAGAAAACCCACCCTTACAACATTAGAATTTCGTCCAAGTAAGGGAGAGCAAAAATAGAAGCAAGGTAGTGTGAGGAAAGGAGAGGAAGAAAGGAAGAAAGAGGAAGGAGAAGTCTAGGGGACTAAGTGCTCCAGGTAAGTTTAACAATATTTCTTTTTGAAGAAAACCTTTGAAACTCATAATATTTATATGAGATTTTGATCTTAGAACTTTGATGATTGGTCATGGATGTTGCTATATCATGTTGCATATTGATCTTGCATGTTATGTATGTTTGAATACTTAGGTTGGTGTAGATAGTTCTGCATGGATATGGCTATGGTTGACAGAATTTTAAGCTTCGGTATTTTAATTTCAGGGAACAATCTATAAGGAATTAAAATAAATAGTTAACATAAGAATTAAAGATATATATGTCACGGATTTTCACCCACTGGAATCATTCCATTTGGAGTCCATATGAGGTAGATATGGTCTGATTAGTAGTCAAAGGTCAGAAAATGAATCATCAGGGAAGAATATGTTAGGATAGCTTCGGTAATTTAATTTCTGGAAATTATTGGTAGGGAATTAAAATAAATGGTTAACATAAGAATTAAATATATGTGTGTAATGGATTTTTAGCCACTGGAATCATTCAATTTGGAGTTCACATGTGGTAGATATGGTCCGATTAGTAAGCCAAGGTCAGAAAATGGTTCATCAGGGAAGATTATGTTAGGACAGCTTTTGTATTTTAATTTCTGGGAATTATCTGTATGGAATTGAAATAAATGGTTAACATGAAAGTTATATATCTATGTCTCATGGAAATATACCCACTGGCATTATGCAATTTGGAGTTCATATGAGGTAGATATAATCCAATTAGTAAGCAGAGGTCAGAAAATGTTTATTCAGGGAAGAGTATGTTATTAATGCTTTAGTTTTTGAATTTCTGGGAATATTCTGTAGGGAATTAAAATAGTGCGCCAACATAACAATTATAGATATATGGCTCATGGATTTTTACCAACTGGAATAACGCAATTTGGAGTTCCAATTTGGGAGATATGGTCTAATTAGTCAGTAAAGGTCTGAACCTATCCGAGAGGAACTATCCTGTACTTTGAGGGAGTAATATCACCTTTGTTGCTTAATTTTTCGCTACAATGTTCAACATAATAGTTTTAGATAATTGTTTTATCTTGAAATGGACACCAAGATCACCTACATCAGAGTTAAATTGAGAGAGTTATGCTCTGATTAGTAAGAGAATGTTAGATAGGATGAAAACCTGCATCAAGAAAATAAAGAAATAAAATTAGTATTTAAAAAAGAAGTTGAATCTTAATAAATGACTAGTATAGCCATAGCCATTGCCATTGTATGAACTTCTTACCATCTTAAGTATGAAATTTTGACATGGAAATATTTTATAAGTGATATTTGAAATGGTTATGTTCATGGCATGATTACCAATGATTTATGGTAATAGTTATATTTTGATGAACATACTTGCTTTTGAAAGCATATTTTTGGCTATCATTGTGAAAAGAAAAGAAATGAGCACGGTCACATGGCAATCCGTGTGGTGCACCAGTAGGGGACGCCCTACCAACGGTTATGATCATGATAATGAGAAAAGAAAGAGAAAGTGGGCCATGTCGGACGGAGCGAGAAAAGCCCGTACCGGAGAGTAGAGGATACTCACCCTGACCGGGGTAGCTTGAAATGAGAATAAGTTGATGGCCATCATATGATATTTTGAAAATGGTTAATCCTGTCATACATATCATTACAGTATGATTCTTATGTGCATAGATATAATGCATTCATGTGACCAAAGATATTTTCTGTAGTTTATACAGCTGAACATGACGTGATGAGCTTTACTGATGATAATTTATTGTTGAACTTACTGGGATTTAATTCTCACTATATTTCCATATCATGTTCAGAAAATTATTTATGCAGCTTTTGTTTCTAAGGCTCTGGCTTTTAGTGCACATTGGATCGAGTTACTTTATGTTGGGAAGATTTTAGAATCAAATAAGATGTTTGTGGTCGAGTTGGCTCAGATCTCGGTGAAGGTGCAACCACCCGCACCTGTATCTCCGGAATTGGTCAACCAAAATAAACAAGATGTAAATATCTATCTGTTTGATATGTTATACGTATGTTTTGATTAATGACATGTATGTGAACTCAATATTGTATAATAATAAAGGAAAAAAAAAAGGTTGTTACACATATCATTACAGTATGATTCTTATGTGCATAGATATAATGCATTCATGTGACCAAAGATATTTTTCTGTAGTTTATACAGCTGAACATGACGTGATGAGCTTTACTGATGATAATTTATTGTTGAACTTACTGGGATTTAATTCTCACTATATTTCCATATCATGTTCAGAAAATTATTTATGCAGCTTTTGTTTCTAAGGCTCTGGCTTTTAGTGCACATTGGATCGAGTTACTTTATGTTGGGCAGATTTCAGAATCAAATAAGATGTTTGTGGTCGAGTTGGCCCAGATCCCGGTGAAGGTGCAATCACCCGCACTTGTATCTCCGGAATTGGTCAACCAAAATAAACAAGATGTAAATATCTATGTGTTTGATATGTTATACGTCTGTTTTGATTAATGACATGTATGTGAACTCAATATTGTATAATAATAAAGGAAAAAAAAAAGAGGTTGTTACATATAGTGCAAGAGCCACATATTTGGGCTCTTCTTCTTTCTTTTCCTCTTCCTTTTGTTACTCTTCTCCTCTCTTCTCAGATGTAGCATGAGGTTCATCTTCTTTGATGTCTCAACTTCTCTCTAATTCAACCAATTGTTTCCCACTTCTTAGGGTAATAGCATTGCAGTGCTCTCTAGGGTTCTCAATCTGGCCTGGAAGTCTACCAAAGTTCCTATTAAATAGGCTCGCTTGTTGTACAATCTGATTTTCTAGCATCTTACTATAGGTAGCGAGCGAATCAACCTTAGAGGCTAAGTTTTTTATAGCCTCATTCATTGAGTGATTCTGGGCTCTGAACTCGTCATTTCGTTTACTTTGAGTAGTGATAAAATTTTCCATCAGAGCCTCTGATTTTGAAATCTAGGAGGTTGCCTAAAATTATTCTTAGGAGGATGATTTACATTAGGTTTATATGAGAGATTCGGGTGATTCCTCTAGCCTATATTATAGGTGTTACTGTAGGGATTGTTTCTTTGATTGTTGTTCACAAAATTTACCTATTCACAATCTTGAGGTGCAGGGTTTCTAAGCTGGCATTCATTGGCCACGTGGCCAACACATCCATAAATTTCGCATGTAGAAGATGGAGAGGAACCTACAATATTGATGCTCAACTTATCTAATTTCTGAAACAATGCATCAACTTTAGAAGTTAAATGATTAAATGCATCAACTTCATACATACCTACTGGTTTTCTGGATGGCTGCCTCTCACTAGACTAGGAGTAGTGATTCTAAGCCATATCTTCAATTAACTCATAAGTCTCATCAACTGTTTTTTTCATCAAGGCTCCTCCTACAGCACCATCCATAGACATATAGGTGTTGTAAATTAGTCCATTGTAGAATATATGGACTATGAGCCATTTCTTTAACCCATGGTGAGGGCATAATCTGAGAAACTCTTTAAATCTCTCTCAAGCTTCATTCAATGACTCCTCATCCTTTTTAACAAAGGTAGTGATTTGATTCCTAAGATGGGCTATCTTACTTTGGGGGAAGTACTTGGCTAAAAAGGCTTGAGATAGTTACTGTCAAATAGTTATTAACCCTTATGGAAGAAAGGGAAACCATGCTCAGGCCTTATCCTATAGAGATAATGGGAATAATTTCAGTCTGGTGGCATCAGAAGATACTCCATTCAGCTTCAAGGTGTCACAGTATTCTAGACATACTGATATATAGAGATTCGAGTCCTCAGTTGATGACCCTCCAAATTGATTTTGCTGAACCATCTGTAAAAGAGAAGGCTTCAGCTCAAAGTTGTTGACCACAACAATCGGTCTAACAATACTCAAATTTAGGCCATGAGTATCTAGGGTGGTCAAATCTTTAAGAGATCAGTTATCTCTGTCCACCATGGTAGGTGCAGGAGGATCTTGTTGCTGTTTTCTTCTTCACCTTCATAAGGTGCATTCAATCTCCGGGTCCAATTTAGCAAAGAATTCACAATCCCTTCGCATAAAATAGCAACACACCTACAAAGAAAGAAAAGAGACAAAAATCAATAAGATAAAATTAAGCCAAAAAAAATTAAAATAAAAAGATCTAGTCTAGCTATTTAGTAAAATATCTAATATTGAACTATTATTCCCCGGCAATGGCGCCAAAAACTTGTTGTGTTTGTTTTACTAATTAACTACAAGCACATGGTGTAGTTGTAGCTAGTCCGATGAGTACTAGTCGTATCCCACAGAGAACAAAGGTCAATTACTAGAGTTTTATGAAATAAGTTATCTAAATCAATGTAATTCGATGAGAGAAAATCACAATTAAGAAAATAAGGGATTCAATTAAAAAAATCCTAGGGTTACGGTTTACCACACTTATGATATTCAACATTCAAGATGCACCTCTAATTGCAATTATCTAGGTAATTGGGGATGGTTTAGCCTTAATTAATTAATAAACTCTTTCAAGTGTTACTAATAGTACCTAGGTTAATCCAATTGCCTACTTTAGTGGTTCTTAGTTTAACCTAAGTCCATTAAGTTCTATGCCAACCATGGAATTCAATTAATAGCTTTTCTTGTTCCCACTAATTGATTCAATTCCTAAAGAACCTTAAACTACTTTCATGATTAAGAAATCCCTAATTAACTATTAGGTTCTGCTATCAACTTTCACCTTTCAATTCATCAGTTTATAACCTAAGACGTAATAGATTGGTGATTAAGCATTCTATCAACTCTTATACATGTGCATAATAGTTAATCCTAATTAATCATAGGCAATCACGATTAGGGTTCCACAATTCAATTCAATAATTTAGTATCATCATACCATAAGTGGGTTTACCAAAACCCTAGATCAATATCTACTCACACATTATTGAAATATAACTCATAATCAAATTCATTAAAGAAATCCATCAATGTTCAATACAACTAAGAGAAAGAGTAGAACTAGAAATAGAGAAGTAAAGTAGAAAGATAAAACATAGATTGCAGAATGGACTAAATAGGAGATACAAAGCTTGAATTGATGTAAATTCTACTCTAAGAATATAAATTAAACAATTGATCCTATTCTAAACCTAATCTAATGGTGTTTCTTAAGCGTAAACTGAGTAAAAGTAAGTCTGTATGATTGTGCCTCTGTTTCTCTGCGTTTCCCCATGTGTATATATCATCTTTGCAGTAACATCCCTAATTTCATTTCTTTTCTTAATAAAGGTACATAAATATTTAGTTAAGAAAATAAGTCTGAGTAATGGTGTTTCTTAAGCGTAAACTGAGTAAAAATAAGTCCGTATGATTGTGCGTCTATTTCTCTACATTTCCCCATGTGTATATATCATCTTTGCTGTAACATCCCTAATTTCATTTCTTTTATTAATTAAGGTACATAAATATTTAGTTAAGAAAATAAAATTTATTAGACCAATTTTAGATATCTAAGGAAATATAATCCTTAGAAATTCTTTACCTTATGTATATGCATAGAAAATGTTTCTAACATTAAGGGAATAAGTAAAGAGAGAAAAACCTAATAGGAAAAAATTTGAAATAACATACTAAAGAGAGGCAAAATTCTTGGGTAAGGAAGATACTTTTTTGGGAAGTAAGTCAAGGTCTTAAAATTTCAAGAAGATTGAATTAGGGTAATTTTTTCTAATTCAAGAGCTAGAGTTCGTAAGTTTAATATCTTCACCCATACATTGGGCTTTCACCTATGGACACTTCATATATAGTGTTTCCACTTCATGAGTTTCTAGCAAGCCAATAGGATAGCCCAAGCAAGAAACAAACCATAGACTTGGACTAGGATATAGAAATTGGACCGATAGCCCACAAACCATGAAAATATGACCAAGCCCTTTATGAAACGTAGAATTTCAGCCAAAGTAAAGAAAATGGGTAAGAATGAGCCCAAATCGAAGAAGGAAAAAACAAGAATCGTGTGAAGAAATAGTAGTGTAATAATAATCAAAATTAGGTCACATGGCATTAAGATAAAACAACAATATCCTACATTCATAATTTCAATAAGTATGTAATAATACATGGCATTAGGACAAAACATCTATATCCTACATTTATAATTTCAACAAGTAGGTAATAATACATGGCATTATGACAAAACATCCTTATTCTACACAAATAATTTCAGCCAAGCAAGGGAGACTCAAGGACTAGAAATTTTCCACCTAAAAAGGCAAACATATCTTACATGATTAAGACAAAAGAAAAAATAAATGAATCCCTAAATCAAAGGGACCTTGTCCCTTCTCTTAAAAACATTTTATCATAATTTTCAAAATACAAATCTCCTTTTGCTATGAATATCTTGACTAAGGGAAAGGAAGATTAGAATATGAGTTGTCTTTCTCCAAAAAAACAACCAAGTGCATCTTAATTGTGATAAGGTAAACCCATGATTATGAAAGGTGAACCACTTGATAGTTTATTTAAGTAAAATCCATCTTTGTAAGATGATAATTTCATCCAAGTGAGGGAGAGAAAAAACATAAGCAAGGTAGAGTGAGGAAAGGAGAGAAAGAGAGGAGAAGAGAGAAAGGAAGAGGAAGGAGAAGTCTAGAGGACTAAGTACTCAAGGTAAGTTAACTTAATCTCCACTTGAATCTATCTTTTCTCTTCATCCTTAGAGTTCAAAACTCACCCTCCTTTTCTTATTTAAGCTACTAGAAAAGCTAAGGGAAGGGAGGAATCTTGCTACTTCCTTTAAGAGGAAATGAGAAAAAGAATTTACTAAGTGAGCTAGGGAGATCTTTAGATAGGTTTAACAAGATCTATTTTTGAAGAAAAGCTTTGAAATTTATAACATTTATATAGGATTTTGATCTTAGAACTTTTATGAAATTTACAATATCTGCTACTTTGATGATTGGTCATAGATGTTGCTATATCATGTTACATGTTGTCTTGCATATGATGGATGTTTTGAACATTTCGGTTGGTGTGGAAAGTTCTGTATAGGTATGGCTATAGGTTACAAAATTTTAGGATTTTTATGTTGCTATTTTGTATATTTGAATGTGGTGAAAAATTGATGGAAGATGATTAGATGTAAATTAGGAAGAAAATCAAAGATGACATAATAAAATGATTAACTAAAACCTTAGGAAAGGTTTGGTTAGGAAATTGGATTTCAGAATAACCAGGGAAGCCTCTGTTTGTGAAATTGTAGGAAGAATTGGTTAGGAATTAAAAGAAATAGTTAACATGAAAAATACAGATATATGACTCATGGATTTTTAGCCACTATAATCACTTAATTTAGAGTCCATATGAGGGAGATATTGTCTGATTAATAAGTAGTGGTCAAAAAATGGTTAATCGGGGAAGAATCTGTTAAGTGTGCTTCTGTGTTTGAATTTTTGGAAAACACATGTAGGAAATTAAAAGAAATTATTATCATGAAATATATATATATATATATATATATATATATATATATATATATATATATATATATATATATATATATATATATATATATATATATATATATATATATATATATATATATATGTCTCACGAATGGTTAGCCACTAGAATAAATCAAATTGGATTCATATGAGGGAGATATGGTCAAATTAGTAAGTAGTGGTCAGAAACTAGTTAACTAGAAAAGAATATTTTAAATGAGTTTATGTGTTTGAATTTCTGGGAAACATCTGTAAGTAATTAAAGGAAATTTTTAAAATAATAAATATAAATATATGTCTCACGGATCTATATGCTTTGAAATCACTTAATTTGGAGTCCATATGAGGGAGATATGGCTGATGAATGAGTAGAGGTCAGAATCAGTCTAGAATCCATTGTGGTAAATGTAAGTGTTTTTGTTTTTGATTTTTTGGGAATATTTTTTATGGCATATGAAGTAATGATAAACATGAAAGTTGTATATACATGTCTTATATTTTTATAGGCTTTGGAATCACCACAATTAGAGTTTGTATAAGGGAGATATGGTTGAATAAGTGAGAAAAGGTCACTGGGTTGCTTCAGCACTGGTAGGATGTGTTTCGGGCTATTTTTTAGTATGTTTGAAGTATTTTTAAGCATCGCTGTGTCTTGGAACATGACCAGGTCGTGTTGGGAGTTGGTAAAACTTATTTTTAACATTTTTCTACCCTAAATGAACCTCATTAACTCTAGGGTAATAATAGAAACCAAATTAGAGAAGAATGCCCTATAAAATTTATGAGAACATATGTTAGAAATTATATAAGTAAGAGCAAAGTAACTAGAGGCCAAGCATAAAGAAAATGAAAAGATGAAAATAATATTAAAAAAATAAAAATCTTATGAATGGAAATAATAAATAACTAGTGTATGCCCTAGCCATTGCCATTGCATGAACACCTTACCATTTTATTTGTGTAATTTTGACATGGAAATATTTTATAAAGTAATATTCAAAAATTGTTATGATCATGACATAATTTCATTTTACCAATGATTTTTGGTAGCAATTATGCTTTGATGTTAAATTATGGCATGTGAATATAATGAATATACTTGTCATTGAAATTATATTTTTGGCTATTAACGTGAAAAGAAGAAAAAAGAGACAAGCATGGTCACATGGCGGTACATGTGGTGCACTAGTAGGGGATGCCCTACTCACGGCTATGATTATGTTAATGGGAAAAGAAAGAGAAAGTGTGCCATGTCAGACAGAGCGAGAAAAACCCGTACTAGAGAGTAGAAAGTACTTACCCTAACCAAGGTAGCTTGATATGAGAATACGTTTATAGCCATCATATGATATTATGAAAATAGTTATTCATGCTATACATGTCATTACTGTGTAATTTTCATGTGCATAGATAAAGTGCATTCATGTGACCTAAGATATTTGATGTAACTTATATAGATGAACATGACATGATGATCTATATTGATGATAATTTATGATTTATTGTTGAACCTACTAGGATTTAATTCTCACTATATTTCCATATCATGTTCAGAGGACTAGATATGTAGATATTCTCTATGATCGTCTTTTACCATATGTTGGGTCGTGTTAGTTAAGATTCCGGTGAAGGTGCAACCACCCACACCCGTATTCATAGAATTGGTCAATATGGATGAATAAGATGTAGACATATATGTATTTGATTTGTGTACGGATGTTGTTAATTAATGATGTGTATGCGAACCTAGAATTGTATTACTATTAATGGTATACCATAAACCTTAATTATGCTTGGTTAATTTAATTGAATGTTATTATGAGTTAAATAGTTAGAAGTAAAGAGGTAATGACTTCATGAATTTTTTTCAATATATATATATATATATATATATATATATATATATATATATATATATATATTTGTATATATGTTAAAAATATTGAGTTGTTATATTGGCTGCTCAAAACCCTATAAATTATGGAGTGTACGAACACGACCTAGTCGTATTGAAGGCTGTCAAGCTCATTTCCATCCAATTTCTTTAGTGTTTTCCCCTTATTTCCTTCTCAGCTTGTTCCAAGTCCATATGGTCCTTCACATGAGTGTTTTCCCTTGCTTCTTGGCCTCTTTTGCTCATATACAAACATAAAACAAACTAAAGTAGTATCCAAAGCAAGCCAAACCAAATAGAACAAGAAATAGGGAAATAATCACAAGTTTACTATAAAATAAGGGATGAGATATAGCAATAAAAAACAAAAATTTCCCCTTTATCATTGGGCTCATCTTCCTCTTTTGTCTCCCTTATCTATTTTTCCTCCTTTGCTTGTTCAGGCTCATCTTGCAATTCTTCATCCTTTTCTTCTCATTTTTCCCCTGACTCACCCAACTTCTTACCACTTCTCAAAGTAATGGCCTTGCAATGTTCTTTGAGGTTCTCAGGTTGGCTAGGGAATTTGCCAAAATTTCTATTTGAAGAGCTGGCTTGTTGTGCTATCTGAGTTTCTAATATCTTATTGTGAGTAACAACCAAGTTGACCTTAGAGGCTAAGTTTTTTATAGCCTTATTCATTGAATGGTTTTGGGCTCTGAACTCACCATTATGTTTAGATTGAGTTATAATAAATTTCTCTATCAAAGCCTCCAGATTTGACTTTGGCTGGGCTGGACGATTGAAGGGACTCTAATTCTGAAACCTAGGAGGTTGCCTAAAATTTTTTAAGGAGGCTAATTTGTATTGGGCTTGTCAGAAAGATTGGGATGATTCCTCCAACCTGGATTATAAATGATACTATAGGGATTTTTTCTTTGATTGTTATTAACAAAATTCACCTATCCAAAATCCTAGGGTGTAAGGTTTCCAAGCTGACAGTCATTGGCTACATGGCTAACACACCTATATATCTTACATGTAGAGGATGGAAAAGAGCCAACAGCATTAATGCTCAATTTATCAAACTTCTGAAATAATGCATCATCCTTAGAAGTTAGATGATTAAATGTATCAACTTCATACATTCCATATGGTTTCTTATATGGCTGTCTCTCACTAGAAAAAGAGTAGTGATTCTGAGCCATATCTTCAATCAGCTCATGAGCATAATCAACTATCTTATTCATTAAGGCTCCTCCTGCTGTAGCATCCACAGACATACGGGTGCTATATATTAGTCCATTATATAAGGTATAGACTATAAGCAACTTCTCTAATCCATGGTAAAGGCATAATCTCAGGAGTTTATTGAATCTCTCCCAAGTTTCATATAATGATTCTCTATCTTTCTGTGCAAATATAGTGATCTAATTGTGCAGATGGGTTGTCTTGCTTGGGGGGAAAGACTTGGCCGAAAAGCTCATGAAAGCTGCTACCAAGTGCTTATAGACCCTGATGGAAGGGAGTGTACCTATGCTCGGGTCTTGTGCTGCAAAGAGAATGGGTACAACCACAGATAAATAGCACCAAAAAAATACTCTATTCAGCTTTAGTGTGACACAATATTCAAGAAAGACTAATAAATGTAGAATTGGGTCATCAGTAAGGGACCCCCTAAATTGATTTTGTTGAAACATCGAAAGAATATAATGCTTCAACTCAAAATTATTGGCCTCTACTGTAGGTCTAATAATGCTAGGATTCAGGCAATAGGTATCTAGGACGGTGAAATCTTTTAGTGAATGGTTATCATAGTCTGCCATGGTAGGTGGTGTAGGATTTTTCTTTTGTGCCTTTCTCATTTTTCGTAATGTCCTTTCAATCCCAGGATTAAAATTAACAAGGCACTCAGGGTCTCTTCGCATAAATGAATTGCATACCTACAAAAGAAAGCAAGGGACAAAATCAACAAGTAGAATATGCAGAAAAAATAAAAAAGAAAGGGATTTAGTCTAGCTATTTCGTAAAACAACTAATATTGACACAATTGATCCCCGAAAACGGTGCCAAAAACTTGTTCGTGATGTTTATTTAATAACCACAAGCGTACAGCCTAGTGTAGCTAATCTGACGAGTACAGGTTGTATCCCACAGAGACTAATAATCAAGTAGCAATATTCTACGAAGTAAAATATCTAAATCAATATAATTCGATAGGAATGGTGAATGAGAAGTTACAATTAATAAGACTAGATATTTAATTATAAAAAGCCCAGGGTTAGGGTTTCACCGCACTTATGATATTCAACAATCAAGATATACCTCTAATTACAATTATCTAAGTAATTAGGGATGATTTAGTGTCACATCCCTAATTTTAGAGCTCGTGAAACACATAATTTACGATCATATATTTTCCATATATATATAAAATCTATAAATATCAAAGTACAGCAGAAGCAGAGATCCTGCATGTGGCATTCAGAGCATACTCTAAAGTACAAATACAATATAAATCAAAATCTATGAGCCATAAAAACAAAGTAGGCTCACCCAGAGATCATGTCGTCTAACTGGTCAACTATCTGAAGGAGAATGACCAAACTCTATATCCTTATCTAAAAAACATATAAACATCTTGTAGTGAGTTTGACAACTCAGCGAGCAGATAATACCTCCTATGACCTCTTAGGTCAACATTACTCATATTTTAAAATTTGACACAGAAAATACAATTCAGAAATACATTCATATAGGACCCACTTTTCAAATATTCTCAGTTCATATCACATTCAGATATTCAAAATCATATGCAATACAATATGATCATTATTCAAATATTGTAATGCATCAAAATCTTTCACATAAAAACATTAGGAGGATCCCATATCAGAACCACCATATCAGAGTTCAGGCCCTTCCATACTTTGTTGGTATAGGATTTTCCTAAACTCAGCATCCCACTGAGGTTTTCCGTACCACCATTCAAGAGGACATGCAAAGCGACTCTAATATGGGTATTTCCCAAGCACACAGCAAGGGAAGGCAAATCACATATCATATAGTTGGCATCTCGCCCATATAGGAGGCATCCCGCTCTCCTTCACATATAATATCCCGTGTGTTGGCCAACACACGAGGTTAACACCGCCCCCTGCTAACTGGGTTATCAAGGTACACCAGGGCTAACATCACCTGTTGTTAGCAGATAGTGTTTCCAATAGAATTCCTCCACAGAAAATATCATATGCACATATGCCATATAATCGAGTATAAACTTCTCAATACAACTCATCTATAATAAATTACCCAATCAGGGTTTATCACATATACATTCCTTTTCTCGAGGAAAATCATATATCTTTATAAATCAATGCCACATGCGTAAATATTCACTTTATCATTTAATGAGAAATACATGTAAAATCATATGTACCATGAGTTCAGAAATCCATTTTCAAAACTATACTCTTCTTGAACTATATTCCAAAATTGTAAGCAATTTAGATAATTTAATGCATCTCAAAAATATATAAAAGTGTAAATATCTTATAAACATAATCAAATACAAATTTAAAGATAAAGAAGAGTATAAGACAAGTCATAAAAAGAATTATCTACTCACAGGATAAGGGCTTTAGATTGGATAGTTTCAAATTGCACTTTTCCAATCCACAGTTAATTAAATAGACTTAAAAAACGTGTCCGAAGGGTCCAAAAATAAGAAAATAACTCCGGGAACTTGGCCACTATTCATGACCGGAAAATACTATTCACCAAGAACAAAAAGTTGTCAGATAGCTAAAAAATTTCATATCCTAAGGTTTATCTTGTTCTTGAATCCCTCTACGGTATTGATTTCCAATTTAAGGTCTCTAAGTAAGAGTTTTAGAATTTACCTTTTTCTAAGATTTTCTACTTCCGATCTGCGACTATTCAACGGTTAATTTGAAAAATTGTTCGGTCAAAATCGTAGTACTCTTCATCCTGAATCTATTGGTACCATTAGTTTTGAGATTGGAGATCTGTAGACACTACAGATTTAGAGAGAAAATATGGAGGTACTATTCACTATTTACACTATTCATTTTTCTCTTTGTTTCATCCTTCTACATTCTGTCTCCCCTTTCCCCTTTTATTTTTTTATAATAATATTTATTATTATTTAATAATTAAATATTTAGATTTATTTTTATTTTATTTCATATATATTCATATAAATACCGTTTTTCATCCTAAAACATCCCAAAAATTTCTAAAAATTTGTATTTTCATAAAAATTTAGTTAAACTCTTAAATCATGAATTTTCTTGATAAAAATATTAATAAAAAATAAAAAAATAAATATCTTTATACATAATAAAAGAAAGAATATTTCTAAAAATACAACAAAAAATTATTATAGGCCAATATAATTATTTTACTTAAAAGTATACTTACTTTTAGCAAAACATAATCATTTTAAAACAAATAAAAATATATTTGTTTATAGCAAAATATTATTATTTAAAAATAAAATTACGGGATATTACATTTACCCTTAATTCATTAATAACCTTTTTCAAGCGTTAATAAGTGTACCTAGGTTTATCCAATTACCTACTTTCTTGATTCTTAGTTTAACTTAGACCCATTAAGTTCTGTGTTAACTAAATGATTCAATTCATAGAGGGTCTCGTACCTACCAATTAATTCAATTCCTAGGGGGTTTTAACCTAATTTCATGATTAGAACATCCCTAATTAACTATCAAGTTCCGGCATTAACCTTCACCTTTCAATCCATCACTAAAGGACCTAAAATGTGATAAAATGGTGATCAATCTTTCTATTAACACATGCATGCATAATAGTTAATCCGGATTAACCATAGATAAAACAATTAGGGTTTCACAATTTGGTTCAATTCAGCATTATTATACCATAAGTGGGTTAAAGTTTACTCACACATAATTGAAATAGAAACCAAAACTAAATTCAATTGCATTAAATAAACCATAATCCAATACAAGTTCTGTAAAAGAGATAGAGAATTAGAGATACAGATAAAGAGATAGGAAGAAGAAACTAGGAACAAGTGCTGAAGAGTGATTTAGGGGTACAAAACTCCAATCCAAATCTCTATTCAATCTAATGCATAAAAGAGACTTATATTCTACTTAAACGCCTAATTCCAATATGATTTCTGTAACATCCCTGATTTTAATATATAAAAAATAATTCTCAATGGTGAAGGGAATGAAAGAGAATGAAATGGAACATCAAAGAAACCTTAGAAAAATGATAAAGTGACTAAATGGCAAAAAGGAAACTAGAAGGGAAGAAAGTGTAATATTCTAATTGTTTGGGGCTAGAACCGATCATCAAGAAATAAGCTAAAGATATGTTTTTGATGTGACTCTAAAGCCTAGTGGTATATTCCTAATAGAGGAAATAAAGCATTTGGAGAATTTGAGGGAGCCAAACAAGGCCTTAGTCAAGGGTCTAGTTGGAATGTAATGGAGTGGCAATCCTGTTATTGTTAAGTTTTTGGGTGCATTAGTTAGGCAAAGGATGGCTTGTTGGAGAAGCTTGGAATTAAATAACCTTTCCTTTGCCTTGGAGGAGAAGTCAACTAAGCTTGTTGGAAAAGATTTGGATTAAATAAATCTTATCTTTGACTTGGAGAGGAAGTAGACCAAAAGTGGTGAAAATATCAAGGGAGAAGGGAGGTAGCAGCCAAGGGAGAAGAGAAGAGAGAGAGGTCGAGAGAAGGTGAGGAAGGAAAAGAAGAGAGATAGAGAGGAGAGAGAAAGGCACAAAGGTGAAGGTCCAAGGAATTTGTAGAGAAAGGAAAAAGAGAGAAGTGATCAAAGAGAAAGAAATCTAAGGAGGGTTAGAATCTCTAGTTTTAGATAGGTTTAACATTAATCTTTTCATGGAATTTCATGTATTTTGAATGATCTAAAATTATTGAAAATATTCTATTTTGATTATGCATGATGCATATTTATGCTTAGCCTTGAAAAGTGAGAGTTTGGATGCATAGATTATACATGTGTTTGCTGAAATTGGCTTGAAAAGGCTGAAAATCGATGTTTTGAATGGTTGGTTCTGTGTGTTATGTTTTATGTCGAATTTGGAAATCTGTTCAACACATGAGTTGTAGCCCTGTTTCTTATCTTTCTAATTCCTCTAGAATCACCTTAATCAGATATGAAATGAAAGAAATATGCCCTGATGAGTGAAGGTAGGTCAGATCTAACACGCTAAGTTATGACATTGTTTTCAAACACATTTTTCATTTGTTTATGTTTCTAATTCATCAACGTATTAAACCTACATGTTTAAGATAATTGTCTTAGTTTTTCATAGACACTGAAATCACCTTAATCGGAGTTGAAATGAGGGTGTTATGGTCCTTTTAATGAGAGAAGGTCAGGCTGGACAAAAATCTGAAACGCAGGAAAGCCCGAAGCACAGTCGTGCTTGGTGACACGGCCAGGGCGTGCTTTGGATTGTTTTTGAGGTTGCAGCACCTTTTGCATATTCTGAAGCACGAGCGTGTTACAAGGCACGGCCAGGCCGTGTTAAGAGCTGCTTTTGCCCTATTTTAGCTGCAAATGGCATTAAATGAATCCCATTGACTAGATGATAATTATAGAAACTAAATTGAAGAAGAATGTCTTATAATATTGGTGATATAATGTTAGTTTTCATTACTTCTTGTGGTGACAAACTTGATATATATTGTGTAATCATGCATATATGTTAAATGATGAAGATGATGAGTTACTGCGATTCTATTGTATTAATGCATAATGATTAGATGATGTAATGTATGCATTGTTACATGATGTTTAGTGTATTAATACATATTTTTTAAATGAGGTGATGATGATATTATGCATGATGTTAGTGAGTACTTGGTTAATACATAACCCATGGTGATGGTGATGATGATTAAAGAATATGCTGTGTACTTTATTATATAACGATGGAGGGGTTATTACATGGTGGTTATAGGAAGAGATGAATTTGATTGTGGATGGCAAGCATGATAATGAAGGTGAGTTTTGATGTATACATGATTATATCATGTGAATGTATATGGTTGGACTTGTGGCTACAGACGATTAGTCACTGAGTGTTGAAGTGTGGCTGCAGACAATCAGTCACCATGCATAAAAGTACTGCAAAGAGAGAGAGAGAGAGAGAGAGAGATATATATATATATATATATATATATATATATATATAAGCATAATATTGAAATATAACCTGGTTATTATACATGTGTGATATTGATGTATAACTTGTATACCTTGCATGCCTGATATTGATGCCTAACCTGTCTATCGAACATGAAAGCATGCTATACATCCTTGTTATTTTATCTTATACAAAGAGAAAAGGTTTTCTATAGTTTATACAGCTGAACATAAGACTGTGATTTTCTTATTTACTATATGATGGTTTTAATTTTAAACCTATTGGGAACTTCTGTTCTCATTATTGTTGGTGTTATGTTCAGATAAGAGCAACGATCTGCTAGCCACTTCTGTGCACTTGATCATAGAGATCCAGTGGATAGCGATGCCTTGTACAGATCCTGATGCCATCACCACCTCCTCCACCCTTTACACCCAGGGGAAATGTGCAGTATAAGGTTTAATGTTAAGTGGATGTAGTTATGTGACTCAGTATCACTTTTGTATAAATCATAATCTCTTATATAGTTTTGGATATGATGGTGATGGTGTAACAACTCCCTTTAAGTATCAATTTTTTTTTTAAATACCATGAAGTTATTACCTCGTTGCAACTTAACTCAATATAACATTTATTTAATTTATACAATACAGAGTTCACATACATGTCATTAATCAAAACATACGTACAACATATCAAACACATAAAAATCTACATCTTATTTATTCTGGTTGACCAATTCCGGAGATACAGGTGCGGGTGGTTGCACCTTCACCAGGATCTAAGCCAACTTGACCACAAACATTTTATTTGCTTATGAGATCTGCCCAAAAAAAGTACTCGATCCAACGTGCACTAAAAGTCAGAGCTATAGAAAAATCTACATAACTAATTTTCTGAACATGATATGGAAATATAGTGAGAATTAAATCCCAGTAAGTTCAACAATAAATCATCATCAAGATAGCTCATCACGTCATGTTCAGCTGTATAAACTACAGAAAATATTTTTGGTCACATGAATGCATTATATCTATGCACATAAGAATCATACAGTAATGATATGTACGACAGGATTAACTATTTTTAGAATATCATATGATAGCCATCAATTTATTCTCATTTCAAGCTACCCCGGTCAGGGTGAGTATCCTCTACTCTCTGGTACAGGCATTTCTCGCTCCGTCCGACATGGCACACTTTCTCTTTCTTTTCTCATAATCATAATCATAACCGTTGGTAGGGCGTCCCCTACTGGTGCACCACACGGATTGCCATGTGACCGTGCTCATTCCTTTTCTTTGTACAATGATAGCCAAAAATATGCTTTCAATAATAAGTATGTTCATCAAAATATAACTATTACCATAAATCATTGGTAATCATGCCATGAACATAACCATTTCAAATATCACTTTATAAAATATTTCCATGTCAGAATTTTACACTTAAGATGGTAAGAAGTTCATAGAATGGCAATGGCTATGGCATATACTAGTCATTTATTATTTTCATTTATAAGATTCGTCTTCTTTTTTAAATATTACTTTTATTTCTTTATTTTCTTAATGCAGGTTTTCATCATATCTAACCTTCTCTTTATGCTTGTCCTTTAGTAATTTTCTTCTTATTTATATCATTTCCAACACATGTTCTTACAAATTTATAGAGCATTGTTCTCCAATTTGATTTCACTATTACCCTATAGTTAAAGAGGTTCATCTAGAGTAGAAAAATGTTGAAAATAGGCTTAACCAGCTTCCAACACGGTCTGACAATGTTCCAGGACATGGCCATGCTTTAAAAATACTTCAAATGTACTCAAAAACAACCCCGAACACGGCTAGCCCGTGCTTGAAGCACCCAGAACACGGTCTGGCCGTGCTCTGTGACCTTTGCTCACTAATCAGAGCATAACTCCCCCATTTTAACTCCGATTGAGGTGATCTTGGTGTCTATGGAAATCTACGACAATTATCTAAAACTATTATGTTAATCATATCAGCCAAATAGAAATAAATCTTGGTGTTATTACTCCATTAAATTCAATATTATTTCTTCTCGGGTAGGTTCTAACCTTTACTTACTAATCTGACTAAATCTCCCACATACGAATTCCAAATTAAGTGATTCCAGTGGATAAACATCCGTGACACATAAATATATAATTCATATGTTAACCATTTATTTTAATTCCTCATAGAATTGTCCTAGAAATTAAAACACCAAAGCTATCCTAACATATTCTTCCCTGATTAACCATTTTCTGACCTTTATTTACTAATCGGAACATATCTACCTCATATAAACTCTAAATTGAATGATTCCAGTGGCTAAAAATCCGTGACACACATAGCTATAATTATTATGTTAACCATTTATTTTAATTCCGTACAGATAATTCCCAGAAATTAAAATTCATGACACATATATTTATAATTCATATGTTAACCATTTATTTTAATTCCTTATAGATTGTTCCCAGAAATTAAAACACCGAAGCTTAAAATTCTGCCACCCATAGCCATACCCATGCAGAACTATCTACACCAACCTAAGTATTCAAATATACATCACATGCAAGATCAATATGTAACATGATATAGCAACATCATGACCAATCATAAAAGTTCTAAGATCAAAATCTCATATAAATATTATAAGTTTCAAAAGTTTTCTTCAAAAATAAATATTGTTAAACTTACCTGGAGCACTTAGTCCCCTAGACTTCTCCTTCCTCTTTCTTCCTTTCTTCCTCTCCTTTCCTCACTCTACCTTGCTTCTATTTTTCCTCTCCCTCACTTGGACGAAATTATAATTTTGTAAGGGTGGGTTTTCTTATATAGACCACCAAATAATTCACCTTTTATGATCATGGGTCTACCTTATCACAATTAGGATACACTTTGTTGAATTTTTGGAAAACAAACAACTTATGTTCTTGCATTCCTCTTCCTTAGTCAATATATGTATAGAAAAAGGAGATTTGTATTTTGAAAATTATGATGATATGTTCTTAAGATAAGGGACAAGGTCCATTTGATTTAGGGATTCTTTTCCATTTTCTTTTGTCTTAAACAAGTATGATAGGTTTGCCTTTTTAGGTGGCAAATTTCTAGCCCTTGAATCTCCATTATTTGGTTGATATTATTTGTGTGGGATAGGAATGTTTTGTCCTAATGCCATGTATTATCATACCACTTGCTAGAATTATGAGTGTAGGATATAGATGTTTTTGTCCTAAAGCCTTGTATTATCATGCCACTTGCCAAAATGATGAATGTAGAATCACACCACTTGCTAAGTTTCTGTCTTAATGCCATGTAACCTAATCTTTATTATTACATTATTATATCATCACCTAATTTATTTTATTTTATTTTTCCTCTTGGATTTGGGTTTATTCCTACCCATTTTCTTTGCTTTGGATAAAATTCTACCTTTCTTGGAGGGCTTGGTCATATTTTCATAATTTTTGGGCTATTGGTCCAATTACTATATCCTAGTCCAAGTCTATGTTTTATTTCTTGCTTAGGTTATCCAATGGCTTGCTAGAAACTTATGTGAAGTGGAAAAACTCTATATGAAGTGTCCATATGTAAAAGCCCAATGTATGGGTAAAGATTTTAAACTTAGTAACTCTAGTTCTTGAATTAGGAAAAATTACCCTAATTCAATGTTCTTGAAATTTTAAGACCTTTACTTGTTTCTAAAAATTTATCTTCCTTATCCAAGAATTTTACATCTCTTTAGTATGTTATTTCTAATTTCTTTTCTATTAGGTTTTCCCTCCTTATTTGTTCTCTTAATGTTAGAAACATTTTCTATGCATATACATAAGGTGAAGAATTTCTAAGGATTATATTTCCTTAGATATCTAAAATATTGTCTAATAAATTTTATTTCCTTAATTAAATTTTTATGTACTTTTATCAATAAAAGAAACGAAATTAGGGATGTTACATGAAGTGGAAAAACTCTATATAAAGTGTCCATAGGTAAAAGCCCAATGTATGGGTAAAGATTTTAAACTTAGTAACTCTAGTTCTTGAATTAGAAAAATTACCCTAATCCAATGTTCTTGAAATTTTATGACCTTTACTTGTTTCTAAATATTTATCTTCCTTATCCAAGAATTTTGCATCTCTTTAGTATGTTATTTCTAATTCTTTTTCCCATTAGGTTTTCCCTCTTTATTTGTTCTCTTAATGTTAGAAACATTTTCTATGCATATACATAAGGTGAAGAATTTCTAAGGATTATATTTCCTTAGATATCTAAAATATTGTCTAATAAATTTTATTTCCTTAATTAAATATTTATGTACTTTTATCAGTAAAAGAAACGAAATTAGGGATGTTACAGATGGAACTTTAGTTGCTTGTATAAATGTGTATAGTTCGCTACTTGGATTATGATAAGTAATTCCATATAAAAAAAATCAGTCATTACAATTTCTACATCTAGAATGCATCTGAACGGTTTCCCAATCGTATTCCCAAAACTATATGCTCCTTTCTGCATTAAAATACTCAAAGATCACGTGTTGTATGAGCATGAACCATAATCATGCCCCAGGACACTACCTGGCCATGTTGGATGCTGGCAGTGTCCATTTTTACCCATTTGAAGTATATTTCTTCCATGTATCTTCCTTTTCTTGATCTTTATCTAAAGAGCCCTTCAAATCTGATTTCTCCCCTAATTCATGGGCTCTTTTACTTACCTATAAACTAAAAATACAAGAGAGCAATATCCAAAGCAACTAAAATAAAACGAAATGGAAATAAGCAGATAACCAAAAGTTAGCTAAGAATTAAGGGATAAAATATAGCAATTAAAAACACAATTTTTTCCTTTATCAGTTGCCTAAATTATTGTTCCATGCTAACATTGACGAGAATACATTGATGTAGCTACAGGAAAAATTGGTGGAATTTCTCAAGTATTATCATTTCTTGCTATTGAAGTTTCATTTCAACTTAGGGCCTTCTAGTTTTCCTTCAATATTTTTCAAAGTAAAGTCAAATTGAAAAACAAAATGAAACTAAGATAATTAAAGGGGTAAGTGAAGTTCACCTGTATACAAGTAGCAGTTGAGTATGTTGCCCCTATTGTTAGTGATATTGATGTGTGTTGGGATTGTCTACTTTGTAAAGTTTGTGATTTGGTTGGTACACAACACTTTTTTTTGTAGACTTTCTTTTTTGGCTACTTGCTTTATCTAGATCTTGTATTTTGTTTATTGCATCAAGTTTTTTTAGTGGAACTTGGAAGAAATAAGTTTAATAACTTATTTGCAATGGAAATTATTATTTAATTCCAATTCTGTCTTCTCTCCACAAGCTAAGGCATTGATAGGTGTAGAAAAAAATAGTGGGTCTGAACAAGGAGGGAAGGGAACTTAAGCCTTTTGCCTGCTCACGTGAATCTATTTGGTGGGTTACATTTTACCATTAAATAGTGTTTCATTATGTATTTATGTGGTCTTTTGAGTCTTATCTTATGACTTCAATTTTTTAGTATTATGATGCAATTGGTTGCACTGGTAGACTAACGTGTCAGTTTTTAAATGCATTTGCATAATTCCAAAGCATAATGTCCATTACAAGAGGGTGCTTATGCTAAATTTACTTTGAATTAAGTCATTGTTTATGCTAAATTTACTATCAAAAAAATAAAATGTCCCAAATTATTAAGATGGGTTTTGCATAAATAAATTCTCATTGAATTGCTATTATTACTTTATATTCATATGGCGAAGGAAAAATCTTTGTTTAGTTATTTTCTCTCAATTGAAAGACTCATAGAAACTTTGGATAAGAATAACCGCAGTTTGTTTTTTATAATGGTATAATGTAAAGACTTACATATCTTTCAGTCCTACTTTGCCCTTTACTGCCTTAGCATGACTCAAGCACAGCAAATTATACCTATAGAAAACCTAATGAAGCGTTGGTTGAAACCAATTGCATAATGCTACAAGAGGGTGCTTATGCTAAATTTACTTTGAATTAAGTCATTGTTTATGCTAAATTTACTATCAAAAAAATGAAATGTCCCATATTATTAAGATGGGTTTTGCATAAATAAATTCTCATTGAATTGCTATTATTACTTTATATTCATATGGCGAAGGCAAAATCTTCGTTTAGTTATTTTCTCTCAATTGAAAGACTCATCAGAACTTTGGATAAGAATAACCGCAATTTGTTTTTGATAATGGTATAATGTAAAGACTTACATATCTTTTAGTCCTACTCTGCCCTTTACTGCCTTAGCATGACTCAAGCACAGTAAATTATACCTATAGAAAACCTGATGAAGCGTTGGTTGAAACCAATTACATAATGCTATATCTATAGTATTATTCTAAATAATATATTAGCCTCTAGTTAAATGTATATTTATAAATTTTTGGGTATTGCAAATTTTGTGCCATACATTAATTGAAAGGAAGTCATTCAAAAATGCTCTAAACATGCAATTATTGCTTAATTATATGCATGCTGCCTTTCTATAATTACACTTTCTCTGTTCCTAATGAAGCTTTCCAATTCTAATTATGACTATTTTTTTCATTGGATGTATACAAAATTGCAAATATATTTATTGAATTTTGTAATAACTTTAACTTAATTTTTGTGTTTTTGTGAGGCTAATGCCCATAGTATAATGATATACTATCCTAGTTCTGTAGGTGGAGGTATGAAGGAATTATTTAGGAAGGTAAGCTTTAGTTTGATAAATTACTTTATCTAGTTGGGTGGGCTAAAGTATTGTTAGCATGAAATGATTAAGATGACATTTTAATTTTCCAAGGAACTTGCCTAATTTAAAAAGTTGACTTTTGTTAGCTTTAGTGTGTGTAATAAATATCAACCAATTCATTTTTTAAGCAGGTCGTATAATTTGTAGTGTATAATCAGAATTTGCCATCTCTTACTATTGTAATGTAGTATAATCTTAAGCAATTATGCATAGTTTGTGAGAGAAATAAATCAACGCCTTTCCTAATTGCTATTAGATAACTACTACTTGAAGTTCAACAAAGGGATTAGTTACTTTCTTATTATTATTACTATTTTCTATTAGATACATAATTATTTGTAATATTAATATATCCAATATTAAACACATGGAGGAATTAACTGAAACATAAAAGCTATGTTCCAATCAATGTTGAAGCTTTGAATGAAAACTCTGATGGGATTCTCGAAGAAAAGCCACAAAGCTAAACTGCTGAGGAAAAAAGACCATTAATGGTGAACTTACAACTTATAGAAATCATAGAAAACAAGAATGATTATGGTTTATGTTTTATAATTGCTACATTTTTTGTTACCATTTTAGATTTTCAACTAATTTAAGTTATTAATTCTTGCACAATTAAATTTGGAAGAGCTTATTAATAAGAATGATGATGTTGAATAAAATAATGAAAATGAGGATGCTAACATAGATAATAATAGAAAAATGTTTAATAGTTTTGTCCAAACTGATTAATTTTTCTCAGGAGATTCACAAGCTAACATACATTGAAATCCATAAATTGTTTGTTGTTCGTTTTGATTAATGGTAGATGCATTTTGAACTTTGGTGAGTAAAAAAATAAGATTTAGCAATGACAAATCCATTGCAAAATTAAAAAATTCCGCTGCCAAATTGGAAAGTACATTACTAATAGAGCAACTTGCTTTTCTGATGCTAGAATTTTCGCATTGTATGTCTAATTTAAAAACTAATAAATTTGATGCTAGATGTGATGCTAAATTTAGAAACATATTAAATCCAATGCTAAATTTAAAACCATATTTAATTTTATTTTGAATTCGCTCTTAAATTATGAAAAACATTTCAAAAAATTGTAATTAAAATTGCCAATAAAATTCAAATAATCAATAAATTTACTATCTATAAATTTTCTAGTAAAAATACATCTTATCGATAAAGTAATATTTAAATTAATTACAAAACAAAGTGTGATGCAAATGCAATGCATTCTTTATGAAGACAAAAATCACTGCTAATGGAAAACGTGCTCCACACCAAACACCATCATCTAATATAATATGCATACATTGTGAGAGATATAAATCAATTCCATTCCTAACCTTTCTCCTAACAACATAAGCTTCTAGAAAAATTAGTTCCTTGACATGCTTTTTGATGCTTTCTGGTTTTTCTTTCTATCTTTACTTTGAGTCCTATGCATGAAATATAATTACACAGTTTGATCTCTATTTAAAATTTTATATGATATTAGGTTGGCAACTGAGCAACTGAGTTCCATCCAGAGGTGAGAAGAGTGAGGCGTGAAGGCTTCTATATATATGAGGAATTCATGCCAACTGAAAGGACAGATGTTAAGGTTCAGCAGTTTGAAGCTTATGTTGCTTGTCCTTTTTAATATTAGAAACATTTTTTTATGTCTTAGGATTTTTCACATTTATCATGTCAAGTTCTCTCTGTAATTTTTATGTTAGAATTGGTCAGTGAGAGTTTGATTAAAAAAAAGTGTAGGTGTACATAGTAGACCTTGAATATTCTCATGTTGAGGCAAGGAAATCTCCTGTTATTGATGGTGTTGTCATGAGAAATACTGATGGGAAAGAAGTAAGTAGAATGTCAAAGATTCCAGTCTCTTCTCCCTTATATATTATTTTTGACCTTTTGTGATCAGCATTTTATATTTTGTTGCTTGTATGTTGGGTGTTATAATATGTCAGCAGTCAATGCTCTTAGTCTAGAAAAGACTTTTGTCTATTGAGGGTGCCGATAAGTCAGCACTACTTTAAATTATATTCTAGGGTAGCTTAAATAATTAAATACTGTTATGAAATTGACTCTCTATTATTATTATTTTCACTATGCTCTCTTAATTAACTTGTTTTCCATTTCTCCTCATTGTACCACAAACTTGCTTTAGTCTCTCCTTAATTGTACCAGCACTTCATCTAGTTATTTTTAATTCTTTTTTGGTTGCTTGATTGGTTATTTTAGTAAATGTATGCCTTTTTATTAAAATTATATTAATTATAATATGGATTCAATCCATATATATATATATATATATATATATATATAGACACACACACACACACACACACACACATATACACACACACACACTTGGTATTCACCTATTATTCAACCATTTTTTGGTTATAAATGAACATGAATAATTCAAAGCAGGCTAGAGTTGCTGGCTTGAGACATCAATTTACTTTCCTATTGAAATATACCTAATTTTATTTGGCAAATAAGGTATCATGTATTATTAACACCTACTGAGAAGCAAATGGCAAGAGAGGTTTGTATTGTGTTTTAGGTAAGCAATATATTGTGTGAATCTGTAAATGTGGTAGTTATAAGTCATTCAATAATTACTAAAACAATTACTAGAACTAGTTCCTTCTTTGTAATGGTAGATTTATTTGCATTGATTTTCTAAACTGATCAGTGATTCCAGGGCTGTTGGACCTATTGAAATAATAATATTTTTTATGCTAGAAGCTTAGAACTACTATTGAATCTTACCCATGGCACTATTTATAATTCGCTTTCCACCTATATATGCTTGAGTTTCAACTGTTGGTGACTCTTTGCCTTCTTGTTTGGCTACTTGCTTTATTTAGAGCTTGTGTTTCGTTTATTGCATTGAGTTTTTTTATTGGAACTTGGAAGAAATAAGTTTAATAACTCATTTGCAATGGAAAGTATTATTTAATTCAAATTATGTCTTCTTTCCACAAGCTAAGGCATTGATAGGTGTAGAAAAATAGGGGAAAGTATGGGTCTGAACAAGGAGGGATGGGAGACTAAGCCTTTTGGCTGCTCATATGAATATGTCCTAGAAGATATTGACAACAACATCAACAGCAATCGATTTGTACATAATACTACAGAGATGCTGCTTTAATAGAAAGGCATTTTGCTATTGAAATATATTTCTTTTGGATCAAAATGTTGTCAAATAAGATTACTCAATTTTGCTTCATTGGTGAACAGAACGAATATGATATAGACCTTCTTTTTTGTAAATGTATTGTATATATGAAATTTGAATTGGATTTAGTCTCTTGTTTTATTTTCACAGAACTTGCATACGCTACTTGCCTATTATCATATAGTATTTAAACGATGTTTGATCTTGTTTGTATCTATGCTACAGCATATTCCTTGTAAGTATGATAATTGCCTTGTTTTGTGCTCTTTATGTAACTCAGGGTATATCTATACTCGCTTTATTTTGTATAAAAAGATCTTTCTTATTTTTATAGATGACAATTATGATTGATCTTGCTCGTATCTATGTTAATGAATTTTTTTTATTAATTTCTACATTTATTTTTATTTTTTTATATACTATCAGGTTTTTATTATAGAAAATAGTGCAAATGTAAATTGAAATAAAAAGAAACTAGAAATAATTATATATTGTCAGGTTTTTATTATAGAAAACAGTACAAATTTAAATAAAAAAATAAAAAAAATGATTTAGTGGCAATAGGAAGTTGCCACTAAATGTGAAATCCAACAAAAACACATGACAAATTTCTTTTATTCAGTGGCAATGTAATGAAGTCACCACAAAAAATAGTTTCAGTGGCAACTGACATCACCACTAAATGGTACCTTTAGTGAAGACCTACTTTAGTCGCCACAATAAAAGTATCATATAACACAGACGAGGCATTGATTAAAAAAAGTATTCAATGGTGACTACAAAGAGTCGTCACAAAAAAGTGGTTATAGTGGTGACATATATAACCACCATAAATTAAGTTGCCACTAAAAACCATATTAGTGGTGACTTTTTATAGTCACCACCAAAAAATTTTGTAGTGGCAACTTAGGTCGTCATCAAATAATCCATCTTTAGTAGCGACTTTCTAGAGTCGCCACTATAACCAAATATTTAGTGGCGACTATTTTTGTTTCAATTAAAACTCGCAAGCGCACAAATCTATTAGAGTATAGATTTAGTGATGTACGAGGTTGATCCCACGAGGATTGCCAATTGAGAGAAATTCTAATTTAAATTCAAAATAAATAATTCTAACCTAGATCTAGATTATTTGTTTGTGAGAAGAATATTAAATTAAATATGCAAGAAACTAATGTATTGAAATTGAATTGAAAATGCATTCAAAATAAAAATACATGCTAAGATTAAGGGATCCACTCTTAGTATATCAAATAAAGATAAATTTAACTCTTTTATTACTCAATTAGAATCCTTACATGAATGAGATTCTAATCAGAATATATATCCATTTAAGCTCACTTTTATTTATACATTACCTCCTTTGTATTATATTACTAATAATTAAAATATTCTTGTAAAATAGATTCAAGTATACATTGTGCCAATCAAATTGTCTACAATATATCAAGATTTATACTTTACAAGATTAAAGATGCAAAGGTACAAAAGATAACTTATAAATGGTTTCAAGCATAAATTGTGCCAATCATTATATTGTCTACAATAAATCAAGATTGATTTAAGTATTTATTGTGCCAAAGATTGTCTACAATATATCAAGATTCACATTTTACAAGTTTAAAGAAAAATATAAAAATGAGGAAGGTAACTTGTAAATGGAGTCAAGCATATATTGTGCCAATTGTTGTATTGACTATAATATATCAAAATTCACATTTTACAAGATTAAAATATGCAAAAAATGAGAAAGGTAGAAAACTAATTAACATAACAAAATAAAATAGTTGGTAAAGCCAACTATTAAAAAATAAAAATAAAAAGTAGGTGGCAAAGCCAACTATGAACAATAACAATAAGAAATAGGCAGCAAAGCCAGTCATTAAACAACAAGAAAGAGAAGTAGGTGGCACATCTAACCATTGAAACATAACATAAGAAAATGAGGAGGTAAATATAACATAAAATATAAACATTAAATTCTTAAGCAAGATTTAAATAAATCATTATTTCTCTACCAAGAGTTTCACCATTTCACCATAGAATGATGATATTATAAAAGAAAATAAGGATAACAAAATATCTATAGAAAGAAGAACATTACAATAGCTCAAAACAAAGCTCTTCCAAGCTAACTCTCCAGCTCCCAAACCCACTCCTCTAGCCCTCTATTTATAGATACAATGAGGTGTGGTAAGTATGGTAATTGTCAAAAATTTTAGGTAAGAATTTGGACAAAGTTGACAATTTGATTTCTATCATGTGCACCGAAATTGAAACCTGAATAGCTACTTGAAATACACCTAACTACTGACTCCATCAACCTGAAAGTTGTAAAAAATTTCATTATCTTTCTGTCAAGACAAAATGTGGACAAATTGGATGTGTAATTTGTGACTTATGGTCAAACTATCAAAGCAAGGTTGGGCTAGACTGTAGCAGCAGATAGATTCTCTTCTAGCCAACTTTTGGCCCTTCTAATGTCCGAATTTTTTGACCACGTGAACATGAAGGTTATACCCAATTGTGTCAACTACACACCTACCAAATATATTACATATTGGATATGTATTTTCTGAGATACAGCCCAAATACTATAGCAAGGTTGGGCTAGACTACAAACAACAAACAGATTTTCAACATTGAATATTCTACTTTGAATCTTTTTGTTTCAATTCTTTTGAAAATGTGATCATAAATCAAGATTGAATTGATGCATATATCTATTAGGATGAATCTTAGTAGTCAATAAGATAATGCTCCTTACTCAACCATCCTCAATGAATTAATTTTGTTTGCCTGATTTATAGACATCATTCCCAAAGAACCACAATTTAGCTTTGATTCCTCAAATTGAGTCCATTTTCTATTCTTCTCTCCATATGGAAAAAATACACAAAACTAAAGACAAATAAGGGAGATAAAAGCTTAGTTAAGGAAAAAAAATAAGATGAAAATATTTAATTTATGAGTATAAAACTCACTCATCAGCGACTTCTCTTATTTTGGTGTCAATTTTTTCTTTCAGTGGCGACTTATATCAGCATTGAAAAGTTACTTTCTGTGGCACTTAAGAATGTCGCCACTAAAAATGTTACTTTTTGTGGTGACTTTGTTAAGTCACCACAAAAACCCTTTAGTGAAGGTCATATAGGCGGCAACTTTGTGGTACCAAAAATTCGCCACTAAATAGTTTTAATGGCGACTTGGTAACTTTAGGTGGCCACTTTAGTCGCGACTGAAAACTAAATTTCTTGTAGTGTATTTTTTTTTGTAGGTTTTAAGATCTTCCGTGATCAAAAGTAAAGTCTATTTGATTGGTTTAGCTTTGGAAGTTGGTAAAAGAGGATTTACCAACCTTTGACCTTCAAATTTGGATTATTGATTTGCTTACAATTCATAATGAGACTACTATTTTAAATTTATCATTCTACTTGAATCATATGATTCTACATTGTTTAACTTTTTTTGTTCCTAGAGCCTTAGGTATGTAGGGCAGCCCTCTAATAATGAACCCTCCATAATGTATGTTGAAGATCAAAAGTGGCTTATGAATAAATACTAAATATTTGATATGAAAAGCTAGATCAATATGTATCATTTCTTGAAATAAAATGTTCCAAGATATTGTAGTTACGATGCTTAGAGTTTGGGTTTTTTGACCCTGATTAGTATGCCTTTGAATGAACCTTGTTGGCAACTTAGAATTGAATCATATGAATATGGTTTGGAATGGGGAATTGAATTGATACATGTTTTTCTTATTTTAAAAATATGGATTGAGGGATGATTTTCATGAGAAACCTTATTCTATGTTCTTAATGCAATAACTTATGTTATTTTTACAAAACTACATTTTTATTTTTGGAGAAGTCTTGGTCAGAACATTACTTGCTAACAACACTAAATGCTAGCCTTAGTGCACCTTGAAACCCCATCTAGCAAGGGTGTTGCTAGCCCTGTAGTAGGCCAACACACATGGATTGGAATTGTGTTCTTAAAGGAGTTAAGGAAATCTCATCCTATTACCATAGCAAAACACCTAATTATTTTTAGTAAGATGGTGAGTTCCCTTTCTCTTGTTATGTGCTTGGAATATTTTGATTGGTTCTGATTTTGAGTTATCTTATGTGTCCATGAAATCTTTATTTTAAGTTAGACATTTATGTTTCTAGGTGTTGCTTTCTCAACCATTTAATCAACTATTTAATAATAGTGCTTTACCAATTCTTACTTTAAAGTTCCAAGTTTTCTATAATTTTAACCTTAATATTTTTAATATTACCCTTTAAAGTTGCTTATTGTTTTACTTGATTACTTTAAAGTTTCATTGCATATTTTATTATCAAAAACTCGTGCATATGGCCTGTTTTATTTTAGTTATAGTAAGCCTTCTTTGGTCATTGAGTTTTTCCAAAACTTGCCCTTTTGTATCTCTATTTTTCAAATAGTAGCAAGGAACCTGATTCGTCTTCCTTGGCTCATGACCTAGTGTAGGGACATATTGTAGTGAGCCTCACTTGTTCTAGTGGGCTCTTTTGTTGTTTGAAATTTAGTCTATATTTTTGTAATCTAGTTGTGCTCCAAGAATCACAAGCATTATCCCTATTTTTGTTGTATTTTGGATTTGTAAAAAAATGATTATGATATGTATTTGCCAACGATCTTTATGTTAAGTATGATGTAATAGCCCTAACATAAAGAAAAACCCTAAATAAATGAAAAACCCTGAATTAAAGAAAAATCTTAAATGAAAGAGAGGATTATGATAAATGGAGATAAGTACCATTGGCAATATGTTTATTTATCACATGGGTTAAAGAATTATAAAGATAATATGATGATTTACATTTTGGGACCAAAATGCAATTTCCTAAAAGTTTAAGGATCAAAATGGAAATAATGTAAATTTGCAAGGACCTCCCTCAAAAGTTGAAGTTTTGCAAAATGGTCCCCTAGGATATTTTAGAGCCTTTGTGGCACAAAAGACATGAAAATTCATAAGCAATCTCTTTCTCTTCCTAATTTCTCTATCAAGAAACCCCAAAATTTACCTCTAGATTTCTAGCACTTTCAAACCTCGAATTTCAACACCACCGCCAACAAATTCAAAATGACGAGATCCACAAATCCATTAGATTGGTTTTTGAAAAATTGGTCGGAGATTGGCAGGAAAATGGAAGGAAAAATCTCCTAAAAAGGTGAGTTCTGAAACTCCTATCTATGGTTCATAAACCCAGAAACTAACACCGTAGATAGCACTAACAGGTAGCAAAACCTTAGAATCTCAAATTTCAGGATGAGGTTGTTTCACACGCCCTCACGTGCAACTTCTTCTTTGGCGTGTGAATCCCACGCGCAGCCCTACAAGTGGCGCGTGCAGCACGTGGCCTGGAACCTTGTTGCGTTGACCTATGTTCACTGAGCTCTCGAAGGCCAAAATTTTTTATTCTAGAGTCATTTTCAATGTTTCTGGACCCTCTGGACTCATTTTTGGGGTCTATTTGTCCAGATTTGGATAGGAAACCTACATTTTGCGGCTATCCATCTTGGACCCCTAACTTTGTGAGTAGATAATTCCTTCTATGATTTATTCTATGCTCTTCTTGAACTTTAAATGTATAATTGGTTCTGTATATGCTTTATTTATACTACTATAAATATCTGAAATGGTTGAAGTTATCATATTTGCTTACTAAGTGGCATATTGTTCAAGAAGAGTATAGTTTTGTGTACTAAATTTTAAACCTATTGAACATGTGTTTCGAAATGCATTTCTCAAAATTTTGTAAAGGAACGTGGCATTGATTTGTATAGCTATAAGGTTTCCTTGGAAAAAAGCATGGATATGTGATAACCCAAACTAGGAATTTTCTAACAGAGGAACTGTACAGAGATTGAAAGTTCTATATCATACTGAAACCTCTATTTTGAATGATATGGCATATGTTCAAATAATAATTTATGTGGAAGAATCCTATTGGAAACACTATTTGTTAACAACAGGTGATGTTAGCCCTGGTCCACCTTGAGACCTCAGCTAGCAAGGGTGTTGTGTCGTGTGTGTTTTATAAATAACTGCAAGCGCACGGCATAGCTATAGCTAGTCCGGTAAGTACGGGCCATATCCCATAGAGAACAATTATCAATTACTATACTTTACGAAGTATGCTATCTCACTCAATGTAACTCGATGATAGAGTGTGTCATAATTAAACTAATAATTAATCCAATTAATAAAAGCTTAGGGTTATGGTTTACTACACTTATGATATTCAACAATCAATATGTACCTCTAATTGCAATTATCTAGGTAATTGGTGATGGTTTAGCCTTAATTAACTAATAACCTCTTTCAAGCATTACTAATCGTACCTAGGTTAATCTAATTTCCTAGTTTCGTGGTTCTTAGTTCAACCTAGGTCCATTAAGTTCTATGCCAACCATGGAATTTAATTAATCAGTTTTCTCATGACCACTAATTGATTCAGTCCTAGAGAACCTTAAACTACTTTCATGATTAAGATATCCCTAATTAAGTATTAGGTTTCGGTATTAACTTTCACCTTTCAGTTCATCAGTTAATATCCTAAGACGTGACAAAACGTTGGCTAGACATTCATCAACTCATATAATCGATGCATAATATGTAATCCTAATCAACCACAAATTATCTCAATTAGGGTTCCACAATTCAATTAGCACAGTGTATCATCATATCATAAATGAGTTTACATAAACCCTAGATCAAATCTACTCAAGTATAATAGAAACAGAAACCAAAATCATATTCATTAAGTAAATCATTAAAGTTCAATACAAATCAAAAGAAAGGAGTAGAAGAAGAAGTAAGTGCAGAATAGAAAGATAAAACCTGGTTGTAGAATGTGATAGAGATACAATGCTGAATTAATCTCAAATCTAACCTAAGAACATGAAAGTAAACACTAATCCTACTCTAAACTTAATATAATGGTGTTTCTAAGCCTAAAATTGAGTAAAAGTAGGTCTGAATGTGTCTGGATATCTTTCTTTGCATTTCTCCATGTATATGTACCATCTTGGCTACTCAAACCCCTAAAAATCATGTGGTGTACGAACACGAAGAACGGTCGTGTTCCAGGACACGGCCTGGCCGTGCTTCGGGTTGAAAATCTGGGAAATTCTCCATGTTTTGCATAGAGAATGCCTTGGTCATACTTCATGCACACCAAGAACGGCTTGGCCATGTTGGGGGCTGCAAGTCTCTTGTCTTGCCAATTTCTTCAACGTTGCCTCATTGCTTCCTTCTCGGCATGTTCCAATTCCATATGGCACTTCTCATGACTGTTTTCCTTTGCTTCTTGGCCTCTTTTGCTCACCTATAAGCATAAAACAAACCAAAGCAGTATCCAGAGCAAAGCATAACCAAAAGTAAGGAAATAACCACAAGTTTATTATGAATTATAGTATAAAATATAGCTATTGAGTACTTAAATTTCCCCTTTATCATGTTGCTAGCCACGTGTATGTTGGCCAACACACGTGATGTGAATTATGTAAAAGAGGCAGAATGCCATGTGACTATAATTACTCTTCCCTTGCTGTGTGCATGGGACATACCCATATTAGAGTCCCTTCACATATGCTCTTGGGCGGTGTTGGGGCAAACCTCAACTGTGATACTGAGTTTAGGCAAATCCTACTCCAACAAAGTACAGAAGAGGGCTGAACTCTGGCATGGTGGTTCTGACATGGAATCCTCCTAATATTTATATGTGAAATATTTGGATGTATAATATTGATGATTATACTATATTGGATCTGGTTTTGGATATCTTGCTATCATTTGAATTGAGAATATTTGAAATGTAGGTCTTATATGGATGCATTTCTAAACTATATTTTCTATGTGACAATTTTATCATATGAGTGCATCCATATGCTGACTTAGAGATCATAGGGGGTTTTATCTACTCACTGAGTTGTCAAACTCACTACATGATATTTAAATATTTTTTCAGATAAGGATACAGAGTCTGATCCTACAGATAGGTGATCAGCTAGGTGACATACTATCTGGGTGAGCCTAAGTTGTTTTTAAGGCTCTCATTATTTGGATTGTATTGTATTTATATTCTAAAGTATACTCTATATGCCACAGGCAGAATCTCTCAACTTCTACTGTTACTATGATGTTTATGAACTTGGTCTATATATTATGTATACACGGGAGAACCTATATGTATCTATTTCTGTGATAAAGGATTATATTATGCATGTTATGGTGAATATCTGCTTATGATATAAATGTTTCACGTGCCCTTAAATTAGGGGCGTGACAAATTGGTATCAAAGCAAAGGATTCTTTAGTAAGACCCTTAGTATGGATATGAGTCGGACATATTTAAACTTCAAGTGTTGCTGAGAGATTCTATAAGATGTTAAGTTCCTAGTATAAGGTTGATTGAATATTATGGTATCTTAAAAGGTGTTTTGTTTTGTATAGTCTATGATGACACCAAGAACTAGAGTGGTTGCTAGAGAAGCTGCAAATGTGAACCCTCTGTAGAAGCATCTGCACAATCTGCAAAAACGGTACAAAGAGGTCGTGGTAGAGGTCAGCCTAGAGAAAGAGGTAGGGGATGTGTACGGGGTAGGAGAACCCTGGGACAAGATGAACATGATTATGTATCTGATAGAGTCCTTGAGGAAAGAGTAGAACCCACTCAGGAGCTATATGACAGAACAGCTGAAATGATTGCTGGCATACACAAGAGTCTAGAGAAATTGGTAGGATCTATAGTAGAGCAAGGCAGAAAAGATGGCCAATCACCAAAAAATGCTCCTATAGCTCAAGAACTAGAAAGACCAGCTGAATAAGAGGATAGATTTATAGGGATTAAGGTGACGTTACCGCAGTTCCTAAACCTAAACCCCTAAAATTTTTTAGATCTAATATTCAGGAGGACCTACAGATATTTATTGATGCAATAGAGAGAATTCTCAAGGCTTTAGGGTGCTCTGCTAAAAGATATGTTAAACTAGTATATTTTCAACTTTTGGATGTTGCACAAGTTTGGTATGAGACTGTGATTTAAGGAAGAGCTGTTACCTCTCCACCAATGGAATGGGATGAATTTAAAGAAGCATTCATGAATTGTTTCCTACCAGTGAGTGAAAAGGACAAAAGAACTAGAGAATTTGAAGAACTGAAATAGACACCCAATATGACTATTTCTGAATATGATATCTGTTTTACCCGGTTGCCTAGATATACACAATATCTGGTCCCAACTAAAAAAGATAGAATTAAGAGATTTATTTTAGGGCTAATACGTCCATTGTTCAAGTCGGTAAGCCTCTAGATTAATATTTTTCTCACTTATGCAGTAACTATAGATTGTGCTAGAATGATGGAAACATGAGAGTTAGTAGAGATAGAGAGTCTAAAGAAGAGGAAGAGAGAATGAGATAGTAATATTCAAACTAGATATAATCCTAATGTAAGAAGACTAAGATTTCAGAATCCACAATATATGGCTTAAGTAGAATCTGGTAGTTCCAGTAAAGCATCAGCTAGTCTTACTAAGCAAAGGATGATTCAAAGAGAAATCAGACCCACCAGTCAACAAGATACAAGACTGACCCCATTATGCCCTACTTGTGGTAAACCCCATATGGGACGGTGTTATAGAAGAGTAGGTGCATGTTTTCAGTATGGACAAGTAGGACATATGATGAAAGATTATCCACAATTACGAGGTTTAAGTTAGGCATCAGTACAGCTAGGTTCACCCTCTGCATCTGTACCAGTACGACCAGTCAGAGCAGCTTTAGGCTAAACAAGTAGTGGTGATTTTGGTAAAGGATCAGGAGGTTAAAGTTAAGAACCAGCTCGAGTTTTTGATCTTACACGAAAAAATGCTCAGGCTTCAAATACAGTGATGACAGGTACATTATCAGTATATTCTCATCGAGCATATGTACTATTTGATCCTGGTTCTACTCATTTTTATATATCACTATGCTTTGCTATGTAATTGGATAGATATTTTACTAGTTTACAGTATTCTTTAATGGTTGCTACTCCATTAGGAGAATTCTTGCTGTAAATGATGTGTATAAATTGTGTGAGATTTCGATAGCAGATAAAGAGACTTTCGTGGATTTGATAGTTCTAGATATAGTAGACTTTAATGTGATTTTAGGGATGGATTGGTTGGCATCAAGCCATGCCATTTTGGAATGACACCTTAAGGTGATTAAGTTTAATATTCTTGGAGAATCTTCCTTCTTGATCCAAGAAGACCATAATGAGGTACCCAGTAATCTAATTTTAGCTTTGGCAGCTCATAAGATATTACAAAAAGGATGGCAAGGATATTTGGTAGTGGTTAAAGATGTTGATATAAAGTACACCAATATAGAGTAGGTTCCAGTGGTTAGAGAATTCACTGATGTATTCCCTAAAGAGTTGCCAGGGTTACCTCCAGAACGAGAAATTGATTTCGGTATTGATTTACTTCCTGGAACCCAACCAATATCTATACCCCCATATAGAATGGCACTGAAAAAACTCAAGGAACTGAAGAATCAGTTACAAGACTTATTAGACAAGGGATTTATACGCCTTAGTACTTCTCCTTGGGGTGCTCTAGTTTTATTTGTGAAAAAGAAGGATGGATCACTACAGTTGTGCATAGATTACAGACAGTTGAATAAGGTGACAATGCGTAATAAATATTATTAACTCGTATAGATTATCAGTTTGACCAGTTATAAAGTGCTCAATATTTTTCAAAAAAATGATTTGAGATATGAGTATCATCAATTGAGGATAAGGGAGGAGAATATTCCAAAGACTGCTTTCAGGACTCAGTATAGGCACTATGAGTTCTTAGTGATGTAATTTAGTTTAACAAATGCCACAACTGCATTCATGGATTTGATGAACAGAGTATTTAAGTATTTCTTAGATTAGTTTGTTATTGTATTTATAGACAATATGTAGGTGTATTCAAAGAGTTTAGAAGAGCATTAGCAACATTTAAGAATGGTTTTACATACTCTAGGGGAACACCAATTATATGCTAAGTTTTCAAAATGTGAATTTTGGCTTAGGAGTGTTACTTTCTTAGGTTATATAGTTACTAAATATGGTATTCAAGTTAACCCTAAAAAGGTGGAAGCGATGCAGCAATGGCCATGCCCTACCATAATTAGACAGACCCATAGCATTCTTGGTCTAGTAGGCTATTACTATAGATTTGTTAAAGATTTTTTAAAAATTGCTGCTCCTTTAACTAGGTTGACAAGCAAGGGAATAAGATTTGACTAATTAGATGAATGTGATAAAAGTTTTTAGAAACTAAAGGAATGTTTGACCACGGCGCCAATACTATTTATTCCTTCAGGTACTAGAGGATACACAATATACTGTGATGCATCGATGATTGGCTTAGGATATGTGTTGATGCAACACAGTCAAGTTATTGTATATGCATCCAGGTAGCTTAAACAACATGAGCAAAATTATCCGACTCGTGATCTAGAGATGGCAGTAGTGATTTTTGCCCTTAAAATTTGAAGGCATTATTTGTATGTTGAGTCTTGTGAGATTTATACGAATCACAAATCCTTTAAGTATATTTTTCAACCAAAAGATCTTAACTTGAGGCAAAGGCAATGGATGGAACTACCTAAAGATTATGATTGCACTATCTTATATCATCTAGACAAGGCAAATGTAATGGTAGATGCATTAAACAAGAAGTCTATGAGTAGTTTGGCTCATATCACAGAGTTAAGGAGGCCATTGGTTAAAGAAAAACATAAGTTGGAAAGTCAGGGGGTACTATTAGAAGTAAAGGATCTTGGGATAATATTGACCCATTCAACTTTAATCGTCATTTGTAGAATAGGTGAAAAAGGCATAGGAAGAAGATGCCTATTTATGCAAGAAAATTGAAGAGGTGAAGAATGGCATTAATGTTGAATTTATTGTAGACTTTGGAGATTTGGTAAGCAGTTATACGTGCCTAATGTAGAAGAACCCAAGAAAGAGATTATAGAAGAAGCCCATCAATCTATGTATACCATTCATCTGGGATTAACAAAAATCTATCAAGATTTAAAATAAATTTATTGGTGGGATGACATCAAGAAAGACATAGCTAATTATGTTTCTCGATGTTTAACATGTCAACAAGTAAAGGCAGAACATCAAAGGCCTACAGGGTTACATCAACAGATAGAGATACCTGAATGAAAATGGGAGAGAATAATGATGGACTTTGTTATAGGGCTACCGTAAACACCAAAAGGGTTTGATTTTATATGGGTGATCATTGATAGGTTGACTAAATCAGTACATTTTCTGCCAGTGAAAACTACTTATAATGTAGCTCAGTATGCAAATCTGTATTTCAATGAGATAATGAGACTTCATGGGATACCGATATCTATTATCTCTGATCGAGGACCACAGTTCACAACTCCTTTTTGAAAAGACTTTCAAGAAGCTTTGGGCACAAAGCTAAATCTTAGTACTACTTTCTATCCTCAAACAGATGGACAATCTGAGCAAACCATCTAAATATTGGAAAACATGCTTCGGCCATGTGTGCTTGATTTTCAAGGTAGTTAGGAAAGATTCTTACCCCTAATTGAATTTGCTTATAATAATAGGTATCAAGCCAGTATTCAAATAGCCTCTTTTGAGGCATTATATGGAAGACGTTGTTATTCTCCGATCGGATGGTTTGAACTGGGAGAAGCTAAGATTTTAGGGTCTGACCTAGTACAAGATGCACTTAATAAGGTAAAGTTGATTAAAGAAAGATTATTGGCAACTCAGAGTAGGCAAAAAGTTTATGTGGATAATAGACGTTGACCATTAGAAGTTACTGTAGGTTCAAAGATATCTCATATGAAAGGAGTAGTAAGATTTCAAAAAAGAAGAAAATTAAGTCCACGGTACATAGGTCCATTTGAAGTTCTTAATAGAATTGGCCAAGTAGCTTATCGTTTGGCTTTGCCACCTAAATTGAGTAATGCCCATCCCATATTTCATATGTCTATGCTACAAAAGTATTTGCCAGATCCCACGCACGTCATTCAGTGCCCACATATTCAATTGGATGAATATTTAACCTATGAGGAACAATAAGTGGCAATAGTGGACAGACAAGTGAAGAAACTACGTTCAAAAGAAATACCTACAGTGAAAGTGATTTGGCAGAATCATTCTTTAGAGGAGGCTACTTGGGAAAAAGAAGATAATTTATGTACCAAGTACCTACATCTGTTTAAACAATAAGGTTAGTATTTACTTGCAACTATGGTACTAAAATTCAGGGACCAAATTCCTTAAAGAGGGAAGATTTTAATAGCCATAATATAAAGAAAAACCTTAAATAAATGAAAAACCCTAAATTAAAGAAAAATCTTGAATGAAAGAGAGAATTATGATAAATGGACATAATTACCATTGCAAATATGTTTATTTATCACATGGGTTGAAGAATTATAAAGATAATATGAGAATTTACCTTTTGGGGGCCAAAATACAAATTTTTAAAAGTTTAAAGGTCAAAAAGGTAAAAAATGAAAATTTGCAAGGACCTCCCTCAAAAATTAAATTTTTGCAGAATGGTCCCTTAGGATATTTTAAAACCTTTGCCGCACAAAGGAGCTAAAAATTCAGAAGCAATATCTCTCTCCCTATTTTCTCTCTCAAGAAACCCTAAAACGTTTCTCTAGATCTCTAGCACTTCTGGACCTTGGATTAAGACACTGCCACTGCCAACGGATTCAGAATGACGAGAACTATAAATCCATCAGACTGTTTTCTAGAAAACTGGTCGAAGATTGGCCAGAAAATGGAAGAAAAAATCCCTTAAGAAGGTGAGTTCTGAAATTCCTATATATGGATCTCAAACCCAAAAACTAACACCGTAGATGGCTCCAGCATGTAGCGAAACCTTAGGATTTTAAATTTCAGGCTAAGGTTGTGTTTTACATGCCATCACGCGCAGCTTCTTCTTCATCACATGAATCCTACACGCAGTTCTGTAGGCGGCACGTGCAGCGTGCGGCCCAGAACCTTCTTGCGTTGACTGAGCTCTCAGAGGACAAATTTTGCAATTTTGGAATCATTTCCTAGGTTTTTGGACCCTTCAAACTCATATTTGGGGTCTATTTTGCTGACACATGGCATTCCGTCTCTTTTACATAATTCACATCACGTGTGTTGGCTGACGCACACGTGGCTAGCCAACACACGTGATGTGAATTATGTAAAAGAGGGTTGAACTCTGGCATGGTGATTCTGATATGGAATCCTCCTAATATTTATGTGTGAAATATTCTGATGCATAACCATATTTATTTTATGATTATACTATACTGAATTTGGTTTTGGATATCTTACTTTCATTTAAATTGAGAATATTTGAAATGTGGGTCTCGTATGGATGCTTTTCTGAACTGTATTTTCTCTGTGACAATTTTATCATATGAGTGCATCCATATGCTGACATAGAGATCATGAGGGGCTTTTATCTTCTCATTGAGTTGTTAAACTCACTACAGGATATTTAAATATTTTTTAGATAAGGATACAGAGTCTGGTCCTGCAGATAGATGATCAGCTAGGTGACATACTCTTTAGGTAAACCTACGTTGTTTCTTAAGCTCTCATTATTTGGATTGTACTATATTTGTAATCTAAAGTATGCCCTATATGCCACACGCAGGATCCCTACTTCTGCTGTTATTATAATGTTTATGAACTTGGTATGTATATTTTGTGTACATGGGAGAACCTATATGCATCTGTTTGCATGATAAATGATTGTATTGTGGATGTTATGTTGAACAACTACTTGTGATATAAGTTTTTCACGTGCCCTTAAATTAGGGGCGTGACATATGAGATTATGAAAATATTGATAAAATTTGAGGAAGAGATATGTTTTTAGTATGTTTTGCATGACACATTCTTGATTTAATCTGTATAAGTTTTTAGGCTTATGGGTTGAGGGCTAACCACATGTCAGTACCAGTCATGTATCCCAAACTAGGTGATGACACATAAAGATTCATTGGTAGAATAGAATATAATGTCATCTACATATATTTCTGCAATAATCATGACATGATTTTTCATTTTGAAAAATAAGGTTGTATAAACCTTTCCTCTTGGAAAACAATTTTCAATCAAAAAGGTTCTTAATCTTTCATACCAAGCTCTAGGAGCTTCTTTTAAACTATACAAAGCCTTTTTCAATTTATAAACATGATTTTCCATGGACAAGTTTTCAAAACTAGGGAGTTGTTCAACATAAACCTCTACCATGATAAAACCATTTAGAAAATAACTTTTGACATCCATTTGATAGATTTAGAAATATTTAATGCATGCATATGCCAATAACATTCTAATAGCTTCTAATCTAGCTACTAATGCAATAGTTTCATCGTAATCTATTCCTTCTTCTTAATTATATCATTTAGCAACAAATCTAGCTTTATTTCTAACTACGACACCATATTCATCAGGTTTATTCCCAGAAACCCATTTTGTACCAATAATATGATCATCGTTAGGTCTAAGCATAAATTTCCAAACTTGATTTCTCCCAAGTTGCTTTAGTTCTTGTATGGCTAAGATCTAATATTCATCAATTACGACCTCATCTATGTTTTTAGGTTTAACTTAAGAAAGGAAAGCATGATAATTACAAATATTTCTTAAAAAGTTTCTAGTTTTTACCCTTTTATCAACATGACCCATGACATAATCAATTAGACGATTCCTCACAAATTTCCATTCTCTTAAAGGTCTTGACAATTATTAGGTTCTTCCTCTTTAGGTTGGATTTCTTCAATCACCTCTTCTTGTTTGGTCTCCTCCATCTTGTGTTCCTTGCTAAGAGTTGTATTTTTGCAAAATTTCTATAATGCCGTCACAAGATGCCATTCTTGGCTTAAGAGGGTTAGATTTATCAAAAGAATCATGTATAGATTCTTTTGGGACTAAAGTTCTCTTGTTGTAGACTCTAAAAGCTTTACTTGAGCTTGCATGGCCTAGAAAGTTAGCTTAATTAGGTTTTGCATTAAATTTGCCCAAATTTTCTTTTCAATTATTCAACACAAAGCATTTGCAACCAAACGCATAAAGATGAGAAATTTTAGGCTTCTTTCCTTTCTATAATTCATATAGGGTTTTTTTGTAATATTTGGTACATTTTAACTTGTCTATATTGCTTTAGCGACTATGTTTTGCAAAAGACATTTATGTTTTTGTTTAAAAAGTAAATATGGTTTACTAATTATGCTTTGTTTTATATATATTGGGTGATAATATTATGATTTTAAAGTGTAAAAAAAATTATCTAGCACAAAAAAAATATTTTTGCACTCTAAAAATTTTATTTATGGGAGTTTTAAAATAGATTTTTATAAATCAAAGTTTTGGGGATTGAAATTTCTAAATTTTTACAACTTAAAATTTTCAATAGTTTAGATTTTTCCAAATTACCCTTCTTGTTTACAAAAATGTTAAGCTTACCTTTGTAAAAATCTGAGTGAGAAAAGTCAAGTTTGCCCATATTCCTTTTTTCCTTTTCCTTTCTTTTTCCTCCTCTCTCTAGGTGCGCATTGGTTCTCCCGAAGCTTCTGGTCTTGCTACATTCATCCCTTCTTCCTTTTCTCTTCTGGCCAAACCAAGACTCCATTTGTGAGGCAAAATGCTCCACTATGACAAAGCTTGAAGCATGATATGATTTCAGTCGCAGTACTAATTGAAACATGCTGTAGATAAGGGCTTCAATTAGCTAGGTAAAAATCCAAAATCTTGTATCTTTTTAGATGTTTTCTGGTTCTCTTAGCTCTAAAATCATGTTTAGGAGTAAGAATAACATATGCATACAAATTTTTAGAGCAAATAACACATTTTCGAAATCAAAATTAGAATTTTTTCTTTGATGAATAGTGCAATAAATAGTGTGAATAATGCATGAACAGTTGTAGCGATTTGAATTTTTTAGCTTTATTTAGTTTGGAGGAAAATCCAGTTCAGTTGCACCTCAGAGTTGGTGAATAAATAACGTAAATTATAGTATGAAGAAAAGTTACAGTTCATCTCTAAATTTTTTTATACTAAGAAATGTGGTCATGTAATATAATTTTTTGGCTATTTTATTATGTTAGACTATTGGCTTGAATGATGCATGATTTTGGATGGCTTGTGTAACATCCCGTAATTTTTAGATATTTTCCTTAGAAATTCTTCACCTTACATATATGCATAGAAATGTTCTAATATTAATGGAATAGGTAAAGAAAGAAAACCTAAGAGGAAATATTAGAAATAAACATGTTAAAGAAAGGTGAAATTCTTAGGTAAAGAAAGATAAATTTTTGTGAAGTAAGTAAAGGTCTTAAAATTTCAAGAAGATCGGATTAGGGTAATCTTTCTTAATTTAAGAGCAAAAATTACTGAGTTTAGTATCTCCACCCGTAATTGGGCTTTAACCTATAGACACTTCATATAGAGTTTTTCTACTTCACATGAATTTTTAGCAAGCCAATAGGATAGGCCAAGGAAGAAATAAAACATAGACTTGGACTAGGATATAGAAATTGGACCGATAGCCCAAAAATCATGAAAATGTGACCAAGCCCATTATGAAAGGAAGAATTTTAACCAAAGTAAGGAAAATGGGCAAGAATGAGCCCAAACCCAAGAGGAAAAATAAAAATAAAAATAAAATTAAAGTGATGAAATATTAGTGTAATCAAGATTAAGTGACATGGCATTAAGACAAAAATTTGACAAGTGGTGTGATTCTACATTCATCATTTTGGCAAGTGGCATAATAATACAAGGCTTTAGGACAAAAACATCTATATCCTACATTCATAACTTTAGCAAGTGGGTAATAATACATAGCATTATGACAAAACATCATTATCCTACACAAATAATTTTAGTTAAGTAAGGAAAATTCAAGGGCTAGAAATTTGCCACTTAAAAAGGCAAATCTATCATACTTGATTAAGACAAAAGAAAAAGGAAATGAATCCCTAAATCAAAGGGATCTTGCCCCCTATCTTAAGAACATATCATTATAATTTTCAAAATACAAATCTCCTTTTTCTATGCATATCTTGACTAAGGAAGAGGAAGACAAGAACATAAGTTGTTTGTTTTCCAAAAATTCAACAAAGTGTATCCTAATTGTGATAAGGTAGACCCATGATCATGAAAGGTGAATTATTTGGTGGTCTATATAAGAAAACCCACCCTTACAACATTAGAATTTCGTCCAAGTGAGGGAGAGCAAAAATAGAAGCAAGGTAGTGTGAGGAAAGGAGAGGAAGAAAGGAAGAAAGAGGAAGGAGAAGTCTAGGAGACTAAGTGCTCCAGGTAAGTTTAACAATATTTCTTTTTGAAGAAAACCTTTGAAACTCATAATATTTATATGAGATTTTGATCTTAGAACTTTGATTATTGGTCATGGATGTTGCTATATCATGTTGCATATTGATCTTGCATGTGATGTATGTTTGAATACTTAGGTTGGTGTAGATAGTTCTGCATGGATATGGCTATGGTTGACAGAATTTTAAGCTTCGGTATTTTAATTTCTGGGAACAATCTATAAGGAATTAAAATAAATGGTTAACATAAGAATTAAAGATATATGTGTCACGGATTTTCACCCACTGGAATCATTCCATTTGAAGTCCATATGAGGTACCTATGGTCTGATTAGTAGTCAAAGGTCAGAAAATGAATCATCAGGGAAGAATATGTTAGGATAGCTTCGGTAATTTAATTTCTGGGAATTATTAGTAGGGAATTAAAATAAATGGTTAACATGAAAGTTATATATCTATGTCTCATGGAAATATACCCACTGGAATTATGCAATTTGGAGTTCATATGAGGTAGATAGGATCCGATTAGTAAGCAGAGGTCAGAAAATGTTTATTCAGGGAGGAGTATGTTATTAATGCTTTAGTTTTTGAATTTCTGGGAATATTCTGTAGGGAATTAAAATAGCGCGCCAACATAAAAATTATAGATATATGGCTCATGGATTTTTACCAACTGGAATAACGCAATTTGGAGTTCCAATTTGGGAGATATGGTCTAATTAGTCAGTAAAGGTCAGAACCTATCCGAGAGGAACTATCCTGTACTTTGAGGGAGTAATATCACCTTCGTTTCTTAATTTTTCGCTACAATGTTCAACATAATTGTTTTAGATAATTGTTTTATCTTGAAATGGACACCAAGATCACCTATATCAGAGTTAAATTGAGGGAGTTATGCTCTGATTAGTAAGAGAAGGTTAGATAGGATGAAAACCTTCATCAAGAAAATAAAGAAATAAAATTAGTATTTAAAAAAGAAGATGAATCTTAATAAATGACTAGTATAGCCATAGCCATTGCCATTGTATGAACTTCTTACCATCTTAAGTATGAAATTTTGACATGGAAATATTTTATAAAGTGATATTTGAAATGGTTATGTTCATGGCATGATTACCAATGATTTATGGTAATAGTTATATTTTGATGAACATACTTGTTATTGAAAGCATATTTTTGGCTATCATTGTGAAAAGAAAAGAAATAAGCATGGTCACATGGCAATCCGTGTGGTGCACCAGTAGGGGACGCCCTACCAACGGTTATGATCATGATAATGAAAAAAGAAAGAGAAAGTGGGCCATGTCGGACGGAGCGAGAAAAGCCCGTACCGGAGAGTAGAGGATACTCACCCTGACCGGGGTAGCTTGAAATGAGAATAAGTTGATGGCCATCATATGATATTTTGAAAATAGTTAATCCTGTCATACATATCATTACAGTATGATTCTTATGTGCATAGATATAATGCATTCATGTGACCAAAGATATTTTCTGTAGTTTATACAGCTGAACATGACGTGATGAGCTTTACTGATGATAATTTATTGTTGAACTTACTGGGATTTAATTCTCACTATATTTCCATATCATGTTCAGAAAATTAATTATGCAGCTTTTGTTGCTAAGGCTCTGGCTTTTAGTGCACATTGGATCGAGTTACTTTATGTTGGGCAGATTTCAGAATCAAATAAGTTGTTTGTGGTCGAGTTAGCTCAGATCCCGGTGAAGGTGCAACCACCCGCACCTGTATCTCCGGAATTGGTCAACCAAAATAAACAAGATGTAAATATCTGTGTTTGATATGTTATACGTTTGTTTTGATTAATGACATGTATGTGAACTCAATATTGTATAATAATAAAGGAAAAAAAAGAGGTTGTTACAGCTTGAAGTAGAAATATGTGAATATATAAAAAATTTGTTTGGAGCTAGCAAGTGATAGGAAAATGGTATAACAAAAGGATTATAGATATATTAGATTGACTTGGAAGTTAGTAAAGTAAAATGAAGGAATTGGTAGAAATTGTAAAGAGTTAATACTTATATTCACATCATGCGGGTTAAGAAATTGTAAAATTATAGTTGAATTGGGAGGTTCAAGAATTTTCATATAAATGAATATGGTATTATTGTCACGGCCCCAAATGATGGAACACATGACCGGCACGACATAAGGGTTTTCCCCTAGCCGCAAGCCTAACGCATAGCACATACAAACATCCAGCACACAATCCAGAGTACATAATAAATATAACTTGCCACATATGCCACATCCAATATCAGAAAATACTGTATCTATATATATATATATATATATATATATATATATCTCATGAATCCAACATCAGTGATTCTACTTGGCCCATGGCCTCATAATATTCATGTGATTCAACTTGGCCCAAGGCCTCATAATACCAACATTGTTGTAAAACATAAAACCATTTTCCAAACAACACATCAAAATACGCAAGAAGCGAAGATCCTGCCTGTATGTTCGTGGAGATACACTAGACATAAACTAAACTAAACAAACAGTACAAAAGAGCCTTGCCCAAACTGGGGCTCACCAACACTATCTTCAGCCTCCTACGAAGCTGTAGCTGAATCAAAGTCTCTTTGACTATCTGTGGGGAGGAAACAGAAGAGGGGTGAGATTACCACATCTCAGTGAATGGGTAAATCATACTATAACTGAAATAGGGCAAACCAAGCACGAGTGTTTCGCAATGGATTTAATAATTGAAATCCATGTATAAAGATAATAATAGAAACATTAAGCATTTAACCATAATTTATTGAAAGAAAAGCTAAACAGTTCAAATGTATATTCAAAAGATAAATCAGGATTTAAATCAGTAATCGTAAAGCAAATCAATTATGCATGGTAAGTAATAAATGAAGTTATTTATGCAATAACAATGATGAATGAGATATTTTAAAAATATTTAATCTTTAAAAAAAATGCACTAGTTTATTGGAAGTCTTTCATAACAGATCTATCATCTCCCCCAAGCACACAGCAAGGGTAGGGTAATCACTGTAGGCATAGACATAAGTCCACCCTAAATCCCCCAAGCACACAGCAAGGGTATGGTAATCACTGTAGGCGTAGACATAAGTCCACCCTAAATTCCCCTAAGCACATAGCAATGGGTATGGCAATCACTGTAGGCGTAGACATAAGTCCACCCTAAATCCCTGTGTCTTAGGCAGTCATATGCCCGTCACAGTATCCTAGGCCGAAGCCTTAACATGATCATGGTGCACCAGGGCTAGCACTCCCTGCGGCTAGCTAACAGTGATCTAAAAGGGTCCCTCCAATAGAAAACATTTGAAATATGCTATTCAAAGAGTTTAAAGTAAAACATTTTAATAACTTTACAATAAAGTTATAATTCTCCATCTAGCTCTTTTCATGCATAAAATTCCATTCTAAAATATATCTCATCCATAAATTCCCATGGAGACCTTTATATTCATAAACTTTCCCTTTTAAACATAGATCGTCCGTAGACGTCACATAGATGCTCATCATGCATCAAATCATTTCATGGCTAACTTAATTTATTTCTATGACTAAGTTCGCATTTCTATAAATCTAACTCAAGTGGAGAATTATCAGCCTAGATGCTTGCCCTGCATACCTAGAGTTCAACTAAGATTGAAATTTATAATTTCTAACATGGTTGGAACATATTGGTTTTCAAAGCGGTAAAACAATTTAACATACATTCCAACTAGTTAAAATCATACGAGAGAGTTATAAATCAAATTCCTAAAACATGCGCTATTGTATGAAAAACCCACTCACCTTACTAGGAGTCCAACAACGAGAATTTCACCTCGTGATGGTTCAACAACCTAGAAAACATAGACATAACATGAGAATTGGAAAACTCTAAACGTCACTATTCATGCCAGAAAACACTATTCACTCGCCGAAAACACTATTCACGCCAAAACCTAAAAACCCTATATTCTAGCATAGAAACTAATTCTAAGACTATCTATGTAAAGAAGTTCGGTAAAACAAAGCCTAAAACGCGATTAGACGGAGTTTTACCTTTAGAGGTACTATTCACACAATTTTTCGGTGACCTTCTGGCGAATTTTCGGCGAAATTGATTGGTGGGATTTGTAGCTCTTCTTCCCACGAGTCCAACGGTACCTTACTTGCTCAAATCGGACGTCCGGATGATCAGATATCTTAGAGAGAAGGTAGAGAAAATTCTAGAGAGAGAGAATTAGGGTTCAGATGAAGGAGAAATGAAGGAAAAAGGGAGGGGGACCGTAAAAAAAAGCTATCTAACGAATCTCACCGCCGGCGAACTCATTTTCGCCGCAGCGAGAATGCTGCAGGAAACGCGAAAAAAAAAACAGCCAGAAGCACGGCCTGGCCGTGTCCTGGAGCATAGCCGTGATTCGGGGCTATAGTACATCATGTATTTCGCCAAATTTGACAAAATGTCCAACATGAAAGTTGTAACCCATTCTCTTAGTTGTCTTTAGCCACTTGAATCACCTAATTTGGAGTTCATATGAAGGCGTTATGAATAAATTAGTGAGCAATGGTCCAGACCACACTGCGCTTCAGTTTTTGCCCCTTATCACTATAATATTCACAGAATTAGCAAAAGTGCCCAACATCAAAGTTGTAGATATATGTCTTATATTTGAATAGAAATTGGAATCATGTAACTTGGATTTCATATGAGCGATTTATGATTATTTGAGTGAAGAAAGGTCAGAAACGCTCTAAAATTTTACATTGTTCTCAACTTCCTTGTTTCAAATGATTTGTACTTAACCTTCAAAGGTTTGGGTTATTACATTCTCCCTTCCTTATAAAAATTCTCATATTTCTTTTGTAATTCTTTAATCCATGTAATAAATATACATATTTTCTACGGTTCTTATCTCTATTGTCAAAATTCTCTCTTTTATTTTAAATTTCCTTTAATTGGAATTTTCGTTAAATTTTACGGTTATTACATTCTTCCCCCCTTAAAGAAATTCGGTCCCCGAATTTCATCACCATAGTTGCAGATAAATACTAATCTCATTGTTCAAATAAATGTCGATATCTAGCGTGTATATCCTCCTCTCTTTGCCCAAGTAGTTTCCTCAAAAGAGTGATTTTTTCCATATCACCTTTACTATAGGTATTTATTTTAACCGTAACTTCTTTACTTGTCTGTCCACTATTGCTACTGGTTGTTTCTCATAGGTTAAATTTTCCTATAACTGAATTTGTGGTCACTGTATAACATGTGTAGGATCCGGTAAATGTTTTCATATCATAAACACATGAAAGGCTAAATGGACATTACCCAATTTAGGAGGTAAAGCCAAATAACAAGCCACTGAACCGATCCTATCAAAAATTTCAAATGGTTCTATATACCGAAGGTGTAACTTTCCTTTCTTCCCCAATCTCATTACCTCTTTCATTGGTGAGTCATTAAAGAATATGTGGTCACCAACTGATAATTCCTAGTGCTAAACATTCATGGTCCTTATAGACCTTTGACTAGTATTGAGTTACTTGTATTTCTTTTTCTAATCAATTTTCAATTTTTCAATAACATCTTATAATAAATCTAACTCCACTGAGTCATTTAACAAAACATTTATAACACCTCTTACATAAGGCTTAATTCTTTTAATATCATTTTTTTATAGACAGATTCTGCTAAGGAATCTCTCACCAATCCAAATATATATATATATATATATATATATATATATATATATATGCTTGAAGCATGCTCTCCAAGCTAGCATCATCAATTTAGATAAGTTATATTTCATCTATTGCATGTTATTCCAAATTAGATTTTTAAAGTTTAACTTTTCTCAATTCACTCACATATTAAGAAACCTATGATGTTCATGTAAAACTTCAAATGATGCCATCGTATATTGGCATGATAATTACTGCTATGAGTAAGTTCAACTAAAGACAATTAATTTCTCCCAACTTTCACCACAATAATAAAAAGATACTTAAAGCATAACTTCTAATGTATAAACACATCATTTAAATTTAGTATCAGTCATACTATTATCTAATAAAGATCTTTAGACTTCCTGACTAATTCTCTTGAGATAATATATTCAATTCGTATTTTCCAACATACCCACCAATGAAAAATTTGACTTGTATCTTCTTTTTACCATTATACTAGTACCATTTTTATCTCAGTATATCTTTATTACCTCGGTTTATCCATATTTATAATTTATGGCTTCTTCTGAAATCTCTTTTCTTAACAATTATTTATACGTAAATTTTTAAATCTCAACATGATTTACATTCTAGATACTAGTCTCAATTTAGCAAAGTATAAATTCTTAACACAAATATCTTAATTACTTACATTATTCTCAGAGATGATTATCAAAATATTTTCCATGTTTCCAAATTAAAAATTTCAAGATTAACTTAAATCTTATTTTTCATACTTTATTCCTCAAAAACTTTAACACTGTTAATTCCTTTGATTATATTCGTCAAAGCACCATTCAATCATCATCCATCTATTCTTTTCAAAAATGTCTATTACTTTAATCTACTAATTAGTTAAACACCATAATAACTGAGTTCCAAAGATTAGAAATTAACCCTCCTTATAATAAGGAAAAAGAATCTTGCATTTAATGCCAAACATTAATGTAGGACAATACAGTAGAACATGTGGAACTCATAATAGAGCGTAGTGCCAAAATAGGAAGTCAGAAGTTTGGACAAAACATTGACAGGAAATTAAAATCGGTGGCCATAATTCTTGAAAATTTGTAAACAAAATCTAGCTACTAGTTCGACAAAAATCGGTGGCCGCAAATTTTGAATATATGTGCCAAAATTTAATTCAAAGATATTGTTATTTGGCGGAAGCATATCATATGGAAAAAATATATTTCTGAGCCTATAAAGTCTGTGAATAACAAGAGCACATAGTTAACTGGTAGGATGCAGTTGGTTGCTTCAAAATATATATAATCAATTAATTGTAAATAACCAGTCCAAATTAAAATTTCTCAAAATAGCTAGTCGACTTATAAACCAATAGTCGACTGGTAAAAACATTGAGAAAACAAAATAAACCATTTGATTGTTCCTCTTCAACAATTAATTGGTTTTCATTTTCACTTCTTCTTTTTTCTTTTTTTTTCTTTTTTTTACAATGACGGCTATCACCTACAACCTTTCAAGACATCAATGCTTCATCAAAGACAACAAGAAAAAGACAGATTTCTGGTGATATCTTATCTTATGCTCTTTATGTGCTTAATATGGGTCACAGTCATAACTACTGTACATATACATGCTTGCCGTCATTTTTTTTTCCTTTAATTTAGCTGATATCCACCAATCACTCACATAGCTGTTCTATAATACCCGGCCTATTCACATAGCTATTATAAATACGCCCTTCTCTGAGTTCAATAAATGCTTACATTAGTATCTTTATCTTCATACTCAGAGTTAAGGTGATAGAAATTATGGAGGGAACCGCATTCCATCAATTTCGAAATATCTGTGTCTTTTGTGGTTCCAGTCCTAGAAAAGATGGGGAGTATGTTAAAGCAGCACAAAACCTGGGTATGGTGCTAGCCAGAAGAAAAATTCATCTAGTCTATGGTGGAGATAACTGTGGGTTAATAGGGTGTGTGGCTACAACTGCACATGTAGGAGGATGCCAAGTTCTAGGTATTATTCCTACAGCTCTAGCTGCATCCAGCAACATAGGGAAAACAATTGGGGAAGAATATAGAGTAGCTTCCATGCATGAACGCATGGCTAGAATAATGAGCAATGCTGACGCCTTCATTGCCTTACCAAGTGGTTTTGGTACTTTAGAGGAGATTTTCCAAATAGTCTCTTGGACACAACTGAATCTGCATCACAAACCAATAGGTTTGTTAAATGTTAATCACTTCTTTGATGATTTGTTATCTTTCCTTGATCATGCTGTGGAACAAAGGTTTATCCCACACTCAGCACGACGAATTCTCATCTTAGCTTCACATGCTGAGGAGTTGATTGATGCTTTACAAGCATATGTTCATGTACCTGATCCAATCACAGCTCAAATAGAATGGACAACAGACTATAGCAGAAAGCGCAAATTGGACTTGAATCTTCATCTGTAATTGTAGCAAGATGTGGACATTACTGTACCACTTTTACTTTCTTAGGGTTATCTTGAACACCATCTTGCTAGCCACATACCTTAAGAAAGTACTATTACTAAGTCAAAATTCATATTTTGAGAACTTAGCATATAGCGGATACTCCCTTGGAGTTTGTAATACTATCTTTAAATATTGATTATGATCCTCTGAACTCTTAATATAATAACAACTTGATTTAGGGATGGCTTAATTACTTATTATTATTATTATTATTATTTTAATATCCTCTTCTCTTATCCTTAATTGATGATATCTAAATATCAAATCAAGTTAAATTTTTGAAAAATGTTAAGCACTTTCTAACTGACCAAATAGATCATCTATACGAGGTAATGAGTATTTATTCTACATTGTCACTTTATTCAACTATCTATAATCTATGTATAATCATATCCATATACTGGAGCACTCCAAATAAAAGTACTAGGGCTTTTAAATCCCTTGTCTAACATGTCTTGTTACTATTTCTTTTTCAGTTCTTTAAGTTTAGTGGGTGCCATTCTATATGGAAATATAGACGCTGGCCAGGAAATAAATCAATACCAAATTCTATTTATTATTTTGGGGTAATCCTGGCAATTCCTCAGGAATTATATCAGAAAATTCTATAATCACTGGAACTTGATTTATAGTGGTATACTTTATATCAGCATCTCTCACCACTGCCAACTATCCTTGGCACATTTTTGTAATCACTTATGGACTGCTAAAACAGAGATTAGGTTACTGGGTATCTCACAAAGATTTCTTTGTATCAAGAGAAAAAATTCTCCAAGAATATTGAATTTAATCACCTTCTAGTGACATTTCAAAATAACATGACATAATGCCAACAAATTCATTCTCAATTTCACATCACAATCTATCATATCTAGACAACTGGGTACAACGGATGTCACATTCAGAAACCATCATACCAGAGTTTGACCCCTTCCATACCTTGGTGGTATAGGATTCGCCTAAACTCAGCATTCCACTGAGGTTTTCCCTACTACCATTCAAGAGGACACGTGAAGAGACTCTGTATGGGTCTTTTCCCAAGTACATAGCAAGGAAAAGCAAATAACATCTCATATAACTGGCATCTCGCTATAAAACAGAGATAGCCCAACCATCACTTAACCATGCCAACATAGCATAATATAAACTGACTTACTTGAATAAAAAGACAACATCCTATCAAACCCTTTTAGCAGCACCGTGAGTATAAGCATGTCCGGATTTATACCCATACTCAAAGTCCTACCTAAAGGTCCGTTACTCCATGAACACAGAAAAACCTAAAGTTCTGATACCATATTGTCACTGCCCCAAATGATGCAACACATGACCGGCACGACATAAGGGTTTCCCCCTAGCCACAAGCCTAACGCATAGCATATACAAACATCCAGCACACAATCCAGAGTACATAATAAATATAACTGGCCACATATGCCACATCCAATATCAGAAAATACTGTATCTATATATATATCTCTCATGAATCCAACATCAGTGATTCTACTTGGCCCATGGCCTCATAATATTCATGTGATTCAACTTAGCCCAAGGTCTCATAATACCAACATTGTTGTAAAACATAAAACCATTTTCCAAACAACACATCAAAATATGCAAGAAGCGAGGATCCTGCCTATATGTTCATGGAGATACACTAGACATAAACTAAACTAAACAAACAGTACAAAAGAGCCTTGCCCAAACTGGGGCTCACCAACACTATCTTCAGCCTCCTACGAAGCTGTAGCTGGATCAAAGTCTCTTTGACTATCTGTGGGGAGGAAACAGAAGAGGGGTGAGATTACCACATCTCAGTGAATGGGTAAATCATACTATAACTAAAACAGGGCAAACCAAGCACGAGTGTTTCACAATGGATTTAATAATTGAAATCCATGTATAAAGATAATAATAGAAACATTAAGCATTTAACCATAATTTATTGAAAGAAAAGCTAAACAGTTCAAATGTATATTCAAAAGATAAATCAGGATTTAAATCAGTAATCGTAAAGCAAATCAATTATGCATGGTAAGTAATAAATAAAGTTATTTATGCAATAACAATGATGAATGAGATATTTTAAAAATATTTAATCTTTAAGAAAAATGCACTAGTTTATTGGAGGTCTTTTCTAACAGATCTATCATCTCCCCCAAGGACACAACAAGGGTAGGGTAATCACTGTAGGCGTAGACATAAGTCCACCCTAAATCCCCCAAGCACACAGCAAGGGTATGGTAATCACTGTAGGTGTAGACATAAGTCCACCCTAAATTCTGCCAAGCACATAGCAATGGGTATGGCAATAACTGTAGGCGTAGACATAAGTCCACCCTAAATCCCTGTGTCTTAGGCAGTCATATGCCCGTCACAGTATCCTAGGTCGAAGCCTTAACATGATCATGGAGCACCAGGGCTAGCACTCCCTACGACTAGCTAACAGTGATCTAAAAAGGTCCCTCCAATAGAAAACATTTGAAATATGCTATTCAAAGAGTTTAAAGTAAAACATTTCAATAACTTTACAATAAAGCTATAATTCTCCATCTAGCTCTTTTCATGCATAAAATTCCATTCTAAAATATATCTCATCCATGAATTCCCATGGAGACCTTTATATTCATAAACTTTCCCTTTTAAACATAGATCGTCCGTAGACGTCACATAAATGCTCATCATGCATCAAATCATTTCATGGCTAACTTAGTTCATTTTTATGACTAAGTTTGCATTTCTATAAATCTAGCTCAAGTGGAGAATTATCAGCCTAGATGCTTGCCCTGCATACCTAGAGTTCAACTAGGATTGAAATTTATAATTTCTAACATGGTTGGAACATATTGGTTTTCAAAGCGGTAAAACAATTTAACATACATTCCAACTAGTTAAAATCATACGAGAGAGTTATAAATCAAATTCCTAAAACATGCGCTATAGTATGAAAAACCCACTCACCTTACTAGGAGTCCAACAATGAGAATTTCACCTCGTGATGGTTCAACAACCTAGAAAACATAGACATAACATGAGAATTGGAAAACTCTAAATGTCACTATTCATGCCAGAAAACACTATTCACTCGCCAAAACACTATTCACGCCGAAACCTAAAAACCCTATATTCTAGCATAGAAACTAATTCTAAGACTATCTATGGAAAGAAGTTCGGTAAAACGAAGCCTAAAACGCGATTAGACGGAGTTTTACCTTTGGAGGTACTATTCACGCAATTTTCCGGTGACCTTTTGGCGACTTTTCGGCAAAATTGATCGGTGGGATTTGTAGCTCTTCTTCCCACGAGTCCAACGGTACCTTACTTGCTCAAATCGGACGTCCGGATGATCAGATATCTTAGAGAGAAGGTAGAGAAAATTCTAGAGAGAGAGAATTAGGGTTCAGATGAAGGAGAAATGAAGGAAAAAGGGAGGGGGGACCGCAAAAAAAAGCTATTTGACGAATTTCGCCGCGCCGAGCCACAATTTTCGTCGACGGCGAGAATGCTGCAGGAAACGCGAAAAAAAAAATTAGCCAGAAGCACGGCCTGGCCGTGTCCTAGAGCATGACCGTGCTTCGGGGCTATATTACACCAATGTTTTTGCTGAATTTGACAAAATGTACAACAAGAAAGTTGTAGCCCTTTCTCTTCGTTTTCTTTAGCCACTTGAACCACCTAATTTGGAGTTCATATGAAGGAGTTATGAATAAATTAGTGAGCAAATGTCCAGACCAAACTGTGCTTCATTTTTTGCCTCTTATCATTATAATATTTACGGAATTAGCAAAAGTGCCCAACATCAAAGTTGTAGATATAAGTCTTAGCTTTCAAAAGAAATTGGAATCATGTAATTTGGATTTCATATGAACGATTTATACGTATTTGAGGGAAGAAAGGTCAGAAGAAAGGTCAGAAACGCTCTAAAATTTTACATTGTTCTCAACTTCCTTGCTTCAAATGATTTGTACTTAACCTTCAAATACAGTACAATCCAAATAATGTGAGAATTGAAAGCAACATACGCTCACCCAGAGTGTAGACAGTACCAGACTTTGTAACCTTATTTGAAAAAGATGTAAATATCGTATAGTGAGTTTGACAACTCAATGAGCAAATAAGACTTCCTATAACCTCTTAAGTCAGCATATGGATGAACTCATATTTTAAAATTTATCACATAGAAAATACATTTCAAAAGTACATCCATATGGGACCCGCATTTCAAATATCTTCATTTAAAATGACAGTCAAATATTCAAAATCAAATACAGTGCAGCGTGATTATAAAATAAATATTGTTATGGAATAAAAGATTTCACATGTTTTAGGGGGATTCCATATCAGAACTAATAAATAATTCCAAGCACACAGCAAAGGAAGGCAAATCACATATCATCTATAGGAGGCATCCCGCTTCCCCCAATAACAATAAATCCCGCGTGTTGGTCGTCACACGAGACTAGCACCACCCCTACTAGCTAAGGTGTCAAGGTGCACCAAGTCTAACATTCCCTACTGTTGGCAAACAGTGATTCCAATAAGATTCTTCCACAAAAATAATTGCATAAAATAATGCACTTTTCAAATAAGAATAATTCCCATGTTCAATTCCTTTTTCCATAAATTTCCATAAAATTCCATATCGGTTTTAAATTTCCAAATACCCTTGAATCATCATTTTCAAGTAGAGAAATGCATATATGCAACAATTATTCTAGAGGTACCAATTCCAAGGAGTTTGAACATGTACATTTTCCATCATAATCTTAATATTCCATATTTGAGAGAAATAATATCCAATAAGTAAAGATAATCATTCATAAATTTTCAAAAGCTGAAAATGCAGTAATAACATCGTATGCTGCACCAATATCACAATCAAAGTATAAGAAAAGTGTAAAATAGATCATAGCAAGCATTATCTACTTATAAAGTTAGGGTTCCAAGTTGGACAGCCCTAAAATCCATGTTTTCAATCCAAATCTGGCCAAATATACCCCAAAAACAAGTTTAGAGGGTACAGAAACCTAGAAAATCACTCTGGATTTACAAAATTTGGCCTCCGAGAGCTCGGTCAACGGAGGTCAATGCAAAAGGGCTGCTGTCACATGTGCTACACGCACCACTCTGCAAGGTTGCACTTGGGATTCACGCGCCCAGAGAGAGGAAGCGCGTAGAGGCGCATGAGAAGGCTACTGAAGTAGTCTGAGTCTGAAATTTGAGATCTCAAGATTTTTCCCCCTCTTGAATCCATCTTTGGCGTTAGTTTTCTATTTTGAGAACTCAAAATAGTAGTTTCAGAACTCAGCTTTTTAGGGGACTTTCTCCTCCATTTTTCGGCCAATCTTCGACAAAATTTTCAGAAACCAATCAAAGGGATTCATAGATCTCGTCGTTCTGAATCCGTTGTGGGTGGTGGTGTCAAAATTCGAGATCCGAAAGTGCTAGAATTCTAGAGAGAAGTTTTGGAGTTTCTAGAGAGAGAAAATAAATAGAGAGAAAGAGCTAGCCAGATTTTCCAAATCCTTCTTATAGCAGAGGTTGTAAAATATCTTGAGAAACCATTCTGTAAAAATTCAATTTTTGAGGGAGGACTTTGCAAATTTTCATTATTTACATTTTGACCCCTAAACTTTTAGGAAATTGCATTTTGGCCCTAAAACATAAATCCTCATATTATCTTTATAATTCTTCAACCCATATGATAAATAAACATATTTCCAATTATACTTATCTCCATTTGTCATAATCCTCTCTTTCGTTCAATATTTTTCTTTAATTCAAGGTTTTTCATTTATTTAAGGTTTTCCTTTATTTTATTGTTATTACATTCTTCCCACCTTTAAGAAATTCAGTCCCTAAATTTCACTACCAAAGTTGCAAATAAACACTAACTTGTTTTGAACGCAATTTCTTCACTTGTCTGCCTGCTAATGCCACTGGTTGTTCTTCATAGGTTAAGTATTCGTCTAATTAAATCTGTGGGCACTGAATTTCATGTATGGGATATGATAAATACTTTTGTAGCATAGACACAGGAAACACTAGATGAACATTACTCAATTCAGGTGGCAAGGCCAAACAATAAGCTATTGGGCCGATTCTATCAAGAATTTCAAATGGACCTATGAACCGTGGACTTAATTTTCCTTTCTTCTCAAATCTTACTACTCCTTTCATGGAAGATATCTTCAAGAAGACATGTTTGCCTACAACAAATTCTAATGGTCGGTGTTTATTATCCACATAAGCTTTTTGTCTACTTTGAGCTGCCATTAATCTTTCTGTAATTAACTTTACCTTGTCAAGTGCATCTTGTACTAGCTTAGGCCTAAAATCTTGGCTTCTCCCAGCTCAAACCATCGGATTGAAGAATGACAACGTCTTCCATATAATGCCTCAAAAAGAGCAATTTGAATACTGGCTTGATAACTATTGTTATAAGCAAATTAAGTTAGGGGTAAAAATCTTTCCCAACTACCTTGAAAATCAAACACACATGACCGAAGCATGTTTTCCAATATTTGGATGGTTCGCTCGGATTGTCCATCTGTTTGAAGATGGAAAGCAGTACTGAGATTTAGCTTCGTGCCCAAAGCTTCTTGAAAGGCTCTCCAAAAATAAGCTGTGAACTGTGGTCCTCGATCAGAGATAATCGATATTAGTACCCCATGAAGTCTTACTATCTCATTCAAATACATATTTGCATATTGAGCTACATTGTAGATAGTTTTCACAGGTAAAAATGTGATGATTTAGTCAACCTATCAACGATCACCCATATAGAATCAAACCCTTTTGTTGTCTGTGGTAATCCTGTAACAAAGTCCATGGTTATTCTTTCTCATTTTCATTCAATTATTTCTATTTGTTGATGTAACCCCGCAGGCCTTTGGTGTTCTACCTTCACTTGTTGACATATTAAACATCGAGAAACATAATCATCCATGTCTTTTTTTATACCATCCCACCAATAAATTTCTTTTAAATCTTGATACATTTTAGTCACCCCAAGATGTATGGTATATGTTGATCTTTGAGCTTCCTCTAGAATCTGTTTTTTGAGTTCTTCTTTATTAGGCACACACAGCCGCTTTCCTAATTTCAAGATTCCTTCAGGGTCTACAGTAAATTCAACATCATTGTTATTCCTCACCTCTTCAATTTTCTTGCATAAATAGGCATTTTCTTCCTGTGCCTTTTTTACCCGTTCAACCAAGGACGATTAAAGCTGAATATGGGTCAATAGTATCCCAGGCTCCTTTACTTCTAACACTACCCCATGACTTTCCAACTTATGCATTTCTTTAACCAATGGCCACCTCAACTCTGTGATATGAGCCAAACTACTCATAGAATTCTTGCTTAATGCATCTGCCACTACATTTACCTTGCCTAGATGATACAAGATAGTGCAATCATTATCTTTAAGTAGTTTCTTACATCGCCTTTGCCTCAAGTTAAGATCTTTTTGTTGGAAAATATACTGGAGGGATTTGTGGTCCGTATAAATCTCATAAGTCTTGCCATACAAATAATGCCTCCAAATTTTGAGAGTGAAAATCACTGCTGCCATCTCCAGATCATGAGTTGGATAATTTTGCTCATGTGGCTTAAACTGTCTGGATGCATATACAATGAGTTGACCATGTTGCATTAATACACACCCTAGTCTAATTCTCGATGCATCAGAGTATACCGTGTATCCTCTGGTACTTGAAGGAATAGATAGTATTGGCAATGTGGTTAAACATTCTTTTAGTTTCTGGAAACTTTTATCACATTCATCAGACCAGTTAAACTTTATTCCCTTCCTTGTCAACCTCATCAAAGCAGCAGCAATTTTTGAAAAATCTTTAATAAATCTGCAGTAATAACCTACTAGACCAAGAAAACTATGAATCTCCGTAACTGTGATAGGGCGTGGCCATTGCTGCACCGCTTCTACCTTCTTAGGATCGGCTTGAATACCATCCTTAGTAACCACATGCCCTAAGAAAGTAACATTGCTAAGCCAAAATTCACATTTTGAAAACTTAGCATATAACTAATGTTCTCGTAGAGTCTGTAAAACCATTCTGAAATGTTGCTCCTGCTCCTCTGAACTCTTTGAATACACCAGAATATTGTCTATGAACACGATAACAAATTGATCCAAGAAAGGCTTAAACACTCTATTCATCAAATCCATGAATGCAGTTGGGGAATTTATCAAACCAAATGACATCACTAAGAACTCATAATGCTTATACCGAGTCCTGAAAGTAGTTTTCGAAATATCCTCCTCCTTTATCCTCAATTAATGATACCCAGATCTCAAATCAATTTTTAAAAAACATTAAGCACCCTGTAACTAGTCAAATAGATCATCTATATGAGGTAATGGATATTTATTACGCACTGTCACCTTATGCAATTGTATGTAATCTATGAACAACCGCAGTGACCCATCCTTCTTTTTCTCAAATAAAACAGGAGCACTCTAAGCAAAGGTACTAGGGCGTATGAATCCCTTGTCTATCAAGTCTTGTAACTGATTCTTCAATTCCTTGAGTTCAGTTGGTGCCATTCTGTATGGGGGTATAGACACTGGTTGGGTTCCAAAAAGTAAATCAATACCGAACTCAATTTTCTATTTTAGGAGTAACCCTGGCAATTCTTCAGAAAACACATCAGTGAATTCTCTAACCACTGGAACCTGCTCTATCTTAGTGTACTTCATATCAACATCTTTAACCACTACCAAATATCCTTGGCATCCTTTTTGTAAGAGCTTATCTGCTAAAGCTAAAATTAAATTACTGGGTACTTCACTACAGTTTCCTTGGATTAAGAAGGAAGATTCACCAGGAATATTGAACTTAATCAACTTAAGCTAATGGTCCAAAATGGCATGGCATGATGCCAACCAATCCATTCAAAGAATCATATCAAAATCTACCATATCTAGAATTATCAAATCCATAAGGGTTTCTTTATCTGCTACCGAGATCTCACACAATTTATACGCATCATTTACCAGCAAGAATTCTCTCAATTGAGTAGCAACCATAAAAGAATATTGTAACCTAGTAGGATCTCTATCCAATTGCTTAGCAAAGCATAGTGATATATAAGAATGAGTAGAACCAGGATCAAACAGTACATAATGTACCTGTCATTACTTTTTTTTAGGCTTAAGCATCCTATCGTGTCAGGGCAAAAACTAGAGCTAGTTCTACGCCTCGACCTCCTGATCCTCTACCAAAACCATCACTACTTTTTTGGCTTGAAGCTGCTCTAACTAGTCGTACTGGTACAGATGCAGAGGGTGAAGCTGGCTGTACTGATGCTTCACTAGAGCCTTGTAACTGTGGACAATTCCTTACAATATGACCTACTTGTCCACACCAAAAACATGCACCAGTTTCTCTTTGAATCATTCTTTGCCTATTGATATTAACTGATGCCTGGCTAGAGCTACCAGATATTGCTTGAGTCAAACGCTGTGGATTCTAAAATCTTGGTCATCTTACATTAGTATTACAACTCGTCGAAACGCTACTATTTTGATCTCTTTTTCTTCTCTTTAAACTTTCTATCTCTGCTAACTCTCGTGTTTCCATCATTCTAGCACAGTCTACAGCTACTACATAAGTGATAAAAAGATTAATATGGGGCCCACGACTTGAATAATGGACATATTAGCCCCAAAATGAACTTTTTAATTCTATCTTTTTCAGTTAGGACCAGATATGGTACATATCTAGACAACGGGGTAAAACAGATGTCATATTCAGAAACCGTTATATTAGGCGTATGTTTCAGTTCTTTAAATTCTCTAGCTATTCTGTCCCTTTCATTCACTGGTAGGAAACGATTCATGAATGCTTCCTTAAATTCATCCTACTCCATTGGTGGTAAGGTATCAGCTCTTCACTGCATCACAATTTCATACCATACTTGTGCGACATCCAGAAGTTGAAAATATACTAGTTCAACAGATCTTCTAACAGAGCACCCTAAAGCCTTGAGAATTCTCTCCATTGCATCAACAAATATCTGTGGGTCCACTTAAATATCAAATCCAAAAAATTTAAGGGCTTTAGCTTTTGGAACTGCGGTAACATCACCTCAATTCCTATAAATCTATCCTCTTGTTCAGTTGGTCTTTCTAATTCTTTAGCTATAAGAGCATTTTCTGGTGGTTGGACATACTTTCTACCCTGCTCTACTATGAATCCCGCCAATGTCTATAAACTCTTGTGTATGCCAATAATCATATTAGTTGTTCTATCTTGTGGCTCTTGAGGGGGTTCTACTCTCTCCTATGGGACTTTATCAGATTCATAATCATGTTCATCTTGTCTCGAGATTCTCCTATCCCGTGCACGTCCCCTACCTCTTCCTCTAGGCCAACCCCTACCATGGCCTCTTTGTACCAGAATTGTAAATTGTGTAGATACTTCTGCAGAGGGTGTACGATCTACAGCTTCTTTAGCAATTGCTCTAGTTCTTGGCAGTATTATAGACTATATAGAACAAAACACCTTTTAAGATACCATAACATTCGATCAACCTTATACTAGGAACTTTAACAAACATGGAATAGAAAGGAAGTTAATATCCTATAGAATCCCTCAACAACACCAGAAATATAAATATGTCTGGCTCATATCCATACTAAAGGTCCTACTAAAGAATCCTTTGCTCAGATAACCACAGAGAAACCTATTGCTCTTATACCAACTTGTCACGCCCCTAATTCAAGGCACATGAAACACATATATTGCAAACCTATATTTTCCATAACATGAAAATTTCAAACCTTTATCATGGAAACAGATAAATATAGGTTCTCCCATATATGTATATACAATATACATATCAAGTCTATAAACATCAGAGTATCAGCAGAAGTAGGGATCCTGCCTATGGCATACAGAGCATACTCTATAATACAAATACAATATAATACGAATAATGTGAGCCTTAGAAGCAACATAGGCTCACCCAGAGCGTATGTCACCTAGCTGATCACCTATCTGTAAGACCAAACTATGTATCCTTATCTGAAAAAGATGTAAATATCGTTTAGTGAATTTTAAAACTTAGTGAGAAGATAAGACCTCCTATAACCTCTTAGGTCAACATATGGTTAAACTTATATTTCAAAATTTATCACATAGAAAATACAGTTCAGAAATATATCCATATGGGACCCATATTTCAATTATCTTCATTTAAAATGAGAGTCAAATATTCAAAACCAAATACAGTGCAACATGATTTTAAAATAAATATTGTTATGGAACAAAAGATTTCACATGCTTTAGGAGGATTTTATATCAGAACCAATAAATAATCACAAGCACACAACCAGGGAAGGCAAATCACATATCATATATAGAAGGCTTCCCGCTCTCCCCAAAAACAATAAATCTCGTGTGTTGGCTGTTGATAAACATCATTTTTATATATTATTTGATCATCATATATAGTGTTTTCATCCTCTCCTACACTTATTTCTATCACTTAAGCTAGGCTTTATGATTTGAGTTTTATTTTGGTCTTTGAGATTTTTTTTTCCAGCATTTCCGTCTTTTTGAACCTGTCTGTGTATTTCTGTTATATATGGAGTTTGAGACCACCAAAAATTCTGATTTCGGTCTTGTAGGAAATCTAAGACAAATGTCCATAACTTTCATGAAGAGCCCAAGATCCAGTTCGGAGGTCCAATAGGCCGAATTAGACCAAGAGTCCAATACATGGACAGCACAAACAGAATCTGACCTTTGGGTGTTTAAATGGCCATAAACTGAGTTAGGTATGTCTGTTTGGCATGATTTTGGTGGCCTTGGAACCCTATGACGTAGAGGAATAATTCATATGAAGATCACGTTACTAGCCAGAGGCATCTGGGACCCGTAATTAGTGGTGCCAAGCTGGAGGGAAACATGCAGCTGAAAGCAGACCTGTCACATGTTATCCTGGTCGGTTTTAATGATTAAGATTCCCTTCCTTTGGTCTAATTGGGGGGAATTCGAAATTCAGAACACTTACCACTCTCTCTCACACATCTATCTTCATCTTCAGCCTCTAGAACAGAGCTTGGACATCCATGGCAGAGTAGAGAACTTTGTAACCAGCTGGACTTCCTCTCGAATTCGGTTAGGTTTTGAGATTCCATTTGTATTGTAATCAAGTTTATATCATCTTCTTTGTTTTCTGGAGTATTTCGAATCTTGTATGAATATATAGAGATTTATGTTATCCATTCAAGTTTGATGTATGAGATAGAATCTTGATTGATAAATCTTTATTCTATTGCATGAAACAAAGGAAATAGACTGGTTGATATTTGATTTTCAGATAAATAACATATTACAAGTTGTATGTGATGGCATGAATTTGTAATATATGTTGTTATCGAATTTTGAATGATGAAGGTTATGATGCAGAGATTTTGATTATAACTAAAATCAACCAACAACTTGATTAATCATATTTAGTCTAGGATAAACCGAACAAATTCTTGAAGAACATCTAGTGAGGTTGTATTTTTGATAATATAATCTTTGTCCAATTTTCCACTTGTGATCTAATTGATTGTGATAAAATCCAACCCCCCCCCGTTAGATCTTGAAACTATCGTTTAACATTAGCATTCCTTGAGAGACGATCCGGAGTTACCCTATATTGCATTCCTTATAGGGGTTCGGTAATATTTTTGGTAGATCACGACAATCTTCATCAAAATTTGGCGCCGTTGCCAGGGAATGTGAATGTTACTTAATAATTTCAAGTCTTTTGTATAAATAGTTATCACTTATATGTGTTTGTCTTCCTATTTCTCTTTATTTTTCATTATTGTTTTTGTTTTTCTTTCTTCCTTAGAATTGGCCGGAATAGTAGTTTGCTGAATTTACTGTTCCTAAAAATTTTTATCTCGAATTGATCTGAAATTTGGTGGGTTGATTCCAAATGGTGTTTTACACATAACTGATCGCTTTGCCATCAGCACCACCCTATCTTGGCCAAATTCGAACGTTTACACCTGTTTTTGAATTTTTTAGTATTTATCATTTTATTTTTGTGTTGCATTTTAACCTAATTTGCATTCCGTGTTGATCACACCTTAACTGGTTGTGTTTTGTTGTGTTTTGTTGTGTTTTTGTGTTTTTGTGTGTTTCCATGTATGGTGTGTTTTGGTATATTGCATCTTGTTTAGTGCATGACTAGGTCCTCTTGTGGTGAACTGTGTGAGCTTGATCCTGAGATTGATAGGACTTTTCATACCTTGCAGAGATCTAGGAGAAGATTGTTTGATATATCTGTTAGTAGTCTTGTTAATCCTATTGTTGATATGGCTAACAATAATAATAGAACCCTTAAGGAACTTGCTGCACCAGATGTAACATACCAACCCTTGTGCATTCAGTATCCTGAGTTAGATGCTGACTTGGAACTTAAGTCTGGATTAATACACTTGTTGCCAAGATTTCATGGTCTTGCAGGTGAGGACCCTCATAGGCATTTGAAGGAGTTCCATGTGGTGTGCTCAACCATGAAACCGCAAGGCATCTCTGAAGAGCACATTAAGCTCAGGGCATTCCCATTCTCATTAGCTGATGTGGCCAAGGACTGGTTGTACTACCTTCCATCAGGTTCCATCACTTGCTGGAATGACATGAAGCAAACATTCTTGGAGAAGTTCTTCCCTGCCTCTAGAACTGCATCCATTCGGAAGGAGATTTGTGGTATTAGGCAATTGGCAGGAGAGACAATATATGAGTACTGGGAGCGATTTAAAAAGTTATGTGCTAGCTATCCGCATCACCAGATCAGTGACCAATTGCTCATTCAGTATTTCTATGAGGGGTTGTTTCCTATGGATAGAAATATGATAGATGCAGCCAGTGGAGGAGCATTGGTGAATAAAACCCCTGCTGCAGCTAGGGAACTCATAACTAACATGGCTGCCAACTCTCAACAGTTTGGTACCAGAATGGCACCTACCAGAGGAGGAGTCAATGAAGCCCAAGTATCATATGCAGATCAGCATCGTGTGGAGCACAGATTAGATGAGTTAACTTCCCTTGTTAGGCAATTGAAAATGGGTCAACATCAACGACTAGCTGCACAACCAAAACAACCAATTCGAGTTTATGGATTTGTGCTTGTTCCTCCCATTCCACTGAAGTGTGCCCTACCCTTCAAGAAGATGTTTCTGTACTTTCCAACCAAGCAGCAGCAGCTAATGTGTTTCCCAACAGGCCACAATACTACCAATCAAATCAGCAGCCAAGGCATGACCCTTTCTCCAGTACATATAACCCTAGTTGGAGAGACCATCCGAATTTTAAATGGGGTAATTCCACACAGCAGCAAAACCAGCAGCAGCAATATCAGCAACCAGTAAGGCAATAGTTTCCACAGAATATGCAGCCAAATAGACCAATTTACCAGCATCCAAATAAACCACACTACCAACAGCCTTCTGTTCAGCAACAGCAAAGTCCAGAAGCCACTTCATCTCAGTCATCATTGGAGGATTTGATCAAGCAAATGGCAACAAATAACATTCAATTCTAGCAAAGGACAGAATCTACCATCCAGAACCTAGAAACTCAAATTGGACAATTAACATCAATAATGAGTCAGCTGCAAGCACAAGGTTCTGGCCAGCATCCTTCATAGACCGTACCCAATCCAAAAGGGAACATGAGTGCTATTATGCTCAGAGGTGGCAAAAGAATTCCAGATGCAGCAGTTCCACCTTCTAACAGCAATCAGAGTAAATATGCTGCACCAAAAAAATCAGTCTCTGAACCTAGCAGTTCTGGCCAAGGTTCTACCTCGGAGACAACATTGTAGCAACAGAATGACCATGTTGTACCTCTGCCTTTTCCTCAGAGAGCAGTGCAATCAAAAAAATTGGATGAGGCAGAGAAGGAAAAAGAACTTTTGGAAACATTCGGAAGAGTGGAAATAAACATTCCACTACTAGAGGCCATCAAGCAGATTCCAAAATATGCAAAGTTTCTGAAGGAGTTGTGTACTCACAAGAGGAAGCTGAAGGGAAATGAAAGAGTTAGTATGGGCCAAAATGTTTTTGCCCTCATTCAACCTATGCCTCAGAAGTGCAAAGATCCTGGAACTTTTACTATACCTTGTGTCATTGGAAACTGTAATTTTGAAGATGCTATGCTGGACCTTGGAGCTTCAATTAATGTCATGCCCCACTCAGTATTTCGGTCACTTGGGATTGGCCCGTTACAACAAACAGGAGTGGTGATTCAATTGGCCAACAGAAGCAATGCTTACCCTACTGGAGTAATTGAGGATGTACTGGTCCAAGTTAATGAATTGGTCTTTCCTGCAGATTTCTACATTCTAGATATGGAAGGAGAGTCATCATTCAATAAAACTCCAATCATTCTTGGGAGACCTTTTCTCAAGACTACCAAGACCAAGATATATGTGCATGCATGAACCCTCTCCATGGAGTTTGGCGATAATGTTGTGCAGTTTAATATATTTGATGCAATGAGACACCCCATGGAAGATCATTCTCTTTTCTGCATTGATATTCTTGATGACTTGGTCGATGAGGTCTACGACAGTTTCTCCTCTGAATTTTCTGATGTGCTTCTATTTGATGATTCCCTATGCTGTAATTGTGTTGATGATGTTATTTGTTCTGCTTGTTCTGAAATCAATGCATTCTTAGAAAATGATGATTTTGTCACAGATTCTACAAAAGTGGATGATTCCAGAGTACTTGATAATGTTGAATATGCAGGAGTTTATGCAGCAGATGCACCAGCAGCAAAGTTACTCCCTTCCATAGTGCAGCCACCCATACTAGAGCTTAAGGCTCTTCCTGAGCATCTCAAATATGCATTTTTAGAAGAGAATGAGCAGCTGCCAGTCATTATAGCTAAGAACCTTCAACTTGATCAAGAAGAAAAATTGTTGAACATCCTGAAACAGCACAAGAGGGCAATTGGGTGGACACTTGCAGATATACCTGGCATTAGCCCTTCCACTTGCATGCATAGGATTTTGATTGAGGAGGATGTTAAACCAGTACGGCAGCCACAAAGGCGACTGAACCCATTGATTCCAGATGTGGTTAAAAAGGAAGTAACCAAGCTTCTACAAGCTGGTATAATCTATCCAATTTCAGACAGCAAATGGGTAAGTCCAGTGCAAGTTGTCCCAAAGAAATCAGGAGTGACAATGGTAGCCAACCAGCATAATGAACTTATTCCCACTTGAGTTTAGAATAGTTGGAGGGTGTGTATTGACTATAGAAAGCTTAATCAAGCCACCCATAAAGACCATTACCCTCTTCCCTTCATTGATCAGATGTTGGAGCGTTTAGCAGGAAAATCACACTACTGTTTTTTGGATGGATATACTGGGTACTTTCATATACATATAGCCCCAGAGGACCAGGAGAAGACCACATTCACGTGCCTATTTGGCACTTTTGCATACAGGAGAATGCCATTTGGTCTTTGTAATGCTCCAGGTACATTCCAACGTTGCATGGTGAGTATCTTTTCTGATTTTTTAGAGAACTGTATGGAGGTATTCATGGATGATTTCAACATATATGGTTCTTCCTTTGATGAATGCTTGGATAGTCTATCTAAGGTATTACATCGGTGCACTACAACTAACCTTGTTTTAAATTTTGAAAAATGCCATTTCATGGTAGAACAAGGTATAGTTTTAGGGCATATAATTTCTAAAAAGGGCATAGAGGTAGATCCTGCTAAGATTGATATTATTACTGCTTTACCTTACCCTGCAAGTGTGCGGGAAGTTCGTTCCTTTCTTGGCCATGCAGGATTTTACCGGCGCTTCATTCGTGACTTCAGCAAAATTGCCCTTCCATTATCCAGCTTGCTATAAAAGGATGTGGACTTTATTTTCAACTCATTATGCAAGGATGCATTTGACCATATTAAGAAGGCTCTCACTTCAACTCCCATCATCCAATCACCTGACTGGACGCTTCCATTTGAACTGATGTGTGATGCGTCTAACTATGCCATGGGAGCAGTCCTTGCCCAGAGAGTTGATAAAGCTCCATATGTCATCTATTATGCCTCGAGGACACTTGATTCTGCCCAAGCAAATTATACCACAATAGAAAAAGAGCTTTTAGCAATTGTTTTTGCATTAGATAAATTTAGATCATACTTGCTTTGTTCTCATGTGGTAATTTTCTCTGATCATGCAGCTCTTAAGTTCCTCTTAAAGAAACCCGATGCCAAACCAAGGTTAATTAGATGGATGCTCCTTCTACAAGAATTTGACCTAGAGATTCGAGATAGGAGTGGAGCAGAAAATGTGGTTGCTGACCACTTGAGCAGAATAGCATCTTATTCTCTTCCCATTCAAGATTCATTCCTAGATGAGCAGCTTTTACAGCTGCATGGTGAGTTTCCATGGTATGCTGACATTGTAAACTATTTGGTTGCACATGTGTTGCCCTTAAATATCGCACGTGCACAGATGCATAAATTCAAGAGTGAAGCTAAATACTATGTGTGGGATGATCCTTATTTATGGAGGTTTTGTAGTGACCAAATAATTAGAAGATGTGTACCTAATTATGAGTTTCATTCTGTACTTTCCTTTTGTCATTCCTATGCTTGTGGAGGTCATTTTGGTCCTTAGAGGACTACAAGGAAGGTATTAGATTCTGGTTTGTATTGGCCTACCTTATTTCATGATGCCTATGAATTTTGTAAATCTTGTGAACAATGTCAACGAGCAGGAAATATAACCCGTAGGAACAAAATGCCCCAACAACCTTTATTGTTTTGTGAAATCTTTGATGTTTGGGGAATTGACTTCATGGGTCCATTTCCTGTCTCATTTGGCTTTGTTTATATTTTATTGGCTGTTGATTATGTTTCCAAATGGGTGGAGGCCATTCCCACTAGAACTGATGATTCTCATGTTGTTGTAAATTTTGTTAGATCAAACATCTTTTGCAGGTTCGGCATACCCAGGGCAATCATTAGCGATCAAGGATCTCACTTTTGCAATAGACACATGAAAGCCCTATTAAGTAAATATGGTGTCTTTCATAAAGTCTCAACCCCCTATCATCCTCAAACGAATGGCCAAGCCGAGGTCTCCAATCGTGAGATTAAATAAATTTTGGAGAAAACAGTGAGACCAGACAGAAAAGATTGGAGTAAGCGGCTAGATGATGCTTTATGGGCTTATAGGACTGCCTATAAGACACCTATAGGTATGTCACCCTATAGGCTTGTCTTTGGTAAGGCATGTCATCTTCCAGTGGAGCTAGAGCATCGGGCTTATTGGGCAGTAAAGGCTTGTAACTTGGACATAGACCAATCTGGAGTCGGAAGGAAATTACAACTTCAGGAATTAGAAGAACTTCGATTAGAGGCCTATGAGAATTCCTGAATATACAAAGAGAAGACTAAGTCCTTTCATGACAAGCAAATCCTTAGAAAGGAATTCAAAGAAGGGGAGAAAGTGCTCTTATACAACTCTCGCCTTAAGTTTATGCCAGGCAAATTGAGATCCCGATGAGAGGGCCCATTTTTAGTCACTAATATATTTTCTTATGGTGCAATTGAAATTCAAGATGTGACTACAGGGCGGACTTTCAAAGTCAACGGACACCGACTCAAACAATTTCATGAGGGAGCTAAAGAGAATTCGGTTGAAGAGTTGGTTTTGGTTGATGTTGTTTCCCTAACTTGAGGGAGTTCATTTTAGTTATGGTTGAATATTTTTTTTGCTTATTCTTGTTCTGTTAAAAAAAAAATCTGCTAAGTTTATTTTCATATTGCTATTGCCATTTTCTATTTGCATTTTCAATAGCTTTGAGATTTGTAAAGGTTGTGAGCTTGGAGCACTTTAAAAATTTGAGGTCTAAAGCATGACTTAATGCATTTCTTGCATCTCTTAGCTAGCTAGTTTGGTGATAGACATTGAATAAATGGATTAAGCATGTTAGTGCATACCTAGTGAGCATTTGGGCCAATTGTCATTCTCTATTCTTTTCTTGTGTGAATTACACTCATAAAGTTTGACACTCTAGAACTTGCTTTGCTTCTTTTTGAGACTATATTTTCATATGCATGCATGAATGTAATGAAGGCTTTCTTTTCTTACATTTAGTTAGTTAACCAAATAGCCTACCTAATACATTTTCCCTTTGAACCTAATATTTCCAATTCGCTCATTACCAACCTTAAGCATGACACCATGATTCTACCTTACCTTAGGGAGTAAGAGAGCATTGGTTGATCATTTGATGAGTTGATCTTTGTCTGAGACAGACAAATTCAAGTGTGGGGGAGAAGAAGTTGTAAATTTGAAATCAATTGGCTATGTGAATTTTAGAGTTTATGAATTTGAATTTTAGAGATGAAAAAAAAAATTGAATGTAAAAAAAAAAATCATAGAAAAGAAAAAGAAAACAAAGATGTATAGAATTTTTGGATGAAAATTTTTTGTGCATATTTCTCATTTTATCTCCCAATGTTCTCATGCTCTCTTTAGTTTTAAATTTCCATACCCATGTTATCTTTTTCATCCCTTCCTTTTCCTTAGCCCATTACAACTTTAAATAAACTCCTTTTGATTTGTGCATGCATGTGTTTAAATTGGTGGAGATTAGAATAGAAGCAAGCCTATGGTAGTGCAAATTGTCATGAGTTGTATTGAGTGAAAACACAAACCTTTCTTTTTAAACACTTGAGAATTGAGGGTATATCATGTGAGAATCTATCATTCTTAGTTAACATAATTCAATTGAAATCACCATGCTTTTTAGTTGGAAGTGTAAGAAATAAATTCATGAATGTCTTGATTCCTTAAAGCGTTTAACGTTCTTCTTGCTCACTTAACTTTTGCATTCTTGAAAGTTGTTGGAATGTAAATCCTGGATTGTTTCCTTTATTTTTTAGTTTGTTTGAATTTTAGTTTGCCCGAGACGTGTAAAGGAAAAGTATGGGGGAATTTGATAAACATCATTTTTATATATTATTTGATCATCAAATATAGTGTTTTCATCCTCTCCTACACTTATTTCTATCACTTAAGCTAGGCTTTATGATTTGAGTTTTATTTTGGTCTTTGAGATTTTTTTCCAGCATTTCCGTCTTTTTGAACCTGTCTGTGTATTTCTGTTATATATGGAGTTTGAGACCACCAAAAATTCTGATTTCGGTCTTGTAGGAAATCTAAGACAAATGTCCATAACTTTCATGAAGAGCCCAAGATCCAGTTCGGAGGTCCAATAGGCCGAATTAGACCAAGAGTCCAATACATGGACAGCACAAACAGAATCTGACCTTTGGGTGTTTAAATGGCCATAAACTGAGTTAGGTATGTCCGTTTGGCATGATTTTGGTGGCCTTGGAACCCTATGCCGTAGAGGAATAATTCATATGAAGACCACATTGCCAGCCAGAGGCATCTGGGACCCGTAATTAGTGGTGCCAAGCTGGAGGGAAACATGCAGCCAAAAGCAGACCTGTCACATGTTGTCCTGGTCGGTTTTAATGATTAAGATTCCCTTCCTTTGGTCTAATTGGGGGGAATTCGGAATTCAGACCACTTACCACTCTCTCACACACATCTATCTTCATCTTCAACCTCTAGAACAGAGCTTGGACATCCATGGCAAAGTAGAGAACTTTGTAACCAGCTGGACTTCCTCTCGAATTCGGTTAGGTTTTGAGATTCCATTTGTATTGTAATCAAGTTTATATCATCTTCTTTGTTTTCTGGAGTATTTCGAATCTTGTATGAATATATAGAGATTTATGTTATCCATTCAAGTTTGATGTATGAGATAGAATCTTGATTGATAAATCTTTATTCTATTGCATGAAACAAAGGAAATAGACTGGTTGATATTTGATTTTTAGATAAATAACAGATTACAAGTTGTATGTGATGGCATGAATTTGTAATATATGTTGTTATCGAATTTTGAATGATGAAGGTTATGATGCAGAGATTTCGATTATAACTAAAATCAACCAACAACTTGATTAATCATATTTAGTCTACGATAAATCGAACAAATTCTTGAAGAACGTCTAGTGAGGTTGTATTTTCGATAATATAATCTTTGTCCAATTTTCCACTTGTGATCTAATTGATTGTGATAAAATCCAACCCCCCCGTTAGATCTTGAAACTATCATTTAACATTAGCATTCCTTGAGAGACGATCCGGAGTTACCCTATATTGCATTCCTTATAGGGGTTCGATAATATTTTTTGTAGATCACGACAATCTTCATCAGCTGTCACACGAGGCTAGCACCACACCTGCTAGCTGAGGTGTCAAGGTGTAACAGGCTAACATTTTTTGCTATTAGCAAACACTGATTCCAATAGGATTCCTCCACAAAAATAATTGCATAAAATAATGAACTTTTCAAATAAGAATACTTTCCATGTTCAATTCATTTTTTTCATAAAATTCCATATGGGTTCTAAATTTCCAAATACCCTTGAATCGTCATTCTCAAGTAGTGAAATGCATATATGCAACAATTATTCCAGGGGTTCCAATTTCAAGGAGTTTGAACATATACATTTTTCATCATAACCATAATATGCCATATTTGAGAAAAATAATATCCAATAAGTAAACATAATCATTCATAAATTTTCAAAAGCTAAAAATACAGTAATAACATCATATGTTGCACCAATATCACAATCAAAGTATAAGAAAAGTGTAAAATAGATCATAGTGAGCATTATCTACTCACAAAGTTAGGGTTCCAAGTTGGACAGCCCTAAATTTCATGTTTTTAGTCAAAATCTGGCCAAATAAACCCCAAAAATGAGTCTGGAGGGTCCAAAAACTTACAAAATGACTCTATATTTTCAAATTTTGGCCTCCACAAGCTTGGTCAACGTACATCAACGCAACAAGGCTATTGTCACACGTGTTGAACGCGCCACCCTACAAGGCTGCGAGTGGGATTCACGGGTCCACAGAGAGGAAGCACATAGAGGTGCGTTAGACGGCTACAGAAGTGGTCCGAGTCTGAAATTTGAGATCCCAAGTTTTTTCCACTGCCTGAATCTATCTATAGGGTCAGTTTTCCATTTTGAGAACTCAAAATAGGAGTTTCAGAACTCACCTTTTTAGGGGATTTTCTCCTTCATTTTCTGGCTAATCTTTTACCAATATTCCAAAAACCAATCAGATGGATTCATAGATCTCATCGTTCTGAATCCATTGATAGTGGTGGCTCGAAATATGAGGTCTGGAAGTGCTAGAGAGAAATTTTGGGGTTTCTAGAGAGAGAGCAAACCAAATTTTTTAGATCCTTCTTACTACAAAGGCTGTAAAATATCCTGAGGAACAATTCTGTAAAAATTTAATTTTTGAGGGAGGTCCTTGCAAATTTTTATTATTTACATTTTGACCCCTAAACTTTTAAGAAATTGCATTTTGGACCAAAAACGTAAATCCTCATATTATCTTTATAATTCTTCAACCCATGTGATAAATAAACATATTTCCAATTATACTTATCTCCATTTTTCATAATTCTCTCTTTCATTCAATATTTTTCTTTAATTCAGGGTTTTTCATTTATTTAGGGTTTTTCTTTATTTTAGTGTTGTTACACCTAAATAGTTGTATAATGTGTATAGATAGATTTTGGGAAGGTCTTAGTGAGGAGTATTGGAAGATGGCTTAATTTACAAGGCTTGTGAGTTATGTGTATGTTTATTGAAAATTTAGTTATATTAAAATGAATAACAAAATTATATTATTTTGAGGTAAAAAGGGGGTTTAGTCAAATTTAGGTTTAATGTGTTGTTATATAGTTATCTTCAAGTTAAGTGGCATGAATATTATTGACTTGCGCTAGTGATTAAGGTGTTTATGGAATTTATTTTGTAGGAGTAACAGAAATATGAGACAGTTAAGATTTTCAAACTTAGTTGATTTATTTGTAATTTGTTAGTATATGAACTTGCGGAGTACTATAGTGATCTTGATGTAGTTGAGTAAATGGATGAGTTATTGAGAGTCTAAAGATAAGTGTGGTAATTATATCCCAAAGACTAAGAATGTAGTTATATAGAATAAGATTAAAGTAGTGTAAATTGTTAAAGAGTTTTAGTTGTCAACATATCAGAATTATATAAGTATAGGTTATACAAATGTTTGCTAAGACTACATGTATAAAGAAAATGTTAACACCCAAATTGGATAAATAAATAACGAAAAGGTACATAATGGTCAAGACTAGAAATCTCATTAAAAACATATACATGTGTATAGTGGAATTTAGAATCTAAGCAAATGAACTTTTGGGATGACACTAAATAATAATAAAAATTCATATTAAAGAAAAAGGAAAATTTTGGTAATGATTATTTATAGATGAAACATTTTAGAAAGATGTTATGATGTTATAAAATTCATGATATATTCTAGTGTATATATGATATGGAAATGACGTGATATGGATATGAGGGTGATGCACTGTTGGATTATAAAAAAATGAATATGGAAATTTCATGGGACTTTTAGGTCCGAAGTGGTAACATGCTAGATATTATAGAACTTACTAATATGTGTTTTTCCCTATCCATATGTATCATGAATTATAAACATAATAAGTTTAAAATAAAATTTATTAACTATAAAACCTATAAGAAAAATGTATGAATGAATGAATATATGTACTAATAACCAAATAAATAACTAATTAAATAATAATCAAAATTTCTAAGGGATTCCTTTTCAAAAACACTATTAGCTAGCGACAGAGGTATACCTTGGTGCACCTTATAACCTTAGCTAAAAGGGGAGTTTCTAACCTTATGTGTAGAAAAACACATGAGGATTGGATTATAGATAAGTTATGGATGAGTGAAAGGAGTTGAGGTATTCTCCTTATGTTATTAGTGGCATTCTACCTAGTTATCTATGATATAGAATGTGGTGATTTACCCTTACTAGGCTATGTGCTTTTGCATGTGAGTTAGGAGGACCCTCTCCGAAGCAGGGTGGCCTGGCAATAGGTGTCACCTTGCTGTGTTGAGATGACTGATAGTTAGAATGATCCTTTCTGAAGCAGGGTGGCATGGCAACAAGTGTCATCATTGTTGTATTAAGGATACTGACAAGTCCAAGTAACACTACAAGTCGTCACTAAATCTTCTGTTCCAATTTTTTTTTATTAACCATTTAAATAAAACATTGCTTTATAAATAAAATTAAGAACAAACAAAATGAATAACATTCTATATATATTACCATAATTTCGAATATATACATGATAGTTGAGTGATATACCATGTCTATTAATAGAAAATGTTATACATAATACAATGTCAAAAAAATACTAAAACAATTAACTTGGTGGTTCTATTGGAGTTGGTAGTGCATTATTTGTAGAACTTGGTGCAGTACAATCCATAAGTCCCAGTGGAATTTGTCCCTGTTTATATCACAATAATAAATTAATATATAACTTGATAAGTCTAACATAAAAAAAAATACATGTAGCATGAAGAAAATCTTAAAAATATTAAATATTACCAAATTTATCTTGAGAAGAATCACCACATTCTTTTTTTTCTTTGGGAAAGCATTATGAAATATATCTAAATCAAAGCTCAGTGCCCATGAAACATGACTAAATATAGATGAGGAATCAAAACTTAGTCCTCCAAACATGAATAAATCAAAACGTCACTCTACCTAGAAATGCATTCTGCTCTCTTTTGTTTCGATGAAAGTAGTCAAATACACCCAACCAATACAAAAACACAAACAAACAAGCAGTAGGACATGAAATTTGGGGCATTATATTCATATTTGTGGTCAAATAGAAGAAAAGGCCAATAGGACATTAAAGCAAAATCAATTTTGATTCTAATTTATGAATAAGTAAACAAAAGCAAGCTGAAGATGATGTTTTGATTCTAATTTATGAATAATTTGTGGCTATATATTATATAGCCAGTTACTCTAAATGCATCTACAAGGAATTGTCATAAAGCTAATAAGATTTAAAAGGAAAGAAAGATATATTCTTTTGATTTATATAGCAGGACCACAGCATCGTTGAAATAATAGAATCCCTAGACCAATTCATTCAGTATATATCCAGAGGGTGAAATAAAGAGACGACAGAGCAAAGAAAAGAGTTAAGAGACAAAATGCATAGGAAATCATGGACGGTAGAGATCTTGTTCCTTGGTTAGGTTCCATGCCTTTTAACCATTTTAATTATATACTAATACCCATTGAAGCCCTGGTTATTAGACCATCCATGTCCTTCATTGGCTATCACATGGATAAATTAGGGTTATTAATTAGGATCAACCATGTGGGATTTAAAAAAATAATTTAGGCATATGTAGTTTAGATCAAATTAATCAAAGATGAACATATAAGGATATAAAGAATATATTTTATTAATGATTTATTCAATGGGACAGTGAAGTTTGAAAAGAAGATAAAAAAATGACAACAATTAGGCAACATGTTTACTATAATGTTGCAAAGGGAAAGAGCACAATAGTTAATAGATGTATAAAAATTGATTAAGACAAATGGAAATTAGTAGAATTAGGCCAGTTGAGCCTGGTAATTAGGGATTAAAAAAAAGAATTGGAAATTAGTAGAAATAGGTGAGAGTTATGAGATATCAAATCTGAATTAATAATGCCATGTTAACAACTATAGGCAGCATAAGTGGCTGTGACATTACTATTATTTTCATTAGCATTTACATCAATTAACAAATTCCCAAAGTCTCACAAGCACATTATGAGTTGTTTCTCATTCAAGTCATACAGTCAAAGTGTCAAACCATACTATAATGAATTTCTATAAAAGTTAAAAACACCATCATATAGTGACAGCGAAGCATCTAGATTAAAACATTTTCTACTTATAGACATTCTTTTTTTCTTTGAAATTCAAAAGCTACATCTCAAGAGCTCATTTTGCGTTACCAGCTGAAAAATCCAATGCAATTCCATACTCCGGAAGCAAAGAGTTGACACATAATAAAAGATCTTCTTTCAAGATCTTATTTTTTCTGAGATAAAAACTCTAGCACAAATATTAAGAATATGAAAGAGGTAGTTATGAACAGCATTTCACTCAAACATGTTATGCTCATGTCCCAGTGAGCATTAGTTGATTCCTGAATATTCTTCCTAAGGTTTGAAAACTTCAACAAGCTGTTATTCTGGATAATTAACAAGCATGCAATGCAAGTGCGACATATGGTTATACATACAATTGCATGCACTTTTAGTGCAGAGCACAACAGGATTAGTAAGTTGGGCATATGAGTTAAAAAATAGCACCAATAAAATGCTAATAAGAAGGCACCATATATCAATCAACATGGAAATATGTGGAGTTACACATCCTGTTAATGTCATACACAAACAAAGCACTCGCACTTAATTGGCAAAATATCCATGTCATAGAATTGATTTAACAACAGAGGAAGAATTTAGCATTAATCATCATTCCCTAACCATTTGATAAAGAACTAGCAAATATTGTTCTAATGCCAAGTTAAAATGCTTAATCCCAAGACCTTTTTGTTCCTTTTTCCTGTAAGTCTGTTTCACTCCTACATGAATGCACGAGTCTTTGAAGGCCAAGGGGTGAACCATCAGACACAATGGGAAACATCAAAGTCACATAATGAATATATTATGAAGCTTTCAAGCCCATTAACAACCCAACCACTGTTCAACAAGAGAAATAAAGATCTTACACCATGACAATAAAAATAAAGAACTAAAGAATATATGAGCAATTAAAATGGTGACAGAGCCCAAATTCACCACAGAGAGTGATCCCCTTCTCAAATGAAGCACAAATGAAAATATTCAAAAACATGAGGGTGTTCAAATGCCAGTCATCCCCTTCTCAAAGAAACACAAATGAAAATATTCAAACTAGAACCTGGTCAGAAATAGGAAATATATATATTATGATATTAGGAAGCAAAAGTGTAGTTTGGAATTAGTATAGTATTTGCAACAAGGGTGGAAACACAGTTGACCATAAGCATCACCTTGTCCACTTACAGGAGAAACTCCAGGATCATAACATGAGATAATAAAAAAAAACCTTGTGGTGATGGTCTCAAGTTAAAAATAATATTATCAATCATCTTTGGTGATGGAGAATTGTGGTGATATATGATTCCATAAGTATAAGCCCGCAGAATACACATCCTAAAACACAAAGTGAGTGGGTTCTACTGGTTTTATGCATTACAGCAATTACAAAAATTGGACTTGGCTAGCGCCTAACATAGATGATAGCAACAATTTATTGGTCAAAATTAAAACTACTGTGTAAACACACGTATAGATTAGCAATATAATAGCAACAATTCACATCCCACGAGTAATCTTTTAGATCCAATTAGTTATCACACTTTAATTCCTCTTATCTTATCCAAGCAATGACAATCAAGAGTTGAGAAAAAGCAAAGAAATAAAACATCACATAAAAGCAATTAACATATAATTCATGCATGGGCCTCTGTTTGGCTGTCCAACAATATAGATACATTTGGCTAAGTTTTCTTAGATTTAGAAACTCCAGGGATTTTATATGTAGTGCAGAAATGTAGTAAATGCAAGGACCTTCTCAAAAAAATTTAGGATGAGCCCACTATCAAATTCTGTTGAGAGTCTTCCTAAGTGTCATTTGTTGGATGCCAACGTTACATAATTCATTACCCCCTACAAGGACTCCCAGATAACGTTACTTTGACATAAATGTTACTGTTACATAAATAGTGTATACAAATCACTAAACTATTAAAATCAAGAATTGTATATAGATATTATTACCAATTGGATAGATTTGATTAAAGAGCTCATTTGCGACTGTAGTCTTTCTTCAAACTGTGCTTGCATTCTTTCTTCTCGTAATCTCATCTCCTCACGTAGTTCTGTAGCAACTTTTTCACATATTTTCTTCTCTTACTCTTTAAGATGTTGAGGAGTAATTTGGTTAGCAGCTCTTTTAGTGGGAGGTGTAACATCCCTAATTTCGTTTCTTTTATTGATAAAAGTACAAAAATATTTAATTAAGGAAATAAAATTTATTAGACAATATTTTAGATATCTAAGGAAATATAATCCTTAGATATTCTTCACCTTATGTATATGCATAGAAAATGTTTCTAACATTAAGAACAAATAAAGAGGAAAAACCTAATAGGAAAGAAATTAGAAATAACATACTAAAGAGATGCAAAATTCTTGGATAAGGAAGATAAACTTTTAGAAACAAGTAAAGGTCTTAAAATTTCAAGAACATTGGATTAGGGTAATTTTTCCTAATTCAAGAACTAGAATTACTAAGTTTAAAATCTTTAACCATACATTGGGCTTTTACCTATGGACACTTCATATAGAGTTTTCCACTTCACATAAGTTTCTAGCAAGCCCATTGAATAACCTAAGCAAGAAATAAAACATAGACTTGGACTAGGATATAGTAACTGGACCAATAGCCCAAAAATTATGAAAATGTCACCAAGCCCTCCAAGAAAGGTAGAATTTTATCCAAAGCAAAGAAAATGGGTAGGAATAAGCCCATAACGGGTAGGAATAAGCCCAAATCCAAGAGAAAAAATAAAATAAAATAAATTAGGTGATGATATAATAATGTAATAATAATAAAGATTAGATTACATGGCATTAAGACAAAAATTTAGCAAGTGGTGTGATTCTACATTCATAATTTTAGCAAGAGGCATGATAATACAAGACTTTAGGACAAAAACATCTATATCCTACACTCATAATTCTAGCAAGTGGTATGATAATACATGGCATTAGGACAAAACATTCATATCCCACACAAATAATATCGACCAAATAATGGAGATTCAAGGGCTAGAAATTTGCCACCTAAAAAGAAAAACCTATCATACTTGTTTAAGACAAAAGAAAATGGAAATGAATCCCTAAATCAAAGGGACCTTGTCCCTTATCTTAAGAACATATTATCATAATTTTCAAAATACAAATCTCCTTTTCCTATGCATATCTTGACTAAAGAAGAGGAAGACAAGAACATAAGTTGTTTGTTTTCCAAAAATTCAACAAAGTGTATCCTAATTGTGATAAGGTAGACCCATGATCATGAAAGGTGAATTATTTGGTGGTCTATATAAGAAAACCCACCCTTACAACATATTAATTTCGTCCAAGTGAGGAAGAGAGAGAAATAGAAGCAAGGTAGAGTGAGGAAAGGAGAGAAAGAGAGGAGAAGAAAGGAAGGAAGAAGAAGGAGAAGTTTAGAAGGCTAAGTACTTAAGGTAAGTTACCTTAATCTCCACTTGAGTCCATTTTTTTTCTTCTTCATCCTTGAGGTTCAAAAAATTCACCCTCCTTCTCTTACCTAAGCTGCTAGAAAAGTTAAAGGAAGGAAGGAATCTTGCTACTTCTTTTAAGAGGAAACAAGAAAACCAATTCACTAAGTAAGCTAGGGAGATTCTTAGGTAAGTTTAACAATATTTCTTTTTGAAGAAAACTTTTGAAACTTATAATATTTATATGAGATTTTGATCTTAGAACTGTGATGATTGGTCATGGATGTTGCTATGTCATGTTACATATTGATCTTGCATGTGATGTATGTTTGACTACTTAGGCTGGTATAGAAAGTTCTGCATAGGTATGTCTATGCGTGGCAAAATTTTAAGATTCTGTATTTTAATTTCTGGAAATTATCTATACAGAATTAAAATAAATGGTTAACATAAGTATTGTAGCTATGTGTGTCACGGATTTTTAGCCACTGGAATCATTCAATTTGGAGTCCATAAGATGTAGATATGGTCTGATTAGTTAGCAAAGGTCAGAAAATAGTTCATCAGGGAAGAATATGTTGGGATAGCTTCGGTATTTTAATTTTTGGAACTTATCTGTATGGAATTAAAATAACGGGTTAACATAAGAATTGTAGATATGTGTGTCCCGGATTTTTATCCACTGGAATCATTCAATTTGGAGTCCATATGATGTAGATATAATCCGATTAGTTAGCAAAGGTCAGAAAATGGTTCATCAGGGAAGAATATGCTAGAATAGCTTTGGTATTTTACTTTCTGAGAATTATCTGTATGGAATTAAAATAAATGGTTAACATACGAATTGTACATATGTGTGTCACAGATTTTTAGCCACTGATATCATTCAATTTGGAGTCCATATGATGTAGATATGATCCGATTAGGTAGCAAAGGTCAGAAAATGGTTCATCAGGGAAGAATATGTTAGAATAGCTTCGGTATTTTAATTTCTGGGAATTATCTGTATGGAATTAAAATAAATGGTTAACATAAGAAATGTAGATATGTGTGTCATGGATTTTTAGCCACTAGAACCATTCAATTTGGAGTCCATATGATGTAGATATGATCCGATTAGGTAGCGAAGGTCAGAAAATGGTTCATCAGGGAAGAATATGTTAGAATAGCTTCGGTATTTTAATTTCTGAGAATTATCTGTATGGAATTAAAATAAATGGTTAACATAGGAATTTTAGATATGTGTGTCACAGATTGTTAGCCACTGGAATCATTCAATTTGGAGTCCATATGTGGTAGATATGGTCCGATTAGTAAGAAAAGGTCAGAAAATGGTTTATCAGGGAAGAATATGTTAGGATAGCTTCGGTGTTTTAATTTCTGAGAATTATCTGTAGGGAATTAAAATAAATGGTATATAAGAATTAAAGATATATGTGTCACGGATTTGTAGCCACTGGAATCATTCAATTTGGAGTCCATATGAGGAAGATATGAGCTGATTAGTAGTCAAAAGTAAGAAAATGGTTCATCAGGGAAGAATATGTTAGGACAGCTTCTATATTTTAATTTCTGGGAATTATCTGTATGGAATTAAAATAAATGGTTAACATAAGAATTATATCTATGTGTGTCATGGATTTTAAGCCACTAGAATCACTCAAGTTGGAGTCCATATGAGGTAGATATGGTCCGATTAGTAGGTAGAGGTCAGAACCTATCCAAGAAGCAATAACCTATACATTTAGGGAGTAATATCACCTTGATTTCTTAATATTTCGCTACAATGTTCAACATAATAGTTTTAGATAATTGTTTTATCTTGAAATTGACACCAAGATCACCTACATCAGAGTTAAATTGAGGGAGTTATGCTCTGATTAGTAAGAGAAGGTTAGATAGGATGAAAACCTGCATCAAGAAAATAAAGAAATAAAATTAGTATTTAAAAAAGAAGATGAATCTTAATAAATGACTAGTATAGCCATAGCCATTGCCATTGTATGAACTTCTTACCATCTTAAGTGTGAAATTTTGACAGGGAAATATTTTATAAAGTGATATTTGAAATGGTTATGTTCATGGCATGATTACCAATAATTTTTGGTAATAATTATATTTTGATGAACATACTTGTTATTAAAAGTATATTTTTGGCTATCATTGTGAAAAGAAAAGAAATGAGCACGGTCACATGGCAATCCGTGTGGTGCACCAGTAGAGGACGCCCTACCAACGGTTATGATCATGTTAATGAGAAAAGAAAGAGAAAGTGGGTCATGTCGGACGAAGTGAGAAAAGACTGTACCAGAGAGTAGAAAATACTCACCCTGACCGGGGTAGCTTGATATGAGAATAAATTGATAGTCATCATATGATATTCTGAAAATAGTTAATCATGTCATACATATCATTACTGTATGATTCTTATGTGCATAGATATAATGCATTCATGTGACCAAAGATATTTTCTGTAGTTTATACAGCTGAACATGACATGATGAACTATATTGATGGTAAATTATGATTTATTGTTGAACTTACTGGGATTTAATTCTCACTATATTTCCATATCATGTTCAGAAGAATAATATACAGATTTTCTCTATGACACTTATTATTACCATACGTTGGATCGAGGTGCCCTACCTTGGGCAACTACCAACTATATCAAATGTATCTGTCGTAAATGTGACTAAGATTCCAGTGGACGTGCCACCCGCACCAGTGTCCCCGGAAGTAGTCGACATAGATGACTAGAGCTACTATGTATCTTTGTACAAATGTTTGTAAAATAATGGTATGTAGTTTGTAAAATAATGGTGTGTATGGAAACTAAGTATTGAATTATAAGTATTGTATCACTGTTAATAACAATTATGCTTGGTTAAAGTGATTATTATTACGAGTTAAGTGGTTAGAATTAAAGTAGTAATAACTTTATGGAATATTATTTTTTTAAATATAAAAAAAAATTGTTACATTTACTTAAATGGAGTTGTTACAGGAGGTTTAGCCCCGTATCCTTTACCACGAAAGTAACCCGTGCCTTGACTAAGAACTTGGGTCAACATTTGCTCATTGCTCAAACCAGGAATGTCCTCCTAAGCCTGCTTAGCAATAATCTCTTGCAGTTGGGCCTATGTTTGATAAAGGGGAATTTTGAGTGCTTATAGGTCATATTTTTTCCCCTAATTCATAGTAACTTGTGGGTATTTTTATGCTTTTGGCTATACTTTATTATGGGTACTGCTGTAGTTCATTTTGTGATTGCAGGAGAGAAAAAGAAGCTAACAAGCAAGGAAAAGCAGTCATGGAAAGACCCTAAAAGACCTGGGACATGCTGAGGAGGAAGCAAGGAGGCTGCACATCAAAAATCATGAAGAAAGGAGCACCACAGCATGCAGCACGGCCTGGCCGTGCTTGGTGGCCTGCAACAAGGCCAGGCCGTGTTCTATGTAGATGATGCTACACTTCTCCTTTTTTTCCGCCCAAATCACAGCCAGGTCGTGTCCTGGAACACGGCCATGCTTCGGGGACCGTAAAAAGCGTTAAATTTAGGGTTTTGGCCGCCCTAAAGGGGATAGATGCTTGGGGATGCACAGCTGAAAGGAGGGAACCATAAGAAACACTAGGGAAACACTTTCTATCCTTAGGAAACATATTTGGATTAGGCTTTTACATAGTTCTTTGAGGATTTTAACGTTCTAGAGTAGATTTTACTGCTTTGAAGTTGTAATTTATCTGCATTCATCTACACACCAGGTTCTATCCTTCTACTTCTACTTCTATCTCTCTACTTCTACTTCTACCTCTTCTTACTTCTGATTTGTATTGAACTACCAATGAATTACTCAATGAATGTGAATTTGATTCCCATTTTTATTATGTATGAGTAGATTCTATCTAGGGTTTCGGTAAACCCAATTGTGATACAATGATACTATGCCTATGATTTGAATTATGGATCCCTAATTGTAATTGGGACTAGATTGTTTTGGATTGACTATTGTATGCTTGAATTAGTTGATGGAATGCCTAATCACCAATCTATCACGTATTAGGTATTTAATCGATGAACTGAAAGGTGAAGATTAAAACTGGAATTCAATAGTTAATTAGGGTTTTCATAATCACGAAAGTAGTTTAAGATACTCTAGGCCTGAATCAATTAATGGGAACGAGAAAACCGATTAGTTGCATTCTATGGTTGGCATAAAGCTTAATGGACCTAGGTTAAGCTAAGCACCACGAAAGTAGGTAATTTGATTAACCTAGGTACGATTGGTAATGCTTGAAAGAGATTGCTAATTATTTTAGGCTAAACCATCCCCAATAATCTAGACAATTGCAATTAGGAGTAAATAACAGTTGTTGAGTATCACAAGCGTGGTGAACCTTAACCCTAGGCTTAGCTTAATTGGTTACTTCGACTTGTTTAATTGCGATATTTGCCCATCAAATTATATCGATTTAGATAGCACTTTTTGTGAGATTCTGGTAATTGGCATTGTTCTCTGTGGGACACGACCCGTACTTGCTGGACAAGCTACAGCTACGCCGTGCACTTGCGGTATTTAGTAAAACACACATAACAAGTTTTTGGCGCCGTTGTCGGGGAACAAAGCCAATATTAGATATTTTACAAAATAGCTAAACTAGAACAATTTTTGTTTATTTTTGTGCATAATTTTCCTTTGCGGATTCTTGCCTATTTTCTTCCCTTAGAAGAGTGTTTCTCTTTTATGCGAAGAAACCGTGGGTTCATTGCTGAATTTGACCCAGAAATTGAACGCACTTTGTGTAACATCCCTAATTTCATTTCTTTTATTGATAAAAGTAAATAAATATTTAATTAAGGAAATAAAATTTATTAGACAATATTTTAGATATCTAAAGAAATATAATCCTTAGAAATTCTTCACCATATTTATATGCATAGAAAATGTTTCTAACATTAAGAGAACAAATAAAGAGGGAAAACCTAATAGTAAAAACATAAATTAGAAATAACATACTAAAGAGATGGTAATAGTTATATTTTAATGAACATACTTGTTATTGAAAGCATATTTTTTGCTATCATTGTGAAAAGAAAAGAAACGAGCACAGTCACATGGCAATCCGTGTGGTGCACCAGTAGGGGACGCCCTACTAACGGTTATGATCATGTTAATAAGAAAAGTATGAGAAAGTGGGCCATGTTGGACGGAGCGAGAAAAGCCCGTACCGGAGAGTAGAAAATACTCAACCTGACCGGGGTAGCTTGATATGAGAATAATTTGATAGTCATCATATGATATTCTAAAAATAGTTAATCCTGTCATACATATCATTACTGTATGAATCTTATGTTCATAGATATAATGCATTCATGTGACCAAAGATATTTTCTATAGTTTATACAGCTGAACATGACGTGATGAGCTATATTGATGATGATTTATTGTTGAACTTACTGGGATTTAATTCTCACTATATTTCCATATCATGTTCAAAAACATTAGTTATGTAGATTTTAAATAGCTCTGGCTTTTAGTGCACGTTGGATCGAGTTATTCTATGATGGGCAGATCCTAAATAAAATGTTTGTGGGCGAGTTGGCACAGATCCCGATGAAGGAGCAACCACCCGTACCCGAATCTCCAGAATTGGTCAACCAGAATAAATAAGATGTAGATATTTATGTGTTTGAAATGTTGCACGTACCTTTTGATTAATGACATGTATGTAAACTCTATATTGTATAAATTAAATAAATGTTATATTGAGTTAAGTTGTAACGAGATAATAACTTCATGGTATTTTAAAAAAAAATTGATACTTAAATGGAGTTGTTACACTCTGCGAAGGTTAAGAAGAAGACAGCAGGAAGAGAGTTTAGCAGCTACAATGGGGGAAAGAGATAACCGATCTCTGAAGGACTTCACTACCCAAGACACACATGGCCTGAACCCCAGCATAGTCAGGCCAATGGTTGAAGCAAATAATTTTGAATTGAAGCCATCTCTCTTGCAGATGGTTCAGCAGAATCAGTTTGGAGGGTCACCTACTAAAGACCCAAATTTACATCTCTCAATGTTTTTGGAGTACTGTGACACCCTGAAGCTGAATGGTGTCTCCTCAAATGCTATCAGGTTGAGATTATTACCTTTCTCACTGAGGGATAAGGCCCGTGCGTGGTTGCACTCTTTTCCATCGGAGTCCATCACCACTTGGCAGAAACTTTCTCAAGCTTTCCTGGCCAAGTATTTCCCGCCAAGTAAGACGGCCCATCTGAGGAACCAAATTACTACATTTGCTCAGAGGGATGGAGAATCCTTATATGAGGCTTGGGATAGATTCAAGGAGCTCCTCAGGGTATGCCCACATCATGGGCTAGAAAAATGGTTGATAGTCCATACATTCTACAATGGACTAGTTTACAGCACCTGAATGTTTGTGGATGCTGCAACTGGAGGAGCACTGATGAACAAGACGGTTGATGAAGGCTATGAATTGATTGAAGACATGGTTCAAAACCACTACTCCTGGTCTAGTGAGAGACAGACCAGAAAGCCGGCAGGTATGTATGAAGAAGATGCTTTCAATCATCTAACTTCTAAAGTTGATGCTTTATTCCAGAAATTGGATAAACTGAGCATCAATTCTGTTAGTTCCCCTTCTCCATCTGCATCCTGTGAGCTTTGCGGAGGTGTAGGGCATGCAGCCAATGAGTGTCAGCTTGGGAGTTCTATAGTTCAAGATTGTGAGAAAGTCAATTTTGTGAACAATCAAAGGAACAACCCGTATAACAATACTTACAATCCTGGCAAGAGAAACCACCCTAACTTGTCATATAAGCTGAATGTTGGTTAGCAGCCCCAGAATAATTTTAGACAACCTCCAGGCTTCCAGAATCCAAGGCCATACAATCCTCCTCAACCTAAGTCAAATATGGAGGCTCTAATGGAGAATTTCATCTCCACACAGAGCAAGCAGAATGAGGAGTTTAGAGTTCAGAATCACAGTATGAATGAAGCAATTAAAGACCTGGCTTCTAAAGTGGATTCACTTGCTACCCATAATAAGATGCTAGAGACCCAGATAGCGCAGCAAGCGAGCTCTTCAACCAGAAATTTTGGTAAGTTCTCTGGTCAACCTGAGAACCCTAAAGAACATTGTAAAGCTATCACTTTGAGAAGTGGTAAACAATTGGGTGAACCAGTAGAAAAGGAGGATGAAAAAGAAGTTGAGAAAATGGGTGTGCCTGAGCCAGTAAATGAAGAAGAAGAGCCAGTTAGTGCGAGGAAGGAAATAAATGAACCTGATTATGTGGCTCCTGAACCGTATAAGCCACCAGTTCCCTTCCCTCAGAGACTAGCCAAAGCTAAGTTAGAGAAACAGTATGGAAAGTTTCCGGATATGCTGAAAAAGTTGCACATCAACATTCCATTCTTGGAAGCAGTATCTCAAATGCCTTCATACGCCAAATTTTTGAAGGAAATCCTTTCTAATAAGAGGAAGATTGAGGAATATGCCACTGTGGCATTGACTGAAGAGTGCAGTGCCCTAATTCAGAACAAACTACCTCCTAAACTCAAGGATCCTGGGAGCTTCTCAATACCTTGTTCCATTGGAGATGTGCAGATCACTAAAGCCTTATGTGATCTAGGAACAAGCGTAAGCCTTATGCCACTATCCATTTGCAAGAAGCTCTAGATGGGAGATCTGAAGCCTACCACTATTTCTCTACAGTTAGCGGACCGATCCGTTACTCACCGGGTAGGTATATTAGAGGATGTGCCTCTAAAGGTAGGTAAGTTTTTCATACCTATTGACTTTGTGGTATTAAAGATGGAGGAAGATAACCAAATCCCATCATTCTGGGAAGGCATTTCCTATCCACTGCAGGAGCCATTATTAATGTTAAGGATGGAAAGCTTTCCTTGAATGTAAGGGACGAAAAGATTGAATTTAATCTTAATGATGCTATGAAATGTCCATCCTTAGGTGATACTTGTTGCATGGTTGATATAATTGAACAAAATATTGTTGATAATGCAATGAGTTTGTACCCTACTGATCCACTTGAACTTTGCCTTTTGGATAGTTCTATTTCTTGTGCTGAACAGGTAGAAGCCGATGCCTACACTAGATTGCTTGATGAGAGTCCTAAGCTCACCTCAGAAGTGAAAATTGAAAAGGTGGACCAGGATTACAATCAAAAATTAGCTGATATAGAGGAAGGCAAAGCACCTAAGGTAGAACTAAAACCTCTTCCTTCTAACCTCAGGTATGAATTTCTGGACCCTAACTCTTCATATCCAGTCATAATGAATGCTGATCTGAATACTGAGGAAACTGGTAAGTTGCTTGATGTACTTAGAAAATTTCAGAGGGTGATTGGGTATAGTATAGATAATATAAAAGGGATTAGTCCATCTATTTGTATGCGTCGTATAATTGTTGATAATAATCATAAACCTTCCAGGGAACATCAGAGGAGACTCAATCCCAACATGAAAGAGGTAGTCAAGAAGGAGGTACTCAAATTGCTTCATGCAAGTATTATCTATCCTATCTCAAATAGTGAATGGGTAAGTCCTATCCATGTGGTTCCTAAAAAGAGAGGTATGACTGTAGTTAGAAATGATAATGATGAATTAATCCCTACTAGAGCTGTTACGAGTTGGCGCATGTGTATTGACTATAGAAAATTAAATAACGCCACCTGTAAGGATCACTTCCCTTTGCCTTTTATTGATCAGTTATTGGAAAGGTTGGCTAGACATTCGCACTTCTGTTATCTGGATGGATACTCAAGATTCTTTCAGATCCCTATCCATCCAGACGACCAAGAGAAGACTACGTTCACATGTCCCTATGGCACCTTTGCATATAGAAGGATGCCATTCGGATTGTGTAACGCACCAGCCACTTTCCAGAGATGTATGATGGCTATTTTCTTTGATTTTATAGAGGAAATAATGGAAGTGTTTATGGATGACTTTTCAGTCTATGGTACCTCATTTGATGACTGTTTGAAAAATTTGACACAGGTACTTAAGAGATGTGAGGAAGTCAATCTGGTCCTGAATTAGGAGAAATGCCACTTTATGGTGAGAGAAGGAATAGTTCTGGGACACTTGGTGTTTGAAAGGGGGATAGAGGTGGATAAGGCAAAGATAGAGGCGATTCAGATTATGCCACCACCATCAAATGTTAAGGAAGTGAGAAGTTTTCTTAGGCATGCGGGTTTCTACAAAAGATTCATCCAAGACTTCTCAAAAATCTCTAAACCCTTAACTAATTTACTTGTTAAAGATGTCCCATTTGTATTTGATAATGACTGCTTGCGTTCATTTTGCAGGTTAAAGGAGGCGCTTATATCTACACCCATCATCCAACCTCCTGATTGGAGCCTTCCCTTTGAAATAATGTGCGATGCAAGTGACTATACCGTGGGAGCTGTACTTGGGCAAAGGAGAGACAAAAAGCCCTATGTCATCTACTATGCTAGTAAGACACTAGATGAAGCTCAAGTCAATTACTCAACCACTAAAAATGAGCTCTTGGCAGTGGTGTTCGCGATTGATAAATTCAGACAATATCTGTTAAGATCAGAAGTCATAGTGTGCACAGATTATGCTGCCATCAGATACCTGTTAAGTAAGAAGGATGCCAAACCAATACTGATTAGATGGATCCTCTTACTACAGGAATTTGATCTTGTAATCAGAGATAAGAAAGGGATAGAGAATGTAGTTGCGGACCACCTTTCAAGACTTAGGCAAGATCCTATGAGAGTTGACAAAGATGATTTGCCTATTGACGATTCCTTTCCCGATGACCAACTCCTGATGGTCACTTAAGCTGATGCTCCTTGGTATGTAGATTTCGTGAATTTTCTTGCATGCAGAATACTCCCTGAGGGATTGAGCTATCATCAGAGAAAGAAATTCTTCTCTGACATTAAGTACTACTATTGGGATGATCCATGCTTATACAAGTGGTGTGCAGATGGCATATTCTGAAGGTGTATTCCGGAGGAAGTTTATAGTGTTATATACCATTGCCATAGTTCACCTTGTGGAGGCCATACTAGCATCTCTAAGACTTCAGCTAAAATTCTTCAAGCTGGTTTCTATTGGCCTATGCTTTTCAAGGATGTGCACACTTTTGTTAAAGCATGTGACAGGTGTCAAAGAGTTGGCAACATATCCAGAAGGAATGAGATGCCCCTGAACAGTATTTTGGAAGTATAAATATTTGATGTTTGGGGCATTAACTTTATGGGTCCCGTTCCTTCTTCATGTGGGAACAAGTACATCCTAGTGGTTGTGGACTATGTATCTAAGTGGATAGAAGCAGTAGCATCCCCCACCAATGATGCTAGAGTGGTTGCCAAGCTCTTTAAGAGGGTAATTTTCCCAAGGTTTGGAGTGCCCCGAGCCGTGATAAGTGATGGAGGTTCTCACTTCACTCAGCAACAATTCCAAAACCTCTTGAAGAAATATGGAGTCAATCATAAAGTGGCTCTAGCCTACCATCCTCAGACTAATGGGCAAGTAGAAATATCAAATAAGGAGATCAAGGCAATATTGGAGAAGACTGTCTCGAAGGCCAAAAAGGATTGGTCTCTCAAACTCGATGATGCATTATAGGCCTACAGGACTACCTATAAAACACCGATAAGGACCACACCTTTTCGGTTAATATATGGAAAGCCCTGTCATTTGCCAGTAGAGCTTGAGCATAAGGCGTATTGGGTGATCAAAACAATTAATTTTGACCTGTCAGCTGCTGGAAAGAGGAGATGCCTACAACTAAATGAGCTAGATGAGCTGAGGCTTGATGCTTATGACAATGCCAAGCTATACAAGGAAAGAACAAAAAGATGGCATGATAAGCACATCCTTAGGCGCCAATTTCAAATAGGAGATTGGGTCTTGCTATTCAACTCAAGGCTGAGACTCTTTCCTAGGAAGCTTCATTTTAGATGGTCCGGTCCATTCCAAGTGACTCGAGTCTTTCCTTATGGAGCAGTGGAGGTGTGGAGTGAATCCACCGGATCTTTCAAGGTCAACGGGCAACGCCTCAAACATTTTGTGACGGGACAACCAGTTGAAAAGGGAGCTACCCAAGCTCTTTTAGAGCCCCCCTCAATCCATTAAGAAGCAAAGGAGTCGAGCTAATGACTTTAAACAAGCGCTTTGTGGGAGGCAACCCACATTTTGATTTTTAGAAGTTTCTTTTGTTTGAAATTCTTACTTTGAGTTACAGTTTTCATCTTTAATTAGTTAATTCCTTCGGTTGAATATTTTCCCTTGATTTCTAGGTCCATTACGATGTTTCCAAAATGGTCTGAAAGGGTTAGAAGCAAAGGTGCTTGGAGAGAGTCAAAAGAAGAAGTTAAATGTGAAGAATTGAGGGATTCTAGCCAGCAACACGGGCTACCCGTATTCCCCAACACGGTCATGCTGCAAACATGGGCAAAAATGTGAAGACTGGTGCACACCCGCCAGGAGCACGGGCAAGCCGTGTCTCAGGACACGGCCGTGCCCCAAAAAAAAAATTGTGTGCACCATACCCACAAGGCACACGGGCACCCCGTGTTCCATGACACGGGCATGCCCGTGGTAGCGCAAAAAAAAAATCACGCTGTGGGCGAGGCATCTTTTAAAATTGTTTTTTTTCTCCCCCTCTTTTGCCCGTGCTTACCCCCAACCCTAGCTGTGTCTTGCCCCTTCTTCTACCTTCATCCTCTTCAGCTAATCGCCTCCCCCATCACCCTCACCCAAGCCCTCCTTCTTCCAATCCATCCCTCTTTCTCCTTCTCCCATCACCATACGTGCCCTAACCCACCTCCTCTCTCCCATTCTTGCTTTTGCGCACCCCCTCCCCTATTTTTTCCATCCCCATCGACCCCCTCTACCCTTCGTTTTCTCCCTTCTACTCATTCCCAATCTCATGCTTTACCTTTTTCCCTTGCTACGTGATTACCTCTCCACATTGTTGCGCCCTCTTCAGGTATTCTCCCTATATCTTCCTCTGTTTTATTTTTCTGCATAAAATCTCTTATTTACTGTTAGCACCTAGTTCTGGCTATGATTAGAATTTCATTTGGTTTGATTTATTGCTGTTGAACCTTATTTGTGACACTAGTTCAGACTACTTGAGTTGTTGATCACCTTTTAGACTGGTTCTTCAATTTGTTAGCTTGGGTCTTTCGATAGGTTGTGGTTCAAGTTTCCTGCTTACAAAGGTCTAAATTTTCCGGCTTTGCTTCCATTGCTTATAACTTTCCGGTTCTAATTTCAGAATATTGATTAATGCTCTGAATATATTCTTCTCTGAATTTGGCTGATAATTGAACCATATACTTTGTCTAGCCTAGAACTTCTGGTTAGTTGCTCTATTCTGCACTTTATTGAACCCTTTTGCTGCATTTGTTCATACACTGATTTAGGCTAGTGAATTGATCATATCTTTATGCTACATTCAGTTCTCTCCTGTTCTGAACATTGTTGGGTTATTGGCTGCATTGTATGGTACTGTTATATATATCTCTTTTATGCCACATCTCACTCTATTTTGCACTGAATTGCTTGCTTCATAACTCTGATAACATTGGACTTATTGGGTGATTTAATTATCTGCATATTTGGTTGGGATTTCTGCTTTGGTACCCTCTGCTTTTCATTGTCATTAATTTTATATCCATGGGTCCCAAAAGAGCCCAAACAGGACCATCTTCTACCCAGTCCCATCAAACACGTAGAGGACGTAACCAACCACCGCCCCAACTCCCTCATCAGATAAATGAGTATGGTATTATGTTCGTTGATGACAGTCAACGGACACGATACGATACTCTTGTTAGACGGGGAATGCTGAGTACCTGGTATATGGATGAGGCTTGTTTGGAGTGGCTTGGACTTTTAAACGACGTCCAATACTTGATTGACAGGATTGGGTGGAACACATTTATATCCCTGCGGTACCCAGCCTATCCTAGGCCCACCATGGAGTTTTTCAGCTCCATTAACATAGTCTTGTTTCGAGGCCCCAACGTCAGTCAGGGCCAAGTAAACTTCAGACTTTTTAATCGTACTTTTAATCTTACATTGGCTGAATTCAATGCACTCTTTAGCCTATCTCCAGGAGGTACTAGACAAGTACCCTCCATTTTTCTCTCTAACATATTTTGGAATTCTATTGCAATTGAGGGACAATACAGTGCATCGAGTTCAAAAGCCTCTTTTATTTGCAACCTCACCTTTAGATATTTACAGAGACTTATGGCCCATACTATTTTTGGTAGGGTTGAGAGTGATGGGGTTGCTAATCAGAGATAGCTTTATTTTCTTCATTCTATGATTAATGGTATGAAGGTGGATATTGGCGCCTTCATGGCTCATCAAATGTCAAGGGTAGGTGGGGCCATGAATGGAAAGGTTGTTACAGGAGGCTTGGTTACTACTGTAGCTAAAGGATTAGGATTTGAGGCTCAGTTACAGGGAATGCAACCAGTACTCGGCAGTAACAGGATTGATTTGGAATCCTGTTTAAATATGAAATTAGTTGTTAAGAAAGACGGCGAGTACTGGTTGTATCTCCGCGGTTATTCACTTTTCTGCCTCCCCAACCCTACTAGAACCGCAGTGACCAACCAGGAGAATTGGACCTATTCCATTGACGAGGATAGGGAGGGTGCTGAGATTCCTCCACAGGAGGAAGAGTTCCCCATGGAGCCCCTGATAGCTCTTCCACCCCCACCCCACTCCCATTTTACTGACACTGCAAGTCCATCATCCGCTCCCTCGGAGGACCTGAATTCTATATCCTCCAGGATCGGCCGCATGAGGCTGAGCAACTTTCACAGAGAGTCACCCTGCATGCCATGCACGACACTATTTAAAGCATGCAGGGTATGATGCAGGCATGGTACACCTGGCACCTAGGCCAGAACCCACCTCCTCCACCACCAGACGACCAATGACTCCATAAGCTCCTTCTCCCCTTTGTCTATTTTCTCTAATACATATGACATTGAGGACATTGTCTGATTTAAGCATGGGGGAGTGTACTTGATATTGTCTGAGCTTATGATATGCACTGGTCATGTTTATTTGCTGAGTTAGTTTCTCTTTGCATGTATATATTGTACATATTGCATTCCTTTTGTCTTGCATTCCACATAGTTACTATTCCCAAGATAGACTGGTGTAGTATAGGCTGATTTTAGTTCATAAATATGTGATGCACAATAGAATATGAAATAGGTAGCTATTATTTTAGTCTCCCTTTTCTAGCATTAAACCTCTAATTTTTTGAAAAATATCTCTCTATTGTGTTGTAAATTGTATGCTTAGGCTGATTTTTCATACTATGAGAGTGTGAAGGTAAGGAGAGGTGAGAAATGAAGGTATGTGAAACCCAAAAAGTTTTCACTCTGAGTACCTCCTTCAAGGCACCAAAAAGGCCTTAGTATGAGTACCTAGATGCTGTTGCCCTAGTGAGATGGAGCATAAAAATCACTCACCGCATATTTCTGTGATAAAAGAGAAAGAAAGAAAGAAAAAGAAAAGAAAAGAAGAGAAGAGAAGATATGAAGTAGAAGAAAATTAAGAAAAAAAAAATAGAAATAAGGATAAAGCAACATAGGGAGATCTAAAGGATGAGGTAGCCTACTGGAGTGTTTGAAAACCAGTCTGATGCATACAACCACTGGTCACAATATAAAAAGGTATATAGTAGAAAAATTTCTAGTTTGGTCTTAGAAGAATAGAGACTATTTCATTACTGTCTATTCATATATCTATTGTGTGCACATGGATTGAGTGAAAAGTTATCTATATTGCATTTTTCTATCTTATGGAATCTGATTGCGTCCTTCTCCCCTTTCCTTCTGTTTTGGCATGTCATTTTCTTGAGGACAAGCAAAAGTTTAAGCATGGGGGAGTTGATAAAGGGGAATTTTCAGTGCTTATATGTCATATTTTGTCCCATAATTTATAGTAACTTGTGGGTATTTTTAAGCTTTTGGCTATACTTTGTTCTGGGTACTGTTGTAGTTCATTTTGTGATTGCAAGAGAGCAAAAGAAGCCAAGAAGCAAGGAAAAGCAGTCATGGAAAGACCCTAAAAGACCTGGGACATGCTGAGGAGAAAGCAAGGAGGCTACACGTCAAAAATCATGAAGAAATGAGCACCACAGCATGCAGCACGACCTGGCCGTGCTTGGTGGCCTGCAACACGGCCAGGCCGTGTTCTGTGTAGATGATGCTATACTTCTCCTTTTTTTTCCCGCCCGAAGCACGGCTGTGCTTCGAGGACCGTAAAGAGCGTTAAATTTAGGGTTTTGGCCGCCCAAAAGGGGATAGATGATTGGAGATGCGCAGCTAAAGGGAGGGAACCGTAAAAAACACCAGGGAAACACTTTCTAGCCTTAGGAAACATATTTGGATTAGGTTTTTACATAGTTCTTTGAGGATTTTGATGTTCCAGAGTAGATTTTACTGCTTTGAAGTTGTAATTTATCTGCATTCATCTACACACCAGGTTCTATCCTTCTACTTCTACTTCTACCTCTTCTTACTTCTGATTTGTATTAAACTACCAATGAATTACTCAATGAATGTGAATTTGATTCCCGTTTTTATTATGTGTGAGTAGATTCTATCTAGGGTTTCGGTAAACCCAATTGTGATACAATGATACTAGGCCTATGATTTGAATTGAATTATGGAACCCTAATTGTAATTGGGACTAGATTGTTTTGGATTGACTATTGTATGCTTGAATTAGTTGATGGAATGCCTGATCACCAATCTATCACATATTAGGTATTTAATCGATGAACTGAAGGGTGAAGATTAAAACTGGAATCCAATAGTTAATTAGGGTTGTCTTAATCACGAAAGTAGTTTAAGATACTCTAGGCCTGAATCAATTAATGGGAACGAGAAAACCAATTAGTTGCATTCTATAGTTGGCATAAAGCTTAATGGACCTAGGTTAAGCTAAGCACCACGAAAGTAGGTAATTTGATTAACCTAGGTACGATTGGTAATGCTTGAAAGTGATTGCTAATTATTTTAGGCTAAACCATCCCCAATAATCTAGACAACTGCAATTAGGAATAAATAACAGTTGTTGAGTATCACAAGCATGGTGAACCTTAACCCTAGGCTTAGCTTAATTGGTTACTTCGACTTGTTTAATTGTGATATTTGCCCATCAAATTATATCGATTTAGATAGCACTTTTTGTGAGATTCTGGTAATTGGCATTGTTCTCTGTGGGACACGACCCGTACTTGCCGGACTAGCTACAACTACGCCATGTATTTAGTAAAACACACGTAACAATGTTTCAAAAAAAACTATAGATTTAGAATAAGAACAAGAAATGTAAATTACATTTTGTAAAAATAAATAAAATTTAAGCATACATGAACTTCCTGAGACTTTGCATCTGACCATATAACTTCTCCTTCTTTAGTCTTTCAAGTATGCTGCAACTCTCATATCTGGTCAAGTGGAGCCTTCTCTCCAGTTTCAAAATTTCTCTATGATAAAACATAATTGCCACCTAATGATGTAAAAAACATACATATAAAGTTATATACGAGAATACGTTATTCCAAAGTCTCACCGTTGATTCCTCAACTTCTACAAACGAACGAGAACCGCACATATGTTTTGTTGTCTGCTTGGCCCTATTCTGTGCATTTGTTGAACTTTTGCCCTGCATTTAATTCTATTGTTAGTTGTGTTACACATTTCATATTATATCATTCTTTAAATATAATATTACATAATACCTTAAAATTATCTTAGCCAAAATACCTGACCAAGTGCTTCCATTCGTCATCGTTGATAGTGGGAGGTGGATGTGCTAGTCTCTCCTCATCGGTATTGTACTTAGAGTATAAGATGTGCAAGCGACTCCTCCAATTTTTGTACAATCTTTGTGCAGTGGCATTGATGAATGCATCAAATCGCCATTGCATACTTGCACCGACTTCAAATTTTTCCTACAACAATAAACTCAAAGGTTTTAAATTGTAAAAGTGTATATGGATATGAGTACGATAAACCATTATGATAGTTGTTACCTTCATTTGCAACAAATTCTGCTCTCCACATTGTTCCCAAATTTTGGTCAAGTCCCTCTCTTTCAAAGGACAAGTTCTTCATACGATGTGCCCAATGTAATTGACGAGATCCCTTGATCATTCTCCCATGGCTCGAAGGATATCGTCAGGGATCACAATTTGAATTTTTTGTCCATTTTTTGTCTTTGAGTCTATACTAATACATTTGAATGATCCCCTTACATTTCGACTTATGCTGCAAGAAGCTATGAACCACAAATAAATAAGATATTAGGCACATAATAGTAAGCCTTAACTAATTCTATGTAAAGCCTTTTATTTACATACCTTCATTGCTAATTGGATGCCGAGAAGTTGGTGTGGTTAGCTGTACATCGGTCTTTCCATGGTGGGACTGTATACACGGCAGTGGGGTTCTGTCAGGACAACTACCCTGTGTGACACGTCGACACCCACGACCACCTCGTCCACCTCTTCCTCTTCCTGCCATGCTCAAATATCAACTTGCTGCAAATGAATAGATCATGTTGTCAATTCAACCCCCCAAACAAAAAAGCAAAGAATTGAATACCAAACATTGTGGAATTCAATACAAAACAACATATAGAAAGAATTCAAATACAAAACAAATAATTATATGTATATATAGCAACAATGTGCTAACATTTTGAGTCTTCACATAGAATCTTCAGATAAAAAGTCTCCATCACTTTCTTCATTCATAGTTTGATCCTCTTTGTCATCATTGATGAAATCAACTTCCCTTATATTTCTTTCCTCACTTTGGTGGCTAACACTTTGAGGTTGAACATCCTCCCTCAATAATACCACTCCAACGTCATTCTAGTCATCATTATGAATGAACTCATTATGTTCAACCTTATCCTATTGGTAAGCATCTTCAGTAGATAATGATTCACCTACATGATCTTCACAGGACATGTTAAAAAGGTCACGAGGATTTATTTTCACAACAACAAGCCAATCTCGATCAACAAAATCAGTCAAATAGAATACTTGTTCTGCTTGAGATGCCATTACAAATGGCTCGTTTGTATTCAATGAAGAACGAGAATTCATGCTTGTATATCCATATATGTTAACTTTATATCCTCTTATACTCTTCCTAAATGAGCAACATCCCACCAATGACACTTAAAGAGGTGTATTTTCCTATCCCCTACATAAGAAAGCTCATAAATATCCTCGAGGATGCCATAATATTCCTTCTCAGGATCTGAATCATCCCCCCTCACAAGGACTCCGCTATTTTGGGTTTTCCTTTGAGATTCACGGTCTCTGGTATGAAATCTAAACCCATTTACCAAAATTGTTGTATACTTATACACTACTCTTTGAGGACCAATGGCTAAACTAAGTAGCTCATCGTCTCCTTGCCAATGTGAACCTGGTTTCGTAACCTATCAAAAATTAATAATATTGAAAAGTTATGACATAACATATAATATAATGCATTAGTGGACCTAATTCAAGACACTTACTAGGCGATTAAACCATTTGGGAAACTCTTTAATGTGTCTCGAATCAACATCTGAGGCTTGTGTTTGAAGCTCCCTTTTGTGATCTCTACAAAATGTGTTGTATCATGGATTAGAATTTGGTTTACCAATAATTTAATTGTTAGCAAACTATAGTATACATACTCTATGAACAGCCAAACTTTTTCACTATTTTGTAGCACGTATAGACAAGCTTGATCAAATTCTTTGTTGGATAACGAGATTGCTTTGGAGGCACCTCTTAAATGTCCGCTTTGGCCAAATATTGAATCTGACAAGCTGTTGTATTTTCATCATCATTCCTTACAGATCTAATAAATTTTGTTGGGATATTGCTCAAATATCTTGAGCAAAATACCAAACTTTCATCAACTAAATAACCTTCAGTGATTGAGCCTTCAGGACGAGCTTTATTGCGAACATATGATTTCAGTGTGCATAGATACCTATAAATGCAATTCAAAATTAATTAGGTGTTTAATAGTAAACACAGCTTAATAAATTAGCATAGGTTTAATCATGTTACCGTTCGATTGGATACATCCAACAGTATTGGATAGGCCCCACAATCCTTGCTTCCCTTGCTAGGTGTACAAGTAGGTGGATCATGACGTCAAAAAATGTTGGAGGAAACACAGTTTCCAATTTGCATAAAGTAATGGCAATTTTCTTTTCAATTGAATCTAAGTCTTCCATGGTTAAGCATTTGGAGCACAAAATCTTGAAAAAATTGTGCCAACTCCACTATAAGATCACTAATCTCCTTAGGCAAAACCCACGAATTGCAATTGGAAATAATTCCTGCAATAAAATGTGATGGTCATGATACTTTAGTCTATAAATCTTCTTTTCTACCACATTAACACACATTGAAATGTTTGAAGAGAATGCATCAGGAACTTTTAACTGAGCCAAAAAATTTTAGACTTTTAACTTTTCTTGTGGTGTTAACACGTAACATGCTGCTGGTAGCAAAATATTATTCCCGTCCTCAACAGGGTGTAAACTTCGCCTGATTCCCATGTCTACCAAATCGTAGCGACTCTTGATTGTGTCCTTTGTCTTCCCAACCGTATCCATCATCGTGGACACAATGTTGTCTAACACATTTCTCTCAATATTCATTACATCAAGATTATGTCGTAGCATAAGTGTTTTCCAATAAGGTAATTGAAAGAAGATACTTTTCTTCTTCCAATTATAGGCAACACTTGATTGGTCACGCATTCGCTTCTGGCCCTTTCCAAACGTCACATTGGGTAACAGTTCTAATTGTTCAAGCACTTCTTGACCAGTTAAATATGTAGGTGCCATATTATTTTCCACTTTACCATTAAATGCTCTCTTATTTCGACGCCAAAGATGGTCAACTGGCAAGAAGCAACGATGGCCCATGTAACATAATTTACTTCTTAACGATACAGAGTAGGTATCTTTGTGGCAACAAGGACATTTCAATTTTCCTTTTGTTGACCAACCTACAAGATTGCCATATGCAGGAAAATCATTTATTGTCCACATGATCGCAGCTCACATATTAAAGTTAGACTGTGAGTGAGCATCATATGTCTCCAACCCTACCTCCCACAATTCTTTGAGTTCTTCCATCATTGGTTCTAAATATACATCTATATCATCTCCCGGAGACTTAGGGCTTGGGATAAGAAGTGCCATCATGAAGTACGTTTGTTTTATGTATTTCCAAGGGGGTAGGTTATATGGTACAAGAACAACTGGCCAAATACTATGATTGGCACTCATGTTTCCATATGGTTGGAACCCATCACTTGCTAATCCAATCCTAACATTTCTAGGATCCATTGAGAAATTAGGATGTTGCTCGTTGAAAGACTTGTAAGCAATGGAGTCAAATGGGTGCCATAATACACCATCATCAACACGTTCCTCTCTTTGCCATCTCATATGTTTGGTAGTGTGTCTTGCCATGTATAGTCTTTGCAACCTAGGCTTTATCAAAAAATATCGCAATACTTTGTGTGCTTCTTTCTTGCCTTTCGCCCCATTTGATTTCAATCTAGACAACTTGTTGAGATTGTATATCTTACTATATTTGTGGTGTTATGTTCATATCATCAGTATGTCGTTCTTGGTGCTGACTATTCTACTTGAGCTTTAGACTGTGGACGTTCCCTACCTAGGACAGGTCACAATAGTGGTGAACCTGTTAGTTAACAATATGGTAGAGGTACCTATACCCAGGCCACCTCTTCCACCAGTAGTCCCCAGGGGTGATGGCCATGGGGATAGTGGGATAGTAGTTATGTACATATGGTGTTGATGTAAATGGGCTAACCCCATTGTTTTGGGTGTAACCATATGGTACTTCACCTTTTGGATGTATACTTTGTACCTAAGATTACAAGTGTATATACCACAAATCCCTAATGTTATGTAAACTCATGCTTATATATATAAGATGCATATCTTTTGGATGGTTGTTTGTCTGATGTGTTGATCACCTAAAAAAACCTAGTCGTTACAAGTTGGTATCAGAGTAGGTCGATCCTAAGCAGCCATAGGGATGGATGGTTACCTGGATCGATCTAAGAGCATTTTGAATAAGATGTGGATAGATGGAGTAGAGTAGTGTCATGCCCCTAATTTTAGGGCACGTGAAACATGTATACCATGAACATATATTTTCCATAAACATGAATATTCCAATCATTTATCATGGAAACAGATACATATATCATATATAGACAAAGTCCATAAACATCAGAGTAACAGCAAAAGCAGGGATCCTGCCTGTGGCATATAGAGCATACTCCAGAGTACAAGTACAATATAAATCAAAATCTACGAGCCTTAAAAACAAAGTAGGCTCACCTAAAGATCATGTCGTCTAGCTGGTCAACTATCTAAAGGGAAATAACCAAACTCTATATACTTATCTGAAAATATATAAACATCGTGTAGTTAGTTTGACAACTCAATGAGCAGATAATACCTCCTATGACCTCTTAGGTCAACATATGGATGTACTCATATTTTAAAATTTATCACAAAAAATATAGTTCAAAAGTACATTCATATGGGACCTGCATTTCAAATATTCTCAGTTCATATCACATTCAAATATTCAAAATCATATGCAATACGGTATGATCATTATTCAAATATTGTAATGCATCAAAACCTTTCACATGAAAAAATTAGGAGGATCCCATATCAGAACCACCATATCAGAGTTCAGGCCCTTCCGTACTTTGTTGGTGTATAATTTGCCTAAACTTAGTATCCCGTCAAGGTTTGCCCTACCACCATTCAAGAGGACATGCAAAGGGACTCTAATATGGGTATTCCCTAAGCACACAACAAGGGAAGGCAAATCACATCTCATATAGTTGGCATTTCGCCTATATAGGAGGCATCTCGCTCTTCTTCATATATCATATCCCGTGTGTTGGCCGACACACGAAGCTAGCACCACCCCTTTTAGCTGGGTTATCAAGGTGCACCAAGGCTAACATCACCTATTATTAGTAGAGAGTGTCTCCAATAGGATTCCGCCACAAAAAAATATCATATGCACATATGCCATATAATCTAATATAAAATTCTCAATATTATGCAAACATTTAGTCTCAGTTCAAATTCATTTCTCATAAATTTTTCAATCAGGATTTACCACATGTACATGCCCTTGCTCAAGGCAATCATATAGCTTTATAAATCAATGTCACGTGCATAAATATTCACTTTATCTTTTAATGAAAAATACATGTGAAATCAGACACACCATGAGTTTAGAAATCCAGTTTCAAAAATATAGTCTTCTTGAACTATATTTCAAATTGTAGGCAATTCAGATAATTTTAATGCAATTTAGTAACATATAAAAGTATAAATATCTCATAAACATAATCATATACATGCTTAAAGATCAAGAAAAGTATAGGGCAAGTCATAAGAAGAATCATCTACTCACAAGGTAAGGGCTCCAGATTGGACAACCCCAAAATACACTTTTCCAATTCACATTTGACTAAACAGACTTTAAAAACGTGTTCAGAGGGCAAGTCATAAGAAGAATCATCTACTCACAAGGAAATGACTCCAGGAACTTGATCACTATTCATAGCTAAAAAACACTATTCACAACCGAAAAATACTATTCACCAAGAACAAAAAGTTGTCAGATAGCTAAAAAATTTCATATCCTAACGTTTACCTACCTCCTGAATCCATCCACGGTGTCAGATTTCCAATTTAAGGTCTCTAAGTTAGAGTTTCAGAACTTACCTTTTTCTAAAATTTTCTAATTTCGATCTGCGGCAATTCAACGGCTGATTTGAAAAATTGTTCGGTCAAAATTGTAGTACTCTCCGTCTTGAATCCAGTGGTACCCTTAGTTTTGAGATCATAAGTCAATAGGCACTCCAAATCTAGAGACAAAACATGGAGATATTATTCACCATATTTCACTATTCATTTTATGTTATATATATTTACATAAATTCTGTTTTTCATCCTAAAACATACCAAAAATTTCTAAAAATTTACATTATTGCAAAACTTTAGTTGTAATATCAAATTATGATTTTTCTCGATAAAATTTTAATAAAACAAATCACAAAATAAATATCTTTATGTATAATAAAAGAAATAATATTTCTAAAAATACAACAAAAATTTATTAGATGCCAATATAATTATTTTAAGTAAAACAATAATTATTTTAAACAAAAATATATTTACTTCTAGCAAAACATGCATAGTCATTTTTAAAAAAAATATACTTGTTTATAATAAAATATTATTTAAAAATAAAAATTTTGGGATATTACAAGTAGCATATTGGAATTATTAAGGAAAAATTTGCTAGTGTTTTTCCTAATATGTATGCCTGATGATGTTATCACTACTGTGTTGTAAAATTTTCTTTAATTACTGTTGAGCTTGATCTCCTCAATAGTGATTAATTCTTTTGATTTATACAGTAGGAAACGACATCATCTAGGAGAAATTCAGCGCCAACCGCGGAATCTACTCTACAAGATCTAGCCACTACAATTCGAGATCAGGTTTCTGCCATGAATCAGATCCTATAGCACATTCAGAACAATAGTAATGCCAATGGTAAGATGGGAGAAAACCCAAGGAACGCAGGCAATGGATGGGTAGATTTCATGAGAACCCAGCCTTCGTCTTTTATCGAGGGATATGATCCTATGGTTGCAAATAAGTAGCTGACGGAGATGGAGAAAGTTTTTGGGTTTCTAGAATGTTCAGATAAGGAGAAAGTGAATTTTGTACTGTATATGCTAAAATAAGAAGTAGAGTTCTGGTGGAGAGAAGTCAGCAAATTGTTAGCTCACTAGGGTCAGTTGGTTACCTGGTCTATCTTTCGAGAGACTTTCCTGGACAAGTATTTTCCTAGAAGTGTCAGGGCCGAGAAGGAAATTGAATTCCTCCAACTCAAACAAGGGGGACGGTCGATTGACCAGTATATTGCAAGATTTGAGGAGTTGTGAACATTTTCATATTATTTAAAATACAATCTGAATGAATCCAAGAAAGCAGTTAAGTTTGAAGCTAGTATAAATCTAGAAATCCGTAATATAGTAATGGCCTTAGAGATTCGTGAGTTTGTTCTCCTGATTAACAAGGGTTAGCTGTTAGAGAAAAGTCTGAAAGCAGTGGAGGAAGAGAAGGACAAATGAGCCCCTTAAAGGAGAAAGAGGGAATTCTCAGCTCTGGATCGCTTTGTTAGGGGAAGAAATATGGCGGCAGGCAAGAAACCCTTGGCCATATGGGCTAGACCTTTAATGTAAAATGCTACCAGAAGAGAAAGCAGGACATATGGGTGACATCATGGGAATAGACCCTATCTCTATAATCAGTTACCTAATTTCGATGTGGGCAAAAAGGGCATATAGCTCATCGATGTCCTCTAAAAGATAGAAGGAAGGTTGAGCAAACTCAACCAGTTAAAGGAAGAGTTTTTACATTGAGTGGGGCTGAAGCGAAACAAGCTCCTGATTTGATTCAAGGTACGTGTTATCTTCATGGCTATCCTCTAACTGTGCTTTTTGATTCAAGTGACAATCATTCTTTTATATCATCTGCTTATGTGGAGATACTAATTTGTCCTGTCTTTGAATTGATGTTTAAGTTGATAGTATTAACCCCTACGAAAGGAAAAGTGAGTACTTCTTCGGTCTATAAAGACTGCTCAATTGAAGTATATGGCAGATCCTTTATTGTGGATCTGATTTGTTTACCCTTGGAGGATATAGACGTGATTCTGGGGATGGACTGGCTCAGTCGTAACCAAATCCTTTTGGATAGCTACACAAAGACTCTTATTTTTCCTTCTAGATCTGATAAGGAATCCAAAGGTAAAGATGACTAGGCCAATGAACACCAGAAGGAATTAGTTGATGAGGATTCAGATTGTACTCTTTTATGTACTCTTAACCTGGGAACCGAGCAAGAATTGGTTAAAATTTCAGTAATTTGAGATTTTCTAGAAGTCTTTCCTTCGGAAATCACTAAATAGCCACCTAAGCGAGAAGTGGAATTTTCCATTGATTTGGTGCCATGAACGACTCCTATTTCTATTACCCCGTATAAGATGGCTCCTGTGGAGTTAAAAGAGCTTAAGAAGCAAATTGAAGATCCCCTGGAAAAGAATTTTATCTGACCTAGTGTTTTGCCTTGGGGAGTTCTGATGCTATTTGTGAAGAAAAAAGATGGAAGTCTACGATTATGTATTGATTACAGGCAGCTCAACAAGTTGATTATCAAGAATAAGTACCCGTTGCCGAGGATAGATGACTTGTTAGATCAGCTAAAAAGGGCAACCATTTTCTCCAAAATAGATCTAAGATCAGGATATCATTAGATTTGAGTAAAGGAAGACGATATTCCCAAGACAGCCTTCAAATCTAGATATAGGCAATACAAGTTCCTAATCATACCGTTTAGAGTTACTAATGCACCCGCGGTCCTTATAGATTATATGAATTGAATTTTTTGACCCTACCTGGATCAATTTGTAGTGGTTTTTATCGACGACATTCTAATTTACTCGAAGGATATAAAAGAGCATGAACGTCATCTTTGATCGGTACTTCAAGTCCTGAAAGAAAAGAAACTTTTTGCTAAATTGGAGAAATGCGAAGTTTGGATGAAAGAAGAAAGGTTTCTGGGACACGTGTTGTCAAAAGATGGTGTATAAGTGGATCCTAACAAAATAGAACCCATACTCAAGTGGGAAAGACCAAAGACAGTAACTGAAATCAGAAGCTCTCTAGGTCTGGCTAGATATTACAAAAGATTCATACAGGGTTTTTCGCAAATAGCGTTACCCTTGACCAAATTAACTCGGAAAGGAAGTTTAGTTAAATGGACTTTAGAATGTGAGAATAGTTTCCTGGAGCTTAAGACTCAGCTTACTACACCTCTAGTTTTGATTCTCCCGGATCCTTTAGGATGCTTTGAAGTCTATACGGATGCTTCCAAGAAGGGACTAGGGTGTGTGTTGATGTAAGAAGGCAGGGTAGTTTCCTATGCCTCTAGGAAACTGAGGCTGCATGAAGAAAATTATCCCACTCACGATCTGGAGTTGGCTGCTATAGTTTTCGCCTTAAAGATTTGGTGGCATTATCTATACTACGAGGTGTTTGAAGTATATAGTGATCACAAAAGCCTGAAATATCTTTTCGATCAAAAAGAATTGAACATGAGATAGAGAAGGTGGATGGAATTCATTGATGATCATAAATTTGAACTAAAGTACCACTCGGGGAAAGCGAATGTGGTAACAAATGCATTAAGCAGAAAATCCCTACATTTGAGTCATAAGTTAATAAAAGAGATGAGCTTGATTACAGAATTTCGGGATTTAAGGTTGTTAGTGGTAACTACACCTAAAAGTTTGCTTGCTTGTGAGTTGCGGGTAGAATGTGATTTGAAGACACAAATTAAGGAAGTGCAAGCATGAGATCCTTTTCTTCAGAGTAAAGATAATTCACCAGACTTCAAGAAGTCGGAAGAAGGAATCATCCTTTTTCGAGGAAGGATGTGTGTGCCATAGAAAGAGAACATAGAGATAAAAATTCTAAATGAAGGACATTAGAGTAAATATACTATCCATCCAGGAGCCACAAAGATGTATCAAGATTTAAAGAGATCCTTTTAGTGGCAAGGAATGAAGAAAGATATAGGAGAATATGTAGCAAGGTGCCTAACTTGTCAGAAAGTCAAAGTTAAATATCAAAGGCCTTTTGGAATGCTGTAATCCTTAGAGATTCCCGAGTGAAAATGGGATAGCATTGCCATTGATTTTGTCACTAGTTTGTCTAGGACTCAAGCTGGTCATGACGCCATTTGGGTAATAGTGGATAGATTAACAAAATCTGCACACTTTTTACCTATAAGAATTAACTACTCATTGGATAAACTGGCACAACTTTATGCGAAAAAGGTTGTTCGATTGCATGGGATTCCAAGTAGCATCATTTCATATCGAGACCCTAGATTTACCTCCATATTTTGGAAGGCTTTACAGGAAGCATTCAGTACTAAATTACAATTTAGAACTGCATATAATCTATAAACAGACGGTGAAATCGAAAGAACAGTACAGACGATTGAAGATATGTTCTGAGCATATACCTTAGATCAAGGAAAAGAATGGGATAAGTATCTCCCTTTAGTGAATTCTGCTTATAATAACAGTTACCATGTGAGTATTAGGATGGCACCGTATGAAGATTTGTATGGAAGAAGATGTGAATCACCTCTGTGTTGGTACGAAGTGGGTGAGAGGAAGTTATTAGGTCCTAAGTTAGTTCAGAGTACTACATAACAAATACGAATGGTTCAAGACAGGATTCGAACTGGCCAAAGTTGACAGAAAAGTTATTATGACCAGAGGAGGAAGCCCTTGCTTTTTCGAAAAAGGGAACACGTATTTTTTAAGATCTCTCCGACTACTGGAATTGGTCAGGCTATGAAGGTTAAGAAATTAAGCCCACATTATATAGGACCTTACCAGATACTCAAGAAAGTTGGGTCATCAGCATATCAAATATCCTTACCCGCAAGACTATCAAACCTACACAATGTATTTCATGTTTCTCAACTTCAAAAATATCTGTCGGATCCGTTGCATGTGATTCAGGAGGAAGAAGTAACAATAAAAGAAGACATGACTTTTCAATCAAACCCAATTGAGATTCTAGACAAAAGTGTAAAGAAACTACGTAGTAAAATTGTCCCGCTAGTGAAGGTGCTGTGGAAAGGACTGTCCGAGGAAGAATCTACATCGGAGAGAGAGGAAGATATGAGGCACTCTCATCCACAACTTTTTGAGGACAAGAAAATTCTTGAATTTTAAGGACAAAATTGCTTTTAAGGGGGGAAAAGTGCAACACCCTGAATTTCTATTCATTATATTCACAAAATATAATGTTGAGAAGGATTAAAAAGGATTAAATGGGGTAATTATAAGGAAATAATTATGAATATTAAATAAGGAATTTCTCATTTTTGAAGGAAAGAACCAAAGACGGAATAGTAATTTCATCGCCTACAGGACCAGAAATAGGAAACTATAATAGGGATAAGGAACTATGAAGAGAGTTGAACAAAAAGCCATTAAAATACACCTCAAGAAGAGATTAAACACTTGGCAAATTTTCCATCTCAACAAACATGGCCTTAAGTAATAGTTTAGTCCCAAAGTAATGGCATGGAAAAAATGAAATTGTTATTTGGAGGGTTCTAGTTAAGGGAGAATAAGCTTCTCCAAGAAGATTGAGTTTTTTATTATTTCTTGTTGACTTGTAAGGGAAGTTTCTAGCTAAGCCACTAGGAAGTAGAAAACATCCATGGGAAAGAGAGAAAGAAGAGAAAAAGAAAAAGGAAGAAGAGAATGAGGAAGAGAGAAAAAGAGGAAAAGAGTGAGGAAGCGGAAAGAGAAGGTAGAAAAGGTGAGTTAATCTTCCCTAATTTTTTTTTTAGTCATGGATTTCTTAGATCTTATGATGTGGGAGAAAAATCTGCAGCTTGGTGGTGGGAGCTAGTGAGAGAAACAAACTTTGGTGGTGTAAAAAGGTAAAATCAACACCCTATTTATGAGTTCTTGATTGAATGGCTTGATGTGTGCCTTATATGGATTAATGGAAGCATTATGGTAGGATAGATGGAAACATTGATGATGCATTTATAGTGTTGATGGCTAACTTTTATATATGTGCATGATGTGGCAATTTATGAGATATTGTTGTCGTTAAATTTGGAGTTTAATTCATGATTTTTGAAGGTTATGTGTTATGGATAATTTGGATTTTATATGCCTAAAATATTGGGTTGGATGTTTTCTGGTTTATTGGCTAGTTTTAGGAGGAAAAAGAAGGTTTTTTTAAGTTTCGCGCCAAGAGCACAGCCATGCTTAAAGGCATAGCCAAGCCATGCTTTGGGCTAGTTTTGGAAAAAGGTGTAGAACATGGGTAAAGCACGACCGTGCTTGGTGACACGCCCAAGCCATGCTATGTGCTGGTTTTTGGGAAACATGGGCATGATGAGGGGAGCACGGGCATGAAGCACGACCGTGCTTCATGCTATCTTGCTCATTTTTATTGCTTCTTTTTCCTTTTTAAATCCTAACTAAAAACTAATGTTTATGAAATTATAATTAGAGCTCTATGAGTCATATATATCGAAGAAAAATTTTAGTATGTACTTTGTTTTGAATTAACTATGATTGCATGAAGGAATGATGTATGAATGTTATATTTGAATGCCATAAATTACTTTTATGTGCAACCAAAAAGAGGTAAATGATATATTGATATTATGGAAAGATGCAAGTGCATGTATGCTTTACTTTATGTTATATGATGAGTTATTATAGAATACATGAGACCAAATGTTGACTATGCTCAAGATGATTAATGTGTATGCTCTTTGTTGAGACAAATGGCTTGAAAAACATGTAAAAGACATAAGCTAGTTAGAAGGATTCTTTCCGAAGCAGGGTGGCCTGGCAACAGGTTTCACCTTGCTGTGTTGAGATGATTGACGGTCAGAATGATCCTCTCTGAAGCAAGGTGGCCTGGCAACAAGTGTCGCCCTTACTGTATTGAGGAGACTGACAAGTCCAAGATGACCCTTACCCGATTAAGGTGACCCGACGACATGTGGCAGCTTATGGAGGTAAGGTGACTAAAGGGTCGTGGCTATGGTACAGTACCAGGATAGGGGATGCCCAATAGCCTAGAGTGGTCAATGTGGGAAGGAATACTCTGACCAAGGAACTTAGTGGTGGGTAAGTAGCAGGAGGGCTAAGAGCTCACACCACACTAAGGTTTGAAAACAAAAAGAAATTATCAGATGATGTTCCACTATATTCAATGTACAAGTACCTTATTAATACATAGTTTGTTATATTTACGTGATATTGATGCATAACTTATATAAAGACTACGTATGTTCATTGTACCTTTATTGTATAAAAGAGAAAATGTTTTCTGTAGTTTATACAGCAGAACATAACACGTAAGTTTTCTATCATACTTTTATTTTATTGGATGCTGATCTTACTGGGATTTTATATCTCACTATATTTGTGGTGTTATGTTCAGATCATCAGCATGTCGTTCGTGGTGTTGATTATTCTTCTTGAACTTCAGGCTGTGGACGTTCCCTATCTGGGACAGTTCACAATAGTGGTGAACCTACTAGTTATCAACATGGTAGAGGTACCTGTACCCAGGCCACCTTGTCCACCAACAATACCCCAGGGGTGATGGCCACGGGGGCAGTGGGATAGTAGTTATGTACATATGTTGTTGATGTAAATGGGCTAACCCCATTGTTTTGAGTGCAACCACACGATATTTTACCTTTTGGATGTATGCTTAGTACCTAGGATTACGCGTGTATTTACCGTTAATCCCTGATGTTATGTAAACTCATGCTTATATATATAACATGTATATCTTTTGGATGGTTGTTTGTCTGATGTGTTAATCTCCTAAAAAAACCTAGCCGTTATATTTGTCCTGATCCATATGTATCATGAATTATAGACATAATAAGTTTAAAATAAAATTTATTAACATATATAAGAAAAATGTAGGAAAGAAGGAATATATGTACTAATAACCAAATAAATAACTAATTAAATAATAACCATAATTTCTAAAGGATTCCTTTTCAGAAACACTATCAGCTAGCGACAGAGATAGCTAGCTTTGGTGCACCTTATAACTTTAGTTAAAAAGGGAGTTGCTAACCTTATGTGTAGAAAGGCACACGAGGATTGTATTATAGATAAGTTATGGATGAGTGAAAGGAGTTGAGTTATTCTCTTCGTGTAACCAATGGCATTCTGCATGGTTACCTATGATATGGAATGTGGTGATTTACCCTTACTAGGCTATGTGCTTGGACATATGGTGATTAGGCTGTGTGCTCGGCTATGTGGTGATTTTCTCTTACCAAACTGTGCGATTGAGTATGTTGAAATAGTTCTGGATTAGAATCCTCCAAACTAAATAAAGTACACTAAGATAAAAAAAAAAATATAATATAAATAATGAAAAATTCATGTATGGTTCAAAGATGCTTCGCATGGCCCTTGAGCAATGGTAGGGCAAATCTCAATAAGGATGCTGATTCCTTAAAGAGGTGGTAAATGGGACCCTTAGGAAAATCCCACATTGGCAAAGAACAGGAGTCTTGGACTATACAAAGAAAATAATTAAAGTATAAAACTAATAAGATATAAATAAAAGAATAAATCTTAATAACATAAAATAAATTAATATAATCCTTTTAATTTAACTATAACCTTAAATATAAAGCTCGAACAATAAATGTATATGTGTATGCAAATATAGTAGAATATCTTTATATAGCATAAGGGTATAATAATATAGTGGTAAAAATCTTGAGAAATATGATAAGTGGGTTTCAACTAATTGTTGTAGTGTATGCAAAGGTTTGCATATAGCAATGTTCAAAGCGATTACCTAAAAGAAGAGCAATGAATGAAAGTTGACTAAAGAGAATCACGAGGTCCATGAGAGACCTATAGATATATGGTGATGGAATTAGGCAAGGAAAAGTATAAGCTAGGGCTAGATCAAGGTAAATGGATGAATTAGGAATCTTCAAGAATGCTAAATAAGTTTTAAAATTTATCTATCAAAAGTATGAAATATGGAGTCTCAAAATAAGATACTAGTCATATTCTAATCCTAATATAAATAAGTAAATAAAATAAGTAAGAATACCTTGAATTATTCATAACTTAAATAATATGCAATAAATCATAACATAATAAATAAGATTGTTATCTACATGTTATAATTGTGTTATTTACTTGTTGAGTCACAAGACTCATTCATTTATTTATAAGTTTTTCAGTTAGTTATAGAGAAGCATAGCAGAAGCGTGAAAGGTTAGATTATCTCTAGTGAACCTAAATGGTTCTTAGGCCTTAATCTTTTATTCTCTGGTACATTTGTTGTATTCTAAAGTATGCTCCATTACTATAAACAAGATCCCTGTTTTCAATGCATAAGGAAAAATGTAGAATGTATATGTATAATAAGAAATGAAAAATATAATTGATATTATTTTAAGAAACTAGAACCTTATTTATGCTTCAAATGCGCTTAAAATTTTATAAGTGGCAATGAATTCATACGCTAAATTAAGGTGGATAATGAGTTCTAGGTTTAGAATGTGATAGTTAGGCTTACGAAATGGGAAAAATCTGGGACGTGACATTTTCTTTAAAATAGGTCTTATCATACCCATATTCATGACCTAACAAGTCGTGATTACAAGATCTATCAAAAAATACTTAGGAAGGTTGCCTTTATTGGGCATATTTCTTGTCGTTTTCTTTAAAGTTCTATTTTTCCTTTCAACCACATCATTTTGTTGTGGTGTTCTAGGATTAGAGAAATTATGCTCAATGTCATTTTCATGTTTAAGAGTTGCAAAGGTCTAGAGGTGGAAACAATTTCATTGGATTTAAAAGAATTTTTTACATGTTTCCATTTGGGATATGCATCACAAAGTTTATCTTTCTCAAATCTAATTTTAGGCAAACCAACGACAAGATCCTTTTTAGCAAGTTTATCTAAAAGATCCATGCTTGCATGAGCTAATAATCTATGCCATAACTAGCTATCATCACTAACACTAACCATGCATTTAGAGTCTATAAGAGATTCTTCATCAATATTAATAGCATAGACATTTTTGATCCTATGACCTATGAGGTTACTTGAATATCGTCTTTATTTTCAACTATGCAACAATGTCAAACAAAGATAACTCCATTATTTTTGTCACATAATTGACTAATGCTAATAAAGTTATGCTTTAGGCCATCTACTAACAAAATATTGTCAATAGAGAAAGAAATATTCTTACCCATTTTACCTTCACCTATGATGCTTTCTTTGTTATTGTCTAAAAATGTTACTCTTCCTTTGTTGCTCGGTTTAAGGGGGATAGATTTGGACTTGTCTTTGATGTTATTTGAGCATCCACTATCTAAGTACCACTTCTCACAACTTGGCTTGAAGAATATCTACAAGGCAATACAATCCTTTTTCTTAGACATCCAAAACTTTTTGGGTCCTTGAAATTTAGAGGTACTTTTTGTACCCTTAGGCACCCACTTTTTCTTATTCTTGATGTAAGAGTTTTTCTTGTAAGTACAAGTTTGAAAGTTATGACCCTTTTGGAAATAATATATGCAAATAAACATTATCAAATACACATTTTTGTTTCCTAAGATATTAGTTAAATTCCTTTTTTCTTCTTCGAATTTCTTACATTTGGGACATAAAGAGGAAAGAAATGCATTTTCTTTTAGGGATGTGTTTTTAGCCCTTAGAGAGATATTTTCCTTCTTCAAAATAGAATTTTCTTATTTTTCATTCAATTTTGAAATTTCTTTTTCTAAGGCTAGAAACTTATTCTTTGAAAAAGTAAGCATTTTAGCAATTTTCAAATACTCAACTTGAAATTCCTTAAATGCATCTTAAAGTTCATCAAAACTAGGTTGAGAGTTATTTACCTCTTCTTCTGTTTTTGCCATTAAACAAAAGTTACCCTCTTCTTCTACTTCATCATAGTCTAAGTCACTTTCTCCCCAAGTTGCCAAATACCCCTTTTTCTTTTCATCTTTATCTATTCCTCTTCTTTTTCTCGTAAACTTCTTGTTTATTCATGAATTATGGGTATTCCCAATTCATGTAACCATATTTCTTGCATTCAAAGCATATGGGTCGATTCTTGCTTCCTCCTTCTTTATGTCTCCTTAGAGGTGGCCTTCTTCCTTTTTGTCCTTTCCTCATAAATCTATTAAATTTTTAAGCAAAGTGCACAAGATTTTCTTGAGTTAGTTCAAAACCTTCAATAGGATGCTCATTACCTTTCTCACTTTCCTCTTCTTCTTCTTGGTAGAATGATGATGCTTTGAGTGTTATGGTCTTCTTTTTCTTGTCCTTCTCTTCCTTAAGGTGACACACAGCATGTTTAACTTCGTGCTCCTAAAGATTTCCAAATAAAGCATATCTAGATTGAGTTGAGACTCCTTGAGCTTCTTGGATGGCTACTAACTTAGGTTTCCATTCTTTGGTGAGAAGCCTTACCATTTTATTGACATGTTCCATTCTTGTGTATATTCTGCCAAATACTTCCAAATTGTTTACAATGTAAGTAAATCTCATTTGCATATCTTCACTATACTTACCATTTTTATTTTTAAACAATTCATATTGGTGAGTGAGAGTGTTTATTCTTGATTCTTTTACTTCACTAGTTCCTTCATGAAAAATTTCTAAAGCGTCCCACATTTCTTTAACATTACTATAATTGAAAACTCTAAAATATTCATCTTAACTCAAAGCACTTGTGATGAAGATTTGTCATGATCTACCAAAATATTACCGAACCCCTATAAGGAATGCAATATAGGGTAACTCTGGATCGTCTCTCAAGGAATGCTAATGTTAAATGATAGTTTCAAGATCTAACCGGGGGGGTTGGATTTTATCACAATCAATTAGATCACAATTGAAAAATTGGAAAAAGATTATTTTACCGAAAATGTAACCTCACTAGACATTCTTCAAGAATTTGTTCGGTTTATCCTAGACTAAAAATGATTAATCAAGTTATTGGTTGATTTTAGTCATAATCGAAATCTCTGCATCATAACCTTCATCATTCAAAATTCGATCAACAACATATATTACAAATCCATGCAATCACATATAACTTGTAATCTGTTGTTTATCCGAAAATCAAATATCAACCAATCTATTTCCTTTGTTCATCCAATAGAATAAAGATATATCAATCAAGATTCTATCTCATACATCAAACTTGAATGGATAACAGAAATCTCTATATATTCATACAAGATCCGAAATACTTCAGAAAACAAAGAAGATGATATAAACTTGATTACAATACAAACGGAATCTCAAAACCTAACCGAATTCAGAGGAAGTCCAGCTTGTTACAAACTTCTCTACTCTGCCATGGATGTCCAAACTCTGCTCTCCAGGTTGAAGATGAAGATAGATGTGTGTATGAGAGTGGTAGTTCGTCTGAATTCCGAATTCCCCCCAATTAGACCAAAGGAAGGGAATCTTAATCATTAAAACCGACCAGGACAACATGTGACAGCTCTGCTTTCGGCTGCCTGTGTCCCTCCAGCTTTGCACCACTAATTAGGGGTCCTAGATGCCTCTGGCTGGCAAAGTGGTCTTCATATGAATTATTGCTCTACGTCATAGGGTTCCAGGGCCACCGAAATCATGCCAAACGGACATTCCTAACTCAGCTTATGGCCATTTAAACACCCAAAGGTCAGATTCTATTTGTGTTGTCCATGTATTGGACTCTTGGTGTCATTCGGCCTATTGGACCTCCGAATTGGATCTTGGGCTCTTCATGAAAGTTATGGACATTTGTCTTAGCTTTCCTACAAGACCGAAATCAGAATTTTTGGTGGTCTCAAACTCCAAATATAACAGAAATACACAGACAGGTTCAAAAAGACAGAATTGTTGGAAAAAAATCTCAAAGACCAAAATAAAACTCAAATCATAAAGCCTAGCTTAAGTGATAGAAATAAGTGTAGGAGAGGATGAAAACACTATATTATGATGATAAAATAATATATAGAAATGATGTTTATCAACTTGAAAGAATATTTTTTTCTTTTACATTCAGTTGGACATTTCTTTTATCTATTTTAGTCTAAGCTATTTTGGGTTATGATATTATTTGGTTCCCTTCAATTACAGTAGGGATGAAGGGCCATTTTCAAAAACCTCTCGTTAACTTACTTCATTACGTTGGTAAAAATGGTAGCGTCACAATAAAGAAACCCTATCATCGTGATGCAAGTACAACAACTCAGTTTTTCTTTTTACAAATAGACATTTTTAGTAGCAGATTTTAATTTTGGACTTTAACTTATTCTTCACTCAACTTTCTCTTAGAATTTAGCAATTTTCCTATGGCTCTATGTAGCTAAACATCTATAGTTGGTTTAGGAATATTGAAACCTCAAGACTTCTATATAATTAGAGATTTGATGAAACTTTGACTGTTTAATTCTAGTTGAGTATTAATATTTCTTTTGTTCTTTATCTTTGATTCTTTCATTTAATTGCTAAGATGCGTACTAGTATATTACTTGTTTTGATCTATTGCTAAATCACATATTGAACAAAGTTTTGATAACTTTGGTTTAAGAGGCAACAAAGATTGATAATTATGAGATTATGGATTGATATGTTTATAATTAAGCATGATTTTAATACATTTAAGCTTACTTTTTGTTTGATTTAAGTAGAATATAAATAGTAATTAATTGAGTTCTGTATTTTGTGTTTTAGGAAGAAGAAAGAAGAAAAGAAAAGGAAAATAGAGAGAAAATCATGAAAAATGCTGATTTCTGACCCTTCGTCACTAATTGAGGCATATTGCACTCATTTGAACTCCAATTGAGGTGATTCTAGCGGCTATAAAAAAAAAGAGACATATAGCTACAACTTTTATGTTCGGCACTTCAGAAAATTCTAGAATTTTCGGGGCGCCGCAGTGCTACGTCAACACATTTTCAAGGTGTCGCGGCGTTGGCTGCCCAAAAGCACCGAGCGTTGTGGCGCCCGAGCATCAGAAGCACAATGCCCCGATGCTAGCTCAGGCATCGTGGTGCATTGTCAGTGAATTTTCATAGCGTCTCGGTGCTCGTGTAGCATGCCGCAGCGCTCACTGTCATGCCAGAATACTGATATTGCAATTTTTAGGTCTTTTTTACTTTAGTGGAAGTCTGATGGGCCGAATTTTGAGCTAGAAACAATCCTACTTTAAGGAGGAGAAGTTAATCTATAAAAAGGGAAGAAAGGAAGCATCAAAGGGGATTCAAGCTCTTAATTACCTTCTTTAATTCTTGTTTAGATTTTTTTATGGCCCTGCGCCGCTGATTTACTTTTAGTTGGCACAGGAATATTGAAATCTCAAAGGATCATTATGCATTGTGAGATTTGGAGTTCATTTTATTAGTTCAATCTTAACCGGATATTGATTATGCATCTACTCTTATCTTTTCTTAATCATTGTTCATATAATATCTATGGAGGCCTACTAGTATATTGTATGTCTTAATCTACTGCTAAATTAGGTTTTGAACAAAGTTTTCATTACTTTATTCATGAAGCAAATATGATTAAAGATTTTGGATTATAAATCATTAACCCTATGATGAATGATCAACTAAATTAAATATAACCGATGTGTTTATATATATTTAGCTCTATCAGTTTCTCTTGTTCTTCATGCAATTAATAGGTTAGACTTTACCGATATGCTAAAGGATATCTTATTAATTAGGGTTTAATTGGTACGATTGTTAGCAATTCACTAGGCTTAAGGAGGAACAGGGATAGAATCCCAATGATAGATATTTGGTTTAAGATTGATGATTTTTCAATGATTAATGCAATCCCTTAATGGTGAATATCGACCAAAACCAATACTTCTCTCATTAATTACTCTCTTAATTACTTTCATTATTATTTGCTTTATTATTTACAATTATCAAATCCCTTTTTTTTCTTAATCACATAAGATAACATCAGTGTCTCTGGAATTAACCCTTACTCCCACTACTACAGATTAATTAAGACGTAAGGTATCAATTTGGGTGTACCTGTGACAGTACGCACCAAATTTTGGCGTCGTTGCTGAGGATTGTGTCTATTTGCCTTTTACGGTTTTCTTTTCTTTTCCTTTTGTTCATAACTTTGAATATGACAGCCAATTTTCAATAATTTGGCACTAGGCTAGGCTCTCCAATTAGACATGCTAGTGAGGTATGTAGTTCTTCCCTTGCACAACAACTTGCAAATTTAACTTCTCTTGTTCGTCAACATGCAGAAAAGATGCAAAGAGAGAAGTGCTATGAAAATTATTCAGCAGTGGGGCATCCTTCTAATGGGTACCCAGCTTTCTATGAAGAATCATTTGAGCAACTAAATATGGTTAGTGGTTTTCGTGGGCCAACACAAAGGAGGTATGATTCCTATTTAAACATGTATAATCTTGAATGGAAGGATCATCTCAACTTTAGGTATGGGAATGCACAAAATTGGCTTGGAGAACAAGATTTTACAAATTTTTAGCATAACCAACATGCCATTATCCTAGACAGACTGCATCTCAAGATTCTCAGGTAAGTAGTTCTTTAGAAGAAATCATTAAATCTCTTGCACATAATACTTATTAATTTCAACAAAAGGTAAGGACCAACATCCAAAGCTTAACAAATCAAATGGATCAACTAGCAACAACAGCCAGTCGGCTAGAGGCTCAAAATTTAGAAATTGAAAGTCCAGCCCCAGAATCATTAGTGGAAAAAGAGGAAAATTATGCACTGAATGAAAAAGATGACTTGAAAGTTGACACTAGTAAGCCAACTAAGAAAGAGGCTATGGAATCTACCCTTAATGCCAAATTCCAAGAGAAAATTACAGCAAGAGAGGAAGCACCAGAAGTGCAGCAAACAGGTAAGGATCTTTCTATGTTGTTACCAATTTCTAATAAGATGCCTATACCTTCTATTTTACAGTATTTTGACCTGGGTTTAAAGAGTCTCACAGCCACTTAAAGGGTATATACAATACAGAACCACCCCCAGTGATAACCTCAAATAAATATGCCCTACTCAAAGATAGCATAATCTCAAAAAGATGAAATTAAATTGGATGTCAAAAGCTACTCGAGACATCAGTTATTTCTAGGTAAGTTGAGTTTTCATTTAAGTTAACATTTGATTAATGTTGATTTCCCCCCTCATGATACAGTTGAATCTCAAAATTCTGCAAATCCAATGGAAAACCAACTCAAAGTCGACATCAAGGATCCCCCTTGAATGACATAAGGAGCTTTGAGTCAAGCCAACGACATTAAACAAAGGCGTTTATTAGGATGCAACCCAACTTAGTAAAAAAAAAGTGGAAATCAAAAATATTCAAGGACTAGTAATGCAGCACTCTTATTCCACCCTAAACTAATTCAGGGAAGTTCGCTTCACTTACATCTCTTCATATATCCTTCTTTATTCTTATCTTTCTTTTACATTGAGAACAATGTAAAGTTTAAGTGTGGGGGTGGACATATATTTGTCTGAATAATTGTGATCATATTTTGAGCATCATTTTTTTTATTTTTACTATTAATGCACTTTTATTGCATTTAGCAAGTTGAGTGATTATGTAAGTGTTCAACTTATGTTTTGGGATGTTAGGCACAACCAATAGCTAATGATATGACTATCCAAAGTTTTTTAGCTCTTGAAAAATGTAGAACATTCATGGATGTGTACAATTTTATCTCTTTTGCAATTTATTACTTTTGACTTTGGAATCCTGAAATATTTTTTACACAATAACTTTGGGGATTCAATTTATTTTTTACTTAGAGAAGGTTTATATAATTCAAAAAAAAATCATGATCTCAACAGGATTTTAGAACTTATTTGAATGCTGCTTAAGGAGAAAACCTAGGTTAATACTATTATTTAGGAGATGATTTAGGCATTATTGGATAGATTGAGCCTTTCAAGCCTAACCTAAGCAATGAAATATCCTTAGTTCCTCTATTTTGAGCTTAATGAACTTTTCCTTCAAAAAAAACCACAAAAGAGCCAAAAGCCAAATTTTGTATAAGTATCCTTATTTTTTACTATAATCACTCACTCCATAATTATTTTTATGAATACTTGTTTTGTAGAGCTTTATTGACAAAAGGGTGGAAGAAAGGAGCAAAGGAAAGAAAAGAAAATTCCAAAGAAAATAAAAGCATATGCTGTGGGTGAAAAAAAATAGAAAACCAAGGAAAAGGATGAATTAAATCCAATTGGAGCAAGAAAATGAGTGTGGGGGAAAGACCCTCCAAACTAGAAAAAAAATTGCTCAAAAGATAAATCATGTGGTGTTGGGTGATTTAGCCTAAGTTTGTATTATTTATCATACCTTATACCCTGGTCACATTACAAGCTAAAGAAAGCCCTATTCATCCTAGAGGTAGTTTTGGCCTACATTAGTGGAGAATGGCATAAAAAATAAGCCTATGAAAATCCTAAACTAATTAGAGATTTATACCCAAAATTTTGGAATATATAAACTCATCAGGGTAAAAGAAAAATTAGTGACCCAAAAACACACACACACACAGGATTCAAGAGAATAAAACAATGGATAGAGTTCAGGTCAATCTTGTGCATGGTTATGATATTTTAAAATTTTTCTTGAGCATATTTTTAAGACATGAGGAAAAAAGTTTGGTAAGCCTAATACTCACTACATATATTGATTTTTGTTTTTGTCTTTAGGGATTATTTTGCTTGAGGACAAGCAAAAGGTTGAGTGTGGAGGTATTTGATATGTTTATAATTAAGCACAATTTTAATACCTTTAAGCTTTTTTTTGTTTGATTTAAGTAGAATATAAATAGGAATTAATTGTGTTTTGTATTTTGTGTTTTAGGAAGAAGAAAGAAGAAAAGAAGAGGAAAATAGAGAGAAAATCATGAAAAATGCTGATTTCTGACCCTTAAGGCATATCTCACTCATTTGAACTCCGCTAAAGGTGATTCCAGTGGCTATGGAAAGAAGAGACATAGAGCTACAATGCTTAAGTTTGGCACTTCGGCAAATTCTGAAATTTTTTGGGCGCTGCGTCAACAAGTTTTTGAGGCGCCATAGCGCTCCCCATAACACTTCCCACCGCGCCTTGGCATTGGCTGCCCAGAAGCACTGGGCGCCGTGGCACCTTGTCAGTGAATTTCTGTAATACCGTGGTGCCCTTGTAGCGCGCCGCGACTCTCACCGCCGCACCAGAATGCTGATATTGTGATTTTTAGGTCTTTTTGACTTCAGTGGAAGATCGATGGGCCGAATTTTAACCTAGAAACAATCCTACTTCAAAGAGGAGAAGCCAATCTATAAAAAGGGATGAAAGGAAGTGTCAAAGGGGATTCAAGCTCTTAATTACCTTCTTTAATTCTTGTTTAGATTTTCTTATGGCCCTGCGCGGCTGATTTACTTTTATTTGGTAGAGGAAGATTGAAACCTCAAGGGATCATTATGCATTGTGAGATTTGGAGTTGATTTTATTAATTCAATCTTAACCGGGTATTGATTATGCATCTACTCTTATCTTTTCTTAATCATTGTTCATATAATTGCTATGGAGGCCTACTAGTATATTGTATGTCTTAATCTACTGCTGAATTAGGTTTTGAACAAAGTTTTAATTACTTTATTCATGAAGCAAATAGGATTAAGGATTTTGGATTATAAATCATTAACCCTATGATGAATGATCAACTAAATTAAATATAACCGATGTGTTTATATTTATTTAGCTCTATCAGTTTCTCTTGTTCTTCATGCAATTAATAGGTTTGACTTTACCGATGTGCTAAAAAATATCATATTAATTAGGGTTTAATTGGTACGACGATTGTTAGCAATTCACTAGGTTTAAGGAGGAACAGGGATAGAATCCCAATAATAGATATTTGCTTTAAGATTGATGATTTTTTCAGTGATTAATATTATCTCTTGATAATGAATATCAACTGAAACCAATGCCTCTCTCATTAATTACTCTCTTAATTACTTTCATTATTATTTGCTTTATTATTTACAATTATCAAATTCCCTTTTTTTCTCAATCACATAAGGTATCACCAGTCTCTGTGGGATCGACCCTTACTCCCACTACTACAGGTTAGTTGAGAAAAGTATCAATTTGGGTGTACCTACGACAGTAAGCACCATGGATTTGCGATCTTATAAGGAACAATAAACTAGATTAAAAGCAAATGATTGGCTGTCTTTTTTAACTTTTCCAATCTCTTTATTTCTTAATTCAATTGTTAGGTTAAATGTTTGTAATGCCGATAATTTTAAATAGTATGTTTTATTCCAATAACTATGTTTATGCAAAAATTTATGTTTTACTTTAAAAGTAGACATGTTTTATTTATACTATGGGTAATAATCTTATAGTTTTAAAGTGGAACGGAAATTTTTATCAAGAAACAAGGTGTGTTTTGGACCCCAGAAATTTTATGTATGGAAGTTTTAAAATAAATCTTATTACATTAAAGATTTTGGTCATAGAAATTTTTGAATTTTTACCTCTTAAAAATCAAATTTTTTGGACTTCCAAAATTGCCCTTTCGATTCATGAAATTCCTGAAAATACCCTCATAAAAATCTGGTCATAGAATCTATGTGGGAAAATAACAATTTTTCCCTTGGTTGTTTTTTCCTTTCTTTTCTCCCCTCCGTGCTTTCCTGGCCATGTAGTGTATCCTAAAGCTTCTTCCTACATTCTTTTCTCCTTCCTCTATGTGTCTTCTCCTTTCATCGTACGTTCGTTTACATCAAGTTTTTCAACCAACCAAGCCTTTAATCATGAAGCCATAGGCACCATTGTATAGTAGCAAGAAGCATAGAGTGATTCAACCTCAGAAATAGTAGTTTTTGGGCATAGAACAACACAAGTGAGAATTCCTAAAATCATGGTTTTTAAGATTTTATGGGATTTCTAGCTATAGATTCTTGTTTAAGAGCGATAATAACCCTTCCATACAAGTTTTTTATAAGTATACAACATTATTTTGGACTTAAAGTCCTGAATTTGTTCTTCGATAAATAGTAACATAAACATTGTTATGTGTTTGTGTGAACAATGCATGAACAATACCTGTGTGACGAATTTTTTAGTTTTGATTGTTCTTAGTTGTAGAGCATGAAATCAAGATTTAAGTGGTCTGGTTGGTTTAGGAAATTAACCAGAAAGAGTTAGCCTAGTTAGAGCTCAAAATTAGTAAGTAAATAATATAACATGTGACATAAATTCTTGATTCTAAAGCTTATGTATAAATGTTAAAATGGTGCATGGTAAGCGAATTGTATATATATACATGCACATTCATGGAAGAGATAGTTTTGTTGTGAATGGTTTATAGATTGACATAATTAGATATTATATTGTATAAGCAGTTATGTATACTAAAGTGAGTATTGGAGAATGCTATTAAGGCATGTTATTGTTTGTGATAGAATTTATATAGATTAAGTTACTTAGATGCTTAGAGATATATAAATGATGGATGGCGATATATTAGACTTTGATATGGCACAATAAGTTAAATTCTTGGGGTCTTCTATACCTGAAGGTTAAATAATTTAGTGAAACATGTTATTTTTGGTAAATGGAATTATAATGATATAGTAATAGTTAAACATTTTGGAGACATAAGAAATGAATGAGGAATATTTAAGCCCCAGAACATAATTTATGATGTATACATATTGAAGGATTTTATGGATGTTATGCCTTGGTCAAACAAGTTAGGATTATCAATGTGTAATGGAGGTTACAATTATATAGACATTTGGAGGTGCAAACTTTGGGCGTATTACAAAACTAGGAGGATGTAGGTTAAGATTTCATGTATGAATAATTATTGGATAGGGATAGTTTTGCAGTATATATGTGAATTAGAATGGAATCCATAGGAATGACGTATCCTTGATATTATGGACGTATGATAAGATTTTTAAGAGCACTTGAGTATTGATTTCCTCATGGTGCCAATACGATACTTGAAAGATACAAGAGCATAAGGAATATGATGTTATAGAAATTTAAGAAATTTGATTTAGTTCCTTTTGTTAAATAATATAAACTATGCAAGGTTTGTATAACTAAGGGAATGATGTCTCCTTTTGTTAAATAATATAAATTATGCAAGTAAATGGCTATAAGGTAATGATCTGAGTTTGAAAATGGAGTTCAATTATAACTCATAATATATGAGTATAATTATGATAAGGGTAATCACTGGACTTAGCATAAGTTAATTGGTATGTAAGTTGGCACTAGTGACTTAATAAGTCAGGAATTAGAGATGTTTTGATATGTCTCTTATTATCAAGAATAGTGCAATGAATGATAATAAATGATAAAAGGAATTGAGACGTTATTTTGATTGAATATGAAAGTTCATGGATTTAATGCCTGGTGTGGCAGTCATACTAATAGTACTAAAATTTGTGGTATGGCATTGCTCAAATCTGGAGTTGTATTTGGGAAAAAGGAATATATTAAATAAAATTGTCTTACTTAAAGTTAATGTAATAAGTAAAAAAAAATATAAAATAATTGGAAAGGATTCTTGTTAAAAGCATCATTAGCTAGTTGCGGTAAATGTTAGTCCTGGTGCACCATGAGTTCTATAGTACGAGCATTCACTGATAGACTTTACGATCTTTTACCTACTAGATTACGGTCTTTTGCCTGACAGATTACAAGTTGTTACCTGATGAATAGTGATTTACCTTTATAGACAGTGTCTGATGAAACAATGATTCACTGTTATGGATTGTGTGTCCGATGGAAAATGTGATTACTCATTCCTTTGTTGTGTGGTTGGGAAAGAATTTTATGGTTCTAATATGGGACCTATTATCAAACCTATTAATAAAATAATTATGCTTAATTTGTTTTGAATAATATGCCAGAGGATGTTACAAGAAGTTTTACGAATGGTGTTACCCACAAGGATCTTAGTGAGCTAGAAAATCCAAAATATAGTACTTGGCAATTATATGTTAAATTTCGAGTTTATTACAATTGAGTGAAGGAAATAAATATGGATGTTGAACTATATATATAATTTAGATTATATTAACTTATAATTTGATATGGAAAATTCTTTTCGGCATGTCATAGTTGTATTATTTACTCACTGAGTCATAAGACTCATTCTGATTCTTTTAAATATTTTACAGTTAAAGACAAAGTGACATATCAGAAGCTTTTAGAAGATAAGTAGTTTTTGGTTATCCTAAATTGTCCTTGGGACTTCTGTTGTTTGATTATCTATCTGTTGTTGAAAATCTAGAGTCACTCCATTACCACGAGCAAGATCTATACTTCTGATGGATGATGATGTGTAGTTGTATATGAAATGCTTTGTATTAATTAATTGTTTAGGAATAGATTTTATGATGTATTTAAAGTTGGAATCTGAGAAATTTTTTATTGAAGCTAAATCTCTATTTATGTTTTAAATGAAAATAAACTTTTTCTAAAGTGTTTGATTGTTTTAAAAAAACAATGCTTGCACCTCTTGAATTACATGAAATTTTTCCATTAGGAAGGCTTCCGAGGTAAGGAAACATCCCATTTTTTGCCTGTCATGTGCTCTAAAAACCAAGCCATGAAAATTTTATCGATCGAATAAGGTTGCTTAACAATTAAGGTTAATTGAAGCGATCGTTGTCAATTAACTAGACATAAGGAAGGATGGGAATTCATTCCAATAGTAAATATTCAATAAAAATGTGACTATATTATCAATGATCAATGTGAATTCTTAATGGTGAATATTGACCTAACCAATGCTCTCTCTACTGAATTATCTCTATACTTTCATATTTGCACTTAATTTCTCATGCATTCATATAGTTTATTTATTGCATTCAAAAACTTCTATGGGTTCGACCCTTACTCCCGCTTCTACAAGTTGGTTTTGAGATAAAATATTTATTATATTTAAAGAGTTTGCAACAGAACGTTCCAAATTTTGGCATCATTGTTGGGGACCACATCCAATTTTACCTATCGTGATATTTGTTTACTTTGTTTATGCCTACAACTTGTTATGCTAACTCAAGAGATTTATAGTATAAACCAGAAATTGAAAAAACTTTAAGCAAGAATAGAAAAGAAATTCAAGGAGACACTGATCAAGAGAAAGAAGTAGTCATGGCTGGAAATGCTACTTTGAATAAGGCTACTACTCCATCTTTACATCAACAATTCCTATGCATTACTTTTCCTACTCTTGATGCTAATATTAATTTTGGGTTAAAATCTAGATTGATAGATTTCTTACCTAATTTCCATGGTCTTACAAGAAAGGATTCACATAAACACTTGAAGGAGTTTCATGTAGTCTATACCATTATGAAGCCTATAGGAGTAATCGAGGAATAGATCAAATTAAGGGCATTCCCCTTCTCCTTAAGAGATTTAGCCAAGGATTGGCTTTACTATCTGCCATCCGAAACCATTACCATATGGGATGAAATTAAAAATTTCCTCCTACAAAGATATTTCCCTGCATTTAAAGCTACAAACAAAAGAAAGAAAATATGTGGTATAAGAGAACATAAAGAGAAGACCCTATATAAATATTGGGAAAGATTTAAGAAATTTTTTGTAAGATGACCACATCACCAAATTAGTGAGCAGCTATTAATCTAATGTTGCTATAAGGGCCTCCTACAAAGTTATAGAAATATGGTAGATGCAATTAGTAGTAGAGCATTAGTAGATAAAACCCCTAAAGCATCCCAAAATTTGATTGCAAACATGGCTACCAACTCTCAATAATTTAGCACCAGGAATGATCCCTTAGTGAGTTATGCCAATTAGGTAAGTACCCATTTTCTTGACCAACAAATAGTTGGCCTTACTTGAACAACTACAATCCTGGGTAAAGAGAACATCTAAATTTCAAATATGAGAATCTTTAACCAAATAAGCTAGTAGCCCAACATTATTCAAACTTTTAGCAAAATTAGCAATCATTCCCTCCTAGACAACTACTAGCCTAAAATTCTAACTCATGTATATCTTTAGAGGATATGGTTCAATCTCTTGCCAAAACTACTTCTTAAATACAACAAGATTCAAAGCAATTCCAATAAGAGACAGAGAGTAGTATACATATTTTGAAGAATTAAATGAGCTAGATGATATCCTCTCTTAATTAGTTACAGAACCAAAATTTAGGTAAATTTCCTTCTTAATCAATGGTAAACCCTAAGAAAATGGTAATGCGATTATTTTGAGAAGTGGCAAGGAAGTTGAAAGCCTCACATTAGCACCTCCTTAGCAAAAGGAAGAAAAGAATGAGAAAGTTAAGGAGAATAAGGCACCAAAAAGTAAATTTCCACCTTTATCTGCATATAAACTAATACCTCTTTTCCTGAAGAATTCGCATAAAATAGGAAGATTGAGAAACATATAGATGTATGAGACCTTTAGAAGATGTGAGTTAAATATTCTCTGTTTAGATGCAATTAAACAAGTACCTCTATACAAAATTTCTATAGGAGCTATGCACCCTAAAAAGAAAGCATAAATTCAAAGGGTGTTAAAAAGTGCAAATGGCATAAAATGTAGTTGTTAAGATATAAATAAAGCTCCCTACAAAGTGTAGGGATCCAAGTATATTTGCTATCTTATGCAAAATTGGTAATTCTGAGGTTGAAAATATAATGCTAGATTTATGAGCATCTATAAATGTAATACCGTACTTTATTTATGCTTTATTGAAATTAAAACCCTTAAATCCAACCAATGTGGTAATCCAATTAGCGGATAAATCTAATGCATACCCAAAAGGGATAATTGAAGATGTCTTATGCAATTAGATAATCTAGTTTTTCCTGCTAATTTTTATATACTTGATATGGAGAATGGTGATACCAATCCTCTAATCCTATTAGGAATACCATTTTTAATGACTTCTAAGATTATAATAGATGTTCATGGAGGTAAGCTCACCATGGAGTTTGATGGTGAGGTCATTAACTTTAATATCTATGATGCCATGAAATATCCAGATAATGATGCTCCTATCTACTATATTGATTCTTTAGCAAAGGAATATTCTAAGCAAGATAGGGAAGACAAATTGGAAGTAGCCATAAGTTAAGCCCATTATGGAAAATAATAAAGGGTTAAATTTAGACATCGAATCCAATAAGCGTGTTGCTGTGTAACATCCCCCAATTTTTATTTCCAATAAATAGAAAAATACTTTTTAATGGTGAAGGGAAGAAAATATAATGAAATGGAACATTGAAGAAACCCTAGAAAATTATGAAGTGACAGAATGGTAAAAGGGAAATCTAGAAGGAGAGAAAGTGTAATTCCTTAATTCCTTGGGGCTAGAACCGAACAACAAGAAATAAGCTAGAGATATGCTTTTGGTGTGATCCCAAAGCCCTTTGGCATATTCTTAAAAGGATTTAAATCATTTGGAGAATTGGAGGAAGCCAAACAAGGCCATAGTCAAGGGGTTAGTCATATTCTAATAGAGTGGCAAACTTGTAAATATTTCTCAGTTTGGGGACATAGTTGGCATAGACAAGTTGGCTTCTAGAAAGAATATTATTTTAATATACTATCTTGATGACTTCTTGAGGAAGTCGACCAAGAGGAGCGAAGGCAGAAAAATGCAGCCAAGAAGAAGAAAGGAGAATGAGAGAGAGAGTAGAAAGAAAGGCAACAAGAAGGTAGATCCAAGATGGTTTCTTTATGGATCAGCCCCTAAATCATCCCTCATCTTCATTCTAAGCTTCAATAGGTGGATTTGATGATGGAATTACAGGTTTATGGGAGGAAGGAGAAGGGAAGAAAGTGTACAAGAAGAAGGAAACCAAGGAACTCTTACGGTAGGTTTAACATTAATTTACTTTGAAGCTAGAAATTTTGATGATATATATGTATATATATATATATGTGTGTGTGTGTGTGTGTGTGTGTGTGTGTGTGTGTGTGTGTGTATACTTGTAAGAGATTGTTGTTTGAGGTAGCTTAGGCATATATTGGAATGATCATATGAAAGCCATGTAGAGCAAAGGTTTGAATGCATATGTGATACATGTTTTGTGCTGAAATTTGGCTTTGGATAGATAAAATTTGATGCTCTGAATGGATGCCTCTATATTTCATGATTTATGTCAACTTAGAAGATGTGTTCAACATAAAAGTTGTATATTTGTGTCTTATCGTTAAACCCCCCTGGAATCACTTTAATTAGACCTCATATGAGAAAGTTATGCCCCAATGAGTGGAAAGAGGTCAGATTTAACGTGTAGAATCACAATGTTGATTTGGTAACACTTTTATACTTAATTTTGGTTGTATTTTGTTAAAGTGGTAAACAAAAAGGTTGTATATAATTGTCTTAGCTTTCCATAGACCCCGAAATCACCTTAATCAAAGTTGAAATGAGGGAATTATAGCCTGAAGAGTGATGGAAGCTCAGGCTGATACGAGTCTGCAGCGCAAAACACGACCATGTTTCAAGGCATGGCCAGGCTGTGTCTCAGGCTATTTTGTGATACTGTAGCACGGTTTGCACAATATCAAGCATGGTCATGCTCTGTAACACGGTTAGGCCGTGCTTGAGGCTAAAATTGCTCTATTTTGCTTTTTGAAGGTTCTAAACAAACTCTAATGAATGGATGATGATAAGGGGAACTAAAATACAAATAAATACCTTTTTAATGATACATTGTAGTGTGAATTCTATTATGAGAAATTAAATCACATATTGTATATTGATGAGATGCATATGATGAAATGTGTGTGAGATGTATGCATGATGCATTGATGAGATGCATATAGATGAGATGTATGAATGAGATGTGTATGAGATGTATGCATGATGCATTGATGAGATGCATATAGATGTATGCATGATGCATTAATGAGATTCATATAGATGAGATGTGTGTGACATATATGTATGTTGCATTGATGAGGCATATGTAAGTGAATTGCATAGGAGATATATGTATGATGCATTGTAGTGTTAATTCCATCCTTTTATTATGAGATATATGTAAGTGAACTGCATATGAGATATATGTGCAATGTATAGATGAAATGCATGTTGATTCGATGCCTATGCTAGTATATCAATGCATGAGGATTAGAAGATATAATGTATGCCTTGTCACATGATGGTAAGTGTATTAATACATATTTGTTAAATGATTTGGTGATGATGACAAGCATGATGTTAGTAATGTACTTGTTGGATGCATAACCTTATTGTGTAGGTTATGAGGATGATTAAGGAGTAAGATGCATATATTATGGTATCATTGCATAATGATTAGATGTATGATGTATACATTGTTACATGATTGTTAAGTGATTTGATGACAATGGTAAACATGATCTTCGTGATTAATATGTTGATGAGATGCATGCTTAAGATAGTGATAAGATGTATGCTAAAGATGTTGATGAGATGCATGCTTGAGATATTGATGAGATACATACTTGATATATTGATGAGATGCATGCTTGAGATAGTGATGAGATGTGTACTTAATTTGTTGATGAAATGCATACTTGAGATGTGGATAAAACGAAATTACATATTGTTTTGATGATAAAGAGGATGATGTTATACATGTGGCTAAATATGTAAAATAGACGGATACTTGCAGCACCTTGTGGCAGCAAGGTGACCCGGCGAAAAGTATTGGGATAACCCTTACGGTGATAAGACGGCCTAGCGACATGCGGCGCCTTGTGGTGGTAAGGTGACCTGAGAGGTCGTATGGCTATGAGACAGTACCGGATAAGGGACACCCTATTAGCCTTAAGTGAGCTAAGGGAGTAATGGCCACTCCGACCAAGTGATAGTGATATCTGAGTAACAGAAAGGTGATCGATTGTGTATATTGCAATTGTGATTATCATATGTGTGCATGATATAGTAAATCATACTATTTATTAATATTTGCAAAGATGTATGAGAGGTTAGAATGATCCTTCCCGAAGTAAAGTGACCCAGCAACATGCGGCATCTTGCTGTATTAAGGTGTCTAACAGATAATTGAAAAGAGTATGAGAAATAGACTATGTAGATGTATATGCATGTTATCTGTGATATTAATGTTTAACTTGTTTATTGTGAATGCATGATATTGATGCATAACCTGTTTATTGAGAATGCATGATATTGATGTATAATCTATCTATTTAACATGTAAGCATGCTATACATTCTTGATATCTTATCATGTGAAAAAATAAAAGATTTTCTGTAGCTTATACAGCTGGATATAATACTGTGGTATTTCTTACTGTTTATATTATGCATTTAATGTTAAACCTATTGGGAACTTTTGTTCTCACTGTTGTTAGTGTTATGTTTAGATGAAAGCAGATGATATGCTAGTTGTTCTGTGCACTTGATCATAGAGATCCAATGGAGGACAATGTCTCGTGCAGATCCCGATGCTAGTACCACCTCCTCCACCCTTTGTACTATAGGGGTGGTGTACTGTTTGGAGTTTTAATGTTATATTAATGTAATCATGTGAGTCTGTGTTACTGTTGTATAAATATTAACCACTAACGTGGCTTTTGGTGAGATGGAAATGAACAATGTGTATAAAAGAAAAAAAAAATCTGGTTGTTACATGCTGCACTAAATACCTACTTAGAGCATCTCCAATGGGGGGTTCTTAACTCCCATTGTGAATTGCTTAAGTAGGACTCAGTCCACATGGCAGTAAAAAGTAACAAAAGGCTTGACTAAATTTAAGCACCGTTGTTTATATAAGCAACGGTGCTTAAAATAAAAAAATATTTTTTATTATATATTTATATTATTTGTAATTATTATTATTAAAAATATTATTTAAAATAAATTTATATTATTTTAAAAAATTTATTTATGTATTTATTGTTTTAAAATTTATATTAAAAATTTATTTTATTTAAAATTTATATTAAAATTTTATTATTAAAAATAATATTTAAACTTTTTATATATATTTATTGTTTTAAAATTAAAATATAAATAAATATGAATAAAATATAAAAATGTGAGGTAATATGTGGGACCTATTTAGTGAATTTTTGAGGGTTGCACCATTGGAGTGCAGAGTTGTTTAAAATACTGTAGAGTTGCTTAAAAGAAAAAATGATGATATGGCACTTATGGAACCCACTTAAGCAACTTAGGTGGGTATCACCATTGGTGATGCTCTTAGAAATCCAGCAACCAAGTAATGTTTTATACATTGAATTTCCAATTTCTAATAAAAAACCACTATCTTTATTTTTGCATGCTCCTACCTATAAAATGAAGCCACTCCTCGATCACCTCAAGTATATATTTTTAGGAGAAGAAGAGACATTCCTAATAATAATTTTCAGCAAGCTTGATGCTGTACAATAGGAAAAATTAGTGCAAATTCTTAAGGAGCACAAGACAGTCATAAGGTAGACCATAGTTGACGTTACAAGAATTATCCCGTCTACTTGTATGCATAGAATACTACTAGAAAAAAGGAGTCAAACCCTCCAGACAACCCCAGATAAGGCTAAATCCACCTATGATGGAAGTGGTAAAAAAGGTATTCTAAAGCTCCTTGAGGTGGGAGTAATATACCTTATTTCATATAGCAATTGTGTAATATCTTATAGTTTTTAAACAACTATGTTTGGCTATGAACAATATATTTCTCTTTTAAATGATTATGTTTTTTTTTCAAATAATTATGTTTGGCTTAAAATAATTTTGTTTTACCTTCATGAGTATTCTTTATTTTTAATACGGATAAATATATGTTTTGATATGATTCATGTTATTAAAAGTTTTACTAAGAAAATTTATGGTTTTAGTGTAATGTTTTTGAATTTAATCGCCTATGTTGTTTTCTAATGTGAGTATAGGATATTATGGTTTCATGTTCTTATCGTTTAATAATTTTGAGTTTTTTTATATTAGAGTATTTTTTATTGATCTTGTAATTTTTTAAGGATCAAATTTGGAAGTTTTGGAGGCAAGATGAAAACAAGTCAAAGTGATGAAGTTGAGAAAAAGTTGAAGCTTCTGGATGGTTCAGACCTTTTTTTGTTGTTTTATGAATAACTCTCTCATATGAACTCCAAATTATGTGATTCAAATTGATATATTAGGATAATATATATGGCTACAACTTTCATGTTGGGAACTTGTGCTAGTTGTAACACCTTCGAAAATTTTAAATGGCACCTATATTTCATGAAATTATTTTTTAAAGTATTCTAGAAGGAAAAATAAGTAGAGAATATGATGAGGCATGAATTTTAGGAAATGATTGGAATAAATTATATTTAATTCCAATAAAAGCCCTAAATGCCTAAATGAGTGGAAATAAAGAGGAAAATGAGTGGGAGAAAAGTATGGAAGCTAAAATGGGATTAAGTAACCCTAATAGGCCACAATAAATATTTTAAAATAAATAATACAAGAGTTTAGAATTTTTGAAATTAAGGAATCATAAAAGTGAAATTTAAGGAAAAATCATGCACAAAAGCCTAAAAAAGAAAATTTTGGCTAAGGGGATGGTTTAATTAGATTAAATGACATTAATAATATTTCTATTAATATTAAGGAGGACTTTAGAATGACCTTAGGAAACAATCAAAATTCTTAGGAAATAGTTAAGAATTTATTTTGAATTTTAATATATAGTTAATGGGAGAAATTAGATAATATCTTATGCTAACATCATGAAATCATGGAGAAGATAATATTGGCTAACCAAGACCCTTTTTGCTGGCAGCATTGGCGTCCAAGTTTTAGGGCACATGGTGGTGACTCATTAGGATAAGGGTGATAGCAAAGTAATCATTTAAAGGTAATCATCACATAGTCCAAAATATTTTTATGAAGGGTGCAAGGTGTCTTATGAGGTGGAGTGGAAACTTAAGGAAGCTAGAAAATTAGGCTATAACCAAGGAATAAGGTAGAGAAAGAGCCGTGATGTAGAGAGAGAGAAAGGAGAAGGAAGAAGAAAGAGAAAGTGCAAGAAAAAGCTAAAAATTAAGGTAAATATTGATTTTAATGGTTTGAATCCTCCTTTCTTCTTATTTTGTGTGATTTTCTAAGATTATTCTCATCTTTTAGAGCTGCTGGAATAGTGAGAATAGTGTGAAAAAGTGTGAGGATTTGTTGCCAAGAGAAGGAGAAACAAGCAAGGAAAGAAGCTTAGTTTTGTGGGAGCAAATTTTGGGTGAGTTTAGTAGTAATTAATTCTTTAAAACAATTTCTGGAAAAAAAAAATTTGGGCATGTGAACAGTATTTTGATGGTTGATTTTATTGGAATTTCGTTCAAAACAATTGCCATACAATTTGTTCACTTGGTGCATGGGTATACATCTATATATATATGATGCTTGACACCTTATTTCATGTGCTAAAATCTTAATTGCTGGAACTGCACATCTGCTGTTTTGGGGCTGGTATGGTGCCCAAATCAATGATCTTTTTGTGCTTGGAAAGTGCCAAATTCATGGGGAACCCATGGCAAAAATTTTGGAACTAAATATCTACCCTAAAGCACAACACTAAGTGCACATCATGGGAAAAATCTAAATTCTGGTTTTTGCTGGAAAATATGGGAGGCCAAAAATATATGTTATATTTCTCCAAATATTGAAATTTAGCAAGCCAAGACATAACCATAAATTAAGAAAGTCAAAAATTAGTGTTTGGAGGTGAAAAATGGGTTAAACGCGAATTTATAGGGACATTGAGAGAAAAATCCGAAAATTGAAAAAATAATGGATAAAAAGGTAAAATTAATTATTGTAGGATAAAACTAATATAATATGGATGATTAGAGATATGGGTGTGCATAGAAAATTTGGAAGTAGATAAAAATGAATTTTTAAGTAATGTAAGGAATTAAACCAAAATTGATTAGGAATTTCCTTATGTTAGAAGTAAAAATTAGTTGAAGAATAATAAATAAGTAAAATGAAAATAAGTGAATAAAAAGGATCATACATGAATATAATCCCTGGATGAGAAAAATAAAAGGCCAAGAAAATGATTTGGTGGGTTAATATATTATGTGCACTAAATGAGAAATAATGGGATCATAAAACAACTAAAAGTATAGGTAATATGTTAGACAAAATTGGACAAGCCTAGAGAAAAGAAATAATTAGGGTTTTGTACCCTAAGGCCTATATATCACCTAAGGAGACTCTTGACCAAAAAAAATGGACCTTTTGAATTAATTATAGGGGTTAAATAATATCACAAAAGTGGAGAAAAATATTAAATGAATAGTAACCCTACCAAATGAATAGTAACAAATGGAGACCATATTTTTAATGACAAATTAAGCATCGAGATTTGAGAGAAAATGTTTGAATAAATTATGTAAGGCGATAATAGGTCCCCTAAATTTGATACTAAGCCGACTGGCTAATCTCTTTGCAACGCATGTGGTAAAAGTACACGAGAAAATATGAGAGTACTGATGGCACATTAACTTGAGACTGAATTATGTACGGTCATGGTATTTTCTTACTTAAATGATAGTATATGACGTACATAATATTAGTGGATGTGTGAACTGTGATAAACAGGAGCCACACAGTGACAGTGTGAAATGGCACATTTTTCCCTGGCTATGTTTAATATTAAAAGAATTGATTAAAAGCTACTGGGTGAAAAGGCCTGATATATGGTGACCCTCAGATAACTATAGTGGCGAACGGGATGGGAGGATGACCCTTAACGTAGTAAGGTGACTCCAGAGAGGTCACATGGCTTCCGTGTCGGTATACCAGATAGGGGACGGCCTATTCATAGACTATTGCTGATAAAATGAAAATTATGTCATGCTTGAACGAGGCTGGGCAAGCTCGTTTGGGAGTGAGTCAGGAAGGCTCACTTTGACCTACTGTGTTCAAGAGTGAGTGGAGTGAGACTCACACTGACCAACACCATAATGGAAATAATGAGATAAGCCAGTGGATAAATCAGTGGATTGGCCAGACGAGGATATGATATTGCACCACAATGTGTGATTAGCTTGATGAGATAGCTATATCTATTGTTATTGTTATTATTCTGATGCAACATCATGACCTAATTGCATATATATGTATACTTGTATTGCATGAGCTTCAGATGATTGTGGCCCTTTTTCTTTAGCTTATACAGCTGAACATAGTACATGATGCTCATTTACATTACTACTAAACTTACTGGGAACCTAGCTCTCACTATATTTCTGTGCTATGTTCAGATCAAGACATATAGAAGTATGCAGGTATATACTATGACGCTGATGTTCGTAGTAGACTAGGTAGATGTACCTTTTCTAGGACCAGTTCCTATGGTCTCACAGATGACGATGATAGATCTAGTTGAGATCCTACTATATCTGCCTCCACCCGCCCCTGTCTACCCAGAAGGGGAGTTTGCTGATGTGGGACTAGATGTAGAGTAGATATATATACTATATGCAATAATTGGACAGCTAACTAGTTCTTTTAGAAAGTAGTCAGATACCCTCTCGCCTTTTATACTACAAGTAGTATCTGTACTACTATTATGAATAGTTAACTAGTTGTACACAACTAATGTTTAATGAAATATATGCTGGTTTGTTTTGTATAATGATAAGTATAACAATAATATGATTATATTTAAGTGTGACCAATGATTAGTCAGTATCATGAATTGGATAACATAAGTAATGGCTTTAGTAAAGATAAAGGGCACATATATAAAAAAAATTCTCACTAAGGTTGTTACACTAGTTTTTCCAAAACAAGGGTGATAAAAGGAAAAAACTACAAAAACGAGGTTTGGGGTGGTCTAGACATTTGCTCACTATTTTGAGTATAACTCTCTCATATGAGCTTTGATTGAGGTGATTCAAGTGACTATGGAAATCTAAGACAAAGAGCTACAATTTTTGTGTTGGATGTTTTGTGAGATTCTGCAAGGATCCAAATATTACGACCTCAAGAGTTTGCATCATGATCGTGGATATTAGCGTCGCAACGCTAGCTCAATTTTATACGATTCAGAGCCTTCTTCATCCCATAGACGCATCTCTCTCCCTCCCCCCCTCTCTCTCTATGCGATTTTTCACTTCTCCAACTTTAAATCACCATATCTTGAGTTACAAAGCTCCGATTGATGAACCATTTCAACCGTTGGACTTGTGACAACGAGAGCTTCAAAACTCATCGATTAGTTTTACTAGAAAGTCACTAAAATATCATTGGAGAGACATGAACAGTATCTACATGATGAGTTTTCATGGGTATGCTTAAAAGCTCTTCTTTTTCCGAATTTCTTGTCATAGATGGCCTTAGAAACGGATAGTATGATAGAGATTGAAGTTTTCTAACTATAGAATATCTTTTGGCTGTCATGAATAGTATTTTAGGCATATGTGAATAGTGTTTTCTAGCAAGTGAACAGGACTCATGATCTGGACTCGTTTCCTTGGTTATTGAGCGCTCTATAATCATTTTTTATGATCATTTTTTCCAATTCGGCTCTGGAAATTATCATAGGCTTTGTCCTAGATCCAGACTCAAGCTTTGTGAATAGATAATATATACTATAGCATGATTTCAATATTGTTTTCGTTTTTTAACTAGATTTTGTGTGAATGTACATGGTAGATTAAAATTTATGTGGTTGATGTTTAACTTTCACATGTATGTTTATACAAAAAAGCTAAGATTTTCTTTATAAAATCTTAGGATACAGGACAAGCACTATTTGAAATTTATACTATAGCATGATTTCAATATTGTTTTAGTTTTTTAACTAGATTTTGTGTAAATGTACATGGTAGATTAAAATTTATGTGGTTGGTGTTTAACTTTCACATGAATGTTTATACAAAAAGGCTAAGATTTTCTTTATAAAATCTTAGGATACAGGACAAACACTATTTGAAATTTATACTGAAATGGTTTAACTTTGAATTTGGGAATTTTGTTAGATTGTCGAAGTGTTTTATAGCCAAAGTGTATTATTTGCTATGGTTTATGTATAACATCTTAAGCCTCTAATAAAGTTAGATAAATTTAAGGATGAGTAGAAAATACATATGACAAGTAATTAAGGTGCTTAGTTATGTGACTATAAAGCAAGTATAAAATATAGGCTACCATTTCATGGTTAGAAGTAATATAAATAAAAGTTTTGAAGCATAAATGAGAGGAATAAATATATTCCTTAGGAAGTTACTAATTTAGGATTAGCAACATAATAAGGAAGGAAGAAACATTATAGGATGCAATATAAATATATATATATATATATATATATATATATATATATATATATATATATATATATATATACGTAATGCTTATACTTTTGCATATGTAAATGTGTATAATATAATATGCATGGTGGAGGTGAGAGGAAATACACACACACACAGATATATATATATATATATATATATATATATATATTTATATTTATATTTATATTTATATCTATTTCCCCTCATTTACACCATGCATATCATAACATATATATCTACCCATGCATGCACGTGAGGATTTGAAACCAACACCAACAGATTGGTTGGTTAAAACATGTATGCAGTGAGAAGAATACAAGCAGAAACATGCTCACCCTTACTCCATAAAGAAAGCAGAAAACATGCCCCACATGCAGTAGAATTACACCCATCTTGCCCAGTAGAACCACACACCCATCTTTGCCCATAAAGCTAGCAGAAACATGCTCCATTAGACAGCAGAATCGGTGCCACATGCAAGCAGAAACACGTCCCACATCCAAGTAGAAACACGTTCCACAAAGTCAGAAGAAACACGTCCCACATGGCAGCATATTCACACCCACCTTTGCTCCATAAGACAAGTAGAAACACACGCCCACAAGCAGGAAAATTCACGCCCTCATCTGCTCTATAAAGCAAGCAGCATCACACCCACATGCAGCATAATCACGCCACCCTCCATGAGACAAGCAGAAGCATTCATGCATGCAGGTTTTCTGGCAGCATATGTCTCCTTTTACGTGTCATGCACCCACCCCCCTTTGAGTATATTATAATATAGATATACATGCGTGCTCTTACGTGGAGAAGAAGCAGAAAAACCTACTCCCCTGCCCTGTATAAGCAAGGAATCCCTATGTCACGCCCTTAATTTTAGGGCACGTGAAACACGTATACTATGAACATATTTTTCCATAAACACAAATATTCCAATCATTTATCAAGGAAACAGATACATATAGGATTTCCCATACATATACCATATACAAATCAAGTCCATAAACATCAAAGTACAGCAGAAGCAAGGATCCTGCCTGTGGCGTTCAGAGCAACTCTAGAGTACATTTATATTACAAATAAGACACTGAGAGCCTAGAAACAATTTAGGCTCACCACGGAAGTATGACACTCAGTCGATCAAGAAGCTGTAGGACTAAACTCTAGGTCTTTATTTGAAAAACATATAAACCACGTGTAGTGAGTTTTACAACTCAGTGAGCAGATAATACCTCCTATGACCTCTTAGGTCAACATATGGATGTACTCTTTATTTTAAAATTTATCACATTGAAAATCACAATTCAAAGTTTCATACATATGGGACTCGCATTTTCAAATATTCTCTATTTCAAAATTCATAATCAAGTATTTCAAACAGTCTACAGTACTGAATAAACATTATTCAAATCATGTTCAAAATCATATTCAATACTGTAGAATTATTAACCAAATCATGATATGCATCAAAACATTTCTCATAAAATATTTGGAGGATCCCGTATCAAAACCACCATACTAGAGTTTGACCCTTTCCGTACTTTGGTGGTATAGGATTTGCCTAAACTCAGCATCCCGCTGAGATTTGCCCTACTACCATTCAAGAGGACACGCGAAGGGACTCTGTATGGGTCTTTCCCAAGCACACAGCAAGGGAAGGCAAATAACATCTCATATAACTGGCATCTCGCTATCATATAACTAGCATCTTGCCTATATATAGGAGGCATTCCGCTCTCCTTCACATATAATCTCTTATGTGTTGGCCCTCACACGAGGCTAGCACCACCACCCCTGCTAGCTGAGGCAATCAAGGTGCGCACCAGGGCTAACATAACCTGCTGTTAGCAGACAGTGTTTCCAATAGGATTCCTCCACAAAAAATACCATATGCACATATGCCATATAATCCAGTATAAAATTCTAAATATAATACAAACTTTGAGTCTCAGTATATTCATCTGTCAAAATTTCCCAATCAGGGGAGTCATGTATACATGGCCATACCGAGGCAAACATATTACTATATAAATCAATATCATATGCATAACATATTTCCTTTGCCATGTAATGCGAAATACATTTAAAAATCACATGTTCAATGTGTTTCAAACTTCATTTCAAAAGTCATACTCTTCTTGAACTAAATATCATATTTCAACCATTTCAGATATTTCAAACCATCTCAGAAACATATGAAAGTATAAATAACATGTAAACATACTCATTTAGCAATGTAAAGTTCAAGAAGAGTAAAAACAAGTCAAAGGAAGAATCATCTACTCACTAGTAAGGGCTCCAGATTGGACAGCCCTAAAATGTACTTTTTCAATCTCTATTTCATCAAATTGACTTCAAAAACGTATCCGGAGGGTCCAAAAATCAATAAAGCAACTTTGGGAACTCGGTCACTATTCACCGTTGGAAAATACTATTCACTCACCGAAAAATACTATTCACGACGAATAAAAATGCTGTTATATGGCTAAAAATATACCTATCCTAAAGTTTATCTAACTCCTGAATCCATCTACAGTGTCAGAATTTCAATTGGAGGTCTCTAAGTAAGAATTTCAAAATTTATCTTTTTTCTAAGATTTTCTACTTCAGATCTACGGTGATTCAACGGTTGATTTGAAAAATTGATCGGTCAAAACTGTAGTATTTTTCGTCCTGAATCCAGTAACACCTTCAGTTTTGAGATCGGAAGCCAATAGGCACTCCAGATCGAGAGAAAAAATTAAAGATTACTATTCACTCACTATTCACTCACTATTCCTCTTTCTCGATTTCTCCTGAAAACTTTGGCCTCCATCCTCGTTTCCCCCTTCTCCATTTATTTCTTTTTTTTAATAATAATAATTATTATTATTTAATAATTAAATAATAAGATTTTCTTTTATATAAATTCATATAAATTCTGCTTTTCATCCTAAAATATCCCAAAAATTTTTAAAAATTTACATTCTCATAAACCTTTGGTTAAGCTCTTAAATCATAAGTTTTCTTGATAAAAATCACAATAAAACAAATCTCAAAATAAATATCTTTGTTCATATTAAAAGAAAGAATATTTCTAAAAATACAACAAAAATTCATTAGAGTCCGATATAATTATTTTAAGCAACACAATAATTATTTTACTTAAAATTTTACTTACTTTTAGCAAAATATAATCATTTTTAAACAAATAAAAATATATTTGCTTATAGTAAAATACTATCATTTAAAAATAAAAAGTATGCGCCAAAAACGTAATTTTTCATATTTTCTTTGTACTTCTTTAACCCATGTAGTAAATATACATATTTTCTAGGGTTCTCATCCCCATTTTTGAAATTCTCTATTTTATTCTAAATTTTCTTTAATTGAAATTTTCGTTAAATTTTACAGTTATTACACCCTGCAACCATAAGCAGCCAGCATCTTGCATCTCTAGTGCAGTAGAAAACACCTAGCCTTGCCTTATGCCAGCAAGAGAAATGAGAGAGGGAATGTAGTCAAAAACTCAAGAGGCAAGAGGAAGGAAGAGGGAGAGAGCAGCCAGGAAGAAGAAGAAAGCTTGAGAGAGAAGGAAGAGAGTGAAGGTAACCAGAAAAATATGAAGAGTTTTTCTTCCCTCACCATAAGGCAGTGAGAGTGAGAGTGAGTGCTAAGGTTTGAAGCTTTGCTCTCCCCATATTTTGTGCAAGAAATGTGGCTGAGTTGCAAGGAAAACCAAGAGGAGAAGCAAGCTGCAAATTGAGAGCCATAGGAGTAGGTTTGCACAAGGTAAGTGTGGCTTCTTATAAAAATCTGGTTTAGAGTTTATTAGGCTAATTTTAAGCTCTGCATGGACGAATTGTTGTCTAAAATATGAAAACGTGTTCAACATATAAGTTGTAGCCCTATGTCTTAGATTTCCATAGCATTTGAAATCACATCAATCAAACTTAAAATGAGAGAGTAATACTCCAGAGAGTGATGAGAGGTCAGAAGCGAGTCTGGAATTCAGGCTGGTGAAGAATAGCTTCGTTTTCGAATTTCTAGGAATAACCTATAAGGAATATGAAGACATAGTTAACATAAAAGTTGTAGATATATTTCTCAAGATTACATAGCCACGGGAATCACCCAATTTCGAGTCCATATAAGTGAGTTAGGGTCTGATTAGTGAATAAAGGTCATAGAGCACAGAAGGGTTAGGTTAAGAACATATAAACCTTTTAGCACCTGAAAATATTGGCTTAGTAAAATTAGTAAATAACCTTTTGCAATTAAAACAGTGTTGAGAACCTACAAAAGCCTTAAAATTTTCATAATAAGTTTTGGAAATTTTCCTAATTTTTGAGAACCTACAACTAGGCCTTTTGCAATTAAAACAGTGTTTAGAACAATCTGCTGGACAGCTTAGACTGTTGATGGAAATACAAAATATTGAAGAGGTTAGATGTTGAATTTTCGTATATAAATTTTATGACATGTTAGAGGGATCCTAGTTAAGGATCCCACCAAATATTAGAGAATTCTGGGTAGGTTAAGAAATATAATAAAATGTATAAATTTGGTAGGGCAGGAAATGAGTCAGAACAGACCATAACAGGGGACAGCCTTAAAACTTGGGTTATTCGAGGGGTCAAATGAATTAGTTTTTACTTGAAATTTTTATGGTGATTATATAACATATCTATGATGCTTCATATAAAATATCACGAATTTTGAAGAAGTTTTACTAATCTAAATGAATACAAAATAAAATAGAAATGGAACTGAAACTGAAACTAATCTGCACTGTTCTAGGTTATGGAGGTAGTTTTTGGGGTTGAATGGAAGAGTTAAGGTCTGAGAGAATTACAAAATAAAATATACATGTAAAGGTACCTCCATACAAACTTTTAAAATTTTTAGAGGAATTTTGTCATATTTAATAATAACCCCAAATCTCAACAAAATCATAGTTTTGTTTTGAGGAGCAGAAGCTCTTAAACTAGATATTTATGACTTTAGGTACTAATATGCATGCATTAACCAAGAACTCTTATATGTTTTAGTTTGAGTTGCTGGTAGTAACCTTGGCAGTCTTGGAAAGGAAGTGATTGTACTGAAATTGAAGTAGATAACTTTTCCTTAAAACACTTTTTATGTTTATGAACTTGAATTTATCAATTTTCACTGATTGCCTGACTTTTATGCTATGATAAATGATGGTCTAAAGATATGTTATGTATGCATTCTTGGGAATTAAGGGGGTGCCCAAAGTGTGCCAAGTAAGCCTCATTTCCCCCACATATTGGCCAATAATAGGAGATGCATAACCTTTTCACAGGTATGGGACTGCATTGGGTAAGTAGACCAAAATGTTATGTGTCCCTAGTGTGCCCAAGATGATGTGTGTATGTATGGTCAGTGCTTATGTTTTAGTGAAATAATTTGAGATGTTTTAAGGAATTGAATGTGTACTATTTTTCTGAAAATTTTGCTAGCTATTGAGATTGTCATCTCATTTTATTTTATGTCCACATAATCACATTCTAGGTACTCCAGCAAGAAGTGAGCAACAAGGGTCTCAACGTTGACTTATATGATTATGATTGTATTTTCTTTGGTTGTGTAATATTTGTGTGGGATGGCTTAGTTAAGTGTCAAGTCCCTTTTAAACAGCTTATAATGTGATGTAATATAAATTATGGACTATACCCCTTTTCTTTATGGTATGAGATCCTTTATGTTGTAGGTAATGCATATCATACCTAGTTAGTTTCCTAGAAGGAAATGAAATTTGAAAATTCTTGGGATGGCATGAAACACTTTTATGCTTTCCCAAGAATGATAACAAACGATATAAGGGAATAGGTTAATTAATGGGTTAGGTAGACATTGCTAGAAACTTATAGATAAGAACAAAAAAAATGTATAATACCAAATTCCCTTAAGTGGATTATTCTATGATGTGGATGTATGAAATGAAGATGTTAGTCAGTAGGGCGTGACATTATGGACCTAGATTTGATTGTACATTGAGGTATAGAATTTTAATAGGAAATGGATCGTGATAAAGATTGTTTTTGATATGTATATTCTTAATACTAATTGGGAGATGTATGCTCATGGTGTTATTCAAAGGATGTATGCATATAATGCTAATTAGGATATGTATGCTCATAGTGCTATTCAAAGGATGTATGCATACAATGCTAATTGGGAGATGATTGTATATGACATGAGCTTTAATTCTTTCTATTGAGAACTTAAAGTGTTCAAATGATTTTGAAAATAGGGTTTTATGAAATCATATTTTGATTTTATCGTACTATGCTTTTGATAAATTTTGAGATATTGTTTTACTTATATGAGCTTGGGTTTTCTGAAATGAGGCTCATCAATTGGCCTATTGAAAATATTTATAAAGTTATTTTCAGATTTGAATAACTTGTTCATGGAAAGAATGGATTACAGGAAATGCCTTAGTTCTTATTTCTTTTCTTATGAATTACATTTTCTAAATTATTTTTTTTGGAGGAATCTTTTCAAAAACACTGTTTACTAATAGTAGTTGATGCTAGCCCTGGTGCACCTTGTAAATCTAGCTAGCTAGCAGGTGTGTTTTAGCCATGGGTGATGGTTAACACACGAGGATTGATTGATATAGAAAGGAGTGGCCAGAGTGCCTCCTGTTATAGATAAGAAATATAGATGCGATGCCTGAACAGATGGTGCTTTAGCCGTAGACTGTGTATCGATGGCCCTGGTGATTTACCCATATAGATTGTGTGTCTAGCAAAAATGGTGATTTACCCACTAACTATGTGTCTGTATAGTACTGGTACTTTCCCTTGATGGAATGTGTGTCCTGTTGATTTGGTTCTGATTAAAAATCCTCCCAAATGTTATGATTTTAAAAGTTAAATAGTTTATCTGCTAGTTTACTAATTATGTTTTGAATTATCCTGCATACTTTTATATTATAGTTAAACCATGATATTTTAACTAAGTTATTATAATGTGTTTTCCATACCTTCATGAATTTAAATCTTTTGTTAAGGCTATGCCTATTTGTTTTGGTTATTGTTGTTCTGACATCTTTGATAGGAGTTTATTTTCTTATTTATAACCATGGTACACGAGATGCTTGAGGTTTTAGTTTTGATACCAAACATATGCTTTAAGGTTAATCTGAGGTATGTCATATGCATGATCAGGGGTTATAGGTTTTTATAAATTGATAGATGTTGAATAACTGGGTTAGTGATAATTCCTTTTGGCCTTGTAATAATGGAATAAGGATACAGGTTATGATAGAAGCATAGTTTAGAAACGTGTGTGTGCTGGTCTACTAAGTTAGTTGTTCCAAATTTATCTATTTCTTTGGAATTTATAAGATGTTTGGGCAAAGAGCAATTCAAGTATCTATTTGTATGATTCAACCTTTCTAGCAAAAAAATGTGTTTGAAATTAATTTGTGTTAAGCTACCCTGAAATAATTTATTTGGACTAGTTTGACTATGTAATTATTGAGATGATTTATTTTTAACTATTCTATTCTTATTCTTCTATATTTTATTATCTTGATAAATTTCTTTCTTTCTTTATTAATAAGGCTTTACATGATTTTCTACCAAAGATTCCTATTAGATTTTCTATAAATTTATATATTTATCATTGCTAACTTTTGTTTAAGAGAAAAAATTTCTTTGGATTTTGAACTTTTGTTTTTATTAGAGAAAAACTAATGACTTCTATCAATTTGGTTTCTTTTAAATTTACCTTCTGACTGTGACTATTATTCTAAGATATTCTGACTATTCATAATTTCAATTTGACTAAATTTATCTTTGAATTTTATAGTTTAAACACAATTTCTTTCTCACACCATACTTTTAGCAAAATAAGACCATTTGGTTTATGTTTAATGTTACCCTTTTTCTTTTAAAGATGAAATAGTGTTTGAAGAAGATAATATTTTCTTTTTCTTTTCTCTTTTCAATGAGATTCACAAAGAAGTATTAAAATGCTTATTCTTTGTACTTTCGCTTCATTTTTGGAGTTTGATTTATCCAAGCCTTTTTATCTTTCATTTCGTGTTCTTTTATTAATTTCTTCAATTAATATGATCAATGTATTTTTTATGCAAATGAACAGTATGTATAGTTATATGCTTTAAGCATGGTTTGACTTTTGAAATGACATACTTATTAAACTTAGCGATGGGATAGGCATTTTTGTCTAGTAGTTTTTGTCATAGGCTTGTTATGTATGTTTGAATACTAAGTTTTGTTTTAAAGTGTATACTTTTATAGAAATTTGTTTTATGGCTTGTCCTAATCCTCTATAGTATATGATATCCACTCACTGAGTCATAAAACTCGCCATTTCTTTTAAATGTTTTCAGATAAGGATAGAAACAAGGACGTGCATCATAACCGTAGAATATCCTGGGTGAGCCCAATTTGTCCTAATGGGATTAGTTTCTTGTTTTCTTATGTATTTGTACTCTAGAGTTGCTCCACATTACCGCAGGCAGGATCCCTGCTTCCTATGCATGATATTTTTAATTATGTTGAATACAAGTTATTGCTAGAATTTTGTATCGGTTATTGAATTCTAATGAATGAGAATGGCCATGTTTTCAAAATATGATGTTTTATTTTGAAGCTTTTAAAAGAAAAGCTTTTTGGAAAATTTTCAATATTTTACGTTTTGAACTGCTTGGATTTGTGGTTAACGATGCATTGTATAGGTTAGGCTTACGAGGTGAGCTAATCCTCACTCTCATACCAGTCATATACTAGGGAATCTAGGCCATGACAAATTAGGTTAGTCCAGTACTGGTGGTCCCTAAGAAGATAGGGATAATCATGGTTCAAAATCAAAATGAGGAATTAGTTCCCACCCAATTTCAAAATGAATGAAGGGTTTGTAAAGATTATAGAAAACTAAATTTTGCAACCTAAAAAGACCACTTAGCTTTACATTTTATTGATCAAATGCTTGAAAGGTTAGGTGGCCGTCTTTACTATTATTTTCTTAATGGATATTTAGGTTATGTTCAAATTACAATTGCTCTAGAAGATCAAGAGAAGACAACATTTACTTGTCCATTCAGAATACTCGCATACAGGTGAATGCCTTTTGGGCTTTATAATGCCTCTGCTACTTTTCAAAGGTGTATGGTTAATATATTTTCTGATTATATTGAGAAATTCATAGACGTTTTTATGGATGATTTCACTATTTATGGTCATTCATTTGATGATTGTCTATATAACCTTACACTCATTTTGAAAAGGTGCACGAAAACTAACCTTGTCTTAAATTCTGAAAATGGACACTTTATGGTTAAGCAAGGTATAGTTTTAAGGAATGTTATTTCATCTAAATGGATAAAAGTAGATAAGGTCAAAATTCATGTTATTCAATCTCTAGCTTCCCTACTTTTATGCAAGAAGTCTGTTATTTTCTTGGACAAGCAAGTTTTTACAAGAGATTCATTAAGGACTTCTTTAAGATAGCAGCACCTCTGTGCAAGCTACTAAAAAAAGGGAAACGGTGGTTGAATTTGACAAAGATTGCATACATGCATTTAACAACTTGAAGGAGCTATTAGGTTTTTGCCCCTATTATCCAGCCAACAAACTGGAATTTACCATTTCAAATCATGTGTGATGCCAGTGATTATGCAATTGGTGCAATTTTGGGTTAAAGAGTTATTAAAGCCTCCCATGTCATCTATTATGCATCTATGAAACTAAATAATGCCTAGAGAAATTACACCATCACTAAAAAAGAACACTTAGATGTTGTTTTTGCTTTAGAAAAATTTAGATCCTATCTAATTTGCACTAAATTCATTATTTATACTGACCATGTAGCTTTAAGATACTTAGTTATGAAGAAAGTGGCCCAGCTAAGATTAATTAAATAGGTCTTGTTCTTGACATAATTGAATCTAGAAATAAAAAATTGAAAAGGATCCAAAAATAGCATGACTAACCACTTAAGCCGTTTGATTCATGTAAAGGAAAAGCTGGACTTAAAATATATCCTTTTTCATCAACACTTACTTTCAACAACAATTAAAGTACCATGGTATGCACATATTGTTAATTATTTAGCTGCTAATAAATTTTTCCCATTTTTGTCTAAGTCATCCAAGGACAAAATCAAGAGTGATGTAAAATACTATGTATGGGATGATCCATATTTCTGGAAGTAATATGCAATTGTGTTTGACTCTAGAATATTATTTATTCTAACCTTTTACCATTACCATGCATGTGGAAGACACTTCAGGTTTAAAAGGACAACAAGAAAGGTATTAGAATGCAACTTCTACTGGCCTACTTAATTCAAGGATTCATATATATTTTGTAAGTCATGTACAAACTATCAAAAAGCAGGAAATATAACCCTAAAAACTGAGATGCCACTAACATCCCTATTGTTTTGTGAATTTTTTTTATGCTTGGGGCATTGATTTCATGGAACCCTTTCCTACCTCCTTTGGTTTTAATTATATCTTACTTATTGTTGATTATGTCTCAAAATAAGTGAAAGTAAAAGTCTTCAAGACTGATGATTCTAAAGTGGTTTCAAATTTCATTAAGTCCCACATTTTCTCTAGGTTTAAGATACCAAGAGCTCTAATTAGTAACCGGGGCATCCATTTTTTCAATAGGATTATGGAAGCCTTGATAAGAAAATACAATGTCGCTCATAAGTTGGCAATCGAATATCATCCCCAAACCAATGGACAAGATAAAGTATCCAATATAGAAATTAAATCCATCATTAGGAAAACCATATATCACAACCGAAAGGATTAGAGTCTAGATTAGATGATTCTTTATGGGCTTATGGAACAGCATACAAAACATCCTATTAGTATGGCACCATACTAGTTGGTGTTTAGTAAACCGTGTAATCTCTTAATAAAATTGGAACATAGAGCATATTGGGTTATAAATAATTTTAACACAAATTAAAAAGAAAGCAACGAGCACAAAAAGTTGCAACTGTAGGAATTAGAAAAGATAATGAATTAGTCTTACACTAATACACATATTTATAAAGAAAAGACTAAATTCCTACATGACCAAATAATAACCTAAAATGAGTTTACTATAGGATAAAAAGTCCTCCTCTATAATTCAAGGCTCAAACTATTTTCAAGTACGTTACATTCTAGATGAGAAAGACATATTATTATTACTAATACTTTCCCTTACGGTGGAGTGGAGATTCAGAGTCTAGATTATCCCAAAAGATTCAAGGTAAATATCCACCAACTTAAGCCATACTACAAAGGATTAAGCAAGAACCAATGGTGTGGATTGACCTTGAAGAGCCCACATACTCTTATTAGAAAACCGGCATTCCGAGCAAAGGCGTTGATTAGGAGTCATTCCAATAAGTAGATATGTTTTGTTTTTATCTTAGTATTTAGTCAAACAAATCCAGAAGAATTTGGGTCGCAATGGACATTTCTTTGTGTCATGAAAAAATATTCTAAAAAAAACCTCCCAAAAACTCAAAACCCTCATTGTAGCGACGACAAGATCCTAAAGTCACGATGGTAATTTCTCTAGCATAATGTCCAACAATTCATAAGCTTTAGCATTACGATGGTAGAAATTTCACATTGCGACGTGAATTCCTCATATAACCTTTCTAGTTACCCAAAATAGGTCATGTCATGACAGTAAGAATCTGAAGTTGTGAAGCGAGCTCGATAATTCAAAAAAAAATATAAGAACCCTGGGCTCCCATCGTTGCATTCATATATAGTTCTCAAGCCTTAGACCTAGCCCTCAATAAACTAAATTGCCCAAGAATTCACTAAGATCCTACAAATTTAAGTGCTTCTTGGCCCTTACAACGTATTTTTAAACCAAATCCACCCTATTTCCTCCACAATTCTAGCAATTTGGCCAAAATCTTCTATTGACCACTTTAGGGTTCTTACTCACTAAAGGTAACAACCCTTGCACAATTTTGGTGATTTTTGGTTGCTAGGTGTTACTTAAGATCAATAGTTAGGATTACATATTAGAATTCAAAATTGGGGACTGAATTTAAGCAATAACATCACATATTTTTTAGAACTCAGGTGCCAAATTTTGGATACCATTTTGCGTGATATATGACTAAATATTGAAAATTTCTATTGCAGTATTCCATATTTTTGCCATTTAGATTATTGTTTATAATTAAAAGGCAAAAATTAAGGTGCGATTAAACCCTTTTTGGAAGCCAAACCACACTGCACACTAAGTATTTGTTGCATTGCCACAGAGATCATCTTCCACCTAAACACTTAGCCTACACACTCTTTCCCTCAGCCATATCCCCAAACACTTTATCCCAATCCCATGGCACTAAAGAAATCCCAAGTTAACACCTTTAAAAGGGCTGAAGGGATAGAGTAATCCCTCACCTATGACCTAAGCTTATTTGTGAAAGATGAGGTATTCTAGCACCACAGTAACATAGTAGTGAACAAGTAGCAAATCCAAGAATAAGGCTTTAATCTCTCAGATGATAGAATGCCACTAAAGCCTAACATTGTGAACAGAAGCTGGAAAATCTTTGTAGGGGAGCATAAATCTGGAGTGGTCCCAGTTGTGTAGGAATTTTATTCTAATGCCACTATGCACTAGAGGCATGTGGCCATGGTTAGAGGAAGACAAGTGTCCTTCACACCCCAAGACACAAATGCCATCTACTCCTGCCAGATATTAAGGATGATGGTTATAGTACATTTATCTTGGGGGAAGTTGGCCCTATTAAGTTGCTTAATGAATTAAGTTATGAAAGGTTTCAATGGAAGTTGAATGCCAATGGGCAGCCTAACCATATTGATAGGGGCCAATTGACTATATTTGCTAAGGCATGGCTTTACTTTGTGTCTTGTTGTCTATTGCATGTGGCATGTGGCTTATGTTAGTGATATAATAGTAGATAGGGTCCTACTCAGAATACTAAAGGGATACTCAATTAATGGTGAGAAGATCATACACAGAAGTATAATGGCCTACATCCACTCAAAGACTAGGGAGCTATTTATGCTAAGTCTTATTACAACACTGCGTGCCCAAGCTGGAGTCAAGTAGAGCCTTAATGAGGCCTTTTTTCACCCTATAAAGGACATCACATATAGAAATATATGTAAGTACAAATGCCCTAAAGCCCCACCAACAAGAATTGCAAGTTTACCCATCCTACCTTTAGCCACAGTTTTAGCACCAAAAGAGGCTGGGGGTAACTTATTTGCACCACATCAGGCCCACACCATTGAAAAGTTATAAGAGCATACTAAGGCACTCAAGAGAGAATTGCACATGTGGGCACATCATTAGGCCAATATATACATGAATGCTTCACCTCTGCCAACCAATACCAAGTAGAGTATCTAAACCACGTAGCCTTAACTATAAGAGCCCGTGTGTGTTTCTTATCACCACCACCACCATTCAGACCATCTCCCACATTTGGCATAGCAAAGAAGGATCCTATAGATAAATAAATTGATGATGAGTATATTTAGATCAGGGAAGTCCTTGAGTCGTAGTTATTTTTCTTATCTTTTTAGATTTTTCCTTTTCTTTTATTTTCTTTATTGCTATATTTTCATATTATATTAGAGACAATGCGAAGATTGAGTGCAGAGGAGGAATTTTAATTTTGCCACTCTAGATAACTGTATAATCATGACACCTGACATGCTATAAAATAAGCATGTTTTTTACATGTTTTAAGTTGATTTTTATTTAATTTTAGTAGAAAATAGATATGAATTGATTGAGTGTTGTATTTTGTGTTTTAAGAATAATAAAGAAGAAATGAAGAAGAAAATAGAGAGAAAATCATAGAAAAATGTTGATTTCTAACCTTATGTCACTAATTGAGGCATATCTCACTCATTTGGACTTCGATTAAGGTCATTTCAGCGGCTATGGAAAGAAGAGACATAGAGATACAACTTTCATGTACGGCACTTCGGCAAAATCCAGAAGATTCTGGGCACCGCGGCGCTCACAAGGGAGCGCCACGGCGCCACGTCAAGGAAAATCTGGAGCGCCGCTGTGCTGCCCATAGCGCCGCGGCGCAGAGCTACACAGGAGGGAGCGCCGCGGCGCCCCGTGGCAGGATCTTCGTAGCGCCCGCCCGCCATACAGGACTTGCTGATTTCGTAATTTTAGGTCGTTTTCGCCCAAATTGAAGTGGGATGGACGAAAATTTGACCTAAATACGTTCTAACTTCGATTAGGAGGGAGAAAGTCTATAAAAAGGGAGGAAAGCAACCAGAGAAAGTATCGAATTCTTCATCGAATTCTTCATCTACATTCTTCAATTCTTCTTTAGATTTTCTTATGGCCCTGCGTGGCTAGTTCTCTTTAGTTGGTTAAGGTAGGTTGAAACCTCAAGGAATTTTTATACATTGTGAGATGTGGATTTGATATTTTTATTTCAATTTGATTTGAATATTGATTGTTCATCTGTTCTTATTCTGAATGATTATTCATATGATTGCTAGGAGGCCTACTAGTATTTTGTCTGTTTTAATCTACCGCTGAATTGTGTTTTGAACAACGTCTTCAATTCTGCGATTCGTGAGGCAAATAGGTTTGAGGGTTTTGGATTATAAATTATTGAACCTATGATGAATGATTAACTAAATTAAATATAGCCAATGTGTTTATATTTGTTTAGCTCTGTCAGTTTCTCTAGTTCTTCATGCGGATAACAAGTTATATTTTACCGATGTGCTAAAAGATGGCTTGTTAATTAGGGTTTTATTAGTGCGATTGTCATTAATTTGCTAGGCTTAAGGAGAAACAGGGTTAAACCCCCAATGATAGATATTCATTTACAGATTGATTATGTTGTCGATGATCAATGTAATCCCTTGACGGTGGATACCAACCGAAACCAACGTCTTTATCATTAATCACTTTCTCTTATTTATTTTCATTATTGTTTACTTAATTTGCGATTATCAATTCCCCCCTTTTAATCACATAAGGTAATTCCAGTCTCTGTGGGATCGACTCTTACTCCCACTACTACAGGTTAGTTTTGAGGTAAGGTATTAATTTGGGTGTACCTGCGACAGTACCCACCAAATTTTGGCGCCGTTGCCGGGGACTGCGTCATTACTTTTTGTGATTTTTTTTTATTTATGCCTATAACTCGTTCTTCTAATTCTCGAGATTTACAGTTCAATCCAGATATTGGAAAATCTGTATACAGGCACAGAAGAGGAATTCAAGAAGACGTTGATCAGGATAAGGAGGAAGTGATCATGGCTAGACACCCCACTCTGAAGGAGCTTGCAGCTCCAGATTTGCATCAGCAACCCTTATGCATTACTTTTCCTAATCTTGATGATAATGTTAATTTTGAGTTGAAATCTGGATTAATTCATCTCTTACCAAGTTTTCATGGTCTTGCAGGTGAAGACCAGCATAAACATCTGAAGGAGTTCCATGTAGTATGTACCAGTATGAAGCCCCCTAGAGTAACTGAGGAACAAATAAAACTCAGGGCTTTTCCTTTTTCCTTAAAAGATTCAGCCAAAGATTGGTTGTATTATTTGCCCTCTGGTACTATCACTACCTGGAATGAGATGAAGAGAATGTTTTTAGAACGTTATTTTCCTGCATCTAGAGCCGCTACTATTAGGAAGGAAATATGCGGCATTAGGCAATTACATGGTGAAACCCTTTATGTATATTGGGAGAGGTTTAAGAAACTTTGTGCAAGCTGCCCACATCATCAGATTAGTGAGCAGTTACTAATCCAATATTTTTATGAAGGTCTTTTGCAGGGAGATAGGAGCATGATAGATGCAGCTAGTGGAGGAGCACTAGTAGATAAAACTCCTGAGGCAGCCAGAATCCTGATATCAAATATGGCTACTAATTCACAAAATTTGGCGTTAGGCACGATCCTCCTATTAGACATGCCCAGGAGGTAAGTACTACTTCTCTTCAGAATCAAAGATCTGAACTTACTTCTCTTGTGCGCCAAATGGCTACAGGTACACTACAGCAAGTTAAAGTATGTGGAATATGCTCAGCCACAGGGCACCCAACTGACATGTGTCCTACACTTCAAGAGGAATCCACAGAACAAGCGAATGTTGTAGGAGGTTTTCCTGGCCAACCAAAGAGGTATGATCCATATGCTAATACATACAATCCTGGATGGAAGGATCATCCCAATTTCAGATATGGGAATGCACAAAATAGGCCTGCAGGACAAAATTTTCAACAAAATCAACAAGCCTATTATCCTAGACAGAATGCATCCCAGGATCACCAGGTAAGCAATCCATTGGAAGACATTGTAAAAACTCTGGTACATAACCCTCATCAATTTCAGCAAGAGACAAGAGCTAGCATTCAGAACCTGACAACTCAAGTAGGTCAGTTAGCAACCACAGTGAGTCGATTGGATGCTCAGAACTCTAGTAAGCTACCTTCTCAGACTGTGGTGAATCCGAGAGAAAATGCTAGTGCAATTGTTTTAAGGAATGGAAAGGAAATTGAAAGCCCACCGGTACCTTCTTCTCCTAAGAAAACTGAAAATCAATTAAGGAGAATGAAGCACCTACAGGTAAGTCTCCTTCTAATTTAAATTATGAAGTAGTGCCTCCTTTTCCAGAAGCTCTTAAAGAGAATAGGCTAAATGAGAAAACTTCTTAATTGTATGACATCTTTAGAAAATGTGAAGTTAATATTCCCCTCCTAGATGCTATTAAGCAGGTACCAAGATATGCAAAGTTCTTGAAAGAATTATGCACTCAAAAAAGAAAGCAAAAATTGAAGGGGTTTGAGAAGGTTCAAATGAGTCAGAACGTATCTGCCATGATACAAACAAAACTCCCCACTAAATGCAAGGATCCAGGTATGTTTACTATTCCATGTAAAATTGGGGATACTCATGTTGAAAAAGCTATGTTGGATTTAGGAGCCTCCATTAATGTCATGCCATATTCTATATATGCTTCCTTGAAATTAGGACCATTGAACTCTACTAATGTGGTTATTCAATTAGCTGACAAGTCCAATGCATACCATAAGGGAGTAATTGAGGATGTTTTGGTACAGGTAGATGATTTGGTTTTCCCTGCAGACTTTTATGTACTAGACATGGAAAATGGAGATTTTGCATCCCCAATATTATTAGGGAGACCATTTTTGAAAACCTCAAAAACCAAGATAGATGTTCACAATGGCACACTCACTATGGAACTTAATGGTGACGTAATAAATTTTAATATGTATGAAGCCATGAAACATCCAGGTGATGATACTCCTGTTTATTCTATAGATATCTTTGATTCCCTAGCACATGATGTATTTGAATTAGATGGACAGGATAAATTGGATGTGATTGTGAGCAAATTCATAGAAGAGGATGATGGTAAGATAGAATTGGATGAAGAAACAAAAGAGGAACTGGCTGCACTAAATGGTTTTTCAGAAGAACCATCAACAGGTAATGTTTCTTATATAGAATTACCAATTTCTGATACTTCTCTTCTACCTTCTGTGGTGCAGGCTCCTACTCCTGAACTGAAACCACTCCCTGATCACCTCAAATATGTATTCTTGGGAGAGGGAGAAACACTTCCTGTTATTATCTCCAACAAGCTTGAAATTGATCAAGAGGCAAAACTAATCCAAGTTCTTAAAGAACACAAAACTGCAATAGGTTGGACCATAGCTGATCTAAAGGGAATAAGCCATTCTACATGTATGCACAGAATATTGATGGAAGAAGGAGCTAAACCATCTAGACAGCCCCAAAGAAGGCTAAATCCACCTATGATGGATGTAGTGAAGAAAGAAATTCTTAAATTGTTGGAGGTTGGGGTAATATACCCTATTTCAGACAGTCATTGGGTTAGCCCAGTGCAAGTGGTTCCCAAGAAAACAAGAATAACTGTGGTGAAAAATCAAAATGAGGAATTGGTACCCACCCGGATTCAAAATGGGTGGAAGGTTTGTATAGATTATAGAAAATTAAATTATGTAACCCGAAAAGATCATTTTCCTTTACCTTTTATTGATCAAATGCTTGAAAGATTATCTAGTAAACCTTACTACTGTTTACTTGATGGTTATTCAGGCTATTTCCAGATTGCAATTGCTCCTGAAGACCAGGAAAAGACAACCTTCACTTGTCCATTTGGGATATTCGCATATAGGCGCATGCCATTTGGGCTTTGTAATGCCCCTGCCACTTTTCAAAGGTGTATGGTTAGCATATTCTCATATTACCTTGAAAATTTTATTTAGGTATTTATGGATGATTTTTCAGTTTATGGGAATTCATTCGATGATTGTTTGCATAACCTTTCACTCATTTTGAAAAGATGTCAAGAAACTAACCTTGTTTTAAATTCTAAAAAGTGTCATTTTATGGTTGAACAAGATATAGTTTTAGGCCATGTTGTCTCAAAAAGAGGAATAGAGGTAGATAAAGCAAAGATTGATATTATACAAACTCTACCTTATCCCACTTGTGTGCGGGAAGTTCGTTCTTTTCTTGGCCATGCAGGTTTTTATAGGAGATTCATAAAGGACTTTTCTAAGAAAGCAGCACCTATGTGCAAATTGCTTCAGAAGGATGTCTCTTTTGAATTTGATGGAGAATGCAGGGAAGCTTTTGACAAATTAAAAGAGTCCTTGATTTCAGCTCCAATCATCCAAGCACCAGATTGGAACATCCCTTTTGAAATTATGTGTGATGCCAGTGACCATGCAGTTGGAGCAGTACTAGGCCAAAGGATTGGAAACACAACCCATGTGATATATTATGCCTCCAGAATACTAAATGATGCCCAGAAGAACTATACCACCACTGAAAAAGAACTCTTAGCTGTAGTCTTTGCATTAGAAAAATTTAGATCATATTCAATATGCACTAAAATTATTGTTTTTACTGATCATGCAGCTTTGAGGTATTTGGTGATGAAAAAGGAGGCTAAACCTAGGATAATCAGATGGGTGCTACTGCTTACAGAATTTGATTTAAGAGATTAGAGACAAGAAAGGGTCTAAAAACAGTGTAGCAGACCACCTAAGCCGCCTGACACATGTGGAAGAAAAATTGAAAATTGAATAATTATTCCCAGATGAAAATTTATTTTCAATTTCAATTCATATGCCATGGTATGCAAATATTGTAAATTATCTAGCTACTAATCAGTTACCTCCTCTTTTGACCAGGGCAGCTAAAAATAGGATCAAGAGTGACGCCAAATACTACATATGGGACGATCCTTACCTTTGGAAGCAATGCTCAAATCAAATTATAAGAAGGTGTATTCCTAATTCTGAAGTTTTATCCATTCTAACCTTCTTCCATTCTTATGCATGTGGTGGACATTTTGGAGCAAAAAGGACAGCAAAGAAAGTTTTAGATTGTGGTTTTTACTGGCCTACCATATTCAGATATTCATACCACTTTTGTAAGTCATGTACAAACTGTCAAAAACAAGTAATATCTCCAGGAAAAATGAGATGCCTCAAACACCAATATTGTTTTGTGAAATTTTTTATGTTTGGGGCATTGATTTTATGGGACATTTTCCTTTATCAGCTGGATATAATTATATTTTGTTGGCTGTGGATTATGTCTCAAAGTGGGTAGAAGCTAAACCCACTAGGACTGATGATTCTAAAGTGGTTGCAGATTTCACTAAATCTCATATATTTTCAAGATTTGGGATTCCAAGAACTTTGATAAGTGACCGGGGAACACATTTTTGCAATAGGACTATTGAAGCCCTATTAAAGAAATATAATGTCACTCATAAATTGTCAACTGCATATCACCCCCAAACCAATGGGCAAGCTGAGGTATCCAACAGAAAAATCAAAAATATCATTAGTAAGACAATAAATCCCAACCGCAGGGATTGGAGTCTCAGATTAGATGATGCTCTATGGGCATACAGGACAGCCTATAAGACCCCAATTGGTATGTCCCCATACAGGTTAGTATTTGGTAAAACTTGTCATCTTTCAATTGAATTAGAACATAAAGCATTTTGGGCTATAAAATAATTTAACATGAATATGGAAGAAAGTGGAGAACATAGGAAATTACAGCTTCAGGAATTAGAGGAAATTAGAAACGAGGCCTACAAAAATACAAATATTTATAAGGCCAAAACTAAACTCCTACACGATCGTATGATTTTACGTAAGGAGTTTAGCAAAGGACAGAAAGTTCTCCTCTACAATTCTAGGCTCTGATTGTTCCCAGGTAAATTTCGTTCTAGATGGGAGGGACCATTTATTGTTACTGATATTTTTTCTCATTGTGCAGTTGAAATAAAAAGCATGGATAACCAGCATAGCTTCAAAGTCAATGGGCATAGGCTTAAACCTTACTATGAAGGATTTCAGCAAGAGGAAGCACAATGGATAATTTTTCAAGACCCTCATTGATTTTCTTTGAATCTGTGTCGAGCCAACGTCGTAAAACAAAGGCGCTGGTTGGGAGGCAACCCAACATCCATTCTTCTTCTTCTTAATTTTTCTTTTCATAGTTTAATTGTTCTTAAAAAAAATTCTGAACTGCGGACGCGAACATGCGCCACGGCGCTACGAACCCAGAATGGGTGAGCGCCGCGGCGCTCTCTATAAGAGGGTCGCGAGCCTCTTGTCTTCCCCCTCCGTTTTTGCTTGATTTCTCCCTCTAAATCCACTTTCTGGCCTTGAATCAACCATACTCACCTCCCATTACGTTATATTGCTAACATTACATGATTATGCATCTTCTTTTGCAGGATTATACACTTTTTTTCAGCATTTGAGCTGGATTCCACGCCAATTTTCAAGGGTTCTCAAGAAATTTTGATCTCACACTTTCCAGCCACAAATCACGCTGAATTGGGTACGATTTACTTTGTTTATCCTGCTGAAGTTGATCTTTATACTTCATTGCTACTGGTTTTCACTGCATTGGGACTTCAAGCTACGAATCTACCATACATTCTCTCAATTTTTCAAGAGTGCACTCTAGGTGTTTGATAAAACGCCCCAATAAGTTTGCCAAGTGCAATGGCCCCAAAAACTTCCAAATTAGGCATCTCAAAGAGGAAGAACAGAGCTGAGGACCCTCCGGCATTCGACACCGTGGCTTTTGTGACTGAAGAGGTTTATCAACACCATATCAAAGTGGTGGTACATAAGCCTATAGTTCTAGAACGTGGATTTATTATTATCGAAGGGCTACCTCACAAAGACAACATCCTCCATAGGCATTGGGAGATTTTCTGCAGGAACCCAGAACCAGGAGTTATTCCCGTGGTACAGGAGTTTTACTCCAATGCCACAGTTCACGAACATCATAAAGCACGGGTTAGAGGCAAGATGGTGCCATTCACTCCGCACGCCATTAATGAATTCTATTCACTGCCTGATATTGAGGATGATGGATATACGACGCTTCTTCAATCCTACATTGACTTTGAAGATGTTATATGCACTTTATGCTACAGGGGGCCTCCTGGAAATTGGACAGTAATGGCCATCCGTTATACCTTGTTAAAGCTTATATGAATAAAGTGGTTAAAGCATGGCACTATTTCGTGTCAGCAAGATTCATGCCCAGCTTCAACATGAGTCAAGTCAGGAGGGACAGGACCATTTTGCTTTATGCAATACTAAAGGGCCTTTCTATTGATGTAGGCAAGATTATTCATAGACAGATGCTCTGGTGTATTAGTGCTAGAGGCGGATCCCTCTTTGCCCCTAGTTTAATTACTGGTCTATGTCAGAAGGCAGGAGTAAGATGGGATTCCACTGAGGCTCTCATTCACCCAATGAGACCTATTTCCTATGCAGATATACAAAAATACAAAGGCCATGAAGAAGCAGCAGAGGAGGAGCTAGGGATTCAGCCAGTACCTACAGAGGAACCGGGCAGCAGCTCAGCTCCACCACCATCCCAGCATACCATTGAAGATTTATGGGAGCGCACAGAGTGTCTGAGCCATCAAATGAACGATCTGGTCTTCTACCAGCACTCTATTGCACAGCATCATCATGCATGTTTTAACCAGTTAGCTCATGCCCTGAACCTCCCGATTGCTTTCCCGGTACCTCCTGAACCACCCTTTAGGCATGCACCTGAGCATGATGAGATGGATGGTGATCACTAATCAGGGAAGTTTCACTGAACCCCTCCTTATGTTATTACTTGTCCCTTTTATATTCTCTTTTATATTCTTACATTAAGGACAATGTATGTTTTTAAGTGTGGGGGGTCACTTTATGATTTAACTGGATGACTGTATAATAAATCATACACTTGTGCACTTTCCTACTTTGATGCATAACTATAATTTTATGATATGTGCATTTTTAATCCTGTCATGAGGAGAGCATGTGAACAAAATTTCAATTTATGAGTTTGTGATAGCTGAACCAATAGCCAATTATATAACTGTTTAAATTGCTTATAGCTCTTGGGAGATGTAGGAAAGTCATAATTATGTGTAATTTTAATTTCTTTTCAGTTTATGATTACCTATTTTCTAAAAATCCTGAAATTCTTTTGCACAGTATTTTTGGATATTTAATTTATCTTTTACTTAGAAAAAGATTATATAACTCAAAAATATTTTATGATCTCATTTAAATTTTTAGAACTTATTTAAATGCTACTTGAGGCGAAATCCTAGGCTAATTCTAGCAATTAGGAGATGATTTAGGCAATTTTTTGATGAGATTGAGCCTTTCAAGCTTAACCCAAACAAGTGAATATCCTTAGAACCTCTGTTTTGAGCTAAATTAACATTTTATTCTATACCCACAAAACAGCCAAGACCAAATTTTTATGATTAATACCTTTATTTTTTTCTACCTGATTCACTCACTCCATGATTAATTTCTGAATATTTGTTTTATAGATCTACATTAATGAAAGGGTGGAAGGGTGGAGCACGAACAAAAGAAAGAAAGAAAAAAAAAAAATATATATATATATATATATATATATATATATATATATATATATATATATATATATATTCTCAAAAGACTATTGAAAGTCTATCCAGTGATTGAAATAGAAGAAATAGAGTATCAAAGAAAAGTAGAGTGCAGAAAAGCAAGGAAATAAGTGTGGGGGAAAAAATTCCCCAATCTTGAGAATTAGCTCAAATAGATCAGAGTTAATCATGTGATGTTGGGAGATTGAGCTTTAAATTATATCTTTTATCTCACCCCATAGCCTAGCCACATTACAAGCTAAGTTAAGTCATTTTGATCCTAAGAAGTAGTTTTAGCCTACATTAATAGAGAGTAGCATAAAAAAATAAGCCTATGGAAATTTTAAATAGAGAGCCATGCTATAATTCTTGATATATATAAGCTCATTTAGGTAAAAGAAAATTAAATTATCCAAAGACACACAAACACTATGGATTTTACGGAATAAAATTATAAATTGCATTTGAATTAAATGTTGCACATGGTCATGAAATTTTCTGAAATTTCTTCAAGAGCATACAATTTTCACTATGAGGCAGCACATTGGTAAGCCATTCACTCATTTCATATATTGAATTCTGTTTACATGAATCAATATTTGCTTGAGGACAAGCAAAAAAGTAAGTGTGGGGGTATTTGACATGCTATAAAATAAGCATGTTTTTGACATGTTTTAAGTTGATTTTTATTTAATTTTAGTAGAAAATAGATATGAATTGATTGAGTGTTGTGTTTTGTGTTTTAGGAATAATAAAGAAGAAATGAAGAGGAAAATAGAGAGAAAATCATAGAAAAATGCTGATTTCTGACCTTGTGTAACTAATTGAGGTATATCTCACTCATTTGGACTTCGATTAAGGTGATTTCAGCGGCTATGGAAAGAAGAGACATAGAGCTACAACTTTCATGTTCGGCACTTTGGCAAAATCCAGAAGATTCTGGGCGCCACGGCGCTCACAAGGGAGCGTCGCGGCACCACGTCAAGGAAAATCCGGAGCGCCGCGGCGCCCGCCCGTCGTACAGGACTTACTGATTTTGCGATTTTAGGTCGTTTTCGCCCAAATTGAAGTGGGATGGACGGAAATTTGACCTAAATACGTTCTGACTTCGATTAGGAGGGAGAAAGTCTATAAAAAGGGAGGAAAGCAACCAAAGAAAGTATCGAATTCTTCATCTACATTCTTCAATTCTTCTTTAGATTTTCTTATGGCCCTACATGGCTAGTTCTTTTTAGTTGGTTGAGGTAGGTTGAAACCTCAAAGGATTTTTATACATTGTGAGATGTGGATTTGATGTTTTTATTTCAATTTGATTTGAATATTGATTGTTCATCTGTTCTTATTCTGAATGATTATTCATATGATTGCTGGGAGGCCTACTAGTATTTTTTCTATTTTAATCTACCGCTGAATTGTGTTTTGAACAAAGTTTTCAATTCTGCGATTCGTGAGGCAAATAGATTTGAGAGTTTTGGATTATAAATCATTGAACCTATGATGAATGATTAACTAAATTAAATATAGCCTATGTGTTTATATTTATTTAACTCTGTCAGTTTCTCTAGTTCTTCATGCGGTTAACAAGTTATATTTTACTGATGTGCTAAAAGATGGCTTGTTAATTAGGGTTTTATTAGTGCGATTGTCATTAATTTGCTAGGCTTAAGGAGAAACAGGGTTAAACCCCCAATGATAGATATTCATTTACAGATTGATTATGTTGTCGATGATCAATGTAATCCCTTGACGGTGGATACCAACCGAAACAACGTCTTTATCATTAATCACTTTCTCTTATTTATTTTCATTATTGTTTATTTAATTTGCGATTATCAATTCCCCCCTTTTAATCACATAAGGTAATTCCAGTCTCTGTGGGATCGACCTTTACTCCCACTACTACAGGTTAGTTTTGAGGTAAGGTATTAATTTGAGTGTACCTGCGACAGTACGCACCAACACCCGAGATGGCTTTGAATGAATGACTGTTGTAACCCCTATTTTTATATCAATATACCTGAATTTTCACAATTATGCACCTTTATTGCTGTAGCAAATTGTGTGATTGTATGTGTGTTCAAGTTATGCTTTTTAGGTGTTTTGAAATGTCAATGATGTGAATGAATTGAGAATTTTTAACTCTTGGAAAAGGTAAAAGAAAATTGCAATTATAGGAATGTTTTAGCCCTTTCGCAATTTTTATTCTCACTTTTAAAACCCTAAAAATTTTGTGCACTTCATCCTTGAGAATTATATTTACCTAGTATTTAGAGAAGGTTTATATAATGCAAATATACTTTTTGATCTTAAAAGAACTCTAAAACTTATTTCAATGCACTTGATGTGAAATCCTAGGTTGATACTATCATAGGAAATGATTTAGGTATTCTTTGTAAAATTAAGGCTTTTCAAGCTTACCTAATGACAGTATATCTCTAGTACCCACTTTTATGCTTAATTAACTTTTTATGTTAAATGACTATTTATTCTGTTAACCTATTTTATTTTTTATACTTATATATTATTCTGAGTACCCTATTCACTCATTTACATTACTACTATCTGCAAACTTATCTATAGCTTAATTATTCAAAAGGGTGGAAAGGCGAAGTCAAGATAATGAAAAGCAAATTGAAGCAGGGGAACGAAAGAAAGAAAGAAAAATTAGCAATAATGTGCAGAAGAAAAGAATGAAAGAATAAAAATTGGAAAAGCGAAAGGAAATAGTTGAAATCAAAAATTGAAGAATAGAGCAAAAAGGAGTGTGAGGGAAAAGCCCCTAAAAATAAGAAAGACGTTCAAGAAAACGAAATTAGAAGTCATCATGTGGTATTGGACAACTAAGCCAAATTTTTATCCTTTATCATACCTTATACCTTGGCCTCACTATAAGCTGAATGAAGTCTTATTGATCCAATGTGTAGTATGCAACCTACATTAGTAGAGAGTAGCATGAAAAATATCATTGAGATCTGTGCTTTAAAATTTTGCTACATAAACTCATTTGAGTACAAGAAGTTATTTGACTCAAGGCACACACCCTCACTCAGGAATAAAATGGAGGAATATGATTTGCATTAGAGCTAAGTTCACTTATTACTATATTTTTTTTTGAAAATTTTCTTAAAGCTTTTTTCCCAAATTTCTTCTAAGGCAAGAACTCAATAGCTTAACATTCATTGTATAATTTGAATTTTGTATGAAGTTCAATTTTATTTGGAAGGATTATTTTTGCTTGAGTACAAGTAAAAGATTGAGTATGGGAGTATTTGATAAGCACATAATTATACATCATTTGGATACTTTAATATGACATTTTAGTTGAATTTGAGAGGAAATAAGGAAAGAATATGATTAATTATGTAATTGTCTTGCAGGAACTAAGGAAAATGGAGTTGAAATTAAAAAGAACAAAAAAAGGGACAAAGAGCTAAAAAAACGAGACAGAAGTTGTCCCATCGTGACACTAGTTATCTCCTATCGCAACAGTAATTCCCTAAAAGAAAGTACCAAAATTCTAGAACCACTTTTGTTGCGACGCAAGTAATTTACCATCGCAATGCTTAAGTCTATAAGACAAATTCCAAAAGTACAAAAGGTTTCCCATTGCAACTCGGATTCCTTTTTGTCACAATGTGAGTTAGAAACCCTAAAGTAAAGGATTTACAAAACGGAACCATCGCAATGGTGGATTTTCACGTTGAAACACAAGCTCATTAACCTACTTCATTACATTGGTAAAAATGGCAATCATGATGAGGAAACTCTACCGTTGCGACGCGTGTATGGCAACTCAATTTTTTTGTTTATAAATAGCCATTTTCAATAGCATATTTTCGTTTGGGACTTTAGCTTTTTTTCTCTCATCTTTCTCTTAGAATTTAGTGATTTCCCTAAGGCCCTATATGGCTAAACATTTTTAGTTGGTTTAAGAAGATTTAAACCTTAAGAATTCTATACATATGAGATTTGATAAAGGTTTAATTGTTCAATTCCAATTAAGTATTAATTGTTCTTTTTTTTATCTCATGATTATTTCATTTAATTGCTAAGATGCATACTAGTATATTACTTATCTTGATTTACTACTGAATCATATATCAAACTAACTTTTGATCACTTTGGTTTAAAAGGCAAATAGGATTGATAATTTTTGGACTATGGATTCTTAATCTTATTAGGAACAATTAACTAGACTAAATGCAACTAATTGGTTGTGTTTTTAGTTTTACTAATCTCTTTATCTCTTAATTCAATTGTTAAGTTGAATTTTACCAATCAGTTAAGGTTGTTTTGCAATTAGGATTAATTAAGGCAATCATTGTCAATTAACTAAACTTAAGGAACAATAGAAATTCATTCCAATGGTAAATATTTAATAAGGATTTTATTATATTATTAATTATCAATGTAAATTTTTTATAGTGAATATTGACTGAACCAATGCTTTCTTTATTGAATTATCTCTATAATTTCATATTTACAATTGATTTCTCCTGCATTCATATAGTTTATTTATTGCATTCAAAATCTCCTTTTTATATTCACAAAAGATATAAGCAATCTCTGCGGGTTTGACCCCATTACTACATGTTGGTTTTGAGGTAAGTTATTTAATACATTTTGGAGTGCTTGCAACAACATATTCCAAACTAATAAACCTTTTGCACAATTTAGAAGGCAAGAAGGTTTTCAAGATGCCAATGCAAGTTTATATATTAGAAAATAGAGTTGCCAAACTAAATATTCAAGTAAAAGAATTAAAAATGGAATGCAAGAACTTAAATAGCAAGGGTTAAGAGAAAATCAAACATAATCAGTTAATCTTAGTTCAATTTGAAACCCAAGCTTACATCTAGTCTCTGAGCCTCAACTTAAAATTTTTCACTATATCCACAAGTTTATGAATGCAAAAAATGCCAATGCAAGTTTATACATTAGAAAATAGAGTAGCCAAACTAAATATTCAAGCAAAGTAAAAGAATTAAAAATGGAATGCAAGTACTTAAATAGCAAGGGTTAAGAGAAAAATCAAACATAGTCAGTTAATCCTGGTTCAATTTAAAACCCAAGCTTACATCTAGTCTCTAAGTCTCAACTTGAAAATTTTCACTATATCCACAAGTTTATGAATGGACACTTGTGAGTTACTATACTTTTTCAACTCAAGAATTGGAAGTAGGGTGTCTCTCCCCCTTGCAAAGATTTCCCAATCCCAAGCTTTAAAGGACTCTTCCCTTGAATTTTCAAATCACAAAAGATAAGGAAGAAGGTTTTGAAACAAGATAAACTCTCTCAAAATAGTGAATATACAAATGAAAAGCACTCTAGAAAGAGGATAGAATCAAGTGAGCTCAAGATAGATTAACAAAAGATTTCAAGTTGTTATTTTATATGCAGCAACTCAATGAAGCACTGTATTTATATATATTTTTTAAATATAGCTGTTGAAGATTATTTGCAACTAATTTGATTGAAAAATAGTTTTAGCAAAATTGTTAGGATAATAGTTATGATAATTATGGTAGTAGTAATTGTGGTGGCAGCAGCGATCATAACGTCCAATTTTTATTTATTTATTTATTTATTATTTATCTCATTATTATTATTATTTATTTATTTTCACATTTCGCATGTTAAATATGTCATATGTCTAAACACAATATATATGTATGTATGTATATATATATATATATATATATATATATATATATATATATATATATATATATATATATATATATATATATATATATATTACAAACCTCACACATATAATAATTATATAACACAATATTTCAGTACACAAATAAAAGTCTCTATACAGCACTCCACCTTTGAAACATAAAGGTGAGGAGGTGGTGCTGACATCAAGATCTCCATCAGTAACGACATTCTCTGTTGCATCTCATTTCTTTTTATCTGAACATAACACCACAATAATAGTAAGAACAAAGGTTCTTAGTAGACTTAACATAAATAAAATATAATTAGAAAACAGAAGTTATGTTCAGCTGTATAATCTATAGAAAATATTAAGATTTGGAGATAAAATCATCACTTCAGTTGATGCATAATTAACATACTATATATGCACTGAAAATCCACTCATTTTTTATACACATAGTGATCGATCGACTACAGTCACAATAAGTGATCAGAGAATGTGAATTCATCATCCATCTACCTCCTTACATTACCTCTGTCAATCGGTTGGAGTGGCCCTCCCTTAACTCACTCAGGCTAATAGGGTATCCCCTACTCGGTACCTATCAAGCCATACAACCTGTCAATATTCATCAATACATATAAATGTGTGTGTGTGTGTGTATATAAATGCATATTCATCAAATGCAATATATAATTATCAAGCAACTCGCCATGAGCTTTATGCTTGCCATTCAATCACATTCATAATATGATGCATCATTTTTATACCCAGTGATTAATAATCATTCATCACATATCAATATCTAATATGATTCATTTTAAATCAAATAAAGAAAAAGAGTAATTTGTGATAACAAAATCATCATTTTAAAAATATTTTTCTTGGATATATGTTTTCTAAAAATATTTCAACAAACAAGATTATTTTTAGATAGAAAATAGTGAAAATATGATAATCTAGCAACCAACATGGCCTTACCATGTTCAAGACATGGCCATGCTTGAAAAATACTTTAAACATGTTCAAAAACAGCCCCGAACACGGCCTACCCATGCTGAAGCAACCCAGAACATGGTCTGGCCGTGTTTTGTCATATTTCCTCACTTATTCAACCATATCTCCCTCATACGAACTTCAATTAAGGTGATTTTAAATCCTATAAAAAGCTAAAACAAGTATCTAAAACTTTTATGTTTATAATTTCTTCAGATTACTTACAGATTATTCCCAAAACATTAAAAACAAAAATGTTTATTTTACCATTTTGGATTCTAGACTGATTCTGACATTTGCTCAATTAATCAGCCATATCTCCATTCTATTGATTCCAATTGAGGTGATTTCAAAACCTATAAAATGTTAAGATAATTATCTACAACTTTCATGTTTATCATTTCTTTAGATTCCTTACAGATTATTCCCACACAATTAAAAATAAAAACGATTATTTTTACTATCCTGGATTCAGACCTCTACTCAATTAATCAGCCATATCTCCCTCATATGGACTCCAAATTAAGTTATTTCAGAGTCTATAGATCCGTAAAACATATATCTACAATTAATATGTTGAAAATTTATTTAAAATCCTTGCCAAATTTTCTTAGAATTTCAAAAAAAAAGAAACTTTCCAAATTACTCCAAAATTCAGCTTAGTTTAACTTATCCTTTTTTTTTCTTTTATGTAATCCCATGCACCCATATGCATGTCCAAACAACCAAAACAAAATTCCATATAAATATCCAGACCACATGTTATCCAAAATCACATCTAAACAAATCTAAAAGTATATAAATAATTTTGTGCAAAATTCATGAATATATGTTAAGCCTACCTCAAACAAATCTTTAAACTTGGGTGCTTGATTCCTACCACACAAAAATTCTACATCCATACCGTGAATTAGGATATTCCTAAAGAAAAGATGATGAAATTAGAGAGATGACCAAGAACATACCTTGATTTTCTTTTCCTCTTTCTTCTCCTTCTTCTTCCTCTTTCTCTTCTTCTTCTTCCTCTTTCTTTGCCTCCTTTTTTTGTTTCTTTCTCTTCCTTACTAACACTCCCTCTTCCTCATAATTATCAAGATTTTTTCCTACCTACCACCTCATATTTACAACTTTTCCATCCTCCATTATTTACAAAAGTGCTATCCTAGAGTATTTACAAAACTGACATCTCAAAGAATTTACATAAATGTCGTTTCAATAAAATTATATAAATGTCATTTTAACCATCCTAAGATCTTGTTTGACTTGAGTAAAATTATAAAATAATTTAATCTTCCCTTGACATCCAAAACGATTTCTCCTCTCTAAAAAAAATTTCAATTAGTAATATAAAGAAAAATTGGGGATGTTACATCAATGATGAATGATAACAACATGATAAATGGTGGTAGTAGTAAGGGTGGTGGTAGTGGCAATGGCAACAACAATAAATACAATTATAATGGTAATGGTGGTAAGGTGACAATAGCAACAATGGTAGTGGTGGTAAAAAGGACGACAGTCATGGTAAGATAATAATGGTAGTGATGATAGCAATTGCAAAAATAGTCATGGCAAGACAATAATGGTGGTGATCATATAATATTAATTTGACAACTAAATATAACATAAAATCTTATTAAAAAATTTATGTAAAAAGCTTATCACTCTTCCTTTGATTTTATAGTGTTATACACTAATAACCATATGAAAAATCCTAACTATATAAGATTATATAATCTCTTATTTGTACTAAACTGTATAAGTCCTTATCAAACTTTATCTTATATAATGTGTTAATCAATGCCATAGGCACTATTTTGTGTGTTGTATAAGATTAGATTGAATAAGATAATACTCATTGAATAATATATAATAAATTGCCTATTTGATAAATTTTTATACTATTATATGTTTGTTGCGTCAATATATAATTTATTATATTATACAACATAATTAAATCATATGTTTGTTAAATAATAGATAGGATAAAAATTATGATATTTTAACAAAAAATATCTTTATATAAAAAAATGTATTAAATTAACTAATAATTACTTTTCCAAGTAAAGTTTTGATGAAATATCCTTTTTTCAATAAAAATAAATATAATTCAATATCTTATAATTAATATAATTAGGCTTTAATAACATATTACAGACATTCTTTGATTTCTTGGCACAAATTAGAGAGAGACATGGAAAGATTGGACCTTTATCTTCATTGCAACCCCAAGCCCCCAACTGAGCTCCGAAGCTTTCCTTCTTCAGATTTAACTTTAGCTTCATGAATTATTCTCGAGGGATATTAATCCCCCACCAAAAATAAAGAAACCGAAGAACAGTTACAACGAACAGAAAGCTCAAAGCTTAAAGCCTTTCCAACCGGCTTTCGAACTTGTACCCTATCAAAGTGTACCTTTACCTGGTCACGATAATTAATGAAAATTTTCTTCTTCTTTTTTTGGGGAAAATGCACATTGCCACCCTAATCTATTGGTTTAATTGCACTTTCCCCCCTTTCCTTTCAATTTGAGCAATGTCCCCCCTTATCTTTATTTTTTTTTCAACTTACCATCCACCAGCGCAAAACCTAAAAAAATACCAAAATTGTCCCTGATCTAAAAATATAAATAATATTTTTTTTAAGAAAAAAATAATTATCCTTTTTTAAAAATCAGAAATTAAGAAATTCATATTTTTCTTTTAAAAATCATTTACATAATTCTTAAACGTATATTTCCTTTCTCTGCCTCCATCTACGCACAGCTTTGTTCTGCTTCTTTCACAACGCAAGATCTGGGCTCTAGTCTTTGAAGCTCCACTCGCCACCACGACGACCACCGTGAGTAGGTGTGGTGACTTGGCCGACTTCACTGCGAACAACCGAGCTATGCCTTGACCAGCACCTCAACAACCACTTTGGAACCCACCAGGATCTTGACCAGCAATCGAAGGGAGCCCCTATTGAACCCACTACCTGCACTTTCATCTTATTATGGGAGACAAAGGCTCAGGTATATATAGCAAGTAGTCCCAATAAATTGACAGACACATTGGTTTGTATATATTCTATTTGTGGTCCAGCAATGTAATTTTGTGGTCCCAGCTTTGATCTCTTTTTCATTATGTATACATTCCATGTGCCATGTATATATTCCATGTGCCTTGTAAGGTTGCAATGAAGTTAAAGAGCATCTTTTAATATCATTTTTCTATTTGATTATTATTTTAATTAGGCTGTCGTTTTTTAGAACTTCAATTTCTATAGTTAGCTCCACCTTAGTACTTGTTATATTTGTTGTTATCTTGCTTAAAAGATATATAGTACTTGTTATATTTATACAGATTGTTACCTTGCTTGAAAGATATTTATACATATACCTGTTGTCACGCCCCTAATTTTAGGGCACGTAAAACCCATATACCATGAACAGGTATTTTTCATAAATATGCATAATTCAATTCTTTATCATGTAAATCGATACATATAGGTTCCTATACATATACAATATACAGATTAAATCCATAAACATCAGAGTAACGACAGAAGCAGAGATCCTGTCTGTGGTATATAGAGCATACGCTATATTACTAATACAGTACAGTTCGAATAACGTGAGCCTTGGAAGCAATGTGGGCTCACCTAGAGAGTAAGCAGCCTATATGATCAACTATCTGCAAGATCAAACTCTATATCCTTATCTAAAAAAAATGTAAGTATTGTGTAGTGAGTTTGACAACTCAATGAGCAAATAACGCCTCCTATAACCTCTCAGGTCAGTATATGGATGAACTCATACTTTAAAATTTATCACAGAGAAAATACAATTCGTAAGTACATCCATATGAGACCCGTATTTCAAATATCCTCATTTCACAATATATCCCAATATTCAAAACTAAATATAGTGCAATATGATTATAAAACAAATATTGTTATGCAATAAAAGATTTCACATGCTTTAGGAGGTTTCCATATTAGAACCAATAAATAATCCCAAGTACACAACAAGAGAGGGTAAATCATATATGAATAATATGAGGCATCCCGCTCTCCCCAATAACACATGATTCCTGTGTGTTGGTCATCACATGAGGTTAGTACCACCCCTGCTAGCTAAGGTATTAAGGTGCACCAGGGCTAACATTCCATGTTGTTAGCATACAGTGATTCCAATAGGATTCCTCCACAAATACCATATTTGCACATATGTCATATCGTTCAAAATAGAGGTTTTAGTATAAACTCATCATTTTCAGTCTCAGTACAATTCCTCTGTCAGAAACTTCCCAATCAGAGTTTATCACATATATATATATATATATATATATATATGCCCTTTTCCAAGGCAATCATATAACTTTACAAATCAATGCAACGTGCACAATATATTTCCTTTACCAAAAAATGAAAAATACATTTAAAATCACATATTCAATGAGTTCAAAAATCTCATTTCAAAACCATACTCTTCTTGAACTATATACCCGATAGTAAATAAATCCAGATAATTTAATCCATTTCAGATATATATAAAAGTATAAACACAATCAATTATACAATTAAAGTTTAATAAGAGTATATGGCAACTCATAGAAAGAATTATCTACTCACATGGTAAGGACTCCAGATTGGACAGCCTCAAAATACACTTTTCCAATCTACACTTGACTAAACAGACCTTAAAAACGTGTCCGGAGGGTCCAAAAATTAAAAAAATAACTTCAGAAACTTGGTCACTATTCGTGGTTGAAAAACACTATTCACCACCGAAAAATACTATTCATCAAGAACAAAAAGTTGTCAAATAGCTGAAAAATTTCATCTCCTAAGGTTTATCTAGCTCCTGAATCCATCTACAGTGTCAGATTTCCAATTTGAGGTCGATAAGTAAGAGTTTCAGAACTTACTTTTTTTTAAGATTTTCTACTTCCGATCTGCGGCAATTCAACGGCTGATTTGAAAAATTGTTCGGTCAAAATCGTAGTATTCTCCGTCCTAAATCTAGTGGTACCCTCAGTTTTGATATCAAAATCCAATAGGCACTTCAGATCTAGAGAAGAAAATGAATGTTACTATTCACACTATTCATATTATTCATAATTCTGCAACTCCTCTCGGTTTTCGTCTCCCCCTCCCTGTTTTCTCTTTTTCCTTTTATTATTATTATTTATTATTTTATAATTATTTAATAATTAAATATTTAGATTTATTTTCATTTTATTTCATATATATTTATATAAATATTATTTTTCATCTTAAAACATCCCAAAAATTTTTAAAAATTTGCATTCTCATAAAATTTTAGTTGAACTCTTACATCATGATTTTTCTTGATAAAAATTTTAATAAAACAAATCACAAAATAAATATCTTTATGAATAATAAAAGAAAGAATATTTCTAAAAATACAACAAAAATTTATTAGAGACCAATATAATTATTTTAAGCAAAACAATAATTATTTTAAACAAAAATATATTTACTTCCAGCAAAACATGCATAGTCATTTTTTAAAAAAAATCATACTTGTTTATAATTTACGGGATATTACACCTGTAACATATTGAATGTAATTTTTATGTGAAAGAATTGTAGCAAAATTCATATGAAAGAATTGTAATCCTATAAATAACATTGGAGTTTTAGTTTGAGAAGAATTTTACAAAGAAAATGAAAAAACAATTAGGAAATAAAGTAGTGGTCATATTATGAATAGAATATAATTTTGTTAATAAATTATAAAATACTAATAACAAATAATGATAGGACCCACTCTACTAACTTTTTTATGTACTCGCAAATTAAAATTTCTTTTTATGCAAGGGTCAAAGAATACACATGTAAATTTTATTGTTCATTATGGTGGCACACTACACAGGGTGTTGGAAGAAACCACTTATATATGAGGTAGTATAGTAACTATAGACCCTATGGAAATGGATGTAGTGTCATACTTCGAGCTTATACACGAGCTACAACCATTCATGTTAAAACCAAATGTATCTATTCACTACCTTGTCCTAAATCAAACTTTGAATATAGGGCTTATGCACATTGTGTCAGACAATAAAATTGAAAGCAAGTTAGAGTTATACGATATTTATAAGCCAGATATGGAGGTTATAATATATTTGATAGACACGATGAGTGACTTGTATAATGTGTCAGTGGAAGAAGATGATGACAATGGTAGTGACTATGTAAGTGATGAAGACAATAGCAGTACTGAGGATGACCCCTATTGGAAAGAGGTGGTAACCAGTGATGAAGAGATTTATGACTTGCCAGGTAAATTAATTATATAACTATATTGACTTAACTTTAAGTACGTTGGTAAATTCTATGTAATATTTAGCTACATTGGTAGTTTTACCAAAACAATACTTAAACTGTATTTTGTAGGTGAAGAGCTGATTAAAGAAAATTCTCAAAAAAGAATAAGTTTGGTAGAAAGGCAATTAACTATGACAGAAATTGTACCTACCAATTATTTAGATACTGATGTTCAATCAGAATATGCACCCTTTGATGAGTTGATATCTCTACCAGTGAGCAGTGATGAAGATTGTGCCACATCGAGATATGATGAGTTCAGGCCTGATAAGGACATGGATAATATAATCTTCAGCATCGGTCAAAAGTTTCCTAATGTGGCTATTTTTAGAATTGCAGTCCGTGAATGGAATATCCAACAAGGGAAGGACTTGAAATGGAAAAAAAATGATCCAGATAAAGTGATAGTTGAGTGTGCAAAGAATTGTGGTTTTAGAATATATAGGATCCAATTAAAAGGTGAAAATACATTTCAGATTAGAACCTTATATCCAAAGCACTCTTGTTCTAGAGTTTATAAAAATAGACAAATCACCTCGAGTTACTTGGCAGATAAATATCTATAGAAGTTGAGAAGAAACTCAAATTGGAAGGTTTCTAACATGATAGCAGAGATGATAGCTAATCTAAAGACCGATGTGTCATTGCATTAAGTTTATAAAGTAAAGAAGAGGGCCTTAAAAGCCATTTATGGGGAGTGGAGTCATCAGTATAAAAAGGTGTATGATTATGCTCAAACCCTCCTTGACCATAATTCAGGAAGTACAGTAAAGGTGCATGTTGCCAACCATGGTGCATTAGGAAATCGTGTATTCAAGAGAATGTACGTCTCATTGGGAGCTATGAAGTTGGGATTTTTGGCTGGTTGTAGAAGGTTTATAGGTCTGGATTACTGCCATTTGAAGTCTCCATTTAGAGGACAATTACTATCAGCTATCGAGAGATATGGGAATGACAACCTATTTCCAATAGCGTACGCTATTGTGGATATAGGAAACAAGGATGCATGGGTATGATTTCTAGAACTATTGTTACATGATATTGGAGGAGTTGCAGAACATGACTGGACATTTATATCTGATAGGAAAAAGGTAATGTTACTTTTTTGTGGTCTTGTATATATGTTTTATATGAAGTGTTTAATTGGAGTTTTTTCTCATATATTGTTTCTTGTTTCATTTTATGTAGGGTCTCACACAAGCATTTCATCTACTTATGCCAAATGCATATCATAGAATATGCATTAGACACCTCTATGCCAACTTCAGGGATCGAGGACACAAAGGTCAGGGGCTTAAAAATCTATTATGGGAGGCTGTAACTTGTTCAACTCAAAGGGAATTCAATAATACCATGGAGAGGATCAAGGCATTGGATGCCAATGGTTATAGTTATTTGGCAACTGTCGATCCAAGAACATGGTGTAAAGCATTTTTAAGTACAAGATCGAAATGTGATTTGTTGGTGAATAATCTTAACGAAAGTTTCAACAACTACATCCTAGCTGCAAGAGACAAGCCACTAATAACAATGATGGAGATGATTAGGATGAGATTGATGAGAAGATTTCAATTGAAGAGAGATGGCATGAAGATCGATGAGCATGATATATGCAAAAACATCAAGGCCAAGTTGGAGATTGCTAAGCATGATTCTTTTGAGTGTCAAACTACTTATGCTGGAGATTGCCACTTCTAGATGTTTTGTAGGAAAAAATAATTTGTGGTAAACTTGAGCCAGCAATCATGTAGCTGTTGAAGATGGGACTTGAATGGAATACAATGCCCACATACTTGTTCTGCCATTTGGATGCATGGTCAAGAGTCGGAAGACTTTGTGTCTTATGTATACATAAAATATACATGCCTCAAATCATATGAACCAATAATTTATCCAATTCTTGATGAGATGGGATGGACAGAGACAAATTTGCCAAATGTAGATCCTCCAAAACCAAAGAAGATGCCTGGGAGACCTAAGAAACAAAGGATTAAAGGTGCAGATGAGAAAATGAAAAATCCTTACAAAATGAGTAAGCACAAGCAAGTTGTGAGGTGCTCAAAGTGCGAAGAACAAGGACATAATGTAAGGACTTGCAAGGAAAGTGGACAACCAAAGAAAGACAAAAAGGTTCATACCAATACTAACAGTATATCGAATCTTGTTGAGGTAAAATTATTATAGTATTTCTATGGAAATTTGGTTTTTTTAAGCCCAAATATTTGTTGTTGGAATTTTGTTATTAGACAATGTTTGTCATTTTATTTCTTTGATAGTTATCTTGAGATTTAAATAAATTACATACAGGTTCAAGTTGCACAAGTTTCCACTATCAAGGGCCATACTGTCCAAATGACAAGTGCTTCTAAAAGAGAAAAGGTTTTAAAATTAATTACTAATTTTTCTTCTTAAATTTGCATAATATTGTACTTAATCTTTTTGTATTTTGTAGGTGTCGTCTAGTCACAAAGGGAAGAATATCGAAGAAGAAACCCAAGTGGTAAGGCCTATGCTAAAGAGGGAAAATGCTTTAGAGGGAAGGTTTCATACATTGTTTCGTATGTCTAGTCAAAAAATGCCTCCACCTTCTACCAGTGGAAGTGATGGACAACACAATCAAAAAGATGTGAAAAAGAAGAAGCCTTGGAAGCCTTGGAAGTAATGGACAATATACAAGCCTCTTGTATTAACTTTTGTGTTTAATGGATAATATATAAGTTTCTTGTAGTAGTTTTTGTATTTAATGGGGAATATATAAGTCCCTTGTATTAGCTTTTGTGTTTAATGAGTGGTGTGCAATTCCCTTGTATTAGTCTTTTTGTTTAATAGATGGTATATAAGTCCACTGAATTAGCTACTATATTTAATACATGGTATAAAAATCCACAAAGTCCCATCTATTGACCTTTGTATTTAATGGGGAATATATAAGTCCCTTGTATTAGCTTGTGTGTTTAATGAGTGGTGTGCAAGTCCCTTGTATTAGTCTCTCTATTTAATGGATGGTATATAAATCCACTGAATTAGCTAATGTGTTTAACGGATGGTATAGAAGTTCACAAAGTCCCATTTATTAGTTTTGTATGTAATGGGGAATATATAAGTCCCTTGTATTAGCTTGTGTGTTTAATGAGTAGTGTGCAAGTCCCTTGTATTAGTATCTCTGTTTAATGGATGATATGTAATTAAGAATTATGTTATATGCATAACAACTTGATTCATAATAATCAAGAAAAACAACATTGTTATTCAAGAAAGCCAAATGTTAATATGTCTTTCATCCAACAACAACACTGGTAATATACAACACTGTCAACATTGGTACAAGCTACGCCTTCCATGTTCACACTGTCAAGAAATACAACACTATCACGAATACAACACTTATAATTTTAATATGTCTTTCATCGAAAAACCAATTATAATAGCTAACAAAATACACCATGATGTAAGACAGATAAATTTCCATGAGTTCTCTTCGTTGTCATGATCTCTAGTCACCCTTTCTTTACTAGGTACAAGTAAATCTCGTAGTTGTTTAAATTTGTACAAGACATGCCTTCTATGTTCACACATCGGTGGATCTACCCATCTGAAGAAATCACATTTTCTCGTAGCCTTGTAATTCGTACATGTTAGACCTAGACCTAGAGCTCAGCATAGACCTAGACCTTAATTTTGAGACATGTAGACCTAGAGCTCTTTCTTAAGTTACAGGTTCCATCTACTAAAACGAAAAGAAATAGTTTTAAATAATATATTTTTAAATAACTCAGCATAGAGATTTTAGTAGCTTCATATGCTTAATGGAACTGCCATATTTTAATTGTAGTACTACACATATGCTTGAATAGCATTATGTGTTCTAATCATCACATTGGTGAGAAGCATGAAACTGCTTAGTACAGAGCTGCACAAGCTGTAACTTTTATGCCACTCTTCTTAAGTGCTTCAGATACTGGTGTTGACATGGGGTACATATAGATATTTGACCATGGTTTTGTGGTTGTTTCTTTGAGGAATTTTGTTGTCCCAATCTCCACAAGGGATAGGCTTTGCAGAACCTTTCTAAATTCGTTTGTAGTTCAATTTTTTAACTATAAAATTTGGCCCTAAAGGAAAATTTAGGTCCTTCCTTCCCCACCCCCTTCTTCTAGTCTGCATGGGATATCCCTCCTTTAATAAGGATGTATTAATTTGTATTTGGTCATGTTCTGTTTGCCTCCTTCTTGGTACCCATTATAGACATATTGTTGATTTTCTTCTTTCTCTACCCATTTGATATGTAGAGGTATTCATGTACATTGCTAGCCTTTTGTATTAGGAGTCATTTGTTCCATTTTTGTGTTGGGGATAAATTATAAGTTATTAAATTGTTATTTTTTTGGACCTTGTAGTTACACATGGGGGCTAGGCAATATGGGTCAACTTGGGCATTCTTCTCTTCAATCTGGGGACAAAGAGTTGCTACCAAGGCGAGTGGTTTCCCTTGATGGTATCTTCATAAAAGATGTGGCATGTGGTGGTGTACGTACATGTGCTGTGACTTGGGAAGGAGCTCTTTATGCTTGGAGGGTGGTCAAGCTGGGTAGTTAGGTCTTGGCCCCCAAACTGGATTCTTCTCATGTGTTTCTAATGACTCTCATATGTTCTTCCGAAACATTCCAGTTTTAGTTGTTCCAAAAGGCATGAAACTTGTTGCATGTGGACATTGCCACACTCTCATTTCCACAAGAGATGGTAGAATTCATGGGTGGGGTTATAATAATTATGGTCAGGCAGCCAATGAGAAATCTACATATGCTTGGTTTCCATCACCTGTTGACTGGTATGTATTCATAGCTTTTATAGCTTCTTCATGGTTACATAGGCTTTTGCGTTGCTAATATTTATACTACAGGTGTGTTGGGGAAGCGCAGAAACTAGCTGCTAGTGGGGGTCATTCAGCTGTGTTGACTAATGCATGTTCCTTAAAGGATTTGTGTGAATTTATACTTGCAGACCATGTGACTTTATCTAATGCTGCTAAAATTGGGGATGTTGCATCTAGAACTAGTTTAGATGCTTTAGCACGGCTTTGTGAAAGACTCAGGTATTTTGTGTAGTATGTATGTGATATTTATATAACCTCAACTTGATTATAGCATAATTGACTTTTGTTATAATCTTGTAAAGATTATCAATTTAGTTAACATTTGAGAATTTGATATATGGTTATACTGCCCAAACTAAATCTTGATGGCCAAAAAATAAAGAAGAAACTTCATATTAATGAACTTAATTGCTTTTAATTAATCATAAACATAGAAAAATTCAAAATTTTCCTCTTGATTTGGTCTGCATTAAAAAAAAATCTAATGATTTAATAGCATAATTCAGAATCTCAACTCTTCCATCATTTTTTCTTGCAAATCATTTCAAGTACTTTTCCACTCATTTTCTCTTTCAAGTTGAAACAGTAGAATAACCAAGAGGGGAATTGTACTTGGATAAACAAAATTTCGGTAGAAACTTTAAAATGCACCAGGAAAAGAAAACATTTACCTTTGACTTAAGAGTCCAATAATGGCTCGATCAGAATGTGGCTTCGAGATGGAGGTGCTCGTAAAGGAGGTGGCTTCGCCGGTGACCTGTTTGCGTTGGGTTGCTCATGGTGGCTCCTCCGATGGCGGCCAAAATTGCAACTGCTGGGTTCAAGAGAAACCCATGGAGTAGCAGAAGATGGGAGAAAAAGGATGGCTATCAAATACTGTTCAGATGCTCACATTGACGTCGGCCAAGGCACGGTGCGCTACCCATAGTGAAGTCGCTTGCCGGTGGTGGGTGGAGCTTCGAAGACCAGAGCCCAGATCTTGCGTCACGAAAGAAGCAGAACAAAGCTGTGCGTAGATGCAGGTAGAGAAAAGAAATATACGTCTAAGAATTATGTAAATGATTTTTAAAAGAAAAATATGAATTTCTTAATTGTTTATTTTTAAAAAAGGATAATTATTATTTTATTAAAAAAATATTATTTATAATTTTAAATAAGAGACAATTTCGGTATTTTTTTCAAGTTTTGCGCTAGTGGATGATAAGTTGAAAAAAAAAATAAAGATAATAGGAGACATTACTCAAATTAAAAAGAAAATAAAGAAAGTACAATTGAACTAATAAATTAGGTGACAATGTGTATTTTTTCTTTTTTTTTATGTCATCAATTTTGCTTTTCAAACCATATACATCTCTTAGATCCAAAATTTCTGATGAGTCATAAAACACCATAAAAATTTTAAAAAATATATTAAAAGAAGAGGTTACAAATAGAAGACCCACGAATGTAAGAGAGAACAAAGGCGATGATTAAGAACGAATATCCACGAAGACGACGTCGAGACCGGAGACCCACGAAGGTGAGAGAGATCAGTAGGCTTGCGGCAACTATAAATTTTGTTAGTTTATTTTTCATACAATCTTTTATTTTATTTTATTTTTATCAGTTTTTATTTTTTTTTACAAAATTATATATTGATATATAATATTGTTTCACTCTAAATAATGAACAAAAATAAATTATATAAATTTATTTTACTTTATATAGTCATATATAACACACACTATACAAAATTTTAAAATTTTTGCACAAATATAGTAAGACGTGTATGTAGACTTTTACTAATAAACGCCATTGACTTGACTATCGTACTAATAATTCGTTGCAAACACGTGTCATAATTAGTAATTGATATAATATTTGAACAAGAAAAGAAAGAAAAGCGTAATTCATTATTAATTAACCAAGTTGCCCAGTCGTTGTAACGTTGTTCCCAACCAATTCATAAATGACAATTGACAAATAACTTTTTCGAATGCATTGTTAGGGTTGGCTTGTTTTCCACCCTTTCCAATTTGACAAGAACTTGGCTTTGGAAAATTTCTCCAATGATGACTGCCAGACTTTGGAGTATTTATGTCAAGAATTATTTTAAATAAAAAATTTATATTTTTGTATTTAAATAATTTTTAATATAATATTAAAATTTTTATAATCAAAAAATTAATGATTCAACCTATTATCTTAAATAATAAAAAATGTCAACTTTAACGTAGTCAGGGCCAGCTCCAGTTAGAAGCCAGCAAAGCAAGGGCTTTAAGCCTCCTCAAAAAAAATAAGAAAAATATTTTTAAAATTTGAAGAGTTTTTATTTTTCTAACTCATTTACTTTTTCAATTTTCAAGTCAAGTTTTATTGTTTTACATTTCCAATACATTATGTATTTATTATTTTGTGGGTACATAAAGATAAAAATATTTGACTTTTCAAAACTAAAAGCCTTGCTTTATTGTTGGATGCCATCCAGCGCCTTAGCCTAGCCACCTTTTCTTTTTCAATACATCGACTATTTAATTTTTTATGGGTCCAAGGAGATTGAAAGTAAAACCCTGGAGGCTGGAGTTATTTTCTTGTGTTAGCGCCCTTGTATATTGCTTTGTCTTGTGTCAGCGCCGCTTGTATTGCATTGCCCACTGCCGAAGGTTTTTGCGCTATTGTGTGTTGCATATTTGCATTGATCAATTGAGGAGGCTCAACAAGCAAGCATCTAAATCAGAAGAATTTTTTTGACAATCAGGTTCTATTGTTCTAACTTTTTTATTTAGTTTTGATTTATAGTCGTTTAATTTAATTTTATAAAACATACATTGCTTTTTTTTATTTTAATATATAGAAATGTCAACTAAAAAATTTGAATCAGGTTATTCGAAACTAAAAAAAAAAGAAAAAAGTTGAAGTTTTAATTGAATCACAAAGGGGGACTATCGAGAAATTTTTTGAAACAAATAAGAAAGTTGAAAATATAGGTGATTGCTCATTGAATGAACAAGTTAATAATGTAAACATGGATGAAAATAAAAATAGAGAAGAAATATTAGTTAATGAACAAGAAATATAAATTAATAAATTAGAAGAATCCACTACTAAAAATATATATGATCCAAGTCAATGGATAAATATTGATGTAAGTTTGAGAGATTTATTAGTAGAAAAAGGTCCTGTTAAAGTTACTAATGTAGATTTTCTTAAAAATGAATTTTCAAGACATTTTTCTTCATCACTTTACATTCAAAAATTGACTAATGGTGAAAAACGTGAAAGAAAATGGCTTATTTATTCTCAAGATTTGGATAGAGTATTTTGTTTTTGTTGCAAATTGCTTAAAGCTCTTCCTAGTACAAGTAGTTTAGCCAATGAAGGTAGTAGGGATTGGAGAAATATTAGTAAAAAATTAAAGAGTCATGAGATAAGTAATGAGCACATTGTTAATATGAGTTCATGGATTGATTTAGAAATGAGATTGTTAAAAAATAAAACAATTGACAAACATGTTCAAGAACAAATAAATAGAGATCGAGAACATTGGAAAAATGTGTTATTCAGAATTATTGCAGTTGTTAAAACTCTTGGAAAAAGTAACTTAGCCTTCCGTGGAACAAATGAAAAGATTTACCAAGAAAATAATGAAAATTTTTTAAATCTAATTGAAATGATTGCAGAATTTGATCTTATAATGCAAGAACACATTCGTCGAACTAAAGATAATGAAATTCATAATCATTACCTTGGACATAGAATACAAAATGAATTGATAAATTTGCTAGCAAATGAAATTAAAACAAAAATTATAAAAAAAATTATCAACGCAAAATATTTTTCAATCATACTTGATTGTACTCCTGATGTAAGTCATCAAGAGCAAATGTCTTTTGTATTACGATGTGTAGATATTTCTTCAACCCCAATTCAAATATTTGAATATTTTTTAGAATTTTTAAAAGTAGATGATACAATCGGAAAAGGTCTTTTTGATGCTATTATAAATGAAATAAATATTATTGGACTTGATATTAGTAACCTAAGAGGACAAGGTTATGATAATGGGTCTAATATGAAAGGAAAACATCAAGGTGTGCAAAAAAGGTTTTTAGATATTAATTCTAGATCATTTTATACTCCATGTGGTTATCATAGTCTGAATTTGATACTTTGTGATATGGCTAATTGTTGTCCTAGAGCTATATCTTTTTTTGGAGTGCTACAACGTATATATACTATATTTTCTTCATCTACTAAAAGATGGAAAATTCTACAATATCATATTCCTAGCTTAACTCTTAAATCATTGTCACAGACACGTTGGGAAAGTCGTATTGAAAGTGTAAAAGCTTTAAGATTTCAAACTTCACAAATAAGAGATGCTTTATTGAAATTAGGTGAAGTTAATGACGAACCTAAAATAAAAAGTGAAGCTGATTGTTTAGCATCTTATGAGTTAGAAAATTTTGAATTTTTATTAGGCATGATTATTTGGTATGAGATATTATTTGCGGTAAATTCAGTTAGTAAAAATATGCAATCAAAGGATATGTGTATTGATATTGCTATACAACAATTGAAAGGTCTTATTTTATTTTTAAAAAAATATAGGGAAGATGGATTTGAAAATGCTATAATTTCTGCCAAAGAAATTGCTATAGAAATGAATATAGAACCTAAATTCCATGAAAAACGTATTATTCGTAGAAAGAAACAATTTGATGAAATTATTGACAATGAAATTGTAAAATCTCCTGAAGAATCATTTAAAGTTGATTATTTTTTGTACATAATAGACAAAGCAATCATTTTATTTCAAAGTAGATTTGAACAATTTAAAATGTATCAAGATATTTTTGGTTTTCTATTTAACATTGAGAAATTAAAGTCATTAGATAATAACAATTTAAAAGAAAATTATCTTAACATTGAACATTCGTTAAAACATAATGACAACTCTGATATTGATGGATTAGATTTATTTACAGAATTAAAAATTTTAAGAAAAATTATACAAGTAGAAAATGATACACCAATTGATATACTTAATTATATAATAAGACTTGATTCTTTTCCAAATACATATATTGCTTATAGAATAATGTTAACGATTCCAATAATTGTTGCTTCGGCAGAAAGAAGTTTTTCAAAATTAAAATTAATAAAATCTTATCTAAGATCATCAATGTCTCAACAAAGATTAAGTGGATTAACTTTATTATCAATTAAGAAAGAATTGTTAAATGAAATCGATTACAATAATTTAATAAATGATTTTGCATCTCAAAAAGCACGAAAAATAAATTTTAAATAAAAATATAATAATATTAATAAAATTTAATTATTTATTTTAAAAGGCCTCACTTTAAAATTTGCTTTAAGCCTTTGTAAGTGTTGGGCCGGCCCTGAACGTAATACATTAAATATATTCATGTTTCAAATTTAAAAAATGTTTATATGAAAAAATATATTAGATATCATAATAAAATTATTTATAAATTTTACTTGATAATTTAATTTTTTGAATTGAAATGGTTATTGAAAAATTGAATAGAATAATTAATAAATTACATTGGCCTTTTTAAAAATTTAATTATATTACATTTATTTTTTCTTTTTTGTTTTAAAAATAATTACAAACCTTTTAAACTTTAAAATTATGATATAAAAATAGTTCATGTCATTAATTTTTTGTTAATCTAAGTAATGTTAAATTTTTAATGTATATCATATCATTTCCTCCAAATTCGAATGTGATTTTTTGCCCTTACTATTATGAAACATAAAACAAATTAAATTAGATTGTAGTTTTTTATGTCATTCATTTTTGTCCCTTAATATTCAAATAAATATAACATAGTTAAACGAATACTAAAAAATAAAATCGTATGTTATATAAAAATTACAAATTAATTTAAAATATAAGATACAATAAATTATTTATATTGAATTCTCTCTCTCTCTCTCTCTCTCTCTCTCTCTCTCTCTCTCTCTCTCTCTATATATATATATATATATATATATATATATATATATATATATATATATATATATATATATATATATATATAGTGTGTGTGTGTGTGTGTGAAACTGAACATAAAATAAATTGCATTTATAATATTTTAATTAGAACTCCTAGTGATATAATTAAATAACCAAAAAAATAACAAAACTCATAATCGTAATAAAAAACATAAAATAAAATAAAAAATAAAAAAATAGTAAAATAATTAAAAAAAATTAAAATACTCATAAAAAAAAATTATGACGAATTACAAACAACACTTTTAGTATTCTAACAATTAATTTAATTCAAGAATTCATCGTCATATATTTTATATCAATTACTATTTATAATCGTAATTTTTTTTTTAAATAACAATAAGAATAAAAATAAAGTAATTTTAAGTTTAAATGAAAAAGATCTGATACTATGATATTAACTATATTAACACAAAATTAATAATAAAAAATATTTTTATATCATAATTTTAAATTTTAAAAGTTATATTATTATTTTTAAATTAAAAATAAAGTATAATTTAACTAAACTTCACATTAAATAAGTGTAATTTGCTCCGGAATAATTGATGCCCCATCCCATCACTTTCATTCAAGCGTGGTGCAATCGCCACCGTCGATGCCTTTCTTGTGTCATTAACTTTTTTTTATTAATATATTTCTTATATTTAATTTGGGTATAAAAGTTTACAAAAAGTGTAACAAAAATATATTTAGAGCATATTGAGCAGTCCCAAAATTTTCTCCTTTTTTTTTTATTGAAAATCGAATTTTTTTTTAAAAAAGTAATTTAATTTTTATCTAAATTTTTCAATACTTGAAATTATATTTATAACATTATTTAATTAAATTTTTTACAGTAAAAATATTAATTTATATTTTTAGTAATTTTTTAAAAAATTAATGTTTTAAACATTTTCACTACAGAAAAACAGAATTATTTTTTTATTATTTATAAGTAATTTTACTTATTGACGATACAAATACAATAAATTTAAAAAAAATTAATTTCGTATCATACTGACAAATCATAGTGACGTTACAAATAAAACAGATTTCCACGTTACGAAAAAAAAATGGGATTTCAACGTCGCACGTGTAATCATTCCACGTTTGCTGCGCTGGCGCAGCTTAGGACACTGCACGTGTAACGGGCAGCGCGAAAGCAACGCAGAGACAGAGTGGCTGACCGCGACTCACGGGCAGTGTTTGTAGGGCCGTAAACAAGGACACTGGAATAGTCGCCAGCAAGACCATGCGTCAGGTGGGTCCCACTCCTGATGTATTTGTCGGCTTCTGGATGGGGATGGGCCCACGCCCAGTCAGCTCCGACTTTGCTTTTACCCATTCTTCTAAGGGGTGGGGCCACACTTACTTTGTAATTATTATAGTTATATTTTAATTTGGCTCACTTATGAGTTGGAGAAAGCAACGGGCAAAAAGTGGTGGTGGGACTCTCCAGAGAGATCATGGAATTTGTTTGATTTTGATGCGATGCGAGTGGACCTAACTGTCCCCTTGTTGTTCTTGGAATTACAAGAGTATCCTTTACTGACGTGGATTTTGGAGTACAATGCCTCCTTAGTGAGAAAATAATGAACAAAGGAGACTACAAGAGTATGTATTTTTCTGGAGGTCCCCAGAGTTTACAAAAATTGATTTCTTGCCCAAAAGTATCTTCAATTCTCGTTCTTGCCACATTGTTCTTTTCTTGAATGCTACACGAGGGTTTATTTTCAGGATCAAATGAAGTTTCAAAATAGTGGAATATTTTTTAACTAGCCTTTCTCATCCATCAAAGAATTTTTAAATCGTAAATTTCCTCCCATGAAAGTAAATTAATATCTTTATCTTTTGTTCAATATTAAATAACGGTAAAAAACTATTTATTCCATCAATAATTAATTTTTTTTTTTCAGGACAACTAATAGGTTCCAATATTAACAATTTTTAACTTTCTTTTAATTTTGAAGATGTAACATCCCATAATTTTTATTTTTATAAACGATTATGTTTTGTTAAAAGTAAGTTTATTTTTAATTAAAATAATTATTGTTTTGTTTGAAATAATTATCTTGATCCTTAAGAAATTTTTGTTGTATTTTTAGAAATATTCTTTCTTTTAATATGTATAATTTGATATTTGTTTTATTATTATTTTTATCAAGAAAAATCATGATTTAAAAGTTTAACTAAAATTTGATGAGAATAATAATAATTAATATTATAAAAAGAAAAATAAAAAGGGAAGGGGGAGATACACAACCAGCGGCACATTTCGAAAAAAAATATATTTCAATAAATAGTGAGTGAATAGTAAGTTTTAACTTTTTCTTTAGATTTGTAGTGCTTATTGGCTTCCGATCTCAAAACTGAAGGTGTTACTGGATTCAGGACGAAGAATACTTTAGTTTTGACCGATCAATTTTTCAAATTCACCGTTGAATCGCCGTAGATCTGAAATAAAAAATTTCAGAAAAATGTAAATTATAAAACTCTTACTTAGAGACCTCAAATTAGAAATTTGACACCGTAGATGGATTCAGAAGTTAGATAAACATTGGGATATGTATTTCTTTCGGTCATTTGATAACTTTTTATGTGACGGTAAATAGTGATTTTCGGCGTGAATAGTGGCAGTGAATAGTAATTTTCAGCGATGAATAGTGATTCTGGCAGGGAACAGTACTCTAAGCGTTGACCAAGATTCTGAGGTCATTTCCTATATTTTTGAACCCTCCGAATACGTTTGGTTAAATTCAACTTGAAAAAGTACAATTTATGGCTGTTCAATCAGGAGCCCTACTTTGCGAGTAAATACTTCTTTTTATGACTTGCCCCATGCTCTTCTTGAATTATAAATTTATTATTGTTTCTGATTATAAATTATTTACGAATATAAGTTTTTGAAATGTGTTCAAATATCTGTTATACTTACGAACTGGCACATAGTTCAAGAAGAATATAGTTTTAGAAATGGATTTTGGAACTCATTGAATATGTGGTTCTAAATGTATTTATCATTATTTGATAAAGTAAATATTATGTGCACGATGCATTGATTTGTAAAGCTATATACTTGTGAAAATGATGCATGTCATATTATAAATGAGATTGAATGGCAAGCGTAAAACTCATGGCGAGTTGCTTGATATTTTACATGTATATATATGTATTGATGCATATCGGCTGGTTGTATGGCTTGTGACGGTACCGAATAGAGGACGCCCTATTAGCCTGAGTGAGCCGGGGGAGGGCCGCTCCAACCGGGTGACAGTGGTAATGTGGGGAGGCAGGAGGGTGATGTACTCACATTCTCTGATCACTTATTGTTACTAGGGTCGAAGTCACTATGTGTATAGCAAATTGCATTGACCAGATTGCCGACTGAGGCAGGTCATTTTCAAAATGATGATTTTATCTCTAAATCTTAATATTTTACTATAACTTATACAGCTGAGCATAACAACATATGTTTAATGATTATACCATGGTGCATATGGTTTTGGATATCTGAATATCCTTTGATTTGAGAATATTTGAAATACGGGTCTCATATGAATGTACTTCTGAACTGTATTTTCTGTGTGACATATTTTAAAATATAAGTACATCCATATGCTGACCTAAGAGGTCATAGGAGGAATTATTTACTCACTGAGTTGTCAAACTCACTACACGATATTTCCACATTTTTCATATAAGAATATCAGAGTCTGATTTGGCAGATAAGTGATATATTTTCTGGGTGAGTCTACGTTGATTCCAAGACTCACGGTCTTTGAATTATACTGTGTTTGTATTCTAGAGTGCTCTGAACGCTACAGGCAAGATTCTTGTTTCTGCTGTACTCTGATGTTTATAGATTTGGTCTGTATATTGTGTATACATGAAAGATCATTTATGTATTGGTTTCCATGATAAAGAATTGAATTATGTATCTTTATGGAAAATATCTGATTGCGGAAAATAATAAAAATTATTTATTTTACGTAACGTAAATTAGCGGCGTTACAAGTTGGTATCAGAGTATTAAGTTTCCCTGTGTCTATCAGAGCAAAGGATTCTTTAGTAGGACCTTTAGTATCGATATGAGCCGGACATATTTATACTTGAGGTGTTGTTAAGGGATTCCATAGGGTTTCAAATTCCTTTCTATTCCAAGTTACTAAAGTTTATAGTATAAGACGGATTGAATATTGTGACATCTTAAGAGATATCTATGGATCAATTACAACTTGAAAGTGAAAGGGATAGGCATCTCAGAGAATTTAAAGAATTGATACAAATACCAAATATGGTGGTTTTTGAATGTGACATCCGATGTACCCGGTTGTCTAGATATGGTAGACTTTGATGTATGAATTAGGTTGCATTATGTCATGTCATTATAAAATATCACTATAAGGTGATTAAATTCAATATTCTTGGAGAATTTTCTTTCTTGATACAAGGGGATCGTAGGGAGATACCTAGTAATCTAATCTCTGCTTTAATATCCCACAAGTGATTATAAAAAAAATGTCAAGAATATTTGACAATGTTGAGAAATATTGATATTAAGTAAATCAGTATAAATCAAGTGCCAGTGGTTAGAGAATTTTTTGATGTAATTCCTGAGGAATTGCCAAGATTACGTCGAAATAATAAATAGAATTTGGTATTGATTTATTTCTTAGAACCTAACTAGTGTCTATATTTCCATATAGAATGGCACCCACTAAACTTAAAGAACTGAAAAAAAAATAGTTACAAGATATGTTAGACAATAAATTTAAAAGTCCTAGTACTTTTACTTTGAGTGCTTCAGTTTTATCTGTGAAAAAGAATGATGGATCACTATGACTATGCATAGATTATAGACAATTGAATAAAGTGACAGTGTAGAATAAATACACATTACCTCGTATAGATGATCTATTTGACCAGTTAGAAAATGGTCAACATTTTTCAAAAATTGACTTGATTTGATATTTAGATATCATCAATTAAGGATAAGAGAAGAGGATATTGCAAAAAATTACTTTCAGGAGTCGGCATAGACACTATGAGTTTTTAGTTATGTCATTTGGATTGACAAATGCCCCAGCTACATTCATAGATTTAATGAATAAGTAATTAATCCATCCCTGAATCAAGTTGTTATTATATTTATTGATGATATACTAGAATATTCCAAGAGTTTAGAGCAACATAAGCAATATCTAAAGATAGTTATACCAACTCTAAGGGAGTAGGGTTGGTAAGGATGATATCCAAGTTGACCCTAAGAAAGTAGAAGTAGTACAATAATGGCATGTCCTACTACAGTTACAGATAAAGATCCAAATCTAACTTGCGCTTCCTGCGGTTGTCTGTCGTCCATTCTATTCGAGCCATAGTTGAATCAGGTACATGAACATATGCTTATAAAACATTAATCAACTCTTCATCATTTGAAGCTGAGATAAGAATTTGTCGTGCTGAGTGTGGGATAAACTTTTGTTCCACAGCATGATCAAGAAAAGACAACAGACCATCAAAGAAATGGTTAACATTTAACAAACCTATTGGTTTGTGATGCATATTCAATTGTGCCCAAGATACTATTTGAAAAATCTCCTCTAAAGTACCAAAACCCCCTGGTAAGGCAATGAAAGCATCAGCATTGCTCATCATTCTAGCCATGCACTCATGCATGGAAGCAACCGTAAATTCTTCCCCAACTGTCTTTCCTATGATATTTGATACAGCTAGAGCTGTAGGAATAATACCTAGAACGTGGCATCCTCCTACATGTGCAGATGTAGCCACACACCCCATTGATCTACGGTTACCTCCACCATAGACTAAATGAAGTTTTCTTCTGGCCAACACCATACCTAGGTTTTGTGCAGCTTTCACATACTCTTCATCTTTTCCAGGACTAGAACCACAAAAGACACAAATATTTCGAAACTGACGGAATGCGATTCCCTCCATAGCTGCACACACCTTAACTTTGAGTATGAAAGTAAAGATACTAACGTGTGTATTTATAGAACTCAGATAAAGGCATATTTATGATAGCTATGCGAATAGGCCGAGTATAATTAGAACAGCTATGTGAGTGATTGATGGATATCAGATAAATTGAAGGTGAAAATTTTCAAAAATGACGGCAAGCATGTATATCTACAAGAAATATGACTGTGACCCATATTAAACATATAAAGAGAATAAGGTTAAGATATCACCAGAAAATTTTCTTTTCTTGTTGTCCTTGATGAATGATTGATGTCTTGAGTCATATAGGGAAGTTGTAGGGATAGGCGTTATTGTAAAAAAAAAAGGAAAAAAATGATGAAGATGCAAACCAAATAATTAGTGAAGAGGGACATTTTTCTTGTTTTCTCAATGTTTTTGCCAGTAGACTATCAGTATTATTAAATCGACTAGCTATTCTGAGAAATTTTAATTTGGATTAGTTATTTTACAGTTGATTGATGACATCTATTTAGAAGCAATCAACTACATCCTACCAGTTAACTGCGTATTCTTTGATTTTCACAGATTTTTATAAGCTCAGAAATGTTTCTTTCCCATGTCATATTCTTCCACCGAATAACAATATCTTTGAATTAGATTTTGGCACATATATTCAAAATTTGCGGCCACCGATTTTTGCCGAAATCATAGTTAGATTTTGTTTACAGATTGTCAAGAATTACAGCCACTGATTTTAATGTTTCAATGGTTTGTTCAAATTTCTGACTTCCTATTTTGGCACCATGCTCTATTATGTATTTCGCATTTTCTGCTGCATCGTCCTTCATTAATGTTTGGCATTAAATGTAAGGTTCTTTTTTTTCTTATTACAAGGAGGTTTAATTTATTTTCTTTGAAATTCAGTTATTATGGTGTCATAGTGGATATAGGTAAAAGTAATGAAAATTTTGAGAGGAACAGAAGAATGATGACCTTATGATGTTTTGATGAATGTAATCAAGAGAATGAACCATGTATGAAAATAATGAAAGGCGATCAAGGTATTTGAATTAAAGGATTATACCATGCTAAGTTGAGTTTAGTATCTAAGATTTGAATTATGTTGAGATTGAAAATGTACGTGTGAATAATTGTTGAGAAAGGAGAAATTATTTGTCCTTAATTGAATTTGTCATATCAATAGTTATCAAGCCAATATACAAATGGCACCATTTGAGGTTTTATATAAAACATTATAGGTCTCCTAATGGGTGAGTGAGTTGAGTAAAGTTAGGTCCACAAAAATCGGTCCAATAGCTTACCGTTGGGTTTTGCCATCTGAATTGGATAATGTTCATCCAGTCTTTCACGTATCTATACTACGAAAGTATCTACTAGACCCAACACATGTTATTCAGTGTTGGAAAATTCAGTTAGACAAAGAGTTGTTATATGAGGAAAAATCAGTGACTATAGTAGATAGTTAAGTGAAGAAATTAAATTCAAAAGAAATATTATGGTGAAAGTGATGTAGTAAAAGTACTTTTCAGGGGAGGCTACTTAGGAAAGAGAGAATAATATGCACGCCAAATACCCACATATTTTTGAGTGAGAAGGTTAGTATCTATTTGCAAATATGGCGATGAAATTGATTAGAAAAAAGAATATAAGCAACTCAGTACAGGCTAAAAGTCTATAAGGACCATAAATATTAGAGCACTAGACATTATCAGTTGGTGACCAAATATTTTTGAAGAATTTATGGTTGAAAAAAATCCTTATGGTTAAGGTTATATGGTAAAATCACTCAAATGAAGAGACCTTAAAAAGTAAAGATGTTATACATAAAAGATATCCCTAATTATTTGAGTAATAAGGTTGGTAACTCCAAATTATGCTTTTATTTTATTCCCTACATGTGGTAGGATGAACTGAAATTCGGGGACCAAATTTCTTAAGGGGAGAAGAATGTAACATCCCATAATTTTTATTTGTATAAACGATTATGTTCTGTTAAAAGTAAGTCTATTTTTAATTAAAATAATTATTGTTTTGTTTGAAATAATTATCTTGGTCCCTAAGGAATTTTTGTTGTATTTTTAGAAATATTCTTTCTTTTAATATGTATAATTTGATATTTGTTTTATTATAATTTTTATCAAGAAAAATCATGATTTAAGAGTTTAACTAAAGGTTGATGAGAATGTAAATTTTTAGAAATTTTTGTGATGTTTTAGGGTGAAAAACGGTATTTATATAAATATATATGAAATAAAATAAGAATAAATCTAAATATTTAATTATTAAATAATAATAATTAATATTATAAAAAGAAAAATAAAAAGGGAAGGGGGAGATACACAACTGGCGGCACATTTCGGAAAAAAAAATATTTCGATTAATAGAGAGTGAATAGTAATTTTTAACTTTTTCTTTAGATTTGGAGTGCCTATTGGCTTTCGATCTCAAAACTGAAGGTGTTACTGGATTCAGAACGAAGAATACTTCAGTTTTGACCGATCAATTTTTCAAATTCACCGTTGAATCGCCGTAGATCTGAAGTAATAAATATTAGAAAAAGGTAAATTCTAAAACTCTTACTTAGAGACCTCAAATTAGAAATCTAACACTGTAGATAGATTCAGAAGTTAGATAAACATTGGGATATGTATTTCTTTCGATCATTTGGTAACTTTTTATGTGGCGGTGAATAGTGATTTTCGCGCGTGAATAGTGGCGGTGAATAGTAATTCCCGGCGATAAATAGTGATTCCGGCAATGAACAGTACACTGAGCATTGACCAAGATTCTGAGGTCATTTCCTATATTTTTGAACTCTCCGAACACGTTTGGTCAAATTCAACTTGGAAAAGTACAATTTAGGGCTGTCCAATCAGGAGCCCTACCCTGTGAGTAGATACTTCTTTCTATGACTTGCCCCATGCTCTTCTTGAATTATAAATTTATTATTGTTTCTGATTATAAATTATTTACGATTATAAGTTTCTGAAATGTGTTCAAATATCCGTTATACTTACAAACTGGCACATAGTTCAAGAAGAGTATGGTTTTAGAAATGGATTTTGGAACTCATTGAATATGTGATTCTAAATGTATTTATCATTATTTGATAAAGTGAATATTATGTGCACAATGCATTGATTTGTAAAGCTATATACTTATGAAAATAATGCATGTCATATTATAAATGAGATTGAATGGCAAGCGTAAAGCTCATGGCGAATTGCTTGATATTTTACATATATATATGTATTGATGCATATCAGCTGGTTGTATGGCTTCTGACGATACCAAATAGGGGACGCTCTATTAGCCTGAGTGAGCTGGGGGAGGACCGCTCCAACCGGGTGACAGTGGTAATGTGGGGAGGCAGGAGGGTGATGTACTCACATTCCCTGATCACTTATTGTGACTAGGGTCGAGGTCACTATGCGTATAGCAAATTGCATTGACCAGATCGCCGACTGAGGCAGGTCATTTTCAAATTGCATTGACCAGATCGCCGACTGAGGCAAGTCATTTTCAAATCAAATTGCATTAACCTGATCACCGACTGATGCAGGTCATTTTAAAAATGATGATTTTATCTCTAGATCTTAATATTTTACTATAACTTATACAGCTGAGCAGAACAACATATGTTTAATGATTATACCATGGTGCATATGGTTTTGAATATCTGAATATCCTTTGATTTGAGAATATTTGAAATACGGGTCTCATATGAATGTACTTCTGAACTGTATTTTCTATGTGACATATTTTAAAACATAAGTACATCCATATGCTGACCTAAGAGGTCATAGGAAAAATTATTTACTCACTGAATTGTCAAACTCACTACACGATATTTCCACATTTTTCAGATAAGAATATCAGAGTCTGATTCGGCAAATAGGTGATATATTCTCTGAGTGAGTCTACGTTGATTTCAAGACTCACGGTCTTTAAATTATACTGTGTTTATATTTTAGAGTGCTCTAAACGCTACAGGCAACAGGCATTATTGTTGTTTCTGTTGTACTCTGATGTTTATAGATTTGGTCTGTATATTGTGTATACATAAGAGATCCTTTATGTATTGGTTCTCATGATAAAGAATTGAATTATGTATCTTTATAAAAAATATCTGATTGTGAAATATAATTAAAAAAAATTATTTATTTTACGTAACGTAAATTAACGGTATTACAGAAAAATTTATAATAAATAATCCTATATATTTATGACGTTTGCTAAATTGTCAGAGCACTTGCCCAGTGAGCTAAGGGCTTATTTAAGAGTTTTCCTAAAAAACGATCTGAGGTGATCATTAATGGAATAAGGTGAAATGGAGTGGCATGGGAAGAGAGCCAGAGAATTCTCACTTTGTTGTTTAGAAGATTATTTAAGAGTTACAATTTCATCGACAGAATAGGACAAATTTGAATAGTATTATTTCTAATATTATAAGTAAAAGTAATAATGCAATCCATTAAAGGGGCAAAATAACGAAATTAATTATAAGAATTTTCTTATTTGATAGAAATTTGTTGAGAAAGTGAGGCAAAGAGGAATTACATGAAAATTGGTCGGAGTGAACGGTAAGAGAAGTGGAAAGTGAGGAAAGCGAAGAAAGAAATTTATCAGAGGATTTTAATATTCAATTACTTTTCACTTAGAAAAAGGAAAATAAAAAATGTTAAAGTTAAAATTTGTTTTATTAAAATATTCTAAATTTGAATTTTTACCAATTTTTGTCCAAGTTGAAGGTGAAAATATTTAGTTAAGTAAAAGCTAACATAAATGATGAAAACTCTACATAGCTTAAGTTAAACAAGCACGGAGGGAAATTAGGAGGAGAAATCTTTTCATTACCTTATATTTAATATGGGTACAATGAGTTAATAGAATCGTAACAAATTATTGTGTCAATGAACGCTTTCATAACTAGTTTAGTGATGTTGATATTATTTTTAAACTGAAAATTCGATTTTGAATCAAATGAACAAAAAATTAGTGTGTCAATAATCTATATCACCAAACACATTTACTTAATAATAAAATTTTATTAATTCTTTATATTTAGTACAAAAGGTATTCAAACCTTTAGAATACAATATAATAATGACACAAGAAGAATCTTCAATATATAATATACCTCAAAAGTAAGGTATACGCTCCAATACTATGCCAAGTGTTCATAAACAATTTAAAAGTTGAATTTATCTATATAATACTGACTTAAGAAAGTTCTTTAATTAATTAATAGTAAAAAAACAAAGATGTAGATACAATGAATGCATCATATATAATTTGTACATGAGGGATGAATTAATTTATTAGTCAAAGGAAAATAGTTTTTTCAATAATTATATGGATGTTCACTTCTTGTATTATTTTCATTTGTATTCTATTTAAATTTTATTGGTTATTATGTCTCTATTAGTGTTATATAAATATTAAAATAAATTGTTAGTGAGAGCTAATTCACTTGGTAGGAATCAAAACATTTTGTTTATAAAGTGTAGATTCAATTAGTGACAATTTATAAATTCTACTATAAACCTTCATTGAAACTTAAGACATATTTTGGTCTTAAAATTGAGTAACCTCTTCCCATTCTAAACTTTATATTTTCCGAAAGAAAATATTAAAACAAGTTTATTTTTCATTTTTTTAAATTGATATGATTTAAAACATAATGTTTCATTTTCATTTTTTTTATTGCAAGAAATTTTAACATATGTCATATAATGTGTCAAATGATTTTTCTTCTTCATTCAGTTTTACTGTGTTTTCTAAGGTAAGGTTTATAAATTTTCAATTAAGTCTTCTTAAACTCATTTTAAAGTCTGTCTTGATAAATCTTGATAAAAGCAGTTTGATTTTGTGTGAAAAAATTGAAGTAAACAAAATTGTATTTTAAATTTTGTTTTGTAGTTATTTTCTCATTTTTAAAGTGATCAAATTATTTGAAGTATTTTGTCTTATAATTTCCGTTTGACTAGAAAAATGATTTTGCTTCATTATTTCTCAAAAATTTTAAAATTGTGCAAACAAGTTTTAATATTATAAAAAACCTACTTCAACCCTGTCTTGGGTGTTCTTCAACTTAGACTAGCGCATTGTTAATGATAAAGATATTGTTGAAATTAAAATAATATTATATAATAAATTATAAGAATATAAAGAATTGCAGGTAAGATAGTAATAAGATTACTATTATAATAGAGACAAAATTTATGTGTACTTTTTAATATGTTTGTTATTAAATTTTATAATAAAAAATGAAATGTGGATATTTTTCACAATTTAATTATATATGATTGATTTTTTAAAATTTGTGTTATATGTCGTAATTTTATTATAAAACCTTATAGTAAATATTTGAAAAAAATTATCAATTTTTTTTCTTATAATAGTCTATGCTTACCCTCTCTTGTTAAAATTTAATTTCATGTCGAATATGTGAAAGTATATAATTATATATAATTTTTGTGCTAAGAAAAAGTGTAGAAAATTTAAGTGTTTAAGTGGTGGAACTCTTAACCACAAGATGCATTTCGAGATGCATGTTAATTAATATAATTTTAATAATTAATAAAATATTTTTATTAAATTTAAAAAATTAAAGAACATATTTTATAGAATATTAATGATTAGTTAATAAAAATTATTTTGAATTATTCATATTATTAACTAACTTAAATTATTTTAACTTAATTGTAAAATTTATTTGAAAATTCAACAGAATAATAAAATTTGAAATATAAATAATTTCAAAAATAAAAAATTATAACTAATTATTAATTTTCTTTAAAATATATTTTTAATATTTTTTATAAACTTTTTTATTAATTATTAAATCATATTAAAAATATTATTATAAAATTAACACGTATCTAGAGATGCTCGTCAACCGACTAAGAGTTCGAGCTTTCTGTAACCTTTTTCTTTTTGTACGTTTATTATTGTATGACATAGATCATTGAACATAACAATAGTTTTTTTAATAAAAAAGATGAGTAAAAACAAAAAATATTGTTTTAAAAAAATAAAATTAAATATGAACATATATATATATATATATATATATATATATATATATATATATATATATATATATATATATATATATTCAAAATGCCATCGGAATAAGCCATCTTAGGAAGCCATGTATCATATCTACGGTATAGGCCTCACATGCAAGCTTAGGTCGTAGATTATTAATTATGAGATATAAAAATTCTTAAAATCTATCATCCTCTCTGTGTCTTTATTAACTTAAACATTTCATCATTTTTCTAAATGCGAATTATATTCCTGGAACAAGAAGCAAATGGACCCTTCATCCACCGTGAAGACAAGCAAGAGAGCAGCAAATAATAATATTTTAAAATAAAAATTATAGGCATTCCATTTTCCAAGTAATAGTCCAAGTGAAAAGAATCTAGTTGAGACATGATTTAATTACAAAGTAAAGAAAGCCACAAATTTAGGGGTGCAGTACAAATATTCAATAGATAAAGGGCCAAATGTTAAAAAGTGATAAAGTATTATTAAAGGGCCAAGGACTTTTTAAAAAAGTGCAAAATGCATTAACTGCAGCCTGCCACGAACTTATTACCTTCGAAACCGCCATTGGTTTTCTAACGATCCCCATCATTCAGATGGGATATATCTGGTACACCACGAAGCAGAAATACTTCAATCGTCCCAACCAATCAAATCCATGTCTTTTTATTTTATTTTATAATAAGATGATGGAATTTATGATATTTTAGTCAAATATTTGTTTTTATAATAAGATTTTTAAAAAAATTTATTGTACATCAAAATAGACCAAATCCATATATATTAGTATATATTTTTGTATAATTTTATTTGAAATATTTAAAATAAATAATAATTCTTAAAAATATATATATTTTATACTCAATTTGACGGGACTTAACATTTTATGAAAAGATAAATATTCAATTTATTCAAAATAATTTAAATTTATAGAATGCGTGCTATTTTCGTTTAAAAGAATCAAGAAAATGTTAAATGCATGAGTCTATAACTTGACTATGCATTCCAAGATTTTGACCAACTATAATAAATTTATTATTTTATTTATACTTTTCATAAAAAAATTTATATTTATTTATTACATGTTTCAAAGATACAACTAAAAATGATAGACCTATTTTCAAATTACTAAGGTTTGAATTTGGCACACATTATTCTGTGTCAATTAATTTATTTATTAAAAATAATAATATTTTTATGTGATAAATGTAAAAATTGTAAAAAAATAAAATAAAATAATTATTATTATGAAATAACTTAAAAGTAGAGAGAGAGAAGTAAGAGAGAAACAAGAGAGTGAATTGTTCTTTTCATTCATGTATGAGGGGGTATTTATACAAGTAAATGAGAGAGTCCTAGTAGTGATATACAGCTATAGGATAACTCTCTAGTGATAATTATCCTCTTAAATAATTACTAAAAATAATATCTTATCAGATAAGATAACCGAAAGATCGGGATGATGGACATCTACACAAGATATTCATAACACTCTCCCTTGGATGTCCATTCCTTAAGAATGTGCATCGTTAAAACCTTACTAGGAAAAACCCTGTGGGATAAAAACCTAGTGAAGGAAAAAGAGTGCATCATTCCTTTAAGACGTTATCAAATAAATATGACAATATCATTTGATATTCTTAAGTCTTCGAACTCCAATATTATATACCAGCTTCTCAAATGTTGTAGTAGGAAGTGCCTTAGTAAACAAATCTGCCAGATTATCACTAGAACGAATTTGCTGAATATCCACATCACCATTCTTTTGAAGATCATGAGTGAAAAAGATTTTAGGTGATATATGTTTTGTTCTATCCCCTTTAATATACCCTTCTTTTAATTGGGCAACACATGCAGCATTATCTTCGTATAAGATCGTCGGGATCATCTTTCTAGACAAGCCACAAGATTTTTGTATGTGTTGAATCACAGATCGTAACCAAACACATTCTCGACTTGCCTCATGTAATGCTAAAATTTCTGCATGGTTAGCTGATATGGGTCTAAATATCCGGCATCCGCATAACCAATCAACTCAGATTCGGGTACATTTGAATAAAATAGATTAACTCCATTTCAGTGCCTTTGTGTAGGTGAAGAACTATATCTTGCTAATAGATTAACAGCAAATGATATATCAGGTCGAGTATGACTAGCAAGATACATTAATGTCCCGATTGCACTAAGATATGGTACTTCAGGACCAAGTAGTTCCTCATCTTTTTCACGAGGTCTGAAAGGATATTTGTTCACATCTAATGACCTCACAACCATTGGAGTACATAATGGATGTGAGTTATCCATATAGAATTGTTTTAACACCTTTGTCACATAATTTTCTTGATACACAAAGATGCTATTATTTAAATATTCAATTTGTAATCCAAGGCAAAATTTAGTTCTTCCAAGATCCTTCATTTCAAATTCTTTCTTTAAGCAATTAACAGCTTTTTGGAGCTCTTCAGGAGTTCCAATAATATTTAAATCATCAACATAAACTGCAATTATGACAAACTCATTTTCAGATCTTTTTATAAAGATACATGGACAAATTGAGTCATTTCTATACCCTTCTTGCAACAGGTATTCACTAAGGCGATTATACCACATACATCCAGATTGTTTTAAGCCATAAAGTGATTTATTTAATTTGATTGAGTAGTCTACTCGAGAACTGGAATTGTATGCTTCAGGCAACTTAAATCCTTCAGGAAGTTTCATATAGATATCATTATCAAGTGAGCCATACAAATAGGTTGTAACAACATCCATTAGACGCAAATTGAGCTTTACACGTACTGCTAGACTAATTAAATATCGAAAAGTAGTTGCATCCACCACAGATAAGTATGTTTCCTCAAAATCAATTTCGGGTCTTTGCGAAGAACCTTGGGCAACAAGTCTTGCCTTATATCTCACAATTTCATTATTTTCATTTCGTTTTCGCACAAAGACCCATTTGTATCCAACTGGTTTTACATCTTCAGGTGTACGGAATACAGGTCCAAAAACTTTTCGCTTTTCAAGCATGGTTAGCTCTGTTTCAATTGCGTCTTTCCATTTTGGCCAATCATTTCTTTGCCTGCATTCCTGAACAGACTTTGGTTCATGATCCTCATTATCGTTTAAAACATCGCGCGCTATATTATATGCAAAATTATTGTCAACGTTGACCTTTTGTCGGTTCCATCGTATTCTATTCATAACATAATTAATTGAGATATCTTTATTTTCACAAATTTCAGGTACCTGAGTTTCTTTTGGAACTAAAACATTAATTATGTCTTGAAACTCTTCTGGAGTTGTTAAATCCTCGATTTGACCATCTTGATTCTTAACTCCTTTTCTTTTTCGAGGATTTTTATCTTTGGAACCAACGGGCCTACCACGCTTCATGCGGGTCTCAGGCTTATTTGTAATGATGGATTGTCCGACAGGGACATTAATTTTAACTGGAGCATTAGCAGCTGGTATATGTGATTTAGTAATTCTTTTTGAGTCAGTAAATGCGTCTGGCAATTGGTTGGCTAAATTTTGCAAATGAATTATCTTTTGAACTTCGAGTTCACATTGTTTTGTACGAGGATCAAGATGAGTTAGTGATAATTCATGCCAATTAATTTTCCTTTTCAGCTGCTTATTTTCTCCCCCTAATGTTGGAAAAACTGATTCATCAAAATGACAATTAGCAAACCGAGCTGTGAATAGATCTCCTGTTAATGGTTTAAGATACTTTATTATAGAAGGAGATTCATATCCAACATATATTCTCAACCTTCTTTGAGGACCCATCTTAGTGCGTTGTGGTGGGGCAATAGGGACATATACCGCACATCCAAAAATTCTTAGATGGAAAGTATTTGGTTCCTGACCAAAAACCATTTGTAATGGGGAGTATTCATAATAACTTATTGGCCTTATGCGAATTAATGATGCAGCATGCAAGATTGCATGTCCCCAAGTAGATATTGGAAGTTTTGACTTCATAAGTAATGGTCTTACAATTAACTTCAGGCGTTTAATAAATGATTTTGCAAGACCATTTTGTGCATGAACATGTGCTACAGGATGTTCAACATCAATCCCAATAGACATACAATACTCATTGAATGTTTGAGAAGTGAATTCACTAGCATTATCAAGGCGTATTTTCTTAATTGAAAAGTTAGAAAAATGTGCTCATAATCTAATCAATTGCGCAAGTAATCTCGCAAACGCCAGGTTACGAGATGGTAACAAGCACACATGTGACCATTTAGTTGATGCATCAACTAAAACCATAAAATACCTAAATGGTCCACAGGGTGGGTGTATTGGCCCACAAATATTGCCTTGTATTCTTTCTAAAAATGTGAGGGATTCACCCATAACTTTGACTGGTGATAGTCGAATAATCAATTTCCCTTGAGAGCAAGCGGAACATGAGAAATTATTTGATTGAAGAATCTGCTGACTCTTCAATGAATGTCCACTTGAATGTTTAATTATTTTTCGCATCATAATTGATCCGGGATGGCCTAACCAGTCATGCCAAATAACAAAGTTATTATGATTTACAAACTTCTGGTTTGCAATAGCATATATTTTAATTGCATTTATATATGTATAGTACAATCTAGAAGAAAATGTAGGTAACTTTTCCAATATGCATTTGTTACCTAAGATTGTACTTGTAATATGAAGATATTCAATATTTCCTTCATTTGTTGTCTCAATGTGGTATCCATTTCGGCGGATATCCTTAAAACTTAATAAGTTTCTAAGGGACTTGGAGGAATATAAAGCTCTGTCAATATGTAATTTTGTTCCTCCAAGTAACATTATACTAGCTCTTCCAGAGCTTTCAATTAACTTTGTACTACAAGATATAGTACTAACATTAGCTCCTTGCATTACTAATTGGGAAAAATACTTTTTATCTTTGAGAATTGTGTGAGTTGTGCCACTATCAACGAGACATATCTCTTCATTAGTGATGTTGGTATCAATAGAGAAAACATTCATTCTTGATTGAAAAATAAAATAAGAATAGTCAATATGAGGAAATAGTACATAAAATAAAATAACAACTTTAAAGAATGAATTGTACTGAAAAAAAGAAAGAAAGAAGGAAACCCTAAAATTTAATGTCATAGAAATTATACAAATAACTTATTTTTGAACACTACCATCACCAATTAAATGATCAATTTTTCTATCAGGATGAGCAAAGAAATCTGTAACATCTAAATGAGTTGCATCAATATAGCCATCATTGAGACTATTTTCCTCAAATAAATTGGTTTCTATCTTTTTCTCTTTAATAGATTTTTGGTAAAGATCAACAAGATGCCTTGGTGTACGACAGGTACGTGACCAATGTCCTTTGCCGCCATAGCGATAGCATGTATTTTCAACATGTTTACTATTTTGTAGACCTTTTTCCTTTTCATTTTTGGCCTTATTATTTTGCCACTTCTGGGGGAAAGCTATATTCTTGGAATAACCACCACGACCACGTCCACGGCTACGGACAAAGCCACGACCACGACCACGACTTCGACCTTGAAACTTTCCATAGTGGTCATATGTTGCTACATTCACTTCAGGGAGTGGAGCAGTGCCAGTTGGACGGGACTCATGATTTTTCATGAGAAGTTCATTATTTTGTTCAGCCACAAGAAGGCAAGAAATCAACTCAGAATATTTCTTGAATCATTTTTCATGATATTGCTGCTGTAGGAGCACATTGGATGCATGAAAAGTGGAGAATATTTTTTCTAACATATCATCATCAGTGATTTTTTCTCCACATAACTTTAATTGAGAACTTATTCTAAATAGTGCAAAATTATATTCGCTTACAATTTTAAAATCTTGTAAGCGAAGATGCATCCAATCATATCGGGCTTTTGGAAGTATCACAGTTTTCTGGTGGTCATACCTTTCTTTTAAAGAACTCCAAAGAATAAGTTGGTCTTTTACAGTAAGATACTCATTTTTCAGTCCTTCATGCAAGTGGTGGCGAAGGAAGATCATGGCTCTAGCCTTATCTTGGTTAGATGCTTTATTTCCTTCTTTGATAGTCTCTCCAAGGCCATTTGCATCTAAATGAATTTCAGCATCTAACACCCAAGATAGGTAATTTCTTCCAGTAATGTCAAGTGCTATGAATTCGAGTTTTGCAAGGTTTGACATTTTAAAACTATCATGAAATATAATGTTAGTCAATAAACATTCATAAATAAAGTGAATAATTTCAAATAAAATATATGATAATAAAAACATGTAAATTTATGATAGGCTTTTGCTAATAAAAACATATAAAAACATGTAAATATTTGCTACACTTAAACCATTGTCCTTCAGGGACAAATTTGAGGCAACTGAAATTGTTGCAGTCCTTCAGGGATATATAATTGCACATAAATTGGTGCAGTCCTTCAGGGACATATAATTACACATAAATTAGTGCAGTCCTTCAAGGACATATAATTTAATACAGTCCTTCATGGACATATAATTTAGTACAGTCCTTCATGGATATATAGGTGCAGTCCTTCAAGGATATATAATTATACATAAATTGGTGTAGTCCTTCAAGGACATATAATTGTACATAAATTAGTACAGTCTTTCAGGGACATATAATTTAGTACAGTCCTTCAGGGACATATAGTTTGAAACAGGAGGAAGAGAAAAAAAATTGTATATAAATTTATGTGGTCCTTCAAGGATAAAATAAATCAATAACAATATAATTTAAAGATTACTAACCTTGAAACAGAAGGTAGAGCGTCGTACTGATAACGTGTTATGAAATAACTTAAAAGTAGAGAGAGAGAAGTAAGAGAGAAATAAGATAGTGAATTGTTCTTTCTATTCATGTATGAGGGGGTATTTATATAAGTAGATGAGAGAGTCCTAATAGTGATATACAGTTATAGGATAACTCTTTAGTGATAATTATCCTCTTAAATAATTATTAGAAATAATATCTTATCAGATAAGATAACCAAAAGATTAGGATGATGGACATCCACAAGATATTCATAACAATTATTATGTAATAGTTGATGAATTTTATTCATAATTATTTATGAACAGTTTAAAATAAATAAATTTTTTATTGAAGAGATAAAAAGTTGATAAATAAAATGATTACCATTAACTATTAAATTAGAGTTAAAATATTTGTTGAATATTGTAATTTCGGAAGAGACAAAAGCTTGGGTAACATGAATCTGACAAATTCTAGCATTATATTAATGAGTAATTTACCTACTTTTTAATTTTTTTAATTCAAAAGTATTTCGGAATACATTTTGCGAGAGAAACAAACACTGAAGGGCAAAGTGGTAGTTGCCACGTTTTAACCCTTTTTGTTTTTTTGAAAGTCCTCAATAATAACTCTTAACAAAATCCCATGATTTGAGAAGACCACCTCGATACGGTACTCCATACCTGATATCTTCCAACTCCTCCAAACCCGTCTTTATATAACTGCCAGCTGCGTCTTTCTCTTGCCCTCACGTTCGCCTTCCTCTCCCCGTTTCGGCACACTCAGCGCACTCCAAATTGCTCCCTTGGCTTACCAATGGCTTCTTCTGCTCTACCTTCTTCTTCTTCGCCAAGATCGGGCATGTTTTACTACACCGGATGCGAAGATCATTACGAGGAGCCCCACTTCCTTGAAGCTTGTTTTCTTTGCCGGAAACCCCTTGGACATAACAAAGACATCTTTATGTACAGGTTAGCTCGGTTTTCTTACTCGGTCTCAGTCCTCTGTTTCAGCTTGAATATTGAAATTTCCTGCATATAACGGGCAATCTATCAACACCCAGATGAATATTTTGCTTTATTTGATTTGTAAATTCGAATTTTTATACAAAAAAAAAATAAGGTTCTTTCTCCTCGAGTCTCAGATTTCTTCGTATTTTTTAAACAAAAAAAAGCACAGTTTTGTTTAATTTTGTAGATTTAGCTTGAAACGTACAGATATTTTATTATTTAAAATAATTATGAATTTATAATTAAATAATTGGAAATAATTTTAAGTTTGGTAGGAGCTATTTAAAATTAGAGAATTGTTAGTTCATTAATATTAGGATTAGTTATTTGTATTATTTTTTTAGAAATAATTTTCGGTTTAGCAGTCATTCAAGTTTAAGGATTATTATCCCAGACTTGGTTACTCGCATTCGTATAATTTTATTAGAATTAAAATTTATATGCTGGTGTTTTATTAAAATTGCAATTTCTTAATAGATTATTTATTCTTTTCTTATTGTAAATTAATATATTGAGATATTTGAGATTTGAGAAATTGTGATTTTTATTTGTTTTGTCTTCTCCTGTTACCTCACATAAAGTTTTGGTTAAATTCTTTTTTTTTTTAATATATATATATATATATATATATACATATACAGGGGTCGGAGGGGAGTTGTCTTTTATTCTGAGATAATTTTTCTTTGTTTTCTTTTTAAAACTTGTTACTGAACATTATTTGGATGAATAGGAAAATGTTCTGTGTTACAGATTTCTGATGAATCTTTTGGGTTTCGATATTTTGCAGAGGGAACACACCATTCTGTAGTAAGGAGTGCAGACAAGAACAGATAGAGATCGATGAGTCCAAGGAAAAAAGTTGGAAGCTTTCCTCCAAAAGGGGTGTTGGACAATCTGAGACCAACCAAATTTCTGCTCCCAATAAGACTATAAGAACGGGCACCGTTGCTGTTGCCTAATTAACCTAAAGCTTGCCAAGAAGAGTGGTTAAAGAATCCAATTTTGGGGGAGAAAAAGGGAATGAAAACTTTCAGACAGAAGAGTAATATCAATGAAGATTCTGACAAATTAGGATGAATCTTCTTGTTGTCCTTGCCCTTGTAAAGAAATAGGTTGGGTAAGAGGAAAACCCACCGAAGAATTTTGGCTCTTTTTTTGTTTTCTGTTTTTGGTTCTACTTTTACCCCTTCCATTGTTTATCTCTCTTGCTCCTCTTAGTGTCTATAGGAAAATGGTTGAGGGTGGATGTTTGTGTAATTCTGGTGATGTCTTGAGATGCTGCTCTTTATTTTCCATAAAACTGAGGAAATGCAGTGGAAGTATCAAAGATATTCTATATTCCATTTTCAAAGCATTTAGGGACTGTTTGCTATATGTGTTTTGAAACGTGTTTGGTTCAAATTTTTGAAAACAATTTTTTGAAAACGTTTTTATGGAAATGAGGAAATTTTGAAAACGTGAAAAAGTTATTTTCATTGTTTTCTTTTCAAAATGTGGAAAATTGAAAACATGGAATAAAAATACAGTTTGTAATTATGATAATTTTTTGCTTCTTCGATTAATTTGTTCCCTTCGTTGCTCATTTTACTTGTTTATATTCTCGTCGCGCTCTCGCTTCTATTTTTGCTCGCAAGCCAAAGCCTCGCGAATAAGGCGTAATATTTTGCTCCTCACAATTGGTCACCAGCGTTTGCAAAGTCGCAAACCAAGTACAATATTATGCTCCTGTATATTCTTGTGTGTTTCGTTGTGTCCGTCAAAGTTTTGCAATGCAAGCATATCATCGAGCATCATCATCCTCTATTTTTGCACTATTAGCGAGAACACAGAGACAAGCATCACATTGCCAATAGCGTCATCCTCTGCTTTTGCACTGCTTGTGAAAATAAAGTGTCAACATTATCTTAGTTTCACTACTTTTCTTAGTAAGGTTGTTTGTGGAGACAACATTTGGTGAAACCACTGATTTTTGCGGCTCCAGTAATGACAATCTAGTCATTTGCAATGAAGTCATTGAACCTCTTTTTCGCTTTTCTTTTTCTGTGTTCTTCTGCACTTTGGTGAAAAATGTCAAAGTTCATGTTCCAAAAAAAAAAAAATCTCTCTCCTGATGTGTCCAATTCATGATTACCGTAAAAGAGCTGTGATTTTATAGATTTTATAAGCAACATTACATATATGGAGTTTATACACTTAAGAGAAAATCTCTTTAAAAATGGAAAACAATGTCTACATAGCTACACTTATCAAAACATGCTTTTTGAAAATTTAAAATCAAACACATTTTCGTTGTTTTCACTTTTTGAAAATATAGTTTCACTTTATAAACTGTTTTTAACAATTTGAAAATTTGAAAACGAAAATCATTTTTAGAAAACAAAATAAAAAATAAAAAATAAAGATATTTTCATGAACCAAACAATCCCTTACTTTTCTACTTATGAGTATAGAAGATCTATTTTGTTTATTGGGGTGGCTTATATTGAAGACCTATATAGCAGTATACTATGTTTTCTTCAGCATTCTCATTCATGGTGTCGTTTATATTTTGTGGTTCAATCGCATACCTATTGGGGGCGTTTTGTACACAATTTTTTTTTGTTTCCTAGAAATGGCAATTTGAAAAATAAGAATTTTCATGTTTGATACAAGTTTTGAAAAATTCATTTTTGGAAACTAGGAATTTTAGGAATGATTTTTTAATAAGTTTTTCACAAAAAGATTCTTATAGGGAGGGGTGAGAATTTTAGTTTTCTATAGATATGAGAATCTTCTTATAAATTATACACTTCATTAATGGTATAATTGTAATAATAACAAAAAAAATGTTATTCACTTTCTTCATTCTCACTCCCTCTCATCTGTTTCTTTGTTCACTATCACTTTCTCTCTCATCCTTTCTCTCACTTTCTCTCTTATTTCCTTTCTTCACTCTTAATTTCTCTCTCATAAGAATAAGGGGTATTTTTTAAAAATATACGAAGATTCTAAGTAATCTTAAAGGTCAACCAAATACATTTTATACATTTTTAAAAATTATAATTCGCATCAATTATATTTTTCAAAAAACATAATTCCTTATAACAAAAAAATTTACCATTTACCAAACACTCTCTTAGTTATTAAGATCAAGTATGTAATCCTTCGTGCTTTTGTTTCTCAGAATTTTTCGCTCAATTTACTAGCATTTATAGATTTAATTATTTGCGACAAATATGGATTACATTTTTTTTTGTGCAATAAAAGAGTCAACTAGACTACAGGGGGCACAACCAGATGGTGAACCATCCCTTAACATCATCAATCAAAAGGGGACTTAGCCCATTTGGGGGCCTCTCCAGAAGCTATAGACCAGGCTGCATACTATGCGCCTTCCTTGCCAACCAGTCAGCCACTTTATTGGCTTCTCTGTATGTGTGGACAACCGAGACTCTCCAATTCCTTTGGATAAGCCCTTTGATTTGTGATATTAACGTCGCACAGGGGTTTTCTCTTCCACTTTCCTTTACACATGCTTCTACTACCATCATGGAGTCGGATTCGATGATGATTTCCCTGTAATTGCTTTCCCATGCCAGACTTAACGCAATAAATATGCCCCATAGCTTTGCCAATGCTACAGGATCCCAAGTTTTTGGTAAAACCAAACAACCAACCCCCTACTGCATTCCTAAGAGCCCTTCCACAGGATGCTTCTTTGTTACCAAAAACTAATCAATCCACGTTAAATTTGACTTGGTTGGCTATTAGGTGGCTCCAACAGATTTCCTAGACGATGAACCTTCTCCCTTGGATCCTGTTGCTGGCCAATAAACCTTCGGCATATTCCTTAACTTTTGAGATGCACGAAAAGAACAAGTTGGTGGTTGGGTGTGCAGATGGTTGGAATACAATTCTTCTTACCCAAATGCACCAAGCCGTGGTTCCAAACAGAATTTTCCAGGGTAAGTTTTCGTTGTTCTCCTTGCCTAGTTTGCCAGACAGGTTTTGATGGAGTCATTAATGGATGTTCCAAGCGAAGAAGTTATTCTAGAATTTAGGTAGCACTAATCTCATCCATAGATTCCTGGTTAGTCTACAGTCTTTCAGGCAATGCAAGCTTGTTTCGTCTTCACTTTTGCAAGCAGGGCATGTGGCTACATTATCTAAGTGGCGAATAGTTTTGAGCTTATTCATGAGAAGACTATTCTGCCCCACCAACCACAAAAAGGTTCTTATTTTCTGCGGTCCAAGCCAGTGCCAAATCTTCCTCCATATTGCATTACTTCCATAGCTGGCCCTATGTGTTTTCACCTCACATGCAGATTTCACCGTGAAGTTGCCATCCTTGCTGTATTTCCAAGTTATGACATCCTCCCCCATTTCCTCCTTGGGGGGCATTAAAGCTCTTATATTTTTTTTTGTCATTGCGAGAAGAATTCTGTCCATCTTTGTCTAGTCCTAATCTCCGTTGGAGTCCACCATATCTTTCACTTTCATCTGCATCATGTCCTCTTCAATTTGGCTAGTGGCTTACAGAGCTAAGCTTTTATGTCTTGGCACCCATGTATCTGACCAAAAGTTAGCTGTTTGACCATTTCCCACATTCCAACATATCCCATTACCAACCTCCTTCTAAACCTTTGAAATACCCCTCTAAAGGTTAGGCGGGTTGGAGTGTTTGATCTGCATGGTTGGGATCGTGTCATTACCACATCTATACTTTGCTCTCAAGACCTTAGTCCATAAGCTTTCAGGTTCTTTGATCATGCCCCAGGCGACTTTCATTAGGAAAGCCTCATTCATCTCCTGCAATCTTCTCACCCCTAAGCCTTCTGATTTATTCAGTTTGCAAACTTTCTCCCAGCTGACCAAATGTATCTTTCTATCTCCCTCCCACTCTCCCCGTATGAAGTTCTTGCTTACCTTTTCCAGATCTTCATAGAGGCCCAGAGGTAATAAGGATGTTTGCATGGAATAGAAAGGGAGGCAATTGATGACGCTTTTAGTGAGTGTAATCCTACCTGCCAATGACAAGGTTTTGGATTTCCACCCACTCAATCTTCCTTTCACTCTTTCTACGATGTGTTGGAAAGTTTTCTTGCTCACTCTCTCATGCAGAAGTGGCATACCTAGGTACATTCCAAGGTCTTCGGTCAATTCAAACCTTAGTTCCTAGCTGTACTGGGTCTTTCAGTTGTGGTTGATGTTCTTAGAGAAATAGTATTTAGTTTTATGCTCATTCACCAGTTGCCCCAAACTCTGGCAGAAGAATTGGAGGCAAGCTTTGATCAACTTACATTGCTCTAACTCTGCATCTGCAAAAAGGATCAAGTCATCTACGAAAATCAGGTGGAAAATTTGTGGGCCTCTTCTTCCAATTCTGATAGGTTTCCATCCTCCTTGATCCATAGCCCCCTCGATGCATTGTGCTAACCTTTCGATACATAGTACAAATAGGTAGGGGGACAATGGACCACCCTACCTGATTCCTCTTGATGCACTGAACTCCTCTGTAACCTCGCTATTCCACAGGAAACTCATAGAGTTAGATGACACATATGCCATCATCAGGTTTATGAAGTGGTCTTTGAAGCCGATGTCCCTCAAGGTTTCCTCTAGGAAGTCCCATCTGAGCCTATCATACTCCTTCTCCAAGTCAATCTTGATTGCCATCCAACCTTTCCTCCTTTTTTTTCTTTTTCATGGAGTGGATTATTTCCTGGGCAATCACCATGTTGTTACTAATCTTCCTCCCTAGGATGAAGCTGCATTGGCAAGGTCCAACTAGCTTAGGCATTGAAGGTTTAAGCCCATTAGCTATTGATTTGGTGAGAATTTTGAAAATCACGTTGCAAAGTTCTATCGACCTAAAATTCTTCAAATTTTCGGGCTTGTTCACCTTCGGGATTAGAACGAGTAGAGAATGGTTAAAGTATTTAACTTGAGCAGGGTTAAGGTACGTCTCTTTGATCAACTGGCAAACATAAGGTCCAATTGTCTCCTACTAGCTCTGGAAAAAGATCGCATACAGTCCATCTGGGCCAGGTGCCTTCAAAGCGCCTATTTCAAATACCACCTTCCTAATTTCCTCATCAAAGATGAGGGCCTGGATTGCTGTGAGTGTATCCTCCTTAATTTTTGGGAAACATCCGTTCATCTGGAGAGGGGTGAAGTTGGTTCCATCCTGGCTAAAGAGGTCTCGATAGAACTCTCTGGTCATGTCCTTTAGTTTATCTTCTTATCTCATCCAAGTGCCTTCGCTGTCTTTAAAAGTCACGATCTTGTTCCTTCTTCTTCTAACAATTGTTGAGGTTTGGAAGTATCTCATGTTACGGTCCCCCAACCTTAGCCAATTGCACCTCAATTTTTTATACCACAATGCTTCTTCCTTGAGCAGGATGCTCTCGTATTCTCTCCACAACTTATCTTTAAGATCTAGCAAGAAAGGGTTGTCTTCGTAGCTAGTCACCTTATCGATTCCCTCCAACCTTCTCAAAATTTCCTTCTTCCTCTTAAATATGTTCCCAAATACGTCTCTGTTCCAGTTGGTAGCTACAACTTTGAAGTTAGCAGCAGCTTCCTTCCAAGAATGATCTTGCCCCATGTCTTTCTTACAAGGTCAAAGAATGAGTTTTCCAGCAGCTAGGACGCCTGAAAACGAAAGGCTTTATTTCTTCTAGTCCAGACGCTTCCTTGACAAAAATTTACAAGAAGGGGTCTATGATCCGGTTTCAACTCAGGCAGGTGTAGAACAGAGGCATCTTGAAATTTTGAATGCCATTGTATGTTGCTGATTGCCTGATCAATCATTTCCTTCACCTTTCCTCTCTCCTAGGTGAACTTGGGGTCGTGGAAACCTAAGTCAATAAGGGAAAACTCATCCATAAGGTTGCTGAAATCGTTCATGGAGGCCCCATTCTCACGGTTCCTAGGAATGATTTCTGCATGGACGAACTGGTTATCCTTTTTAATTATGTTAACCTTTAGTTCCTTATCCCAAAAAAGGCAGATACCCCCGAAAAAGCCCTCAGCTTCCATTCTGCAACTTCCATCTAAGCCAATTTTCCTGACTATGGAGTCTACCCTCCTACCGCTGACTTTGGTCTCAAATAAGGCCACCAAGTTCAGTTTGTGAAAACCAATCATGTCTTTAATGAGGTGTGGGAAAGATCTTGAACTTGCACCCGTACAATTCCAGGATAAACAAATCATAAAACAACAAAGAAGAAGAATCATCAGACCATACATCTTATAGCACAATGTTGATTGTATATATGGCTCTTGGTGCCTCAGACATAGCCAAGTCACTTCCTTTGTTTTCCTTTTCATTTTCTGTTGTCTTCCTTGTTGTCAACTTCGTATCGAGGGGGGGTTTGGTTTTCAGAATCTCTTTAACTAGCTTGTTCCCTCCTTCTCTGTTATAGTCCTCGTGCTCTCCCGTTGGGGCCTTAGTGCCTGTCCCCCTGTCTTCATGCACTCTGTTGCGGGCACCTAACACTTTGACCAGATGCTCCATGTTGGGCTTGTAACAACCTTTTTTTTCTCTTTATTCTTATACAATATTGAGTTCACATACACGTCATTAATCAAAACGTACATGCAACGTATCAAACACATAGATATTTACATCTTGTTTATTTTGGTTGACCAATTCCGGAGATACAGGTGCTAGTGGTTGCAACTTCACCGGGATCTGAGCCAACTCGACCACAAACATCTTATTTGATTCTGAGATTTGCCCAACATAAAGTAACTCGATCCAATGTGCACTAAAAGCCAGAGCCATAGAAAAAGCTGCATAACTAACTGAACATGATATGGAAATATAGTGAGTATTAAATCCTAGTAAGTTGAACAATAAATCATTATCAATATAGTTCATCACGTCATGTTCAGCTGTATAAACTACAGAAAATATCTTTGGTCACATGAATGCATTATATCTATGCACATAAGAATCATACAGTAATGATATGTATGATAGGATTAACTATTTTCAGAATATCATATGATGGCCATCAACTTATTCTCATTTCAAGCTACCCCGGTCAGGGTGAGTATCCTCTACTCTCCGGTACGGGCTTTCGCGCTCCGTCTGACATGGCCCACTTTCTCTTTCTTTTCTCATTAACATGATCATAACCGTTGGTAGGGCGTCCCCTACTGGTGCACCACACGGATTGCCATGTGACCGTGCTCATTTCTTTTCTTTTCACAATGATAGCCAAAAATATGCTTTCAATAACAAGTATGTTCATCAAAATATAACTATTACCATAAATTATTGGTAATCATGCCATGAACATAACCATTTCAAATATCACTTTATAAAATATTTCCATGTCAGAATTTTACACTTAAGATGGTAAGAAGTTCATACAATGGCAATGGCTATGGTATACACTAGTCATTTATTATTTTCATTTATAAGATTCGTCTTTTTTTTTTAAATATTAATTTCATCTCTTCATTTTCTTTATGCTTGGCCTTTAGTCAATTTCTTCTTATTTATATCATTTCTAACACATGTTCTTACAAATTTATGGAGCATTTTTCTCCAATTTGATTTCTACTATTACCTTATAGTTAAAGAGGTTCATCTAGGGTATAAAAATGTTGAAAATAGGCTTCACCAACTTCCAACACGGTCTGTCCATGTTCCAGAACACGGCCATGCTATAAAAATACTTTAAATGTACTCAAAAATAGCCCTGAACACGGCTAACCCGTGCTTGAAGCACCCAGAACACGGCCTGGCCGTGTTGTGTGACATTTTCTCACTAATCAGAGCATAACTCCTTCATTTTAACTCCGATTGAGATGATATTGGTGTCTTTGGAAAGCTAAGACAATTATCTAAAACTACTATGTTAATCATATCAGCAAAATAGTAATAAATCTTGGTGTTATTACTCACTTAAAGTCAATATTATTTCTTCTAGGGTAGGTTCTAACCTTTAGTTACTAATATGACTATATCTCCCACATACAAATTCCAAATTACACGATTCTAGTGGCTACACATCCGTGACACATAAATATATAATTCATATGTTAAACATTTATTTTAATTCCTAATAGAATTGTCCCAGAAATTAAAACACCGAAGCTATCCTAACATATTCTTCCCTGATTAACCATTTTTTGACCTTTGTTTACTAATCAGAACATATCTACGTCATATAAACTTTAAATTGAATGATTCCAGTGGCTAAAAATTCGTGACACATATATCTATAATTCATATGTTAGATATTTATTTTAATTCCTTATAGATTGTTCCCAGAAATTAAAACACCGAAGCTATTTTAACATATTCTTCACTAATTAACCATTTTTTGACCTTTGTTTATTAATCGGATCATATCTACCTCATATGGACTCCAAATTGAATGATTCCAGTGGCTAAAAGTCCGTGACACATATATCTTTAATTCTTATGTTAACCATTTATTTTCATTCCCTATAGATAATTCTCAGAAATTAACACATAGAAGCTAAAAATGTTTGCCACCCATAGCCATACCTATGCAGAACTTTCTATACCAGTCTAAGTATTCAAACATACATCACATGCAAGATCAATATGTAACATGATATAGCAACATCATGACCAATCATCAAAGTTATAAGATGAAAATCTCATATAAATATTATAAGTTTCAAAAGTTTTCTTCAAAAAGAAATATTGTTAAACTTACCTGGATCACTTAGTCCCCTAGACTTCTCCTTCCTCTTTCTTCCTTTCTTCCTCTCCTTTTCTCACTCTACCTTGCTTCTATTTTTCCTCTCCCTCACTTGGAAAAAATTCTAATGTTGTAAGGGTGGGTTTCCTTATATAGGCCACCAAATAATTCACCTTTCATGATCATGGGTCTACCTTATCACAATTAGGATACACTTTGTTGAATTTTTGGAAAACAAACAACTTATGTTCTTGTCTTCCTCTTCCTTAGTCAAGATATGTATAGGAAAAGGAGATTTGTATTTTGAAAATTATGATGATATGTTCTTAAGATAAGGGACAAGGTCCCTTTGATTTAGGGATTCATTTCCATTTTCTTTTGTCTTAAATAAGTATGATAGGTTTGCCTTTTTAGGTTGCAAATTTCTAGCCCTTGAATCTCCATTATTTGATTGATATTATTTGTGTGGGATAGGAATGTTTTGTCCTAATACCATGTATTATCATACCACTTGCTAGAATTATGAGTGTAGGATATAGATGTTTTTGTCTTAAAACCTTGTATTATCATGCCACTTGCCAAATTATTAATGTAGAATCACACCACTTGCTAAATTTTTGTCTTAATGCCATGTAACCTAATCTTTATTTTTATTACATTATTATATCATCAGCTAATTTATTTTATTTTATTTTTCCTCTTGGATTTGGGCTTATTCCTACCCATTTTCTTTGCTTTGGATAAAATTCTACCTTTCTTGGAGGGCTTAGTCACATTTTCATAATTTTTGGACTATTGGTCCAATTACTATATCCTAGTCCAAGTGTATGTTTTATTTCTTGCTTAGGTTATCCAATGGGCTTGCTAGAAACTTATTTGAAGTTGAAAAACTCTATATGAAGTGTCAATAGGTAAAAGCCCAATTTATGGGTGCAGATACTAAACTTAGTAACTTTTACTCTTAAATTAAGAAAAATTACCCTAATCCAATCTTCTTGAAATTTTAAGACCTTTAATTCACAAAAATTTATCTTCCTTACCTAAGAATGTTTATTTCTAATATTTCCTCTTAGGTTTTCTTTCTTTACCTATTCCATTAATATTAGAACATTTCTATGCATATATGTAAGGTGAAGAATTTATAAGGAAAATATTTAAAAATTACGGGATGTTACATTCTTCCTCCCTTAAGAAATTCGGTCCCCGAATTTCAGTCCATCCTACCACATGTAGGTATTGAAATTAAGGCATTATTCAGAGTTACCAACATTATTACCTAAATAATTAGGGATATCTTTTTTTTGTATAACATTTTTACTTTTTAATATGTCTATTTACTTGAGTGATTTTGCCATATAACTTAACCATAACGATTTCTTTCGCTCATAAGTTCTTCAATTTATATCCTCTAGCTCGCTTGGATATATCTATGGGTCGATATTAGAAAACACACATATAAAGGAACATATTCACCTTCATATTGGGTAACTATCTTTTCTTATTCCAAACTTCTATCAAGTCATTTTTTTTTGTTTTCATATATCAACATCTTCCCTTGAATATCATCATCTTAATCTATCATCTATTTTTTTATCCTCAAATCCTTTAATCAATATGTTAAACATACATAGCAATAAATCCTTCAAACCTTTAATAACGTTTATGTACCATTGACACATGTCTAATAATTTCAACTTACCTCATCACAGTAATTCTATACAAGCTTATTAACACCATTAAACTCATTGTCAAAAATTTCAATTATTTCTTCTATCATATCCAAAAGCACATCATTCTAGCTTATGTCAATCCCATTTAATTCACCCAATCATTTCGAGAAGATTTTTCCTAACAATTACTCATACATGAATTCTCAATTCCAACATAATTCTCATCCTAGATACTAGACTCAATTTAGCATGATATAATCCTTTAACACAAATATCTTGATCACTTACATTATTTTTGGACATGGTTCTCAGAATATTCTCTATATTTCCAAATTAAGAGTTCAAAGACTAACTTAAATCCTACTTCCTATATTTTATTCCTCAAGAACTTCAACACCACTAATTCTCTTGATTACATTTGTCAAAACACCATAAGACCATCATCCATCCATTCCTTACAAACTTTTTATTTCTTTAACCTACTAATCTCTTGGACATCAAAATAACTGAGTTTTAGAGAAAATAAATTAACTTTTCTTGTAATGAGGGAAAAGAACTTTGCATTTAATGCTAAACATTTGTGTAGGACAATGCAGCAGAAAATGTGGAATTCATAATAGAGCATGGTGCCAAAATAGGAAGTCAAAAATTTGGACAAAGCATTGAAATAAAATTAAAATCGGTGGCCGTAATTCTTGAAAATATGTAAAAAAAATCTAGCCGTTATTTCAGCAAAAATCAGTGGCTGCAAATTTTGAATATATGTGTAAAAATATACTTTAAATCTGTTGGTATTCGGTGGAAAGATAGCACATGGAAAAATAAATATTTCTGAGCTTATAAAAGTCTGTGAAAATCAAAGAATACGTAGTTAACTGGTAGGATGCAGTTGATTGCTTCTAAATAGATGTCATTAATCAACTGTAAGATAACCAGTCTAAATTAAAATTTCTCAGAATAGCTAGTCGATTTTATAATACCGATAGTCTACTGGCAAAAACATTGAGAAAACAAGAAAAATGTCCCTCTTCACTAATTATTTGGTTTGCATCTTCATTTTTTTTACAATGACGCTTATCATCTACAACTTCCCTACATGCCTCAAGACATCACTCCTTCATCAAGGACAACAAGAAAAAGAAAATTTCCTAGTGATATCCTAACCTTATTCTCTTTATGTGCTTAATATGGGTCACAGTCATAACTACTGTACATATACATGCTTGCTGTCATTTTTGAATTTTTTTTTACCTTTAATTTAGCTAATATCCACCAATCACACATATAGTTGTTCTAATAATACTCGGCCTATTCGCATAGCTATTATAAATATGCCCTTCTCTGAGTTCTATAAATACTTACATTAGTATCTTTGTCTATACTCAAAGTTAAGGTGATAGAAATTATGGAGGGAACCGCATTCCGTCAGTTTCGAAATATTTGTGTCTTTTGTGGTTCCAGTCCTGGAAAAGATGGGGAGTATGTTAAAGCAGTACAAAATTTGGGTATGGTGCTGGCTAGGAGAAGAATTCATTTAGTGTATGGTGGAGGTAACCGTGGGTTAATGGGGTGTGTGGCTACAGCTGCACATGTAGGAGGATGCCAAGTTCTAGGTATTATTCCTACAGCTCTAGCTGCATCCAGCATCATAGGGAAAACAATTGGGGAAGAATATAGAGTAGCTTCCATGCATGAACGCATGACTAGAATGATGAGCAATGCTGACGCCTTCATTGCCTTACCAGGTGGTTTTGGTACTATAGAGGAGATTTTCCAAATAGTCTCTTGGGCACAATTGAATATGCATCACAAACCGATAGGTTTGTTAAATGTTAATCACTTCTTTGATGGTCTGTTATCTTTTCTAGATCAAGCTGTGGAACAGAGGTTTATCCCACACTCAGCACGACAAATTCTCATCTCGGCTTCAAATGCTGAAGAGTTGATTGATGCTTTACAAACCTATGTTCATGTACCTGATCAAATTATGACTCAAATAGAATGGACGGCAGATAACCGCAGGAAGCGTAAATTGGATTTGGATCTTCATCTTTAAATGTAGTAAAACGTAGCTATTATTGTACTACTTTTACTTTCTTAGAGTCTACTTGGATACCATATTTACCAACCATACTCCTTTAGAGTTGGTAAAACTATCTTTGAATGTTGCTTATGATCCTCTGAACTTTTGAAATATTCTAGTATATCATCAATAATAACAAATTGATCAAGGGATGACCTAATTACTATTCATTAAATCTATGAATGCAGCTAGAATATTTGTCAATTTAAATGCATCACCAAGAACTCATAATGCCCATAATAAGTCCTACATCCTCTTCTCTTATCCTTAATTAATGTTACTCATATCCCAAATCTATTTGTGGAAAAATATTGAACACCTTATAACTGGTCAAATAGGTAATCTATACGAGCTAATGGGTTTCTATTCTACATTGTCACCTTATTCAACTATCTATAATCTATGCATAGTCATAGTGATCCATCTTTCTTTTTCACAGATAGAACTGGAGCACTCCGAATAAAAGTACTAGGGTATTTAAATACCTTGTCTAACAAGTCTTGTAACTAATTTTTTTTTAAAATTCGATCGATATTATTCTATATAAGGATATAGATACTAGTTGGGTTCTAAGGAGTAAATCAATACCAAATTCTCGAACTGTTGTGGCAAGGTTGTGCAAGATTTCCTCCGCATTGTTTGCCGGATTTCGCCTTGGTGGTGCCATTTCCTACTATGGGAAAAAAAAAAATAAATTTATGCTGCTATTGAGGTGATCAAGCCCAATAGTTAGTTTCAAAAAAAATATTTAACAGCAGTCATAACACCACCTCGGCATATAGATAAGAAACACTAGTAATTTCTTACCTATATGAATCACTGATCCCCTACACAGCACAACCACAACATACTCAAGACACTATAAGATCGATTCAGATAACCATCCACCCACTGGCCATCTAGGATCGACCTTCTCTGATACCAATTATGTAACAACCTTTTTTTTTCTCTTTATTTTTATACAATATTGAGTTCACATACACGTCATTAATTAAAACGTACATACAACATATCAAACACATAGATATTTACATCTTGTTTATTTTGGTTGACCAATTCTGGAGATACAGGTGCAGGTGATTGCACCTTCATTGGGATCTGAGCCAACTCGACCAGAAACATCTTATTTGATTCTGAGATCTGCCCAACATAAAGTAACTCGATCCAATGTACACTAAAAGCCAGAGCCATAGAAAAAGCTGCATAACTAATTTTTTGAACATGATATGGAAATATAGTGAGAATTAAATCCCAGTAAGTTGAACAATAAATCATCATCAATATAGCTCATCACGTCATGTTCAGCTGTATAAACTACAGAAAATATCTTTGGTCACATGAATGCATTATATCTATGCACATAAGAATCATACAGTAATGATATGTATGACAGGATTAACTATTTTCAGAATATCATATGATGGCTATCAACTTATTCTTATTTCAAGTTACCCCGGTCAGGGTGAGTATCCTCTACTCTCCGGTACGGGCTTTTCTCGCTCCGTCTGACATGGCACACTTTATCTTTCTTTTCTCATAATCATAATCATAACCATTGGTAGGGCGTCCCCAACTGGTGCACCACACGGATTGCCATGTGACCGTGCTCATTTATTTTCTTTTCACAATTATAGCTAAAAATATGCTTTCAATAACAAGTATGTTCATCAAAATATATCTATTACCATAAATCATTGGTAATCATGCCATGAACATAACCATTTCAAATATCACTTTAGAAAATATTTTCATGTCAGAATTTTACACTTAAGATGGTAAGAAGTTCATACAATGGCAATGGCTGTGGTATACACTAGTCATTTATTATTTTCATTTATAAGATGCGTCTTTTTTTTTTAAATATTAATTTCATCTCTTCATTTTCTTTATGCTTGGCCTTTAGTCAATTTCTTCTTATTTATATCATTTCTAACACATGTTCTTACAAATTTATAGAGCATTTTCCTCCAATTTGATTTCTACTATTACCCTATAGTTAAAGAGATTCATCTAGGGTAGAAAAATGTTGAAAATAGGCTTTACCAACTTCCAACACGGTCTGGCCATGTTCTAGGACACGGCCATGCTTTAAAAATACTTCAAATGTACTCAAAAACAGCCCCGAACACGGCTAACCCGTGCTTGAAGCACCCAGAACACGGTCTGACCGTGTTGTGTGACCTTTGCTCACTAATCAAAGCATAACTCCGATTGAGGTGATATTGGTGTCTATGGAAAGCTAAGACAATTATCTAAAACTATTATGTTAATAATATTAGCAAAATAGTAATAAATCTTGGTGTTATTACTCCCTTAAAATCAATATTATTTCTTCTCGGGTAGGTTCTAACCTTTACTTACTAATCTAACTATATATCCCACATATGAATTCCAAAATTACATGATTCCAGTGGTTAAACATCCGTGACACATAAATATATAATTCATATGTTAAACATTTATTTTAATTCCTTATAGAATTTTTCCAGAAATTAAAAAACCGAAGCTATCCTAACATATTCTTCCCTGATTAACCATTTTCTGACCTTTTTTTACTAATCGGAACATATCTACCTCATATGAACTTTAAATTAAATGATTCCAGTGGCTAAAAATCCGTGACACATATATCTATAATTCATATGTTAGATATTTATTTTAATTCGTTATAGATTGTTCCCAGTAATTAAAACACCGAAGCTATCCTAACATATTCTTCACTAATTAACCATTTTCTGACCTTTTTTTACTAATCGGACCATATCTACCTCATATGGACTCCAAATTGAATGATTCTAGTGGCTAAAAATCCGTGACACATATATTTTTAATTCTTATGTTAACCATTTATTTTTATTCCCTATAGATAATTCCCAAAAATTAAAACATAGAAGCTAAAAAGTTTTGCCACCCATAGCCATACCTATGCAGAACTTTCTATACCAGTCTAAGTATTCAAATATACATCACATGAAAGATCAATATGTAACATGATATAGCAACATCATGACCAATCATCAAAGTTATAAGATCAAAATCTCATATAAATATTATAAGTTTCAAAAATTTTCTTCAAAAAGAAATATTGTTAAACTTACCTGGAGCACTTAGTCCCCTAGACTTCTCCTTCCTCTTTCTTCCTTTCTTCCTCTCCTTTCCTCACTTTACCTTGCTTCTATTTTTCCTCTCCCTCACTTGGACGAAATTCTAATGTTGTAAGGTTGGGTTTTCTTATATAGAGCACTAAATAATTCACCTTTCATGATCATGGGTCTACCTTATCACAATTAGGATACACTTTGTTGAATTTTTGGAAAACAAACAACTTATGTTCTTGTCTTCCTCTTCCTTAGTCAAGATATGCATAGGAAAAGGGGATTTGTATTTTGAAAATTATGATGATATGTTCTTAAGATAAGGGACAAGGTCCCTTTGATTTAGGGATTCATTTCCATTTTCTTTTGTTTTAAACAAGTATGATAGGTTTGCCTTTTTAGGTTGCAAATTTCTAGCCCTTGAATCTCCATTATTTGGTTGATATTATTTGTGTGGGATAGGAATGTTTTGTCCTAATGCCATATATTATCATACCACTTGCTAGAATTATGAGTGTAGGATATAGATGTTTTTATCCTAAAGCCTTGTATTATCATGCCACTTGCCAAATTATTAATGTAGAATCACACCACTTGCTAAATTTTTGTCTTAATGCCATGTAACCTAATCTTTATTTTTATTACATTATTATATCATCACATAATTTATTTTATTTTATTTTTTCTCTTGGATTTGGGCTTATTCCTACCCATTTTCTTTGCTTTGGATAAAATTCTACCTTTCTTGGAGGGCTTAGTCACATTTTCATAATTTTTGGACTATTGGTCCAATTACTATATCCTAGTCCAAGTGTATATTTTATTTCTTGCTTAGGTTATCCAATGGGCTTGCTAGAAACTTATTTGAAGTGGAAAAACTCTATATGAAGTGTCCATAGGTAAAAGCCCAATTTATGGGCGGAGATACTGAACTTAGTAACTTTTACTCTTAAATTAGGAAAAATTATCCTAATCCAATCTTTTTGAAATTTTAAGACCTTTAATTCACAAAATTTATCTTCATTAGCTAAGAATGTTTATTTCTAATATTTCCTCTTAGGTTTTCTTTCTTTACCTATTCCATTAATATTAAAACATTTCTATGCATATATGTAAGGTGAAGAATTTATAAAGAAAATAGTTAAAAATTACGAGATGTTATAGGGCTCCTTGGTTTGATCTGCTAGAATGGTTAGGTCCGCCAAGGCCAGCATGTTCATCTTAAGCCCCTTCTCCTGTGTTGTCTTGGGCTCTGTTGGTTTGAGTCCTCTGTCTCGCATGACTTGCAAACCTCTTGGGTTTTTGGCTTGGGCTTTTACGACCCTGTCTGGAACACATCTCAGGTTTGGCTTTTGTGGGCTCCTGTCACGCCTCTAATTTTAGAGCACGTGAAGCACATACATTACGATCATATATTTTCTATAACATGTATAATACACTCTTTTACAGATATGTATTTCCATATATGTACCAAATCTATAAACATCAAAGTATAGCAGAAGCAGGAATCCTGCCTGTGGCATTTAGAGCATACTCTAAAGTACAAATACAATATAAATCAAAATCTATGAGCCATGGAAACAAAGTAGGCTCACCCAGAGATCATGTCGTCTAGCTGGTCAACTATCTGAAGGGAAAAGACTAAACTCTATATCTTTATCTGAAAAACATATAAATAACATGTAGTGAGTTTGACAACTCAGTGAGCAGATAATATCTCCTATGACCTTTTAGGTCAACATATGGATGTACTCATATTTTAAAATTTGTCATAGAAAATACAGTTCAGAGGTACATTCATATGGGACCCGCATTTCAAATATTCTCAGTTCATATCACATTCAGATATTCAAAATCATATGCAATACGGTATGATCATTATTCAAAAATTGTAATGCATCAAATCCTTTCACATGAAAACATTAGGAGGATCCCATATCAGAACCACTATATCAGAGTTCAGGCCCTTATGTACTTTGTTGGTGTAGGATTTGCCTAAACTCAGCATCTCGCTGAGGTTTGCCCTACCACCATTCAAGAGGACATGCGAAAGGACTTTAATATGGGTATTTCCCAAGCACACAGCAAGGGAAGACAAATCACATCTCATATAGTTGGCATCTCACCTATATAAGAGGCATTCCGCTCTCCTTCACATATCATATCCTGTGTGTTGGTCGACACACGAGGTTAGCACCACCCTTTACTAGCTAGGTTATCAAGGTGCAACAGGACTAACATCACCTGCTGTTAGCAAATAGTGTTTCCAATAGGATTCCTCCACAGAAAATACCATATGCACATATGCCATATAATCCAGTATAAAATTCTCAATATAATGAATACTTTCAGTCTCAATATAGATTCATCTGTCATAAATTCTCTATTCAGGGTTTATCACATGTACATGCCCTTTCTCGAGGCAATCATATAGCTTTATAAATAATGCCACATGCTTAAATATTCACTTTATCATCCAATGAGAAATACATGTGAAATCAGATACACCATGAGTTCAAAAATGCAGTTTCAAAACTATACTTTTCTTGAATTGTATTTCAAATTGTAGGCAATTCAGATAATTTTAATGCATCTCAGTAACATATAAAAGTGTAAATATCTTATAAATATAATCATATACATGCTCAAAGATCAAGAAGAGTATAGTGTAATGCCCCCAATTTACGTTACGTAAAATAAACATTTTTTTTCGCAATGAGATAATCTCTATAAATATGCACAATTCAATTCTTTGTCATTTCTCTCATGTATACATAATATACAGAGCAAGTCTATAAACATCAAAGTACAGTAGAAACGGGATCCTACCTGTAGCATTCAGAGCACTCTAGAATAAAAACACAGTATAATTCAAAGACCGTGAGTCGTGGAAGCAACGTAGACTCACCTAGAGAATATATCACCTATCTGCCGAATCAGACTTTGATATTCTTATCTGAAAAATGTAGAAATATCGTGTAGTGAGTTTGACAACTCAGTGAGCAAATAATTTCTTCTATGACCTCGTAGGTCAGCATATGGATGTACTTATATTTTAAAATATGTCACATAGAAAATACAGTTCAGAAGTACATTCATATGGGACCTGTATTTCAAATATTCTCAAATCAAAAGATATTCATATATCCAAAACCATATGCTGCACGGTATGATCATTAAATAAATGTTGTTATGCTCAGCTGTATAAGCTATAGTAAAATATTAAGATTTGGAGGTAAAATCATCACTTTTAATGCACCTGACTCACTCGGCAATCTGGTCAATGCAATGAAAATATAACTCATTTGCTATACGTATAGTGACCTCGACCCCAGTTACAATAAGTGATAAGGAAATATGAGTACATCACCCTCCTGCCTCCCCACATTACCACTGTCAACCGGTTGGAGCGGCCCTCCCTCGGCTCACTCAGGCTAATAGGGCGTCCCCTATTTGGTACCGTCACAAGCCATACAACCAGCCGATATTCATGTAAAATTATCAAGCAACTCGCCATGAGCTTTACGCTTGTCATATTTATCAAGCAACTCGCCATGAGTTTTACGCTTGCCATTCAATCTCATTTATAATATGACATGTATCATTTTCACAAGTATATAACTTTACAAATCAATGCATCGTGCACATAATATTCACTTTATCAAATAATGATAAATACATTTAGAACCACATATTTAATGAGTTCCAAAATTTATTTCGAAAACCATACTCTTCTTGAACTATGTGTCAGTTCGTAAGTATAAAGATATTTTAACACATTTAATAAACTTATAATAGCATAAATAATTTATAAACAGAAACAATAATACATTTATTGTTCAAGAAGAGCATGAGACAAGTCATAGAAAGAATTATCTACTCACAGGGTAGGGCTCCTGGTTGGACAACCCTAAAAATGTACTTTTTTCAAGCTGAATTTGACCAATTAGACCTCAAAAACATGTCCGGAGGGTCCAAAGACTTAGAAAATGACTCCGGGAGCTGGTCACTATTCACTGCCAGAAAATACTATTCACTCGCTGGAAACACACTATTCATCCACCGAAAATCACTATTCACGACGAACAAAAAGTTGTCAGATAGCTGAAAAATTTCATATCCTAAGGTTTATCTAACTCCTGAATATATCTACGGTGTCAGAATTTCAATTAGAGGTCTCTAATTAAGAGTTTTAGAATTTACATTTTTCTGAGATTTTCCACTTCAGATCTACGACAATTCAACGGCTGAGTTGAAGAATTAATCGGTCAAAACCGTAATATTCTTCGTCCTGAATCTAGTAGCACATTCAATTTTGAGATCGGAAGCCAATAGACACTCCAGATCTAGAGAAAAAGTTGAAGGTTACTATTCATTTACTATTCACTCATTATTCATCCGTTTCGATTTTCTTCAGAAACTACCGTGCATTGTCTCCCCTTCCCCCATTTCCCTTTTATTTTTTTATAATAATAATAATAATTATTTAATAATAATAAGATTTTATTTCATATATATTCATATAAATTCTGTTTTTCACCCTAAAATATTCCAAAAATTTCTAAAACTCATAAACCTTTAGTTAAACTCTTAAATCATGATTTTTCTTGATAAAAATCATAATAAAACAAATCTCAAAATAAATATCTTTATACAAATTAAAAGAAAGAATATTTCTAAAAATACAACAAAAATTCATTAAAGACCAATATAATTATTTCAAGCAAAATAATAATTATTTTAATTATAAATAGATTTACTTTTAGTAGAACATAATCATTTTTAAACAAATAAAAAGATATTTGTTTATAACAAAATATTATAAAAATTATGGGATGTTACATTCTCCCCCCTTAAAAAATTCGGTCTCCGAATTTCAGCCCATCCTACCACATGTAGGGAATAAAATCAAGGCATAATTTGGAGTTACCAACCTTATTACTCAAATAATTGGGGATATCTTTTCTGTATAACATCTTTACTTTTTAAAATGTCTCTTCACTTGACTGATTTTGCCATATAACTTATCTATAGGGATTTCTTTCATTCATAAGTTCTTCACTTGTCGATCAACAATAAACATCAATTGTACCCATAGTTAAGCCAAATTTTTGTCCAATTGAATTTCTTAGAATTAGGTAACATAAGAAGAATCTAATAGGTACTTCCTTAGCATAGATGCAAGCAATTCTCTATCTAAATTACTTAATCCTGATGATAAGGTTAGGCAATGTATTATTATGCCTACTTTGTTCAAGTTTTCCAAAGAGTCTATATACTAGAGCTTAACTTTTTTTTTAATCAATTTCACTTTATATCCTCTAACTCGCATGGATATATTTGTGGGTCGATATTAGAAAACACACCCATAAAAGAACATATTCACATCCATATTAGGGTAATTATCTTTCTTATTCCAGACTTCTATCAAGTCCTCTTTGATTCTCACATGTCAACATCATCCCATGACTATTAGCATCTTAATCTATCATATATTTTTATCCTAAAATCCATTAATCAATATGTTAAACATACGTAGCAATAAATCCAGCAAACCTTTTATAACGTTTATGTACCATTGGCATATGTCTAACAATTCCACTTATCTTATCATCAAAACTCTATACCCTCTTATTATTTGTTATCAAAAATTTCAATCCTTTCTTCTATCATATCCAAAAACACCTCATTCTAACTTATGTCAATCCCATTTAATTCACCCAATTATTTCAAGAAGATTTTTCCTAACAATTACTCATACATGAATTTTCAATTGCAACATAATTCACATCCTACATACTAGACTCAATTTAGCATAATATAAACCTTTAACACAAATATCTTGATTACTTACATTATTTTCGGACATGATTCTCAGAATATTCTCCACGTTTCCAAATTAAGAGTTCAAAGATTAATTTAAATCCTAGTTCTCATATTTTCTTCCTCAAGAACTTCAACACCACTAGTATTCTTGATTACATTCGTCAAAGCACCATAAGGCCATCATTCGTCTATTCCTTTCAAACTTTTTATTACCTTAACCTACTAACCACTAGGACACCAAAATATATGAGTTTCAGAGAAAATAAATTAACTTTTCTTGTAATGAGGAAAAAGAACTTTGCATTTAATGCCAAACATTAATGTAGGACAATGCAACAGAAAATGTGGCATACATAATTGAGCATGGTGCCAAAATAGTAAGTCAAAAATTTGGACAAAGTATTGAAATAAAATTAAAATCAGTGGCTGTAATTCTTGAAAATCTGTAAACAAAACTTAGTTGCTATTTCGGCAAAAATTGGTGGCCACAAATTTTGAATATATGTGTCAAAATCTACTTTAAATCTGTTGATATTCGGTGGAAAGATAGGATATGGAAAAAGAAACATTTCTAAACTTATAAGAGTCTGTGAAAATCAAAGAATACGTAGTTAACAGGTAGGATGTAGTTGATTGCTTCAAAATAGATGTAATCAATCAACTGTAAAATAACCAGTCCAAATTAAAATTCTCAAAATAGCTAATCGACTTACTAATACCGATAGTCAACTGGCAAGAACATTGGGAAAACAAGAAAAATAATTTAATTGTCCTTCTTCAATAATTCTCTGATTTGCATCTTCACTCTTTTTTTTACAATGACGCCTATCATCTACAACTTCCCTACAAGAATCAAGACATCAATCCTTCATCAAGGACAACAAGAAAAAGGAAATTTTCTTGGTGATATCTTAACCTTATTCTCTTTATATGCCTAATATGAGCGACTATCACAACTACTGTACATATACATGCTTGCCGTCATTTTTGAAAATTTCACCTTCAATTTAGCTGATATCCATCAATCACTCATAGAGTTGTTCTAATTATGCCCGGCTTATTCACATAGCTATCATATGTATGTCCTTCTCTGAATTCTATAAATACACACGTTAGTATCTTTACTTTCATAATCAAAGTTAAAGTGTGTATAGCTATGGAGGGAATCACATTCCGTCAGTTTCGAAATATTTGTGTATTTTGTGGTTGCAGTCCTGGAAAAGATGGAGAATATGTGAAAGCAGCACAAAACTTAGGTATGGTGCTGGCCGGGAGAAAAATTCATTTAGTCTATGGTGGAGGTAACTGTGGGTTAATGGGGTGTGTGTTTACAGCTGTACATGTAGGAGGATGCCAAGTTTTAGATATTATTTCTACAGCTCTAACTACATTTAACATCGTAGGGAAGACAATTGGGGAAGATTTTAGGGTAGCTTCTGTGCATGAACGCATGGCTCGAATGATGAGCAATACTGATGCCTTCATTGCCTTACAAGGGAGTTTTGGTATTTTAGAAGAGATTTTCCAAATAGTCTCTTGGGCACAACTAAATATGCATCAGAAACCAATAAGTTTGTTAAATGTTAACTACTTCTTTGATGGTCTGTTGTCTTTTCTTGATCAAGATGTGGAACAAAGGTTCATCTCACACTTGGCACGACGAATTCTCATTTTGGCTTCAAATGCTCAGGAGTTTATTGATGCTTTACAAACATTTGTTCATGTACCTGATCCAACTATGGCTCAAATAGAATGGACAACAGTAAAAGCAGGAAACACAGATTGGACTTGGATTTTCATCTGTAACAGTAGCAAGATGTGGACATTGCTGTACCACTTTTACTTTCTCAAGGTTATCTTAGATACCATCTTTCTAGCCACATACCTTAAGAAAGTACTATTATTAAGTCAAAATTCGTATTTTGAGAACTTAGCATATAGCTGATACTCCCTTGGAGTTTGTAAAACTATCTTTGATCCTCTGAACTCTTGGAATATTCTAGTATATCATCAATAAATATAATAACAACTTGATTCAGGGATGTCTGAATTACTTATTCATTAAATCTATGAATGTAGTTGGGGCATTTGTCAATCCAAATGACATAACTAAAAATTCACTCACAATGTCTATGCCGAATCCTGAAAGTAATTTTTTTTTTTTGCAATATCCTCTTCTCTTATCCTTAATTGATGATATCCAGATATCAAATCAAGTCATTTTTGAAAACTGTTGAGCACTTTGTAACTAATCAAACAGATCATCTATACAAGGTAATGAGTATTTATTCTACATTGTCACTTTATTCAACTATCAATAATCTATGCATAGTCATAGTGATCCATCTTTCTTTTTCACAGAAAGAACTAGAGCACTCCAAGTAAAAGTACTAGGGCTTTTAAATCCCTTATCTAACATGTCTTGTAACTATTTCTTTTTTAGTTCTTTAAGTTCAGTAGGTGCCATTCTATATAGAAATATAGACACTGGTTAGGTTCCAGGAAATAAATCAATACCAAATCTTGAAAATTCCTCAAGAAATACATTAGAAAATTCTCTAACCACTGAAACTTGATTTACACTGGTATACTTTATATCAACATCTCTCACCACTACCAAATCTCTTTAGCACATTTTTGTACTCATCTATGGGATATTAAAGCAGAGATTAGGTTACTAGGTGTCTCACTACGATCTCCTTGTATCAAGAAAGAAAATTCTCCAAGAATATTGAATTTAATCACCTTAAAGTGACATTTCAAAATGACATGACATAATGCCAACAAATCCATTCTTAATATCACATCATAATCTACCATATCTAGACAACCGGGTACAATGGATGTCACATTCAAAAACCATCATATTTAGTATCTGTCTCAATTCTTTAAATTCTTTAAGATGCATATCTCTTTCACTTTCAAGCTATAATTGATCAATAGAAACTTCTTAAAATGTCACAATATTCAACCTATCTTATACTATAAACTTTAGCAACTTGGAATAGAAAGGAATTTGAAACCCTATAGATTTCCTCAACAGCACCTGAAGTATAAATATGTCCAGCTCATAACGATACTAAAGCTCCTACGAAAGAATCCTTTGCTTTGATAGCCACAGGGAAACCTAATGCTCTGATACTAACTTGTAATGCCCCCAATTTACGTTACGTAAAATAAACATTTTTGTTCACAATAAGATAATCTCCATAAATATGCACAATTCAATTCTGTCATTTCTCTCATGTATACATAATATACAGACCAAGTCAATAAACATCAAAGTACAGCAGAAATGACGATCCTACCTGTAGCATTCAGAGCACTCTAGAATACAAACACAATATAATTCAAAGACCGTGAGTCGTGGAAGCAACATAGACTCACCTAGAGAATATATCACCTATATGCCGAATTAGACTTTGATATTCTTATATGAAAAATGTGGAAATATCGTGAAGTGAGTTTGACAACTCAGTGAGCAAATAATTCCTCTTATGACCTCTTAGGTCAGCATATGGATGTACTTATATTTTAAAATATGTCACATAGAAATACAGTTCAGAAGTACATTCATATGGAACCCGTATTTCAAATATTCTCAAATTAAAGGATATTCATATATCCAAAACCATATGCTGCACGGTATGATCATTAAATAAATGTTGTTATGCTTAGTTGTATAAGCTATAGTAAAATATTAAGATTTAGAGGTAAAATCATCACTTTTAATGCACCTGACTCACTCGGCAATCTAGTCAATGCAATGAAATATAACTCATTTGCTATACGCATAGTGACCTCGACCCCAGTCACAATAAGTGATCAGGAAATGTGAGTACATTACCCTCCTGCCTCCTGTAACAACTCCATTTATGTAAATGTAACAAATTTTTTTTCATATTTGTAAAATTATATGAAGTTATTACTACTTTAATTCTAACCACTTAACTCGTAATAATAATCACTTTAACCAAGCGTAATTGTTATTAATAGTGATACAATACTGAGTTTCCATACACACCATTATTTTACAAACTACACACCATTATTTTACAAAAATTTGTACAAAGATATATATTAGCTCTAATCATCTATGTCGACTACTTCCGGGGACACTTGTAACATCCTAAGCTCTTAATAAAGTTAGATAAATTTAAGGATGAATAGAAAATACATTTGACAAGTGATTAAGATACTTAGTTATATGATTATAAGGCAAACATAAGATAGGTAACATAGTTAATGTTGAATCACATAAATAAAAATTCTTAGGATCATAATGGATGGAGAGAGGACACAAATACATTTTTTTTAGATATTACTAGTCTAGGATTAGTGATCAATTAACATATACATGAACAAGGATTAAAATGTATAGTTGATGATAGTAAAAATCTTTATAAAATGTAGAATCATTTCATGGTTAGAAATAATATAAATAAAATATTTTTGGAGCATAAATTAGAGGAACATGATACAAATATATTCCTTAAGATGCTACTAATTTAGGATTAGGAAAATAATAAGGAAGGAAAAAGCATTATGTGATGCTATATAAATATATATATACATATTTCCTCTCACCTCCACCATACACATTATTATATATATATTTGCACATGCAAAAGGAGGAGATTTACGTAGGTATATATATATATATATATATATATATATATATATATATATATATATATATATATATATGCATTTATCTCATTTATGCCATGCATAGCATAATAGATATAACCACCCATGCATGCACATAATTTGGAAATGAAATACAATAGCTACGGTAGGTTAAAAAGCATGAATGCAACTAGGAATACAAGCTGAAACATGCACCAAAACCAGCAGAAGATCATGCATCACATGCAGAGAAAAATGCCCCACACTTGCTCCTAAACCAAGCAGCAAAAACACACCCACTCTTGCTCCAACTAGCCAATAGAAACCTACCCTACACAGCAGAAAAATAACCCCCCATCTGCTCTAAGAGACCAGCAGAAACATGGCCTACAAGACAGCATTTCACACCACCCTTGATCCTACATGCAACCAGGAAAAAAATCCAGCTGGAACATGCCCCACATCCAGCATGTTCAGCGCCAAATTCAACAAGTAGAAAACATCCCACTTGACAACATCTCCACACCCATATGTTCTCCATAAACCTAGTAGAAAACACACCCACCCACTGCATCAGAAACCCATGCCTCTACATGCAAACTCACGCTCCCCCTTTGCCCAAGAAAGCTACAGCTCACACTCACACTCATACAGCCAGAAAATTCTTCTTTTGATGTGTCATACACCCATTCTCTCACTGACCACAATACACTAGAGCTACCCATGCACACACTCACTTGGAGAGTAGTAGAAAACCGTTCCCTCCCTTGCTGAATCCAAAGGATTCCAACGCCTAGCAATTAGCCTCCCTATTGCTTTCACGCCAGCAGGAGAAAAGAGAGAGAAGAGGTCCAAAAAAAAATTGAAGAGGAAGAGGAAGGAAGGGGGAGAGAGTAGCCAGCAAGGAGAAGAAGGTTGAGAGCCATAGGAGTAGGTCTACATAAGGTAAGTCTAGCTTCTTGCAAAAATCTAGTTTTGAGTTTATTAGGTCAATTTACGGGCCTGCATGTAGGACTTTCTGTCGTGAATATGAAAATATGTTCAACATAGAAGTTGTAACTCTATGTCTTAGCGTTCCATAGCATTTTGAATCACATCAATCGGACGTAAAATGAGAGAGTAATAGTCCATGGACTAAAATAGGTCAGAATCGGATCTGGAATCCAGGCTGGTGAAGAATAGCTTCGGTTTTCGACTATTTGGGACTAATACATAAGGAATATGAAGTCGTGATTAAAATGAAAGTTGTAGATATATTTCGCACGGTCACATAGCCACTGGAATCACAAAATTTTGAGTCCATATGAATGAGTTAGGGTCTGATTAGGGAGTAAAGGTCATAGACCATAGAAGAGTTAGGTTGAGAAAATAGAAACCTTTTGCACCCGAAAATATTGGCTTATTAAATTTAGTAAATGACCTTTACATTCAATATTTTTGGTGAGAAGATTCTTCAAATATTCATAATCAATTCTGGAAAGTTTCATGATTTTTGAGAACCTAAAATTAGGTCTTGTACAATTAAAATAGTGTTGAGGACAATTTCCTAGACAGCTCAGATTGCAGATGGAAAGACAATATTTTTAAGGCATTATATGTTGCAAATTTGTATAAAAAATTTATGACAAGTTAAAGGAATCCTAATTAATCATCCTACCAAATTGTAGAAAATTATGGGTAGTTTAAGGTACATAATAAAATGTATAAATTTGGTAGTCTGAAAATGAGGCAGAACAGGCCATAACCGGGGACAGTCTTAAAACGTGGGATATTTGAGGGGTCAAAAGAATTCGTTTTTATTTGAAATTTTTATGGTGATTATATAACATGTCTATAATGCTTCATATAAACTATCATGAATTTTGAAGTAGTTTTACTAATCCAAATGTATGTTAAACCAAATAGAAATGAAACTGAAACTAAATTGTACTGTCCTGGGTACGGAGGTAGTTTTTGGGGATGAATGGAAGATTTGAGGGCTTAGAGAATGTAGAAAAACAATAGACATGTAAAGGTTCCTCGATGCAAAATTTTAGAATTTTTAGAGGACTTTTGTCATATTTAATAATAACCCCAAATCTAAGCAAAATCATAGTTTTATTTGGAGGAGCAGAAGCTCTTAAACTAGGTATTTATGGCTTTAGGACCTAATGTGTATGCATTAACCAAGAATTCTTGTATGTTTTAGTTTGAGTTGCTGGTAGTAACCTTGGCAGCCTTGGAAAGGAATTGATTGTGCTGGAATTGAGGTAGCTAGCTTTTCCTTAAAACACTCTTTATGCTTATGAACTTGAATTTATGAATTTTCACTGATTGCCTGACTTTTATGCTATGATGAATGATGGTCTAAAGATATGTTATGTATGCATTCTCGGGAATTAAGGGGGGTGCACAAAAGGGTGCCAAGTAAGCCCAATTTCCCTCACGATTGGCCAATAATAGGAGATGCATAGCCCTTTGCAGGTATGATCGTATTGACTGCATTGGGTAAGTAGACCATGATGTTATGGGTCCCTAGTGTGACCAAGATGCCGTATGTATGATGTATGGTCAGTGCTTATATTTCAGTGAAATAATTTGAGATTTTTAAGGAATGGAATGTGCACTATTTTTCTGAAAACTTTGCTAGCTATTGAGATTGTCATCTCACTTTTTATATCCACATAATCACATTTCAAGTACTCCAGCCAGAAGTGAGCAACATGGGTCTCAGGGTTGACTCATATGTTCATGATTGTAATTGCTTTGGTTGTGTAATATTTATGTGGGACAGCTTAATTAAGTGCCAAGTTCTTATTAGACAGTTTATAATGTGATGTAATGTAAACTATGGACTGTACTCCTTTCCTTTATGGCATGAGATCCTTTATCTTGTAAGTATTACATAGCATGCTTAGGTAATTGCCTAGATGGAATTGAATTTTGAAAGTGCTTAGAATAGCCTGAAGCACATTTATGCTTATGCAAGAAGGATTACAAATGATATAAATGAATAGGTAAAATTATGGGCTAGTTAGACAATGCCAAAAAAAAAATATAAATAATAAGGAACATTCTACGATTTAGATATAAGAAAATGACGCTAGAAGTTTAGGTGTTACATTTGTTGGTATCAGAACAATAGTTCAGGGAATTATTTATGTGTTTGGAATTATTCTAGGATATTTTAAATTGATTTAGAGTTGAATTATGGTGAAATTGGCTTTGTTTGAGGGGTTGTTAAATCAAGTAGACATAGTTTATGGACGTGTGACTAATTATATGGAAAATGTTTGTATATAAATGTGCACACAGGGAAATGGCATATAAAAGAACCCAGACTAAGACCTTAAAAGAAATATCTGAGAATATGGAAGCCTTAGCTGCCAGGCTTGATGGGCAAGCTGCAGCCCAGGCCACCACAGCACAAATTCTTCAACAAGTTCAAGAGGCCCTTAAACAAGTGCCGCAAGGAAACAATCCTGATTGTGTTGGAGAGGAAAATAGGCCAAGCTAAATGAATAAACTCTTAGCCCAATTTAGGAAGGCCAACCCTCCTCAATTTCTGGGAGAGTATGATCTAGTGATTGCAGAATGATGGATCATGCAACTGGAGAAAATTTTTGGAGTTTTAGAATGCAACACAGAGCAGAAAGTTTCCTTAGCCACTTACATGTTAGAAGGTGAGGCAGAGCATTGGTGGAAAAGTATGCAGAGACTATGGCAGACTAATGATACTTCCATTACCTGGGATAATTTTAAAGAAACATTTTATGATAAATATTTCCCAGATAATGTGAAGAATAAAAAAGAGGCTGAATTCATACAATTAAAGCAAGGAAACATGACTGTACCTCAATATGAGGCTAAGTATGAAGAGCTCTCTAAATTTTCCACTTACCTGAAGCATACCCATGATGATGCATGGAAGGCGGCAAATTTTGAGCGAGGATTAAAACCTGAGATCAGAGAAAGAGTGGCTACCCTGGAGATACGAAGTTTTGCTAAGCTAGCAAGTAAATGTAGAATAGCAGAAGAGACTCTGATGAGTGTCAGGGCTGAGAAAAGATTGAGAGACAGTGAGCCCTCTGGAGGAAGAGGGAAACCCTGGAACAAAAAGTTTAAGGGGAACAATTCTCAGGGTAAGAGAATGTCGACCCGTAGTGGCCAAACCTCCAGCCAGCCTGCTTGTAATAAACGTGGGAAGAACCATGGAGATAGACTCGGTTTAGCTGGTCAAAATGTCTGCTTCAATTGTGGAAAACCCGGCCACTACTCCAGGGATTGTCGAGCAAAGAGAGGATCAGTTCCTGATGGCAGACCACAAAATCAGGGACGGGTGTTTGCTCTTTCCCAACAGGAGGCTAGCCAGTCTCCAAACTTGATCAGAGGTACGTTAATGATCTGAAACTCACTTGTAGATGCATTGTTTGATTCTGGTGCTACACATTCTTTTATATCATATGATTGTGCTAAGAGTCTGGGTTTGACTGTGGATACCTTTCCATATAGTCTTTCTATTTCCACACCTACTGGGATTCGTGTCATAACTTCTGATGCTTGTATCAATTGTGTTGTACAATTTGATTATAGATATACCACTTTGGATCTTGTATACCTATCTTTGATTGATATTGATGTTATTCTTGGAATGGATTGGTTGTCGGCTAATAATGCAATTCTTGATTGTTCTAGAAAATCTATTTCCTTACCTGTTTGTGGTTCTACATCTAAACACTCCACTAAAAATTCTTACCTATCCACCACCCAGGCTGAGAGATACCTTAAGAAGGGTTGTCAAGGGTTCCTAGTCTTCTTTTCTTTGCAAGCAGAAGTAGAAGAGGGTATAGAAAACATACCTGTTGTTAGGGATTACCCAGAAGTATTCCCTAAGGAGTTTAGCAGTCTCCCTCCTGATAGAGAAGTTGAGTTCTCCATTGACTTGATGCCTGGTGCAGGTCCCATATCTAAGGCTCCTTACAGGATGACTCCTGTAGAGCTAGCAGAGCTTAAGAAACAGATAGAGGAACTTTTTGAGAAAGGGTTCATCAGACATAGTGTATCCCCTTGGGGTGCACCAGTCTTGTTTGTCAAAAAGAAAGATGGAAGCCTTAGGTTGTGTATAGATTATAGGCAGTTAAACAAAGTGACCATCAAGAATAAATATCCACTGCCTAGGATAGATGACCTCCTGGATCAATTAGCTGAAGCATCAGTCTTCTCTAAGATAGATCTAAGGTCAGGTTACCGTCAGTTGAGAATTAAGGTCGAAGATGTCCCAAAGATAGCTTTCTGAACCCGTTACGGACATTATGAGTTCCTAGTAATGCCTTTTAGGTTAACCAATGCCCCAGCCATTTTCATGGATTATATGAACAGGGTTTTTAGGCTATATCTAGATAAGTTTGTTGTGGTTTTCATAGATGACATCTTAATTTACTCTAAGAGCCCTGAAGAACATGAGAATCACCTTCGAATAGTGTTGCAAACCCTGAAGGATAGGAAATTGTATGCCAAGCTTAGCAAGTGTGAATTTTGGCTGACAGAGGTGAGATTTTTAGGGCATGTTGTCTTCAAGGAAGGGATAGCAGTGGACCCTAGTAAAGTGGAAGCAGTGGTCAACTGGGAAAGACCAAAGACAGTCACTGAAATACGGAGCTTTCTAGGCTTAGCAGGATACTATAGGAGATTTATCAAGGGATTCTCTCAGATAACCATGCCCCTTACTAGGTTAACTAGGAAAGATCAACCTTTTGTATGGGATGGTCGATGTGAGAGTAGTTTCCAAGAATTGAAAGCTAGGCTAACCTCTGCCCCAGTGCTAGTGATACTTAACCCTAGTGAACTCCTTACAATATATAGTGATGCATCTAAGAAGGGTTTAGGTTGTGTTTTAATGCAGCAGGGTAGAGTAATAGCTTATGCTTCTCGACAGCTCAAACCTCATGAGGAGAACTACCCCACACATGATCTTGAACTAGCAGCTGTAGTGTTTGCCCTTAAGATTTGGAGACATCATTTGTATGGTGTCAAGTTTGAAGTTTTTAGTGATCACAAGAGTCTCAAGTACCTTTTTGACCAGAAGGAGTTAAATATGAGGCAGAGAAGGTGGATGGAATTCCTAAAAGATTATGACTTCACCCTTAATTACCATCCGGGCAAGGCAAACGTGGTTGCTGATGCCCTGAGTAGGAAATCCCTCCATATGGCATCATTGATGCTTAAGGAGCAGGAACTAATTGAGGGCATGAGAGATTTGAATCTCTCCATTTCTCCACAGCCTAGTAGCCTCCTTATGAGTGAATTGAGGATTCATAATGATCTTAGGGATAGAATTAAAGATGCTCAAGTTTCTAATCAATACTTGAAGGACATTAGAGAACAGATATCTCTGGGCAAGTCCACAGAATTTCACATTGCTGAGGATGGGATTATCAAGTTAGGAGAGCGGTTGTGTGTACCTGAGGTAAAGGAATTGAGAGATAGTATCCTAGCTGAAGCTCATAAGAGTAGGTATACCCTACATCCTGGAGCCACTAAGATGTATCAAGACTTAAAGAGGAGTTTTTGGTGGCGTGGGATGAAAATGGACAAAACTCGTTATGTGTCTAAGTGCTTAGTGTGTCAAAGAGTCAAGGTAGAACACCAAAAGCCTGGTGGGTTACTTCAACCCTTAGATATCCCTGAGTGGAAATGGGATAGCATCTTTATGGATTTGTCATGGGTTTACCTAGGACATCATCGGGTTATGATGCAATTTGGGTAAACGTGGATAGACTAACCAAGTCTACCCACTTCTTAGCCATTAAGTCTACCTATTCTCTGGACAAGTTGGCACAGGTGTATGTTCATGAAATTGTCAGACTCCATGGGATACCTACCAGTATCGTTTCTGATCGAGATCCTATGTTTACTTCTAGATTTTGGAGATCCTTGCAAGATGCCCTAGGTACTAAACTTAGGTTTAGCACAGCCTACCATCCACAAACTGACGGGCAAACAGAGAGAACAATTCAGACTCTAGAAGGTATGCTTAGGGCTTGTGTGCTAGAAATGAAAGGAAACTGGGATGTGTATCTACCTTTAGCTGAATTTGCCTATAATAATAGTTACCATTCCAGTATCTAGATGGCTCCCTTTGAAGCTTTGTATGGAAGAAAGTGTAGGTCACCTCTGTATTGGGTAGAGCTAGGGGAGAGGAGTCTATTGGGCCCTGATTTGGTTGACCAAACCACAAGGCACATTGAACTTATCAGAGAGAAACTGTTAACGGCCCATAGTAGACAAAAGAGCTATGCAGATAAAAGAAGAAGGCCCCTAGAATTTGAAATAGGCGACCATGTTTTTCTTAAGGTAACTCCATTCACGGGGGTGGGGAGGTCTTTGAAAACCAAAAAGCTCAGTCCCAAATACATCGATCCTTTCCAAATTCTTGATCGGATTGGATCAGTAGCTTATAAACTGGCACTTCCTCCAAACCTTTCTCAGATTCATGATGTATTCCATGTTTCCCAGCTCAAAAAGTATAACCCAGACCCTTCACATGTCATAGAGTACGAATCAATGCATTTACAAGACAATCTATCATACATTGTAAGGCCAGATCGGATCATTGATGTTAGGACTAAACAACTGAGGAATAAGAACATCCCTCTGGTTAAAGTGGTCTGGAAGGGACTATCCTCGGAGGAAGCAACTTGGGAGACTGAAGAAGAGATGAAGAAGACCTATCCACATCTATTTGAATAAGGTATGTTAAATTTTGTGGACAAAATTTTTTTTTTAGGGGGAAAGAAATGTAACATCCTAAGCTCTTAATAAAGTTAGATAAATTTAAGGATGAATAGAAAATACATATGACAAGTGATTAAGATACTTAGTTATATGATTATAAGGAAAACATAAGATAGGTAACATAGTTAATGTTGAATCACATAAATAAAAATTCTTAGGATCATAATGGATGGAGAGAGAACACAAATACATTTTTTTTAGATATTACTAGTCTAGGATTAGTGATCAATTAACATATACATGAACAAGGATTAAAATGTATAGTTGATGATAGTAAAAATCTTTATAAAATGTAGAATCATTTCATGGTTAGAAATAATATAAATAAAATATTTTTGGAGCATAAATTAGAGGAACATGATATAAATATATTCCTTAAGATGCTACTAATTTAGGATTAGGAAAATAATAAGGAAGGAAAAAGCATTATGTGATGCTATATAAATATATATATACATATTTCCTCTCACCTCCACCATACACATTATTATATATATATTTGCACATGCAAAAGGAGGAGATTTACGTAGGTATATATATATATGCATTTATCTCATTTATGCCATGCATAGCATAATAGATATAACCACCCATGCATGCACATAATTTGGAAATGAAATACAATAGCCACGGTAGGTTAAAAAGCATGAATGCAACTAGGAATACAAGCTGAAACGTGCACCAAAACCAGCAGAAGATCATGCATCACATGCAGAGAAAAATGCCCCACACTTGCTCCTAAACTAAGCAGCAAAAATACACCCACTCTTGCTCCACCCAGCCAGCAGAAACCTACCCTACACAGCAGAAAAATAACCCTCCATCTGCTCTAAGAGACCAGCAGAAACATGGCCTACAAGACAACATTTCATGCCACCCTTGATCCCACATGCAACCAGGAAAAAAATCTAGCTGGAACATGCCCCACATCCAGCATGTTCAGCGCCAAATTCAACAAGTAGAAAACATCCCACTTGACAACATCTCCACACCCATATGTGCTCCATAAACCCAGTAGAAAACACACCCACCCACTGTAGCAGAAACTCATGCCTCCACATGCAAACTCACTCTCCCCCTCTGCCCAAGAAAGCTACAGCTCACACTCACACTCATACAGCCAGAAAATTCTTCTTTTGATGTGTCATACACCCATTCTCTCACTGACCACAATACACTAGAGCTACCCATGCACACACTCACTTGGAGAGTAGCAGAAAACCGTTCCCTCCCTTGCTGAATCCAAAGGATTCCATCGCCCAGCAATCAGCCTCCCTATTGCTTTCACGCCAGCAGGAGAAAAGAGAGAGAAGAGATCCAAAACAAAAACTGAAGAGGAAGAGGAAGGAAGGGGGAGAGAGTAGCCAGCAAGGAGAAGAAGGTTGAGAGAGAGGGAAGCTACAAATTGAGAGCCATAGGAGTAGGTCTACATAAGGTAAGTCTAGCTTCTTGCAAAAATCCAGTTTTGAGTTTATTAGGTCAATTTTCGGGCCTGCATGTAGGACTTTCTGTCGCAAATTTGAAAATATGTTCAACATAGAAGTTGTAGCTCTATGTAGCTTTCCATTGCATTTTGAATCACATCAATCAGACGTAAAATGAGAGAGTTATAGTCCATGGAGTAAAATAGGTCAGAATCGGGTCTGGAATCCAGGCTGGTGAAGAATAGCTTCGGTTTTCGACTTTCTGGGACTAATACATAAGGAATATGAAGTCGAAATGAAAGTTGTAGATATATTTCTCACGATCACATAGCCACTGGAATAAAAAAATTTCGAGTCCATATGAGTGAGTTAGGGTCTGATTAGTGAGTAAAGGTCATAGACCATAGAAGAGTTAGATTGAGAAAATAGAAACCTTTTGCACCCAAAAATATTGGCTTATTAAATTTGGTAAATGACCTTTACATTCTATAATTTTTGGTGAGAAGATTCTTCAAATATTCATAATCAAGTTTGGAAATTTTCATGATTTTTGAGAACCTAAAATTAGGTCTTGTACAATTAAAATAGTGTTGAGGACAATTTCCTAGACAGCTCAGACTACTGATGGAAAGACAATATTTTTAAGGCATTATATGCTGCAATGTTGTATAAAAAATTTATTACAGGTTAAAGGAATCCTAATTAATCATCCTACCAAATTGTAGAAAATTCTGGGTAGTTTAAACTACATAATAAAATTTATAAATTTGGTAGTCTGAAAATGAGGCAGAACAAGCCATAACCGGGGACAGTCTTAAAACGTGGGATATTTGAGGGGTCAAAAGAATTCATTTTTGTTTGAAATTTTTATGGTGATTATATAACATGTCTATAATGCTTCATATACAATATCATGAATTTGGAAGTAGTTTTACTAATCCAAATGGATGTTAAACCGAATAGAAAAGAAACTGAAACTAAATTGTACTGTCCTGGGTATGGAGGTAGTTTTTGGGGATGAATGGAAGATTTAAGGGCTGAGAGAATGTAGAGAAACAATAGACATGTAAAGGTTCCTCGATCCAAAATTTTATAATTTTTATAGGAATTTTGTCATATTTAATAATAACCCCAAATCTAAGCAAAATCATAGTTTTATTTGGAGGAGCTGAAGCTCTTAAACTAGGTATTTATGGCTTTAGGACCTAATGTGCATGCATTAACCAAGAATTCTTGTATGTTTTAGTTTGAGTTGCTGGTAGTAACCTTGGCAGCCTTGGAAAGGAATTGATTGTGTTGGAATTGAGGTAGCTATCTTTTCCTTAAAACACTCTTTATGCTTATGAACTTGAATTTATGAATTTTCACTGATTGCCTGACTTTTATGCTATGATGAATGATGGTCTAAAGATATGTTATGTATGCATTCTCGGGAATTAAGGGGGGGTGCACAAAAGGGTGCCAAGTAAGCCCCATTTCCCTCACGATTGGCCAATAATAGGAGATTCATAGCCCTTTGCAGGTATGGCCGTATTGACTGCATTAGGTAAGTAGACCATGATGTTATGGGTCCCTAGTGTGACCAAGATGCCGTATGTATGATGTATGGTCAGTGCTTATATTTCAGTGAAATAATTTGAAATGTTTTAAGGAATGGAATGTGCACTATTTTTCTGAAAACTTTGCTAGCTATTGAGATTGTCATCTCACTTTTTATATCCACATAATCACATTTCAGGTACTCCAGCCAGAAGTGAGCAACATGGGTCTCAGGGTTGACTCATATGTTCATGATTGTAATTGCTTTGGTTGTGTAATATTTATGTGGGACAACTTAATTAAGTGCCAAGTTCTTATTACACAGTTTATAATGTGATGTAATGTAAACTATGGACTGTACTCCTTTCCTTTATGGCATGAAATCCTTTATGTTGTAAGTATTACATAGCATGCTTAGGTAATTGCCTAGATGGAATTGAATTTTGAAAGTGCTTAGGATAGCCTGAAGCACATTTATGCTTATGCAAGAAGGATTACTAATGATATAAATGAATAGGTAAAATTATGGGCTAGTTAGACAATGCTAAAAAAAAATTATAAATAATAAGGCACATTCTACGATTTAGATATAAAAAAATGACGTTAGAAGTTTAGGTGTTACAACACTAGTGCAGGTGGCACCTCCACCGAAATCTCAGTCACATCTACGACAGATACATCTGATATAACTGGTAGTTGCCCAAAGTAGGGCACCTCGATCCAACGTACTGAAATAATAAGTGTCATAGAGTAAATCTGCGTAATTATTTTTCTGAACATGATATGGAAATATAGTGAGAATTAAATCCCAGTCGGTTCAACAATAAATCATAATTTACCATCAATATAGTTCATCATGTCATGATCTGCTGTATAAACTACAGAAAATATCTTTGGTCACATGAATGCATTATATCTATGTACATAAGAATCATACAGTAATGATATGTATGATAGGATTAACTATTTTCAGAATATCATATGATGACTATCAATTTATTCTTATATTAAGCTACTCCGGTCAGGTTGAGTATTTTCTACTCTCCGGTACGGGCTTTTCTCCCTCCGTCTGACATAGCCCACTTTCTCTTTCTTTTCTCATTAACATGATTATAACCGTTGGTAGGGCGTCCCCTACTAGTGCACCACACGGATTGCCATGTGACCGTGCTCATTTCTTTTCTTTTCACAATGATAGCCAAAAATATGCTTCCAATAACAAGTATGTTCATCAAAATATAACTATTACCATAAATAATTGGTAATCATGCCATGAACATAACCATTTCAAATATTACTTTATAAAATATTTCCATGTCAAAATTTCACAATTAAGATGGTAAGAAGTTCATACAATGGCAATGGCTATGGCATATACTAGTCATTTATTATTTTCATTTATAAGATTCGTCTTCTTTTTTAAATATTAATTTCATCTCTTCATTTTCTTTATGCTTGGACTTTAGTCAATTTCTTCTTATTTATAAAATTTCTAACACATGTTCTTACAAATTTATAGAGCATTTTCCTCCAATTTGATTTCTACTATTACCCTATAGTTAAAGAGGTTCATCTAGGGTAGAAAAATGTTGAAAATAGGCTTCACCAGCTTCCAACACGGTCTGGCCATGTTCCAGGACACGGCCATGCTTTAAAAATACTTCAAATGTACTCAAAAACAGCTCCGAACACGGCTAACCCGTGCTTGAAGCACTCAGAACACGGCCTAACCGTGTTCTGTGACCTTTACTCACTAATCAGAGCATAACTCTCTCATTTTAACTCCGATTGAGCTGATCTTGGTGTCTATGGAAATCTAAGACAATTATTGAAAACTATTATGTTAATCATATCAGCAAAATAGTAATAAATATTGGTGTTATTACTCCCTTAAATTCAATATTATTTCTTCTCGGGTAGGTTATAACCTTTACTTACTAATCTGACTATATCTCCCACATAAGAATTCCAAATTAAGTGATTCCAATGGCTCAACATCCATGACACATAAATATATAATTCATATGTTAACCATTTATTTTAATTCCTTATAGAAGTTTCCCAAAAATTAAAACACATAAGCTATCCTAACATATTCTTCCCTGATTAACTATTTTCTGACATTTGTTTACTAATCGGAACATGTCTACCACATATGAACTCTAAATTGAATGATTCTAGTGGCTTAAAATCTGTGACACATATATCTATAATTCATATGTTAACCATTTATTTTAATTCCTTATATATTGTTCCCAGAAATTAAAACACCGAAGCTATCCTAACATATTCTTCCCTAATTAACCATTTTCTGACCTTTGTTTACTAATCGGACCATATCTACCTCATATGAACTCTAAATTGAATGATTCCAGTGGCTAAAAATCCGTGAGACATAAATATACATTTTTTATGTTAACCATTTGATTAGATTCCCTATAGAATGTTCCCGGAAATTAAAACACAGAAGCTTAAAATTCTGCCACCCATAGCAATACCCATGCAGAACTATCTACACCAACCTAAGTATTCAAACATACATCACATGCAAGATCATTATGTAACATGATATAGCAACATCCATGACCAATCATCAAAGTTCTTAGATCAAAATCTCATATAAATATTATAAGTTTCAAAAGTTTTCTTCAAAAAGAAATATTGTTAAACTTACCTAAAAATCTCCCTAACTTACTTAGTGAATTGGTTTGCTTGTTTCCTCTTGAAAGAAGTAGCAAGATTCCTCCCTTCCCTTAACTTTTCTAGTAGCTTAGGTAAGAGAAGGAGGGTGAATTTTTGAACCTCAAGGATGTAGAGGAAAAATAGATTCAAGTGGAGATTAAGGTAACTTACCTTGAGTACTTAGCCTTCTAAACTTCTCCTCCTTCTTCCTTCCTTTCTTCTACCATCTTTCTCTCCTTTCCTCACTCTACCTTGCTTTTATTTCTCTCTCTTCCTCACTTGGACGAAATTAAAATGTTGTAGGGGTGGGTTTTGCTTAAATAGACCACCAAATAATACACCTTAAATGATCATGGGTCTACCTTATCACAATTAGGATACACTTTGTTGAATTTTTGGAAAACAAACAACTTATGTTCTTGTCTTCTTCTTCCTTAGTCAAGATATGCATAGGAAAAAGAGATTTGTATTTTGAAAATTATGATGATATGTTCTTAAGATAAGGGACATGGTTCCTTTGATTTAGGGATTCATTTCCATTTTCTTTTGTCTTAAACAAGTATGATAGGTTTGCCTTTTTAGTTGGCAAATTTCTAGCCCTTGAATCTCCATTATTTGGTTGATATTATTTGTGTGGGATATGAATGTTTTGTCCTAATGCCATGTATTATCATACCACTTGCTAAAATTATGAGTGTAGGATATAGATGTTTTTGTCCTAAAACCTTGTATTATCATGCCACTTGCCAAAATTATGAATGTAGAATCACACCACTTTCTAAATTTTTGTCTTAATGCCATGTAACCTAATTTTTATTATTATTACGTTATTATATCATCACCTAATTTATTTTATTTTATTTTTCCTCTTGGATTTGGGCTTATTCCTACCAATTAAGGGCTTATTCCTACCCATTTTCTTTGCTTTGGATAAAATTCTACCTTTCTTGGAGGGTTTGGTCATATTTTCATAATTTTTGGGCTATTTGTCCAATTACCATATCCTAGTCCAAGTCTATGTTTTATTTCTTGCTTAGGTTATCCAATGGGCTTGTTAGAAACTTATGTGAAGTGGAAAAACTCTATATGAAGTGTCCATAGGTAAAAGCCCAATGTATAGGTAAAGATTTTAAACTTAGTAACTCTAGTTCTTGAATTAGCAAAAATTACCCTAATCCAATATTCTTGAAATTTTAAGACCTTTACTTGTTTCTAAAAATTTACCTTCCTTATCCAAGAACTTTGCATCTCTTTAGTATGTTATTTCTAAATTTTTTTTCCTATTAGGTTTTCCCTCTTTATTTGTTCTCTTAATGGTAGAAACATTTTCTATGCATATACATAAGTTGAAGAATTTCTAAGGATTATATTTCCTTAGATATCTAAATTATTGTCTAATAAATTTTATTTTTTTAATTAAATATTTATGTACTTTTATCAATAAAAGAAACGAAATTAGGGATGTTACACCTCCCCACATTACTACTGTCACCCGGTTGGAGCGGCTCTCTCCCAGCTTACTCAGGCTAATAGGGCGTCCTCTATTCGGTACCGTCACAAGCCATACAACTAGCTGATATTTATCAATACATATATATACATGTAAAATTATCGAGCAACTCGCCATGAGCTTTACGCTTGCCATTCAATCTCATTTATAATATGACATGTATCATTTTCACAAGTATATAACTTTACAAATCAATGCATCGTGCACATAATATTCACTTTATCAAATAATGATAAATACATTTAGAACCACATATTCAATGAGTTCCAAAATTCATTTCTAAAACCATACTCTTCTTGAACTATGTGTCAGTTCGTAAGTATAACAGATATTTTAACACATTTAATAAACTTATAATAGTATAAATAATTTATAAACAGAAACAATAATACATTTATAGTTCAAGAAGAGCATGGGACAAGTCATAGAAAGAATTATCTACTCACAGGGTAGGGCTCCTGGTTGGACAACCCTAAAAATGTACTTTTTTCAAGCTGAATTTGACCAATTAGACCTCAAAAACGTGTCCGGAGGCTCTAAAGACTTAGAAAATGACACTGGGAGCTTGGTCACTATTCATCGCCGGAAATCACTATTCACGACGAACAAAAAGTTGTCAGATAGCTGAAAAATTTTATATCTTAAAGTTTATCTAACTCCTGAATCCATCTACGGTATCAGAATTTCAATTAGAGGTCTCTAAGTAAGAGTTTTAAAATTTATCTTTTTCTGAGATTTTCTACTTCAGATCTACGGCAATTTAACGGCTGATTTGAAGAATTGATCGGTCAAAACCGTAGTATTCTTCGTTCTGAATCTAGTAGCACCTTCAATTTTGAGATTGGAAGTCAATAGCCACTCCAGATATAGAGAAAAAGTTGAAAGTTACTATTTATTTACTATTCACTCACTATTCATCCGTTTCGATTTTCTTCAGAAACTGCTTTGCGTTGTCTCCCCTTCCCCCATTTCCCTTTTATTTATTTATTTTATAATATTAATAATAATTATTTAATAATAATAAGATTTTATTTCATATATATTCATATATATTCATATAAATTCCGTTTTTCACCCTAAAATATTTCAAAAATTTCTAAAATTTTACATTCTCATAAACCTTTAGTTAAACTCTTAAATTATGATTTTTCTTGATAAAAATCATAATAAAACAAATCCTAAAATAAATATCTTTATACATATTAAAAGAAAGAATATTTCTAAAAATACAACAAAAATTCATTAAAGACCAATATAATTATTTCAAGCAAAACAATAATTATTTTAATTATAAATAGATTTACTTTTAGTAGAACATAATCATTTTTAAACAAATAAAAAGATATTTATTTATAACAAAATATTATAAAAATTATGGGATGTTACATATAGGGCAAGCCATAGGAAGAATCATCTATTCACAGGGTAAGGGCTCCAGATTGGACAGTCCCCAAAATGCATTTTTTCAATCCACATTTGACTAAACAGATTTCAAAAATGTGTCGAGAAGGTCTAAAAATCTAGAAATGACTATGGGAACTTGGTCACTATTCATGGTCGAAAATATTATTCACCACCGAAAAGCATTATTAACCACCGAAAAATACTATTTATCGACGGAAAATACTATTCACCAAGAACAAAAAGTTGTCAGATAGCTGAAAAATTTCATATCCTAAAGTTTATCTAGCTTCTGAATCTATTTACGGTGTCAGATTTCTAATTTAAGGTCTCTAAGTAAGAGTTTTAAAACTTACCTTTTTTTAAGATTTTCTACTTCCGATCTGCGGCAATTCAACAACTGATTTGAAAAATTGTTCTGTCAAAATCATAGTATTCTCTATCCTGAATTTAGTGGTACCCTCAGTTTTGAGATCGGAAGCCAATAGGCACTCCAGATCTAGAGAAAAAAATGAAGGTTACTATTCACACTATTCATAATTCTGCAACTCTTCTCGGTTTCCGTCTCCCCCTTCCCGTTTTCTCTTTTTCCTTTTATTATTATTATTTATTATTTTATTATTATTTAATAAATAACTATTTAGATTTATTTTCATTTTATTTCATAGATATTCATATAAATACCATTTTTCATCCTAAAACATCCCAAATTTTTTTAAAAATTTACATTCTCATAAAATTTTAGTTGAACTCTTACATTATGATTTTTCTTGATAAAAATCTTAGTAAAACAAATCACAAAATAAATATCTTTATGCATAATAAAAGAAAGAATATTTCTAAAAATACGACAAAAATTTATTAGAGGCTAATAGAGTTGTTTTAAACAAAAATATATTTACTTCCAGCAAAACATGTATAGTATTTTTTTTAAAAAAATCATACTTGTTTATAATAAAATATTATTTAAAAATAAAAATTTTGTGATATTACATTCTCCCCCCTTAAGAAATTTGGTCCCCGAATTTCAGTCCATCCTACCACATGTAGGGAATGAAATCAAGGCATAATTCAGAGTTACTAACCTTATTACTCAAATAATTAGGGATATCTTTTCTGTATATCATCTTTACTTTTTAATATGTCTATTCACTTGAGCGATTTTGCCATATAACTTAACCATAGGTTTTTCTTTCATCCATAAGTTCTTCACTTGTCGATCAATAATAGACATCGATTTTACCCGTAGTTAAGTCATATTCTTGTCCAATTGAATTTCTTGGAATTAGATAACATAAGAAGAATCTAATAGATACTTCCTTAGCATTGATGCAAGAAAATCTGTATCCATATATATACCAAATCTATAAATATCAAAGTACAGCAGAAGCAGGGATCCTACTTGTGGTGTTGAGAGCATACTCTAAAGTACAAATATAATATAAATCAAAATCTATGAGCCATGGAAACAAAGTAGGCTCAACCAAAGATCATGTCGTCTAGCTGATCAACTATCTGAAGGGGAAGAACCAAACCCTATAACATTATTTACAAAACATAAATATCGTGTAGTGAGTTTGACAATTCAGTGAGCAGATAATACCTCATATGACCTCTTAGGTCAACATATGGATATACTCATATTTTAAAATTTTGTCACAAAAAATACAGTTCAGAAGTACATTCATATGTGACCTGTATTTTAAATATTCTCAGTTCATATCACATTCAGATATTCAAAATTATATGCAATATGGTATGATCATTATTCAAATATTGTAATGCATCAAAAACATTCACATGAAAATATAGGGAGGATCCCATATCAGAACCACCATATTAGAGTTCGGGCCCTTCTATACTTTGTTAGTGTAGGATTTGTCTAAACTCAGCATGTCGTTGAGGTTTGCCCTATCACCATTCAAGAGGACACGTGAAGGGACTCTAATATGGGTATTTCCTGAGCACACAGCAAAGGAAGGCAAATAACATCTCATATAGTTGGCATCTCGCCTATATAGGAGGCATCTCGCTCTCATTCACATATCATATTTCGTGTGTTGGTTGATACATGAGGCTAACACCACCCTCTGCTAGCTGGGTTATCAAGGTGCACCAGGGCTAACATCACCTATTGTTAGTAGACAGTGTTTCCAATAGGATTCCTCCACAGAAAATACCATATGCACTTATGCCATATAATCTAGTATAAAATTCTCAATATAATGCAGACTTTCAGTCTCAGTACAGATTCATTTGTCATAAAGTTTCCAATCAGGGTTTATCACATGTACATGCCCTTTCTCGAGGCAATCATATAGCTTTATAAATCAATTCCACTTGCATAAATATTCACTTTATAATTTAATGAAAAATACATGTGAAATCAGATACACCATGAGTTCAGAAATCTAGTTTCAAAACTATACTATTCTTGAACTATATTTCAAATTATAGGTAATTCAGATAATTTTAATGCATTTCAATAACATATAAAAGTGTAAATATCTCATAAACATAATCATATACATGCTTAAAGATTAAGAAGAGTATAAGGCAAGCCATAGAAAGAACCATCTACTCACAGGATAAGGGTTCCAGATTGGACAGTCTCAAAATACACTTTTTCAATCCACATTTAACTAAACAGACTTCAAAAATGTGTCTAGAGGGTCCGAAAATCAAGGAAATGACTTCGGAAACTTGGCCATTATTTATGGCCAGAAAACACTATTTATCGTCGAAAAATACTATTCATCGCCAGAAAATATTATTCACCAAGAACAAAAAGTTGTCAGATAACTGAAAAATTTCATATCCTATGGTTTAAATAGCTCTTGAATCCATCTACGGTGTCAGATTTCTAATTTAAGGTCTCTAAGTTAGAGTTTTAGAACTTACCTTTTTCTAAGATTTTATACTTTCGATCTACGGCAATTCAATAGCTGATTTGAAAAATTGTTCGGTCAAAATCGTAGTATTTTCCGTCCTGAATCTAGTAGTTCCCTTAATTTTGAAATCATAAGTCAATAGGCACTCCAAATCTAGAGAAAAAACATGGAGATACTATTCACCCTATTTCACTATTCATCCTCTTTTCGATTTTCGTCTCCCCTCCCCGTTTCTCTTTTCTCTTTTGTTTATTTTTTTTATTTAATAATTAAATATTTATATTTATTTTCATTTTATTTCATATATATTCTTATAAATATCATTTTTCATCCTAAAACATCCAAAAAATTTCTAAAACTTTACATTCTCATAAACCTTTAGTTAAACTCTTAAATCATGACTGTTTTTTATAAAAACCTTAATAAAACAAATCACAAAATAAATATCTTTGTACATAATAAAAGAAAGAATATTTCTAAAAATACAACAAAAATTTATTAGAGGCCAATATAATTATTTTAAGCAAAACAATAATTATTTTAAACAAAAATATATTTACTTCCAGCAAACCATGCATAGTCATTTTTTTTTTAAAAATCATACTTGTTTATAATAAAATATTATTTCAAAATAAAAATTTTGGGATATTACATTCTTCCCCCCTTAAGAAATTCGGTCTCCGAATTTCAACCCATCCTACCACATGTAGGGAATGAAATCAAGGCATAATTCAGAGTTACCAACCTTATTACTCATATAATTGGAGATATTTTTTTGTATATCATTTTTACTTTTTAATATGTCTCTTCACTTGAGTGATTTTGCCATATAACTTAACTATAGGGATTTCTTTCATCCATAAGTTCTTCACTTGTTGATCAACAATAAACATCGATTGTACCCATAGTTAAGTCAAATTTTTTGTCCAATTGAATTTTTTTGGAATTAGGTAACATAAGAAGAATCTAATGGGTACTTCCTTAACATTGATGCAAGAAAGACTGTTGCCACATTACTTAATTCTGATGGCAAGGCTAGGCAAGGTACTACTATGTCTAATTTGTTCAAGTATCTTAACTTTTTCCTTCTTTCCAAACCTCATTACCTCTTTCATTGGTGAGTCTTTCAAGCTTATGTGGTCACCAACTGATAATTTCTAGTGCTCAACATTCATGGTCCTTATAGACTTTTGACCAGTATTGAGTTGCTTGTATTTCTTTTCTAATCAATTCCACTTTATGCAAAATACTCAACAGATTATATATATACAGTTAAGGAACTCTTAAACCATTGTGTATCTCATTCCTTTATATCCTCAAGCTCGCGTGCATATATCTATAGGTCGATATTGGGAAACGCACACATAAAAGATCATATTCACATCCATATTGGGTAACTATATTTTCTTATTCCAGACTTCTATCAAGTCATCTTTGATTCTCACATATCAACATATCCCATGAATATCATCATCTTAATCTATCATCTATTTTTATCCTGAAATCCATTAATCAATATGTTAAACATATATAGCAATAAATCTACCAATCCTTTATAACGTTTATGTACCATTGTCACATGTCTAAAAATTTCAACTTTTCTCATCATAGTAACTCTATACCCTCTTCTTAACACCAATAAATTTATTATAAAAAAAATTTCAAGCCTTTCTTCTATCATATCTAAAAGCACCTCATTCTAACTTATATCAATCCCATTTAATTCATCCAATCATTTCAAAAAAGTTTTTTTCCCAACAATTATTCATACATGAATTTTCAATTTCAACATAATTCACATCCTAGGTATTAGACTCAATTTAGCATGGTATAAGCCTTTAACACAAATATCTTGATCACTTACATTATTTTTGGACATGATTCTCAGAATATTCTCCATATTTCTAAATTAAGAGTTCAAAGATTAATTTAAATTCTACTTCCCATATTTTATTCTTCAAGAACTTCAACACCACTAATTCTTTTGATTACATTCGTCAAAGCACCATAAGGCCATCATCTGTCTATTCCTTTTAAAATTTTCATTACTTTAACCTACTAACCACTTAGACACCATAATAATTAAGTTTCAAAGAAAATAGATTAAATTTTCTTGTAATGAGGGAAATTTTTTTTTGCATTTAATGCCAAACATTAATAAGAAAAAATATAGTAGAATAGACGAAAAATATAATATAGAATGGTGCCAAAATAAAAAGTCAAAAGTTTGGACAAAGCATTGGAGAAAATTAAAATCAGTGGCTGTAATTCTTGAAAATCTGTAAACAAAATTTAGCTATTATTTTCTCAAAAATTGGTGGCCGCAAGTTTTGAATATATGTGCTAAAATCTACTTTAAAGTTGTTGGTATTTGGTGGAAAAATAGCACATGGAAAAAGAAACATTTTTGAACTTATAAAAAGGCTGTGAAAATCAAAGAATACATAGTTAACTAGTAAGATGCAGTTGATTACTTCAAAATAGATGTAATCAATCAACTGTAAAATAATCAGTCCAAATTAAAATTTCTCAAAATAGTTAGTTGACTTATTAATATCGATAGTCGACAGGCAAGAACATTGGAAAAACAAGAAAAATCATTTAATTGTCCCTTTTCAATAATTATCTGGTTTGCATCTTCACTCTTTTTTTTACAATGACGCCCATCATCTATAACTTCTCTACAAGAATCAAGACATCAATACTTCATCAAGGACAACAAGAAAAAGAAAATTTTTTGGTGATATCTTAACCTTATTCTTTTTATATGCCTAATATGAGCGACTATCACAACTATTGTACATATACATACTTGCAGTTATTTTTAAAAATTTCACCTTCAATTTAGCTGATATCCATCAATTACTCACATAGTTGTTCTAATTATACTGTTATGTTGATTTTACTAATTACCGCAAGCGCACGGTGTAGATGTAGCTAATCCGGCGAGTATGGGTCGTATCCCACAGAAAACGATGTCAATTACTAGAATGATGTGAAATATGCTATCTAAATCGATGCAATTCAAGGGAGAGTTTGTCACAATTAAATAAATTAAGGATTCAATTAACTAAAGCTTAGGGTTAGGGTTCACCACACTTATGATATTCAATATCTAATTTGTACCACTAATTGTGATTATCTAGATTAGTTGGGGGTGATTTAGCCTTAATTAACTAGCAACCTCTTTCAAGCATTACTAATCATACCTAGGTTAATCAAATTTCCTACTTTCGTGGTTCTTAGTTTAACCTAAGTTCATTAAGCCCTATGCCAACCATGGAAGTCAATTAATTGGTTTTCTCTTACCTACTAATTGATTCATTCCTAGAGAATCTTAAAATACTTTCGTGATTAGGATATCTCTAATTAACTATTAAGTTCTGGTATTAATTTTCACCTTTCAGTTCATCAATTAAAAACCTAAGATGTGATAGATTGGTGATCAGGCATTCTACCAACTCGTATTCATACATATAATAGTTAATCTAACCGATTCTAGAAATAATCACAATTAGGGTTCCAACATTCAACTCAACAACATAGTATCATCATATCACAAGTGGGTTTACCGAAACCCTAGATAGATATCTACTCACACATTATAGAAACAGAAATCAAATTCATATTTATTAAGTAAGCCATTCAAGTTCAGTACAATATAAAGAGAAGGAGTAGAAGTAAAAGTAAAGAACTGAAGTAGAAAGATGTAACCTAGTTTGCAGAAAAGTAAAGATGAAATACAACCTTCCAATGCTATAAATTCTACTCTAGAACATAAAATCCACAATGATTCAAGTAAAAACCTAACCTAATAGTGTTTTCTAAGCCTAAAAATTGAGTCTAAAGTGTTTCTCTGAGTATGAATGTCTCCCTCTGCATTTTCCTATGCCTATGTATCAACATGGCAGCCAAAAACCCTAAAATTCACGTGTAGTATGGACCTGAAGCATGGCCGTGTTCCTGGACACGGCCTAGCCATGCTTCGGGCTGGTTTTGGAGGTTCTCTGCATCTTCTGCCCAGAGCACGGCCTAGCCGTGCTCCATGCCACCAAGTATGGCCTGGTCGTGTTGGGGGCTGCCGTGCTGCTTTCTCGCCAATTTTTGGTGTGTTGTGTAACATCCCGTAAAAAAATAACATTTATTAGACAATTTTTAGATATCTAAGGAAATATAATCCTAAAAAATTCTTCACCTTACGTGTATGCATAGAAATGTTCTAACATTAATGAAATAGGTAAAGAGAGAAAACCTAAGAGGAAAAATTAGAAATAAATATACTAAAGAAAGGTGAAATTCTTGGGTAAGGAAGATAAATTTTTGTGAAGTAAATAGAGGTATTAAAATTTCAAAAAGATTGGATTAGGGTAATTTTTCCTAATTTAAGAGTTAAAGTTACTAAGTTTAGTATCTTCACCCATAAATTGGGCTTTCACCTATGGACACTTCATATAGAGTTTTTCTTCTTCACATAAATTTTTAGCAAGCCAATAGGATAGCCCAATGAAGAAATAAAACATAGACTTGGACTAGGATATAGAAATTGGACCGATAGCCCAAAAATCATGAAAATGTGACCAAGCCCATTATAAAAGGTAGAATTTTAACCAAAGTAAAGAAAATGGGCAAGAATGAGCCCAAAATCAAGAGGAAAAATGAAAATAAAATAAAAATAAAGTGATGGAATAATGGTGTAATCAAGATTAGGTGATTTGACATTAAGATAAAAATTTAGCAAGTGGTATGATAATACAAGAATTTAGGACAAAACATCAATATCCTACACTCATAATTTTAGCAAGTGGGTAATAATACATAGAATTATGACAAAACATCTTTATGCCACACAAATAATTGCAACCAAATAATGGAGATTCAAGGGCTAGAGATTTGCCACTTAAAAAGGCAAATCTATCATACTTGATTAAGACAAAAGAAAAAGGAAATGAATCCCTAAATCAAAGGGATCTTGTCTCATATCTTAAGAACATATTATCATAATTTTCAAAATACAAATATATGTGTCACAGATTTGTAGCCACTGGAATTACTTAATTTGGAATTCGTATGAGGGAGATATGGACAGATAAGTAGGTAGAGGTCAGAACCTATCCGAGAAGAAATAACCTGTACATTGAGAGAGTAATATCACCTTGATTTCTTAATATTTCACTACAATGTTCAACATAATAGTTTTAGATAATTGTTTTATCTTGAAATTCAAACTAAGATCACCTACATCGGAGTTATATTAAGGGAGTTATGCTCTGATTAGTAAGAGAAGGTTAGATAGGATAAAAACCTGCATCAAGAAAATAAAGAAATAAAATTAATATTTAAAAAAAGAAGATGAATCTTATAAATGAAAATAATAAATGACTAGTATAGCCATAGCCATTACCATTGTATGAACTTCTTACCATCTCAAGTATGAAATTTTGATATGGAAATATTTTATAAAGTGATATTTGAAATGGTTATGTTCATGGCATGATTACCAATGATTTTTGGTTAATAGTTATATTTTGATGAACATACTTGTTATTGAAAGCATATTTTTGGCTATCATTGTGAAAAGAAAAGAAATGGGCACGGTCACATGGCAATCTGTGTGGTGCACCAGTAGGGGACGCCCTACCAACGGTTATGATCATGTTAATGAGAAAAGAAAGAGAAAGTGGACTATGTCGGATGGAGCGAGAAAAGCCCGTACCAGAGAGTAGAAAATATTCACCCTGATCAGAGTAGCTTGATATGAGAATAAATTGATAGTCATCATATGATATTCTGAAAATAGTTAATCCTGTCATACATATCATTACTGTATGATTCTTATGTGCATAGATATAATGCATTCATGTGACCAAAGATATTTTATGTAGTTTATATAGCTGAACATGACGTGATGAGCTATATTGATGATGATTTATTGTTGAACTTATTGGGATTTAATTCTCACTATATTTCTATATCATGTTCAGAAAATTAGTTATGCAGCTTTTTTCTATGGCTCTGACTTTTAGTGCACATTGGATCGAGTTACTTTATGTTGGGCAGATCTCAGAATCAAATAAGATGTTTGTGGTCGAGTTGGCTCAAATCCCGGTGAAGGTGCAACCGCCCGCACCGGTGTCTTCGGAATTGGTTAACCAAAATAAACAAGATGTAAATATCTATGTGTTTGATATGTTGCATGTACATTTTGATTAATGACGTGTATGTGAACTCAATATTGTATAATAATAAAGAAAAAAAAAGGTTGTTACATGTTGCTTCCTTGCTTCCTCCTTAGCATATTCCAAGTCCATTTGGCACCTCCCATGATTATTTTCACTTGCTTTTTAGCCTCTTTTGCTCTCCTACAAACATAAACAAACCACAGCAGTATCCAAAACAAAGTATAACCAAAAGTAGAGAAATAACCATAATTTTATTATGACTTAGGGGATAAAATATAGCCATTAAGTACTCAAAATTTCCTTTTATCATATACTCATTCTATTTGTGTCTTTTGTGGTTCCAGCCTTGGAAAAGATGGAGAGTATGTGAAAGCTGCACAAAACCTGGGTATGGTACTGGCCAGGAGAAAAATTCATTTAGTCTATAGTGGAGATAACCATGGATTAATGGGGTGTGTGTCTATAACTGATATGTAGGAGGATGTCAAATTCTAGGTATTATTCCTACAGCTCTAGCTGCATCCAACATCACAGGAAAAACAGTTGGGGAAGAATTTAGGGTTGCTTCCATGCATGAGCGCATGACTAGAATGATGAGCAATGATGATGCCTTCATTGCCTTATTAGGGGGTTTTGGTACTTTAGAAGAGATTTTTCAAATATTCTCTTCGGTACAACTAAATATGCATCACAAACCGATAGGTTTGTTAAATGTCAACCACTTCTTTGATGTTTTGTTATATTTTCTTGATCATGCTATGGAACAAAGGTTTATCCTACACTCAGCACGATGAATTCTCATCTCGGCTTCAAATGCTAAGGAGTTGATTGATGCTTTACAAGAATATGTTTATGTACCTGATCCAATTACAACTCAAATAGAATGGACAATAAACAACAGCAGAAAGCGCAAATTGGACTTGGATCTTCATCTATAACTGTAGCAAGATGTGGACAATGATGTACCACTTTTACTCTCTCAAGGTCAACTTGGATACCATCTTGCTAGCCACATACCTTAAGAAAGTAATATTACTAAGTCAGAATTCGTATTTTGAAAACTTAGAATATAGTTGATACTCCCTTGGTGTTTGTAAAACTATCTTTAAATGTTGTTTATGATCCTCTAAAATCTTAGAATATTCTAGTATATCATCAATAAATATAATAACAAATTGATTCAAGGATGACTTAATTATTATTAATTAAATCTATGAATGCAACTGGGGCATTTGTCAATCCAAATGACATCACCAATAACTCATAATACTCATAATGAATCATAAAAACAAAATTTCTGAATACCCTCTTCCCTTATCCTCAATTGATGATATCCAGATATCAAATCAAATTAATTTTTAAAAAACGTTGAGCACCTTGTAACTGGTCAAACAGATAATCTATACAAGGTAATGGGTTTTTATTCTACACTATCACTTTATTCAATTGTCTATAATCTATTCATAGTCATAGGGATCCATCTTTCTTTTTCACAGATAGAACTGGAGCACTCCAAGTAAAAGTACTAGGGCATTTAAATCCCTTGTCTAACATGTCTTGTAACTATTTCTTTTTCATTTCCTTAAGTTCAGTGGGTGCCATTCTATATGGAAATATAGACACTAGTTAGGTTCCAAGAAATAAATCAATACCAAATTTTATTTACCGTTTCGGGATAATTCTAGAAATTCCTCAAGAAATACATTAGAAAATTCTCTAACCATTGTAACTTAATTTACACTGGTATACTTTATATCAACATCTCTCACCACTACAAAATATTCTTGGCACCTTTTTGTAATGACTTATAGGCTGCTAAAGTAGAGATTAGATTACTAGATACTTTGCTACGATCTCCTTGTATCAAGAAAGAAAATTCTTCAGAAGTATTAAATTTAATCACCTTAAAATGACATTCCAAATGGCATGGCATGATACTAACCAATCCATTCTTAGTATCACATCAAAGTCTACCTTTTCTGGACAACCGAGTAAAACGGATGTCACATTCAGAAACCATCATATTTGGTATCTGTCTCAATTCTATAAATTCCTTGGCACACCTAACCTTTTTCACTTTCAAGCAGAATTGACCCATAAATATTTTTTTTAGATGCCACAATATTCAATCTATCTTATACTAGGAACCTTATCAACTTGGAATAGAAAGGAATTTGAAACCCTATAGAATCCCTCAGCAGCACTTGAAGTATACATATGTCTGGCTAATATCCATACTAAAGGTCATACTAAAGAATCCCTTGTTCCGATAGCCACAGGGAAACCTAATGCTCTAATACCAACTTGTCACGCCCCTAATTTTAGAGAACGTGAAACATATACATTACAATCATATATTTTCCATAACATATATAATACACTCTTTTACAGATATGTATTTCTTTATATATACCAAATCTATAAGCATCAAAGTACAGCAAAAGTAGGGATCCTGCCTGTTGCATTTAGAGCATACTCTAAAGTACAAATACAATATAAATCAAAATCTATGAGCCATGGAAACAAAGTAGGCTCACCCAGAGATCATGTCGTCTAGTTGGTCAACTATCTGAAGAGAAATGACCAAACTTTATATCCTTATCTGAAAAACATATAAATAACATGTAGTGAGTTTAACAACTCAGTGAGCAGATAATACCTCTTATGACCTCTTAGGTCAACATATGGATGTACTCATATTTTAAAATTTGCCACAAAAAATACAGTTCAAAAGAACATTCATATGGGACCTACATTTTAAATATTCTCAGTTCCTATCACATTAAGATATTCAAAATCATATGCAATACGGTATGATCATTATTCAAATATTGTAATGCATCAAAACCTTTCACATGAAAACATTAGGAGGATCTCATATCAAAACCACCATATTAAAGTTCAGGCCCTTCCGTACTTTGTTGGTGTAGGATTTACCTAAACTCAGCATCCCGCTGAAGTTTGTCCTAACACCATTCTAGAGGACACGCGAAAGGACTCTAATATGGGTATTTTACAAGCACACAGCAAGAGAAGGCAAATAACATCTTATATAGTTGGCATCTCGCCCATATAGGAGGCATCCCGTTCTCCTTCACATATCATATCCTGTGTGTTGGATGACACACGAGGCTAGTACCACCCCTTGCTAGCTGGGTTATCAAGGTGCACCAGGGCTAACATCACTTGCTGTTAGCAAACAATGTTTTCAATATGATTTCTACATAGAAAATACTATATGCACATATGCCATATAATCCAGTATAAACTTCTCAATATAATGTAGACTTTCAGTCTCAGTACAGATTCATTTGTCATAAATTTCTTATTCAGGGTTTATCACATGTACATGCCCTTTCTTAAGGCAATCATATAGCTTTATAAATAATGCCACATGCATAAATATTCACTTTATCATCTAATAAAAAATATATGTGAAATCAGATATACCATGAGTTCAGAAATCTAGTTTTAAAACTATACTCTTCTTGAATTGTATTTTAAATTGTAGGCAATTGAGATAATTTTAATGCATCTCAGTAACATATAAAAGTGTAAACATCTCATAAATATAATCATATACATGCTCAAAGATCAAGAAGATTATAAGGCAAGACATAAGAAAAATCATCTACTCACAAGGTAAGGGCTCCATATTGGACAGCCGTAAAATGCACATTTCCAATCCACATTTGACTAAACAGACTTCAAAAACGTGTCCGGAAGTTTCAAAAATTAAGAAAATGACTATGGGAACTTGGTCACTATTCATGGCTGAAAGACACTATTCAGTACCGAAAAATACTATTTATCGCCGGAAAATACTATTCACCAAGAACAAAAAGTTGTCAAATAGCTGAAAAATTTCATATCCTAAGGTTTATCTAACTCTTAAATCTATCTATGATGTCAGATTGCCAATTTAAGGTCTCTAAGTAAGAGTTTCAGAACTTACCTTTTTCTAAGATTTTCTAATTTCGATCTGCGGCAATTTAACGGCTGATTTGAAAAATTGTTCGGTCAAAATCGTAGTATTCTCCGTCCTGGGTCCAGTGGTACCCTCTGTTTTGAGATCAGAAGCCAATAGGCACTCCAAATATAGAAATTTTTTTTTTACTATTCACATTATTTATATTATTTATAATTTTGCAACTCCTCTTGGTTTCTGTCTCCTCCTCCCTGTTTTCTCTTTTTTCTTTTATTATTATTTTTTGATTATTTTATTATTATTTAATAATTAAATATTTAGATTTATTTTCATTTATTTTCATATATATTCATATAAATACCGTTTTTCATCTTAAAACATCCTAAAATTTTCTAAAAATTTACATTATCATAAAACTTTAGTTGAACTCTTGCATAATGATTTTTCTTGATAAAAATCTTAATAAAATAAATCACAAAATAAATCTCTTTATGCATAATAAAAGAAAGAATATTTCTAAAAATACAACAAAAAATTATTAAAGACCAATAAAATTATTTTAAGCAAAACAATAACTATTTTAAATAAAAATATATTTACTTCCAGCAAAACATGCATAGTCATTTTTTGTTAAAAAAATCATACTTGTTTATAATAAAATATTATTTAAAAATAAAAATTTTGGGCTATTACAGCTCTAACCCAGGTTTTCTTTGCCCATTAGAAGCATACCCTTTCCTTTACCTTCGAGACTCTTCTGCTGCCCCCTGTTCCTTTCCTTAAGTTGTCTATCCTTTCCATTCCTAATCTTGTCTCTACTTCTTGAGAATTGCGGTTTTGTGTAGGATCGTCCGTGAAATCTAATATGGAAGTCAGAAGATCAAAGCGTGATTTTTGCTTAAATGTTAGCTTCTCCCCTGCCTTCGCCAAACTACTTCCTATGTTGTCAGAAGGAGGTATTCCTTTTCTTATTTCCAGTATCCGGTTTCTGGTAAGTCTTCTCCTTTCTGGTTTTCTAATCAACATCCATGGGCCGAAGTTGTCATCCTCTAGTAGATCGTTGGTTGTTGCATTATCGGAATGTGTCCTTTCCTTTGCATATATGTTTGTTACAATCTCCGTCCGGTTGCTGGTTGTGTTTTGTCCCCCGGGAAGGTTTTAGTCTTTCGTCTTCTGTGTCCCATAGTTCTCTCTTCTGTGTGCATATTTGCCGCAGCTAAAACAGATGAAATGAAGTCCTTCAAACTCTATTTTGAGGAGATGTTTCCTAAGTCGTAGTTTGGGCACCAATTTCTTCCTGAGATCTAGCTCTATGCATATCCTGGCAAATTTCCTTCTTTCTGTAACGCCCCCAATTTACGTTACGTAAAATAAATATTTTTTTAAAATTATTATTTCTGCAATCAGATATTTTCTATAAAGATACATAATTCAATTCTTTATCATGGGAACAGATATATATAGGATCTCTCATGTATACACAATATATAGACCAAGTCTATAAACATCAAAGTACAGCAGAAACAGAGATCCTGCCTGTAGCGTTCAGAGCACTCTAGAATACAAACACAATATAATTCAAAGACCGTGAGTCTTGGAAGCAACGTAGACTCACCCAGAGAATATATTACTTATTTACCGAATCAGACTCTGATATTCTTATCTGAAAAATGTGAAAATATCGTGTAGTGAGTTTGACAACTCAGTGAGCAAATAATTCCTCCTATGACTTCTTAAGTCAGCATATTGATGTACTTATGTTTTAAAATATGTCACATAGAAAATACAGTTCAGAAGTACATTCATATGGGACCCGTATTTCAAATATTCTCAAATCAAAGGATATTCTGATATCCAAAACCATATGCTGCACGGTATGATCATTAAACAAATGTTATTATACTCAGCTGTATAAGTTATAGTAAAATATTAAGATTTAGAGATAAAATCATCAATTTAATGCTCTTGCCTCACTCGGCAATCTGGTCAATGCAATGAAAATATAACTCATTTGCTATATGCATAGTGACCTCGACTACAGTCACAATAAGTGATCAGGGAATGTGAGTACATCACCCTCCTGCCCACCCCACATTACCACTGTCATCCGGTTGGAGCGGCCCTCCCCTAGCTCACTCAGGCTAATAGGGCGTCCCCTATTTGGTACCGTTACAAGCTATACAACCAGCCGATATTCATCCATACATATAAATACATGTAAAATTATCAAGCAACTTGCCATGAGCTTTACGCTTGTCATATTTATCAAGCAACTCGCCATGAGCTTTATGCTTGTCATTCAATCTCATTTATAATATGACATGCATCATTTTCACAAGTATATAGCTTTACAAATCAATGCATCGTGTACATAATATTCACTTTATCAAATAATGATAAATGTATTTAGAACCACATATTCAATGAGTTCCAAAATTCATTTCTAAAACCATACTCTTCTTAAACTATGTGCTAGTTTAACACATTTCAAAAACATATAATAGTATAAATAATTAATTTATAAACAGAAACAATAATACAATTATAGTTTAAAAAGAACATGGGGCAAGTAATAGAAAGAATTATCTACTTACAAGGTAGGGCTCTTGGTTGGATAGCCCTAAAATGTACTTTTCCAAGCCGAATTTGACCAATTATACCTCAAAAACATGTTCGGAGGGTCTAAAGACTTAGAAAATGACTCTGGGAGCTTGGTCACTATTCACTACCGAAAAACACTATTCACTTGCCGAAAATCACTATTCACGACGAACAAAAAACTATCAGATAGTCGAAAAAATTCATATCCTAAGGTTTATCTAGCTCCTGAATCCATCTACGGTGTCAGAATTTCAATTAGAGGTCTCTAAGTAAAAGTTTCAAAATTTATTTTTTCTAAGATTTTCTACATCAGATCTACGGTGATTCAACGATTGATTTGAAAAATTAATCGGTTAAAACCGTAATATTCTTCGTCCTAAATCCAATAGCCCCCTCAGCTTTGAGATCGGAAGCTAATTGGCACTCTAGATCTAGGAAAAAAGTTAAAGATTACTATTCACTCACTATTCATTCGTTTCAATTTTTTTCCTCGAAATTCTGGCCTCTGTCTCCTTGTTTCCCGATTCTCCTTTCCCTTTTCATTGTTTTATTTTTATTTTTTATTTTTATAATAAAAATAATTCTTTAATAATTTAATAATTGAATAATAGGATTTTCTTTTAAATAAATTCATATAAATTCTGTTTTTCGTCCTAAAATATCCCAAAAATTTCTAAAACTTTCCATTCCCATAAACCTTTAGTTAAACTCTTAAATCATGATTTTTCTTGATAAAAATCGTCATAAAACAAATCTCAAAATAAATATCTTTATACATAATAAAAGAAAGAATATTTCTAAAAATACAACAAAATTTATTAAAGGCCAATATAATTATTTTAAGCAAAACAATAATTATTTTAATTAAAAATTTACTTTCTTTTAGCAGAACAAAATCCTTTTTAAACAAATAAAAATATATTTTTTTATAACAAAACATTATTATTGAAAAACAAAAATTAAGGGATGTTACACTTTCTACCATAAATTCCTCCCCTGAATTGTTATTCATTATGTTCATGGTATTGGTGTCAATTTTGAGTGTCTTCCCAACTTTGTCGCCCAGCCTCCACAGAAAAGTGTTGATTGTAGTATTCAATCGGTAACCAGGGTATTCTAATCCACACCGCCACCTTCTTGAACTGATCCACCTGGGTTTTGAATTTGGGTCTCCATCTCTGGATGACGAGGTAGTTATTTGCTATCATCCACGAGCCCTCATGCAACGTGAAATTGTAGTCCTCGGTGTTCCTGAAGTTGGCAAGGTAATATTCGTTTCCTAAATCAATTAGTTTGAACGGTCCTGTGGGTTGCCAAAGTTTGGTTAATCTCTCTTTCAAGTATCTGAAGCCAATACATTTACCCATCAGTTTTATTATTAATGATTTTTTCCATGGTTTGTAATAGGCTTTTCGTTCTTTTGACGACACTTCGATCACTAGGTACACTGAGTCATCCTGTTCGGTTTCCTCCTCGTCTGGTTCATCTTCAGAGAAGTCATCCTCTGATTCCTCCTCCATGTTTGGATTTTTAGCAATGCCATTAAACCCCAAGAGCCTATCTCGGTATGATTTTCTTGGTGTTCTGCTGGCAGATGTTATAGAATCTACCTTAACCTTTGCTTCTACTTTTTGATTTTCTTTGAAGTTGATTGTGTTGGTGGTAATCACGGTCTTCAGTGTTGTAGCCTGGTTCACTGTGGATATTCCGATCTGTACTTCCTCCAAAGCCTAATTTTCTGGTACAGCTTCCATGGTCTCATCGAGAATTTCCGTTATGGTCATAGTTGCTTTAACTTTTTTATAGCTTTGGCTTAACTGATCTTCTTCCTCCCTTGACAGGGGTGTTTCTCTTTGCTCCATCCCTCTACTTCTTTCCTCTTTTCAAATCCCCCTACTTGATCAAATTACTAGCAAACTGAATTCTGCCATGATGAAATGTTAGACCTCAGTGCACACCCTCTTCACAATATGGATTAAGAGACTTCAATAAATTGAGCTCTCAAGAGCACAATTATGGAAAGAAATTAGAAAAAAGAAAGGATGAAAAAGCAAAATTGAATTCATATGGTTCATAGGTGATGACACTAATAATTTGATTCTTAAATATCTAGATTTATTTAATTTTAATTTTTAAATTTTGTTGAATATACTAATTAAGCTTTGAAACTATTAAAGTTGTTACACTTGTAATAAGCTAATAATTTTATATATGAACTAGTATTTTATTCCATGTGATGCATGGTGTTGTACATAATATTTAAATTAATTATAATATTAAATATTATTTAAAATATATATAATATAATTGATATTGATTAAATATTTTTAAATATTGATATATCAAATTTTTTAAAAAGAGTATTTTTTTTTCATTTTTGCTTTTGCTCTAAATTAAGCATATTTTTTCTTTTAATTAATAATTTTTTTTAATAATCTTAATTAATTAATTTTAAAATTATCCCATTAATTTATCTATAATTTTTGCAAAATTATATATAATAATTATGAAAAATGTGTCTGCTTTTTTTGGTTTAAAATTTTCAATTGTTTTGTTCTATATTTTTTTATTTCTATATTTGTGTTTATTATTATTACGTTTATCTTGTATTTAGTTTCATTTTATCCTATGATATTTTATTATTTATTTATTAATAATAATATTATTTTCTTATTATGGAGTGCATTACCTAGACCCGCCCAAAAAATACCTCTTTCTATGGGGCATTTTGGGTTTTAACATGTTGGAAATTTAAAAATGTTCAGATTAAGGAAATCGGTTCAGGTCTGAGCTAAATAAACCTGTTGAAAACGACTAGATCAAATAAACAAAAATATGTTGCAAAACAATGTTTTGGTGCCTTCTTAATTCTTTCCTCTTTTCCTTGCTCCCCAGTCACTTGGGACACCTCTGCAACTCTACTTTCTTCTCTCACACTCACCTAGCAAACAAAATCCTTAGTTCCTCATAGTCCATGCTTGAAGCCTCCATGTCCACTGTAGCGGGTAGCAGAAGTTCTTTGTTCTCATCTTCAATAGGCAACATAGGTGAGTTTCTTGTCTTCTTTAAATTTCCTGCAAAGCCCTAGCTATGGTTGGCCTAGATTGAGTATATTACTTGAATTTCCTTTAATTATAAGGTTGATGCGCATATATTCACTGGTCTTTTGAATCAAACCTTAGGATTAATGTACAATTGTACGTGGAAGAACCTGAAAGCTTTATTCTTCACAATCCAGATCATCAAGCTCTAGTTCAATTTTTCATTTAATGTTTTCCATACCTTATTTTGAAATTTTTTAGGACTTAGGATGGAATCATTTAACCACAATGCCTACTCTACTCAATTAGTTTACTAGTTAATATATCTTTTAATTTAGCAATTTTACCTCTTCTCTTTTAGGTATTCTGAAGGCTAATAGAATTAATGTTGCATGTATTGTAATCTAAATGGATGCTTAACCATTTAGTGTCAAAATAAAGATATGTCAGCTTTCAGCATATTTCCATCAACATTTTTCATTACGTTGGCAAGTTGGCAAGTTGGCAGCATGCTTTGTTTCTTCTTGTCTCACAGAACAAAAACTTATTTTGTGTGTTCATGATCGACTGTATTATAATGCAGAACATGGATATATATTGGAGCCAACATCATTTTCATAACTTGTAAAACAAATCATTTCATAGCAAATCCTCAAATAATGCCAAATGTAGAAATGAGGAAGGGGGAAAGATAAATTTGAGCACTAACAATATGCCAATTTTATCAATTATTTTGCTATAGAACATGGCTAAACTTAAAAAAAAAATATTTCAAAGTTGTCCTCCCCTTTTGGAAACTTCTTATAACATAAAGAAGACAAGATTATGAACTAGTTTGATTGATTTTGGGTATTTGACAGGTTGGAATGGATTCCTCAAATTTAAATGAGTAGGAGACAACATCATATACAACAAAATAACCTGTAGTCAATCTGAAGGGCAAAGACACAGTAGATGCTTCAATTGGTACTAAAAATTATAATGCTGCTCCCCCAAGCGACCAAAAAGGAAGCCTCCTATAGATGGATCTAAAAAATCTTTAGTAGCATGGGATCACTGCACCAAAATACTAGATACATAAGAACCTATGGCTCAATATAACTATTACAACAAGAGGTACATGCGTAATCCTAAGACGTACTTCAAATTTAGTCAATCATTTGTCTAAATGTCCTAAATCACTACAAGAATAATGGGCATTAGCGACAATTTTTAAGTAGCTTTAGCAATGGCTTCAATGGTTGCTAAAGCACTTAATGACCGTCCATAAAATTGTCGTAGAGTTTGTGGCATTGCGACGATTTCACTGAATCGTGGGATAGCCGTCGCTAAAACTTGTCTTAACGATGATTAATTTGGAGTTCAACTTTTCATGAATTTTTAGTCTGATTAATATGTCCATAACTTGTAAAATTTGTATTTTGTATTTACATTTTACAATTCACTAACCCACATTTTTTCCATTTATAATTTTAGCTCTTATATTTTATTTACAAAAAATTAGAACAATCAATCTAATTTGTAAAATTATGCTAATTTAGTTATGAACATATTAATCTAAATAAAATTGAGATCTTCTTATGCCCATTTTTCTATTTTTTCTTAATTTTTATACATTCTCATTTATTTTATTTATTTGTGATTATAACTAATCTCAATTTATATTGCACAATACAAAATTATTAACCTAATTTTTTTTCAATTTACATATCAAGTTAATTTTTGTCCCTATATAATTTTTACATTTTATGTATAATAATTGATTTAATCCATTTTCTCTATTAATTTTTATTTACAATAATTAAATAATAAATTAGTTCCTTCTAAAATTATTTAAACTAGATGAGAGCTACACTAGATAATTTTTATCAATTTTTTTAAGTTTAATATTTGTCTAATAATAATTATATGCTTTCATTTTTTTATTCTAATTTTATTATAACAATTACAGACACTAGCTATTTCTTTCTCCTAATTTTACTATAAGCATGCAATATATCCATAATCATCATATATATCATTATGTTAAATAATATAATATAAGCACTACGTACCTAAACTCACATATTTCAAACAATATATCATACATATATCCACCAATTAATATATTTTAAGCAATATATCATTAAAACAATTAATAAATCATATATACAAAACAATATATCTATCAATATATTTCAAACAATATATAATATATATACAAAACAATATATTTGCATTCCAAGTTAGATAATAGCATCTCCTAAACGCATTTAATCAACCACCATATGTAAAACATGGATGAAGGGAGGAGATTGAAAGAAATAAGATGCATACCTTTGGTGAAAACTTCCAAGAATATGCCAAAAGTGCAAGAAATTGTTGAATATACTTTCAAGGGACAAAATCTACAAAGAAAATGAAGAGAAATGGAAGCAAATGAGAGAAAATAAGGGAGAGAACGCTGAAGGGAGAGAGAGCTCACGGAAGAGACAAACGCAAAATGACTAGGCAGAATATGGGAAGGTAAAATGGAAAGGATTTAACGATAGTTGAAATATAATTGTCGCTAAAATTTGACGTAACGACAGTTCTTTAATGAATAGTCATTAAGTTTACATAGATTTAGAAACGGTTAGCGAGAACCATTGTAATTTAGTGACGATTTACAGGTTAATTGTCGTTAAGTTTCAATTGTTTCGAGGAACAGTTAGAATCCCGTACTTTTTATGATAGTTATGTTATAACTGTTGTTATTTAGCAACGATTTACAGACTAACTATCGTTAAGTTTCACTTTCTCCAAGGAACGGTCAAAATCCTACACCTTTTACAACGGTTACAATGTAACCGTTGTTATTTAGTGATGGTTTACAGGTTAACTGTCACTAAGTTCCACTTTCTCCTAGTGATGGTCAGAATCTCGCACTTTTTATGACGGTTATCGTTAGGACATCAGTTTTGATGACGATTATGGAACCATCATAATGTTGCATTTTAAGCACGATTTTTTTACTCTTGTTAAGCCACCTTGCTAAAACCTCATTTTCTTGTAGTGAATATTCTCATGCTTTGGTGAATGATCCTAGACAATAAGTGATTAGTTTTAAACCAAAATAAGACGGTGGAAAAAATAGTATGATAAAAGCACCGCAAGTGAATGATCTTGAAGAGTGTCAAAAAGTTTTAGTTTTTTTTTCTTATTATTGATGAACAATCATTTAAAGTAGTTGAAGGATATGAATTCAAGTACCTTTGTAGTGGATTGTAGCCACAATTTCATATTCATTCCCATGTTACTATGAATAGAGATTGTTATCAATTGTAATTAGATGAGAAACTAAAGTTTAGAAAACTTTTACAGTTAAATTGTGCTAGGATATGTCTCACCACTTATTATTGGACTTCAATTCAAAATTTAATCTATATGGTACTCATTGCACATTTTTTTTATAATGGTTGGAAACTTCGAAAGAGAATTATGAACTTTTTCCTCATTCCTAATTATAAAGGGAAAACAATTGAAAAACATATAGAAATTTACTTGAATGAATGGGGAATTGAAAAAGATTTACAATACTTATGGACAATGCTAGTGCAAATTATGTGGCAATAACATATTTAAAGAAAAAAATGAAGACAACAAATGGTTTGGTTATCAATGGTGATCTTATGCATGTTAGATGTTGTGTCCACATCTTTATTTAGTTGTTAATGAGGGATTGAAAGTGATGTATTCATCCATTTCATCTATTTGTAATGCTGTGAAATATGTTGAACAATCAAATATTGAATCTCAAAGCCTTGTATACTTAGATGTTCCAACTAGGTGGAACTCAACCTTTGTGATGTTAGAAGCTATTGAGAAATTTCAAGAGGCATTTAATAGACTAAATGATAATGAAAGTGCATATATTGATTATTTTGATGATAAAATAATTGGTCTTCTTCCTTTTGATGATTAGAATAATGCTAAAGTTTTTATTTAGTTTTTCAAATTTTTTTATGAAGTGACTTTAGAATTGTCTAAGTTTTTATACGTTACTTTAAATATAACATTTCCTCAACTTGATTTAGTTGATAGTGAGTTATTGAAGTAGAGTTCAAGTGATGACTCTTTGTTGAGTGGGATGACAATTGAAATAAAGAGAAAATTTGATAAGTATTGGAAAAAAGTGCAAAACATCAACCCATTATTGTTAATTGCCAATGTGTTTGACCCTAGGTACAAGCTTGCCCATTTGAGATGGCCATTTGATGATATTTATGATATAGTTGTATCTTATAATATAGTTTACAAGGTCAAGTCTAATTTACAAAAATTGTATGAGTGGTATGCCAATTGTATAAGCATAAGGGTGCTTCAAATGTAGAGGGCCACTCTTCAATGTTTATGAGAAATGTAGATCAAGATTCTGTAAAGAAAAAACTAGTTCAAAAAGCCAGAGAGGCTACTTTTAAATCTCACTTAAGTGCTAAAGATTCCATTGAAAGAAAGAATGAAGTGGAAAGATATTTAACTAAAGTTTGTGTGGATGTAGATGATTCTTTTGATGTTTTAGAATGGCAAAAATTAAATGTGTCTAAGTTTCATATTCTTTTTACTATTGATCGAGATGTGTTGGTCATTCTAGTATCAACAGTGGCTTCTGAGTTAGTATTTAATATTGGTGGTCGTGTATTAGATATACTTAGGTCATTTTTCTCTCCAAGAATGGTTGAAGCATTAATCTATACAACAATTGGTTGAAACCAAATATATTTGAATTTGATATTAACAACTTGGATTTTGTTGAAGAATTACAGTATTGTGAGAAAATTGAGACAGATAAAGTACTAAATACTTTTATATATTATAAATTGTTAATATATCTTATTCAAATAAGTATTTATTTTTCAATTTTTTGAAATTGCCTCCATATAACAACATCCATTAGAATTATGAATGATCCATTATGTTGAGTTCTGTTTAGCTTGTATCTATATATCTTAGATGCTTCAATCTTAATAATATATTATGTTGGGAGATTGCAAAATTATGAATGCCCTTCTTATTTTGTTTGTTATTTATACTTCTAGTTTGTTTGTTATTTTGTTAGGTTCTGTTTGTTATCTATATATCCTGGATTTTGTTTTTAAGTATTTATTTTGTTTGTTAAACTTTCACTTTATGTATCTATATTCCTAGGAGGCAACATAATTATTTATTAATTTTTCCAAGGAGTAAGTCTAGCTATGGAAGAGGGTTATTTTCTCACAAAATTGAGTGACATTAAGGACTAATGTTTTCAAATGATTACAACTAAGAATGTTTATGTGCTTGCTGGCTACTTAATGAAACCAGAAACCTCACCCCACTCAAACTTGTCAATTTTAATTACACATAGGTTGCATTTCCTTGTTAAAATTCATCAAAAGAGGAACAACAATAATGTTTTTTATGTTAATATGATTGAGAGTAAATGATGCATTTACCACCTGAAGAAAATAGAAAACTCACAGAAATCATCGGGTTGCCTTAGTTAGAATATCAAGTGGTGTAGCATACTGCCTAGCTAGTAGATACACAATGTATTTGACCAGGTGATATTTTTGCAATGCACATATTAACTTACCGAATGACTGAATTAGAAGAAAAGAGGTAGCATTTCAAGGTTTAGCAATTTCCAGATATATATTAGAATTGAATTAATGCATTGGACATTGATAGATAATTTGCAGGATACATTATGTATGGAAAGTTCAAATCTGCACTTGCCCTTCAACTGTTATTTTATGTTTTGCCATCCCTTTGTTTCTTATGTTTTGCATTACGCGCCATATATATATATATATATATATATATATATATATGACAACTTTACTTTCCAATTTTATTAAATGCATCTAGATTAAAATTCTATTGAATGTTGTAATTATTTATATATTTTTAAATTATTAATTAAAATTTCAAAATTTAAAAAAAAATTTAGAGTGTCACTTATCAATAAATGATAAGGTGACTATATAGTAGCTCTTACTTTATTATATATATTAAATTTGTGAACTTATTTGAGTTAAAATCCCTTTGACCTTTTTTTATATCAGGAAATAATTTTTTGTCTTTTTTTTAAAAGTAAAAAACTAAAATTCTTTCAATAAAAAATACTCTCCAAAATAAAAAATTATAAAATTATCCAACTTTATGCTTGTTATTAACCTAACTTTCCTCTTTCACCATAATTTTTTCAAGTTAAAAATTTTATAATAACATTTATTGTATTTTATTGATAAAAAATTATTATAATTAAATTTAATTATTTATTATATTTTATTAAACAAATTTTTATGTATTTATTGTAATTTTATGTTTCATATTTTAATAGCATAAAATTATTAAAGTTTAATTAAATTAATCAAAATGCATATTAAAGATCTAATTTTCAATTTAAACAGTATTGATTGCAAAAATATATCTAACCATTTTTTTTAATAATTTAACCAAAATTTTTTTTTTTTAAAAAATTAACCAAACACTAATGATATTGATAAAAATATTTGTCTAACCAAAAATTAATTATATATTATATTTTATTGAACAAATTTTTATGCTTTTATTGTTATTGTATGTTTAATATTTTAATAACATAAAATTATTATAAGTTTAGTCAAATTAATCAAAATGCATATTAAAGATCAATTTTCCAATTTATACAGTATTGATTACAAAAATATATCTAAATATTTTTATAATAATTTAACAATAAAAATTTATTTTTTTAAAAAATTAATCAAACACTATTAATATTGATAAAAATATTTTTCTATTTAATTGATTTTATATTTATAATATTTTTGAAAAATGTATTAAAATATAAATTTTAAAATTAAAAAAGATGAAAAATACAATACATAAAAATTTAAAAATATAGCCAAACAAACATTTAAAAATGGTACAAAAACGATCATAAGTAAATAGCACACACATTTGTCAGGGTAAATATGAAATGGTTCTGATTTATATGGTTAAAATGTGTTACTTTTATTAATGAATAAATTGATTTAGTAATTGAAGTCATTTTTAGAGTTATAAATCTGAATTTGAATTTCTGTCAAAATTAAATAAAAAAAAAGTGTTACTTTTAAGCCGGTGAGAATTTGGGTTTAGCAGTTTTTTATTATCAAAATGTACATATAAATGTGCCATTTTACCTTTCATTTGCTCCGTTAGTAAAATTTGAACAACAGTTATTTTAATTATATTTTTAACAGATGAAATCAAACATGGTAGCATGGATTGAGTATTACTTTTTGGCCCAAGATTGAATTTACTTATATTCAAGTTTTTCCGAAAAAAAACTGTTTCGGCCTATCTTAGATTTAATTTTCAAAATTTTCCCAAGTCCGGTCAAAAAATAAAAGGGCTTAAAGCCTGTCCCAAAATATAAATTAATTAAGGCAATGTTAAATTAAAATTTAATATTAAAAATATTTCTTTTTAAACAATTAAAAATCAATATGACGTTTTAAATAGAAAACTTGTTAAAATTATATAAAGATAGTGAATTTTTATTTTAAATAAAAAACTTAATTTATACAAACAAAATAAAAATAACTAATATGTATTTTATATTTGAATAATCAGGCTTAATTTTTTTTTCACGAAGTTCGAGCATAATCTATTTGAGTCTTGAATTTCAAATTTAAATTATGTTATTTCAACTATTTATTCAGGCCAAGTGGGTAGCCCCTTGATAATCAATAATACTAGCTTATTTAGTTTACATTTTACCTCCTTGTGAGTTAACCTACTTGCATTTTGTCCTTGTATTATCCTGTTTCTATCATGTACATTTAACGAAAAAGTAGCGTAGGGCGATAACAGTGCAAATCACAAAAGCCTAAAATGATACCGAGGTAAAATATAAATGAGTGAAGTAATTATTGTATATATATATATATATATATATATATATATATATATATATATGAGTAACTCTAATAATCAACTAATAGTATATGATATATTCAATTAACAATTTAGTTGCTTAATATGAAAGGATAAATACTTGGAATAACTTAAGGATTTATGTTTATTCTCCTCTTAGTTAAAAACAACCTTTAGAGTAAATAGGGCATACGTAAGAGAGTAATTACCCTTTACCACGTATATTTTTCAATTGATAGGTTTCAATGGGACAACCTTACATTTTACCAAAAAAGAAATAAAAAAAAAAGAGACATCCTTACACATTAAGTCGAGGGTAGGATCTCTTTATCCAACGGAGTATCTTGCGCACCATAAACAATCCATCCGCAAGGCCCAATTCCATGTCTGCTATCATTCTAGTGCCTAATAGAAAGCGTATATGATGATAACATGTTCTTAATTTTATGGATCCAAACCATAACATAATATATTTGACATTCTTATTAATCTTCGTTTTTATATTTATAAACAATCTCACTTATGTTAGTCCATTCTATTAATTTAAAACCAAAAATCCTCCACTTGGACATCATATGTCATTTTTTATTAAAAAAAAATTTTTTTTTGGATTAACTGCAATATGTGGGCATTACTAGCATGTCAACCATGAGCAAGGCAATTTACGACTAGTGGTTTAAAATAAGATCATAAGCATTTAAGCATGAAAAAATCCATATCCATAAGGAAATTGATATCACACACGTTAAAATATTTATGCCTCATGAATGTGGGATAGAAAATAAATACCATAGCGTGATCCATATGCAAATCCAAAATGGTCTAAGAAAATGGCTCCACAAAACATTAACATGGTGCCGTAGTTCTAATAATAAATACATGCATTATATCGTATGTCAATCAATAACAACAATGCATAAAGAAGAAACAATTCCACCAACTCGATATATCAAGCAACTTAACCAAATCAATGTGAACAACTTGGTTTTGAAAAGCACAAAGAGGTAAGCATTTGGTCATGGGATTAGTAATCATAGATTATGTGGAGATATATATGTTCAATTCAAGTATAAAAGTCATGCACTTTATCTCTAACAAATAGGAATTTAATATCAATATGCTTTGTGTGAGTTGAACTTGTGTTATTATGAGAAACATATAGTAGCATAATTGTCACAATATATGATCAATGGTCTGGAAATACTCTCAACAATGTGAAATATAGATATGAGATTCCTCATCTATACAACCTGATATGTAGCCTCATAACAAGCTATATACTTTGCATCCATGGTTGAAATAGTTGTGAGTGTCTGTCTTACATTTTGTCACAAAACAACTCTTCTAGCCATTATGAATAGATATCTAGAAGTGGATTTCTTATCACTTGGGCAACTAGCATAGTTTGAATCAAATTAATCTATGGCCTCAAGGTGATTATATCTCTTGTAAGTAAGCATATAATCCTTAGTACCTTGCATTTCTTATCACCTGCACAACTAGCATCGCAATGCAAGACTCCAATTCTACTTCATTATGTTGATAGTGATGACAGCATCACAACGCAGGTACAGCAAATTAGTTTTCATGGTTTATAAATAACTACTATCAGATGCAGAGAGACACAATTCAATTATAGTTCTTATTCTTTCATATTTTTTTAGTTTTCTCACAGCCCTACGTGGCTAAACATCTTTAATTGCTTTAAGAAGATTGGAACCTCAAGAATTATGCATCGTGAGACTTGAACTAATGTTTGATTGTTCATTTCTAATTGAATATTAATTATTCTTCTACTTTTCATCTCAATGATCTCTGCATTTAATTGCTAGGGTGCACATTAATATATTACTTGTTTGAATCTACTAATAAACTATATATCGAATAAAGTTTTGAGTACTGTAGTTTAAGAGGCAAATAGGATTACGGTTGTATGATTATGAACTGTTAATCTTATGGAAAATAATTGACTAAATTAACTGCATTAGATTAGTTGTGTTGTTTAGTTTTACCAGTCTCTCTAGTTTTTAAGGAAATTGTTAAGTTAAATTTTACTGATTAGTTAAGGTTGCTTATGAATTAGGGTTGATTGAAATGATCATTATTAATTAAATAAACTTAAGGAGGGACGAGAATTGCTTTCCAATGGTAAATATTCAATAAAGGATTGATTATTGTCAATAATCAATATGAATTATTGATGGTAGATATTAACATAACTAGCGCTCATCTTATTGATTCATTTCTACATTCTTACATTTACTCTTGAAATTCTTTTGCAATTCACTTACTACATTCAAAATTCCTCCTTTGTATTTTACAAAAGGTAACTACAGTCTTTATAGGATCAACACTTACTCCTACTACTATAAGTTAGTTTTGAGATAAGGTTTTTATTATATTTGGTATACATGCGCCAACACCTACCAAAATTCGGTACCATTGCCAAGGACTACGTTTATATATACTTCTTTTGTGACTTTTGATTTCTTTTATGCCTATTACTTGTTTTCCTAATTCAAGAGACTTACAACACGATCCAAATCTTGAAAGAACTTTTAATAGGAATAAGAGAGAAACTTAACGAGACACTGATCAAGGGAAAGAAGTAGTCATGACTGGTCTAACAACTCCATTTTTTTACATAATATACATATATGTATATTTCTCAAATTTCATGAAGTCATTACCTTCTTACTTCTAACTATTTAACTCATAATATCATTCAATTAAATCAACCAAACATAATTAAGGTTTCTGAAATACCATTAACACTTATACAATTCTGGGTTCACGTACACATTATTAATTAAAACATATGTACAAAAATCAAACACATATAAGTCTACATTTTATTCATCCATATTAATCAGTTCCGGAGATATGAGTGTGGGTGGTTACACCTTCATCGGGATCTTAGTCAACTTGACTCAACGTACACTAAAAGTCGATCATAGAGAATATCTGCATAACTTAGTTTTCTAAACTTGATATAGAAATATAGTGAGAAATAAATCCCAGTAGGTTCAAAAATAAATCATTATCAATAATGCTTATCACGTCATGTTCATCTGTATAAGCCATAACAATTATCTTAAGGTCGCATGAATGCACTTTATCTATACACATGAAAATCGTATAGTTATGACATAGATGGCATGAATAACTATTTTCAAATATCATATGATGGCTATCAACTTATTTTTATGTCAAACTACCTCAGTCAGGGTGAGTATTTTCTAATCTCCGATACGAATTTTTCTTGCTTTGTCTGACATGGCACAATTTTTTTTTCATTAACATAATCATAACCATTTGTAGGGCGTCTCCTATTGGTGCACCACATGGACCGCTATGTGACTGTGTTCGTCTCTTTTTTTTTTCTTTTTTTCTTTTTACATTAATAGCCAAAAATATGATTTCAATAACCAGTATGTTCATTATGCTCATATGCTATAATTTAACATCAAGCATAACTATTATAAAAAATTATTGAAAAAATGCAATCATGCCATGAACATAATCATTTTTAAATATCACTTTAAAATATTTACATGCCAAAATTACCCACTTAAGATGGTAAGGAGTTCACGCAATGGTAATGGTTATGGCATACACTAGTCATTTATTATTTTTATTTACAAGATTCTTCTTCTTTTTTAAATATTATTTTTATCATTTCATTTTCTTTATGCTTGGCCTCTAGTCATTTTCCTTATATCATTTCCATCACATGTTCTCAAAAATTTAACACAACATTCTTCTTCAATTTGATTTCTATTATTATCCTATAGTAAATGAAATTCATTTATGATAGAAAAATATTGAAAATAAGCTTTACCAGCTTCCAACACGGGCTAAATGTATCCTATAACACGGCTTGACCATTTCTTGTAAAACAGCCATGCTTTAGGCTTCAAAATGCCATTTTCAACACCAAACACGGCCTGGCCGTGACTTAGAACACGGCAATACTCTATGTTGTGTTATTCCCTGATGCAGGTTTTTGTCCTGCTTGACATTCTCTCATTAAGCAGAGTATAATTCCTTCATTTTAACTCCGAATTAGGTGCTCTTGGTGTCCATTTAAAGATAAAACAATAATTTTAAACTATTATGTTGAACATTGTAGCGAAATTTTAAGGTATCATAGTGATAATACTCCCTTAAGTTAAACGTTATTTCTTCTCGAGTAGGTTCTGACTTCTACTTACTAATATGACCATATCTCCCTCGTAAGAACTCCAAATTGAGTGATTCTAGTGGTTAAATTTTCCTGAGACATATATTGATATTTGTTATGTTAACCAGTTATTTTAATTCCCTACATAATTTTCTCAAAAATTTAAACACAGAAACTTTCCTAACATATTCTTCCCTGGTTAACCATTTTCTAACCACTGCTTACTAATCTGATCATATCTACCTCATATGGACTCCAAATTGAGTGATTCCAGTGGTTAAAAATCCGTGAGACATATATCTATATTTTTTATGTTAACTATTTCGTTTAATTCTTAACCGATTCTTCCTAGAAATTGAACAATAGAAGCTTCTCTGGTTACTTCGAAATCTAGCTTCCTAACCAGAACTTTTCTAAGGTTTTAGTTCATTATTTTATTATGTCCTCTTTCATTTTCTTCCTAATTTACATTTAATCATATTCCATCAATTTTCACCACATTTAAATATACAAAATAACAGCATAAAAATCTTAAAATTTTGCCATCCATAGTGATACCTATGCAAAACTTTCCACACCAACCTAAATATTCAAACATACATCATATGCAAGATCAACATGTAACATGATATAGCAACATCCATGGCCAATCATCAAAGTAACAAATATTATAAATTTCATCAAAGTTCTAGGATCAAAATCCTATACAAATGTTTCTAATTTCAAAGTTTTTCTTTTAAAAAAAATATGTTGTTAAACCTACATAATGATCTCCCCAACTCACTTAGGGAATTCTTTTCCTTGTTTTCTCTTGTAGAAAGTGGCAAGATTCCTTCTTTCCCTTAACTTTTCCAACAATTTGAATAAGAGAAGGAGGGTGAGTTTTGAACCCCAAGGATGAAGATAAAAGATGGATTCAAGTGGAGATTAGGCTAACTTACCTTGAGTACTTAGTCCTCTAGGTTTCTCTTTCTTCTTCCTTCCTCTCTTCTCCTCTCTTTCTCTCCTTTCCTCACTCTACCTTGCTTCTATTTTTTCTCTCCCTTACTTGGATGAAATTCTAATATTATAAGGGTGGGTTTTGCTTAAATAAACTATCAAGTGGTTCACCTTTCATGATCATGGGTCTACCTTATCACAATTAGGATGCACTTAGTTGTTTTGTTTAGGGAAAAACAACACATGTTCTTGTCTTCCTCTTCCTTAGTCAAGATATGCATAGCAAAAAGGAGATTTGTATTTTGAAAATTATGGTAATATGTTCTTAAGACAAAGGACAAGGTCCCATTGATTTAGGGATTCAATTCCTTTTTCTTTTGTCTTAATCAAGTATGATAGGTTTGCCTTTCTAATTGGTAAATTTTCAACCCTTGAATCTCCCTTGCTTGGCTAAAATTATTTGTGTAGGATAATGATGTTTTGTCATAATGCTATGTATTATTATCCACTTGTTGAAATTATGAATGTAGGATATAGATGTTTTGTCCTAATCCCATATGACCTAATCTTGATTATTATTACACTACTATTTCCTCACATGATTCTTATTTTTTTCCCGCTTGGATTTGGGCTCATTCTTACCCATTTCATTTGCTTTGGCTAAAATTCTACCTTTCATGAAGGCCTTGGTCACATTTTTATAATTTTTGGGCTATCGGTCTAACTTTTATATCCTAGTCCAAGTCTATATTTTATTTCTTACTTGGGCTATCCAATGGACTTGCTAGAAACTTATGTGAAGTGAAAAAACTCTATATGAAGTGTCCATAGGTGAAAGCCCAATTTATGGGCAGAGATGTTAAATTTAAAAATTTCTAACTCTTGAATTAGGAAAAATTACCCTAATTCAATCTTCTTAAAATTTTAAAACCTTTACTTACTTCACAAAAATTTATCTTTCTTACCAAATAATTTCGCCTCTCATTAGTAGGTTATTTCTAATTTTTCCTGTTAGTTTTTTTTTCTTTACTTGTTTCTTTAATGTTATAAACATTTTCTATGCATACACATAAGGTAAATAATTTCTAAGGATTATATTTCCTTATATATCTAAAAATTGCCTAATAAATTTTATTTCCTTAATTAAATATTTATGTATCTTTATTAGTAAAATAAATTAAATTAGGGATGTTACATTAAATATTTATGTCCCTTTAATAAATTAAACCAAATTAGGGATGTTACATTTCTCTCCCCATAAAAGAAATTTTGTCCTCAAAATTTCAAAATTTACCTAATAAGAACAATTGCGAATATTTCTTCCTCGTGACTTCTTCCAGCTCCCATTGTCACACCTCTAATTTTAGAGCACGTGAAACACATACTTTACGATCATATATTTTCCATAACATGTATAATACACTCTTTTACATATATGTATTTCCATATATATACCAAATCTATAAATATCAAAGTACAGCAGAAGCAGGGATCCTACTTGTGGTGTTGAGAGCATACTCTAAAGTACAAATATAATATAAATCAAAATCTATGAGCCATGGAAACAAAGTAGGCTCAACCAAAGATCATGTCGTCTAGCTGATCAACTATCTGAAGGGGAAGAACCAAACCCTATAACATTATTTACAAAACATAAATATCGTGTAGTGAGTTTGACAATTCAGTGAGCAGATAATACCTCATATGACCTCTTAGGTCAACATATGGATATACTCATATTTTAAAATTTTGTCACAAAAAATACAGTTCAGAAGTACATTCATATGTGACCTGTATTTTAAATATTCTCAGTTCATATCACATTCAGATATTCAAAATTATATGCAATATGGTATGATCATTATTCAAATATTGTAATGCATCAAAAACATTCACATGAAAATATAGGGAGGATCCCATATCAGAACCACCATATTAGAGTTCGGGCCCTTCTATACTTTGTTAGTGTAGGATTTGTCTAAACTCAGCATGTCATTGAGGTTTGCCCTATCACCATTCAAGAGGACACGTGAAGGGACTCTAATATGGGTATTTCCTGAGCACACAGCAAAGGAAGGCAAATAACATCTCATATAGTTGGCATCTCGCCTATATAGGAGGCATCTCGCTCTCATTCACATATCATATTTCGTGTGTTGGTTGATACATGAGGCTAACACCACCCTCTGCTAGCTGGGTTATCAAGGTGCACCAGGGCTAACATCACCTATTGTTAGTAGACAGTGTTTCCAATAGGATTCCTCCACAGAAAATACCATATGCACTTATGCCATATAATCTAGTATAAAATTCTCAATATAATGCAGACTTTCAGTCTCAGTACAGATTCATTTGTCATAAAGTTTCCAATCAGGGTTTATCACATGTACATGCCCTTTCTCGAGGCAATCATATAGCTTTATAAATCAATTCCACTTGCATAAATATTCACTTTATAATTTAATGAAAAATACATGTGAAATCAGATACACCATGAGTTCAGAAATCTAGTTTCAAAACTATACTATTCTTGAACTATATTTCAAATTATAGGTAATTCAGATAATTTTAATGCATTTCAATAACATATAAAAGTGTAAATATCTCATAAACATAATCATATACATGCTTAAAGATTAAGAAGAGTATAGGGCAAGCCATAGAAAGAACCATCTACTCACAGGATAAGGGTTCCAGATTGGACAGTCTCAAAATACACTTTTTCAATCCACATTTAACTAAACAGACTTCAAAAATGTGTCTAGAGGGTCCGAAAATCAAGGAAATGACTTCGGAAACTTGGCCATTATTTATGGCCAGAAAACACTATTTATCGTCGAAAAATACTATTCATCGCCAGAAAATATTATTCACCAAGAACAAAAAGTTGTCAGATAACTGAAAAATTTCATATCCTATGGTTTAAATAGCTCTTGAATCCATCTACGGTGTCAGATTTCTAATTTAAGGTCTCTAAGTTAGAGTTTTAGAACTTACCTTTTTCTAAGATTTTATACTTTCGATCTACGGCAATTCAATAGCTGATTTGAAAAATTGTTCGGTCAAAATCGTAGTATTTTCCGTCCTGAATCTAGTAGTTCCCTTAATTTTGAAATCATAAGTCAATAGGCACTCCAAATCTAGAGAAAAAACATGGAGATACTATTCACCCTATTTCACTATTCATCCTCTTTTCGATTTTCGTCTCCCCTCCCCGTTTCTCTTTTCTCTTTTGTTTATTTTTTTTATTTAATAATTAAATATTTATATTTATTTTCATTTTATTTCATATATATTCTTATAAATATCATTTTTCATCCTAAAACATCCAAAAAATTTCTAAAAATTTACATTCTCATAAACCTTTAGTTAAACTCTTAAATCATGACTGTTTTTTATAAAAACCATAATAAAACAAATCACAAAATAAATATCTTTGTACATAATAAAAGAAAGAATATTTCTAAAAATACAACAAAAATTTATTAGAGGCCAATATAATTATTTTAAGCAAAACAATAATTATTTTAAACAAAAATATATTTACTTCCAGCAAACCATGCATAGTCATTTTTTTTTAAAAATCATACTTGTTTATAATAAAATATTATTTCAAAATAAAAATTTTGGGATATTACATTCTTCCCCCCTTAAGAAATTCGGTCTCCGAATTTCAACCCATCCTACCACATGTAGGGAATGAAATCAAGGCATAATTCAGAGTTACCAACCTTATTACTCATATAATTGGAGATATTTTTTTGTATATCATTTTTACTTTTTAATATGTCTCTTCACTTGAGTGATTTTGCCATATAACTTAACTATAGGGATTTCTTTCATCCATAAGTTCTTCACTTGTTGATCAACAATAAACATCGATTGTACCCATAGTTAAGTCAAATTTTTTGTCCAATTGAATTTTTTTGGAATTAGGTAACATAAGAAGAATCTAATGGGTACTTCCTTAACATTGATGCAAGAAAGACTGTTGCCACATTACTTAATCCTGATGGCAAGGCTAGGCAAGGTACTACTATGTCTAATTTGTTCAAGTATCTTAACTTTTTCCTTCTTTCCAAACCTCATTACCTCTTTCATTGGTGAGTCTTTCAAGCTTATGTGGTCACCAACTGATAATTTCTAGTGCTCAACATTCATGGTCCTTATAGACTTTTGACCAGTATTGAGTTGCTTGTATTTCTTTTCTAATCAATTCCACTTTATGCAAAATACTCAACAGATTATATATATACAGTTAAGGAACTCTTAAACCATTGTGTATCTCATTCCTTTATATCCTCAAGCTCGCGTGCATATATCTATAGGTCGATATTGGGAAACGCACACATAAAAGATCATATTCACATCCATATTGGGTAACTATATTTTCTTATTCCAGACTTCTATCAAGTCATCTTTGATTCTCACATATCAACATATCCCATGAATATCATCATCTTAATCTATCATCTATTTTTATCCTGAAATCCATTAATCAATATGTTAAACATATATAGCAATAAATCTACCAATCCTTTATAACGTTTATGTACCATTGTCACATGTCTAAAAATTTCAACTTTTCTCATCATAGTAACTCTATACCCTCTTATTAACACCAATAAATTTATTATCAAAAATATTAAGCCTTACTTCTATCATATCTAAAAGCACCTCATTCTAACTTATATTAATTCCGTTTAATTCACCCAATCATTTCAAGAAGATTTTTCCTAACAATTATTCATACAGGAATTTCCAATTTCAATATAATTCACATCCTAGATACTAGACTCAATTTAGCATGCTATAAACCTTTAACACAAATATCTTGATCACTTACATTATTTTCGGACATGATTCTCATAATATTCTCCATATTTTCAAATTAAGAGTTCAAAGATTAATTTAAATTCTAGTTCCCATATTTTATTTCTTAAGAACTTCAACACCACTAATTCTCTTGATTACATTCATTGATTACATTCATCATAACACTATAACGCTATCATCCGTCTATTCCTTTCAAACTTTTCATTACTTTAACCTACTAACCCTTTGGACACCATAATAACTGAGTTTCAAAGAAAATAAATTAAATTTTCTTGTAATAAGGAAAAAGAACTTTGCATTTAATGCCAAACACTAATAAGGGAGAATGTAGTAGAACAGATGAAAAGCATAATAGAGAACGGTGCCAAAATAGAAAGTCAAAAATTTAGACAAGGCATTGAAAGAAAATTTAAATTGGTGGCTGTAATTCTTGAAAATTTGTAAACAAAATCTAGCTATTATTTCGGCAAAGATCGGTGGCCGCAAAATTTGAATATATGTGCCAAAATATACTTTAAAGCTATTGATATTTGGTGGAAAAGAAATATTTCTGAACTTATAAAAGTCTGTAAAAATCAAAAAATACGTAGTTAACTAGTAGGATGCAGTTAATTGCTTCAAAATAGATATAATCAATCAACTATAAAATAACCAGTCCGAATTAAAATTTTTCAAAAAATTTAGTCGACTTAATAATATCGATAGTCGACTGGAAAAAAAATTGGGAAACAAAATAAATCATTTGATTGTCCCTTTTCAACAACTAACTTGTTTGCATTTTCACTCATTATTTTTACAATTACGCCTATTACCTACAACTTCCCTGCAAGAATCAAGACATCAATGCTTTATCAAGGACAACAAGGAAAAGACAAATTTCTTTTGATATCTTAACCTTATTCTCTTTATATGCCTAATATGAGCGACTATCACAATTACTGTACATATACATGCTTGCCGTCATTTTTGAAAATTTCACCTTCAATTGAACTGATATCCACCAACCACTCACATAACTGTTCTAATTATTCCTAGTCTATTGGCATATCTATCATAAATATGCCATTCTCTGAGTTCTATAAATGCACACGTTAATATCTTTACTTTCATACTCAAAGTTAAAGTGTATGCAGCTATGGAGGGAATTGCATTCCGTCAGTTTCGAAATATTTGTGTCTTTTATGGTTCCAGTCCCGGAAAAGATGGAGAGCATGTGAAAGCAGCAAAAAACCTGGGTATGGTGCTGGCCAGGAGAAAAATTTATTTAGTCTATGGTGGTGGTAACCATGGGTTAATGGGGTGTGTGTCTACAGCTGTACATGTAGGATGATGTCAAGTTCTAGGTATTATTCCAATAGCTCTAGCTGCATCTAACATCATAGGGAAGACAATTGGGAAAGAATTTAAGGCAACTTCTATGCATAAGCGCATGGCTAGAATGATGAGAAATACTGATGCCTTCGTTGCCTTACCAAAGGATTTTGGTACTTTAAAAGAAGTTTTCCAAATAGTCTCTTGGGCACAACTAAATATGCATCACAAACTGATAGGTTTGTTAAATGTTAACCACTTCTTTGATAGTCTGTTGTCTTTTCTTGATCATGCTGTGGAACAAAGGTTCATCTTACAATCAACACGACGAATTCTCATCTCGGGTTCAAATGCTGAGGAGTTGACTGATGCTTTACAAGCATATGTTCATGTACCTGATCTAACTATGGCTCGAATAGATTGGAAGACAGACAACCGTGGAAAGTGCAAGTTAGATTTGGATCTTCATTTGTAGTTATAGTAAGATGTGGTCATTCCTATACTGCTTCTACTTTCTTAGAATATACTTGGATACCATCCTTACCAACCATACTCCCTTAGAGTTGGTAAAACTATCTTTGAATGTTGTTTATGATCCTATGAACTCTTGAAATATTCTAGTATATCATCAATAAATATAATAACAAATTGATCCAGGGATGACCTAATTACTATTCATTAAATATATGAATGCAGCTGGGATATTTGTCAAACTAAATGACATCACCAAGAACTCATAATGCCCATAATGAGTCCTAAAAACAAATTTTTGTACATCCTCTTCTCTTATCCTCAATTAATGTTACTCATATCTCAAATCAATTTTTGGAAAAAAATATTGAGTACCTTGTAACTGGTCAAACAGGTCATTTATACAAGGTAATGTGTTTTTATTCCACATTGTTGTCACCTTATTCAACTATCTATAATCTATGTATAGTCATAGTGATCTATCTTTTTTTTTCACAGATAGAACTGGAGCACTCCAAATAAAAGTACTAGGGCATTTAAATCCTTTGTCTAACAAGTCTTGTAACTATTTTTTTTAAATTTAGTCGACATCATTCTATATAGGGATATAAATACTAGTTGGGTTCCAAGGAGTAAATCAATATCAAATTCTATTTTTCGTTTCGGGGATAATCTAGGTAATTCTTCTGAAAACACATCAGGAAATTTCCTAACCACTAGAACCTGATCTACATTAAATCAACATCTCTCACCACTGCCAAATATCCTTGACACTCCTTTTGTAATAACTTATGGACTGCTAAAGCTGAAATTAAATTACTGGGTACATGCTTCCACTAATTGTTCACTACTTGTAGTTTTTTTTACTAACCTTTTATGCTATTGATGACATCTTCATACTGTATCAGTTAAAACGCATTTCAAAACACTTAAACAAGGTCAACCCATTTTGACTTTATTCTTCAACATTCTTATGCAATGTCTTAACAATCAATCATGAAAAACTTATGTCTATCCAAGAGCCCTTCACATGAATTACCCATTTTGCATACCTTAAATTTTAAATTTCCATAGGCAAACCTTCCTTTATCATAATGCTTCTACATAATATTATTGTAAACCAAACTGTCTTTGAATTCTTTATATCAACAAAATATATCATTGAAAGTATTATCTTCATAGATTCTCTTTTCTCAAATTCAATCCAACCCACAACTTGCCAAATCCATTTATATATATAGATTCCAACTCATCCATCCAAAAAGAGATTTAAATCTATTTTCAAAACACTCACTTTATTACAAATCGTTATCTTGGAGTTAACATCCTTGATCACATCATAATCCACTATCAAAATTGTATTAGCCATTCATCATATTGTTTCACATAAACAAATCAAACAATCAATTCAAACCTTATTGACATCCGAACACGCCATTACCTTTGTATTTGGATGAAATCTTCTTATTTTCAACTAATTCTTTTTCTTTATACCCAAGAGAGTTCTCTTTATCATTGTTCATCAATACAAGTTCAAAAGCTGAACTAGTAGTCCACACTTATGAAACATTATCTAGGACATACTAATTGGTTCTTATACATCGCATATCTAAGGAAAAGAATCAGAAGGAAGAAGAGGACGACACCCTATAGAATTTCACAACAGCACCGTGAGTATAAATATGTCCGCGGTTACATACCCATACTCAAAGTCGTACTACAAAATCCTTTGCTCTAATAACCACAGGAAAACTTATTGCTCTGATACCAACTTGTCACCCCCTAATTTTAGAGCACGTGAAACACATAATGTACGATCATATATTTTCCATAACATATATAATACACTCTTTTACAGATATGTATTTCCATATATATACCAAATCTATAAACATCAAAGTATAGCAAAAGCAAGGATCTTGCTTATGGAATTCAGAGCATACTCTAAAGTACAAATACAATATAAATCAAAATCTATGAGCCATGAAAACAAAGTACGCTCCCCCAGAGATCATGTCGTCTAGCTAGTCAACTATTTGAAGGGGAAGGACCAAACTCTATAACCTTATCTGAAAAATATATAAATATCGTATAGTGAGTTTGACAACTCAGTGAGCAGATAATACCTCCTATGACCTCTTAGGTCAATATATGGATGTACTCATATTTTAAAATTTTGTCACAGAAAATACAGTTTAGAAGTATATTCATATAGGACCTGCATTTCAAATATTCTCAGTTCATATCACATTTAGATATTCAAAATCATATGCAATAAGGTATGATCATTATTCAAATATTGTAATACATCAAAACCTTTCACAAGAAAACATTAGGAGGATCCCATATCAGAACCACCATATCAAAGTTCAGGCCCTTCTGTACTTTGTTGGTGTAGGATTTGCCTAAACTCAGCATCCCGCTGAGGTTTGCTCTACCACCATTCAAGAGGACACGCGAAGGGACTCTAATATGGATATTTCTCAAGCACACAGTAAGGGAAGGCAAATCACATCTCATATAGTTGGCATCTCGCCCATATAGGAGGCATCCTGCTCTCCTTCACATATCATATCCCGTGTGTTGGCCAACACATGAGGCTAGCACCACACCTTGCTAGTTGGGTTATCAAGGTGCACCAGGGATAATATCACCTGATGTTAGCAGACAGTGTTTCCAATAGGATTCCTCCACAGAAAATACCATATGCACATATGCCATATAATCCAGTATAAAATTCTCAATATAATGCAGACTTTTAGTCTTAGTATAGATTCATCTATCATAAATTTTCCAATCATGGTTTATCAAATGTACATGCCCTTTCTTGAGGCAATCATATAGCTTTATAAATCAATGCCACGTGCATAAATATTCACTTTATCATTTAATGAAAAATACATGTGAAATCAGATACACCATGAGTTCAGAAATCCAATTTCAAAACTATATTCTTCTTGAACTATATTTCAAATTGTAGGCAATTCAGATAATTTTAATGCATTTCAGTAACATTTAAAAATGTAAATATCTCATAAATATAATCATATACATGCTTAAAGATCAAGAAGAGTATAGGGAAAGCCATAGGAAGAATAATCTACTCATAGGATAAGGGCTCTAGATTGGACAGTCTCAAAATGCACTTTTTCAATTCACATTTGACTAAACAGACTTCAAAAACATGTCTGGAGGGTCAAAAAATCAAAGAAATGACTCTAGGAACTTTGTCACTATTTATGGCCGAAAAAAACTATTCACCGCTGGAAAAATACTATTCATCACCAGAAATCACTATTCACCAAGAACAAAAAGTTGTCAGATAGTTGAAAAATTTCATATCTTAAGGTTTATCAAGTTCCTGAATCCATCTACGATGTCAGATTTCCAATTTAAGGTCTCCTAAGTAAGAGTTTTTGAACTTAACTTTTTCTAAGATTTTCTACTTCTGATCTGCGGGCAATTCAACGGTTGATTTGAAAAATTGTTTGGTCAAAATCGTAGTATTCTCCATTTTGAATTCAGTGGTACCCTTAGTTTTGAGATCAGAAGTCAATAGGCACTCCAGATCTAGAGAGAAAACATGGAGATACTATTCACACTATTTTACTATTCATTCTCTTCTTGGTTTCCGTCTCCCCCTCCCTGTTTCTCTTTTCTCTTTTATAAAAATTTTAATAAAAAAATCACAAAATCAATATCTTTATACATAATAAAAGAAAGAATATTTCTGAAAATACAACAAAAATTTATTAGAGGCCAATATAATTATTTTAAGCAAAACAATAATTATTTTAAATAAAAATATATTTATTTCCAGTAAAACATGCATAGTCATTTTTTAAAAAAATCATACTTGTTTATAGTAAAATATCATTTAAAAATAAAATTTTTGGGATATTACACCCATGTTGCTTCTTTTGAAGTCAAACCTTCCTATAACACCTTAACCAAGGGAATGGTTTTGTTCTTCAATTACTTCATGTCGGTGTCCAATATGAATGCCTGTACTAGCTGATATGTCATGTTCTCCTTTATTTGGATTGATTCATCTCGTATTACATGTGAGAAATCTGGAAGATACTTCTAAAGCTGTGATACATGAAAAACATTATGTAGGTTTGACAAAGTAGGTGGAAGGGCAACTTGATATGCCGACGTCCCCACTTTCCTCAGAATTTGGTAGGGTCCCAAAAATTGCGGACTTAACTTTCTAGTTTTGAGAGACCTACCAACTCCAGTAGTCGGAAAAAGTTTCATAAATACATGGTCTTCTTCCTCAAACTCCAGAGGTCTATGTCTCTTATCATAGTAACTCTTTTGCTGACTCTGAGCTGTAAATAATTTGTCTCGTATAATCTTGATTTGTTCAGTGGTTTGTTGAACTAGATCAGGAACCAGCAAGTTCTTTTCTTCTACCTTAAACCAACATAGTGGAGATCGACACTTCCTACCGTATAAAGCTTCGTAGAGGGCCATCTTAATACTAGAGCGATAGCTATTATTATAAGCAAACTCCATTAAAGGTAGGTACTTATCCCATCCTTTACCTTACTTTATCAGACAAGCCCTCAACATATCTTCTAGGGTTTAAATGGTCCATTATGTCTGCCCGTCAGTCTAAGGATGGTAGGCAGTACTGAACCACAACTGGGTTCTAAACGTTTCCTGCAACGCCTTCCAAAACCTCAACGTGAACTTCGGATCTCTATCAGAAACGATATTTAAGGAAATTCCGTACTTTTGTACACTTTATTACTTGAATGATTCGTACACTTGCGAAAATAAGCATCAGTGGTCAATCTTGTCTTAAGCTCTTGGAAACTAGCTTCACATTGATCAGTCCATTTGAAAGGACTTCCCTTCTTGGTCAATTTAGTCAATGGCAAGGCTATACGAGAGAAGTTTTATATAAACCTCCTGTAGTATCCTGCCAAACCTAAGAAACTTTTGCCTTCTGTAACCGTCTTTAGTCTTTCCCACTGAATCACTGCTTCTGTCTTGTTAGGGTCTACGTCTACCCCTTTATTGAAAATGACACGTCTGAGAAATTTTACCTTTGGAAGCCAAAATCCACACTTCTCCAATTTGGCATACAACTTTTTGTCTTTCAATACTTACAGCACGATTCGGAGATGTTGTTCACGTTCTTTCTCACTCTTAGAATATATCAAAATGTCATGAATGAATACTACCACAAATTGATCTAGGTAAGGTCGAAAAATGCGATTAATGTAATCCATGAAAATTGTAGGTGCATTTGTCAACCCGAAGGGCATTACGAGAAACTCATAGTGCCCATACCTAGTCTTAAAGGTTTTTTTTGGTACATCTTCCTCTTTGATCCTAATCTGATGGTATCCCGATCTCAGGTCAATTTTAGAAAAGATAGAGGCTCCTTTCAGTTGATCTAATAAATCATCTATCCTAGGGAGAGGATACTTATTTTTGATAGTCATCTTATTCAGCTGTCTATAATCTATACATAGTTTCAAGCTCCCGTCTTTCTTCTTATCAAACAATACAGGAGCTCCCCAAGGTGATACACTTGGTCTAATGAATTGTTTATTTAACAATTCCTCCAACTGTTTCTTAAGGTCCTGTAGTTCCTTTAAGGTAATTTTATAAGGTGTAATAGAGATAGGCCTTGTCCTAAGTAGAAGATCAATAGAGAACTCTATCTCTCTCTTGGGAGGTAAACGTGGAATATCTGATGGAAATACTTCAGGAAACTCGTTGGCTATTGGGATTTCATCAAGCTTCTGTTTGACTTCTAGGTTTGATAAGTACAAGAGAATGTATCCAAGTACTCCATTTTTCAAGTTCGTATTGACTTGATTGGCATTAAGCATCAATAACTGCATTTCCTCTTATGAAGTAGGAGGTAGAAATTCAACGGTCTTGTTGCAACAACTCAGCAAGAGCCGATTTTTAGACATCTAGTCTAACCCTAGAATGACATCAATACCTTTTAAAGGTAGATAGATGAGGTCTACAGAAAAAGTTTTCTCCTGAATGGTGACCTCACATTCTTTACATACTGAGGAAGTTAAGACCCTTTCCCCCTTGGGGGTTACTACAGATAGTTCATAGGAGGTTTTAGAAATAGGATACTAAAGCTCCTTAATACATTCTTTCGATATAAATGAATGACTAGCACAAGAGTTAAACAATACCATAAAAGCAAATCCATAGATGTAGCATGTACCTTGAATCATTTCGAAGGATTGATCTACCTCTTGACCGCTCAGGATAAAAACGCTTCCATTCACCTGAGGTCTCAGTTCTGGCTGCTTCTCCATATTCTGTGGATAGTTCTTTGCAAAATGACCTTTCTGTCGACATTTGAAGGAAACATCTGATCCCATGTAGCATGGCTGGTTACCATGCATATGCCCACACTTAGTACACTTGACTGTGGAAAATTTTTGTTGGAAGGGTCGGGGACTTGCAGTCATTGGCCTCTTGCCAGTACCTTGTCTTTTTCCTCTGCCATTTCTACTAAAGTTTTGTGGCTTGTTCTTCCTTTTTCAGAAGTTTCGTCTTTGTTTCTTATCCTCCACTACCCTCAAGCTCTTCTTCAGGAGTCTACATTTATTTATTAGAGGTACCAACTCCTTGATCTCCATAGCTACAACAACATTCCTTATCTCCAGGTTCAATCTCACTTCAAATTTAACATTCTTCCATGCTTCATTGGGGTTAAATCGTAGGTAAGAGGAGAACTTAGACAACTCCTCGAACCTTGCAATGTATTGGTCTATGGTTATGCTACCTTGCTTGAGTTGGAGAAATTCAATCTCCTTCCCCGCCTGCACAGTACTTGGGAAGTACTTTTCTAAAAAGGTATCTTTGAACACCTACCAAGTGATCTGCCTTCCTTGGTGATCTAAAAGTTCTTTAACTCCACGCCAACAGTATTCTGCTTCATCCTTCAGCATATATGCAGTGAAGATAACTTGTTACTCCTCAGTACAACCCATCACTTTAAAGATTTTCTCTAGTTCCTTTATTCACCTTTCAGCTACAATTAGGTCAAAGTCGCCTTGAAAAGAAGGTGGTCTAGTCCTTAGGAACTCAGATATGTTGTTATCATTCCCTGCCATCCAGTTATTAACACCATTCTCACTATTCAGGTTATTAGCATTTTGAAGGTATTGTAGAATTTGGTTGGTGTTCGTGACTTGGTCTCGAATTGCCGTGGCAAGGATGTGCAAGGTTTCCTTCGCATTGTTTGCCGGACTCCTCCTTGGTGGTGCCATTTTGTACTGTGGCAAAAACAAAGTTATGTTGCTATTGAGGTGATCAAGCCTAATAGTTGGAGTCAAAAATATTTAACTGTCACGCCCTTAATTTTAGGGCACGTGAAACACGTATACCATGAACATATATTTTTCATAAACATGAATATTCCAAACATTTATCATGGAAAAAGATACATATAGGTTCTCCCATACATATACCATATACAGACAAAGTCCATAAACATCAGAGTAATAGTAGAAGCAGGGATCCTGCCTGTGGCATATAGAGCTTACTCTAGAGTACAAGTACAATATAAATCAAAATCTATGAGCCTTGGAAACAAAGTAGCCTCACCCAGAGATCATGTCGTCTAGTTGGTCAACTATCTGAAGGAGAAAGATCAAACTCTATATTCTTATCTGAAAAACATATAAATAACGTGTAGTGAGTTTGACAAATCAGTGAGCAGATAATCCCTCCTATGACCTCTTAGGTCAACAAATGGATGTACTCATATTTTAAATTTGTCACATAGGAAATAAAGTTCGGAAATACATCCATAGAGGACCCGCATTTCAAATATTCTCAAAACAGAGGATGTTCATATATCCAAAACCATATACTGTACTGTATGATCATTAAACAAATATTGTTATGCATCAAAATATCTCACATGAAAACATTAGGAGGATTCCATATCAGAATTACCATATCAGAGTTCAAGCCCTTCTGTACTTTGTTGGTGTAGGATTTTTCTAAACTTAACATCCCGCTGAGGTTTGCCCTACCACCATTTAAGAGGACACGCGAAAGGACTCTAATATGGATATTTTCCAAGCACACAGCAAGGGAGGCAAGTCACGTATCATATAGTCGGCATCTTGCCCATATAGGAGGCATCCCACTCTACATCCCATATTATATCCCATGTGTTGACCCTCACACAAGGCTAGCACCACCTCTGCTAGCTGAGGTATCAAGGTGCACCAAGGGTAACATCACCTGCTGTTAACAGACGGTATTTTTAATAGGATTCCTCCACAAAATTACCATATGAACATATTTCATATAATCTAAAATAGAGCTTTCAGAATAATTTTGAATCTTAGTCTCAATACAGCTTATTCGTCATAAATTACCCATTCAGGGTTTATCACATATACATGCCATATACATTCCTTTTCTCGAGTCAATCATATAGCTTTATAAATCAATGCCATTTGCATAAGTATTCATTTCTCCATTCAATGAAAAATACATGTGAAATCAGATATACCATAAGTTTAGAAATCTAGTTTCAAAACTATACTCTTTTGGACTATATTTCAAATTGTAAGCAATTTAGATAGTTTTAATGCATTTCAGAAACATATCAAAGTGTAAATATCTCATAAACATAATCAAATACATGCTTAAAGATCAAGAAGAGTATAGGGCAAGTCATAGAAAGAATCATTTACTCACAGGGTAAAGGCTCCAGATTGGACAACCCTAAAATGCATTTTTCCAATCCACATTTGACTAAACAGACTTCAAAAATGTGTTCGGAGGGTCCAAAAATCAAGGAAATGACTCTGAGAACTTGGTCACTGTTCATGGTTGGAAAATATTATTCACACAAGGCGAATTTACTATTCACCAAGAACAAAAAGTTGTCAGATAGCTGAAAAATTTCATATCCTAAGGTTTATCTAGCTCTTGAATCCATCTACGGTGTCAGATTTTCAATTTGAGGTCTCTAAATAAGGGTTTCAAAGTTTACCTTTTTTTGAGATTTTCTACTTCCGATATGTGGCTATTCTACGGTTGATTTGAAAAATTGTTCTATCAAAATCGTAGTACTCTCCCTCCTGAATGCAGTGGTACCCTTAGTTTTGAGATTAGAGGCATGTAGACACTTCAGATCTAGGGAGAAAACATAGATGTACTATTCACATTATTCATCATTCTGCAGATTTTCCACTTTTCTGCATTCCATCTTCCACTTCCCCTTTTTCTTTTATTATTATTATTATTATTATTTAATAATTAAATATTTAAGATTATTTTTATTTTATTTCATATATATATATATATATATCGTTTTTCATCCTAAATCATCTCTAAAATTTCTAAAATTTTTTTTATTACAAAACTTTAGTTGCAACATTAAATCATGACTTTCCTTCATAAAATTTTAATAAAAAAAATCACAAAATAAATATATTTATGCATAATAAAAGAAAGAATAATTTTAAAAATAAAACAAAAATTTATTAGATGCCAATATAATTATTATAAAGCAAAAAAATAATTATTTTAATTAAAAGTATACTCGCTTTTAGCTAAACATAATCATTTAAAAAAACAATAAAAATATATTTGTTTATAGCAAAAAATTATTTAAAAATAAAAATTATGGGATATTACATTCTTCCCCCTTAAGAGATTCGATCCCCGAATTTCAACCCATCCAACCACATGTAGGGAATGAAATCAAGGCATAATTAGAAGTTACCAACCTTATTACTCAAATAATTGGGGGTATCTTCTTTGTATATCATTTTTTACTTTCTAAGAAATCTCTTCACTTATGAAATTTTGTCATGTAACCTTAACTATAGCGATTTCCTTCAACCATAAGTTCTTCACTTATCAATCAACAATAATCATTAGTTTTTCCTCATAATTTAGCCAAGTTTATGTTCAATTGAATTTTTTGAAATCCGATAACATGAGAAGAATCTGATAGGTACTTCCTTAGCATTGATGCAAGAAAGACTGTATCCATATTATTTAATCTTGATGGTAATAGGCAATGTACTACTATGCCTACTTTGTTCAAGTTTTCAAAAGTGTCTATATACTAGAATTTAACTTTTTCCTTCTTTCCAAACCTCATTACTTCTTTCATTGGTGAGTTCTTCAAGAATATGTAGTCACCAACTGATAATTATGGTCCTTATAGACTTTTGGCTTGTATTGAAGTGTTTTTATTCCTTTTCTAATCAACTTCACTTTATACAAATTACTTAACAAATTATATATATACATATAAGGAACTCTTAAACTATTGTGTATCTCATTCCTTTATATCCTCAAGCTCGCATGCATAAATCTATAAGTCAATATTAGGAAACACACACGTAAAAGAACATATTCATATCCATATTGGGTAACTATCTTTTCTTATTCCAGACTTCTATCAAGTCATCTTTGATTCCCAGATGTCAACATCCTCCCATGAATATCATCATCTTAATCTATCATCTATTTTTATCCTAAAATCCATTAATCAATATGTTAAACATATGTAACAATAAATCTACCAAACCTTTTATAACGTTTATGTACCATTGACACATGTCTAACAATTTCAACTTATCTCATCACAATAACTCTATACCCTCTTATTAACACCAATAAATTCATTATAAAAAATTTCAAGCCTTTCTTCTATCATATCTAAAAGCACCTCATTCTAACTTATATCAATCCCGTTTAATTCACCCAATCATTTCAAGAAATTGTTTTTCCAACAATTACTCATACATGAATTTCTAATTTCAGCATAATTCACATGCTGGATACTAAATTCAATTTAACATGGTATAAACCTTTAACACAAATATCTTGATCACTTACATTATTTTCGGAGATGATTCTCAAAATATTCTCCATATTTCCAAATTAAGAGTTCAAACATTAATTTAAATCCTACTTCTCATATTTTATTCCTTAAGAACTTTAACACCACTAATTCACTTGATTACATTCATCAAAGCACCATAAGGCCATCATCCGTCTATTATTTTCAAAATCTCTATTACTTTAACCTATTAATCACTTGAACACCATAATAACTGAGTTTTAAAGAAAGAAAATTCACTATCCTTGTAATAAGGAAGAAAACCTTACATTCAATGCCAAACATTAATGAAGGATGACGTAGCAGAAAAAGAGAAATACATAGTAGGGCATAGTGCCAAAATAGAAAGTCAGAAGTTTGGACAAAGTATTGAAAGAAAATTAAAATCGGTGGCTGTAATTTTTAAAAATATATAAACAAATCTAGTAGTTATTTCGGCAAAAATCAGTGGCTGCAAGTTTTGAATATGTGTCAAAATCTACTTTAAAGCTATTGATATTCAGTGAAAAAGAAACATTTATGAACTTATAAAAGTCTATGAAAAACAAAGGATACATAGTTAACTGGTAAGATACAGTTGGTTGCTTCAAAATAGATGTAATTAATCAACTGTAAAATAAATCAGTCCAAATTAAAAATTCTCAAAATAGCTAGTCGACTTAATAATATCGGTAGTTGATTGGCTAGAACATTGAAAAAATAAGATAAATCTTTTGATTGTCCCTCTTCAACAACAAACTGATTTGCATTTTTCACTCTTATTTTACAATGACGTCTATTACTTACAACTTCCTTACAAGCTTCAAGACATCAATGCTTCATCAAGGACAACAAGGAAAAGATAAATTTCTAGTGATACCTTAATCTTATTCTCTTTATATGCTTAATATGGGTTATAGTCATAACTATTGTACATATACATGCATGCCGTCTTTTTTGTTGTTGAAATTTTGACCTTCAATTTAGCTGATATCCACCAATCACTCACATAGATGTTCTAAGTATGTCCAGCCTATTCGCATAGCTATTGTAAATATGCCCTTCTCTGAGTTTTATAAATGCATACATTAGTATTTTTACTTTTATACTCAAAGTTAGGGTGTGTGTAGCTATGGAGGGAACCGTATTTTGTCAGTTTCGAAATATTTGTGTCTTTTGTGGTTCTAATCCTGGAAAAGATGAAGAGTATGTGAAAGCAGCACAAAATCTGGGTATGGTGCTGGCTAGGAGAAAGATTCATTTAGTTTATGGTGGAGGTAACCGTGGGTTAATGGGGTACGTGTCTACAACTTCACATCCAGGAGGATGTCAAGGTCTAGGTATTATTCCTACAGCTCTAGCTGCATCCAGCATCATAGGAAAGACAATTGGGGAATAATTTAAGGTAGCTTCCATGCATGAGCGCATGGCAAGAATGATGAGTAATGCTAATGCCTTCATTGCCTTACCAAGTGGTTTTGGTACTTTGGAGGAGATTTTCCAAATAGTTTCTTAGGCATAACGAAATATGTATCACAAACCGATAGGTTTGTTAAATGTTAACCATTTTTTTAATGGTCTATTGTTTTTTCTTGATCAAACTGTGGAACAAAGTTTCATATCACACTTAGCACGACGAATTCTTATCTCGACTTTAAATGCTGAGGAGTTGATTGATACTTTACAAGCATATGTTCATGTACCTGATCCAACTATGGCTCAAATTGAATAGACGACAGATAACCGCAGGAAGCGCAAATTGGATTTGGATCTTCATCTTTAAATGTAGTAAAACATAGACATTGCTGTACCACTTTTACTTTATTAGGGTCTACTTAGATACCATCCTTACCAACCATACTCCCTTAGAGTTGGTAAAACTATCTTTAAATATTGTTTATAATTCTCTGTACTCTTGGAACATATTAGTATTTTATTAATAAAGACAATAAGAAATTTATCCAAGAATAGTTTAAATACTCTATTCATTAAGTCCATGAATGCAGCTGGGGCATTTGTCAAACTAAATGATATCACCAAGAACTCATAATACCCATAATGAGTCCTAAAAGAAATTTTCTGAATATCCTCTTCCCTTATCCTTAATTGATGATATCCAGATATCAAATCAAATCAATTTTTGAAAAACGTTGAGCACCTTGTAATTGGTCAAATAGATCATCTATATGAGGTAATTGGTTTTTATTCCACACTGTCACCTTATTCAACTGTCTATAATCTATGCATAGTCATAGTGATCCATCTTTCTTTTTCACAGATAGAACTGAAGCACTCCAAATAAAAGTACTAGGGCATTTAAATCCCTTGTCTAACATGTCTGATAGCCACAAGGAAACCTAATGGTCTGATACCAACTTGTCATGTCCTTAATTTTAGGGCACGTGAAACACGAATACCATGAATATATATTTTCCATAAACACGAATATTCCAAACATTTATCATAGAAACAGATACATATAGGTTCTCCCATACATATACCATATACATACAAAGTCTATAAACATCAAGGTAACAGCAGAAGCAGGGATCCTGCCTGTGGCATATAGAGCATACTCTAGAGTACAAGTACAATATAAATAAAAATCTACGAGCCTTGGAAACAAAGTAAGCTCACCTAGAGATCATGTCGTCTAGCTGGTCAACTATCTGAAGGAAAAAGACCAAACTCTATATCCTTATTTGAAAAATATATAAATAACGTATAGTGAGTTTGACAACTCAGTGAGCAGATAATCCCTTCTATGACCTCTTAGGTCAACATATGGATGTACTCATATTTTCAATTTTGACACATAGGAAATACATTTCGAAAATACATCCATATGGGACCCACATTTCAAATATTCTCAAAACAGAGGATGTTCATATATTCAAAACCATATACTGTATTGTATGATCATTAAACAAATGTTATTATGCATCAAAATATCTTACATGAAAACATTAGGAGGATCCCATATCAGAATCACCATATTAGAGTTCAAGCCTTTCCGTACTTTGTTGGTGTAATATTTGCTTAAACTCAGCATCTCGCTGAGGTTTTCCCTACCACCATTCAAGAGGACACGTGAAGAGACTCTAATATGTGTATTTTCCAAGCACACAGCAAGGGAGGCAAGTCACATATCATATAGTCGGCATCTTGCCCATATAGGAGGCATCCCGCTCTTCATCACATATTATATTCCGTGTGTTGACCCTTACACGAGATTAGCACCACCCCTGCTAACTGAGGTATCAAGGTGCACTAAGGCTACCATCACCTGCTGTTAGCAGACAGTGTTTCTAATAGAATTCCTCCACAAAATTATTGTTTGCATATATTCCATATAATCCAAAACAAAGCTTTCAGAATAATTTAGAATCTCAGTCTCAATACAGCTCATTCGTCATAAATTACCCATTCAGGGTTTATCACATATACATGCATTTTCTCGAGGCAATCGTATAGCTTTATAAATCAATGCCATGTGCATAAGTATTCATTTCACCATTCAATGAAAAATACATGTGAAATCAGATATACCATGAGTTCAGAAATCCAGTTTCAAAACTATACTCTTCTTGAACTATATTTCAAATTGTAAGCAATTCAAATAGTTTTAATGCATTTCAGAAACATATCAAAGAGTAAATATCTCATAAACATAATCAAATATATGCTTAAAGATCAATAAGAGTATAGGACAAGTCATAGAAAGAATCATCTACTCACAAGGTAAGGGCTTTAGATTGGACAACCCTAAAATGTACTTTTCCAATCCACATTTGATTAAACAGACTTCAAAAACGTGTCCGAAGGGTCCAAAAATTAAGAAAATGACTCTGGGAACTTGGTCACTGTTCATAGTCAGAAAATACTATTCACGCGGGGCGAAATCACTATTTACCGTCGAAAAATAATCTTCACCAAGAACAAAAAGTTGTCAGATAGCTGAAAAATTTCATATCTTAAGGTTTATCTAGCTCTTGAATCGATCTACGGTGTCAAATTTTCAATTTGAAGTTTTAAGTAAGAGTTTCAGTGTTTACCTTTTTTTTGAGATTTTCTACTTGCGATCTGCGACGATTCGATGGTTAATTTGAAAAATTGTTCGGTCAAAATCGTAGTACTCTTCATCCAGAATCTAGTGGTACCCTTAGTTTTTAGATAAGAGGCTTGTAGATACTCTAGATCTAGAGGTACTATTCACACTATTCATCATTCTACAGATTTCACGCTTTTCTACATTCTGTCTCCCCCTCCCCCTTTTTCTTTTTTAATTATTATTATTTAATAATTAAATATTTAGGATTATTTTTATTTTATTTCATATATATTCATATAATTATCGTTTTTCATCCTAATTCATCCCAAAAATATCTAAAAATTTATATTATTACAAAACTTTAGTTACAACATCAAATCGTGACTTTCCTTGATAAAATTTTAATAAAACAAAGCACAAAATATATATCTTTATGCATAATAAAAGAAAGAATATTTATAAAAATAAAACAAAAATTTATTAGAAGCCAATATAATTATTTTAAAGCAAAACAATAATTATTTTAATTAAAAGTATACTTGCTTTTAGCTAAACATAATCATTTTTTTAAATAATAAAAATATATTTATTTATAGCAAAACATTATTATTTAAAAATAAAAATTACAGGATATTGCATTAACAGTAGTCATAACACCACCTCGGCACATAAATAGGAGACACTAGTGATTTTTTAACTATATGAAATCACTGATCCCCTATACAACACAACTACAACATACTCTAGACACTATAAAATCGACTCAGATAACCATCCACCCACTGGCGATCTAAGATCAACTTGCTCTGATACTAATTATGTAACAACTCCATTTTTTTGAAATACCATTAACACTTATACAGTTCTGGGTTCACGTACACATTATTAATCAAAACATATGTACAAAAATTAAACACATATAAGTCTATATTTTATTCATCCATATTGATCAGTTCCAGAGATACGGGTGCGGGTGGTTGCACCTTCACTGGGATCTTAGCCCACTCGACTCAACGTACGCTAAAAGCCAGTCAAAGAGAATATCTGCATAACTTAGTTTTCTTAATATGATATGGAAATATAGTGAGAAATAAATCCTAGTAAGTTCAACAATAAATCATTATCAATAATACTTGTCATGTTATGTTCATCTGTATAAGCTACAGCAATTATTTTAAGGTCACATGAATGCACTTTATCTATGCACATGAAAATCGTATAGTTATGACATGGATGGCATGAATAACTATTTTCAAAATATCATATGATGGCTATCAACTTATTTTTATATCAAGTTACCCCGGTCAAGGTGAGTACTTTCTACTCTTCGGTACGAGCTTTTCTTGCTCCGTCCGACATGGCACAATTTCTTTTCTAATTAACATAATCATAGCCGTTGGTAGGGCGTGCTCTATTGGTGCACCACACAGACCGCCATGTGACCATGCTCTTCTCTTTTCTTTTCTTTTTACATTAATAGCCAAAAATATGATTTCAATAATAATTATATTCATTATGCTCATATGCTATAATTTAACATCAAGCATAAGTATTATAAAAAATTATTGGAAAAATGCAATCATGCCATGAACATAATCATCTTCAAATATCACTTTAAAATATTTACATGTCAAAATTACACACTTAAGATGGTAATGAGTTCACGCAATGGCGATGGCTATGGCATACACTAGTCATTTATTATTTTTATTTACAAGATTTTTCTTCTTTTTTAAATATTATTTTTATCTTTTCATTTTCTTTATACTTGGCCTCTAGTCACTTTCCTTATATAATTTTCATCACATGTTCTCACAAATTTAACACGACATTCTTCTTCAATTTGATTTCTATTATTATCCTATAGTTAATTAGATTCATTTAGGGTAGAAAATGTTGAAAATAAGCTTTACTAGCTATCAATGTAACAACCTTATTTTTTTCTTTATTAATATACAATATTGAGTTCACATACACGTCATTAATCAAAAAATACATGCAAACATATCAAACACATAGATATTTACATCTTGTTTATTTTGGTTGACCAATTCCGGAGATACAGGTGCGGGTGGTTGCACCTTCACCGGGATCTGAGCCAACTCGACCACAAACATCATATTTGATTCTGAGATCTGCTCAACATAAAGTAACTCGATCCAATGTGCACTAAAAGCCAGAGACTTAGAAACAAAAGCTGCATAAATAATTTTCTGAACATGATATGAAAATATAGTGAGAATTAAATTCCAGTAAGTTCAACAATAAATCATCATCAATATAGCTCATCACATCATGTTCAGCTGTATAAACTACAGAAAATATCTTTGGTTACATGAATGCATTATATCTATGCACATAAGAATCATACTGTAATGATATGTATGACAGGATTAACTATTTTCAAAATATCATATGATGGCCATCAACTTATTCTCATTTCAAGCTACCCCGGTCAGGGTGAGTATCCTCTACTCTCCGGTACGGGCTTTTCTCGCTCCGTCCGACATGGCCCACTTTCTCTTTCTTTTCTCATTGTCATGATCATAACCGTTAGTAGGGCGTCCCCTACTGGTGCACCACACGGATTGCCATGTGACTGTGCTCATTTATTTTCTTTTCACAATGATAGCCAAAAATATGCTTTCAATAACAAGCATGTTCATCAAAATATAACTATTACCAAAAATAATTGGTAATCATGCCATGAACATAACCATTTCAAATATCACTTTATAAAATATTTCCATGTCAAAAATTCACACTTAAGATGGTAAGAAGTTCATACAATGGCAATGGCTATGGCTATACTAGTCATTTATTATTTTCATTTATAAGATTCATCTTCTTTTTTTTAAATATTAATTTTATTTCTTTATTTTCTTGATGCAGGTTTTCTTTCTATTTAACCTTCTCTTACTAATCAGAGCATAACTCCCTCAATTTAACTCCGATGTAGCTGATCTTAGTGTCAATTTCAAGATAAAACAATTATCTAAAGCTATTATGTTGAATAGTTTATCGAAATATTAAGAAATCAAGGTGATATTACTCCTTCAAAGTACAGGTTAGTTCCTCTCAGATAGGTTCTAACCTTTACCTACTAATCTATCCATATCTCCCTCATAAGAATTCCAAATTAAGTGATGCTAGTGGCTTAAACTCCGTGACACATATATCTATAATTTATACGTTAACCATTTATTTTAATTCTTTATAGAGTGTTCCCAGAAATTAAAATACCGAAGCTATCCTAACATATTCTTCGTTGATGAACCATTTTCTGACCTTTGCTTACTAATCAGAACATATCTACCTCATATAGACTCCAAATTGAATGATTCCAGTGGCGACACATCCGTGACACATATATATTTAATTCTTATGTTAACCATTTATTTAAATTCCCTACAGATAATTTCCAGAACTTAAAATACCGAAGTTATCCTAACATATTCTTCCCTGATGACCCATTTTCTGACCTTTGACTACTAATTTGCTCATATCTTCCTTATATGGACTCCAAATTGAATGATTCTAGTGGCTAACAATCCGTGAAACATATATCTTTAATTCCTATGTTAACCATTTATTTTAATTCCATACAGATAATTCTCAGAAATTGAAATATAGAAGCTATCCTAACATATTCTTCCCTGATGAACCATTTTCTGACCTTTGCCTACTAATCGGTTCAGGTCTCCCACATATTGACTCTAAATTGAATGATTCTAGTGGATAAATGTCCGTGACACATATATCTTTAATTCTTATGTTAACGATTTATTTTAATTCCTTATAGATTGTTTCCAGAAATTAAAACACCGAAGCTTAAAATTCTGCCACCCATAGCCATACCCATGCAGAACTATCTACGCCAACCTAAGTATTCAAACATACATCACATGCAAGATCAATATGTAACATGATATAGCAACATCATGACCAATCATAAAATTTCTAAGATCAAAATCTCATATAAATATTATAAGTTTCAAAAGTTTTCTTCAAAAAGAAATATTGTTAAACTTACTTGGAGCACTTAGTCTTATAGACTTCTCCTTCCTCTTTCTTCCTTTCTTCCTCTCCATTCCTCACTCTACCTTGCTTCTATTTTTTTCTCTCCCTCACTTGGACGAAATTCTAATGTTGTAAGGGTGGGTTTCCTTATATAGGCCACCAAATAATTCACCTTTCATGATCATGGGTCTACCTTATCACAATTAGGATACACTTTGTTGAATTTTTGGAAAACAAACAACTTATGTTCTTGTCTTCCTCTTCCTTAGTCAAGATATGCATAGGAAAAGGAGATTTGTATTTTGAAAATTATGATGATATGTTTTTAAGATAAGGGACAAGGTCCCTTCGATTTAGGGATTCATTTCCATTTTCTTTTGTCTTAAACAAGTATGATAGGTTTGCCTTTTTAGGTGGCAAATTTCTAGCCCTTGAATCTCCATTATTTGGTTGATATTATTTGTGTGGGATAGGAATGTTTTGTCCTAATACCATGTATTATCATACCACTTGCTAAAATTATAAGTGCAGGATATAGATGTTTTTGTCCTAAAGCCTTGTATTATTATGCCACTTGCCAAAATGATGAATGTAGAATCACACCACTTGCTAAATTTTTGTCTTAATGCCATGTAACCTAATCTTTATTATTATTACATTATTATATCATCATCTAATTTATTTTATTTTATTTTTCCTCTTGGATTTGGGCTTATTCCTACCCATTATAGGGTTATTCCTACCCATTTTCTTTGCTTTGGATAAAATTCTACCTTTCTTGGAGGGCTTGGTCATATTTTCATAATTTTTGGGCTATTGGTCCAATTACTATATCCTAGTCCAAGTCTATGTTTTATTTCTTGCTTAGGTTATCCAATGGGCTTGCTAGAAACTTATATGAAGTGGAAAAACTCTACATGATGTGTCCATAGGTAAAAGCCCAATGTATGGGTAAATGTTTTAAACTTAGTAACTCTAGTTCTTGAATTAGGAAAATTACCCTAATCCAATGTTCTTGAAATTTTAAGACCTTTACTTGTTTCTAAAAATTTATCTTCCTTATCCAAGAATTTTGCATCTCTTTAGTATGTTATTTCTAATTTATGTTTTTCCTATTAGGTTTTCCCTCTTTATTTGTTCTCTTAATGGTAGAAACATTTTCTATGCATATATGTAAGGTTAAGAATTTCTAAGAAAAATATCTAAAAAATTACGGGATGTTACATTCAACATAGCCCAAATGTATCCTGTAACACGGCTTGGCCATTTCTTGTAAAACAGCCATGCTTTAGGCTTCACAATTCCATTTCCAGCACCAAACACGACTTGACCATGCCTTGGAACACGGTATGTTGTGTTATTCCCTGATGCAGGTTTTTGTCCTGCCTAACCATCTCTCATTAATCAGAGCATAAATCCCTCATTTTAACTCTGAATTGACTATATCTCCCTCATATGAACTCCAAATTGAGTGATTCCAGTGGCTAAATTTCCATGAGACATATATCTATATATTTTATGTTAACTAGTTATTTTACATCACTGCATAATTACCCCAAAAATTCAAACACTGAAACTTTCCTAATAGATTCTTCCCTGGTTAACCATTTTTTGACTACTGGTTACTAATCTAACCATATCTACCTCATATGGACTTCTAATTGAGTGATTCCAGTGGATAAAAATATGTGAGACATATATCTATATTTTTCATGTTAACTATTTCTTTTAATTCCTAACCGTTTCTTCCCAGAATTTGAACAATAGAAGTTTCTCTGGTTACTCCGAAATCTAGCTTCCTAACCAAACCTTTTCTAAGGTTTTAGTTCATCCTTTTATTATGTCATCTTCCATTTTCTTCCTAATTTACATATAATCATATTTCATCAATTTTTTATCACATTTAAATATACAAAATATCTGCATAAAAATTTTAAAATTTTGCCATCCATAGCCATACCTATGCAGAACTTTCCACACCCACTTAAATCTTCAAACATATATCACATGCAAAATCAACATGTAACATGATATAGCAACATCCATGGTCAATCATCAAAGTAAAAAATATTGTAAATTTCATCAAAGTTCTAGGATCAAAATCCTATATAAATGTTTTTAATTTCAAAGTTTTTCTTTAAAAAATATATATTGTTAAACCTACCCAATGATCTCCCTAGCTCATTTAGTAAATTCTTTTCCTTGTTTTCTCTTGAAGAATGTGGCAAGATTCCTCCCTTCCCTTAGCTTTTCCAATAATTTGAATAAGAGGAGGGTGAGTTTTGAACCCCAAGGATGAAGATAAAAGATGGATTGAAGTGGAGATTAAGCTAACTTACCTTAATTACTTAGTCCTCTAGGCTTCTCTTTCTTCTTCCTTCCTCTCTTCTCTTCTCTTTCTCTCCTTTCCTCACTCTACCATGCTTCTATTTTTTCTCTCCCTCACTTGGACAAAATTCTAATGTTATAAGGGTGGATTTTGCTTAAATAAACTATCAAGTGGTTCAAATTTCATGATCATGGGTCTACCTTATCACAATTAGGATGCACTTGGTTATTTTTTTTTTTGGGAAAAACAACTCATGTTCTTGTCTTCCTTTTCCTTAGTCAAGATTTGCATAGCAAAATGAGATTTTTATTTTAAAAATTATGATAATATGTTCTTATGACAAGAGACAAGGTCCCTTTGATTTAGGGATTCATTTCTTTTTTCTTTTTTCTTAATCAAGTTTGATAGGTTTGCCTTTCTAATTGGCAAATTTTCAGCCCTTGGATCTCCCTTGCTTGGCTAAAATTATTTGTGTAGGATAAGGATATTTGTCATAATGCTATGTATTATTATCCACTTGTTGAAGTTATGAATGTAGGATATAGATGTGTTGTCCTAATGCCATGTGACCTAATCTTGATTATTATTACACTACTATTTCCTCACATGATTCTTATTTTTTCCCCTCTTAGATTTAGGTTTATTCTTACCCATTTCCTTTGCTTTGGCTAAAATTCTACCATTCATGAAGGGTTTGGTCACATTTTCATAATTTTTGGGCTATCAGTCCAACTTCTATATCCTAGTCCAAGTCTATGTTTTATTTCTTGCTTGGGCTATCCAATGGGCTTGCTAGAAACTTATGTGAAGTGGAAAAACTCTATATGAAGTGTCCATAGGTGAAAGCCTAATTTATAGGTGGAGATGTTAAACTTAGAAATTTCTAACTCTTGAATTAAAAAAAATTACCCTAATCCAATCTTCTTAAAATTTTAAAACCTTTACTTACTTCATAAAAATTTATCTTCCTTACCAAAGAATTTTGCCTCTCTTTAGTATGTTATTTCTATTTTTTCCTATTAGGTTTTCTCTCTTTACTTGTTCCCTTAATGTTAGAAATATTTTCTATGCATACACATAAGGTAAAGAATTTTTAAAGATTATATTTCCTTAAATATCTAAAAATTGTCTAATAAATTTTATTTCCTTAATTAAATATTTATGTATCTTTATTAATAAAAGAAACTAAATTAGGGATGTTACAACTGGGAATGCTATCTTAAAGGAGTTGGCTGCTCTAGATTTGCATCAACAACCCATATGCATTATTTTTCCTACTTTTGATGCTAATGTTAATTTTGAGTTAAAATCTTGATTGATACATCTCTTACCAATTTTTTATGGTCTTACAAGTGAGGACTAGCACAAACATCTGAAGGAATTTCATGTGATTTGCATCAGGATGAAGCCTATAGGAATAATTGAGGAGCATATTAAATTAAGGGAATTCCCTTTCTCCTTGAGAAATGTAGCTAAGGATTGGCTTTACTATTTTCCATTCGAATATATTATTACATGGGATGAGATGAAAAAACTATTCCTCTAAAGATATTTTCTTGCATTTAGAGCCACCACTATAAGGAAGGAAATATGTGTCATAAAATAGCATAATAGATATACCTTATATGAATATTGGGAGAGATTTAATAAATTATGTACAAGTTTCCCACATTACCAAATTAGTGAGCAGCTAATGATCTAACACTTCTATGAGGGTCTCCTATTGAGTAATAGAAACCTATTAGATACAGCTACTTGGGGAGCACTAGTAGATAAAACTCCTGAAACAGCCGAGAATTTAATTGCTAATGTGGCTGTTAACTATCAACAATTTGGTTCTAGACATGACCACTTAGTAAGGCATGCCAATAAGGTAAGTACCCGTTTTCTTTAGCAACAAATGACTGAACTTACTTCTCTTGTTAGATAATTGGCTATAGGTGTAACTCAACCAATGAAGGCATGTGGGATTTGTTCAGTGATAGGGAATCCCATAGACATGTTCCCTACTCTTACAGAGGAAATAATAGAACAAGTCAATGCAGTATGAGGTTTCCTTAGTCAGCCAATGAGATATGATTCTTATTTTAATATACAAAATCCTAGGTGTATGGATCCTTAAAAATTTAGATATGAGAATCCATAGATAGGTAAGCAAGCAACCCAAAATTATTTAAATTTTTAATAGAATCAATAGCCATTCTCTCCTAGACAGGTACCAACTTAATTATAATTCAAGTATGTCGTTGAAAGAAATGGTTTAATCTCTTACTAACACTACTTCGCAAATGCAATAAGACTCGAAGTAATTTAAGCAAAAGATGAGCCAATATTCAAAAATTAGAACTTTAGATGGGACAAATGGCAACCACAATCAGCTGGTTAGAAGCACAAAATTCAAGTAAACCACCCTCTCAAACAATTCTAAATTTGAAGGAGAACATGAGTGTAATCATACTGTGGAGTCGCAAAGAGGTTGAAACTTCATCAAAGGAGGCACCAGCACCATCAAGGCAAGAATAGGAGAAAATTAAATTTCCTCATAATGATGACCCCCTCAGTGTAAGTTTCCTCATGTTTCAACTTATGGACCATTACCCCCTTCTCTCCGAGCTTTAATAGATGATAGAAAGATTAAGAAATTTTTGGATCTACATGAGACATTCAGAAGGTGTGAGGTAAACATCCTCCTTTTAGTTGAAAAAGTATCTCGCTATGCTAAATTTTTAAAAGAATTAAGCACACTTAAGAGAAAGAAAAAGTTAAAAGGATGTGAAAAAGTAAAAGTAAGGGAACATATGTCAGCAATAATTCAAAACAACCTCCTTGCAAAGTGCAAAGACCTAGGTATGTTTGCCATCCCTTACACCATAGGAAAGACTAAATTTAAACATGTTTTGTTAGATTTAGGAGCATATATTAATGTCATACCTTATTTGATATATGCATCATTGCCACTTGGACTTTTAAAAGAAACTGGTGTGATAATTCAATTGGTTAACAAATCTAAGACCCTTCCAAAAAGGATAGTTGAGGATGTTTTAGTACAAATAAATAACTTAGTTTTTCAGCTAATTTCTACATGTTTTATATATAGAATGGTGATTAAATTGCTCCTATTTTTCTCACTGATTTCTACATCCTTTATATAGAGAATGGTGATCAAACTACTCCTATGTTGCTTGAAAAAACATTCTTAAAAACATACAAAACTATAATAGATTTTTATAATGGCACATTAACTATGGAGTTTGATGGTGATATCATCAAATTTAATGTTAGTAACTTCCATAAAAATTGTTGAGTATCATAATCATGTCTATGCTATTAATTTGATTGATTTATTAACACATGATAATTCCAAACTTTATAGGAAGAATGATGTGGAACTAACCACTAGTGAAACTATTAAGAAGGAGGTTGAAAAGTTATTTCGAAATGATACAGTGCGAAAAAAAATTGCAGCATTAGAGGAGGTCACATAACTGCAGTAACACAAGTAAGGACCTTCCTAGTACATTACTAATTTATAATAAGATTCTTGTATCCTCTATTATGCAGGATCTTGCACGAAGCTAAAATCCTCTCCCTAGCCATTTAAAGTACTTATTTATTGAGGAATCATCCCCTATAATAATCTTTAGGAAGATGAGCAAGATGCAAGAGGAAAGTTAGTGCAAATTTTTTAAAAGTAAGGGATAGCCATTACTTGAACAATTGCAAATCTCGAACGCATGAATCCATCCATATGCATACATTAAGCCTTACTTGGAGAAGGAGTAAAACCATCCCTAGGTAAGTCACATTCTCCTTGGTATGGACCTTTAATTATTATTGATATTCTTGCTCACAGTGCATGATGTGTGCATAACTAAGCATATTTTTAATACATTTAAATTTACTTTTTGTTTGATTTAAGTAAAATATGATTATGAATTAGTTTAGTTTTGTGTTGTAGGAGCAAAGGAAAAAAGAGAGGAGAAAAAGAGAAGAAAATCATGGAAAATGTTGACTTCGTAGTGTATCATGACATTTCATCACTAATTGAGGAACATCTCTCACATAAGAATTCCGATTAATGTGATTGTAGTGGCTATGAAAAGTTAGGACAAATAGCTACAATTTTGTGTTGAGCACTTTGGTGAAATCTAAAAGTATCAGAGCATTGTGCCTATATTAGGGGCCCTGTGGCGCTCGCCTCGCCTTGAGGGCCACAACACCACGTCCTAAAGAATTTGAAGCATCGCAACACTTGCTTTGGGCACTGTGGTACCTGCCACAGAGAAAGGGATCCACAATGTTTTAGGTACTTTCACTCTAATTAAAGCCTAAAAGGTTGAGAATTGACCTAGAAGCAATCATACTTTATTTAAGACTCTTCAATATATAAATAAAGTGAAAAACAAGCGACAAAATCATTAAATTCTTAAGCATATTCTTCTCCTTCCTCTCTTAGATTTTCTTATGGCCATGGCAGCTAATTTTTTTATTATTGGTTGAGATAGATTGAAATATCAAGGATCTTTTATGCATTATGAGATTTAGATTAATGTTTAATAATTCAATTTTAATTGAGTATTGATTATTCATCTATTCTTTTTTTTAATAATTGCTCATATGATTACTAGGAGGCCTATTAATATATTGTTTGTTTCAATCTGCTGCTGAATCACATATCGAATAAAGTTTTCATCACTGCCATTTAAGAGGCAAATAGAATTAATAATTATATGATTATGAATTATTAACTCGTGGTAAATGATTAATTAGATTAAATACAGACGATCTATCTGTGTTGTTTAGCTATATTAGTTTCTCTAATTCTTCATGAGGTTAATAAGTTAAATTTTGTTAATTAGTTAAGGTTGCTTGTTAATTAAAGTTAGTTGAGGCGATCACCATCAATTAACTAGACCTAAGGAGAAACAGTAATAACATCTCAATAGTAGATACTTAATTTAAGATTGATTATGTTGTCAATAATCAATACGATTCCTTAATGGTGGATATCAACTAAAACCAACTCTTTCAATATTAATCACTATCTTATTTTGTTATTTGCGATTATTCTCTTTTACTTTGTTAATTTACTTACAGCACTTAACTCCTTTCATTCTATTTCACAAAAAGGTAATACTAGACTCTGTGAGATTGCTCTTATTTCCACTACTATAGGTAGTACTGAGGTAATGTATTAATTTGGTGTACACACGACAATATTGACCAATGCAATGAAATTCCAAGGCTTGAAAATTTCAAGACATTTTAGATCAAAATGGACATTAATGATACTCCCTAACTGAAATAAGGAGAAATCTGTCGAGCTAACAACATTAAACAAAGGCACTTACTGGGTGGTAACCCAATAGGCAAGTAGTTTTCTTAATTTATTTTTTAGTCTAATGAGTTTGTTACGTTTTTCATTGAAAATTCAAGTAAAAATCTCAACAAGGGGTTCATCATTGCGATGGTGCTAAAATGATATCGTGACGTAATCAACTCAAGAGCAATTTAGTTAGAATCCAAAAGAACCTATGTCACGATGGGGCATTCTCAACTTCACGACGATAATTTTCCTAGAAAATTCAATAAAAGTTCAGAAGACTTAGTGTCTTGACATTCAACTTGTAGCATACCGATAGAAAATCTCTAGGCAGCATTCCTAGAAAACCTAAAACTTTATCGTTGTGATGACGAGATAAGAATTCTTGCGTCATGACACAAATTACCCAGTTGGCTTTTTTAATTCCCTAGAAGCATCAACATCACGACAATAGGAAGCTCGTGTCAAAATGCCAACCCAATAGCTAAAAAACATAACCCTTGGGCTCTTGTCACAATGTTCCTCGCATAAACAGTGCACCCAATGCCCTAATTCTTCATTTTGCCCCAATAAAGTGTTAGTGCACCCTATGAAGGCCATTACCTATAAGGATATTTACATTACAAACACTCTGAAGCCCAAATACTAGGCATAGTTAGGTTTCCTATTCCACCATAGCAAAGGAAATTGAAGGAAGGTCTAGTGCCCCACAACCATCCCACTTCATTAAAGACCTATGGGAGTATATTGAGATGCTCTATAAGGAAATGCCTTATATGGGGAACTCCCTAGGACAACACATATATGAGTGCTTCATATCAACTAGCTAGTGTCAAGTAGATTATCTCAATTAGCTAACTCTGACCATGAGAGCCCAAGTCTATTTTCCACCAACACCACCAGTTAAGCCTCTTCCTAGATTTGGCATCCAGAGGCACGTCCTATAAGGAACAGATAGGCAAGGAGGAGATATAGATCAAGAAGGTCCATAAAGTTTAGTCTTTATTTTATTTTTGATTTTCCCTTTTCTTTTCTTTTCTCTTTTAATGTATTTTTTCTCATATTGAGGACAATGTGAAGATTGAGTGTGGGGGAGGGATTTTGCACTTTATGGACTATTGTATATGACTGAATAAATGATGTAACCCTACTTTTAAATAGCATTACCTAAATTTTCAATAGTTGCATTTTATTGTGTTAGCAAGTTGAATGATTATGTATGTATGTTCAAATTATGTTTTGATTTCTCAGGTTATTTGAAAATCCAATGATGTGAATGAAATAAAAATTTTTAGTTCTTGAAAACGACAATAGAAATCTACATATATAGGGAGTTTTATCTTTCTTACAATTTTTATTCTTACTTTTTAAATTCTAAACTTTAATGCACTTCAACATTGGGTGATTTTACTTATTAATTAGAGAATGTTTATTCATGCAAAAATATTGTTTGATTTTAAAAAGAACTCTATAACTTATTTCAATGCACTTAAGTTGAAATCCTGGGTTGATATTACTACTTTAAAGTTGTAACAACCTTTTTTTTAATATTAATTTTATACAATATTGAGTTCACATACACGTCATTAATCAAAACGTACATGCAACATATCAAACACATAGATATTTACATCTTGTTTATTTTAGTTGACCAATTCCGGAGATACAGGTGCGGGTGGTTGCACCTTCACCGGGATCTGAGCCAACTCGTCCACAAACATCTTATTTGATTCTCGAGATTTGCCCAACATAAAGTAACTTGATCCAATGTGCACTAAAAGCCAGAGCCATAGAAAAAAAGCTGCATAACTAATTTTCTGATCATGATATGGAAATATAGTGAGAATTAAATCCCAGTAAGTTCAACAATAAATCATCATCAATATAGCTCATCACGTCATGTTCAGCTGTATAAACTACAGAAAATATCTTTGGTCACATGAATGCATTATATCTATGCACATAAGAATCATACAGTAATGATATGTATGACAGGATTAACTATTTTCAGAATATCATAAGATGACTATCAATTTATTCTCATTTCAAGCTCCCCCGATCAGGGTGAGTATTTTCTACTATCTAGTACGGATTTTTTTCGCTCCGTCCGACATGGCCCACTTTCTCTTTCTTTTCTCATTAACATATCATAACCGTTGGTAGGGCGTCCCCTATCGATGCACCACACAGATTGCCATGTGACTGTGCTCATTTCTTTTCTTTTCACAATGATAGCCAAAAATATGCTTTCAATAACAAGTATGTTCATCAAAATATAATTATTACCAAAAATCATTGGTAATCATGCCATGAACATAACCATTTCAAATATCACTTTATAAAACATTTCCATGTCAAAATTTCACACTTAAGATGGTAAGAAGTTCATACAATGGCAATGGTAATGGCATATACTAGTAATTTATTATTTTCATTTATAAGATTTGTCTTCTTTTTTTAAATATTAATTTTATTTCTTTATTTTTTTGATGCAGGTTTTCATCATATCTAACCTTCTCTTACTAATCAGAGCATTACTCCCTCAATGGAACTCCGATGTAGGTGATCTTGGTGTCAATTTCAAGTTAAAACAATTATCTAAAACTATTATGTTGAACTATTTAGCGAAATATTAAGAAATAAAGGTGATATTACTCCCTCAAAGTACAGGTTATTTCCTCTCGGATAGGTTCTGACCTTTACCTACTAATCTGTCCATATCTCCCTCATATGAATTCCAAATTAAGTTATTCCAGTGGCTAAAAATTAGTGACACATATAGTAATAATTTTTATATTAACCATTTATTTTAATTCCCTACAAAATGTTCCCAGAAATTAAAACACAGAAGCTATCCTAACATATTCTTCACTGATTCTGACCTTTGCTTACTAATCAGACCATATCTACCTCATATGGACTCCAAATTGAGTGATTCCAGTGGTTAAAAATATGTCACACATATATATTTAATTCTTATGTTAGCCATTTATTTTAATTCCCTACAGATAATTCTCAAAAATTAAAACATAGAAGCTTAAATTTTTGCCACCCATAGCCATACCTCTGCAAAACTTTCTATACCAGCCTAAGTATTCAAACATACATCACATGCAAGATCAATATGTAACATGATATAGCAACATCCATGACCAATCATCAAAGTTCTAAGATCAAAATCTCATATAAATATTATAAGTTTCAAAAGTTTTCTTCAAAAAAAATATTGCTAAACTTACTTGGAGCAATTAGTCCTCTAGACTCCTCCTTCCTCTTTCTTCCTTTCTTCCTCTCCTTTTCTCACTATACCTTGCTTATATTTTTCCTCTCCCTCACTTGGACAAAAATTCTCATGTTGTAAGGGTGGGTTTTTCTTAAATAGACTCTCAAATAATTTACCTTTCATGATCATGGGTCTACCTTATCACAATTAGATTAAACTTAGTTGAATTTTTGGAAAACAAACAATTTATGTTTTTGTCTTTCTCTTCCTTAGTCAAGATATGCATAGGAAAATGAGATTTGTATTTTGAAAATTATGATAATATGTTCTTAAGATATGGGACAAGATCCCTTTGATTTAGGGATTCATTTCCTTTTTCTGTTGTCTTAATCAAGTATGATAGATTTTCCTTTTTTAGTGGCAAATTTCTAGCCTTTGAATCTCCATTATTTGGTTGAAATTATTTGTGTGGGATAAAGATGTTTTGTCATAATGCTATATATTATTACCCACTTGCTAAAATTATGAGTGTAGGATATTGATGTTTTGTCCTAAATTCTTGTATTATCATACCACTTGCTAAATTTTTGTCTTAATGTCAAATCACCTAATCTTGATTACACCATTATTCCATCACTTTATTTTTATTTTTATTTTCATTTTTCCTCTTGGGTTTGGGCTCATTCTTGTTCATTTTCTTTACTTTGGTTAAAATTCTACCTTTCATAATGGGCTTTATCACATTTTCATGATTTTTGGGCCAGCGGTCCAATTTTTATATCCTAGTCCAAGTCTATGTTTTATTTCTTCATTGGGCTATCCTATTGGCTTGCTAAAAATTTATGTGAAAAAGAAAAACTCTATATGAAGTGTCCATAGGTGAAAGCCCAATTTATGGGTGGAGATACTAAACTTAGTAATTTTTACTCTTAAATTAGGAAAAACTTACCCTAATCCTATCTTCTTGAAATTTTAAAACCTTTGCTTCACAAAATTTTATCTTCCTTACCTAAGAATTTCACCTTTCTTTAGCATGTTTATTTCTAATATTTCCTCTTAGGTTTTCTTTCTTTACCTATTCCATTAATATTAGAACATTTCTATGCATATATGTAAGGTAAAGAATTTCTAAGGAAAATATCTAAAAATTACGGGATGTTACATTCTTCCCCTTTAAGAAATTCGGTCTCCAAATTTCAGTCCATCCTACCATATGTAAGGAATGAAATTAAGGCATTATTCAGAGTTACCAACCTTATTACCTAAATAATTAGGGATATCTTATCTGTATAACATCTTTACTTTTTAATATGTCTATTCACTTGAGTGATTTTGCCATATAACTTAACCATAAGGATTTCTTTCACTCATAAGTTCTTCAATTTATATCCTCTAGCTCGCATGGATATATCTATGGGTCGATATTAGGAAACAAACACATAAAGGAACATATTCACCTTCATATTGGGTAACTATCTTTTCTTATTCCAAACTTCTCTCAAGTCATTTTTTTTTTGTTTTCATATATCAACATCATCCCCTGAATATCATCATCTTAATCTATCATCTATTTTTATCCTCAAATCCTTTAATCAATATGTTAAACATACGTAGCAATAAATCCTTCAAATCTTTAATAACGTTTATGTACCATTGACACATGTCTAATAATTTCAACTTACCTCATTACAGTAATTCTATATAAGCTTATTAACACCATTAAACTCATTGTCAAAAATTTCAAATATTTCTTCTATCATATCCAAAAGCACCTCATTCTAGCTTATGTCAATCCCATTTAATTCACCCAATCATTTCAAGAAAATTTTTCCTAACAATTAATCATACATGAATTCTCAATTCCAACATAATTCACATCCTAGATATTAGACTCAATTTAGCATGATATAATCCTTTAACACAAATATCTTGATCACTTACTGATGTGATCTTAATTAAGCATGATATTAATACCTTTAAACTTACTTTTTGTTTGATTTAAGTAAAATATAATTAGGAATTAGCTTAATTTTATGTTTTGTGTTGTAGGAACAAAGAAAGAAGAAAAGAGAAGAAAAAGATAAGAAATTCATGGAAAAATGCTACATTGCAGGGATTTCAGACCTTTCAGTACTATTTTGATCATATCTCCCTCTTATGAAATCCAATCAAAGTGATTCAAGTGGATGTGAAACGATAACACAATCGTCTACAAATTTTATGTTGAACACTTGGTCAAATTCGGTATATTTCTTGGTGTTACAGAGCTTGCAAATCAGCATCACAGTGCAGCAGGATGAATTCTGACCTTTGGTCACTCATTTTGTCATATCTCCTTCAATTCAGATCCAATTAAGGTGATTCCAGCGGCTATGGAAAGAAGAGACATAGAGCTACAACGTTCATGTTCGGAACTTTGTCAAATTCTGGAGTTTTCGGGGCGCCGCGGTCCTCGTAAGAGAGCACCGCGGCGCTGCCGCCGTACAGCTCGTGAAATTCACGATTTTTAGGGTTTTTTTACTCTAATTGAAGCCCGATGGATTGGGATTTGACCTAAATACAATCATACTTCAATTAGGAGGAGTTAATCTATAAAAAGGGAGCAAAACAAGCAGAGAATTGATTCAATTTTTCGTCCAAGTTCTTCAATTCTTCTTTAGATTTTCTTTTGGCCCTGCGTGGCTATTTCTTTTTAGTTGGTTGAGGTAGATTGAAACCTCAAGGGATATTCATGCATTGTGAGGTGTAGACTTAATTTTATTATTTCAATTTGAATTGAGTATTGATTATTCATCTGTTATTCTTCTCAATGATTTTTCATATGACTGCTAGGGAGGCCTACTAGTATATTGTGTGTCTTAATCTACCGCTGAATTGTGTTTTGAACAAAGTCTTCAATTCTGCTATTCATGAGGCAAATAGGTTTGAGGATTTTGGATTATAAATCATTGCACCTATGATGAATAATTAACTAAATTAGATATAACCGTTGTGTTTATATTTGTTTAGCTCTATCAGTTTCTCTAGTTCTTCATGCGGTTAGTAAGCTATGCTTTACCGATGTGCTAAAGGATTATTTGTTAATTAGGGTTTAATTAGTGCGATTGTCATTAATTTACTAGATTTAAGGAGGAACAGGGTTAGAAACCCAATGATAGATATTCAATTATAGATTGATTATGTTGTCAATGATCAATGTAATCCCTTGACGGTGGATATTAACCAAAACCAATGCCTTTCTCATTAATTACTCTCTTAATTATTTTCATTATTGTTTACTTCACTTAATTTGCGATTATCAATTCCCCCATTTTTCTAATCACAGAAGGTAATATCAGTCTCTGTGGGATCGACCCTTACTCCCACTACTACATGTTAGTTTTGAGGTAAGGTATCAATTTGGGTGTACCTGTGACAGTACGCAACACTTACATTATTTTTGGACATGGTTCTCAGAATATTCTCTATATTTCCAAATTAAAAGTTCAAAGACTAACTTAAATCCTACTTCCTATATTTTATTCCTCAAGAACTTCAACACCACTAATTCTCTTGATTACATTCGTCAAAACAACATAAGACCATCATCCGTCCAATCTTTTCAAACTTTTCATTACTTTAACCTACTAACAACTTAGTCACCATAATAATTGAGTTTCAAAGAAAATAAATTAAATTTTCTTTTAATGTAAGAAAAGAATCTTGCATTTAATGCCAAATATTAATGTAGGACAATGCAGTAGAACAGACGAAAACTATAATAAAGAACGGTGCTAAAATAGAAAGTCAAAAGTTTGGATAAAACATTAGAGAGAGTTAAAATCGGTGGCTGTAATTCTTGAAAAATTGAAAACAAAAATTTAGCTGTTATATCGGCAAAAATCGGTGGCCGCAAGGTTTGAATATATGTGCTAAAATCTACTTTAAATCTATTGGTATTCAGTGGAAAGATATCATATGGAAAAAGAAACATTTCTAAGCTTATAAAAGTATGTAAAAATCAAAGAATACGTAGTTAACTAGTAGGATGCAGTTGATTGCTTCAAAATAAATGTAATCAATCAACTGTAAAATAACTAGTCTAAATTAAAATTTCTCAAAATAGCTAGTCGACTTAATAATACCAATGGTCAACTGGCAAAAATATTGGAAAAACAAAATAAATCATTTGATTGTCTTTCTTCAACAACTAACTTGTTTACATTTTCACTTTCTTTTATTTTTCAATTACGCCTATCACCTACAACTTCTCTACAAGAATTAAGACATCAAGATTTCATCAAAGACAAATTTCTGATGATATCTTAACCTTATTCTCTTTATATGCCTAATATGAGCGACTATCACAACTACTATACATATACATGCTTGCCGTCATTTTAGAAAATTTCACCTTCAATTTAGCTGATATCCACCAATTACTCACATAACTGTTCTAATTATTCCCGGCCTATTCGCATAGCTATCATAAGTATGCCATTCTTCAAGTTCTATAAATGCACACGTTAATATCTTTACTTTCATACTCCAAGTCAAGGTGTGTGCAACTATGGAGGGAATCATATTTCGTCAATTTTGAAATATTTGTGTCTTTTGTGGTTCTAGTCCTAGAAAAGATGCAAAGTGTGTGAAAGCTACACAAAACCTGGGTATGGTACTAGTCAGAAGAAAAATTCATTTAGTCTATAGTGGAGGTAACCGTGGGTTAATGGGGTGTGTGTCTACAGTTGCCCATGTAGGAAGATGCCAAGTTCTAGGTATTATTCCTACAGCTCTAGCTGCATCTAACATCGTAGGAAAGACAATTGGGGAAGAGTTTAGGGTAGCTTCCATGCATGAACGCATGGCTAGAATGATGAGCAATGCTGATGCCTTCATTGCCTTACCAGGTGATTTTGGTACTTTAGAAGAGATTTTCCAAATAATTTCTTGGGCACAACTGAATATACATCACAAACTGATAGGTTTGTTAAATATTAACCACTTCTTTGATGGTTTGTTGTCTTTCCTTGATCATGCTGTGGAACAAAGGTTCATCTCACATTCAGCACGACGAATTCTCATCTCAACTTCAAATACTGAGGAGTTGATTGATGCTTTACAAGCATATGTTCATGTACCTGATCCAACTATAACTCAAATAGAATGGACGACAGATAACTGCAAGAAGCGTAAATTAGATTTGGATCTTCATCTTTAAATGTAGTAAAACGTAGCTATTATTGTACTACTTTTACTTTCTTAGAGTCTACTTGGATACCATATTTACCAACCATACTCCTTTAGAGTTGGTAAAACTATCTTTGAATGTTGCTTATGATCCTCTGAACTTTTGAAATATTCTAGTATATCATCAATAAAACAAATTGATCAAGGGATAACCTAATTACTATTCATTAAATCTATGAATGCAGCTAAAATATTTGTCAATTTAGATGACATCACCAAGAACTCATAATGCCCATAATAAGTCCTAAAATAAAATTTTCGTACATCCTCTTCTCTTATCCTTAATTAATGTTACTCATATCCCAAATCAATTTGTGGAAAAATATTGAACACCTTATAACTGGTCAAACATGTAATCTATACGAGGTAATGGGTTTTATTCTACATTGTCACCTTATTCAACTGTCTATAATCTAGGCATAGTCATAGTGATCCATCTTTCTTTTTCACAGATAGAACTGGAGCACTCCAAAAAAAGTACTAGGGCATTTAAATCTCTTGTCTAACAAGTCTTATACCATTTTTTTTTGTTTTAAATTCAATCGATATCATTCTATATAGGGACATAGATACTAGTTGGGTTATAAGGAGTAAATCAATATCAAATTCTCGAATTGTCGTGGCAAGGTTGTGCAGGGTTTCCTCCACATTGTTTGCTGGATTCCTCCTTGGTGGTGCCATTTCCTACTGGGGCAAAAATAAAGTTATGCTGCTATTTTTAACAGTAGTCATAACACCACCTCGGCATATAGATAAGAAACACTAGTAATTTCTTACCTATATCAAATCACTGATCCCCTACACAGCACTACCACAACATACTCAAGATACTATAAGATCGATTCAGATAACCAACCACCCACTGGCCATCTAGGATCGACCTCCTCTGATACCAATTATGTAACAACCTTTTTTTTAATATTAATTTTATACAATATTGAGTTCACATACACGTTATTAATCAAAACATACATGCAACATATCAAACACATAGATATTTACATCTTGTTTATTTTGGTTGACCAATTGTGGAGATACAGGTGCGGGTGGTTGCACCTTCATCGGGATCTGAGTCAACTCGTCCACAAATATCTTATTTGATTCTTGAGATCTGCCCAACATAAAGTAACTCGATCCAATGTGCACTAAAATCCAGAGCCATAGAAAAAAAAATGCATAACTAATTTTCTGAACATGATATGGAAAATATAGTGAGAATTAAATCCCAGTAAGTTCAACAATAAATCATCATCAATATAGCTCATCACGTCATGTTCAGCTGTATAAACTACAAAAAATATCTTTGGTCACATGAATGCATTATATCTATGCACATAAGAATCATACAGTAAAGATATGTACGACATGATTAACTATTTTTAGAATATCATATGATGACTATCAATTTATTTTCATTTTAAGCTACCCCGGTCAGGGTGAGTATTTTCTACTCTCCGGTACGGGCTTTTCTCGCTCCGTCCGACATGGCCCAATTTCTCTTTCTTTTCTCATTAACATGATCATAACTGTTGGTAGGGCGTCCCCTACTAGTGCACCACACGGATTGCCATGTGACCGTGCTCATTTCTTTTCTTTTCACAATTTTAGCCAAAATTATGCTTTCAATAACAAGTATGTTCATCAAAATATAATTATTACCAAAAATCATTGGTAATCATGCCATGAACATAAACATTTCAAATATCACTTTATAAAATATTTTCATGTCAAAATTTCACACTTAAGATGGTAAAAAGTTCATACAATGGCAATGGCAATGGCATATACTAGTCATTTATTATTTTCATTTATAAGATTTGACTTCTTTTTTTAAATATTAATTTTATTTCTTTATTTTCTTGATGCAGGTTTTCATCATATCTAACCTTCTCTTACTAATAAGAGAATTACTCCCTCAATGGAACTCCGATGTAGGTGATCTTGGTGTCAATTTCAAGATAAAACAATTATCTAAAACTATTATGTTGAACAGTTTAGCAAAATATTAAGAAATCAAGGTGATATTACTCCCTCAAAGTACAGGTTATTTTCTCTCGGATAGGTTCTGACCTTTACCTACTAATCTGTCCATATCTCCCTCATATAAAAATCCATGACACATATAGTAATAATTTTTTTGTTAATCATTTATTTTAATTCCCTACAGAATGTTCCTATAAATTAAAACACAGAAGCTATCCTAATATATTCTTCCCTGATTCTGACCTTTTCTTACTAATCAGACCATATCTACCTCATATGGACTCCAAATTGAGTGATTCAAGTGGCTAAATATCCGTGACACATATATCTTTAATTCTTATGTTAACCATTTATTTTAATTCCATACAGATAATTCCCAAAAATTAAAACACAGAAGCTTAAAATTTTGCCACACATAGCCATACCTATGCAGAACTTTCTATACCAGCCTAAGTATTCAAACATACGTCACATGCAAGATCAATATGTAACATGATATAGCAACATCCATGACCAATCATCAAAGTTCTAAGATCAAAATCTCATTTAAATATTATAAGTTTCAAAAGTTTTCTTCAAAAAGAAATATTGCTAAACTTACTTGGAGTACTTAGTCCTCTAGACTTCTCTTTCCTCTTTCTTCCTTTCTTCCTCTCCTTTCCTCACTCTACCTTACTTCTATTTTTCCTCTCCCTCACTTGGACCAAAATTCTCATGTTGTAAGGGTGGGTTTTACTTAAATAGACCCTCAAATAATTTACCTTTCACGATCATGGATCTACCTTATCACAATTAGATTACACTTGGTTGAATTTTTGGAAAACAAACAATTTATGTTCTTGTTTTTCTCTTCCATAGTCAAGATATGCATAGGAAAAGGAGATTTGTATTTTAAAAATTATGATAATATGTTCTTAAGATATGGGACAAGATCCCTTTGATTTAGGGGTTCATTTCCTTTTTCTTTTGTCTTAATCAAGTATGATAGATTTTCCTTTTTAAGTGGCAAATTTCTAGCCTTTGAATCTCCATTATTTGGTTGAAATTATTTGTGTGGGATAAAGATGTTTTGTCATAATGCTATATATTATTACCCACTTGCTAAAATTATGAGTGTAGGATATTGATGTTTTGTCCTAAATTCTTGTATTATCATACCACTTGCTAAATTTTTGTCTTAATGTCAAATCACCTAATCTTGATTACACCATTATTCCATCACTTTATTTTTATTTTTATTTTCATTTTTCCTCTTGGGTTTGGGCTCATTCTTGCCCATTTTCTTTACTTTGGTTAAACTTCTACCTTTCATAATGGGCTTGGTCACATTTTCATGATTTTTGGGCCAGTGGTCCAATTTCTATATCCTAGTCCAAGTCTATGTTTTATTTCTTCATTGGGCTATCCTATTGGCTTGCTAAAAATTTATGTGAAAAAGAAAAACTCTATATGAAGTGTCCATAGGTGAAAGCCCAATTTATGGGTGGAGATACTAAACTCAGTAACTTTTACTCTTAAATTAGGAAAAAATTACCCTAATCCTATCTTCTTGAAATTTTAAGACCTTTACTTCACAAAATTTTATCTGCCTTACCTAAGAATTTCACATTTTTTTAGCATGTTTATTCCTAATATTTCCTCTTAGGTTTTCTTTTTTTACCTATTCTATTAATATTAGAACACTTCTATGCATATATGTAAGGTGAAGAATTTCTAAGGAAAATATCTAAAAATTATGGGATGTTACAAAAGTGATTTAGGCATTTCTTTTAGATTAAGATTCCTCAAGCCCACCTAATGATATTAGATCTCGAGTACCCACTTTTTGAGCTTATCTAAATTTTTATTCCCATAGCTAATTATTTCCCTTAAACCCCGTTTTATTTAGCCATTTCCAAGCAGCAATTTAGCCATTAGAAAATAATACCAAATTTTTACCTCTTTAATCAAGTGAGCTGCCTCTAAGGAAGAAATTTCTTCTTAGTATCTTGTCCAAGTAGTTCCCCTTTTGTAACATCCCGTAATTTTTAGATATTTTTCTTAGAAATTCTTAACCTTACATATATGCATAGAAATGTTCTAATATTAATGGAATAGGTAAAGAAAGAAAACCTAAGAGGAAATATTAGAAATAAACATGCTAGAGAAAGGTGAAATTCTTAGGTAAAGAAAGATAAATTTTTGTGAAGTAAGTAAATGTCTTAAAATTTCAAGAAGATCGGATTAGGGTAATTTTTCTTAATTACTAAGTTTAGTATCTCCACCCGTAATTGGGCTTTAACCTATGGACACTCCATATAGAGTTTTTCTACTTCACATGAATTTTTAGCAAGCCAATAGGATAGCCCAAGGAAGAAATAAAACATAGACTTGGACTAGGATATAGAAATTGGACTGGTAGCCCAAAAATCATGAAAATGTGATCAAGCCCATTATGAAAGGTAGAACTTTAACCAAAGTAAAGAAAATGGGCAAGAATGAGCCCAAACCCAAGAGGAAAAAATTAAAATTAAAAATAAAATTAAAGTGATGAAATAATGGTTTAATTAAGATTAGGTGACATGGCATTAAGACAAAAATTTAGCAAGTGGTGTGATTCTACATTGATCATTTTGGCAAGTGGCATAATAATACAAGGCTTTAGGATAAAAACATCTATATTCTACACTCATAATTTTAGCAAGTGGTATGATAAGACATAGCATTAGGACAAAACATCTCTATCCCACATAAATAATTTCAACCAAATAATGGAGATTGAAGGGCTAGAAATTTGCCACTTAAAAAGGCAACTTATCATAATTGATTAAGACAAAAGAAAAAGTAAATGAATCCCTAAATCAAAGGGACCTTGTCCTATATCTTAAGAATATATTATCATAATTTTCAAAATACAAATCTCCTTTTCCTATGCATATCTTGATTATGGAAGAGGAAGACAAGAACATAAGTTGTTTTTTTTCCAAAAATTCAACAAAGTGTATCCTAATTGTGATAAGGTAGACCCATGATCATGAAAGGTGAATTATTTGGTGGTCTATATAAGAAAAACCACCCTTACAACATTAGAATTTCGTCCAAGTGAGGGAGAGGAAAAATAGAAGTAAGGTAGAGTGAGGAAAGGAGAGGAAGAAAGGAAGAAAGAGGAAGGAGAATTCTAGGAGACTAAGTGCTCTAGGTAAGTTTAACAATATTTCTTTTTGAAGAAAACTTTTGAAACTTATAATATTTATATGAGATTTTGATCTTAGAACTTTGATGATTGGTCATGGATGTTGCTATATCATGTTACATATTGATCTTGCATGTGATGTATGTTTGAATGCTTAGGTTGGTGTAGATAGTTCTGCATGGTTATGGCTATGGGTGGCAGAATTTTTAGCTTCGGTGTTTTAATTTCTGGGAACAATCTATAAGGCATTAAAATAAATGGTTAACATATGAATTATAGATATGTGTGTTATGGATTTTCAGCCACTGGAAGCATTCAATTTAGAGTTCATATGAGGTAGATATGGGCCAATTAGTAAACAAAGGTCAGAAAATGGTTCATCAGGGAAGAATATGTTAGGATAGCTTCTATGTTTTAATGTTTGGAAATTATCTGTAGGGAATTAAAATAAATGGTTAACATAAGAATTAACGTCATATGTGTCACGGATTTTTAGCCACTGGAATCATTCAATTTGGAGTCCATATGAGGTAGATATGGTCCGATTAGTAGTCAAATGTCAGAAAATGGTTCATCAGGGAAGAATATGTTAGGACAGCTTCTGTATTTTAATTTCTGAGAATTATATGTATGGAATTAAAATAAATGGTTAATATAAGAATTATAGCTATGTGTGTCATGGATTTTTAGCCACTGGAATCATTCAATTTGGGGTCCATATGAGGAAGATATGAGCTGATTAGTAGTCAAAGGTCAGAAAATGGTTCATCAGGGAAGAATATGTTAGGACAGCTTCTGTATTTTAATTGCTGTGAATTATCTGTATGGAATTAAAATAAATGGTTAACATAAGAATTGTAGCTATGTGTGTCATGAATTTTTAACAACTAGAAGCATTCAATTTGGAGTCCATATGAGGAAGATATGAGCTGATTAGTAGTCAAAGGTCAGAAAATGGTTCATTAAGGAAGAATATGTTAGCACAGCTTCTGTATTTTAATTTCTGAGAATTATTTGTATGTAATTAAAATAAATGGTTAACATAAGAATTATAGATATGTGTGTCACGGATTTTTATCCACTAGAATTACTCAATTTGGAGTCCATATGAGGTAGATATGGTCCGATTAGTAGGTAGAGGTCAGAACCTATCCGAGAAGAAATAACCTGTACATTTAGGGAGTCATATAACCTTGATTTCTTAATATTTAGCTATAATATTCAACATAATAGTTTTAGATAATTATTTTATCTTGAAATTGACACCAAGATCACCTACATCGGAGTTCAATTGAGGGAGTTATGCTCTGATTAGTAAGAGAAGGTTAGATATGATGAAAACCTGCATCAAGAAAATAAAGAAATAAAATTAATATTTAAAAAAAGAAGATGAATCTTATAAATGAAAATAATAATTGACTAGTATATGCCATAGCCATTGCCATTGTATGAACTTCTTACCATCTTAAGTGTGAAATTTTGACATGGAAATATTTTATAAAGTGATATTTGAAATGGTTATGTAAATGACATGATTACTAATGATTTTTGGTAATAATTATATTTTGATGAACATACTTGTTATTGAAAGCATATTTTTGGCTATCATTGTGAAAAGAAAAGAAATGAGCACGGTCACATGGCAATCCGTGTGGTGCACCAGTAGGGGACGCCCTACCAACGGTTATGATCGAAAAGAAAGAGAAAGTGGGCCATGTCGGATGGAGCGAGAAAAGCCCGTACCGGAGAGTAGAGGATACTCACCCTGACCGGGGTAACTTAAAATGAGAATAAGTTGATGGCCATCATATGATATTTTGAAAATAATTGATCCTGTCATACATATCATTACAGTATGATTCTTATGTGCGTAGATATAATGCATTCATGTGACCAAAGATATTTTCTGTAGTTTATACAGCTGAACATGACATGATGAGCTTTATTGATGATGATTTATTGTTGAACTTACTGGAATTTAATTCTCACTATATTTCCATATCATGTTCAAAAAATTAGTTATGCAGATTTTCTATAGCTCTGGCTTTTAGTGCATGTTGGATCGAGTTATCCTATGATGGGCAAATCTTAAATAAAATGTTTGTGAGCGAGTTGGCACAGATCCTGGTGAAGGTGCAACCACCCGCACCTGTATCTCCGGAATTGGTCAACCAAAATAAACAAGATGTAAATATCTATGTCTTTGATATGTTGCATGTACGTTTTGATTAATGACGTGTATGTGAACTCAATATTATATAATAATAAAGAGAAAAAATAAAAGTTGTTACACCTTTCACAAAGAGTGCTTATCACTTCATCATAGTTATTGTCTTTAGCCAAGAACTGTGTGTACTTATCAACGTCAAAGTTTAGTATAGCGATTGATCATAACAGCATAATTGAATGGTATGTACTTTTTCCACTCATAAACCATATGGTCTTTGACCTTAGGGAGGTTGGCATAGAACTCCCCTACAAAGAAAACCCACAAATCTCTAGACTGATCACCAAACCATACCAACTTTCATCAGGCCAAATGTTCTTGAAATTTAGGATCCAAAATAAATCCTCATTCTTGGACATGGGCTTTCACTTTTATGATGTTGTTATAGTGAGCTTCAGCCACTAGGGACACAACTTAGCTATAATAAAACCTACACTTTCAACTTTTCTTGCTCATTTTGAAGCCATCAAGTGTAATTCAAAAATATATGAAAAAATAGAATTTCGATATTCTTGAACACCATCAAACTTTAATTTTTTTTTCACTAAAGTTCAATTAATAACCTTGAATGTTTAACCAAATTTCCAAAACACCCACTTATTTAATTACCAATTACACAAGAAAATTAGTTACTATAATTGCAACAACAAATGGGCATAAATTTTCCAATTACTAGAAAGCAATTTCTACCAACTAGAAAGCAATTTCTACACACCCATATGCAAGAATCATCCCCAAACTTGGATTGAAGTGGATTTTCATGTTAGTTAATGCATAAATAGTTAATATCTTTAACTTAAAACAAGTGAGGGTTCCATTTTACCTCTTAGAAGTCCAAATTAACTCCCAAAATGCATCCCTCTTGATAGAGATGAAGAACAAGCTTTTCCATATTTTTCACAAAGATATAGTGGTTAGAAGCACCCAAGGATGGCTATAGCGACCTAGTATAATAACCCTAAAATAAAGAAAAACCCTAAATAAATTGAAAAAATCCTGAATTAAAGAAAAATCTTGAATGAAAGAGAGGATTATAATAAATGGAGATAAGTACCATTGAAAATACGTCTATTTATCATATGGGTTGAGGAATTATAAAGATAACATGAGGATTTATGTTATGGGGCCAAAATACAATTTTCTAAAAGTTTAAGGGTCAAAATGTAAATAATGAAAACTTGTAAGGACCTCCCTCAAAAAATGAAATTTTACAGAATGGTCTCCCAGGATATTTTAGAGCCTTTGCATTAAGGAGTTGGAAAATCTAGCTGGCTCTCTCTCTTTCCCTAATTTCTCTCTCTAGAAACCCTAAAAATTCTCTCTAAAATTCTACCACTTTCGAACCTCAGATCTCGACACCGACACTACCAACGGATTTAGAACGATGAGATCTATGAATCCATCCGATTGGATTCTAGAAAATTGGCCAGAAATCTGTCGAAAAATAGAAGAAAAAATCTCCTAAAAAGGAAAGTTCCGAAACTCCTATTTTGAGTTCTCAAAATGGAAAATTGGCCCCATATATGGATTCAAAATGTAGAAAAACCTCGTTATCTCAAATTTTAGAGTCGAATCACTTTTATAGGCTTCTCATGTGCCTCTATGCGCTTTTTCTTTCTGTGCACGTGAAGCCCACGTGCAGCGCGTGGGATAGCAGTCCTGTTTCGTTAACCAACATTGACCAAGCTCCCAGAGGCCAAATTTCACAAATCGGGAGTTATTTCCTAGGTTTTTGGACCTTCCAGATTCGTTTTTGTGGTTTATTTAGCCAAATTTGGATTGGAAACATGTATTTTGGAGCTGTGAAACTTGGAACCCTAACTTTGTGAGTGGATAATACTTGCTATGATGTATTTTATATTTTTCTTATACTTTGATTAAGATATTGGTGCATCATATGATGTTATTACTGCATATTCATCTTTTGAAAGTTGATGAATGATTATATTTACTTATTGGATATTATTTCTCACAAATATGGCTATGATGGAAATTGTACATGGTCAAATGCCTTGAATTTGGAAACCCTTAAATATATGTTGCGTACATACATTTCTTTATTTGTGAAGAATGATTTAGGGGTATTTGAAATTGAGAACTCATATGGAATTTTATGGAAATTGTGGAAGAGGGAACTGAACATAGAAAGTATTCTTATTTGAAAAGTACATTATTTTATGTAATTATTTTTGTGGAGGAATCCTATTGGAAATATTGTTTGCTAACAGTAGGAGATGTTAGTCTTGGTGTACTTTGACATCTCAATTAGCAGGGATGGTACTAACCTCGTGTGACGGCCAACACACAGGATTTATCATGTGGGGAGAGCAGGATGGCTCCTATCTGTTATGTGGGAAGAACGAAATGCCTCATATCTTATATGTGATTTGCCCTCCCTTGCTGTGTGCTTGGGATTATTTGATGGTTCTAATATGGAATCCTCCTAAAGCATGTGAAATCTTTTATTCCATAACAATATTTATTTTATAATTATGCTGCACTGTATTTAGTTTTGAATATTTGACTATCATTTGAAATGCAGGTCCCATATGGATGTACTTCCGAACTGTATTTTCTATGTCATAAGTTTTAAAATATGAGTTTATCCATATGTTGAACTAAGAGATTATAGGAGGTCTTATCTGCTCACTGAGTTGTCAAACTCACTACACGATATTTACATATTTTTCATATAAAGATATAGAGTCAGGTCCTGTAGATAGGTGATCCGCTAGGTGACGTACTCCCTGGGCGAGCCTACGTTTCTTTCAAGGTTCACATTATTTGGATTGTATTATATTTGTATTTTAAAATATGCTCTATATGCCACAGGCAGGATTCCTACTTCTGCTGTTACTCTGATGTTTTTGAATTTGGTTTGTATATGGTATATACATGGAAGAACCTATATGTACCTGTTCTATGATAAAGGATTGTATGGTGCATGTTATAATGAATATTTGCTTGTTATATATGTGTTTCACGTGCCCTTAAATTAGGGGCATGACACCTAGGATGATAAAACTTTGGTATAAATTTGTTAGGATAAGGCCAAAATAAGGTGGGAGAGGTTTAGAGTGACCAAGGGTGGATTTGGGGAGAAAAGACCCCTATTTAAGGTTATAAAGCCAAGGGCATTCATGAGTGCTAGAAAGGGTGCAACTAGCCCACAATGGATGCCTATAGGCCAATTAATTTGGAGTGGAAATATTTTTTCTAGGTGGCCCACAGTTGCCAAAGAGTGGCTAAACAGCCTACAGTGCACACTTTCAAGCTAGCACATCTTGTATTGAATGTTTGTGCATTTTGCAAATTCTTAAGTTTGTAAGTGATTTTTCAATCTGTTTGCTCTTGTTTTGCACCTATAAGACATGTATGAAATCAAATACTTGATTTCTCAATAGTTTGTATAAACCGTCACTTTGGTACCTACCAGCTATGGTTAGAACTTGTCAAAGGCATATACCATAACTAACATCTCTTTTTAAGTAGTGATGTAATTCAATTAAGCTCACGAGAGAGTCTTGCTAGAATAGTATATTGAGTTAAACAAATTATCCTCCTACTTGTCCCATTAATGCCCTAATGGTTTTATCACTAGTATCATAAATTAGTTTAAATGGAATACTCTAGTCTGGGGGTACTATGATTGGAGATGAGATAAGTTTCTCTTTTAAAGTGGTGAAGGCATTTTGGCATTTTTCATCGAATATGAATTGGATATTCTTCTCCAAAAGGTTACAAAGAGGTTTTGCAATTTTAGAGAAATCTTTGATAAATCTTTTGTTGAAGCTAGCATGTTGAAAAACTTTTACCACCCCTAACAGTTATAGGGGGTTGTAGTTATTTTATGGTATCAATTTTTTTTGTCTATTTCAATGCCCTTATTGGAGATCTTATGCCCTAAGACAATTCGTTCTTAAACCATGAAGTATCTTTTATACCAATTTAACACTAAATTAGTTTCTTCACATCTTTTAAGCACACATTCAAGGTCAATGAGACATAAATCAAAAGAATCTCTAAACACAGAAAAATAATCCATAAAAACTTCCATGCGTTGTTCAACCATATCGAAAAATATTGCCATTATAAAACTTTGGAAATGTACCATAAGGATAAGTAAAGATGGTCTTTTCTTGGTATTCAAGGGCTATGGTTATTTGGTTATAACATGAGTACTGTCTAAGAAACTATAGTAATCCTGTCTAGTCAACCTATCAAGCATTTGGTTAATAAATGGTAAAAGGAAGTGGTCTTTTCTTGTGGCTTTGTTTAGTTTCCTACAATCTATGTAAACATGCTATCTAGTTATAGTTCTAGTAGGTATGAGTTCATTATTTTCATTTTTAATTATAGTTATCTCACCTTTTTTGGGTACACACTAGATCGAGCTAACCAATGATTTATCAGAAATAGGATAGATTATACTTGTATCAAGTCATTTGATAATCTTTTTCTTGATCACCTCCTTCATTATGGGATTTAATCTTCTTTGGTGTTCAACAATGGGTTTCTGGTAATCTTCTAATAGAATTTTATGCATTCAAATTAAGGGGCTTATTCCTTTAATATCTGCTATAAACCATCCCAATGCGTTTTTATGCTTTCTCAACACTTGTAATAATTTGGATTTTTGTTTATTTGAGAGAGAAGCTAAAACAATTACAGGAAAAGTATAAGTTTCAATCAAGTAAGCATAAAGTGAATAAGTTGGTAAGGACTAACTGAGGGTGTCTCTTCAATAGAGGGTTTTGTAGGAACCCTTTTACCATCTTGGTGATCAAGAAGATTAAAAGTGTCTACTCTTCTTGGGGTTGTTTTTGCTTGCATTAAATGCGTGAGTTCCTTCTCTCCTTCCTCTTCATGTATAGTTTCTATTAAGGAAGTTTCCATAAGATTTGTTGGCAAGTTCTCCATAGAGGTTTCCTTGGTTGCTTGGTCAACTACATTTATTACAAAACATTCCTTAGATTCATCTGTATATTTTAAGGCATCACAAACATTAAATTTCAGCTCTTGGTCATGTACTCTCATTTTCAACTTTCTTTTTTGCCCATTAATATGATCTTTTCCTGTGGCTAGGAAAGGTCTTCCCAAAATAATGGGAATTTCATGATCCTCCTATATGTCAAGCATAATAAAATGAATTGGAAAGATCAATTTATCTATCTTTACTGAAATATCTTCTACAATATTCTTAGGGTAAGTAAATGATTTATTGGCTAATTATGAAGTGACTGAGGTTAGTTTGACTCCCCTCACACTTAGCCTCTCAAAGATAAAGGCATCAAGTTTATACTAGCACCTAAATCACATAGGACTTTGCCCATAAATGTGCAAGGTAAAGTAAAACTCTATGGATCTTTCAATTTAGGGGGTAATTTCTATTGGAGGATAACACTACACTTTTCAGCAAGTGCAAAAATCTTCCAACTTCTAAGCTTATACAAAAGGAATGTTAGTATGTAATTTTTTAAATATATCAAAAAAATTTGGGATTGCTTATTTATTTTTTATTGTTTGAGCCTTTATGGGAATGAAGGAGAAGTAATGATTGGCACCTTGTCTATCTTGTTTTGTTTCAACGTGATATTCCTCTTTGTTTCCAACATCTTTTGACACTTTGTTTTTAGATTTCCTTCTATTTCTTTTTCACTCCTTAAAGTGATAGCTTTGCATTGTTCACCACTTTGCTAGCTAGCACAAGTTACTCTAATGAAGGTCTTAATCTTTGTCTCTAAATTTCTTAAGGACGTGGTTATGTCATTAATGTTAGATTAAATCCTTGTTGTTTTCTTCTTCCATAAAGGATACTCTACAATTACTTTGGTCTTTTGACATTGATCACTCATAGGACCTTCACCACAAATCTCACAATTCATGATTAGGAATTGTTTAGATTTAGCTTCTATTACTTCAAGTCTCTTGGATATAGCAGTCATTTATGCTAAGATAACTATGTTGGTGTCTAATTCAAGAACACCAGCTACCTTTTTAAGTCCTAGCCTCTCAAATAGCCACTGATAGTTATTTATAGCCATTTCCTTTAGTAACTCAATTGTTGCCTCAAGCATCTTTTCCAAAAGTGCTCTACTTGCTGTAAAATCATTGATAGTTCTAATATGATCCAACAAACCATTATACAAAGTTTGTACCTTTCACCACTCTAGTATGCCATAGTGTGGACAATTCCTTAGGATATTTTTCAATCTCTCTCATGTCTCATATAATGATTCTCCGTCTTTTTGTATGAATGAAGTGATGTCATCCCTCATCATGACAGACTTTACTTGAGGAAAATACTTGGCCAACTTTTAAACCAATTCTTCCCAAGTCATAATGGACCTTGTCAAGAGAGAGTTAAGCCAATTTTTCACCTTATCCTAGTGTGAAAAAGGGAATGGCCTCAACCTTACCGCATCTTCAAAAGCGTCATTGTGCTCAAACAAGTCATATATATTAATGAAGTTAACCAGATGTGCATAGTGGATCATTTGATCTCAAATTTGTCGGCTTGTATGGTTGGCCTTCTAATACTTGACTGCGCTCCATCCAACAAGGGAATGGCATAATCCCTTATAGGCTTATTAGCACCTCATTTAACCATGATTCTTCTTTCTCTAAGACCTCATAACTCCCTTAAATAAATCTTCTCAACAAAGGCATTTATATCTTAGGATCATTAAGGAGAGGCTCCAAGCTCCTAAAATGTCGCATGCATAAGCAAAAGGTACCTAAAAAAATAAAAATGAAAGATCAAATTAAAATTGAAAAATTATTTATTGATATTAATTGAAAAGTAAAATCTTCAACAACAACACCAAAACTTGTTTTTATAAAATCACAATAACTATGTAAGCACATGTATTGTAAGCAATAGAGTGGATAGACAGAAGATACTAAACCTAAATTTTCCTAATTTTAGCAAAGAAAATGAAATAAAAAAGTGCAAAATTTTAAAGAAAAATAATGAAATAAAAATAAACACGAATACAAGTGTAAAAAACATTCACTTATGAGAGAAATCTAGGTATCTAAGTTCACTTGATTACTTCATCTATTTTCACCTACCTTTCTTAACTAATCATGACACATTCAAATATTTATCCAAACCCTAATTTATTTATAAACCCCTTTTGAGATGAATAAAAATAATTACCCACAAGATAGATTTATGAAATTAGAGAGTAATTGAGTAGTAATTCATAGATTAGGCATAAAGCTAGATTATGATCAAGTAAGGTCATTAGGTATATCTCTAACTTAACATACAAATTGATATGTTTGCAACTTAGCTATTAAGATTAATCTTGGTTGTTAATTCAATGGTATATTCAATTAATTACCTTAATCAAGCATAATTAATCAAACCGTAACAACTCCAATTGGTGGCCAATCAACAAGAAAAGATATTAATTTAGAATTGAACAAATAATCAAAGTATGTCATTCTTAGAAAAGTAAATAGGTTCAAATCCAAACTACATAATCAAAATTCTTTAGACACTTAGAGAAAGAAAACTACTCTATGTAGTAGATAACAAACATAATAAAAGTACAAGAACAAGTATTAAAATGGAATAGAAAACAAGGACAAATAAATTTCTTTTGGAGAATTATCGCATGCCTTTAAAGCATTGGGAATCTACCTTTCTTTTGGCTACTTACCTCACTAATATATTTCCTTCCAAAACACTTACCAACCATACACCTTTTGAACTTTTTTTTCATTTCAAGCCTAGTTATAAGTATCTCAAAGTATTTGGTTGTTCATGTTACCCTCTTATTTGACCTTATAATCAACACAAGGTAGCCTATAGATCTATTTAATGTGTGTTCTTAGGCTATAGTGACAAACACAAGGGCTACAAGTGTCTAGATTTTAAGGACACAATGTATATTTCTAGAGATGCTGTCTTTAATGAATTTAGTTTTCCTCATTCTTCTTTAGTCTTAGTCCACTCCTCAAACAACCCAAAATTACAATACTACTCCATATTTGCATTTGCATGATATTAATTCTTTAGGTTTTGAACCATTTGAGAAGCAAGGTTGAATTAGTCACTTTTTGACACCTAAACCAGTAGATGTGTAGTAGCCTACTTCTATTTCTTTGCCATCATCAATACCATTATATGCACATTAGACTAATAATAAGAAACTATCTATTAAACAACATGCTTTTCTAAGAAGTACTCATCATATGGTTACAACAAGTAAAGTTAGAGTGCTTAAACCAAAACTGGTGTTGGTTCAAATTGAACTTAAGATAGTGGTAAAAGTTGGAGTGCTTAAATAGGCACCACAAGCCTAGTATGAAAAATTAGCTTCCACCTTGGTTAAATTTGGCTTTAAAGGCAGTAGGTGTGATTCTTATTTGTTAATGATGTTCTCATAATTATAGATTCTGAAGTTCATGTTTAGTAGATTATCTCATATTTAAATAACGATTTCTCTTTGAAAGGCCTTAGCTTTTTGAACTACTTCTTGGGGTTCAAGTGCATCAACTAAGTAATCATACTTTATATTTGTTAGAATCAAAATATATAGGTGATTTGCTAAAGAAAGCTAATATGCACAATGCCAAACCTCTACCTACTCCCATGACTACTAATTTGAAATTAACACAAGATGATAATGGTAATTTGATGATTGGCCCTTAATTTTACTATTCAAAATTGGTTCCTTGCAATATGTGACAATTACATGACCACAACTTTCTTTTAATGTCAATAAAGTGTGCCAGTTCATGCACAATATGAAGGAATCTCACTATGAGGCAACTAAACAAATCCTAAGGCATCTCAAGGGAACAATTGACTATGGTCTAACCTTGGCGAAGACATTTATTTTTCATTTAACTAATGTTAGTGATGCTAATTGGGGTTTAGACCCTAGTAACCAAAAATCCACTTCCAGATCATATGTTTACCTAAGGAAAATACGTTCTCATGGTCTTCTAAGAAGCAACATACTATTTCTAGGTCTTGTACAAAGGAAAACTTTATAGGGTTGGCTAATATAGTAGCAAAACTCGTGGGTTAATTCATTGTTACAAGAACAACTCTAAGTGCCTTTAACTAAAGCTCCTTCAGTTTTTTCTGACAATAAGAGTAGCGTACTCTTGTTTGCTAATCATGTTCTTCATGCCAAGATAAAGCATTTAGAATTAGATCTCTTTTTTGTAAGAGACAAAGTGATATAAAAGGAGATTACAATCAAGCATGTTCCTTCACTAAGCAAAAAGCAGATGTACTAACCAATCCAATTTCTAATTCTAGATTTTCTAATCTTAGACATAAACTCAGGGTTGAAGAACTTCTCCCTTGTATTTATAAGGTAAAGTTAGGAGCTAGTGTGTCATAAGAGTGATTAGTTTTGTTAACTATAATAGAAGTAAGGTAAGGCTTCTGTTAGTAGCTTAAGTGTCCTTTATATAAGGAGTTGTAATTCACATTTTCTAATCAATCAAATGATCATTCTCTCTTCTCTCTACTTCTTTTACTTTCTGTTATTGTTACTTTACTAACAATGAGCTTATTTTCCTAACTTTTTGTTGTCATTTGCAGTATAAACTTTTGTGGTTAGTTGAATTTAATGATGTTGTTTCATGGTAAGTTGTTTTTACATCAAAATTTGGTGGAACTTTTGTGTCATTTGTATTGTAGGTGTCAATGTCTTCCCTTATTTATTGCCATAAGCAAGTGATGGTATATTGCTTTTTTTGCCTTTGAAACTTCATACTTGAGAATTCAGTTTTAAGTACTTATTTTTTGAACTAAAGGTATGAAAGCTATTCCTATTATTGTAGCTAACTCTATCATTTTAAGCTCACAGTCAAAAGCTAAGTTGGATAAGGTAGAAAATTCATTAGGATGTTTAGGCATTTTACCGAACACATGGTATGCATACTAGATTTCAAATTTGAGAAGAAAAAAAAATAGTGTAAAATTTCGGGCAACTAGAAATTCAAAGATTGTATAAGAGATTTTATAACAAAAATTTAGACTTCACTGTAGAGTTAATAAGATGCTAGAAAAGGAAAAAAAGTTTCAAAGAAGAATTATGCAAAATGTGAATTCCTCTATGTATTAGGGAACAAATATGTGTTACTTTATACCCCACCATGAAATCCTAATTACTGCTTCAAATGAATTCTATAGAGCTTAAATTACTTTAATCATAGTCTATCTAAGGACTAAGTAAAAGAAAATCACCTAAAGTTGCCAAAACTCATATTTCAAGAAGTGGGTTAGTCTAAAGGGGTGCTGTTTGAAGAAGGTAATCATCCCATGTGACAAAGTAATAAAACATTTACAAAATTCAATATTTTTCACTTCTCTTTTATTAAAATTTTCAAAGTTAATTCTAAACTAACACACTGTCCTTTGATTAGGAATAATGCATATGAATTCCAACAATTGTACTAATTAAGTACTCAATTCCCAGGAAAATCAGACATCCTTCAATATCCTCCAATATTCATACCAACCCACCACTCTTTAAAGACAAAGACACACACCAAGTTGTCTCCATAGACACAAACAAGAGGAATATATCTATCTTAATTACTAAATGGTAAAACTTGAGAAAACCCTTTTCTTTCACTTTTCCAAGACCTCTCTCACTCTCTTTCTAGATCTCTTACTTTGTCTTTCTTTTTTTTCCCTTGGATTTCCTTTTATTTACTTAGTCTCTGAATTTTTTTAAGTTTGTGAGTTAGTTTCTATATTATTAAATTCATTATATGTTAATTTTTTTTTAGTCTTTGAAAAAATTATACTCATTACTCATAAATCTCTAAAATGACTAATACATAACAACTTTAATATTTTTCAAAACTAACTTGTAAATTCAAAACATACATAGGTAAGAAGACAACTAATTGTGGTTTGCACTTGTCTTAGAAGAAACATATTACTAATTTGCTTTAAAAAACCAACATGGTAGTAGCTAAGCCTATAAAAACTTAAATGACCAGTACTAAATCTGTTTGCTAATAATGGTGCTAATGTTGAAGATCATCAAAGCAGGGGGCAAGGCTGTCGTTCAATTGCTATCCAATCACTTGGTTACTTCCCATTCCGATTGCCCTATAAATATCCTATCCCATATTGATATGTTTCATCAAGTCTCATTATACAACTTTCTCTATAACCCCTCGAAGAAGATCCATCCCATTTTGAAACTTCTGCCTTTTAATTCCCTAAAGCTAGCTAGTAGAAAATGAGTCTCAAAACATAAACATTCAGAAGGTTCTTTGCCCTACAACTAGGCCTCCCCCTCATACTTAGGTATCTAGCTCTAAACCTCTAAGAACCAGTAGGATTCAAATCCTAACTATAGACAAGATCCTCTCATGGAAGAGATGATGATTTTTTACCATAATTTGGTAGCTCATTCAACATGTTTTTCATTTCCATGTTGACTTTGGTGGAATTGTCCCATTGATATTGAATTTAGGAGGTTAAATAAAGGAAGAATGGAAGCAAGTTCCATAGGATATATTCCCAGCTAGTTTGCCAATTTTTTTATTAATTTATTTAATTTATTTGTTGTTTTGTGTTTATAGCAGGGCTTAATATGTTTTCTGTGATTCCCTCTGAAAGTGGAGTTAATATTTATTTGAATTCAACTTTAATTTGTAAATCACTTTCCCAGTACTTTTTTTTTCCTATTAGTGAATGAGCTAAGGCTTATGAGTTTGTTACAGAACTAGTCCTAAGTCTTGGTTATAGTATTTCTGGTTTCTATTGGTAATTCTAGGCCAAAAAAAAGTCTATTATTGATTAGTACAATTATTGTATACTGAGTAAGTCTATATATAGGCTCTTCTATTGTATCCTAATTCATTGAATAAGATTCATCTTTCATTCTGCCATGATGATATTCCTTTGAGTTCTAGTACATGCTGGCCAGTTTAGTTGGTTTTGAAAATTCTGATCAGGTTTGGGAGAAACTTGAAGTTTTCTTTACTTCCCATACTCGAGCCAAAAGTCAAGTAGTTTAGGAGTCAATTAAGTAATAAATACAAAGAAAGGAAGTCTGTTAATGAATAAGTTCATACAAAACCCAAAAATCAAAATCATGCCCAGAACATTACAAACCCGAGAAAAACACCCAAGAAGAAAAAACCCGCATCCAATCTCACATGCCTGAGTCAGGAAATTCAAAGTTGAAGAAAAATCCATAACCAGGAACCCCAGAAAAACCCGCAGAAACCTTTGATATAACTCAAGAACAGTGTAAGTAACAACCAACAGACAAAAATGACCCAGAGTCTGCATCTAGGGCTGAAAGATTTTGACAGAACACCCAAGCTTTGCGTAAAAGAAAAAAAAATGTAATATCCAACTCTGAGAAAACAAGGAATTTTGATGGGAATTTTTTTACTACAACTCTCATAAAGGAAAGAATACGCAGATTTATAAGTATAAAATAGAAATCAAGATATCACAATTGCAAGCGAAGAAAGAGAGAGAGAGGCAGAGGAAGAGGAATAATCTTCCAGGGGAAGAAGAATACTTGAGAAATTTGTACACTGCAATCTATGAGGGCTGAGAGGCGAAGACAGGGAGGTCACTGGAGGCCAGAGTTTTCACAGCGAGATTCGTAGCACCGGCGGAGACCTGGACGAGATGATTCTAGGGCACAATGTTAGGGCACGATAAGATTCTGGAAGAGGAGGCGAAGGGGAGTTCTCGAGAGGTAGAGAGTGAGAGCGTGTGTTGGGTAAGGGGCCAAATTCATTCGCTGTGCAGTCCATCGGGCCTGGACTCTCCCATGTCTAGGCCTGCAGTCCAGTCTTGAAATGGGCCTAATTGTCTGTGTTATTTTTTTTACTGATCTAGAATCTTTTAGTTTTGACTTTATGTCTTTTGAGTGATTGAGTTTTCTGTATCTTTTTTTTTTGGACTAATCTTATATCTTCCAATTTAGACTTTATATATGCTTAGTGATTGGGCTTCAGCCTTTTGTCCAAAAAAAAAACCAACATTCATTCACCTAGTCAAAAAAACCAATCCAAAAAAAGCCTTGTAAAAAAATATGTAAACTTTATTCACCCAAGGAAGCTCTAAGGTTAAGTGGGTCCACTTGATTATGCATTAAATTTTTTATAATTTTTTTTGTAAAATATTTATTTTACTTGGCTTTAAAAATAAGTAAGGTTGATCATAATGTTATACAATACTGACAATAAGTCAAGAGGGTCGTTTCATTTTGCAATTTATTTTATTTCACGCCACTTGGGTAGACGCAAGGCTTCTTGTACAGAGTAATTTTAGGTGTGGCCTCATGTAAATCAACCAAAATAGAAACTCTACCTTTTAAGTGATTTGACTTTTTTAAGTTTTATTTTGACATTATATGAATAAATTTCGTATTAACAATCTCAACGTGAAAAAAAATTTCTATTTATTTTTTTTAAATAAATAAGTTTGAGCTTGAGTATTTTAAAATCTTAAATTTATTATATTTTTAAATATAAATTTAAAGATAGATTGTTATCTGATATATTTGGTTCAAGATTTTTTTATTTGATTCACATACTAAGTTCTTTGCAAGGATACGTGCCTTGATTCAAAAAACAGCCTTTTTGTTGTATTTTGAAGTATTTTCACTTATTTATTTTAAAGTTTATTTTTAATAAATTTTTTAAATTTAATTTTATAAAATAAATATTTTAAATGACCTTTTATATATTTAAAAGAAAATTTCAGATTTTTAACAAATCTTTATATTTCTTAAGTTTATTTTCTTTTTAATTTTTAAAGACAATATAATTTTTTCAAAATATTAAAATTTAAAAATATATTACAATAAATTCAAAAAGAAAATAATCCAAAATTTCAAAAAAAATTTGTTTATTTATATATTTATTTTCTATTTAAAAATAAGACTGAAAGAAATTATGGCGTGAGCTTTTCTTTTCTTCGATAAAAATTTCTTCTCCTATGGTAATTACAAATAAAATAATATTTCTATAATTTCTTAATAGTATTCTATGACATAAAATTTTAAAAATGATTTAAAACAAACTTATATTTCATAGAAAATTTCATTTACCTCTTTTAACCTTATATTTTTTATTTTCGAATAATAAACACCTATATACACACACACACACACACAAATATATATATATATATATATATATATATATATATATATATATATATATATATATATATATATATATATATATATATATATATATATATATATATATATTGATCAAAATTATATTACATCCAAAATTAAGCGTACATATATTTATTAGAAAGACATGTCTTTATTTTTCATAAATGCTTATTTCTTTTTGAAATTATTAAATCATTTCTCATAATATTAATAAAATATATCTATTCATCAATTCTGAAAACTGTTAAATTAAAAAAATTATGAAAAATTTCTACAATAAAATATATCTACTCATCATTTATCTCTTTTAACCTCTTTTTTTTATTTCATTTCACTTTTTTCTTTTTTATAATTTTTTCAAGATAAAATCATCTCCTATATAGAAGAGAATCTGTATATCGTGGGAATAAAAATTATAGTCAATTATATCAATCAAACACAATAAATTAATGTAAAGGAATCTTGATTTCCATTCCATCAACTTATTTTTACAAATTAAGAGGGACTTAAATTTTTCTCTTAACAATGATTTTATATATATAATCAGCGTTAGAGAAAAAATTTAACTTCCGCTTAATTTGTAATAATTATGTAGTATATAGTATGTTCGTATATGTATATATATATACATATACGAACATACTATATACTATATAATCATTGTGACCAAAATTATATTATATCCAAAATTAAGCGTACATATATTTATTAGGAAGACATGTCTTTATTCTTCATAAATGTTTATTTCTTTCTAAAATTATTAAATCATTTCTCATAATATTAATAAAATATATCTACTCATCAATTCTGAAAAATGTAAAATAAAAGTAAATATGAAAAATTTCTACAATAAAATATATTAATAAAATATATCTATTCATCATTTATATCTTTTAACCTCTTTTTCTATTTCATTTCACTTGTTCTTTTTTTTAGAAGTTTTTCAAGATAAAATCATCTTCTTTATAGAAGAGAATCTGTATATCATGGAAATAAAAATTATAGTCAATTATATCAAACAAACACAATAAATTAATATAAGAGAATCTCGATTTCCATTCCATCAACTTTTTCTACAAATTTAGCGGGACTTAAATTTTTTCAAAAAGTATCTAAATTCTAGCTAATTTTACTAATAATTTAAATATTATTTCAAAAATTAGATATAAAATTAGAGATAAAAAATTTATATACACAATTTATACATTAGAGACGGAATTGGAGACGAAAATTTTTTGGTCTCTACATTTCCGTCTCAAAATTTTTTTTCTACTGTTCACGAAATTAGAGACGGAAACTCAAAGACGAAAAATTTTCCGTCTCCAATTCCATTTCTAATCTCATTTAGAGATGGAATTGGAGACCGATTTTTAGAAACGGAAAATTTTCGTCTCTAAATTGCAAAACTTACCATCCGTCTCTAACTTCCTAAATCCGTCTCTATTTCCGTCTCTGTTAGAGACAAAAATTATTCCGTCTCTAAATCATCTTTTTCTAGTAGTGAATGGGTTACTCCCACTAGAGGATAAAGTAAAAAATAATTTACATATTAAAGATGTAAGGAGTGCCCAGAGCTCATCTAAGAAATTAAAAATGAATTTTATGGTCTTAAGATCAAGGCTGAAGTTTTTTTGGCTATGTGGGATTCTGTAAGGGCTGAGGAGGCATGCCTAAGCACGCCCCACCTTTCACCATTATCATCATTAGTTAGAACTACCAAAGAGTGGGATTAGCCTCGACACTTGTTACCCTCAAGGACATTTGTGTTTGGAATAAGCCCTTAATTTTGTTTCTTATTGAAACAAAAGCAGAAAAGGAAAAGAATTAGAGAAGTTAAAAAGAAATTGAGCTTTCAATATTTTACTCTTTGGATGCTGAAGGAAGAGCGGGAGGTCTAGGCCTATTTTGGGCTAATGATGTTAATATTTATATTATAAAATGATGCCAAAATTTCATACAACAATGGTTAAATGTTTGTAATTCAGTAAACCACAAGCTTTTACCTTTGTGTAGGGACATCCTACCTTTCAAAGGAGGAAGTATAGTTGGAAATTAGTTTCGAACCTTCATATCAATCAAAGTTATAGCTGGAATTGCATAGGTGATTTCAACAAAGTGTTGGACCCTATGGAAAGCGAAGGTTCAAGACCTTGTTCTTGGCAAATGGATCTCTTCAAGAAGCTCCTAAAGATAACGGGTTGATAGATACGATAGGAAAAGGTGGCAGATTCAAATGGTGGAGTAATAGGGAGGAAGAGTATGTTAAAGAGAAGATTAATATACACTTCGGCGAATTAGGAGTGGAATCTTACTTCTCCTAATGCTGAAGTCAGATCCCTCTTAGCTATAGGCTCTGACCACAGCCCTCTAATCCTAAACACAAATCTTTCCTAGTCCATAAGAGAAAGAAAATTTAAATTTGAAGCTTACTGGTCAAAGCATGAAGAGCGTGTGGCATGATTGTGAACGATGCATGCATGGCGTAATGAGGATGAGACAGGCATATGAGATTCTGTGTCAGGAAAGTGAAAAAATGTGACTGCCAAACTGGAAGCATGAAGCAATTCAACCTTTAAAAAGGCAGATTGGCAGATTACAAATTTCAAGAAAAAGCTTCGTGTTCTTCAAAATGCACTAACAACAAACCAGAATTATATTATCAGGAGGTGGCTCAGCTCAAAGCAAAGATTGATCAAAATGTACCAACTGCAAACTTGAACTATCAGTAAACTCGCCCAGCTCCACGGAAAATTATGGGGTTTCTTAGCCCCTCCCCAGATTGATGCCTTGGCAAAATAAATAAACCCTAAGAATCTGTGACCACATTGCATCTGAGTTCTTAATGAGATGCCAATTCATGTTTAGCCAATATGGCCCCTTCGTTCTTCCATTTCCCTTAACAACGTAATCTCATCAAATGAACACCCTTATTGTCACATCCCTACTTTAGAAATGCGAAAATCTCTAATATATGATAAAATTTATTATTATGCACTTGTAAATAGTTTCACAATATCACATATCTGAGTATTACCATATGTTTACAAATTTGCAATACTAATAATTATACATGCCAAGTCTATATATATAATAGGTTTACAGCGGAAACAAGGATCCTGCCTGTGACGTTCAGAGCAACTCTAGAGTACAAATATATTACAAGTTTACATACTGAGAGCCCAGAAACAATTTAGGCTCACCACTGAAATACGACACCCAGTCGATCAAGAAGTCGTAAGACCAGACTCTGGGTCTTTATCTAAAAAATATATCAACCACGTGTAGTGAGTTTTACAACTCAGTGAGTAGATAATTCCTCTTAAGACCTCTCAGGTCAACATATGGATGTACTCGTCTAATAAAAATTAAGTATTCAAAATTACATTCCAGAAGTACATCCACATGGAACCCGCATTTTCAAATATTCTCTGTTCAAAAATCATAATCAGGTCTTTCAAACCATATGCGGTACTGTATAAACAATGCTCATATCAAGTTCATAATCGTATTCAAGACTGTAAAATCATTAATCAAAATGTGTTATGCATCAAAACATGTCTCATAAAATATTCGGAGGATACCATATCAGAACCACCACATCAGAGTCTAATCCCCTTCCGTACTTTGGTGGTATAGGATTTGCCTAAACTCAGCCTCTTGCTGAGGTTTGCCCTACTACTATTCAAGAGGACACGCGAAGGGACTCTATGTGGGTCTTTTCCCAAGCACACAACAAGGAAAGACAAATAACATCTCATATAACTGGTATCTCGCCATCATATAACTGGCATCTTGCCCATATATAGGAGGCATTCCGCTCTCCTTCACATATAATCTCCCGTGTGTTGGCCCTCACACGAGGCTAGCACCACCTCCCCTGCTAGCTGAGGCAATCAAGGTACGCACCAGGGCTAACATAACCTACTGTTAGCAAACAGTGTTTCCAATAGTACTCCTCCACAAAATCATATTCTCATCTATCCCATATTTATCAATCAGAGGTTCTATCATAATATAACATTTTCAATCTCAGAATATTTCCTCTGTCAAAACTTTCCAATCAGGAAATTATAAACACATGCCTATATCCGAGGCAAAGATATCTTTGTATAAATCAATATTACATACATAATATATTCTCTTTGCCATATAATAAGAAATGCATTTAAAAATCATGTATTCAAAGTATTTAAAAACCTATTTCAAAAATCATACTCTTCTTGAACTAGTTATCACATTTCAATCGTTTCAGAGATTCTAAATCATTTCAAGAACAAATGAAAGTATAAATAGCATGTAATCATACTCATTTACCAATGTAAAGTTCAAGAAGAGTGAAAACAAGCCAAAGGAAGAATTATCTACTCACCAATTTGAAGTACAAAGTTGGACACCCTTAAAATCCTAATTTCTTATCCAAATTCAGCAAAATAAACCCCAAACTCGAGTCCAGAACGTCTGAAAATCTTAAAAACGACTCCGGATTTGCAAAATTTGGCCTCCAGATGCTCGGTCAATGCAAGTCAACTCAACAGAGTCCGGGTACACTCGCTACACACGCCACCAGGGAAGGCTGCGCGTGGACTTCACTCTCCGGGGAAGATTCAGTGCGTGGGGGTGCATGCAAGGGATTTTGGACTTGAAATTTGAGATCCAAAGGTTTCAGTACCTTCTGGATCAATCTTTGGTGTCAATTTTTGCGTTTGAGAACTAAAAATAGGAGTTTCGGGGGTTATCTTTTTGGCCAATTTTCCCTTCAATTTTCTGGCCAATTTTCGGCCAATTCTCCATAAATCAATCAGATGGATTTGAAGAACTCTTCGTCCTGAGTCCGTTGGTGGTGGTGGTGTCGAAATCCGAGATCCGTAGGCGGAGAAATCTTAGAGAGAAGTTAGAGGGTTTTCGGGGAGAATTTTCTGAAGAGAGATGAAAAAATCTGCAAATGACCAACTTCTGGAGTGGCTGAGGCCCTTAAAATATCCCAGGGGACCTTTCTGCAAAATTTCACTTTTAGAGGGAGGTCCTTGCAAATTTTTCTTATTTATATTTTAACCCCAAAACTTTTAAGAAATTGCATTTTTGCCCCGAAACTTAAATTTCTCATATTTCTTTTGTAATTCTTTAATCCATGTAAATAATAACTTATTTTCACCAGGTCCTAACTCCATTTTCGAAATCCTCTCTTTAATTCTAAATTTTCTTTAATTTGAATTTAATTAAATTTACGGCTATTTCACTTATCCTTCCCCAAATCCCTACATCAGAAGTTAGCCACTTGGGGGCGTAGTCACTCACAAAAATGTTTTGGAATTAATAAGTGACGTAGTGTATGAAGGTATTGCCTGAATGGCGACTTTAATTAGGATTTTTTTGCCTACTTGAGTGGCTAACTTCATATTCCAATCTTCTAACTTGTTAGTGACCATTTCTTTCACCCATTTAAGGGATTGGTTTTTGGATCGCTCCAAATAGTTGGTAAGCCTAAATATTTCCCCAGGGAACCCCAGCAAGGCATGTGCATGATTTCCACAATCAAATTTGAGATATTTACTATTGCTAAAAACGATTCCAGAATTCACAACATAAATTCTCTTAGTAGAAGCCAATAAATATTGTTTAGGTGATGATCCTATCCTTCCCCGAACCCCTCCACCAAAAGTTAGCCAATTGGGATCATAATTTCTAGCATAAATATTTTAGAAATTTAATCAGTGACATAGCATAGGAAAGGATTGCTAGGATGAAAACTTTAATTATATTTTCTTTACCTGATTGAGTGACTAAATACTTATTCCAGTCTCCTAACTTATTAGTGATCCTCTCTTTCACCCACCGGAGGGGATTGATTTCTGGATCACCCCAAATGGTTAATATCTAAGGCTTGTACACAATTTCCACAATCTCCCATGCCATTTGAGATATTTACCAGTGTGTTTCTGGCAAAAATAATTTCAAACTTCTCAACATTAGTTCTATGTGAACACTCTTATACCAGAGCCATCAAAATGGACTAATCTAGTACACCTAAATTAACCCACCATAGGTGGTTTAAAACAAGTCAGGTTACGTTAGCTCATTTGTAACACAGGTTGAAAATTTTAATACTCAATTCACTTTAGATGGATTAGTGAATTTGTCAACTCAACCCACAAAAAAGTTTTAGAAAATCATAACAGTTTTCAAAAAAAAAATTTTATTCTACAAAAACAAAATAATATGTTTGTCATATTATTTTTATAAATTATTTTTAAAAACTGTTTTGTAAAAGTATAACTCAAAAACAGTTTTCAAGAAACACCATTTTATTGTTTTCCTTATTTTTGTGCAAAACCATTTTCAATTTTAAAAAAAAAATAAGGAAAATTATACAAAATTGTAAATAATTTGTTAAAATTAATTCCAAATCATAACTCAAATCATACCATTACTTTCTTAAACACTGCTTTTAAAATTTACATCCAAACAAATTTTTTTTTTATTCTAAAAAAATAGCTTTTAGAATTGTTTTTAAAAAAATGTTTTAAAAAAAATAAAATAAAATAATTTAAAAATATTTCCAAACAAGCCCTTAAGTGTTTAAAAAATATATAAAAATATTTAAATTAATAATTAATGAAAAATAAGTTTCTTAGAAAATAGTATTTTTATAATTATTTTTAAATATTGAAAATTATAATACAATTTTATAATTTAAATTAAAAAATATATCACTCTTTATTATTATACAATTATCAAAATTAATTATTTTTAACTTTTACAAAGAAAAAAAAAGAGAATGAATGGAAATAGTTTATCTTGAAAATTAAACTGAAAGTAAAATTAATTTTTCTATTATTACTTTAGTTCGATTTATTTTTTATTGAATAGTTTAATTGTATTTATTAACATTATGGCCAAGAGCTATTTAGATTTATTTTTTAAATGTAAATTTTATGTTTTGTACATTGAAAAAATTAGAATTTACCCAAAACAAAAATCACATGTAGATACGTAGTATAGCATGTTCTTAGATAAGTATATAAAGAAATTTAATGAAAATTTATGTACTTATCACCATTGAGGGATTTATGTTCTTCTGTAAAATAGTAGCTATAGAGAAAATGCAGAGAGGATAACTGCTCTCTGTCTGATATGCAAAACTTACTCTCTATCTAATGGAGCAACAAGAAATACTATATCAGATGAGAATAAAGACATCTCAAGTGGACTACAGATGGATAGTCCAGCCCATTATAGACAATTCATTTACAAAGCCCATATCAATCCATTAATTAATCCAAATAACATAATGTGCCAATATTTCGTAATTGATATTATTTAATAATTCAATAAACAATTCTTAATAATTGATTAATGCTAATCCACAAATAATTATTAAAAAATCCAACATTCTCCCACTTGAATAGCATTAGTCAATTATTAGAAACAAAAGATTATTATAACTATGATAAGTATCAATTATGACCAAAACACATATAGACCAACAGTTCAAAAAAATATAAAACCTTCAATCATACAGAACATTATATCCGATAAGGATAAAATGCCATACATATTTAAAACCTCATATTTCATATAAAACAATTATGGATATAGAATTGTATAACAAAATATGCAATACTCAAACAAATAGTCCAAGCATCTCAATGATGCTATCAGAGTTATAATAATATTATTGACATGTCATTCAGTACATACCTCACACAAAAGCAAATAAATGCATAAAATTTTGACTCCCATTGACCCAAAATGTCAAAAGACTTAACTAAGCCCATATGAGTTACATGAAAAAAAAATTCCAACAAATAGGCCTTTGTTCAGTGGATTTGCTAACATGTGTTTTGTAGCAATGCATTTAATCTAAGTCTAAAATTTTTAAACTTTCTCTCGAGCAAAAAAGTATTTTATATCAAAGTGTTTTATTATTCTGAGAGAAATACACAGCAGCAGTATTGTTATAATATATCATAAGTGGCCTAGATATACTTTCAATAATATGAAAGCTAGAAATCAAGTTCCTTAGTCACATGGCTTGAAAAATCGCCTCATAACAACTGACATACTTTGCTTCCATAGTCGAGGTAACTGTAATTGTTTATTTAATATTTTTTCAAGAAACAACTCCTCCTACCATTATAAAACTAAAACCAAAGATAGACTTTCTGTCATCTTGGCAACTTGCAAAATCAAAATCAAAATAGCCAATGACTTCAAGTTGATTAGACTGCTTGTTAGTCAACATATAGTTTTTGGTACCTTTTTTTAATTCATGTCTTTCCAATGATTGGATTGTTCAAATATCTCCCTAAAACATTAACTACAAAAGTAGTATAGGGACAAGTACAAACTTGAGCATATATCAGGCTGCTAATAGCAGAAGCATATGGAACCTTTTTAATTTATTCTCCCTCATCATCATTTTGAGGACACTGAGATTTTGAGAGCTTATCACCCTTTTGAACAGGTGCAGCACATGAGGAACATGATTGCATGTTAAACTACCTGAGGACTTTTTCTATATATCCCCATTGAGACAATACAAGTACACCATTAGATCTATCATGATGAATTTTGATGCTTATAACAGAAATCATCACCAAGGTCATTCATATCAAAGTGATTATTTAATATTTGTTTTGTCTCATTCGAAAGTTTAACACTGATACTAGCAAGAAGTATGTCATCAACATGACAAGAATAACGAAGTTACTCCCGCTCATCTTCATATAAATGCACTGATCTGAAGTATCTTCCTTAAATACAATCGACATAAGTGTGAAAATTGAAAATTCTAGATAATATAATATGCCTTATTTGACCATCCTCTCAATTTGAGGTCTAGAACCATGTCCCAAAACACCTATGCCACAACATTGAGGAACTTTGATCAACTTTACTGTACTATTTTCAATAATAAAGTTAACATACATACTATTCAAATTCAACATATGTAACCCATCACATAAACATACTAGATGCAGTAAAAGTAACACTGTAAGGACTTTTTTTAATAAACTTTTCCTCTTGAGTAACAATGGCAATATTCTTATCAACAATCCACTCATCTTTTTAAGTGTTATATGATGTATTCAAAATATCAAACTAGGGTGGAAGTGACTACAAAACTTGCTATATTAAATAACTCTCACCAAGTTCAAATTTTTAAAGATTTTAGCTTGTTGTAATAATGCACTAACTTTATTATGTGCTCACGCACTCAACTCACACCATCGTATTTTTTTTAAGTAGAGAGAGAAATTGACCATTTTGTACTTTATCAAATTTCTTATATTTCTTACCAACATATTTTAAAAAATTTACAGTATTATTAGTCTCTGAAATACTTTGTCTAATCGACTTCTCTATGGTATATTTCATAATCATAAGGCACACTTTGTTTGGATGTTCACATTTTTCACAAGAAGTCTTATCAGTAGCTATAAATAAATCAATCAAAGGAGGAGGCTCTTGCTTCCTCAAAGTTAGGTCTATATTTGTGATAACTAAATACAAATCTAGAGACTATTTTCACTCCTCATAATTGGTCTAAATTGCATAGGCAATGAAGCTGGCACCAAATTTAACAGGAAAACATTGAATATGCATGTAAAATAATATTATCACGCGGCCACAAAATAAATGTTTGCTTATGCATAGCCAATTATGCCTCTTAATTGGATTTCCTATTTATCATTATCCCGCCTAAGGGTTCTGAATCATAACAAATAAGAAATATATATAACCACTTAATGCACATGATCTTATGTCATAAAAAATTCTAATACTGTAAGGTACTCAAAACATAATCGACATAAATCTATAACAAATAGTACATTGCATTAATAACATATCACATTAACAATAATATACCGATAAGATATAATTATTATTAATGAATATATATTCATTTAAATTCTAAAAAGAATTCAAATTATCTGTTCCCATAAAGTTTTGCATAATTATATTCACGATAGACAAGTTGATAATTATACAACACAACATCATAGTTACTGCCATACGACAGTCAATTATTGCATAATTTACAAAATATATCAATTTAATGAAAATATCTTCAATCCATAATATTTTGCATAATTATATCCATGATAGGCGAGTCCATAATTATACTAAATAACATCATAACTATTGGTATATAACAATACATTATTACATAATTTATAAAATACATCAATTTAATGCAAAATATATTGTTTTAACCCTATATTAAGACCTAAATTTTATTTTGTGACCAAACCATAGTACCAGAGAGAGTACTTAACATATATGTGTCACAAAAAAACAAAATACCATACAAAAAAAAATTTGGATCCAAAAGCTGAGAGTACAGTAGATAAAATATTGAATTATTCTATGTATAATCCAAATAAAATACACAATGAAAATAAAAAAATTCCATAAAATATACAGAAAATTATTAAATAACAAATAATCAGTTTGCTCCCTTGTTTCTGACAGCTTCTTTACTCCATCACTTTGGTCCATTGCAGAGGTATATCCGTCTCTACTCTTGCCAGTTTCTTGTCTACTACAGCTTGGGTGTCCAACTGGTTTGAACCTCCATCATCTTGATTAACCTTGATCCTTATAGACTCCATAATAATGGCGGCCATTGATTTGGTAGGTGAGACTCCCGAATTTGGCCCATATCTCAGTTTGCTTATATTCCACCATACCATAGCGCGCTCTTTCCTGCAAGATTTTATATCATGGCCTAGGGTGCCACAATTATTACAATAATCATGTAGTTTCTCATAATTAAAAAAAAAATCCAAGTTCTTGGTAATAGCTTCCTTGGGACCCAAAGCCCTGTAATAAGGGGTTCTTTGATATTGACATTAACACGCTAGAAACATCTCACACTACTAGAAAAATGAGATTTATAGACATAAATGAGAGACAGAATAATTTCTGTCTCTATCAGAGACGGAAATAGAGACGAATTTGGGAAGTTAGAGACGGATGGCAAGGTTTGTAATTTAGAGACGAAAATTTTTCGTCTCTAAAAATCCGTCTCCAATTTCGTCTCTAATTTCGTGAAATTTTTTTGAGACAAAATCTCAGAGACGGAATATTTTCCGTCTCCAATTCCGTCTTTAATCTATAAATTGTGTATATAAATTTTTTATCTCTCATTTTATATCTAATTTTTGAAATAATATTTAAATTATTAGTAAAATTAGTTAGAATTTAGATAATTTTTGAAAAAAATTTAAGTCCCATTTAATTTGTAGAAATAAGTTGATGGAATGGAAATCAAAATTCTATTACATTAATTTATTGTGTTTGTTTGATATAGTTGACTATAATTTTTATTTCCACGATATACAGATTCTCTTCTATAAAGAAGATGATTTTATCTTGAAAAAATTCTAAAAAAAGAACAAGTAAAATGAAATAGAAAAAGAGGTTAAAAGATATAAATGATGAATAGATATATTTTATTAATATATTTTATTTTACAAAATTTTCATATTTACTTTCATTTTACATTTTTTAGAATTGATGAGTAGATATATTTTATTAATATTCTGAGAAATGATTTAATAATTTTAAAAAGAAATAAATATTTATAAAGAATAAAGACATGTCTTCCTAATAAATATATGTATGCTTAATTTTGGATATAAAATAATTTTGGTCACAATGATTATGTAGTATATAGTATGTTCGTATATGTGTATATATGTATATATATACAAATATACACATATACGAACATACTATATACTACATAATTATTCTCACGATATACATATTTTTTTCTATATAGGAGATGATTTTATCTTGAAAAACTTATAAAAAAAGTGAAATGAAATAATGAAAAAAGTTAAAAGAGATAAATGATGAGTAGATATATTTTATTGTAAGAATTTTTCATAATTACTTTCATTTAACCGTTTTCAGAATTGATGAATAGATATATTTTATTAATATTATGAGAAATAATTTAATAATTTCAAAAAGAAATAAGCATTTATAAAAAATAAAGACATGTTTTCCCAATAAATATATGTACGCTTAATTTTGGATGTAATATAATTTTGATCAATATATATATATATTTTGTGTATAGGTGTTTATTATCTGAAAATAAAAAATGAGGTTAAAAGAGGTAAATAAAATTTTCTATGAAATGTAAGTGTGTTTTAAATCATATTTTTTATATTTTATGTCATAGAATACTATTAAAAAATTATAGAAATATTATTTTATCTGTAATAACTATAGGAGAAGAAATTTTTATCCAAGAAAAAAAAAACTCACGCCAGAATTTCTTTTAGTCTTATTTTTAAATAGAAAATAAATTTATAAATAAACAACTTTTTTTTGAAAATTTGGATTATTTTCTTTTTGAGTTTATTGTAATAGATTTTTAAATTTTAATATTTTGAACAAATTATTTAAAAAGTTATATTGTCTTTAAAAATTAAAAAGAAAATAAACTTAAGAAATATAAAGATTTGTTAAAAATATGAAATTTTCTTTTAAATATATAAAAGGTCATTTAAAATATTTATTTAATAAAATTAAATTTAAAAAAATTATTAAAAATAAACTTTAAAATAAATAAGTGAAAATACTTCAAAATACAGTAAAAATGCTGTTTTTTGAATCAAGGCCCATATCCTTGCAAAGAACTTAGTATGTGAACCAAATAACAAAATCTTGAATCAGATATATCAGATAGTAATCTATCTTTAAATTTATATTTAAAAATATAATAAATTTAAGATTTTAAAATACTCAAAGTTAAACTTATTTATTTAAAAAATTTTAAATAAGAATTTTTTTTCACGTTGATATTGTTAATACGAAATTTATTCATATAATGTCAAAATAAAACTTAAAAAGTCAAATCACTTAAAATGTGGAGTTTCTACTTTGATTGATTTACATGAGGCCACACCTAAAATTACTCTGTACAAAAAGCCTTGTGCCTATCCAAGTGACGTGAAAAAAAATAGATTACAATATGAAACGACCCTCTTGACCTATTGTCAGTATTGTATAACATTATGATCAACCTTACTTATTTTTACAGCCAAGTAAAATAAATATTTTACAAAAAAAAATTATAAAAAATCTAATGCATAATCAAGTAGACCCCTTTAACCTTAGAGCTTATTTGGGTGAATAAATTTTACATATTTTTTTACAAGGTTTTTTTTGGATTGGTTTTTTTGACTAGGTGAATGAATGTTGTTTTTTTTTTTGGAAAAAAGGCCAAAGCCCAATCACTAAACATATATAAAATTTAAATTGGAAGATATAAGATTAGTTTAAAAAAAATAGATACAGAAAACTCAATCAATGAAAAGACATAAAATTCAAATTAAAAGATACCAGATCAATAAAAAAACACAGACAATTAAGCCCAATTCAAGACTGGACTGCAGGTTTGGACATGGGAGAGTCCAGGCTCGATGGACTGCACAGCCCCCTTACCCATCACACGCTCCACTCTGCCTCCTGAGAACTCCCCTTGCCTCCTCTTCCAAAATCTTATCGTGTCCTAGCCTCCCGAGAACTCCCAAATTGCCTCCTCTTTCCGAATCTCATCGTGCCCTAGCCTCCCAGTAACTCCCTTTCGCCTCCTATTCCAAAATCTCATCATGCCCTATCATTGTGCCCTAGCATCGTCTCGTCCAAGTCTCCGCTGGTGCTGCGAATCTCGCCGTGAAAACTCTGGCCTTCGGTGACCTCCTTGTCTTCGCCTCTCAACCCTCATAGACTGCAGTGTACAAATTTTGAGACGGATTTAGCGACGGAAATCGTTTATTTTTTTTTCGTCTCTAATTATAAAAATAGTATATTTAAATATAAAATTAGGGAAGAAAAATTAATTTCGAAAAAAGCCATCTGTACTTTTCAAAATAATAAAATGTATAAATTGTGTATATAAAGTTTTCATCTCTAATTTCATATCTAATTTTTGAAATAATATTTAAATTATTTTTCGAGATAGAATGTAGAGATAAAATTTTTCGGCTCCAAAATTTTTGTCTTTAATTTTGTCTTTACTTTTTTGGTAAATTTAATGTCACTAATTCCGTTTATATGTTTTGAAACAATTTTCAAATTATTCATAGTGATAGAAAAATTTCGCTCCTAAATTTTTTATTTGTAATTATGTCGTTATCCTTTGAAATGTAAATGAAATCATCGTTAGAGAAAAAATTTGACTACCGCTTAATTTGTAGAAATAAGTTGATGGAATGGAAATCAAGATTCCCTTACATTAATTTATTGTGTTTGATTGATATAATTGACTTAAATTTTTATGGCCTGGAATATACAGATTCTATTTTATATAGGAGATGATTTTATCTTGAAAAACTTATAAAAAAGAGGTTAAAATAGATAAATGATGAATAGATATATTATATTAATATCTTCTATTGTACAAATTTTTCATATTTACATATACGCTTATTTTTTGATATATATATATATATATATATATGTGTGTGTGTGTGTGTGTGTGTGCACTACAAGAAAAGCGGGGAATGGTGACGGGTGTTTAACGACGGTCTGAAAAAACTGTCTCTAAAGCCAAGTTTAACAACGGTTTACGAATCGTCGTTAAAGTTGGGCACTTAAGGACGGTTCTTCATAAAATCGTCGTTACATACGGACGGTTAAGATCCAACCGTGGTCATCTGCGTCGACTTGGGAGGAATTACGGACATTACGACGGTTTTTATAAAACCGTCGTAAAATTATGACGGTTATACATAAAATCGTCGTTATTTTACGACGGTTTTTTGGAAAACCGTCATTATTTAATGACGGTTTAAAGAAAACCGTCGTGAAGTTATAACGTTCAAAATTCGGACCGTTACTCGATGTTCGTGTTGTTTAACGATGGTTTTTCCTAAAATCGTCGTTAAAGTTACAAGTAACTACGATTTTTTGAGAAACCGTCGCTAAACCCATTTAGCGACGGTTTTTGTTTGGTTTAACGACGGTTAATAACCGTCGTTAAACCGCGCGCTCGTCTATAAATTGAATGGTCCTTCTTATTTTTCTTACAACAGCTTCTCGATAGATTTTTTTTGCATAATACACTCTCTGAAATTATTTGTTGTGTCTTTCAAATTTTTGTACTGTGGTGTTTTCTGCGACTTGTTTTATTTATTCTCAAGGTATGTCATTTAATTTTTTAATTGTATTTGATTATTTTTTTTATATATTGTATGTTCAAAATATTTTCTTATATTATTTTTTATTTCATTTTGTGAAGATATTCTGACGTTGGGACGACACTTTGATTTTGATTTTTGTGCGTTATTTATTTGGAATCATTTTGAAGGTATGTAATCTAATGAATTTGAATTTGAATGAATTTATTTCAAGTTATTGTATGTTAGATTGCGATAATATTAGATATTTTACGTACTTACTATTTTTTTTATAAATATATTTGACATTGTGATGTACATTGTATGAATCAATTTTAAAATTTGTGTTATTTTTGTGATATTTATGATGTTTAATATTATAATATATAGTATGCTCGTTGAAAACATGTAAGGAGAAATACATTTACATAATAACATAAAATTAGTAGATGAATTGAAGTGTGTAATTGATTAGATAAAATAATAAATTTTAATAAATAGATAGAGTAAGTATTGAAAACAATTTTTTAAAAATTGTGACACTAATTTAAAAATATACGTATGTTTTAATAAAAATTTAAGAAATATATATAATATTATAAATTTAGTATAAAATGATAGTGAATTTTGTTTTAATTATAAGTTATTTATTGTTTTAAAATTATTATTAAAATTAATGTAAATAAATTGAAAGTAATTATTATATTGATAAACGTATTTAAATAATATACATAAATTAATATTAGTCAAATTATATTACAGTTGTTAATAAAATATTAAAATATTTATTCAGGTGATGAGATAAAATAATAAATGTTAATAAATAGACAAAATTAGTATTAGGAATTAGTTTTAGAAAAATAAAACTCATTTAAAAATACACATAATTTTTAAAAAAATGGAAACAAATTTATAATAACATAATTTTAATATGTATGCTAGTAGTGTAATAATTTTTAATGCACTTTGTTGTTACACTAGATTCTCTATTAAAGAACTAACAAGATTTTAGATGTAATTGAGTAGAATTATTCTTGAATATATGGCCCTTATATGGGCCACAGATTTTGATAAACGTATTTAAATAATATACATAAATTAATATTAGTCAAATTATATTACAGTTGTTAATAAAATATTAAAATATTTATTCAGGTGATGAGATAAAATAATAAATGTTAATAAATAGACCAAATTAGTATTAGGAATTAGTTTTAGAAAAATAAAACTCATTTAAAAATAAACATAATTTTTAAAAAATGGAAACAAATTTATAATAACATAATTTTAATATGTATGCTAGTAGTGTAATAATTTTTAATGCACTTTGTTGTTACACTAGATTCTCTATTAAAGAACTAACAAGATTTTAGATGTAATTGAGTAGAATTATTCTTGAATATATGGCCCTTATATGGGCCACAGATTTTTTTTTTAAATAGGGAATTGAAATTTCAATTCTTTATCTGAATTCGTTAGAAATTTTACCATGTAAATACTATAATTGAAATCCTAGCGGCAGCTGTAAAATAATATTTTAATTTTTTGGTGGTAGTGGTTTTCCTTTCCAAAAAATTTAGATTCGTAGAAATTCGATCATGAAACTCATCATTTTAATTAATTACACTAGATTCTCTATTAAGGAACAAACAAGATCTTAAATGTAATTGAGTAGAATTATTCTTCAATATATGGCCCTCGTATGGGCCACTGATTTTATTTTTTCAGATAGGGAATTGAAAATTTCAATTCCCTATAAGAGTTCGTTAGAAATTTTACCATGTAAATACTATAATTAAAATTGTAATGCCAGATGTAAAATCATAATTCAATTTTTTTCCTGCTAGTGGCTGTCTTTTCCAAAAAATTCAGATTCGTAGAGATTTGATCATGAAACTCATCCTTTTAATTAATGACAATAACGAAGATTTTTTATTTAGTGCTTCATTAAATGTCTATTATCATAAAATTTGTCAAAAATGTTTTACATGTAAAACATTTTACACCTCTTCAAAATGTGTTGTGTTTTATGCACAATCAATTGCAAATCCCTTCTCATGTAAAATAGTCATGTTTTCTTTTAGTTCAGATTAAGAGTTATTTAGGTTAATTGTTATCTAAATTCATAATTATTTCAGAAATGGATAAATCTTTGATCAATAAACCTCGACATTCAATAGAGTACCTAAATGGTTTAGACGGATTTTTGGAATTCGCAAATGCTAACTCTGGGGTCGAAGGTAGAATAATATGCCCATGCCCAAAGTGTAGATTCAAAAAATGGCAACTCATCGAGGTCGTGCACCAACATTTGATCGTCAAACCATTTCCGGAGGGATACACTTTTTGGAGTTTGCACGGAGAAATGATTACAGAAGAACCTGTTGTAGGACATGCTATAATGCCAATTGAGGTCTCAGAACCCATAGTTCGAGATGACCCTGTCCAGAACATTGTCCGTGATGCATTCGGGATTTACCTTAAAAATGAGAGCATCGCTTCTGTGGATATGCTAGTTCCGCAGTCAGCAGAAAGGATGGATGATAGTGTCAACAATTTTTATGAGTTACTGAAAAATGGTGAACAACCGCTCTATGAAGGGTGTGAAAAGTATTCAAAACTTTCTTTCTTGGTGAAGTTGTATCACATCAAGTGTTTGTGCGGCCTAAGCGACAAAGCAATGTCGATGGTACTTGAGTTACTTGTCGATGTATTCCCAGATGCCAAGATTCCGCCTTCATTTTACGAGGCTAAAAAAGTCATTAATAAGTTGGGGTTGAACTACAAAAAAATTTCATGCATGTCAGAATGATTGTATGTTATACTGGGGTGAGCATGAAAGTAGAGAAACTTGTAGTAAGTGCTCGGCACCAAGGTGGAAACCGAAACAAAAGGGGGAGAAGCGAAAAAAGGTGCCTAATAAAATTCTTAGATACTTTCCAGTTAAGCCAAGATTGCAGAGGTTGTTCATGTCTTCTAAAACTGCTGAATTTATGAGATGGCATTCTGAAGCCAAAATTTCTGACGGCATCATGAGGCATCCAAAGGATTCTGAGGCATGGAAGAGATTTGATCTTCTGAATCCTCAATTTGCATCAAATCCGAGAAATGTTCGTTTGGGCCTTGCAACAGATGGTTTCAATCCATTTGGAAACCTATCTACAAGTTACAGTATATGGCCAGTTCTGCTGATTCCGTACAATCTTCCTCCTTGGATGTCTATGAAACAGAGTTCATTCATGTTGTCAATGATAATTCCAGGGAAAAAAGCACCGAGGAATGATATAGATGTGTTTTTACAGCCACTAATTGAAGAGCTGAAGGAGTTATGGGTTGAAGGTGTTAAGACGTACGATGCATTTGGCAAAGAAATGTTCAATATGCATGTAGCTCTTTTGTGGACAATCAGTGATTTTCCTGACCTTGGATGTTTATCAGGCTGGAATACTCATACTGGATGAGCCTGTCCGTACTGTAACTTTGACTCTACTCCAGTCCGTCTTCCTCACAGTCGGAAGTGGTGTTTTATGGGACATCGCCGCTTCTTATCTCCGGGTCACAAATTCAGGCTGGCCCGCAATAGGTTTGACGGAAAAGAGGAAAGAAGAAACCCTCCTCCGCAACTGAGTGGTGTAGACATTTTAAGACAAGCCAATGATATTGAAGTTGTCTTTGGAAAAAATGTGGAAAGTGATGTTAGGACTCAACAACGGCGTTCCCGAGGTCAGGGTTCGGTTGATGCTGGAACTCAACAATGGCGTAAGAAAAGTATATTTTTCAAACTTCCGTATTGGGCGAATAATATGTTGCTTCATAATCTTGATGTCATGCATATCGAGAAAAATGTCTGTGACAACATCATTTACACTTTACTTAATGATTCTGCCCGTTCAAAGGATCACGTAAATGCGCGGAAAGACTTAAAAGAGTTCGATGTGAGGCCTGAGCTGTGGCCAGATGCTGACGATAAATATCCTCCTGCTTTGTTCACGTTGACAAATGCAAGCAAGGAAGTATTTCTGAAAACACTTAAGAATGTATCTGTACCTGACGGTTATTCCAGTAATATCTCCAGATGTATTGACGTAAGACAGCGTAAGATCGGAGGACTAAAAAGTCACGACTGTCACATCCTTATGGAACAACTGTTACCATTAGCCATAAGAAAGACACTTCCGAAGCCGGTATCTGCAGTTTTGATCGAGTTCTCTTCATTCTTCCGGCAACTGTGTTCCAGATTTTTGAATGTTAATGAACTTGATCAACTTCAAAATCGAATCATTATGACGCTGTGCCATCTTGAAATGTTATTTCCACCGTCTTTCTTTACAGTCATGGTGCACCTGACTGTACATTTGGTCATGGAAGCGAAGTTAGGAGGACCAGTCCAATATCGTTGGATGTATCCCGTCGAAAGGTAAAACCTTAAAAACACATAATTTCAATTTCTTGCATTATTGTTAATCCATTATTATTCATTTAATCTATGTCCTCTAGATACTTGGGTAAACTTAAATCTTTCGTGCGGAATAGAGCAAGGCCAGAAGGCTCAATAGCAGAGTCGTATATTGTAGGAGAAGTTTTGTTATTCTGTTCCAGGTACATAGATGGTGTTGACACTGTCTTCAATCGTCCTCCTCGTGTGGATGATCGAACTGATGTTGGGACGTCTGACAGGGGTTTGTTCCTACCAATAGGAAGACCAGTTGGTGGATTTGATTATTTCACCATTTCTCCCCAGAAAAAATTGCAGGCTCATCGGCATGTCTTAACAAACTGCAAAGAAGTTGATCCTTACTTACAGTAAGTTAACTCACACTTAGCTACATGATTATACAATTTTTTGTCCTGTGTAGCATTAAGTGGTTAGACAATGTTTTCTCAATAGGGAATTTAGAGACTATGTATGGCATAGTTTGAGAATTCGGACGCGATCATCTACTGAGATAGATAAAAAAGTCCACAGAGAATTTGTCTCTTGGCTTTCGCGTCGTGTAAGTATTTCAACACGGTCACATTTAATTCATATGTCAAATATGAGTACAACTCATCCTTTAGTCATTTTCTAGATCGCAATTGATGCCGATGGATCGCAGTGTGCTGATTTAAAATATCTAGCACTTGGTCCACTAGATAGAGCACGTCGATACAGTGCTTACAATGTCAATAGATTCAAATTTCGAACTTTAGAGCGAGACCAAGGGATGACATCTCAAAATAGTGGAGTTTACGGTACTTTCGGGACGAGGAGTTATGCAAGTACTAGTGATACGAATATGCAATTTGGTGGCATCCCGTATTACGGAAAACTATTGGACATTGTCGAGTTAAACTACCATGGTCATTTTACAGTCGTATTATTTAAGTGTATGTGGGCCAACACAACTACAATGAGAGGAATTGCAATTGATGAATTCGGGGTGACATCAGTTGATTTTTCTCGGTTGATTCACACTGGTGAAAATGATGATGACGAGCCATACATCCAGGCATCTGAGGCTCATCAAGTATACTATGTACAAGATGAGTTGGAGAACTGGAGTATAGTGATGCATTTAAAACCCCGTGACTTATACGAGATGGGCAATGAAGATGAAAATCTTATATACGAGAGTGATCCGTTACAAACGCAAAATTTAGAAAGATTGTTTCCAGAAGGAGAAGTTAATTTATGCTTGTTACGGTATTAGTTTTGCTGTTGTCGCCTATTTATATATATTTTAGACTACTTATAATTACTGTACTATTTTATTTATTTCCATCACTTTTATTAAGCAAAATTTATTTTATAATTGTTTTATTAATTTCATTTTGCCAATAGCGGTGACGATGAAGAAGGCTAGATCAGACATAGCAGGGGCGTCCAGTTCTCAGACTCCCATGCCCCGTGGGGTGATCAGTGAGGGCAGAGAGCCCATTATGGAGTCGGAGGCTGCCGTATCTTCAGTCCCTCTTAGCGACTTCCAGGCACTGGTTTCACAGGCTGTCCCCTGTACACTCCCCCACCTGATGCTCAGGCACCGTATGACGATTATTCATTCGATTTTGAGGCGATCTTTGGCGGTGTAGAGGCAGAGCATTAGCCCGCTGAGCAGGAGCGCAGACGTAGGAGGAGTTGGATAGTTGATGTAGTCGGTGAGTATTGTAATCATATACACTTTATGCGCTTAATAATTTTATCTTAGTAATATAATATATAATTGTCACTAATTATTTTGACAGACGGGATCGTGCACACGACGTCCAGACAGTTGACTGTCCACAATGTATGGGCCCTGCCTGAGCAGTCAAAGGTGGTTGTCTAGTTCAATGACAACCACCAGCCTATCGGAGACAGTGGCGGTTTGCTCGGTGTCTTCCTCGGCACCATCGGGGATAACTTTTGGTTATTCCCAATCTCTTACAGGGATTGGAGGAGCACTCCTCAGCAGTCGAAGACGAATGTCTTCGTAAATAATATTCAGGTATGAAAACATATATCTTTTGTAAGTAATTATATTTATTTGTAATTTATATATTATTTATGTGTAACTACTTTTTTAATTTCGTTTGCAGACACATTTTAATGTGACGGATCAACACAAGAAACTGATCATGCAGTCGCTAGGAGCGAAATGGAGAGCAGCACGATACAATATATTTTGCCTGGCGTACGATGGTACGAAGACAAGAGATCAGTTGTGGATTAAAGTCCCAACAGGCATCCCACTTGATCAGTGGGCAACTTTCATAAACTATCGCCTAGACGCGAAGTCTAGGGTAAGTTGTTAATATATATATTTATGAAATTTAACTTTTAAATATTGTCACTAATTATTTTTCCTATGTGATTAATTAGGATGTGGATGCAAAGAATAAACGGAACAGAAGACAACTGACAATGCCACACACTACTGGATCGAAGAGCCTTGCGCGTAAAAAGGCGGAGATGGTAAGTTTAAATCTATAAATATTTTGTTTTTTTAAATGTTGAGAAGACTATAATCATAAATTGATTGATTAATCATTTTAATTTTCAGGAGATTGAGCTTCAGGGTCCAGTGACTCGTGGTGATGTATGGACGGCAGCTCATAAAAGAGCTGACGGATCATACATTAACGACGAAGATCAGGCTGTTGCGGTGAGTAATAAAATCTTATCAACCTTACGTGGATAATTATTTAATTTTTAGATAATGTTTAATATTATTAATTTCCTGTTATTTAATGTTAGGAGAAAATTGCTTCGATCCAGCAGGAGGACAGCTCATCCTAAGAGCTCTCGACGGCCGATTCGCTTGCGAGAGCTCTTGGCACTAAGGAGTACTTTGGCCGCGTTCGAGGATTTGGGTTGGGTGTTTGCCCAACTCAAGTCTTCGGTCGTGGTTCGTCTGGGTCGAGCTCACAGTCTGAGTTGTCATACCACAACTTACAGAGTGAGGTGGAGCGTCTGAAGACAGCTATGCAGGAGCGGGATGTCGAGCAGCAGCACCTGAAGACAGCTATGCAGGAGCGAGACGCTGAGCTCCAGCGACGAGATGCTGAGCTCGCAGCACGGCAAGCACAGATGGAGGCTGCTATGACGTTCCTGCTACAAAAATTTTAGGGTCAGTTGCCACCTGAAATTTTAGGACTTCATAGTCCCAGACCCAGGGTAACCTTTTAATACATAAAAATTGTTGGTATAATTTTGTTTATTTTAAAAACATTCAAAATTCTAACAAATAAAATTGATTTTTCAGGACCCCAGCGATCGTGGTAGTGGGCATCAGCGTGATCAGCATCCGTAGGGTCCGAAAATTTGATTTAGTTATTATATTTGTATATGTAATTTTGTCACTTTTGTTACTATTAATTTTCTGTATATACATTTTTTTTATATATAGATTCATTATAATTCAATAATTTATGCATCTTTAGTATCTAGTTAAATATTATTAAATTTTAAAATACAATTTTTAATTTTTAAATAATTCAAACGCTTAATTATTATATAATAAAATAAAATATATAAAAATTAATTTATATTTTTATAAATTAATTTTTATTTTGCATAAAAATTTAATAATAAAAACATTATTAGTAGTATTATGAATAGTATATATTTTAAATTACAAATAAAATTGTCATTTAAAATTTAATTAATTAAAAATTAAAAAACAAAAAGAAATAACGATGGTTTTTAACAAAAACCGTCGTTATAATTAAAATAAAAATAACGACGGTTGTTGTTAAAAATCGTCGTTATAATTAAAAAAAAGAAAGAAATAACGACGGTTTTTGTTAAAAACCGTCGTTATAATTAATTTTATTAATTAAAAATAATAAATAATAAATAATAAATAACGATAATAATTAAACCGGCGTTACTGTTAACGGCGGTTAAAAACCATCGTTAAAACTGGTTTAACGACGGTTCTTATAACCATCGTTAAACCAGACATAGCGACAGTTATTCCCACGGTTGATAAAATCATCGCTAGACCTAGAGTTTCACGACATTTTTAAAACCGTCGTTAATGGGCTTAACGACGGTCGAAACCGTCGTAATGCCGCGGTTTTCTTGTAGTGGTGTGTGTGTGTGTGTGTGTATGTACATCTACATATACATATACATATACACACACACATATATATATATATATACATATACATATATATGTATATATATACATCCATATATATGTATATATATACATATATATGTATATATATACATATACATATATATGTATGTATGTATATAGATAAATATATTTGTAATTATTTATTATTATTAATTATTTTTTTTTCAATTAAAAATATTTAATTATATATTTTGTAGTCAATTTTATAATAATTATTTAATAAAATTTAATAGAATTACTGTTTTAAAAAACCCTAGACACACAATGCGCCGCCCCCAAATATACACACCCGGTGAAATTTTTTCAGCCTCGCGTGCAGTCTCCCTTGTTTCCCCAAACGCCTTTGGCACCTCTCTAGCATTCCCCATCGCTAATCGGCCTTTGGCACCTCTCTTGTAGCATTCCCCATTACTAATCGTCTTCAGCCATTGTCTCCGCACACGGTAAGTACTCCTCTATGCTCTGGGTTCCTTTACTTTTTCCCCCTCACCAATCATCTTCTCCCATCAAGGGTTCCGCATACAATAGTCATCCCCATAGCTAGAACTTGCTGTAGGTTGGCGTGCCTTCTATTGCCTACCCTTAGTAATTGTTCTTTCCATCAAGCGCTCCTCCATATCCAAGTTGTAAGCTTCGTGTGTGGACAGTATGATTTTCATCCTTCACATCTATTTTCGATTACTTGTTGAATGGGGATAAGGGTTTTGAATTGGGAACCATTGGTATTAGACATGCGGTGGTGTTCTATAAAAGTTTTTTAAAGCTTATATACCATGTAAGAAAATTGGATGCTTTATCTGTTTGTTCTCTGAATTCTAGTATTATTCCTCGGTTGAAAAAGGACAAAAACTTCGAGTTCTCGTTCTATTTGTATGAGAGCTGTACCAGAATTCTACCTCACTCTATGTAGTGCCATGTAAACAATTAGTTGATAACCCACTAACATCAAAGCCATAATGGCCACATCAACCCACAAATGGTTTAAACCCATTGATTTGATAGGAGGAAAATCACCAACCCTGCACAAGACCCCCTTTGAGCACTTGTAAGAATTATCTTCATTGTACTGGACACCGAGAAGAAGCTTGTAGCAGTAGTAGCTATAGCTTAAGTCTATGTCTTTCTTCTCAATTTTTTTCTATGTGATCATTCTAGTTATTATGTCTGTCTTCCCTGAAATGGAAGAAGATAAATTGGAAAGTATTAGCATATTATAAGTGTTATTGGAAATGATTATCTCAAAATTTACCTGGCTTCTCAAGTTTTCTCCTTCTAACGTAGATGGCCAATGCTAATATTATTATGCCTATGCTGACTACAGTAACTGCTACCAGAGTCCACACAAGCTTCTTCTCGTTAACGTGCCTTTTACTCCATGTCTGATTTGAGACTGAGAGATTAAAAGAAAAAAAAGTAAGGAATGTATCATTGAGCAAAACTTTACTATTGGAGCTGACTGTATCTAAGTGCTTCAATATATTGCAAAGGTGCCAATGAAAAAAGGTAAATATCCTGTCACATGATTCCAACAAGTGCCATTTCTAATTTCCTTAAATTGTTTTGGTGACCATAACCAAGTCCTCTGCAATTTATATCATTCTTTCTTATTATGTTTTCCACCTGTGATAAAGATAATTTATCAAACTACCATCCTAATAACTTTCTTCAATGTCATAGCTTTATATGCAGCTTTTAGTTGCAGAAGGTCATCTAAAGACTAGGATTTGACTGGCAAGTAAACAATCTTCTAGAACTTGCCTATTTTGTATACTATCCTAATAGGATTCTAATTCTACCATAATTACCTTAAAATCAAATAACATAACCCAGTAAAATATCTAAAGAATAGTCAAAATTACCAAAAGTAATGAAAAATCATTATACACTCCTTCTTGTCCTGCATCAATGAGTCAAGCTCAGGTGTGGGTATTCCTATGTTTTCCTTTTTTGATCTCCCCTGTTAAGTGTTAGTGTTGCTATTCTGCTCTTGCTAACTAGCTGTTTTATCTAATACTATTTTGGAAAATTTCAAAAACTAGAAATATTTTGAAGAAGTGTAAGATAGAGTTGTTAATGACTTGCATATGTGTGACTATGACTTATATGATCCTGTGGAGAGGGAAGTAACTCCATTTTTCTAAACTCTGCCTTTAAGGTAGGCTTAAAAACTTCTTTAATATTTTTTTATATTGAAGTTTCTACCTTTTATACTAAAGAGATGTGTTAAGAATTATAATAAAATTATTTGAATTTTTACTTAATAATTTAAAATTCAAAGTTAAAATCGTCCTTGACACATTTTCAACAAAATAATAAATTAATAAATTGATATTTGAATTTATAAACATATTTGATGCATTTTAGTTTCTAAATTATCTTGAATATATGAGTTAATTCTTAAAAATATTAATCTTCTTGTATGTTACCCCTGCAATGAGTTTAAAAATTTATGAATTAACTCATACATTTAAAAATTCAAAAACTAAAACTAAATAAGTCTATAAATTTAAAAGTCAAAATTGTTGAGAGATGATAGTTTAAAAGACAGGTTTAATTACTAGTACTATTCATATAAAAATAAAAATAAAAACAAAAAGAAAGAGGAAGAGGTGCATTTTTCTCCTTGCTTTCTGGTCATTGTTCTACTTCTTTGTCCCATGGATTTCTGCTTTTAAGATGTTATATGTTCCTGTCCATATATGTTTTTGCTTTGAAGGGCCATGGAAAAACCTTGATTGGGTGGTCAATTTATGAGTGGTAGATATTGAACTTTGTTACATTTCTCTTGTTAATTCTGTTCTTGAAAATTTATGAATTTTGTTTTATTTTTGTATAATAATTTTGATTATTTCTTTCATTAATTATTTGACAAGTTTTTGATGTGGTAGTAATTACTTATGGGCTTGTTTGCTGAACTATACATATTAACTATGAGTTCTAGCCCAAAAGTTGAAATTTCGTCCATAGGATAGGAAAGGTGGAGAAACAAAATTAGGGATATAGCTAAAAGTGACAATAATTCTATTGTCCTTGGAGGCATTTTGATAAGTATATTCTCATCATAGAGAATTATAGGATAATTAATTAAACTTTTATGCTTAAAACAGGACTTCTTAGCTAACTTTTGACAGCACACTAGGGAATTGGTTTTTCAGTTCAATTGTGTAATCCTTTATCATAGTCTTGATGTGGTAGTAATTACTTATTGGCTTGTTTGTTGAACTATACATATTAACTATGAGTTCTAGCCCAAAAGTTAGAATTTTGGCCATAGGATAAGAAAGGTGGAGAAAAAAAAATCAGGGATAGAGCTAAAAGTGACAATAATTCTACTGTCCTTGGAGGCATTTTGATAAGTATATTCTCATCATAGAGAATTATAGGATAATTAATTAAACTTTTATGCTTAAACCAGGACTTAGCCAACTTTTGACAACACACTAGGGAATTGGTTTTTCAGTTCAATTGTGCAATCCTTTATCATAGTCTTGATGTGGTAGTAATTACTTATTGGTTTGTTTGCTGAACTATACATATTAACTATCAGTTCTAGCCCAAAAGTTGGAATTTCGGTCATAGGATAAAGGTGGAGAAAACAAAATCAGGGATAGAGCTAAAAGTGACAATAATTCTACTATCCTTGGAGGCATTTTGATAAGTATATTCTCATCATGGAGAATTATAGGATAATTAATTAAACTTTTATGCTTAAAATAGGACTTCTTAGCCAACTTTTGACAGCACACTAGGGAATTGGTTTTTCAGTTCAATTGTGTAATCCTTTATCATAGTCTTGATGTGGTAGTAATTACTTATTGGCTTGTTTACTGAACTATACATATTAACTATGAGTTCTAGCCCAAAAGTTGGAATTTCGGCCATAGGATAGGAAAGGTGGAGAAAAAAAAAATCAGGGATAGAGCTAAAAGTGACAATAATTCTACTGTCCTTGGAGGCATTTTGATAAGTATATTCTCATCATAGAGAATTATAGGATAATTAATTAAACTTTTATGCTTAAAACATGACTTCTTAGCCAACTTTTGACAGCACACTAGGGAATTGGTTTTTCAGTTCAATTGTGTAATCCTTTATCGTAGTCTTGAAAGTTCGTCCTTTAGAGCTTCTATGTGCATCTATAAGCATAAGCTAAAGAGTCAATCTGAGCAAAGAAAGAATTTAGATGGGAGATTGAGTTCATATCTCTAGGTCTAGACTTCTCTTTGTTGTATGAAGAATGCCCAGTCTTTAGTGCCTTGTATTTTAGAAAGTTTCTTGTGTTTGAAATTTGAAGAACCAATCTGCTAGTATATTGGATTGAGAGGTTAAAGGTCTTTACATTTATTTGGATATACAGGCAGATAGCAAGGGGGAGAGCATACATGTATCTCAGACTGCAGTTGCATATTGGTGTGCTTGTATCAAATTTATGTTTTTGGATAGGTAACTGCAAAAAAATAAAATTTTAAGGAATTAAATTGGAAAAAAATTATTTTCCAAGGATCAAAACAATAATTCTCTTTTTTTAGTAAGCTATCATTTTGATCTCTCAAACTGATGTAATTAATTTAGTCAAATGAAGATATATTTTATTATTTTTTTCATAACTTTTTAAATAATACATTATGCCCCAGCATCATTTGGTCAGATGGCAATAGAGTTGTCATGTAGACTTTTTCCATCTTAGAATGTCAATTGCGAATGTAAGCTATTAAAACCCATATGAAAAAACACATCGAATTTTAATAACATTATGGTTAGCTTTCTATAAATTGAGACTTTGTCCTCAATTTTATTTAAATATGGTGTGTTTGACTTTGATGAGTTTTAACAAGCTATATCTATTAAAATTTTCTTAAGAAATCTAATGTCATGAATTAAATTGATATATTTTTTAAATAGTTGAGAGTAAAATGATAATGAATTTGTTTTTTATAACATATATGGATATTTGAACTAATACTCTTTGGGATCGTAGTCAGGATTCTCATGTATTTATTAAAGATCTTTTAAGTTTTTGGGAAGAGAAAAAAAAGGCATGTTTAAGAGAAAGAATGTTCTCTCATTTTAAATCTTGAGTTATAGCTGAACAAGCCTTAGTATATGACATCTTATAACAAAACTAACACTCTCATGGTTACTTTCATAAGACTGACACACTTTTAAGAGTTAGCCCAATAAAATCTATTTTACATTGAGCGACTCCAAGAGAGATTGAAATATATGAATTTTGAGTCATCTGTATACAATGAGTGCTACCAAAGTTTCCCGTCAAACTCATTGGATCCTTCATGGGAGTCTAGAAAGGGGCTTTTTTTTTCTCTAGTACGCATAATTTTGTTTTCTACTTGTATTAAGTGTCAGAGGTGAATGAACCGTAAATGATAACCCATAGTAACTTTCCTAATAATTATCTAGCAAATAGTCGTAGGTTCTTTTAGGATTAAGTGTACTCCTTTAGGGCCAAGGGAGGTGACATTTTCCTGTTGAGGAGTGAAACTAACTGAGATATCATCAATGAATGAATGAATGAATGAATGAGATAACTTTCCTAATAATTATTTTGTGTATCAGTTTTTGTACACATACATAACCAATGAATGAATGAATGTATTAGTTGGTATTCTAGCTTTGGCAGTCAAATAACTGAGATATCATGACATATTCTATGGTATTTAAATTTTGTAGTTGGGCTTGTGGTTAGGTGAAAATGAAGCCAGGTTAAATATTAAATGTTAATGTTCTTGTTAAAGATGAAAGTTTATAGTTAGGCAGTAAATTGTCAATGCTGGTTTTTCCTCTATTGTTTGCATATGATTATTCTTTATAATGTCACCCATTTTGTTTCTTTTCTTTTGTTTGTGTTGGTTCTTTGAGGGGTGGTAAATTTTTTTGTTGGTTTTTCCTTTTTTTAAGGCCTAAACACTTAATTTTGTTCCTTCTTTGTCTTCTTCTATCTCTTCATTTATTCCTACTATTATTCCCTCATCTAATGCCTAATATTTTGCTAATGTTTACGAGCTACAAGATATTCCTAATGTCCCAAACATTATCACTTACTTACTTGTGCATTTGATTGAGAATACTAATGTTGAATTAGCATATATTCATAATGACAGTTTACTTGTTGTTGAATTAGCATATATTCATGATTAAGAATACTGATCTTGAGAAATATGCATAATGTTAACTTGTTGTATGCTTTGTATTTATTTGATAGAGCTAGGAGAATATATGTGAATATAGATAGTTAGGAAATGTCTGTATATTTTCTATGTGTTTGATAGGGCCTATGATATTCTATGAATATATAATCCAGTCAGACCTATGGTTCCGGATGTTCTATGATGAATAGTTAAGAGGTGACTTCTAATGTCTTGTTAGTTATTTGTTATCTTTGAGTCTCTAAACTCATCTTCTCTGCCATGAAAAAGTGTTGGAACAGTGGGAGTGAGGAGTAGAACTCCACGCCATATCTAAGGGAGGAAGGAGAAGCAAGGTGAAAACTAGCCAAGCAAGCTGTAGGAAACATATCCTAGGTAGGTTTAACAATGATTTCCTTTTGAAAACACCCTAAAATCTGTATGATTTAAGTAAGATTCTAACTTTAGAACTTCAAGAAAAATTATTGTATTTTAGTTTTGTAGTTGCTGGCCATAGGTGGGTTTTATCTAGATGCATGTAAACTATGTATTTTGTGTTGGAAAATATGCTTTGAATGGGTATTAATTTTGCATAGAATGGCTGGAATATTGCTGTTCAGGCCAAGATTTAAATGATGTATGCTTGTATGAGGATGAAGAATTAAGAAATGGAGGTTTGTTAACCAAAAATTGATTTCTATTCACATTATGCCTTTGATGTTGGTATTGGTTCAATATGTTATTATAATTTGTGCTATATTGAATTAAACTGTTTGTTTTGATTCATGTATGCCTAAAAACAGGATGGAAGTTCCTGAACATCGTAAGTCGATGGATAATAGGGTGGGTCCTGATAAGAGAACAGTTACATATGAGTTTATAGCAGGAGTTGTTGAGTTTATAGAGTTTGCTTGTAGTCAGGATCATTTTAAAAGTGTTGAAAAGTTAAGGTGTCATTGTAAAAAATACAAGTGTCAGAAGTATTGTTCAGTTGATGAAGTGAAAACCCACCTTTGTATGAAGGGATTTATAAGTAATTATTATTATTGGACCAACCATGATGAACCAAGACCTCTCTTTCCACCAATAGTTTCAAGAAACTCATATTATGGAAGTAGTGACTTTCAGGCATGTTTCAATTATCAGGAATAGATGGTAATGGATGCTGCTAGACCATCTATTGGTAATTATATAGAGCAAAAATGTTTTGCTCATTGCGAACAGAGTGATGAAGATCCTAACCTGGAAGCTAAAATTTTTTTTAATATGTTAGAAGCTGTGCATGCTCATTTGTATGACGGTTGTCAAAATTATTTTGAATTGTCAGCTGCAGTGGAAGCTTTGGGTATTAAGTCGGACTTCAACATATTTGAGAATTGTTTCAATCGGTGGGTACAATTTATAGGAAATGTATTGCCAAATGAAAATTGTATGCCTAAAACCCTCTACCGTGCAAAGAAATCAATGGAGCAATTAGGATTAGGTTGTATAAAACTTCATTGTTGTTGAAACGGATGCATGATTTATCATAGTCCTTTTGATAAGGAGCTTCGTCATAGTAAATTTTGTGGTGAAGAGCGTTACAAAAGGGTCATTAGAAATGGCAAAGCAAGAGAGCTTCTAGTGAAAAAAATGTGGTATTTTCCACTTATTCCAAGGCTACAAAGACTTTATTCCTCAATGCAAACTGCAAGTCAAATGAGATGGCATAAGGAAACTGTGAGTGTGACAGGCTCTTTGTCTCATCCATCTGATGACGAAGCCTGGAAAAAATTTGATAAAAAATATCCTGAATTTGCAATGGACCCTTGAAATGTGAGGTTAGGTTTGTGTGCTAATGGATTTGCTCCATTTGATAAAAACAAGTCAGACTTATTCATGTTGGCCAGTTATTATTACCCCTTACAATCTTCCCCCTTGGATATGCATGAGAAGAGAGTTCTTGTTCTTGACCATTATAATCCCTGGTCCTTCCAATCCAAAGAATAGAATTAATGTGTATTTGCAACCACTTATAGATGACTTGAATTTTTTATGGAATACTGGTGTCACAACTTATGATGTCTCACTAAAATAGAACTTCAATATGAAAGTTTGTTTGTTGTGGACCATTAATGACTTTCCTGCATATGGGATGCTTTCAGGTTGGATGATAATGGGAAAACTTGCTTGTCCAATATGTATGGAGTGTTCAAAGGCATTCACCCTTCGACATAGTCGGAAGATGTCTTTCTTTGATTGTCATAGAAAATTCTTGCCACTTGATCATAGTTATAGAAGGAATAAGAATGCTTTTCGGAAGAGACATACTGAAACATCTTTACCTCCGCCTCGGTTAACAGGTGAAGAAGTGTTGGAAAGGGTTAGACATATGCCTAGCATAACTAAAGAGACATATGATAATATCCCAGGGTATGGAGTTATTCACAACTAGACGAAGCAATCTATATTTTGGGAGTTACCATATTGGAAAACAAATCTTCTTCCACACAATCTAGATGTTATGCATATTGAGAGAAATGTATTTTTGAATATTTTATACACAGTGATGGACACTGAAGGTAAGACAAAAGACAATTTTAATGCAAGGCTCGACTTGGCGAAAATTTTGGTGACGGAATGAATTAGAGCTGCAGGATGGAAGATATGACAAGCTAATTAAATCCAAAGCAAAGTACACATTAACTAAGCAACAAAGATTAGCTGTGTGTGAATGGGTCAAAAAATTGAAACTGCCAGATGGATATGCCTCTACATTATCAAGGTGTATTGACATGAGAGAAGCAAAGTTGTTTGGTATGAAAAGTCATGATTGTCATGTGTTTATGCAATGCTTGCTCCCAATTGCATTTAAAGTATTACCAAAGCCTATATGGAATATACTCACAGAATTTAGTCAGTTCTTTCAAGAATTGACTTCCCCATTGTTGTGAGAGAATACTTTACATGTGATGGAGCAAAATATTTCAGTCATTCTTTGCAAATTAGAAAAAAAATTTCCTCCAAGTTTTTTTAACTCAATGGAACACCTTCCAATTCATTTACCATACAAAGCAAGGGTTGGAGGTCCAGTGCAATATCGATGGATGTATCCATTTGAAAGGTAGAGTTATGTATCCTTTTTGTTTTTTTTTTAAATTATGGAATTGTATTCATAGTACTAAATGTATCAATTAAGTGTATTAGGTTTATCCGCACACTAAAAGACAAGGTGAAGAACACAGCTGCAGTTGAAGGATCAATTTGTGAAGCTTATTTGGTAGAAGAGACCTCTACATTTGCATCCTACTATTATCTACCTGATGTTCCATGTAGAAGGACTCAAGTATCACGAAATGATGATGGAGGTCAAGGTTGTTCAATTAGACCACTGCTTTCTATCTTTAATTATCCTGGTCGTCCAATCATAAGATGCATATCCTTCATGTTGGAAGAAAGGGACTTGCAAACCATACATTTATATGTTCTTCTAAATTATCCTGAAGTGGAGCCATTTTTAATGTAAGTGTATAAAATGCTCATTTAAGTGTTATATAAATATATATATCACTATAAATTGTTCTAACATATTTTCTAAATGTAGCACATATACTAATATGTTACAAGAATGTGGGATGAGTGACTCGGAAGTGGATAGACAAATCTCCACAATGTTTCCTGTTTGGTTTAAAGAATACGTATATTGCACGAATTCTCCTTAATTCCTTATTTTCTAACATTTTGCTTCTTATATGAGACTGGCTTAAATATTTGATGACTAGGTGTTAAATAATAATGTTGAAGATGTCCTTCTAAAGAGTTTGGCATGGGGTCCTCAAAGAAAAGCCAACAAATGGCCATCATATTATGTAAATGGTTATAAATTTAATACAAAAGATCATGGCCAAGGTATGGGTACAACAAATTTCGGTGTATGTTGTCAAGGTGGTACGGATGAAACAACAGAAAATAATTATTATAGGGTTTTAACAGACATTATTGAAGTACACTATACAGGATGACCTATAAAGATGTTAGTTCTATTCAAATGTGATTGGTTTGATCCCACCTTAAATCATGGAACAAAGGTAGATAACTATGGGATTGTTGAGGTTAGAACATCCAGGAGATATAAAAATTATGACCCTTTCATATTTGCACAACAAGCAACGCAAGTATATTATACACAATATCCTAAAGGGCAACGTGATTGGTTAGTAGTGATCAAAACTAAGGCACGAACCATAATACAAACTGCAATAGAAACTAAAATGCCTGAAAGTGATGCTCCATAACAAGAAGATTCATCAATGCAATCGCTTGTAATAGTTGCAAATGACAATCTCGAGAAGAGTCTTGTTGATATTGAAGGCCCTGTGGATGAAGTATATGGTTCTTCTTTGAACCTACATGAAGTAGATACCGATATAGATATTGAAATAGAAGATGTGGATGAAGAAGATACTGAGGAAGAAGGAGAATGGGAAGATGAAGAAGAAGAGGAAGAAAATGATAATGATGAATATGTTTAGGTATTGTTAGGTTTCTTCATTTTACTAAGTGTACTATGTAGATCATATATTATGTATTTTTGAAGTAGGTTATAAATCTATGGTAGTGTGGTTATGAGTTTCGTTATCATTGTCTTTTGTAATTATTTGTATTTTTTATTATTAAATTATCATCAAATTTAATTGAAATAGATGATTATGATTATTTTTTTGTTTATAGATGACAGGTAGAGGAAGGGGTAAAGGCAGAGGGCAGGGACGGGCTATCTCTCAGCCATATACACAGCCAGACACATCACCTGTTGCTGACATAGCTCACCTTGACCAGATCCACACTAAACATACACCTACTTCATCTCCCTTTTCCCAAACTTGTCATACTTTTACCCCATCTTCCCATTCACAAGCAGCACATTCCAGTGCCTCATCTCCTCATCTTTCTAGTACAGTTGCCCCTACCCCACCTACACATACCATATGTACCCCATCTCCTAATCCATCCGCATGTCCAAATGTTGAGCCAGTTCCTTTCACACAGACTCTTCAGTGAGGAACAAGGGACATAGATGGTCGAATTTGGATTAGATCTGCATCTGGGAACACGTAAGTAATATGTGTTTGTGTGTGTGTGTGTTTTTTTTGTTAGTATATTTATTTAAATTGATATCTATACTTTTAGCTTTTATCCTGACATCTTAACAAGAGGTGTCATCACAACGATTTTCAAGAAAAAATTTGAAGGTGCTTGGTCTAGTTGGGGAAAAGTAGACAACAATACCATTCAAATGTGGTTCGAGGAGTTCAAGGTAATATGTAACATTTCCTATCATATTTATAGATATCTTTTTTAAAAATGTGTGAATGTTATGTTAATTTGTTTACTTTCTTTGTTTAGGCAAATTTTAAGTGGTTGGACAATGATGAGCACAATATTAAAAGGTCATTTGACAGCAGGGGATCAACAGCCCTAAAAAATGCATTGTTTAAGGTGCGTAGTGGTGAGGACAAGGGTGCTTGGATTCCACCAGAGAAGCTACAACAGTTAAGGGCTGAATGGGATAGTGAAGGCTGGCAAGATAAAGCAAAAAAAAATAAACAAAATAGACTTTCCAAAGGACTTAATGTACATAGTGGAGGGTCTATATCTGCACAAGAGCATGCCAAAAGAATGGTGAGTAATTTCTGTCAAATATATAGTGATTTAAGTTCTTACTTCAATATTATTTAACTTTTTATTATTTTAGAGGGTGCAAATGAATAAAGAACCGACATGTTTTGAGTTGTATGAGCGGCTTCACCGGCCCAAAGGAAAGCCATCGGGGTGGTTCAATGACCAGCAAGGAAGAATTGCTGTATATAGTCACTACTCTTATTTTCATTTCTTTACAAATATTCATTTTTTTTAATCATTTCATTTTTTCAGGAAATGTATCGAACAAAAATAGTTGGGAGACAGTCCGAATCTCAGAGCGATGAGGGTTGTAGCCAACACTCCACTCAACATTCAGACAATGTTGTTTATTTGGATGTGGTTGGCGGCATGAACAATAAAGGACAGATATATGGACTGGGATCTCAAGCACATATTGTATTGGCAGCAAGTTCTTCTTCTAGGTCTTCCACTTCTGATGAAGTCTCAGCAAGCTCCTCTTCTATTATGAATGCAAAAATTGAGGCTTTATCTGCACAGCTCAAATAGAGTGAAGATAAAAATTTTATGTTAAAGCAAAAGGTTGAGGAATGGGATCGGATGTTTCGGTGCCTCATGATAGATGGTAGTATAAGAATGCCCTCCTCGTCTCCACTTAGAGAAGAAGAGAATAATAACAATGAGTAAAATAGTAATGCTGCTGATGGATCATGATAGTTTGTGTTATTTATGACTTTGGGTTATGTATTAATGATGTAAAAGTGTTTGATTGGTGATATTTTCATGTAATGTCATGGGATTATTAAAAATTTATGTTCATATGTTTCTGAATGATAAGAGGTTTGACATTATTTAAAATTTATGTTGATATTTCTGCCTGAAATGTTTGGTTTTTGGCTGTTGGTTTATATTGGTTGTTGGTTGATAGGTTTGAGATTTTTTAAAATATTTTTAATATTTTCCTGCTATGAGAGACAGAATTTTTCCGTCTCTGATATCAGAGACGGCATTTTTCCGTCTCTAATATTAGAGACGGAATGTTCCTTCTCTAAAATGAGAGACGAATAATTTGTCTCTACTATTAGAGACGGAATATTCCGTCTCTGACTCCAGAGACAGAATTTGTAACCAAAATTAGAGACGGATATAATACTTTTAGAAATAGAAATATTACGTCTCTAATTAGAGACAGAATTTAAATTCCTTCTTTAAATTTTAGCAACCGTGTTTTTAGAGACAAAATTATTTCCGTCTTTGATTCCGTCTCTAACTACGTTAGAGACAGAATTTTTCCTGTTTAGAGACGGGAAAATTCCGTCTCTAGACAAGATTTTTCTAGTAGTGTCAATATAACGTTATTTGCAACAAGATTCTCAGCGCACTGGACTTTACCTATTTTACTCCCAATTGACATAGCATTTGCATTGATTTGTATTTTTTTCATTCCAGTTCTAATGCGACTCCTTCCAAAAAATGTAAATTTCTCATATTATTATATATTCACTATTGTAATACATAATACTTTGGTCAAAGTGGTATGCGGTTTACGACCCCACAAAGAGGCAAAAGTTCAAATCTTAGAAGATTTCATTGTGAAGAAGGTTAAAAACTGTAATAACTCTAAGGTTCAAAGAAGATTTATCTTACAATAACAACTGTAAAAATACTATTGATTCTCACACAAAAAGTATTCACTATTATAAAGTATATCAATATCTTGTTATTTTTAAATACTATCATGTCGCATACTTGTGTCCATATTGTGTACCATACTTATAGTTGGTCCTCTGTAAAATAGGTACATGAATTCGATGGCTTCATAGCAATCTATGATTATTTGTTTTGCTGTTATAGGATGCCATGAAATCAAGAGTTTTGGCCATACTTCAACATGAAGTTCAAGATTTAAAAAAAACAATTATACAGTGCACACTATCACAATGTGTAAATATATTTAACTTTTTTTCCTCATAACAGGAAGGTTGAGATCTTTCCTTCCCAGGTGTATTGGAAATGATTGTCTTGAAAGGATTCCAATTCAAGATTCAAACCAAGCAATACAATATCAAAAGAAACCCAATGAGTTACACTATGCTCAAATTGATAGATGCCGCTATAGTTATAGATGCTTTCATTTAGTTCAAAGGCTTCAAACTAGTGATTTCCCGTCCAATATTTCAATTCATGCTTTGCTTCAAGACTCCATTGCACCTCAATTATCAACTAAGTAATAAGGAAGAATTTGCAGGAATAGGACTTATATTCTGCAAGATGTTATAGAAGTTAATTTTTTTAGGGGGAAATGCAAATACCACCTAAATTATCAATTAAGTAACATTAGCCCTTCGATTTTCATCAGCTAACATTTAACACATTGCTTTCAATTTTGCATTAAGAGCAGTAACATAGATGTCACTACATGATATTTTACCATTGGATTACATATGATGATATCATAAGTCCACCTTGACTGGTAAAAGTTGAGAAGGCTAATTTTCCGTTTTCAAAGTTAAAGAGAATGTTTGTAAATTGCCAAAAATTAAGGAGGAGCAATTTTTTTTCTTAATAAATGTCATAGTTAGGAATAACTATAATTTGAGCTCTTCAGTGAGCTTTACTCCAATAAAAGGACCTACTTTAGAACGAGAGATTGACACTCTTGGATTGGAAGAGATCATGACTTGGCAGTTTTCAACCTCAACGCCTAAAAATACAATTAGAAAGGAAAACATTATTAAACTTTGTTGCCAATATGATGAGTCAAACTCTCTTTGAATTAACTTATTTTGAGAGACTATTGCCACTGCACATAGACCAGTCACTTGAACCTGGACTACTTTTGTTCAAATAATGGTTAATTTATGTAACCATATATGTATGTCAATAAGGGTTGAGATGAATTCTACTAATATACCTTTGTGTACTCCCTATTTGCTATCCCAAGGGAAGAAGGATTTGCCCTTTCTTTGATATTATGCATTTATGTGGCTATATATTCTAATCTACAGCTCCTCTAAAGAATTAGTTATAACCTAAAACCAGTGACTTTTACTAGTTTTTTTATATGTGGCCTTGCTTTTATGTTATGAATTATTAATGGATTTAAGATACACTCTCATGGTAAAATTTATTAATTTGTCCCTAAGGATTTCACATGATTCATTCTTATCAAAAAATTCTTCCATTTCATTTTAATTCAACTTATCATACCCACCTAATATTAAACACTCAACTATATACATCTCTTACAAAATATCTCTTCATGCTTACATTTAGTATACTTCATCACTTTCAATTTATAAATTGAAACCAAACCACCATGAAACCATACAAGCATGTGCATCACTACTAGAAAAATTCTATTTAGAGACGGAATTTTTCCGTCTCTAAACAGGGAGTATTCCATCTCTAACTCTGTTAGAGACTGAATCAGAGACAAAAAAAATTTCGTCTCTAAATATGCTGTCGCTAACATTTAGAGACAAAATATAAATTCCGTCTCTAATTAGAGACAGAATATTTCAGTCTCTAAAATTAAAACATCCATATCTAAATTGGTTAGGGCTTCCGTCTCTGACATTAGAGACGGAAAGAGATGGAAAAATTTGTCTTTGAGTCCAGAGACAGATTTTTCTGTCTCTGACATCAGAAATATATCAGCATACATTTATAATAATCCCAAACCCATTATCAGCCAGAAATATATCAACATAAATTTTTAATAATCCCAAACCTATTATCATATAAATGATTACATGACATGAAAATATCAACAATCAAACACTTTTGCATTGAAAATGTATTAATTATATTGATACATAAATAACACAAATTATCATGATCCATCAGCAGCATTACTATTTTGTTCATTGTTATTATTATCTTCTTCTCTAGGTATAGACGAGGACATTCTTATATTATTATCTATCATGAGGCGCCGAAACATCCGATCCCATTCCTCAACCTTTTGCTTTAAAAAAATTTTCATCTTCACTCTGTTGGAGTCGTATAGATAAAGCCTCAATTTTTGCATTCATAACAGTAACTCGTTCTTCAAAGACTCCATCAGAAGTAGAAGACTTAGAAGAGGAACTTGCTGCTAATACATTATGTGCTTGAGATCCCAGCCCATATATCCATCATTTATTGTTCATGTCGCCAACCACATCCAAATAAACAACATTGTCTGAATGTTGGGTGGAGTGTTGGCTAGAACCCTCATTGCTCTAAGATTCAAACTGTCTCTCAACTATTTTTGTTTGATACATTTTCTAAAAAAATAGAATTATTAAACAAAGTGAATATTTGTAGAAAGATGAAAATAAAAGAATAGCGACTACATATAGCAATTCTTCCTTGCTGCTCGTTAAACCACCCTGATGGCTTTCCTTTGGGCTGGTGAAGCACTCATACAACTCAAAACATGTTGGTTCTTTATTCATTTGCACCCTCTAACATAATAAAAAATTAAATAATATTAAAGTAAAAACTTAATCACTATAGATTTGACAAAAATTACTCACCATTTTTTTGGCATGCTCTCGTGCAGATATATACCCTCCACTATGTACATTAAGTCCTTCTTTGGAAAGTCTATTTTGTTTATTTTTTCTGGTTTTATCTTGCCAGCCTTCACTATCCCATTCAGTCCTTAACTGTTATAGCATCTCTGAGGGAATCCAATCACCCTTGTCCTCACTGCTACGCACCTTAAACAATGCATTTTTTAGGGTTATTGATCCCCTGCTGTCAAATGACCTTTTAATGTTGTGCTCATCATTGTCTAACCACTTAAAATTTGCCTAAACAAAGAAAGTAAACAAATTAACATAACATTCACATATTTTTTAAAAACATATCAATAAATATGATAGGAAATGTTACATATTACCTTGAACTCATCAAACCACATTTTAATGGTATTGTTGTCTACTTTTCCCAAGCTGGACCAAGCACTTCAAATTTTTTCTTGAAAATTGTTGTGATGACACCTCTTGTTGGAAAGTCAGGATAAAAACTGAAAGTATAGATATCAATTTAAATATACTGACAAATAAAAAAAACACACACATATATTACTTACATGTTCTCAGATGCTGATCTAATCCAAATTCGACCATCTATATCCCTTGCTCCCCATTGAATAGTCTGTGGTGTGAAAGAAATTGACTCAACATTTGAACATACGGATTAGGAGATAGGGCACACATGGTATGTGTAGGTGGGGTAGGGGCAACTGTACTCGAAAGATAAGGAGATGAGGCACTTGAATGCGCTGCTTGTGAATAGGAAGATGGGGTAGATGTAACAACTCCATTTATGTAAATGTAACAATTTTTTTTTTTATATTTGTAAAATTCCATGAAGTTATTACTACTTTAATTCTAACCACTTAACTCGTAATAATAATCACTTTAACCAAGCACAATTGTTCTTAACAGTGATACAATACTGAGTTTCCATACACTATTATTTTACAAACTACACACCATTATTTTACAAACATTTGTACAAAGATACATATTAGCTCTAATCATCTATGTCGACTACTTCCGGGGACACTGGTGCGGGTGGCACGTCCACCGGAATTTCAGTCACATCTACGACAGATACATCTGAAATAACTGGAAGTTGCCCAAGGTAGGGCACCTCGATCCAATGTACAAAAATAATAAGTGTTATAGAGAAAATCTGCATATTTATTCTTCTGAACATGATATGAAAATATAGTGAGAATTAAATCCCAGTAAGTTCAACAATAAATCATAATTTACCATCAATATAGTTCATCATGTCATGTTCAGCTGTATAAACTACAGAAAATATCTTTGGTCACATGAATGCATTATATCTATGCACATAAGAATCATACAATAATGATATGTATGACAGGATTAATTATTTTCAGAATATCATATGATGGCCATTAACTTATTCTCATTTCAAGCTACCCCGGTCAGGGTGAGTATCTTCTACTCTCTGGTACGGGCTTTTCTCGCTCCGTCTGACATGGCCCACTTTCTCTTTCTTTTCTCATTAACATGATCATAACTGTTGGTAGGGCGTTCCCTACTGATGTACCACACGGATTGTCATGTGATCGTGCTCATTTCTTTTCTTTTCACAATGATAGCCAAAAATATGCTTTCAATAACAAGTATGTTCATCAAAATATAACTATTACCATCAATCATTGGTAATCATGCCATGAACATAACCATTTCAAATATCACTTTATAAAATATTTCCATGTCAGAATTTCACACTTAAGATGGTAAGAAGTTTATACAATGGCAATGGCTATGGCATATACTAGTCATTTATTATTTTCATTTATAAGATTCGTCTTCTTTTTTAAATATTAATTTTATTTCTTTATTTTCTTGATGCAGGTTTTCATCATATCTAACCTTCTCTTTACGCTTGGCCTTTAGTAATTATCTTCTTATTTATATCATTTCCAACACATGTTCTTACAAATTTATAGAGCATTGTTCTCCAATTTGATTTCTACTATTACCCTATAGTTAAAGAGGTTCATCTAGGGTAGAAAAATGTTGAAAATAGACTTAATCAGCTTCCAACACGGTCTGGTCATGTTCTAGGATACGACCATACTTTAAAAATACTTCAAATGTACTCAAAAACAGCACCGAACACGGCTAGCCTGTGCTTGAAGCACCCAGAACACGGCTTGGCCGTGCTCTGTGACCTTTGCTCACTAATCAGAGCATAACTCCCTCATTTTAACTCCGATTGAGGTGATCTTGGTGTCTATGGAAAGCTAAGACAATTATCTAAAACTATTATGTTAATAATATTAGCCAAATAGTAATATATCTTAGTGTTATTGCTCCCTTAAATTCAATAGTATTACTTCTCGGGTAGGTTCTAACCTTTACTTACTAATTTGACTATATCTCCCACATACGAATTCTAAATTAAGTGATTCTAGTGGCTAAACATCCGTGACACATAAATATATAATTCATTTGTTAACCATTTATTTTAATTCCATATATAATTTTCCCAGAAATTAAAACACCGAAACTATCCTAACATATTCTTCCCTGATTAACCATTTTCTGACCTTTGTTTACTAATCAGAACATATCTACCTCATATGAACTCTAAATTGAATGATTCCAGTGGCTAAAAATCCTTTACACACATAGTTATAATTCTTATGTTAATTATTTATTTTAATTCCATACAGATAATTCCCAAAAATTAAAATACAGAAACTATCCTAACATATTCTTCCCTGATGAACCATTTTCTGACCTTTGACTACTAATCAAACCATATCTACCTCATATGGACTCCAAATTGAATGATTCCAGTGGCTAAAAATCAGTGACACATATATCTTTAATTCTTATGTTAATCATTTATTTTAATTCCTTATAGAGTGTTCCTAGAAATTAAAACACCAAAGCTTAAAATTCTGCCAACCATAGCCATACCCATGCAGAACTATCTACACCAACCTAAGTATTCAAACATACATCACATGCAAGATCAATATGTAACATGATATAGCAACATCCATGACCAATCATCAAAGTTCTAAGATCAAAATCTCATCTAAATATTATAAGTTTCAAAAGTTTTCTTCAAAAAGAAATATTGTTAAACTTACCTAAGAATCTCCCTAGCTTACTTAGTGAATTGATTTTCTTGTTTCCTCTTGAAAGAAGTAGCAAGATTCCTTCCTTCCCTTAGCTTTTCTAGCAGCTTAGGTAAGAGAAGGAGGGTGAATTTTTGAACCTCAAGGATGAAGAAGAAAAATGGAATCAAGTGGAGATTAAGGTAACTTACCTTGAGTACTTAGCCTTCTAAACTTCTCCTTCTTCTTCCTTCCTTTCTTCTCCTCTCTTTCTCTCCTTTCCTCACTCTACCTTGCTTCTATTTCTCTCTCTTCCTTACTTGGACGAAATTAAAATGTTGTAGGGGTGGGTTTTGCTTATATATACCACCAAATAATACAACTTTCATGATCATGGGTCTACCTTATCACAATTAGGATACACTTTGTTGAATATTTGGAAAACAAATAACTTATGTTCTTGTCTTCCTCTTCCTTAGTCAAGATATGCATAGGAAAAGGAGATTTGTATATTGAAAATTATGATGATATGTTCTTAAGATAAGGGACAAGGTCCCTTTGATTTAGGGATTCATTTCCATTTTCTTTTGTCTTAAACAAGTATGATAGGTTTGCCTTTTTAGGTGGCAAATTTCTAGCCCTTGAATCTCCATTATTTGGTTGATATTATTTGTGTGGGATATGAATGTTTTGTCCTAATGCCATGTATTATCATACCACTTGCTAAAATTATGAGTGTAGGATATAGATGTTTTTGTCCTAAAGCCTTGTATTATCATGCCACTTGCCAAAATGATGAATGTAAAATCACACCACTTGCTAAATTTTTGTCTTAATGCCATGTAACCTAATCTTTATTATTATTACATTATTATATCATCACCTAATTTATTTTATTTTATTTTTCCTCTTGGATTTGGGCTTATTCCTACCCATTATGGGCTTATTCCTACCCATTTTCTTTGCTTTGGATAAATTTCTACCTTTCTTTGAGGGTTTGGTCACATTTTCATAATTTTTGGGCTATTGGTCCAATTACTATATTCTAGTCCAAGTCTATGTTTTATTTCTTGCTTAGGTTATCCAATGGGCTTGCTAGAAACTTATGTGAAGTGGAAAAAAAACTCTATATAAAGTGTCCATAGGTAAAAGCCCAATGTATGGGTAAAGATTTTAAATTTAGTAACTCTAGTTTTTGAATTAGGAAAAATTACCCTAATCCAATGTTCTTCAAAATTTAAGACCTTTACTTGTTTCTAAAAATTTATCTTCCTTATCCAAGAATTTTGCATCTCTTTAGTATGTTCTTTCTAATTTTTTCCTATTAGGTTTTCCCTCTTTATTTGTTCTTTTAATGTTAGAAACATTTTTTATGCATATACATAAGGTGAAGAATTTCTAAGGATTATATTTCCTTAGATATCTAAAATATTGTCTAATAAACTTTATTTCCTTAATTATCAATCAAAGAAACGAAATTAAGGATGTTACAGTAGAAGTATGACAAGTCTGGGAAAAGGGAGATGAAGTAGGTGTATATCCAATGTGGATCTGGTGAAGCTGAGCTATGTTAGCTACATGTGATGTGTTTGGCTATATATATGGCTGAGAGATAGCCTATCTCTGCCATCTACCTCTACCTCTTCCTCTACCTCTCATCTGTAGACAAAAAGATAATAATCTATTTTTATTAAATTTGATGGCAATTTAATAATAAAAAATACAAATAATTACAAAAGACAATGATAACGAAACTCATAACCATGCTACCATAGATTTATAACCTACTTCAAAAATACATAATATATGATCTAAATAATATACTTAGTAAAATGAAGAAAGCTAACAATACTTAGACATCTTCATCGTTATCATTTTCTTCCTCTTCTTCTTCATCTTCCCATTCTCCTTCTTCTTCAGTATCTTCTTCATCCACATCTTCTGTTTCAATATCTATATCTATATCTACTTCATGTAGGTTCAAAGAAGGACCATATACTTCATCCACATGGCCTTCAATATCAAAAAGACTCTACTCGGGATTGTCATTTGCAACTATTACAGGCGATTGTATTGATGACTCTTCTTGGTATAGAACATCACTTTCAGGCATTTTAGTTTCTACTGCAGTTTGTATTGTAGTTTATGCCTTAGTTTGATCACTACTAACCAATCATGTTGCCCTTCAGGATATTGTGTATAATATACTTGTGTTGCTTATTGTGCAAATATAAAATGATCATAATTTTTATATCTCCTAGATGTTCTAACCTCAACAATCTCATAGTTATCTACCTTTGTTCCATGATTTAAGGTGGGATCAAACCAATCACATTTGAATAGAACTAACATCTTTATAGGCCATCCTGTATAGTGTACTTCAATAATGTATGTTAAAACCCCATAATAATTATTTTATGTTGTTTCATTCTTACCACCTTGACAACATACACCAAAATTTGTTATACTTATACCTTGGCCATAATCTTTTGTATTAAATTTATAACCATTTACATAATATGATAGCCATTTGTTGGCTTTTCTTTGAGGACCCCATGCCAAACTCTTTAGAAGGACATCTTCGACATTATTATTTAACACCTAGTCATCAAACATTTAAGTTAGTCTCACATAAGAAGCAAAATGTTAGAAAATAAGGAATTAAGGAGAATGTGTGCAACATACGTATTTTTTAAACCAAATAGGAAAAAGTGTGGAGATTTGTCTGTCCACTTCTGAGTCACTCATTCCACATTCTTGTAGCATATTAGTATATATGCTACATTTAGAAAACATGTTAGAACAAATTATAATGATATATATATTTATATAACACTGAAATGAGTATTTTATACACTTACATTAAAAATGGCTCCACTTTAGGACAATTTAGAAGAACATATAAAGGTGCGGTTTGCAAGTCCCTTTGTTCCAACATAAAGGATATGCATCTTCCGGTTGGACGGCTAGGATAATTAAAGATAGAGAGTGGTGGTCTAATTGAACAACCTTCACCTCCATCATCATTTCATGGTACTTGATTCCTTTTACATGGAACATCAGGTGGATAATAGTAGGATGCAAATACAGAGGTCTCCTCTACCAAACAAGCTTCACAAATTGAATCTTCAACTGCAGTTGTGTTCTTCACCTTGTCTTTTAGTGTGCAAATAAACCTAATACACTTAATTGATACATTTAGTACTATGAATATGATGCCATAATTTAAAAAAAAAGGATACATGACTCTACCTTTCAAATGGATACATCCATCGATATTACACTGGACCTCCAACTCTTGCTTTGTATGGCAAATGAATTGGAAGGTGTTCCATTAAGTCAAAAAAACTTGGAGGAAAAATTTGTTCTAATTTGCGAAAAATGATTGGAATGTTTTTCTCCATCACATGTAAAGTATCCTCTCGCAACAATGGGGAAGTCAATTCTCGAAAGAACTGACTGAATTTTGTGAGTGTATTTTAAATAGGCTTTAGTAATACTTTGAATGCAATTGAGAGCAAGCGTTGCATAAACACATGACAATCATGTCTTTTCATACCAAACAACTTTGCTTCTCTCATGTCAACACACCTTAATAATGTAGAGACATATCCGTCTAGCAGTTTCAATTTTTTGACCCATTCACACACAGCTAATCTTTTTTGCTTAGTTAATGTGTATTTTGCTTTGGGTTTAATTAGTTTGCCATCTCTTCCATCCTGTAGCTCTAATTCATTTCGTCTACAAATCTCCACCAAGTCGAGGCTTGTATTAAAATTGTCTTTTATTTTACCTTTAGTGTCCATCACTATGTATAAAATATTCAAAAAGACTTTTCTCTGAATATGCATAACATCTAGATTGTGTGGAAGAAGATTTTTTTTCCAATATGGTAACTCCCAAAATATAGATTGCTTGGTCTAGTTGTGAATAACTCCATACCCTGGGATATTATCATATGTCTCTTTAGTTATGCTAGGCATATGTCTAATCCTTTCCAACACTTATTCACTAATTAATCGAGGCGAAGGTAAAGATGTTTTAGTATGTCTCTTTCGAAAAGCATTCTTATTCCTTCTGTAACTATGATCAAGTGGTAAGAATTCTCAATGACAATCAAAGAAAGACGTCTTCTGACTATGTCAAAGGGTAAATGCCTTTGAATACTCCATACATATTGGACAAGCAAGTTTTTCCATTGTCATCCAACCTGAAAGCATCCCATATGCAAGAAAGTCATTAATGGTCCACAACAAACAAGCTTTCATAATAAAGTTATGCTTTAGTGAGACATCATAAGTCGTGACACCAGTGTTCCATAAAAGTTTAAGGTCATCTATAAGTGGTTGCAAATACACATCAAATCTATTCTTTAGATTGGAAGGACCAGGGATTATAATGGTCAATATCAAGAACTCTCTTCTAATGCACATCCAAGGGAGAAGATTGTAAGGGGTAACAATAACTAGCCAACATGAATAAATCTGACATGTTTTATCAAATGGAGCAAATCCATCAGCACACAAACCTAACCTGACATTTCGAGGGTCCATTGCAAATTCAAGATATTTTTCATCGAATATTTTTCAAGCCTCAACATCATATGGATGAGACAAAGAGCCTATCACCCTCACAGTTTCCTTATGCCATCTCATTTGACTTGTAGTTTGCATTGAGGAATAAAGTCTTTGTGGCCTTGGAATAAGTGGAAAATACCACATTTTTTTCCCTGGAAGCTCTCTTGCCTTGCCATTTCTGATGACCATTTTGTAATGCTCTTCACCATAAAATTTACAATGACGAAGCTCTTTATCAAGAAGACTATGATAAATCATGCATCCCTTTCAACAAAAGTGAATTTTTATACAACCTAATCCTAATTGCTCCACTGATTTCTTTGCACGGTAGAGGTTTTTAGGCATGCGATTTTCGTTTGGCAATGCATTTCCCATAAATTGTATCCACCGATTGAAACAATTCTCAGATATGTTGAAGTTTGACTTGATACCCAAAGCTTCCACTGTAGCTGACAATTCAAAATAATTTTCACAACCGTCATGCAAAGGAGCATGCACAGCTTCTAACATATTAAAAAAAATTTGGGCTTCCGGGTTAGGATCTTCATCCTTCTGTTCGCAATGACCAAAACCTTGTTGCTCTATATAATTACCAATAGATGGTCCAGCATCATCCATTACCATTTGTTCCCGATCATCAAAGCATGCCCGAAAATCACTACTTCCATAATATGAGTTTCTTGAAACTATTGGTGGAAAGAGAGGTCTTGGTTCATCATGGTTGGTCTAATAATAGTAATTACTCATAAACTCCTTCATACAAAGATGGGTTTTCTCTTTATCAACTGAAAAATACTTCTGACACTTGCATTTTCTACAATGACACCTCAACTTTTCAACTCTTTTAAAATGATCTTGACTACAAGCAAACTCTACAAACTCAACAACTCTTGCCGTAAATTCATTTGTAATTGTTCTCCTATCAAGACCCACCCTATTATCCATCCACTTACGATGTTCAGGAACTTTCATTCTGTTTCTAAGCATACATGGAATAAAACAAATATCTAAATTCAATATGCACTAATTATAATAACATATTGAAGCAATACCAACACAGTAATTTATAAATATAAATTTAATGGTTTGCCATGGAAAAGTTTCAGTGTAAGATCCTTTCCATTTAATGATTGTTTATTTTTTCAATTATGGTTCGGGATGATTCCTTCTTGTCCATTGATGTATCACTTTCTCCTCATCAATTAAATATTTTTGCATAAAAATAAATAAATTAATAAATAAAAGCATGTTGAACAAGCACAATATTCTTAGGGAGTTCTTGTCTCCAAGCAATCATGTAGGCTATAAGCATCATATATTGACTCAAAGTTCAAGGAAACACAGGCTTCATTCTCCTGCACATTAAGTTCCCCCGTTTTACAATTTAGATATGTGAAATAGAGTGACAAACATAGAACCCATAAAAGCATGACACTAACCACTATATGACCTTTTTCGTTTTTTTTCCTTATTTACTTTGATGGGGACAAGGGGATGGTGTTGACAATGCACCACAAAAAGAAACTTAGTAAGAATTGGATTGGTGGACTTCTTATATATTTCCTCCACTTTAGCTCCAGCATTGCTATTACATGTAGTAAAGCTCCACAACAATAAAGCCAAAGAAACAACTAATATTAAATTTTAAAAATCCAAAAACCAATTCAAAGAGTAATTAAACAATTACCCAGAAAAGGAAGTATTCCCTAGGATGAGTTATTAATGTTACCTTGATATAAGGGTGGAAGATTTGTCCTGGCAAGTAATGAAAAGGAAAATTTGGTGAAAAGATCACAAATTCAACATGAGGAAAACGTAGATATGATAGAACATAATTTCTACTTGAAACAATATTTCTTGTGTTTAGTGCTTTTCAATTCCTGGAATGAGTGACCCAATGTGGTCTGCAAGACAGTCTGACAAGACAACCACAAGTTTTTTCAAAATAGAAAAGGCACCAACCTGCATAGAAAAAGTTAGTTAATTTTTATTGAGTTTTGAATCAACTATCTACCTTTGGAAACTCCTACTTTTGTCTTGATTGATTTCTCACGCAGCTGCCTATTTATAGATTTGATAATCTTTAGCAATTCTTGCTTTAACAACCATCAAGGACTGCATCAAATGCCATTACTAAGATAGCAAATAAATGCCATGTCTTATAAGGCAATTATAATTATTGGCTTAATGATAGATAAAAGTGAACTAGTGAAGTCATGAGAGCAATAGTGGATGATTATATTGCTATAAATAAAATTTAAGAACACTAATAAAAAGTGTGACAAATTCATTTAATTTTTTTAGAAGGATACATATATAAATCTACAAACAATTGCAATATAACTACATTATGAGGATAAATTCAAAAGTGAGTATCTCCTCGTAGTGACAAATTCACAATTATATGACTAATGTCTCTTATAATGATATCTCTCCAAAAATCAATAGTCTGAGGAGTAAAGAAGAAAAATAATTGAAAAACTCAGAATATACAAAGACCCCAAACAAATTTTCCAATGCAAGAATGAATGCATTGAAAACACAAGTTCAATGATAAAATTACTCTTTCAATGAAGAACAAAGACCTACATATACACTAAAGGTTTGGAGAAAGAATGACTGCCACACCTATATTGTGTGTGGCCTAATGAATTAATATGCTCCAAATGTACCGGAATAGAAAAGAGAAATGGAATGGCATATCACTAAATGCAAGGGAAAAAAAGGAGCAAAATGCTATTGCTGCCAAATCTTAATTAAAAAAAAATATTCTTACTAAATAAGGTAGCAGCAAAATTGCTAAGACATGTCTATTGCTAAGATAATAAGATATAAATAGTCAATAAACTATGTCATCCTTATCATTATGACTGAGATTGCCCTCAATAAACTAATTGTCTTACACTTGAGATATAAATCCCAAATTTGCCTTCAAAATTTGTTTTTTCATTTCCCTTAGGCTAAAAGTTTGACTTGCATGCTTTTCTAATTTTCCTGATTATTGAATCTTCGTATATCTATTCCTAGACTTGTTGATTATGTATCCTACTTGACTACTTGTACTTTTCTAATCCCTGATATACATTACTTAAAAATTTTAATTAAGAAAATTTGCTGCATTATGTTTTTCTTGCTAATTTCATATTTTTTTAGGCTAAAAACCATTAAAATGAATGTTATTTGACTCGGGATAGTGAGTAAGAGTTGATTGTTGGTTTTTGAGGTTGGGAAGGGAAGGTTGAAGAGTATCCAAAGTTTGGAAAAAGTTAGCTAAGTTGATGAAGTTTGTGTTTTTACCTTTTATTCTACTTGTGTGCATGCGTTTTTAAAGCATAAGTTGAGTAAGGAGTAATGCCACTCCCAAGTCACAACAAACCCATCCACCCACCCAAATGACATAATTTTATCATAATTCCACAAGATTGATTGGTTGCTAGCATAAAAGTGAATTTTTTTTAATTGAAATTGGGGATCTACATGAGGGGAAAGTCTAACCTTCATATTAAAATACCTAGCATATAAATAGTGAGATGTTTTCTATACAACTATTTTTTTATATTAGCATACTTCAAAGTCTAACTTTTGAAAACGATAGATTAACTAATTGTGAAGCTTGGTTTATATATTACTTAAAAATACAAGAAAAACAATCTTGGTTGCCTAAAAATATATGAAATCTTCAAGTAAGCTTGTAACAACTTTTTTTTTCTTTTATTTATTATTATACAATATAAAGTTCACATACACATCATTAATCAAAACGTACGTACAACATTTCAAACACATAAATATCTACATCTTATTTATTCTAGTTGACCAATTTCGGAGATTCGGGTGCGGGTGGTTGCACCTTCACCGGGATCTGTGCCAACTCGCCCACAAACATTTTATTTAGGATCCGCCCATCATAGAATAACTCGATCCAACGTGCACTAAAAGCCAGAGCTATGGAAAAATCTGCATAACTAATTTTCTGAACATGACATGAAAATATAGTGAGAATTAAATTCCAGTAAGTTCAATAATAAATCATTATCAATATAGCTCATCACGTCATGTTCAATTGTATAAACTACAGTAAATAACTGTGGTCACATGAATGCACTATATCTATGCACATGCGAATCGTACAGTAATGACATGTATGACAGGATTAATTATTTTCAGAATATCATATGATGACTATCAATTTATTCTCATATCAAGCTACCCCGGTCAGGGTGAGTATTTTCTACTCTCCGGTACGGGCTTTTCTCTCTCCATCCGACATGGCACACTTTCTCTTTCTTTTCTCATTAACATATTCATAACCGTTGGTTGGGCGTCCCCTACTAATGCACCACACGGATTGCCATGTGACCGTGCTCAATTCTTTTCTTTTCACAATGATAGCTAAAAATATGCTTTCCATAACAAGTATGTTCATCAAAATATAACTATTACCAAAAATCATTGGTAATCATGCCATGAACATAACCATTTCAAATATCACTTTATAAAATATTTCCATGTCAAAATTTCACACTTAAGATGGTAAGAAGTTCATACAATGGCAATGGCTATGGCTATACTAGTTTTTTATTATTTTCATTTATAAGATTCATCTTCCTTTTTAAATATTAATTTTATTTCTTTATTTTCTTGATGCAGGTTTTCATCCTATCTAACCTTCTCTTACTAATCAGAGCATAACTCTCTCAATTTAACTCTGATGTAGGTGATCTTTGTGTCAATTTCAAGATAAAACAATTATCTAAAACTATTATGTTGAAAATGGTAGCGCAATATTAAGAAATCAAGGTGATATTACTCCCTCAATGTACAGGTTATTTCTTCTCGGATAGGTTCTGACCTCTACCTACTAATTTGTCCATATCTCCCTTATAAGAATTCTAAATTGAGTGATTCCAGTGGCTAAAAATCCATGACACATATAACTATAATTCATATGTTAACCATTTATTTTAATTCCTTATATAATGTTCCCAAAAATTAGAACACCAAAGCTATGCTAACATATTCTTCCCTGATTAACTATTTTCTGACCTTTGTTTACTAATCGGAACATATCTACCTCATATGAACTCTAAATGGAATTATTTCAGTGGCTAAAAATCCGTGACACATATATATATAATTCATATGTTAACCATTTATTTTAATTCCTTATATAATGTTCCCAGAAATTAAAACACCGAAGCTATCCTAACATATTCTTCCCTAATTAACTATTTTCTGACCTTTGTTTACTAATCGGACCATATCTACCTCATTTGAACTCTAAATTGAACGATTTCAGTGGCCAAAAATCTGTGAGACATAAATCTACATTTGTTATGTTAACCAATTGTTTAGATTCCCTATAGAATGTTCCCAAAAATTAAAACACAGAAACTTAAAATTCTGCCACCCATAGCCATACGCATGCAGAACTATCTACACCAACCTAAGTATTCAAACATACATAATATGTAACATGATATAGTAACATCCATGACCAATCATCAAAGTTCTAAGATCAAAATCCCATATAAATATTACAAGTTTCAAAACTTTTCTTCAAAAAGAAATGTTGTTAAACTTACCTGGAGCACTTAGTCCTCTAGACTTCTCCTTCCTCTTTCTTCCTTTCTTCCTCTCCTTTCCTTACTCTACCTTGCTTCTATTTTTCCTCTCCCTCACTTGGACAAAATTCTAATGTTGTAAGGGTGGGTTTTCTTATATAGACCACCAAATAATTCACCTTTCATGATCATGGGTCTACCTTATCACAATTAGGTTACACTTGGTTGAATTTTTAGAAAACAAACAACTTATGTTCTTGTCTTCCTCTTCCTTAGTCAAGATATGCATAGGAAAAGGAGATTTGTATTTTGAAAAATATAATAATATGTTCTTAAGATATGGGACAAGGTCCCTTTGATTTAGGGATTCATTTACTTTTTCTTTTGTCTTAATCAATTATGATAGGTTTGCCTTTTTAAGTGGCAAATTTCTAGCCCATCAATCTCCATTATTTGGTTGAAATTATTTGTGTGGGATATAAATGTTTTGTCCTAATGCTATTTATTATCATACCACTTGCTAAAATTATGAGTGTAGGATATAGATATTTTGTCCTAAAACCTTGTATTATCATACCACTTGCTAAATTTGTGTCTTAATGTCATGTCACCTAATCTTGATTACACCATTATTTCATCACTTTAATTTTATTTTTATTTTTATTTTTCCTCTTGGGTTTGGGCTCATTCTTGCCCATTTTCTTTACTTTGGTTAAAAATCTACATTTCATAATGGGCTTGGTCAAATTTTCATGATTTTTGGGCTACTGGTCCAATTTCTATATCCTAGTCCAAGTCTATGTTTTATTTCTTCATTGGGCTATCCTATTGGCTTGCTAAAAATTTATGTGAAGTAGAAAATCTCTATATGAATTGTCCATAAGTGAAAGCCCAATTTATGGGTGGAGATACTAAACTTAGTAACTTTAACTCTTAAATTAGGAAAAATTATCCTAATCCAATCTTCTTGAAATTTTAAGACATTTACTTACTTCACAAAAATTTATCTTCCTTATCCAAGAATTTCAACTTTCTTTGGCATGTTTATTTCTAATATTTCCTCTTAGGTTTTCTCTCTTTACCTATTCCATTAATTTTAGAACATTTTTATGCATACACGTATGTTGAAGAATTTCTAAGGATTATATTTCCTTAGGTATCTAAAAATTGTCTAATAAATTTTATTCCCTTAAATATTTATGTATGTTTAGGGATGTTACTTTAAATACTTTTGTACTTTTATTTATACATGAAACAAAATTAGGGATGTTACAAAGCTCATGAAGTTTTATATTTTTTTATATGTAAATTATTGGTTATATTTTAATAAACTGCCCATGCTAAGCCCAGAAATGAACAAATAGAACAGAGCCCTTAGCTACTGTGTAATAGCCGTAAATTTAACGAAAATTCCAACTAAAGAAAATTTGGAATAAAAGAGATAATTTTGAAAATGGGGATTCAAATTAAAGAAAATTTGGAATTAAAGAGAGGATTTCGAAAATAGAGTTAGGACTTGGTGAAAATAAGTTATTATTTATATGGATTAAAGAATTATAAAAGAAATGTAAGAAATTTACGTTTCGGGGCAAAAAAGTAATTTCTTAAAAGTTTCGGGGTTAAAATGTAAATAAGAAAATTTTGCAAGGACCTCCCTCAAAAAGTGAAATTTTACAGAAAGATCCCCCGGGATATTTTAAGGGCCTCAACCACTCCGAAAGTTGGTCATTTGCATATTTTTCCATCTCTCTTCAGAAAATTCTCCCCGAAAACCCTCTAACTTCTCTATAAGATTTCTTCGCCTACGGACCTCGAATTTCGACACCACCACCACCAACGGATTTAGGACGAAGAGTTCTTCAAATCCATCTGATTGGTTTCTGTAGAATTGGCCGGAAATTGGCTGGAAAATTGAATGGAAAATCGACCAAAAAGGTAACCCCCGAAACACCTATTTTTAGTTTTCAAACACAAAAATTAACACCGTAGATCGATCCAGAAGGCACCAAAACCTTTGGATCTCAAATTTGAGCCAGATCCACCACCGCATGCGCCCCCACGCGCCGCATCTCTCTCGGCGAGTGAAGCCCACGCACAGCTCCTTGGGTGGCGGGTGTAGCGCGTGACAGCCAAATCTCCTTGCGTTGACCGAGCTCCTAGAGGCCAAATTTCGCAAATCCGGAGTCGTTTTTAAGGTTTTTGGACGTTCTGGACTCGATTTTGGGGTTTATTTTGCTGAATTCGGATCAGAAACTAAGATTTTAAGGGTGTCCAACTTTGTACTTCAAAGTGGTGAGTAGACAATTCTTCCTATGGCTTGTTTTTACTCTTTTTGAACTTTACATTGATAAATGAGTATGATTACATGTTATTTATACTTTTATGTTCCTGAAATAGTTTGGAATGTCTGAAATAATACATACTGAATCTCAATTCAACAACGGAATACAAATCATTTCCAAAATCAGCTAGGAAAATTTACCAGTGCCCCCATCGACCATTTCCAAATATAAGATAGTCATGAGATAAAAACAGTAAACTCTACAAAGATGGGTTTTCACTTCATAGTATAAAGCCAATAATGTTGTTCTAAGCTTACTAATCAGTGAGGCAACCATTTTATTTTTGCTTATTATTATCGAGTATTGTAGTTCATAAGTGGAATCAAGGTTGAAAAAACCAAAATTCGTGGTTGGTACTGTGATCCTATTCAAAAGGCATCCTATATTTGGGCAAATATTTTGGGTCCTACACAGAACAGAGCAGCTTTGTCTTAGATTTGACGGATTAAGCATTTAGATTTCAAATGACACATGGGAATGCATTATCATCTTGTTCTTTGACAGACGTGTGTATGAAATTGAAATGGGATACTGGTATGTTACTGGTGCTTGAAATTGAAATTGAAATGGGATTTCAAGTGTTTCGGTTGGGCTTAACAACCCTGCTTTAGAATTTTTCATTGAATTTCTTAAACCTGAGTGGAATGGATTCTAGATCTAAAGCATTATAGTTTTCTGGAGAGTCATGTGAAATTTAATCCTACAACTTTGCAAAAAAGTATTCTTGCAAACCAACAGTTTCATGGTCTCTAAACATTGGCGTCAATAGACCAGAAAAGAGAACAAAGAGGCATACAGCAAGGAAGAGAGCTCGAACACATAATCAAAATGGAAACCCCTAAACACAAATGCAACTTTTCTCAAAGAAGACTTCATAGTGTTACCTGGCAATAGTTGTTACAGATGACAGAGGGATTCTTCTCACGGGCTTCGTCAAACAGAACTTAGCTCCCTCAGCACTGCAAAGAACTAGTGGTCAGAAGAGACAGATATGGAAGATTAACCACGTCCACGAAATGATCAAGGAGGTTACCTCTAATGGTAGGATTATTAGAGTTGAATGGGTCAATCGAGAAAGGAACACACTAGCTAGCTCATACAGTAGTCGAGATCTTCGTGTGGAGGAAATTACGAAGAAATGGAGTTTCCCATCCACCGAGTACTCCCAAAATGATGCAGAGAAAAGAGGCCGCGAAAATTGCAAAAAAATCTGAACCTCAAGCTAGATCGATGGACGAAATGCCTATAGATTTCTTTTGAAATTTTTTAGAGTGTTGCTTTTCCCCCTATCTCGATTTATCCCCCTGGTTGCAGAAGTATCATGTGTCTTCTTCTTCTTTTTGACTTGTCCCCTATCTTTCAGTTGGACTTTATGTTCTCTTTAGTGAATGGACTTCGGCCCTTTGTCCAAAAAAAATTAACATTCATTCACCTAATCAAAAAATCTATAAAAAAAAAATATTGTAAAATTTATTCACGCAAGCAAGCTTTAAGGTTCAGGGGGTCTACTTGATTATATATTTGACTTTTTATAATTTTTATTGTAAAATATTCATTTTACTTTGCTCTAAAAATAAGTAAGGTTGATCATAGTGCTATACAATACTGATAATAGGTCAAGGGGGTCGTTTGATTGTGCAATCTATTTTATTCCAGGGCACTTGAACAGGCGCAAGGCTTCTTGTACATAACAATTTTAGATGTGGCCTCATATAAATCAACCAAGGGAAAAACCTCAACTTTTAAGTACTTTGACTTTTTAAGTTTTATTTTGATATTATATGAATAAATTTCGTATAAACAATCTCAACGTGAAAAAAAATTCTTATTTAAATTTTTTGAAAATAAATAAGTTTGAGTTTAAGTATTTTAAAATCTTAAATTTATTATACTTTTAAATATAAATTTAAAGATATATTACTCTCTGATTTATATGGTTAAAGATTATTTTTTTTGGGTTCACATACTGAGTTCTTTACAAGGATACGTGCCTTGATTTAAAACGCAATCTTTTGGTTGTATTTTGAAGCATTTTCACTTATTTATTTTAAATTTTATTTTCAATACATTTTTAAAATTTAATTTTATCAAATAAATATTTTAAAAATTTATAAATATAATTTTTAAAATACATAAAAGAAAATTTCAGATTTTCAACAAATTTTTATATGTTTTAAGTTCATTTTCTTTTTAATTTTTAAAGACAATATAATTTTTTAAATAATTTTTTCAAAATATTAAGATTTTAAAATATATTACAATAAATTTAAAAAGAAAAGAATCCAAATTTTCAAAAAAAAAATTATTATATTTCTAAATTTATTTTATATATAAAAATTGGAATAAAGGAAATTCTGGTATAAGTTTTTTTTCTTAGATATAAATATCTTCTCCTATAATAATTACAGATAAAATAATATTTCTATAATTTTTTAACAGTATTCTATGACATAAAATATAAAAAATATGATTTAAAACACACTTATATTTCATAAAAAATTTATTTACCTCTTTTAACCTCATATTTTTTATTTTTTAATAATAAACATCTACACACACACACACACACACACAGATATATATATATATATATATATATATATATATATATATATATATATATATATATATATATATATTTATATATACACACACACACACACACATACACGCGCGAACATACTATATACTACATAATCATTGTAACCAAAATTATATTATATCCAAAATTAAGCGTACATATATTTATTGGGAAGACATGCCTTTATTTTTCATAAATGTTTATTTATTTTTAAAATTATTAAATCATTTCTCATAATATTAATAAAATATATCTATTCATCAATTCTGAAAAATATAAAATGAAAGTAAATATGATAAGTTTGTACAATAAAATATATTAATAAAATATATCTATTCATCATTTATCTCTTTTAACCTCTTTTTTTATTTCATTTCACTTTTTTCTTTTTTCTAAGTTCTTCAAAATAAAATAATCTCATATATAGAAGAAAATCTGTATATCCTGAGAATAAAAATTATAGTCAATTATATCAACCAAATATAATAAATTAATATAAGAGAATCTTCATTTTTATTCCATCAACTTATTTCTACAAATTAAACAGAATTTTAATATTTTTTTCTAACGATGATTTATACATATACATGTATATGTATATATATACATATATATATACATATATATATATATATATGTATATGTATATATATATATGTATATATACATATATATATATATATACATATATATATGTATATATATATGTATATATGTATATATATATGTATATATACATATATATATGTACATATACATGTATATACATATATGTATATATATATACATATGTATATATATCTGTGTGTGTGTGTGTGTGTACATGTATATATATATATATACATGTACACACACACACACACAGATATATATACATATATACATATGTATATATATATATGTATATATATATATATATGTATATATATATACATATATATATATATATATATATATATATATGTATACATTTATATATACATATGTATACTGTCATTGCCCCAAATGATGGAACACATGATCGGCACGATATAAGGGTTTCCTCCTAGTCGTAAGCCTAACACATAGCATGCACAGACATTCAGCACACAATCCAGAGTACATAATAAATATAACTGGCCACATATGCCACATCCAATATCAGAAAATACTGTATCTATATATATATATATATATATATATATATATATATATATATATATCTCATGAATCCAACATCCGTAATTCAACTTGGCCCATGACCTCATAATACAAATATCGTTGAAAAACTAAAACAAACCATTTTTCAAACAACACAAGAAGCGAGGATCCTGCCTGTAAGTTCATGGAGATACACTAGACATAAACTTAAACTATACAACCAATACAACGGAGCCTTGCCCAAACTGGGGCTCACCAATGCTATATTTAGCCTCCTATGGAGCTGTAGCTGGATCAATGTTTCTTTGACTATCTGTGGGGAGAAAACAGAAGAAGGGTAAGATTACCACATCTCAGTGAATGGGTAAATCATACTATAACAGAAACAGGGCAAACTAAGCACGAGTGTTTCGCAATGAATTAAATAATTGAAATCAAGGTATAGAAAACATTAAACATTTAACCGTAATTTATTGAAAGAATGCTAAACAGTTCAAATGTATGTTCAAAAGATAAAACAGAATTAAATCAATAACCGTAAGCAAATTAATTATGCATGGTAAGTAATAAATGAAGATATTTATGCAATAACAATGATGAATAAGGTATTTTAGAACTATTTAATCTTTAAGAAAAATGCACTAATTTATTGGAGGTCTTTCCTAACAGATCTATCATCTTCCCCAAGCACACAGCAAGGGTAAGGTAATCACTATAGGCATAGACATAAGTCCACCCTAAATTCCCCAAGCACATAGCAATGGGTATGACAATCACTGTAGGCGTAGACATAAGTCCACCCTAAATTTTGTGTCTTAGGCAGTCATATGCCCGTTACAATATCCTAGGCCGAAGCCTTAACATGATCATGGTGCACCAGGGCTAGCACTACCTGCGGCTAGCTAACAGTGATCTAAAAGGATTCCTCCAATAGCAAATATTTAAAAATATGACATTCTAAGAGTTTAAAGTAAAACATTTCAATAAAGTTATAATTCTCCATCTAGCTCTTTTCATGCATAAAATTCCGTTCTAAAATATATCTCATCCATGAATTCCTATGGAGACCTTTATAATCATAAACTTTCCCTTTTTAAACATAGATCGTCCGTAGACGTTACATAGATGCTTATCATGCATCAAATCATTTCATGGCTAACTTAGTTCATTTCTATGAAAAAGTTTGCATTTCTATAAATCTAGCTCAAATGGAGAGTTATTAGTCTAGATGCTTGCCCTGCATACCTAGGGTTCAACTAGGATTGAAATTTACAATTTCTAACATGGTTGGAACATATTGGTTTTCAAAGCGGTAAAACAATTTAGCATACATTCCAACTAGTTAAAATCATATGAAAGAGTTATAAACTGAATTCGTAAAAAAAAATGCACTATAGTTTGAAAAACCCACTCACCTTACTAGGAGTCCAACAATGAAAATTTCACCTCGTGATGGTTCAACAACCTAGAAAA